>OZ024811.1:9266317-10693817 GCA_964017045.1 Omphiscola glabra | reverse complement strand
GATAGATAGATAGATAGATAGATAGATAGATAGATAGATAGATAGATAGATAGATAGATAGATAGATAGATAGATAGATAGATAGATAGATAGATAGAGAGACAGACAGAGAGACAGACAGAGAGACAGACAGAGAGACAGACAGAGACAGACACCAGACAGAGAGAGAGAGACAGATTCAGGGAGAAAGACAGACACACAGGGAGATAGACAGACAAGGAGACAGAGACAGACAGACATAAAGACAGACATAAAGACATACACACAGAGAGACAGACAAAGTGACAGAAAGACAGACAGAAAGAAAGAAAGAAAGACAGGGAGACAGGATGACAAACAGACAGACAGAGATACAGAGAGACAGACTGACAGAGAGACAGACATAGAAACAGACAGAGAGACATACAGAGAGACAGACAGAGAGAAAGAGATACAAACATAAAGAAAGAGAGACAGACAGAGTGACATACAGAGAGACAGACAGAGAGACAGCCAGAGAGACATTCATAGAGACATAGAGAGAGACAGACAGACAGACAGACAGACAGACAGGCAGAGATACAGACAGAGAGACAGAGAAACCGATATAGAGACAGGCATAGAGACAGACATAGAGACAGACATAGAGACAGACATAGAAACAGACAGAGACATACAGAGAGACAGACATAGAGACAGACAGAGAGACAGTCAGAGAGACAGACAGAGAGAAAGAGACAGAGAGAAAGAGACAGAGAGAAAGAGACAGACATAGAGAAAGAGAGACAGAAAGGGAGACAGACAGAGAGAAAGAAAGACAGACGGAGAAAAAGAGAGACAGACAGAGAGATATAGAGACAAAGAGACAAACAGAGAGATAGAGAGACAGACAGAGAGACAGACAGAGAGACAGACAGACAGACAGACAGAAAGAGAGACAGACAGAGAGACAGCCAGAGAGACATACAGAGGGACAGACTGTATGACAGACAGAGAGACAGACAGACATACATACAGAAAGACAGATAATCCTTGAATAGTTGCGAAAAAAGTTATCTTTATTCGGTAAACTATATCTATACATATATAAAAATTAATGTATGTATGTCCCGTATGTGCTTCTATACCAATAATTCAAGAGATATTAACATTTTGTGAATTGTTGTATACACGCCCGCAAATGTTTCTGAATTGTTACACACATTTGACAATAATCTGTTTTTGGACCGGGGCCCTAAATCCCCCCCCCACCTTTTTATGAGCTAAATATAATCTCGTATGCGTTCCTATACCTTTCATCCGATTGCGATAATACTATGGTAAGTTGTTGTGCGCAGCAAAGGTTTCTGAATTAGCCTATCCATTTTGAAATACATTCCTTTTGGGGCCGGGGGCCCTAAATATATTTTTTCTTATATGAACTATACAAATATAATTTCAATCAGTGCTATTTCATGGGTGGATAGAAATCAATCAAATACAAGCGAAATTTCAGTTTGTGTGTGACATAAGTACAACCATTCTACAATTTTGCGTTTGGGTCCGGAGGCCTTTTTTTTTAAATATAATAAATATTTGAGCTATATAAATAAAGTTTAAAACAGAGCTACTGCATGGGTGGATCAATGGCTACAAGTGTGTGGAGTAAATTTTTAAAATGCATGCTTCTCACGTGGACAGTTGTATGTTGCCTACTCAAGCGTCGAAAAAAACTTCTAATTTATTTGTGTACGCACTAAACGGGAAAAAACAATACTAATTTTCTGTTTAAAAATTGCTTTAAAACTTAATTTAAACATAAACACATTTTTCATTGAGTGGCATTGCAACGCATGCCAGGTTCTCGCTAGTTATTAAGAGTGAAACAACAAAAAATGTGCGTCATATGGTAACCTGGTAACATGACTACGTTGAAATATAGAGGTACATTTATTTGGAATAACTGTTGTCCAATTAGAATTTATGACAATTAAAATATTTTTGTATTTTTAATAGATTAGGAAAATAAATTTAATAATACATATAAAATTTTTAAAAAGATAAATGAGCTTGGGACATGATGACAACAGTGCACCGCTGATGAGCACCGCCTCGTGTACATTGAAGAACCCTTGCCACTTTGGGGTTTTTCACCACACGCAGTCAAAGCTTTATTTTCCGTAACAACTTGTTTTATGAATGGGTTGCTGGGTCAGCGCGACGGAACTGTATCTGAATAATGCTTCCCCAATGGACAATGATTTCAACTAGCATCTCTTCTGAAACATCATTCTCATATACGCCAAAATACATCACTGAATTTTAAATTTATTTTACACAATTTTGGAGGTTTTTTTTCAAATACCTCTCCCATTACTTTCAAGTCGGAACTTTCAACGTCCATTCTGTCGTCTGGTCCCTCTCCCTCACCTACCGTCGATCTATTTGACAGTTATTGAACATTTTTATTTACAAAGGTACTGAGCGGGGAGAATAAGAATCCCAAAATTTAAAATTTAAGTACAGTCCATAAATTTCCAACATCCAATAAGTGGTACGTAAAAACTGTTAGATTTTCGTTGATAGAAAAAGATTTAAAATATAATTTTAAAAATGAACGATAATAATACGACGTGGGGGGTCAGAAACTGTACACAATATTTCTAAATAACATTCTTAACATCATGAAAACTTTAAAAAAAAGATGAAACCTTATGTATCAAAGTTTCTAATGCATGCAATCGTTAACATTATGAAAAAAAAAAACCCATTTGTCATTGACAATGTTGCAATGTAAAACAGGTGTTATTTGTTAAACGTGATGGGGGCTGAGACTAAGACAAAATTCACTCGCACAAATCAACGCAAGTCTTAATGCACCAGAAATCAAAACACCAAGTCATCGGAATACGAGTACATTCAAGAGTAAATCAAGAGCTCACTCCAGTAAAACCAAACTTGGATCACTTGTCACGTGGCACATAAAGGGCGCAGGGGCATCTGGACACGTGTCTTGTTTATTTTTAAGATTAATCTGGTGCTGTCACTACCCCAAATAATTGAGCTGTCAATTAAACAATTTGCATTGGAACTTGATCGCCATTTCTTTGAGTTGTAGTAAAACCAGTTGTTTATTATTTTATACACAAGAGTTATTCCTTCAGGGGATAAACCCGATAAAAATACAAAACCCTAGCACAAAGATCGGTAAAGTATTTTTAAATTGAGTAACCAGGGGTTTTTCAAGGGCACTTTAAAAGAACCCCAAATAGTGCTAATCAAGGGCAACAGCCGAACACTTTTTCACGCCAATAAACTATATTAATATTCTAAATTCCTACCAGTTTTTACACAAAATGTTGAAGATATCAATTTTAAATTGAGACTCATTCCTTAACGCCCTAGCGATATTTATAAGAATCTTTTTCAGAGCATTATTAGGAAGTGTTATATTGCGCGTTGTTGAACTCACCATTACACCATAATTTCTTTTATACATCGATAATTGTATTTATTGATAATCTCTTAGAGAATAGTGAGCGTTTACTAAACGTCGGGGTATATTATTTTCTAATTTAAAAAAATCAATCAAAAAAAAAATTTTTTTAAATAAATAAAACAAATAAAACAAAAACAAAAAAAAATATTTTTTTTTTAAATATATAAAAAAATCATTTTTTTTTAAAATTCTCTTCTTCCCTCTTTCAATGATTTCCTATGTAAAAAAAATGTGTTAAGTGTAAATGTAAAATAAAATTAAAGTAAAAATAATATTAAACGCTACGTCAACGCAAAAGGGCGGCAGCGGAAATCGATGAGAGAATTTCGATGTTTCCGCTGCCACCCCTCTTTTGTTTTTAAAGAGAAAAAAGAAAAAAAAATATTTTCTTACGTGAAAAGGACATTAAACACCTCCACCTATAAGAGATCCCATTAGATCAATTGGAATGTATCTGTGGGCAAAAAGTGAAATGTTCCTTTTTTATTTCCTTTTTTTCCAAATCTTATTGAAATTACCAAAAATTGTTCACAATGAATTAAAGGCCTACCACAAGAACCTAAGAAATTGTGAACTTTGTCAAACTATTTATCACGTTTCTTATTGATCGTCACGAGTGATTTTCACATCGAACATCTTTTAATATCTTGAAATGTATGTAAATATGCTCTATTAGTAAATATGTTATCATATTTTATTTTTATTTTTTTCCCAATGCCCAGTTTATTTTGGACCATTGCCGTTCTATTTATAAGTATGTTTTAATCAAACCTTTTACTTGGGACCCACACCCGTTACCAAGCAAGTTGTATCAAGCCTGTATATATGCCCATCCCTTACTAATGTAGTTATATCAAGCCTGCATCTATGCCAATCCCCTACTAATGTAAACAATATAATCGGATCTAAGATAACAAGCAATCCTTCGACAAGAAAGTGTTCACCTCTTGGCGGAGTTGTCTTCTGTCTCCAGAAACTCTGCATTATCAGAAATTGAATCCTTAACAAGTTCTATCGCGTTATCAGCATCTGTACCTGCAAAGAGTAACAGCATAAGACTTTCATTATTATGTTTATTAAGTAAAAAAAAACGTGTATCATTTATAAAATATTTTTAATCGTATTGAATCAGTTAAAACTGATGTATACATGTTTCCATTGTTACTATTGATACAAAAAGCGTATTTCATAGTTACCACCATGAACGAAGGAGGTCGCCCAAAGACAGAGAAATGCTAGCACGAGATACATTGATGGCTTCATGTTGATTAGCTTCTTCTTTCTTCCCTGTGATGAGGCTTTAATTCAGTTCTATTTATATTCCTATTCTCAGTCATCATTATGTATACTCATTTAAATATTAGCTTATGTGTTACGTCTAAAGATCGTTGTTTAAAAGAATGTCATTAAATTATGCGCATGTTTTTAAAATAGCTACAGCAATCAATGGTACAAACGAGACAAACCTCATTACCCATGTAGTGTTATTTTGTTATGGTTGGTTTCATCAGGGTCTTGAATTGCTCAGCAGCGCGTGATTTAAGGGCAAGAAGCTTTGAAATGTTGCATGAACAATTGCGTACTTTTATAATAAATTACAAACTACAGACTGTTTAGCTAGCAGCTCTAAAAATAGACAGCGTTGATTCTTCTCCAAGGGGACAAGTTAGGAAATCTTTTATGGAGAGAAAAAAAGAAGAGACTTTTCTTGTAATTTAATTTATAAAGTAATTTTCGCAATGACACTTAACCCCGTCGTCTGCTCTAGTTTGACCAATTTATCATGCAACATGTGCGCGTGCTCCATGATCTCATGGTTTTGACGATTTGTTCTGTTATCAAATGTCAGAGATGCACCTCAGGCATGGAAGAGTGCCGCTGTATAATAGTTTCTACGGATAGCGTAGTTATTTAAATGTTATGTGTGGTTGTTTCTTGTTGTTGTTGTTTGTTTATAACACCGAAATAACATCAAGACACACGATGCATCCTCCACGAGCTGTGTCGGATTCCTAAACATGTTTTGTGTTTAAGTGTCGGAAAAGATTATTCCGTGCTGTTTGACAAAAGTATTGTTCAATAACTGTAATAAATACATGTATATTAATAGGACTAGTAATATGAAGTATCTTTTTTTTTAAATATGCGACATTCCATCTCTTCTTCGCAGAGTAAAAACTTATTCACAAACAAGTCAAGTGCATGTCTCGAGACAAGTGTGTCATTAATCGCTGAGTGTCCCCTTAAGTAGCCACGAGCCGCGCATTGCATTTCCTCGGAATAGTGGTTTATGACCTCTCACAAAGGATCGCTCACAATATGCAGTGGAAAGGCATGTTGGCCTTTAGCGTAAATGAAGCGTTCGGACGAAGTTAATGAGCCGGAATTTTTTGTAATAACAGGAAATTTCCAACATGAAGGTCATGCCGAGGTCAACTTATTTTGTCGATCAACGTTTACATAAATTTAATGAAAAGTAAAGTAATGCAAAATATGTATAATGTTAACTTTAGTTTAACTGTTATTTGTTCGCTGAAGAAGGCTTCTTGTCGACACGTTTTTTGTTTTGTTGCGTGGGTTTTCAGATTTTTTTTATTATTTGTTTCAATAATTTCCCTTTAAAACTTACCTTGTTGTAGTCTTTCCCCTTAATTATCAGAATGAATTAAATGGTTCGCGGTAGTATTGGCCCACAGTGCAGTTTTTCCACAATGCACTTGTTCACGATGCGTTGCAAGTAATTCTAATGAATTCAGATGAAATCTATATGTGATCCGTTAGATAATCTTTAAAGAGTTTTTCCAGCCCACCAGCTCTGTTTTGCCATCTTGAAAGTAATTGACAATAAACGCACTTAGCCCCAATATCCCAGCCAAGTAACTAAATTAATGTTAACAAAAAACTAACAGCCCCAATATCCCAACCAAGTCATTGAATTCAAGTTAACAAAAAACTAACTTAGACCCAATATCCCAACCAAGTCATTTAATTAATGTTAACAAAAAACTAACTTATCCCCAATATCCCAACCAAGTCATTGAATTAATGTTAACAAAAAACTAACTTAGCCCCAATATACCAACCAAGTCATTGAATTAATGTTAACAAAAAACTAACTTAGCCCCAATATCCCAACCAAGTCATTGAATTAATGTTAACAAAAAACTAACTTAGCCCCAATATACCAACCAAGTCATTGAATTAATGTTAACAAAAAACTAACAGCCCCAATATCCCAACCAAGTCATTGAATTAATGTTAACAAAAAACTAACTTAGCCCCAATATCCCAACCAAGTCATTGAATTAATGTTAACAAAAAACTAACTTAGCCCCAATATACCAACCAAGTCATTGAATTAATGTCAAAAAAACTAACTTAGCCGCAATATCCCAACCAAGTCATTGAATTAATGTTAACAAAAAACTAACTTAGCCCCAATATACCAACCAAGTCATTGAATTAATGTTAACAAAAAACTAACTTAGCTCCAATATCCCAACCAAGTCATTGAATTAATGTTAACAAAAAACTAACAGCCCCAATATCCCAACCAAGTCATTGAATTAATGTTTACAAAAAACTAACAGCCCCGAAATAGAAAACTAGTCAATAAATTAATGTTCACGATAAACGCATAATATCTGCATTATTAAAATAATGAAATCCTTTCAATAAATTTTGCTGAAACTATATTCTGAACGATTGAGAAAACTGAGCACCACCAGCAACAAATAACACTTTTTTTTTAAAGTTGCTGCCATGCTCTAGGACATCTGATTTGGGAAATAATAGAAGCCATACGTTCTAATGTTAAGGCATCAATGTAACGTGAGTCATCCTTTTCAGATTTAGCTATAAAAATATGTTTAAAACAAAAAGAATACTTGAGTTTCATTTTAAAATCCTATATTAAGCCCTTGATTGAATAATGCCGTCTGTAGCAATCTGCAAAGAATATATGACACGTCTTACATAAAAAAAACGTCATATCCTCTTCTATGTTTTGAGGGCCCACGATCAATGAATTGATCATTATGGCTCCTATGGTTCAGAGGGGTTCGCGATGTTAATGTGCGTGGTTTTCAAGGGAATGAATCAGTTGCAAGACAGGAGGCAATAGCCGCAAACTTGTCAAGTGTAGTCGCCTCAACTGTTGCTTTTGGTAGCTTGTTCCAGTCACTTATTGTTTGGCAGAAACGAGGAGCTCCTGTACTAAGTTCTTGTCGTGACCTCTTCGCTGTCTAGGGGGGGGGGGAGATTGATGAATTTCTGTTTAATACTGGAGCAGTGGACCAGCCCATTTTTGATCTTGTACAACATGGAGAGGGTACGATAGTCGTCGTCGTTCTTCCAGCGGTGACCAGCCTAATGTATCCAGCATGCTGTCAATACTAGAGGTGTTTCTGTAGCGGTTCATGACAAAGCGTGCTGCCCGTCATTTAACCGCCTCCAACATGTCGATGCTCTTCTGGGTAAATGGTCCCAGACTGAGGATGCATACTCTAAAAGCGGCCGGACAAAGGCTTTATAGGCTTTTTCTTTCATGCTTGGGTTGCCGATCTTCAGATTTCGCCTTAGGAACCCCAGGGTCTTGTTTGCCCAGTTGCACACATTGTTAATGTGCTCGTCCCAGCGGACTTCTCTTTGGACTGTAACACCTAGGTACTTTAATGAGGAAACTGGCTCTAGAATATGGTCATGCTATTCGTAAGTGTGGTCTATCAATAGCATTTAAAAATATAGATCTCATTTATATAAAAACGAATACTTTATATCAATAGCGATTTAAAAATATTGATTTCATTTATATAACAAAATAATACTTCATATCAATAGCATTTAAAAAATATAGATCTCATTTATTCCAGTTATTGAAATATACTCGTGACAAACAGCACGTTGTCTCTTTGCAGACACTAAAAATAACAAAATAAGTTCAACTATCCGACAATGCTCGATTGAGGATGCAACGTTTGCCTTTCACTGTGGTAAAAAAAAAATTACTTTAACCTACAATAACACATAACCCTGAAAAAGTATTTTTTGAAACTCCTAAATATGGCATCGTTACATTCCTTGGGTGCACCTTTCGCATTTGATATCAGGAAAAACTGTCAAACCATGAGATTATGGAACATGCGTACAAGTTGTAGGATCACATTTGTAAACTAGGGGTGACTTCGGGTTTAATTGTCATCGCTAAGCTTTATAAACTAAACGTCAAGAAAACTTTCTTCCGTATTATCGTTGTAAAAGTTTCTTTTGTTGACGCATTTTAAAAGTTGCTTTTGTATACCCATTGTAAAAGTTTCTTTTGTAAACCCATTGTAAAAGTTTCTTTATATGCCCATTGTAAAAGTTACTTTTGTATGCCCATTGTAAAAGTTTCTTTTGTATACCAATTTTAAAAGTTCATTTTGTTCACCCATTGTAAAAGGTTTCCTCCTACCTAGTACTTTTCGAGAACAATCAACACAGTGTATTTTTTAATTTTTCTAAATAAACATCTGTACTCTGCAATTTATGAAAGTCAGCATTTGTTCATCTAACATAATTAAGTCATCTTGTACTTTAAGCACGCGCTGCCGAGCTATGAAAAGCTCTGATTAATTCAACTAAATAGAAATAACACTACATGGGTAATGAAATTAGCTCCGTTTTAGACAATTAATTTTTGTAGCAATTTTAAAAACGTAACAAAATATCATATAAACAATACATCATTTAGACATGTAAATAAGAATACATAATGATGACTTAGATAGAGTATATAAATAGAACTAAGGTAAAGCCACATCATAGGAAGAAAGAAGAAGCTAATCAACATGAAGCCATCAATGTATCTCATGCTAGCATTTCTCTGTCTTTGGACGACCTCATTCGTTCATGGTGGTAAATAGGAATTACACTTTTTGTATCAACAGAAACAATGTAAACATTTGTACATCACTTTTAACTGATTCAATACAATTAAAACTATTTTATAAATGATACACATTTTTTTTACTTGATAAACGTAATAATGAAAGTTTTATACTGTTACTCTATGCAGGTACAAATGCTGATAACGGGATAGAACTTGGTAAGGATTCAATTCCTGATCATGCAGCGTTTATAAAGAGAGAAGACAACTCCCCAAAAAGGTAAACACTGTCTTGTTGCAGGATTGCTCATGATCTTAGATCTGATTATATTGTTTACATTAGTAGGTTATGGGCATAGGTGCAGGCTTGATATAACTACATTAGTACGGATGGGCATAGATACAGACTTGATATAAGTACATTAGTAGGCGATGGGCATAGATACACGACGTCAATGGGCTCAAAATAAACTGGGTTTAAGCAATAAAATGTGATAACATACTTACTAATAGAGCATATTTACATAAATGTCAAGATATTAAAAGATGTTCGATGTGAAAATCACTCGTGACGATCAATAAGAAACGTGATAAATAGTTTGAAAAAGTTCACAATTTCTTAGGTTCTTGTGGTAGGCCTTTAATTCATTGTGAACAATTTTTGGTAATGTTTCAATTAGATTTGTAAAAAAAAAGGAAATAAAAAAGGGATCGATGACTATTTATTGATATATCGATTTTTTATATTGAAAATCTTTTATTTGACCATTTCACTTTTTGCCCACAGATACATTCCAATTGATGTAATTGGATCTCTCTTGGGCGGAGGTGTTTAATGTCCTTTTCAGGTAAGAAAATAATATACCCCGACGTTAAGTGAACGCTTACTTTCCGCAAAGAGATTATCAATACATACAATTATCGATGTGTCAACGCAAGTATGGTGTAACGGTGAGTTCAACAGCGCGCAAAATAAAATTGTCAATAACTTTGCTATATGAGATGTTTATAACAATGGCAAGTGTGTTTGGTGCGTAATTTTTTTTACGGAATAGCTTTCAATTTTCATGCGATGTTATATACATGTGGTGTAAAACTGGTATGACAGTCAACGATTACTATATTTCATATGCGTGAAAAAAAAAAATTGCGGTCGCTTAAATGGAAAAAAAAGGAGAAAGATTTATAAACACTAATTATGCTTCTTATAAAGTGCGCTAACTGTATGCATGTTTAGTCGAATAATTTTAGTAGAAAAGAAGTTCACACATTGCTGCCACCATAGTTTGGTGTGATAAAACTATCTGATAATGACATGTTTTTTACAAATAATAAAAACTATCTTGTTATATAGGCATGATATTTGCACTGTCTTGCTAGTCGCACTTTTCCATTGCAAGAAACGAAATTGTAAACACTTGCGTCATCTCTGAGTGCTACCTAAAACATTAAGTCAGAAATAATAGGACTTGTAATCAGCATAAGAAGAAATGCTTGTTGATCGCCCTGTCAACAAACGAATGTATCTGAATTCCATACAAAAAACCTGTTAATAGTTTCAAGCCTCCTTGGAAGAAAATAAACATATTTTTATAAATGTTACCATTCTAATATGTTTGAGTCCATAATGACTGAACATTACTGAGTTAAAATATGTTTGAGAATCATTATGGAGTAAGCAAATGAAGTTCTGAAAAAAAGTGAAGTGAGGGCTCTTTCCAGGTTAGAGCAAGAAAACTAATATCTCCAAAAAATCTTTAGCATTTGTGAACTTAGCTGAAAACAAAGCCTCTTTATTACAGCTCTATAAGAATATGTTTGTGCTCTCCCGAGGCAGTTGTGGGCAACCAGAGCACCGAACCAACTTGCGGCTTTTTGATGGAATAGATGCAGCTCTATGTTTCTAAACTAACTATAATAGCATGAGTATCATTTAATATTGTTTCGCAGATATAAATCTAGGGTGTTGGATTTTTTAAATATATTTTGTACACATCCAAATAACTTGTGTGCTAAGAAATATTACATTGCTTCATATGCAACTGAAACAAAATGGCGATCATATTCCTGGGTATACGGCTTAACATCCACGTAGTACACTACTTTATATGATTACTAATACTTAATTTTCGTAATTTATTTATATTCATCATATTCTTATTTTATTGATAATAATTTTTTTTTGAAGTTTATAAATTCTGAATAGGAAGCACCCGTTTCATTAAGCTTTTTACCGAACAACTCAGCCTAGTCACTTAGCCACGTTCCCATTCAACACCAATTTTGTTTTTGCTCTCTTGAAATGATGCTCCAGTAACAACAAAATATATTTTCATTGTATGAAAACGCGTTTAAAAAGTGTGACATTGAAGTATTTTTTCTACTCTTAGATGACGAAGGATCAGAACATACGATGAGGAGACAGACAAGGCTAGGATAGTCATACAACATCATGTTAAGACTATGACACCTTGAATTTTATTGTAACCTCTTAAGGAAAAAAATTTTTTTATTTTCTTTCGTTAAATAGTAAACTCTTAGAAATATCTTTATAATGATTTATTAGTAAATTAGTATCAGCCTTATGCTTTGAAATTACTTTATTGTTTAGACCTAGTTGTTGTTGTTGTTTTAAAATAAAGGTTTATGTCTTCAATGTGTTCTTAATTTTTAAATGTCTTCCTTCAAAATAAAATGTCATCCTCTTCAGACCTATTACAAACAAAAAGTGGGTTTAAATTATAAATGTGGACACATTGTATTAAAACAAACGTTGATATAATTTATTAATAGGCCTACAAATTTAGACAATGTGATACACACACATATGTACAAATTTGATACATCTAAATGTTGGCAAAGGGATTTTAGAGCAAACACTGTTTTTACATACATCATTCATAGCAATGTCTTAAAACTAAATTACCTTGAAAATGCTAATTAATTTCCCCTCTACAGTTCGGGAAATGAATTTTAATTTAATTATATATATACATACATACAATGGGAAATTAAAGAGAGAATAGATGAATACAGGAGAAATTTTGAGATGAATCAGAAAGTGAAGAGTTCAAGATGTAAAGATGAAATGCACGAGAGAAATGAAAGTTACGAAGAGAATCTGAAATGCAGGATTTAAAAGGTACTGAAAACAATTGGCAAAAATTAATTTATGAGAAAAAGAGAACAACAGGACTTAATGGGGAGGTCAGAAAATAACTGAATTCAATGTGATAAGAACCATTTTTGCGGAGTCAAAACCGATGGGTGGCCGAATGGCCGAGCCGCAAGCAGGTCATTAAAGAGACGCATGCAGCTCGTGAGCCGCGATTTGCCGACCAATGACCTCGTCCATTAAAACTAATACCACTGAATGACAAGGTCGTAGATGAGACATAAGTTGGTAGTTCCAGAGTTTATCCATGACGCAACGTATCTAGTGACGTCAAATCTAAAGTGCTGGTAAGGATGATAGGTTGAGTCGATTAAAATGGGACTTTAGTTAAATAAAAGAGAGATGGGGTTAAGAGTAAAGAATGCAGTGGGCTGAGACGTTCGGATTATACTTACGATATAGGTATATTGGGCTTTGGTGTGGGAGATGAAGGGGTGTATGGTGAGCTTGGACGATTAGATAGTGAATAGTGAATACTGAAGCTACACGCTTGTAAGCATACATTGCAAGTTTGTTTATTGGTTAGTTATGGTAAATTACAAAATCTTTTAACATTTGAGTCAAACTTGAAAAGAACTATTTTGCGTCACGACGTTTGTCTATAATTATTTTCGGCTTATCTTTGCATCCCCAAAAAATCATCACCATTAAAATAAACTAATGTCACCGATAAACGCACTTAGCCCCGATCTCCAACCAAGACTTTAGATGTTCACGATAGACGCACTTACGCCCAATAATCCAACAACTGATATTAAATAAATTTCAACGATAGGCGCACTTAGACTTAATATCCACACCACATCATTAAAAGTATTTCCAAGGTGAACGAACTTACCCCAATATCCTAACCAAGTAATTATATTAATGTTCACAAAAAAAAGTAGCCCCAATAGCCAGACATTGACAGTAAATTAATGCTCACGATTATTGCACTTATTACCTAAATATCCAAGTCATCAAATTAACTTTATGGCGCTGCTGCTAAACTCTGGGACATCTTATTAGTCAAATTAAACAATTTAAATATTGGGTGCTTTGGCATCAAGGTAATTGGGCCCAACCATTTCAGGTTTAGCTGTTCAAATATGTTAAGAGTAAAAAAAGAAATTTGAAATTATTTTGTAGAAATTCTAAATCAACCATAATGTTGAAAAAAATTAATTTTGTTCTTTAACTTATGTGAAGATTTTTCAATTTAACTCTTTGGGTTTAAGAAAAATGGAAACTTTTTTGTTTAATTATTTTAATTGTTAAAATTAAATTCATACTTTCAAGTTAAGTATCAGTAATTACAACACAGTTTTCTGTCCGATGTTTTGAAAAATATTAGAAGCAGTAATTAAATAATGACATTGAAATTAAATCGAGGTATTGATCATGTATCAATAATTATTGTTTCGAAAAAGGACAGTCGGGGTTATTCAAGAGCTTTTACTACCTTGGGTGACATCAGACGTAGAAAACAGTGAAAAGTTGCGCTAAAAAATATATTCCAGTTTATGTTGAGGCGTCAGATGCATGTACCGTTAATAACAACTATGTCTGTTTACATGCTCTTGGCGAGTTACAATGAGGTACTCTTTGAGTTTCTCAGCTGTTTAAATTACCTTAAGGAAATCATGTCTAGACAAAGGATTGATATTTGAAGAATTGATAAGGAAACAAATTATTACATGTCACAGGACCTCATTACGCTAGTGTGAACACATTGTGACAGACCGCCTGATACTTTAAAAAAAAAAAATTAATGTATGGGCTGAAATTATGATCATCTGTTGACAAGTTTCAAGTTGATTAAATTCTTGTACGTGAGGAAACTAATGTGATCAAATAAACACATCTGGATTGTGGGACAATACTACAGCAGGACATTGATTAGTTATGATGATAAGGGGAGAGACTACCACAAGGTTAGGTAGAAGCAAATAATTGAAATAAAGTATGAGAAAACAAGAAAAATGACGCAACTAAACAAAGAACGTATCGGCAAGATGCCTTCTTCAGTGCACAAATAACAGTGAAACAAATATGAACATTACGTATGTTTTAATTTAAAAAAATTTTTTTTTTTATCAAACTAATTAAACTTTGGTCTGCAAACGAAGTTTTCATCTTAATATCCATGACGTAAATTTCATGTTATTATAAAATATGAAAAAATAATTATTCATCTTGTATTTACAGACTCGACGGATTATGTGTGTTTTCTATATTCTCGTATTAGCATCGCAAGGCTAGTTAGCATCGCAAGGCTAGTTAGCATCGCAAGGCTAGTTAGCATCGCAAGGCTAGTTATCTATAGTTAGTGTACGAGTTAAAATGTCCTTTAAAAAAGGTAACGTTTGGCAGAAGCACACCATTCATGAAAACATTAATAATTTTAACGGAGCTTTATGTTTAAAACAAAACCTTCAGTACAGTACAGACGTTACCTGCCAGAACATGTATTAAAAGGATTTGCGTCTCATGGTCGCTTTGTCCAGGCGGAAAATTCGGTCCTGAAGGGGGCGCCGGATCATTAGCTTCGGCCGATTGCTTCAGGTAAGCTAAAAGCCCACATGTCTGTCCACCGCAGATCTGAGCGATTCTTTGAGAGGCCATCAGCCACTGCACTGAATGAAAGCAATGCATGGCTCATGTTATCTTAAGGGGACACACAGTGAGCGCTCAAGTACCCACTTCTTTTGTGACGAGACAAGAGATGAAACGTCACATACATTTGTTCAAATATAAATCGTATCAATAGAATTTCAGAAATATATATATATTATCTATAACAGTTTTTGAACTATACAGGTGTGTATTAGCGCATACTGTTTGAAATTAGATTTATATAGCTCATATAAGAAATAACGAACATGGGGTCCCTGGCTCAAAAGGGAATATTTTAAAACGATTGTAAAAATTCAGAAACCTTTTAGGGTGTACTCGCAAAATCTCACCAAGGTATTAACGCATTCGGATAAATGGTGTAGGAACGCTTTTTACAAAGCTCATATAAGAAAAAAAAAAAAAGATTTCGGGGCCAATGGCCAAAAACAGAATATTTTATAAATGTTTTTTTTTTAAACAAAAAAACCTTGTAATGACTTAGTTAAATTTCCGGTTAGGTGGACAACAACTAACCAAAGTTTTGACGCAATCGAATGAATGGTGTAGGAGCGCATACGAGACATACGAAGATACATACATTAATTTTTATATTTATAGATATATATATGTGGCAATGTGCCACTTTTTGTATAATTTTGTTTTAACTTCTATTTTGCACAACCTTGGCTAAATATGATGCTATCCTGTCAAAACAGGTTTTACCAAAACAGCAGGACACATGTGGACCTGTCATTGCTGCGACACAACTGTCCACACAGACACGAGGTAACCACGTGACCACGACGCCAGTAGGACCTCCATCCATTATTCCACGACGATCACTGCGCATTGCAAATCGGCAGACATAGACACTAGTTTTTGTGTTATGCCCATACATGTATACCCTGGTGTATGCATAGAGTATGCCCATACATGTATACCCTGGTGTGTGCATAGAGTATGCCCATACATGTATTCCCTGGTGTATGCATAGAGTATGCCCATACATGTATTCCCTGGTGTGTGCATAGAGTATGCCCATACATGTATACCCTGGTGTGTGCATAGAGTATGCCCATACATGTATACCCTGGTGTATGCATAGAGTATGCCCATACATGTATACCCTGGTGTATGCATGGAGTATGCCCATACATGTATACCCTGGTGTATGCATAGAGTACTGTTGATTTTTTTTTCTCTAATATTAAGGCATTAGTTGGGTTTATGCTAAATGTTTTATTTTGGTAAATATTTTTGATCATGCTCTGATTTTTTTTTTGTCTGATGGCCAAACTCCTTCCATTAAGTTATATATCTCTATTATAATATAATAACAATAATGATAATAATATGATAATGACGGTAGCCCTATACGTTTTTTTAGGTTCGATATGTATCTGTCAAATTGTATAGAGAATTTCTTGCCCATTTTGAATGTTTAAGGCATTTGTATTTAAGCGTTACATGTGGTTAACTAGTACCACCCATGTGGTTAACCAGTACCACCCATGTGGTTAACCAGTACCACCCATGTGGTTAACTAGTACCACCCATGTGGTTAACCAGTACCACCCATGTGGTTAACTAGTACCACCCATGTGGTTAACCAGTACCACCCATGTGGTTAACTAGTACCACCCATGTGGTTAACTAGTACCACCCACGTGGTTAACTAATACCACCCACGTGGTTAACCAGTACCACCCATGTGGTTAACCAGTACCACCCACGCGGTTAACTAGTACCACCCATGTGGTTAACCAGCACCACACATGTGGTTAACCAGTACCACCCATGTGGTTAACCAGTACCACCCATGTGGTTAACTAGTACCACCCATGTGGTTAACTAGTACCACCCATGTGGTTAACCAGTACCACCCATGTGGTTTACCAGTACCACCCATGTGGTTAACTAGTACCACCCATGTGGTTAACCAGTACCACCCATGTGGTTAACTAGTACCACCCATGTGGTTAACCAGTACCACCCATGTGGTTAACTAGTACCACCCATGTGGTTAACTAGTACCACCCACGTGGTTAACTAATACCACCCACGTGGTTAACCAGTACCACCCATGTGGTTAACCAGTACCACCCACGTGGTTAACTAGTACCTACCATGTGGTTAACCAGCACCACCCATGTGGTTAACCAGTACCACCCATGTGGTTAACCAGTACCCCCCATGTGGTTAACTAGTACCACCCATGTGGTTAACTAGTACCACCCATGTGGTTAACCAGTACCACCCATGTGGTTAACTAGTACCACCCATGTGGTTAACCAGTACCACCCATGTGGTTAACCAGTACCACCCATGTGGTTAACTAGTACCACCCATGTGGTTAACCAGTATCACCCATGTGGTTAACCAGTACCACCCATGTGGTTAACCAGTACCACCCATGTGGTTAACCAGTACCACCCATGTGGTTAACTAGTACCACCCATGTGGTTAACCAGTACCACCCATGTGGTTAACCAGTATCACCCATGTGGTTAACTAGTACCACCCATGTGGTTAACTAGTACCACCCATGTGGTTAACTAGTACCACCCATGTGGTTAACTAGTACCACCCATGTGGTTAACTAGTACCACCCATGTGGTTAACTAGTACCACCCATGTGGTTAACCAGTACCACCCATGTGGTTAACTAGTATCACCCATGTGGTTAACCAGTACCACCCATGTGGTTAACTAGTACCACCCATGTGGTTAACTAGTACCACCCATGTGGTTAACTAGTACCACCCATGTGGTTAACTAGTACCACCCATGTGGTTAACTAGTACCACCCATGTGGTTAACTAGTACCACCCATGTGGTTAACTAGTACCACCCATGTGGTTAACTAGTACCACCCATGTGGTTAACTAGTACCACCCATGTGGTTAACTAGTACAACCCATGTGGTTAACTAGTACCACCCATGTGGTTAACTAGTACCACCCATGTGGTTAACTAGTACCAACATGATTCTTGCATACTGTCCTTTCTATATTATCGTTTGTAAATTATGCAAAATGCTGTTCTGATTTTTTTTACAACATAGAGTTTATTATTCTCATCCCGAGTTATAATGTATGACATTTAAAGAATCTGAGGAGATGTTGAACAACATTATGTCGGAATTATATCTAAATGAAATCATTTAAGTATTAATGTAAATCTTTTTTTCATGCTGCCAGGAATTCACTATGTGTAAACAGATCTGCTATGTATGTTTTTCCAGGTTCATCGATGTGATGTTCCCGGATTTTATTTTTTTGAAATTTCTAGGCTATTATTTGTAATAGAACCAGCGAGGACGCTGGGATTTGAACAGTGGGGGTGGATGTGGCAATGTGCCACTTTTTGTATAATTTTGTTTTAACTTCTATTTTGCACAACCTTGGCTAAATATGTTTGCATATGTGGCTGGGTGCCACCTATGTTGCAGGAAGCCACCTATGGGTCACACGAGGTTTTCTGCCAGGCATCCACGTCGTGAGCTGGGTATGCCTGCCCCACGGGGAACTGGTAAAACAGTTCATGACGTGGACACATGGTTACTACATAAGCCGTGGAAAGTTGACCTCGGGGCCTGTCTGCCTGCCTGCCTTGTACGTGTTGTGTGACGGAGTGTGGAGTGGATGTGTTATTGTGTGTGACCAACTCTGCTACTGATTGTCCCTCTACATTAAAGCTATAGTTCTCAGACCTGCTTTTTGGTTCTTCATTTTAACCTGTAACCACCCGGCTACATATACTAATCTTGCCATAATGAAATTGTTCGGTTAGTTTTATCGATTACCCTATAGATAAAATGATATAACACAAATATTATTATAATAAAATATACGATTTACTGAAATCAACGGGAGGTAAGAATATTTCTTTCAAATGTCAAAATGATTTGCTTGTTATTTCCCTTTAATCTATGAAACTATGATTTTTCCAACAGCATTTTAAAATAGTTATGTGTATTATTTGATTTAATAAAGTATTTAACTTTTCAACTTCAAATAATTTATAGAAAAAAGAAAAGAAATACTCTAAAACATAGTGTGAATATTTACATATACTAACTCACAAGACAATATTTAGCAACATAGAGAGAATGTCTACATAAAGCAACACACAAGACAACACTTTATAACATAGAGTGGATGTCGACATAGAGCAAAAAACAAGACAACACATTACAACATAGAGAGAATGTCTACATAAAGCAACACACAAGACAACACATTAGATCATAGAGAGAATGTCTACATGAAACTAAACGTGGTTTTTTCAATTTAATTTATGTTTATGATCCATGTGTTCATAAGTCTATATGTATTCTTAAGTGAGTTTCTATTCTTGACACTGAGTGTTATTATGTGTGTGTGATTACGTCATGTAAATTTGTGTCTGTAAGAGAGAGAGTGTGCTTTTTTTCCCGTGTGCGAGTGTATGTGAGTAAATGTGTGTGTGAGTAAATGTGTGTGTGAGTAAATGTGTGTGTGAGTAAATGTGTGTGTGAGATTTCGTGTGTATTTCAAACACCTTCAAGTGAATCGTCCTGTCTCCGTGCTGCTGGTCAAATTGTTCAAATGAATCGTCCTGTCTCCGTGCTGCTGGTCAAATTGTTCAAATGAATCGTCCTGTCTACGTGCTGCTGGTCAAATTGTTCAAATGAATCGTCCTGTCTACGTGCTGCTGGTCAAATTGTTCAAATGAATCGTCCTGTCTCCGTGCTGCTGGTCAAATTGTTCAAATGAATCGTCCTGTCTCCGTGCTGCTGGTCAAATTGTTCAAATGAATCGTCCTGTCTCCGTGCTGCTGGTCAAATTGTTCAAATGAATCGTCCTGTCTACGTGCTGCTGGTCAAATTGTTCAAATGAATGGTCCTGTCTCCGTGCTGCTGGTCAAAATGTTCAAATGAATCGTCCTGTCTCCGTGCTGCTGGTCAAATTGTTCAAATGAATCGTCCTGTCTCCGTCCTGCTGGTCAAATTGCTCAAATGAATCGTCCTGTCTCCTTGCTGCTGGTCAAATTGTTCAAATGAATCGTCCTGTCTCCGTGCTGCTGGTCAAATTGTTCAAATGAATCGTCCTGTCTACGTGCTGCTGGTCAAATTGTTCAAATGAATCGTCCTGTCTCCGTGCTGCTGGTCAAATTGTTCAAAAGAATCGTCAGGTCTCCGTCCTGCTGGTCAAACTGCTCAAATGAATCGTCCTGTCTCCGTGCTGCTAGTCAAATTGTTCAAATGAATCGTCCTGTCTCCGTCCTGCTGGTCAAATTGTTCAAATGAATCGTCCTGTCTCCGTGCTGCTGGTCAAATTGTTCAAATGAATCGTCCTGTCTCCGTGCTGCTGGTCAAATTGTTCAAATGAATCGTCCTGTCTCCGTGCTGCTGGTCAAATTGTTCAAATGAATCGTCCTGTCTACGTGCTGCTGGTCAAATTGTTAAAATGAATCGTCCAGTCTCCGTGCTGCTGGTCAAATTGTTCAAATGTATCGTCCTGTCTCCGTGCTGCTGGTCAAATTGTTCAAATGAATCGTCCTGTCTCCGTGCTGCTGGTCAAATTGTTCAAGTGTTCCAGAGTAAATGATTTCCATTTAAGTTAACATGAATTCAAAATTCTCTTAAGGAAACATGTTCTTGTTGACCATAATTTCAGAGAGGTTCTTGTTGACCAAAATGTCAGAGAGGATGTTGACCATAATGTCAGAGAGGATGTTGACCATAATGTCAGAGAGGATGTTGACCATAATGTCGAGAGGATGTTGACCATAATGTCAAAGAGGTTCTTGTTGACCATAATGTCAGATAATGTTGGCCATAACTTCAGAGAGGATGTTGACCATAATGTCAGAGAGGATGTTGACCATAATGTCAGAGAGGGTGTTGACCATAATGTCAGAGAGGGTGTTGACCATAATGTCAGAGAGGATGTTGACCATAATGTCAGAGAGGATTTTGACCATAATGTCAGAGAGGGTGTTGACCATAATGTCAGAGAGGGTGTTGACCATAATGTCAAAGAGGGTGTTGACCATAATGTCAGAGAGGGTGTTGACCATAATGTCAGAGAGGGTGTTGACCATAATGTCAAAGAGGGTGTTGACCATAATGTCAGAGAGGATGTTGACCATAATGTCAGAGAGGGTGTTGACCATAATGTCAGAGAGGATGTTGACCATAATGTCAGTGAGGATGTTGACCATAATGTCAGAGAGGATGTTGACCATAATTTCAGAGAGGGTGTTGACCATAATGTTAGAGAGGATGTTGACCATAATGTCAGAGAGGATGTTGACCATAATGTCAGAGAGGATGTTGGTGACTGTAATGAAATCAAATTGTCAGTAAAAGTTCAATGAATTCAAAACGTCTTCTTTGAATGCCGCCCTCCATATTTTGAGTCCAGGACGACTTTTTGCCCGTTGATGCTGTTACACCACGTGACTCGGGCTTTGAAATTTTGATCAGCTGATTGAACTAACCAGTAGAAACACTCCCACCCAACTCGCTGCATGTGAGCTGTTGTTGAAATTGTATTCCACGTCTAGTTAATCCTTTCATTTGTCTCAGATAGTACATGATAGTGATTTAGCCAACGATGGATTATAGTCAAACAAATATATAAATACCGTGGTAAACGCTAGAAACTCTCTTATATACCTTGGAAAATGTTAGAAACTCTCTTATATACCTTGGAAAATGTTAGAAACTCTCTTATATACCTTGGAAAATGTTAGAAACTCTCTTATATACCTTGGAAAATGTTAGAAACTCTCTTATATACCTTGGAAAATGTTAGAAACTCTCTTATATACCTTGGAAAATGTTAGAAACTCTCTTATATACCTTGGAAAATGTTAGAAACTCTCTTATATACCGTGGTAAATGCTAGAAAATTTCTTTTCAAATCGCCATGCAAGTTATCACAGTAAACTTCTTGTGGTCTTTAAAGCCGGCCATTTCTAACATCTAGTGAGTTGGATGAACATTTATTTTTAATTCCTCTTATTGGAAGGTATTACATTACTATAAATATAGATTGGTTAAACTTTCTTGTATGATGCTTATGATAAGAATGAATTTGTTGAACCCATTGCATTTCTATATGTTCTCAATCTTCGACATTCTCCTCCAAACTGAGACACGTGTTGTCAGTTTGGGGATAAGCTCATATAATGTGATAGATTAAATAGACACGAACAATCTGTGTCAGTATAACAATATATATTAAGCTTAAATCATAATTTTACAATACACATAAGTAAACGTGACGGCACATGCCTTCATCAGTACAAAAAGACATACAAATAAATATAAAACAAATTTACATAATATATATAGAGAAATATCCTACCATATAAAGAGAAAACGAAAAACAAAACCAGTGTAAACATTTATTACAACATTCATTATTTTCTAAAACTGAAATTAGCATTATGCGATATAAAAAAAGCCGCTTATACTTAGATTTGGAAGAAAAAAAAACTGTAGTCAACTGTGACCGTCTAACATGTGCTCTTACACAAAAAAAAGGTTTTTGAAAATGAAGAGTTCTCCAGGATAAAAGTTTAAAACATTATAATCTATAAGGGGAATCACTCTAGCACTTTAAAAATTAAGCTAGCAGTACTAGCAGTAGTATATTAGTAAAACACAGTAAGGTTAAACCTGATAAAAGGAACGCAACAAAACAACGAACGTGTCGGCAGGAAGCCTTCATCAGCGAACAAACAGAGACACGAATAAAATTAAAAAATGTATCAAAAAATATATAATATAGCACTTAGCTCAGAAATAGTATCCAAGAGGGCAGCAGAAGATAAGTGACCAAGATAAGTCTCCCCCATTATTACCTTTTTAGCAGTAGTATAATTTGGCTTTTTTGTAAAATGGCAACATTCTGTAATAAAGTTAATCAATTGTCTGGACTCATCCCATTTTAAGGATGGCGCTGTAGCCACTGTATCTTTAATATCCACTATAATTGTTTTAATCTATTATATTTATTTAAGCTTTATATTTATAATGTATTGTAGCATAAGTGTTTGAAAAAAATCCTTTTCAATAATTGCTTGCTCCGACTATTGTGAAGACGAATATGATAAAATGTATCAAAAGACTAGTCACTCATAGTGGAATATGTATCAAAAGACTAGTCACTCATAGTGGAATGTCGTATGCTGACAAGGCTCGGACAGTGGGGTAAATAAGTAAATCTGTAATGTCATTTTAACACAGCACACTGACATTGTATCGCTAAAGGTAAGGAACGAATACAAGTGCTCGACAGCTTTAGATAAGTCATACTAATCCACTTTGAAAAGACTGAAGAAGCAAAGTAACATTGGTTAAGCCTAATATACGCTATAGATATTTCTATTAAATCAATAAGTTCAGAATAAACAAATGGAAAGAACAAATTTAAGGATGAATTTAGTCATTTTTGTAATACAACTTTATAAAAATACATATACATAAAAACACTTTTTTTAAAAAGTATCTTAAAATTATAAATTACATTGATAAATTCATATAAAATGTAAAGTATTGTGGCCCTTGAACAGCACGCATTAGCTAAAAGTATTTTTTTTTTTTTAAATATACTAAAAAATTATAAACATTTTTAAAAAAAGTTTATTTCAAATAAAAATATGTATTAGTCTACTTTATTTTTACTTTGTTTTCACCTACAATTGTATTATATACAGAAACAATTTGACAAAATTATACTGAAATAACTAGGAGTGTTGCCAAAGCATTGTATTTGTAAGCATGTAATTTGTTTTTAAAAAATCGTTTGTGTAAGACAAGCGTACGTTATTACCCAACAGTTTTATGTAAGACAAGCGTACGTTATTACCCAACAGTTTTATGTAAGACAAGCGTACGTTATTACCCTACAGTTTTATGTAAGACAAGCGTACGTTATTACCCTACAGTTTTATGTAAGACAAGTGTATGTTATTACCCTACAGTTTTATGTAAGACAAGCGTACGTTATTACCCTACAGTTTTATGTAAGACTAGCGTACGTTATTACCCTACAGTTTTATGTAAGACAAGCGTACGTTATTACCCAACAGTTTTATGTAAGACAAGCGTACGTTATTACACAACAGTTTTATGTAAGACAAGCGTATGTTATTACCCAACAGTTTTATGTAAGACAAGCGTACGTTATTACCCAACAGTTTTATGTAGACAAGTGTACGTCATTACCCTTCATTTTTATGTAAGACAAGCGTACGTTATTACCCAACAGTTTATTGTAAGACAAGCGTAAGTTATTACCCTACAGTTTTATGTAAGACAAGCGTACAAATAATATATTTAATTTAATCATAACAAACATGTGCATTTATTCGAATTTTCAAATAGACATGTATGTGTGTTGGGCAAGATTTAATGACACAAAATGAAATGTTTACACTATAAATTACACAACGTCTGAATATGGACTCTGCTAGTAGTGGATCTACTTGACCAACAACACAAGCTCACTGAATGACGCGTTGCTATGATACGGAGAATGTTTTGATCCGCTAACAAAACTGGTGCTTCCTTTTCAGCATTTTTTTTTTTTTTTTTATAAATATGGTCCACATTTTTATTTTTATTTAGAATGTGATTGTTGATACACAAAAGTGTTACTTAAATTTACATACTTTTCAGTATGACATGATATTCTCAATTACCTAAACATACTGAAGGATGATAAACATACTGGGCCATTTTGTCCTGTTTTGACACATGGTTTTACCAAAACACAAGTATTTAATGCACAACTAGAGATAATGTCATTAAGGATAAAGTGTTGCGTCCTTGTGATAGAGGGGTTGTTGTTAGTGGACCCTTCTAAGCATCTTCACAACAGATAATGTGTTGAGTCCTTGTGATAGAGGGTTGTTGTTAGTGGACCCTTCTAAGCATCTTCACAACAGATAATGTGTTGAGTCCTTGTGATAGAGGGTTGTTGTTAGTGGACCCTTCTAGGCATCTTCACAACAGATAAAGTAGCTTCCATGTAAGGTCGGATCTGTACGTTCTTCTACTAGACTTAATCAATGTATCATTAAGAGAATCATCCACTCCAAAACCACCAGCGAAAAAATCCATCATCAAATATTCAAACAGCCAACGAACAACAACAGTGACAACTAAATCTAAACTAAGAAAAGAAAAAAAACGAAAACGCAAACGAAATACTTGAGATGTCAAATACAAACAGAAAAAAAAAAGAAGGACGGTTGCGACAATATCAAAAGACGTCGAAAACTTCTCACCAACTGATTTCAGAAGAAGGACAATTGCGAAACTATCAAAAGACGTCGAAAACTTCTCACCAACTGATTTCAGAAGAAGGACAATTGCGAAACTATCAAAAGACGTCGAAAACTTCTCACCAACTGATTTCAGAAGAAGGACAATTGCGAAACTATCAAAAGACGTCGAAAACTTCTCACCAACTGATTTCAGAAGAAGGACAATTGCGAAACTATCAAAAGACGTCGAAAACTTCTCACCTACTGATTTCAGAAGAAGGACAATTGCGAAACTATCAAAAGACATAGAAAACTTCTCACCAACTGATTTCAGAAGAAGCACGGTTGCGAAACTATCAAAAGACATAATGACATCTCACCTACAGCTGACAAAAGTAGGACAGTGGCGATGATATAAAAGACATCAAGACATCTCACTACAGCTAAAAGTACCATAATTAAG
The DNA here is from genome assembly GCA_964017045.1 of Omphiscola glabra. Lineage (NCBI taxonomy): Eukaryota > Metazoa > Mollusca > Gastropoda > Lymnaeidae > Omphiscola > Omphiscola glabra. The sequence goes on along the minus strand of OZ024811.1, from coordinate 10,667,995 downwards.
AGGAGTCAAATATAACTCGGCCTTACTTGGCTAGCAAGTATATCAGATTGTAACTAAGGGACTGTATGAAGATGATATAGCAGAGAAGACATAGCCTGACCTTACTTGGCTAGCAAGTATATCAGATTATAACTAAGGGACTGTATGAAGATGATATAGCAGAGAAGACATAGCCTGTCAACGGTTACATCATGTCATTACTAAGGGGTGGTGTGGGAAAAGGTGTTACGAATAAGCTAGATTCATGGGATTTCTACTTTGGTGGTAAAATGTGGAATATCTCAGCAGGCTCCGGGCGGTCTTAGTTTAATCAAGTCTCGTAAAAGAAAATATCAAAACTTGCAAACTTGTAATACTCTGTTAGAGTCATGTAAATTCGAGGTAAACAATAACAATTAGGAGCATGTAATCTCTAGTATAACAAGATTACCGGACAATAACCCTAGAATACATGTTGTGAGTAGTTGATTGTCTCACGGGGGCTAGCTGTATACAAGTGATGCGAAAATGGTCGTCTCACGAGTGCTAGCTATAACCATTTGTGGGTAGTGGTTGTCTCACGAGTGCTAGCTATAACCATTTGTGGGTAGTGGTTGTCTCACGAGTGCTAGCTATAACCATTTGTGGGTAGTGGTTGTCTCACGAGTGCTAGCTATAACCATTTGTGGGTAGTGGTTGTCTCACGAGTGCTAGCTATAACCATTTGTGGGTAGTGGTTGTCTCGCGAGGGCAAGATAACCGTAGAATACAAGTCAGGCGAAATTTGTCGTCTTCCGAGGACTAGCTATACCTGTAGAAAACAAGGTGTGGGTAGTTGTTTGTCTTCGAAGGGCTAGCTATAACCGTAGAGGACAAGTTGTGGGTAATTGGTTGTCTTCAAAGGGGCTAGATATAATTGTAGAATACAAGTGGTTGATTGTCTCCTGAGGGCTAGCTTTAACAGTAGAATACAACTGGTAGCTAGTTGATTGTCTCCTGAGGGCTAGCTATAAGTTTGGGGACACTCGGATAAGTGAAATCGTGTCAATTTAGAGAGATCGTGTCATTTGGTTTGTTGGACAGATGAAAAGTTAAGGTGATCAATTTTAGAATTGCTAAGAGACTAGCGTTAGAGAGATTAAATGTTGAGAAGCTACAGTTAAGAGGTTTTATGAGACAACAGTTGGACAGTGTATAGTCTTATATGCAAACGTTTAGAGCAGTGGTGAGAATACATTTAGAAAGAGTAAAGATTGAGATTCTAAAGTAAAAATCTGTTATTTGACTACAATTGAAAAGATAACATATAAGAAACTAAATTTAAGAGATATTGTGAGACTAGAGGTTGACAAGATAAAGTTTGATAAACTATGTTTGTGAAATTTTATGATACTATAGTTCGACTGATTTATATGTTGAGAATATAGTTTTGAGAAAATAACAATTGACGATTTAAAGTGTCATAATAGAGCCGAAAGAATAACGATTAGTGGCCCCTAGCCCATGATTGAGAATCAGTCAAAAAACGTAAATATATTTCATACATTAAGAAGAACACTGCCAGTACACACTACAATTGTTATATTTAACTTATTAGACACAACAAGTCAAAATTTTGAGAACAACTCTATAAAGATATAAATTTTTTTTTTATTTTAAAACCTTTAATTATACAAGAATACACATACTAAATAAGAACTAGAAGACCATTAATTAAAAATTAAACCATAGACAACTATACAATGAATGCTCATTAAATTATCATCCCAGCTACCACTTATTATAAATTAACTTACATAAAATCAGTTCAACTTTTTAAATACTTACACAAGAAAATTAATAGCTGTTAAATTAGCATACGAGCCGCCAATTATTATAAAATAACTTATACAAAATCAATACAACAATTTCAAATCCTGTCACACAAGAACTTGAGATTATTAATGTAAACCAAATTAACAAGTAATTAGGCGATTATCAACACTTAATACACGCCTATAGCTTCTTTACATCGTTATACGCAACTAAACATATGGCGGCACAGCTATACTTTATTTGCGTCGCCATGCGCCTCCGAAAACCTGGTGACGCATCGATAATTTTTTTTCGCGCCAAATTATTAGCGTAGAAAAAAAAAGTTACTACCATTGATATACACGGCTTACGACGAACGATCTACGGATATCAACACGGCTTACGATGATTGTTCTACTGATATCAACACGGCTTACGATGAACGTTCTACTGATATCAACACGGCCTACGATGAACGATCTACTGATATCAACACGGCTTACGATGAACGTTCTACTGATATCAACACGGCTTACGATGAACGTTCTACTGATATCAACACGGCCTACGATGAACGATCTACTGATATCAACACGGCTTACGATGAACGTTCTACTGATATCAACACGGCTTACGATGAACGTTCTACTGATATCAACACGGCCTACGATGAACGATCTACTGATATCAACATGGCTTACGATGAACTTTCTACTGATATCAACACGGCTTACGATGAAGGTTCTACTGATATCAACACAGCTTACGATGAACGTTCTACTGATATCAACACAGCTTACGATGAACGTTCTACTGATATCAACACAGCTTACGATGAACTTTCTACTGATATCAACACAGCTTACGATGAACGTTCTACTGATATCAACACGGCCTACGATGAACGTTCTACTGATATAAACACAGCTTACGATGAACTTTCTACTGATATCAACACGGCTTACGATGAACGTTCTACTGATATCAACACGGCCTACGATGAACGTTCTACTAATATCAACACGGCTTACGATGAACGTTCTACTGATATCAACACGGCCTACGATAAACGTTCTACTGATATCAACACAGATTACGATGAATGTTCTACTGATATCAACACGGCCTACGATGAACGTTCTACGGATATCAACACGGCTTACGATGAACGTTCTACTGATATCAACACGGCCTACGATGAACGTTCTACTGATATCAACACGGCTTACGATGAACGTTCTACTAATATCAACACGGCTTACGATGAACGTTCTACTGATATCAACACGGCCTACGATGAACGTTCTACTGATATCAACACGGCTTACGATGATTGTTCTACGGATATCAACACGGCCTACGATGAACGTTCTACTGATATCAACACAGCTTACGATGAACGATCTACGGATATCAACACGGCTTACGATGATTGTTCTACTGATATCAACACGGCTTACGATGAACGTTCTACTGATATCAACACGGCCTACGATGAACGATCTACTGATATCAACACGGCTTACGATGAACGTTCTACTGATATCAACACGGCTTACGATGAACGTTCTACTGATATCAACACGGCCTACGATGAACGATCTACTGATATCAACACGGCTTACGATGAACGTTCTACTGATATCAACACGGCTTACGATGAACGTTCTACTGATATCAACACGGCCTACGATGAACGATCTACTGATATCAACATGGCTTACGATGAACTTTCTACTGATATCAACACGGCTTACGATGAAGGTTCTACTGATATCAACACAGCTTACGATGAACGTTCTACTGATATCAACACAGCTTACGATGAACGTTCTACTGATATCAACACAGCTTACGATGAACTTTCTACTGATATCAACACAGCTTACGATGAACGTTCTACTGATATCAACACGGCCTACGATGAACGTTCTACTGATATAAACACAGCTTACGATGAACTTTCTACTGATATCAACACGGCTTACGATGAACGTTCTACTGATATCAACACGGCCTACGATGAACGTTCTACTAATATCAACACGGCTTACGATGAACGTTCTACTGATATCAACACGGCCTACGATAAACGTTCTACTGATATCAACACAGATTACGATGAATGTTCTACTGATATCAACACGGCCTACGATGAACGTTCTACGGATATCAACACGGCTTACGATGAACGTTCTACTGATATCAACACGGCCTACGATGAACGTTCTACTGATATCAACACGGCTTACGATGAACGTTCTACTAATATCAACACGGCTTACGATGAACGTTCTACTGATATCAACACGGCCTACGATGAACGTTCTACTGATATCAACACGGCTTACGATGATTGTTCTACGGATATCAACACGGCCTACGATGAACGTTCTACTGATATCAACACAGCTTACGATGAACGTTCTACTGATATCAACAAGGCCTACGATGAACGTTCTACTGATATCAACACAACTTACGATGAACGTTCTACTGATATCAACACAGCTAACGATGAACTTTCTACTGATATCAACACAGCTTACGATGAACGTTCTACTGATATCAACAAAGCTTACGATGAACGTTCTACTGATATCAACACGGCCTACGATGAACGTTCTAATCAACACAGCTTACGATAAACGTTCTACTGATATCAACACGGCCTACGATGATCGTTCTACTGATATCAACACGGCTTACGATGAACGCTCTACTGATATCAACACGGCCTACGATGAACGTTCTAATCAACACAGCTTACGATAAACGTTCTACTGATATCAACATGGCCTACGATGATCGTTCTACTGATATCAACACGGTTTACGATGAACGTTCTACTGATATCAACACGGCCTACGATGAACGTTCTACTGATATCAACACAGCTTACGATGAACGTTCTACTGATATCAACACAGCTTACGATAAACTTTCTACTGATATCAACACGGCCTACGATGAACGTTCTACTGATATCAACACGGCTTACGATGAAGGTTCTACTGATATCAACACAGCTTACGATGAACGTTCTACTGATATCAACACGGCTTACGATGAACGTTCTACTGATATCAACACGGCCTACGATAAACGTTCTACTGATATCAACACAGATTACGATGAACGTTCTACTGATATCAACACGGCTTACGATGAACGTTCTACTGATATCAACACGGCTTACGATGAACGTTCTACTGATATCAACACGGCCTACGATGAACGTTCTACTGATATCAACACAGCTTACGATGAACGTTCTACTGATATCAACACGGCCTACGATGAACGTTCTACTGATATCAACACGGCTTACGATGAACGTTCTACTGATATCAACACGGCTTACGATGAACGTTCTACTGATATCAACACGGCCTACGATGAACGTTCTACTGATATCAACACAGCTTACGATGAACGTTCTACTGATATCAACACAGCTTACGATGAACGTTCTACTGATATCAACACGGCCTACGATGAACGTTCTAATCAACACAGCTTACGATGAACGTTCTACTGATATCAACACGGCCTACGATGATCGTTCTACTGATATCAACACGGCTTACGATGATCGTTCTACTGATATCAACACGGCTTACGATGAACGTTCTACTGATATCAACACGGCCTACGATGAACGTTCTACTGATATCAACACAGCTTACGATGAACGTTCTACTGATATCAACACAGCTTACGATGAACGTTCTACTGATATCAACACAGCTTACGATAAACTTTATACTGATATCAACACGGCCTACGATGAACGTTCTAATCAACACAGCTTACGATGAACGTTCTACTGATATCAACACGGCCTACGATGATCGTTCTACTGATATCAACACGGCTTACGATGAACGTTCTACTGATATCAACACGGCCTACGATGAACGTTCTACTGATATCAACACGGCCTACGATAAACTTTATACTGATATCAACACGGCCTACGATGAACGTTCTAATCAACACAGCTTACGATGAACGTTCTACTGATATCAACACGGCCTACGATGATCGTTCTACTGATATCAACACGGCTTACGATGAACGTTCTACTGATATCAACACGGCCTACGATGAACGTTCTACTGATATCAACACGGCCTACGATGAACGTTCTACTGATATCAACACAGCTTACGATGAACGTTCTACTGATATCAACACAGCTTACGATGAACTTTCTACTGATATCAACACGGCCTACGATGAACATTCTACTGATATCAACACAGCTTACGATGAACGTTCTACTGATATCAACACGGCCTACGATGAACGTTCTACTGATATCAACACAGCTTACGATGAACGTTCTACTGATATCAACACGGCCTACGATGAACGTTCTACTGATATCAACACAGCTTACGATGAACGTTCTACTGATATCAACACAGCTTACGATGAACGTTCTACTGATATCAACACAGCTTACGATAAACTTTATACTGATATCAACACGGCCTACGATGAACGTTCTAATCAACACAGCTTACGATGAACGTTCTACTGATATCAACACGGCCTACGATGATCGTTCTACTGATATCAACACGGCTTACGATGAACGTTCTACTGATATCAACACGGCCTACGATGAACGTTCTACTGATATCAACACGGCCTACGATAAACTTTATACTGCTATCAACACGGCCTACGATGAACGTTCTAATCAACACAGCTTACGATGAACGTTCTACTGATATCAACACGGCCTACGATGATCGTTCTACTGATATCAACACGGCTTACGATGAACGTTCTACTGATATCAACACGGCTTACGATGAACGTTCTACTGATATCAACACGGCTTACGATGAACTTTCTACTGATATCAACACGGCCTACGATGAACGTTCTACTGATATCAACACGGCCTACGATGAACATTCTACTGATATCAACACGGCTTACGATGAACGTTCTACTGATATCAACACGGCCTACGATGAACGTTTTCATGTCTACAAATTTTAAGAATAGATGAACCCGTTGGTTTGACATAAATATAGATAATGATGTGTTAGTAACGTATCGGACATCTTTGGATAACAGTTAGAATCTAACGATTATACAATGTGTATTAGTAATAAACCAAATCTTAGAAACTGGGAACTAAAAACAACAGAAATAATAACAAGACCATTTAGGACATGATTCCCGATAAGTCTTTCACAAGTAATACGACACAGCATTTGCTTTTTTAAAAGTATCATTTTTGTGTATTGATCGGCCTAACAAATTATGATTGGTTCTTTATCGATGAGAAGTTTTACTGAAATATCAATCATTGTTAAAAAATAATTGGACCTCAAATGGTTAATGCGGACAAAATATACAATTTAGATGCATTAAATTGGCAAATGTTGTTTTAAAAGATATTTCTTATTGCATCAATATTTGTCTATAAATATTCTCTAAATTTGCTTAATACTGATTGAAGCTATTTGAGGATTCTGTGAACTTAGTGACACATTAACTAAGGTTATTTAACTTCTTCCTGATTTATACAAAGACGTTAGACAATAATTATTTTAATGGTTTGAACTAAGAATTTGTAACAGATCACATTTAAAAAAAAATGTTTGGTACATTTTATTACTAAGCCCCAAATGTACCAACGTATAATGGAACAAGTTAATTAACATAATTTAAAGTGTTTAGCTACGTTGAATTCTCTCCACTTTTTGTATATGACTGGTATAGTGTAGATCAGTGGGTTCAGGGCGGAGTTCAGAGGTAGGATAAATATTACAAACCAGGCGTATGTGTCAGGACTCACTTTATGTCCTTTCATAGACAATAAACCAGTGACACATATTGGAAACCAACAAAGGAAGTTGGACAGAGCTACAATGAAGAGTTGCTTAGCAACCTGTATGTCTTGCTCTCTTCTTGAAGAATTGATTGTGTTCTTAGTCATGCGTTGATTAGTCATTGAAAGAAAAATTAAAACTTGACCTAAAGAAATTGCTAAGAATAAAATACAATTAAAAACTATAAAAATCCCAACTGCGTATTGCCAACCCTGTTGCTGGTCTGTGGTAAGAGGTAAGCCTAGACACATCCCATTTGAAGAGTAGATTGTCCATTGAGGATATACAATAGGAAGTAAAGCCAATGTAAACCCTACGACCCAAGAGGTTAGAACTAAAAGAATAATAATCAACTTTGTTAGTCTATACTCTCCAAACGGAAATCGTATCACTAAAAACCTGTCCAGTGTAATAAGGAAAACAAAGAAAGTTGAAGCTTCACTTGACAGTGTTGACAAAAAACCGGAAATCTTACACAAAATACTGGCACGCCAATTTGTTTCACGAAGGACATAATTGTCTCTGAAGTAAAAATCCGCAGAAACAATGATCGTGAGGTATGTGCCCATGACAAAATCAGATATCCCAAGATTTGTCACAAAAACCCCATAACCTTTCTTCAATATTTCCCTGTCATAATAAATCCTAAATGACAAAACCATGATGTTGCCAACCATTGAAATTATGGTCACAAGCCAAAGAAGGGAACGCTTAAAGATGTCACCGATGAGATCTTCACACGAAGATATACTATCAAATGTTGCGTGACACACGTGTTTTGTTATTCCTTTACCAACAACTTGAGGACAACAATATTTAACATTTTCTGTGTACAGCGCAGACGTAATATTTAGCTTTTTTAATATATTCATTGTGTCTTTTTCTGGTAGCGTTGTATTGCGAATATCTAAAACTTCTAATGAACTTATTTTATACATAGTCCCAAGACTTTCTATTTTTGTATTTGATAAATTTAAATATCTTAACGTATGACTATAAGTTTGGTATTCAATATTTAAAAGAGACAGGTTTGTATAAGATAAATCTAGGTTGCAACTTTTTAAGTCTCCATTTAAGGAAGAGAGATAAATATTTCTGGTTAAATTTAAAAATGCCAAATAAGGAAGTCGACAATTTACTGCATCGTTTATATTGATTTGAATAAATTTATTGTAACTTAAATCTAATCTAATAACATTCATGTCAAAACGTCTAGGGATTAAATATTCTAAACTTTCTAAATTGCAGTCGGATGCATGCAACTCTAACAAATTAGGTAAAATATAAATTTCATTCAATTGAGAGAGGTCAAGGCCATTGAGATTTAAATATTTTGTTTGGATATCAAAAATTCTCAAAGATGTCATTTTCATAACCTCCGAAATATTGTTAACGGTTTTGGCACTTCCATAACATTTAAAACCAGTGTGACATGTGAAATTACAATTTATCTCATCATCACCAGCTGGACAATCGACAACCCCATCACAAACTTGAACATAGTGAACACAACTCACATAACCGTAAGTACTACAAGCAAAAGGACAGTTCATGTTTCCACTTATTGTTTCATCTTCCCCATGTGGGCAATCCATTACGCCATTATTGATGAGACTGTAAGGAATGCAGTAAGACTGATGACACTTAATAAACTCTTCAGTGCATATAAAATTCACACAGTCCTGTAAGTGTGACAGATCATTACATCCAGTAATTCCACCACTGCGCCCTCTAAGAAATATACATTTTGGTGCCCATTTATCTGTTTCTGTATTATTGGTCAGTGTAGTAACTGACTCTATTTTTTCTAATTGGTTACAATTGACTATTTCATGTTGTTTTGTGGCAGCATCAAATTCCACCGTGACATTTATGAATATCGTTCCTTTTCTATTGATATATAATCTGCATTCATCTCCATCATGTGACAACCAATGCCTAGGTACACATGTACCATCAGAACATCGCCTCTCCTTACATTCATGACACATTTCCTCATCGCTGTTATCTGGGCAGTCTTGATGAGCGTTACATTTCTCAGCTAGATCATACCTTTTTCTAACAGGGAAAAATTCATTTGCATTTGGATTTTTACATAAAAAATCTTTTTTTTTAATATTAACTAAATTGAATATTTCACAATGTTGTTCATCACTGTCATCCATACAATCATTAAAAGTGTTACAAACTTTAGAATAAACTATACTTTTTCTTAAACCATTCTCGCAATCAAATAACAATTGTTTGTATTCATCTGTTATTATATTTTCTGTTGCATAGCCATAATGCGCAATTGAAATCATTTGTTCGTTACTCTCTTTAAAAATAAATTCGTTGTTTAAGGGCAATTTTTTTTTCCCTAATCTCTGGCTCTTGTAATCGAATTGTTCTGGTAGTTCATAACTTGTTTTATCCAAGGCCATTTTACACAAAATAACTTTTGTTATCTCCTCTTTACAATCAATCAGCTCCCATGAGATTTGATCACTTGCTCTGATCGATCCATTTTCTATTCCCATAAGATTGGAATATTTCAAGATGGCACACTTATTATTGTCATTTTTGCTTTCAATATTTTTCATGAAAAGAAATGGTCTTTCATTTGTCCACTGCAATACGCCCGGGTCAATGTATTTTGATTTAGTGAGGCCAACATAGACAATAATAGTTTCTACTGACTCGGGTAATACATCATTTCTTGCATCGTTAAATAACGTTATCAAGAATTGTAACTCTTCATTGGTTTCTATTATAGGTAAATCTGAGAACAACATTCTACATTGTTTTGATGCATCATTCCAAATAAGTGGAAAAGGTGAGAGGATAATTTTATAACAATTTATAATAGAAGGTTTTTTTTCATTGTGGAGTCTAATCCACCCTAAAGGACATTCGTTACATATGTATAATGAAATAACATTGTTATCACTTAAGTAATCTAATGGGAAGAGTAGAATATAAATAAATTTTTGATTGACTACAAAGGAATCAAACAAATTACGAGAATCTTGTTTTATAGAAGGTAAAAATAGAAAAAACTGTCTTGCCAAACTCTCTAAACTGAATTCTTCAAAATATTGAATTGTTTTCTTACAGTTTCCATAGCAAACAGAAAACCAAGCTACAATAACTGACTGTTCTCTATCTGTCTTATACGTGTTTAGAATTGCATTTGTAAATGATACAGCTTTAATAAGGGTTGAAATGTTATTATCAATGGATTTATTCAAACTTATATGTGCTTGAAACTGATCTAGAGGAACAAATATTTCTTGAGTTGACCTGTCAATTGAGAATCGCAGGACTTTTTTCTGAAACGGTTCAATGACAGCTATTTGTTGTAGAGAAAAGTTATTTGTTTTTGAGATAAAATATTGAACAAAATTTTTGATTCGCTTAAATGTTAAATTGATGTTACTTGAGCTGTCCACTATAATGTACAAGCTGTCCTCAGTTGTATTACATGTCTCCTGCGTAAGCTCAGCAGTTCCAGGTAAAACTCGAACGCTATCTAAAAGAATGACGAAACAAGTAATTGCAATGAAATACACACATTTGGAAAGTTTATATTTACGCTCATATAACAAATAAATATGCTCCAATAAATTCATAATTAATTAAGCAATCTCATTAATCAAATTAAAAGCGTATAACATATTTAAATCATTTTCTAAAACTTAGATAGTAAAACTACTTACCTAGCGAAAGTAGAAGTAGTAGTAGTGGACAGGTCAATAAAAACATAGCTCTGTTTATTATAGAAAACTTTTGCAATATTCTTAGAGACAAAACAATAAATAACAAGATTGTTATGTTAATAACATTTGAGGTATCATATAAAAATAAATGTTTAGTTTCGTCTTCTAGAGACAGGAAGGACTGTCCTTGATGTATCTAGGAGATGAAACATGAAGGACTGTCCTAAATTTAGTTTCATCTCCTAGATACATGAAAAACTGTCCTCATCTTCAGTGTTGAGAACATACCAAATGTTTAATTTAGTCTAAGTGGGACATGAAGGAATGTCGGAAATGTAGTTGTTTTTTAAAGATACATGAAGGGACATAAAGGACAGTCCTAAAGTTTAGTTTCGTCGCCTGGTGACATGAAGGAATGTCCTAAAGTTTAGTTTCGTCTCGTAGAAACATGATATTCTGCCCTAAATTTTATGTTCGTCTCCTAGAGCTATAAAGACTGTCCTAAAGTTAAGTTGTTTTCTTCTAGAGCATAAATGACTGTTCCAAAATTTGTTTCGTCTCCTAGAGGAATATACGACTGACTTAAAGTTTAATTTTATATCCTAGCTACATTAAGGACTGTCCTAATCTTCAGTCTAGACATGAAGGACAACTTTTAAGTTTACTTTTGTCTCCTAGAGTAATGAAGGACTGCACTAAAGTTTAGTTTCCTCTCTTAGAGATAGGAAGGATTGCCGTAAAGTTAATGTCGTCTTAGAGATAGGAAGGACTGCCGTAAAGTTAATGTCGTCTTAGAGATAGGAAGGAATGCCGTAAAGTTAATGTCGTCTTAGAGATAGGAAGGACTGCCGTAAAGTTAATGTCGTTTTAAAGATAGGAAGGACTGCCGTAAAGTTAATGTCGTTTTAGAGATAGGAAGGACTGCCGTAAAGTTAATATCGTCTTAGAGATAGGAAGGACTGCCGTAAAGTTAATTTCGTTTTAGAGATAGGAAGGACTACCGTAAAGTTAAAGTCGTTTTAGAGATAGGAAGGACTGCCGTAAAGTTAATATCGTCTTAGAGATAGGAAGGACTGCCGTAAAGTTAATGTCGTCTTATAGATAGGAAGGACTGCCGTAAAGTTAATGTCGTCTTAGAGATAGGAAGGACTGCCGTAAAGTTAATATCGTCTTAGAGATAGGAAGGACTGCCGTAAAGTTAATGTCGTCTTAGAGATAGGAAGGACTGCTGTAAAGTTAATGTCGTGGAGGAATGTCGTTAAGTATAGTTTATTTTCCCCAGACATAAATGGCAGATATAAAGTTTAGTTTTGTCTCAACGAGTCATAACGTACTGTCCTATAGTAACGTTCCGTCTTATAGAGACATATAGGACAGTCGTAAAGTTTAGTTTGTCTCATAGGGACATGAAGTACTGTCTTAAAGTTAATATTCGTCTCCTAGAGACATTAATGAATGTCGTAAAGTTTATTTGCTTCTACTAGAATTATGACGGACTGTGTTAAATTTTAGTTATATCTTCTATGAAACTTAGTTTTTGGAAAGGCCTTTATGTCACTAGCATACGGAACTAAATATTATGGAATTTCTTCATTGACTCTAGTAGATGAAAATAAATTTTACTGCATTGTAAAAGCTGGGCCGAATCCAGAATCAACTCTGAGATTCATCCGTGGCGCAGTCAGGACCACACCCAAAGCTGCTGTTGAGGTTTTGGCAAATGTACAACCGTTAGATATAAGGAGGAAAATGGCAATTTTAAGTACCGGAGGTACTGACGGCTGGATGAGAAGAAACCGTCGTTCCGAATGCAGCATAACTGGGTGGCGGGGAAGGTGACTAAAGACGTCCTCATTCATGCACCAGGTCGTAGTGCTTGAGAGAATAGTCGAACACCCTCGCAATAAGGAACGTCTGACCTAATCCCAGTTAATCCACCATCAGCGGAACCTTCATGTTCCTCCAACCAAGTGGCCTTGACCGATGTAGCGGTGACGAAGCGCAGCCCTGAACATGTTCAGAAAGCGGCTGCCCTAGACACCATTGCTACGTACTCAAACATACCAGTTAAAGTTTCAGGAACGGCTCTGCCAATCAGAGAGAAAGACTTTGGATACGGTGCGCCCATACCCTTCCCAACAGGAGGGCCACTAATTGAAGAACTCTCAGTGCCCTGTGGGACAGCATCATAACACTTTGATGCGGAGCTTGAAACTATACACAGGGCCTATGAGAGTATATTACACATTGAAAGGGATGGAGCTTGCACGGCTCAATGCGATCGTTTGCTCCGACTCAAGTTCTGCTCTTGAGATCTGGGGGAAGAGAGCAAATAGCACACACCTATTTGACGTCACCTGTGCAAAATCGTTGATCAATGAGGCAAGATCACAGTGCAATAGATCATTCCAAGTTACGTCAACGTTAATGGCAATGAGAAAGCGGACACTGGGGAAAACCGGGACTGCCCTGCCTCAGCTAGAAGTACCAATAACTTATTTGGGAATAAACAACTTGCTGGCAGACCACTTCAGGAAAACACGGCCGTCAGAGCCGTGTTTTCATATTTAACCACTACTAGCAAACAAGACCCATGGTAAAGTTTAGTCCGCAAACAGCAGAGCTTAGTGACGCAAATGAGTACTTAGCATTACCCCATAGGCACTCCTGGCGGCTGGACAACTACAGGGATCCTACCTGCAGCATTGCAGCTTGGTCCTGGAGACACTAGCGCACAGTTGACTTAGTGTCTCTCACTAGATTTCGGTGTAAAACCAGGGCTTTTGGAGAACACCTTTTGAACAAAATATTGTCTTTCTCAGCTAAGCAGATGAATCTGTTAGCTAATATACTAGCCGGGGTCATAAGAGAGTAATCTCAGACATTCCCCAAAATGTGTGTGTTAGTTGCCTCTCCTAGAGACATTAAGAACTGTCCTGAAGTTTAGTTTTGTCTCCTGAGGACATGAAGGACTGTTGCAATATTTAGCTTCGTCTCCTAGAGACATTAAGTATAGTCCTACTGAGACAAGAAGAACTGTCATGAAATTTAATATCGTCTGCTAGGAAAATTGAAGGATTATCCCTAATTTTTTTAATTTTTTTCTAGTAACATGAAAAACTGACTTTAATTTTATTTTCATCTTCTAGGGACATGAAAGACTGACTTTAAGGACTGACTGAAGGGCGGCCCTAAAGTTGATGTTATTCTCGTAGAGACACGAAGGTCTACTAGAAGTTTAGTTCGGTCTCCTAGAAACATGAAGAGCTGTCTTAAGTTTAGCTTTGTCTCCTACAAACATAAAAATGTATCCTAAAGTATACTTCTCTCTTCTAGAAAAATGTATGAATGTCCTAAATTTGAGTTGCATCTCCTAAGAGTCATAAAGACTTGTTCTAATGTTTCGTTCCGTCTTCTAGTGACATTTAGAACTGTCCTAAAGTTTAGATTCATCTCCTGTCGTAATGTTTAGTATCGTCTCGTACAGTCATGACGGTCTATCACAAAGATAAGCTCCGTCCATTTGAGACATGGATACCTGTCCTAAAATTTAGTTTCGTCTCCTAGAGACATCTTGTACTGTCATAATGTTTGCTTACCTCTTCTAGAGACATAAAGAAGAGTTATACAATTTAGTTTTGTATCCTGGAGACTATGATGAAAGAAATAAGTTTTAGTTTCGTCCATAGACATGAAGGACTGTCCTAAAGTTTATTAAGTTTCATTGAGACATAGAGAACTGTCGTAAATTTTAGTTTATTTTCTTTAGACATGAATGACTGGCCTAAAATTCAGTTTTGTCTTCTATAGCCGTAAAGTACTGTCTTATAGTTACGATCCGTTTCCGAGAGATATATAGGACAGTCTTAAAATTTAGTGTCGTCTCATAGAGACACGTAGTGCTGTCGTAAAATTTAGTTTCTTCAGGGGACCTGCGCCGAAAGGCAAAGGTAACGCACGGAAACTGCGTTAGAAAGAGCACGGCTGCATGGTTTCCTACCAAATGCAGTCGAAAATAACGTAGAAACAGGTCGGGCTATGATTACAGTTGCCGCATGGATATGAGGCGAAGGAGTGTGGCGACCCTAGCCGATGATTCCAAATATGCAGTCTTGAGGGTACTGCTCCTAGGCAACCTCTCTTTTTATCACTTCCCAGCTGTGGTGTGAATTAGTCATGCCACAGAAAACCACGTAAACCCTATTAGAGGGCGTCTATTAACACCTACGAGTCCCCCGGGGTGGGAAGGGGGGGCTTTAGAGACGTAAATTGTATCCACCCCAGCCCAAGGAAGTCCGGCCCGGTTGCTGTGCAAGCATCACCCCGGCTGGCCAGGCGTCCCTTCTCTGATGCGGCCTCACTCGCATAGTCAATCGAGTGGAAGGGTGGGTGGGGCTGTCTCAGGGGCGGGGAGCCCTCGGCATGCCGCTTCGCGGCCTGACTGGAATAAAGACCACTGGGGGAGTGGTTGAATGCCAGTTGGGGGCGGTGGAGGTATGTTGGGGAAGACCTTATGAGCCTCGGCTCGATGGTCTGCTGATTTTCTTAAGTAAGTTAGTTAGATTTATCTCTTAAATAAACTCACGACCGTCGTAAAGTTTAGTTGCGTCTACTAGATGCACGACCGACTGTACTATTGTTTAATTTCATCTCCAAGATTCATAACGGACTGTACTAATGTTTAATTTCGTCTCCAAGATTCATGAACGCCTGTACTATTGTTTAATTTCGTCTCCAAGATTCACAAACGACTGTACTCATGTTTAATTTCGTCTTTATGATTCAGGAACGACTGTACTATGCCCTAGAGATATGAAGTCTGTCGTAATGTTTAGTTTTGTTTCCTAGAGACATGTATGACATTCTAAAAGTTTTGTTTCGTGTAGTACAGACATAAAGGACTGTCCTAAAAGTTAGTTCGGTCTCCTAGAAACATCTAGTCTGGCCAACATAGGTAAATCTGTCTTCTAGTTACATTAAGTTTCATTTTCGTGTCCTAGAGCCATAAAGGACTGTATTAAAGTGTAGTTCCGTTTCCTAGAGTCATAAAGGACTGTATTAAAGTGTAGTTCCGTTTCCTAGAGTCATAAAGGACTGTATTAAAGTGTAGTTCCGTTTCCTAGAGTCATAAAGGACTGTATTAAAGTGTAGTTCCGTATCCTAGAGTCATAAAGGACTGTATTGAAGTGTAGTTCCGTTTCCTAGAGACATGATATATTTTCCAAAAGTTTAGATTCGTCCTCTAGAGACGTATAGGTCTGTCCTTTTCAATATTGAAATATGCGTATACGACAAATAATGTGTCAGTTGCTTAAAATTTATTAATTAGATTTTATAAATTAATTTCCGACTTGATTAACCAAAAATTGTTTTTAAAATATAGTTATTATTTTCTGCAATCTTTGAATATTTCATTTTTTTGTTAACTACGACACTGATATATTGAAGACTAAGCTTGTTATCACAAAATATATATTGCGCAATTTGTAGTCCATAACAACGGCACATTTATTATGAATCCTAATTTTGTTTTCACAAATCATGTATTGGTTAATTTCTAGTCTGCCAGCTGTGGCACAGTTATAGTTTATTTGTCGTCTGCCAACTGTGGCAAGGTTATAGTTTATTCGTCGTCTGCCAACTGTGGCACAGTTATAGTTTATTTGTCGTCTTCCAACTGTGGTACAGTTATAGTTTATTTTAAATTTGTAAATGCGGCACATTTATTTCCAAATGTTTAATTTGATAACTATTGCATAATTATCGTGTAGTCTTAGTTGGTTATCAGAAACAACGCTTCAGTCAGTTTATAAATTGATAACTAAAGCACACTTATCGCTCATTCTAAGTCTTTGATAACAACACATTTATAGCCTATTTTCTTATTTGATAACTACAGTGCAGTATTCATTTTCTGCGTTTGTTCTACATTTCCTGTCCTATTACTAGTTGGGTCAGCGCAGAACAAACTTGAAAATGACAACTTTAAAAATACATTATTTCCATCACAACTAAAACAACTTACTTATCTCAATCAAAACTAAAACAACTTACTTATCTCAATCACAACTAAAACAACTTACTTATCTCAATCACAACTAAAACAACTTACTTATCTCAATCAAAACTAAAACAACTTACTTATCTCAATCAAAACTAAAACAACTTACTTATCTCAATCAAAACTAAAACAACTTACTTATCTCAATCACAACTAAAACAACTTACTTATCTCAATCACAACTAAAACAACTTACTTATCTCAATCACAACTAAAACAACTTACTTATCTCAATCAAAACTAAAACAACTTACTTATCTCAATCACAACTAAAACAACTTACTTATCTCAATCACAACTAAAACAACTTACTTATCTCAATCAAAACTAAAACAACTTACTTATCTCAAACACAACTAAAACAACTTACTTATCTCAATCACAACTAAAACAACTTACTTATCTCAATCAAAACTAAAACAACTTACTTATCTCAATCAAAACTAAAACAACTTACTTATCTCAATCACAACTAAAACAACTTACTTATCTCAATCAAAACTAAAACAACTTACTTATCTCAATCACAGCTAAAACAACTTACTTATCTCAATCAAAACTAAAACAACTTACTTATCTCAATCAAAACTAAAACATTTTACTTATCTCAATCACAACTAAAACAACTTACTTATCTCAATCACAACTAAAACAACTTACTTATCTCAATCAAAACTAAAACAACTTACTTATCTCAATCAAAACTAAAACAACTTACTTATCTCAATCAAAACTAAAACAACTTACTTATCTCAATCAAAACTAAAACAACTTACTTATCTCAATCACAACTAAAACAACTTACTTATCTCAATCAAAACTAAAACAACTTACTTATCTCAATCAAAACTAAAACAACTTACTTATCTCAATCACAACTAAAACAACTTACTTATCTCAATCAAAACTAAAACAACTTACTTATCTCAATCACAACTAAAACAACTTACTTATCTCAATCAAAACTAAAACAACTTACTTATCTCAATCAAAACTAAAACAACTTACTTATCTCAATCACAACTAAAACAACTTACTTATCTCAATCACAACTAAAACAACTTACTTATCTCAATCAAAACTAAAACAACTTACTTATCTCAATCACAACTAAAACAACTTACTTATCTCAATCAAAACTAAAACAACTTACTTATCTCAATCAAAACTAAAACAACTTACTTATCTCAATCAAAACTAAAACAACTTACTATCTCAATCAAAACTAAAACAACTTACTTATCTCAATCACAACTAAAACAACTTACTTATCTCAATCAAAACTAAAACAACTTACTTATCTCAATCAAAACTAAAACGCTTGTTAAAAAGACAAAGTGTTGACCAAAGCTGATTATAAAATGAGGTTCTCTTAACACACAACAAGAGTTAATTTCAGTTAACTATAGTTTAACATAGAACACAAAGCTATGACAATTGAAACAGTCTTGTCTACGCGGGCTCTTAAGTTTATATGGAACTTTCTGCTGATTTGTGTAGATCCAATCGCTTTCGCTTTCCTTGAAGTTATGGCATACATAGCAATGGTTCTAAAAACTTTTTTTTTTAATGAGAAACACCTAGGCCATTAAAGTAAAATTTAATTGAAAAAAGGTGGGCTCTTAAATTCATTTGAATAAATGTAACTGTTAGGATGTATTTGTTGGTTTATTTTCAACAAAATCTATTTTGATGTAGTCAATATAAAAAAAAAAATTATATTAAAACATCATTTACAAATGTTAATGCTGACGTTTTGTGATACATTTTCTATTTATCTATTTCGCTAAAATATAGCATCTACCCACCCATCAGTCCCATGTACCCGTCATCTCATCTACCCACCCATCAAACCCACATGCCTTTCAATCTCGTCTATCCATCTACACGTTTGCCACTCTACCCATCTAACAATCCACAAGTCAATACAGTTTTCCAATTTACCGTTTACCCAATTTAACAGACCATCCTGTCTATCCATATACCCATCTAAACGTCTAACAATCTACCCATCTAACCATCAACAAGTCAATACCGTTCACCAATTTACCCGTCTTCTCATCTAGCCAACTATCCAGTCTATCCATCTACCCATCTACCTGTCTATCCATCTACCCATCCTTCACTTCTTCCTATAAACCTATCAACAAGTCAATCTCGCCTATCCATCTCACCACCCACCCGTCTAGCCATCTACCCAATCATCCCATCTATCCATAATCCTATCTATGCATATATCGATATATCCTAACGTCCCGCTTATCCATTTACTTATTTATCCAGGCTATCCATTTCAACACTATCCCGGTTATCCATATACACATCCATATCATGTGTCCATCTATATTTCGATCGCTTTTACCCATTTGCACATACATAACGTCTATCCATCTACTCATCCATATGTCTATCCTTAAAACCGTTCATCCAATGAATCCATCTACAAATCCATCTCTGTTATCTCTCTTTACAAACATACCGTTTACCAATCTACCCATCCATCCCGATCACACATCTACCAAGCCATCAAATATATTTATCCATATATCCATGTCTTTTATCTACCCATCAATCCATGCTATTAATATAGAAGTTCATCCCGTCTACCCATCAATCAGGTCTAACAATCTACTAGACAATACCACCTTTCCATCTACCAAATCCTCTATACGTTCACTATACATATGCATCCTCTCTATCAATATACCTAAACATCCTGTCTATCTTTTTACACATGGCTCCCATCTATCCATCTGCCCTTCCATCCCGTCTATCCATATACAATTCCGTCCGATCTATCCATCTACCCATCCATTCCCGTCTATCAATATACTAATCGATCACTTCTATGTATCTCTCATCCATCAATTGTACGTCAATCCAGTCTACAAATCTAATAAATAAACCCACATATCCATACATCCATAAAATTATTTCTATCAATATACACATCCATCCCACCTATCCATCTCCCCATCCATCCCGTCTACACGTCTCACCATCCAATCCACCTACAAATCTACCCATCCAACCAGTCTGTCCACCTAAACATCCATTATATCCATATAACCATTAATCTCGAATACCCATCATTCCGATCCACCCATCTACCACCCATCTACCACCCATATACCACCCATCTACCACCCATCTCGTTAAAACAACTAACCGTCCCCCGTCTATCCTTCCATCACGTTTACCGGTCCATCATGTCTACCCTTCTAACTATTTAACTGATCATCCCATGTGCCCTTCCACCCCATCTTGTCCAGCATTCTACCGATACAACCTTTCTACCTATCTACACTTATAACACTAATACGTCCACCCATGCACTTGTCAACGCGTAGGCCCATCCCCCACCAAACAATCTACCCTTCAAGCCGTCCACCCATGCACTTGTCAACGCGTAGGCCCATCCCCCCACCAATCTACCCTTCAACCCATCCACACATCCACCCATTCTTAAGTGCACCCGTCTACTCATGCACACGTCTAACAGCAGATAATTCCACCAATCAACATATCCACACATCCAACTATCCACCCGTCTACTCATGCAATCGTCTTCCCGTATACGTTAAACCTTCTATCCTTTACATGTGGGCTGTATTGACGGAGTATGAACCTTCTATCCTTCTACACGTGGGCTGTAATGACGGAGTATGAACCTTCTATCCTGCTACACGTGGGCTGTAATGACGGAGTATGAACCTTCTAGCCTGCTACACGTGGGCTGTAATGACGGAGTATGAACCTTCTAGCCTGCTACACGTGGGCTGTAATGACGGAGTATGAACCTTCTATCCTTCTACACGTGGGTTGTAATGACGTAGTATGAACCTTCTATCCTTCTACACGTGGGCTGTATTGACGTAGTATGAACCTTCTATCCTTCTACACGTGGGCTGTATTGACGGAGTATGAAGGAGATTTATGATTTGCTGAAGGTTCGAGCCATAAACAATGTTGCAAAGATGAGAAAGGTCAGAACGTATTGTAACGTTAACTTCGTGTACTGTCAACGTCTGGAAAATTAATTAAAGGGTGATGTATATTTTTAATTACATTTTCAATCATAATTTATTATTTAAGCTAATATTGCACTCAATCATACTTAATTATTTTAAGTTAACTTTACATTCAATCATAGTCTATTATAGGATGTTATTGTCTCATTCAATCATAGTATATTACTTTACGTTATTGTCTCATTCAATTGATAGGTTATTACTTGATGGTAATGGCTCATTCAATCATAGTTTATTACTTGTTGATTGCTCATTCAATCATAGTTTATTACTTGTTGATTGCTCATTCAATCATAGTTTATTACTTAATGTTTATTGCTTCTTTAATCATAATGTATTACATGGTGTTAATTGATCAATCAGTCATAGTGTTTTAGCTTTTCAGTACCCTTACAGGAGACAGGTTATTTATCGTACAGCTTTTCAGCATCCTTGTAGCAGACGGCTTGTTTGACAGAAATATTTTTATCACCCGTATGGCAAAAATATTATTTCACAGACAGCTTTCATTTGACTTCAGTCTCGCAGAATAAAAAAAAATATATTCATTATTTAAAATCAAAATTAGCGGTTTAAATGTATAATATTATAATTTTAGTAATTTCTCTATCTTCGTGTAACTATGAGTGGCAAAATGACCCAGCATATCCATAGTCAGCATATCCATAGCCAGCATATCCAGAGCCAGCATATCCACAGCCAGCATATCCATAGCCAGCATATCCAGAGCCAGCATATCCATAGCCAGCATATCCATAGCCAGCATATCTATAGCCAGCATATCCATAGCCAACATATCCATAGCCAGCATATCCAGAGCCAGCATATCCAGAGCCAGCATATCCAGAGCCAGCATATCCAGAGCCAGCATATCCAGAGCAAACATATCCAGAGCGAGCATATCCATAGCCAGCATATCCATATCCAGCATATCCATATCCAGCATAACCAGAGCAAGCATATCCAGAGCCAGCATATCCAGAGCAAAGGCGTTGGTGAATAATTTTAATTTTTGACCCTCCTGCCTACTCATTTTTATGCTGGTCCACACACATAAAGTCATAAAGTCAGGTGGCAGATAATAAGGTTAATTAAACTACGACGATATATGTTACTGTTTCTATTATCCATTCCAGTGATCCTTCATTCCAGAGTTTTAAAAAAAAATGATATGTGTTATTGTTACTATCCTCCATTCCAGTAATAACCAGATTGCAACGCCCCGACTATTAAGTTAAACGAAAGTGTGCTCTTTACTTGAACAACCGTTACGCCCCAGGCTAATACAGCATATTGCCAAATCTTACGTCCGAGGGTAATAGGTTATATTTCTAGCATTTACACCTCTGGGTATATTCCAGCTTTTATGGCACAGGCTAATGTGTTATGTTTCCCAATACTTAATATTCCCTAAAACATTATATTCTCTAATAAGGTATACTCCCTAACATGTTTTATTTCCATTACGTTATATTCCCTAATATGAAATATTTTTTATTACCTAAATGGACAATTATGCTGTCACTTGTAGTTACTGACAATGTTCTATTTAGGAGTGAGTGGATGTCTATCTTTATTTTTTAGAATACATTGTTTTGTTATTCTAGGGTTGTCAGCCCTTTGCACTTAGGGTTAATTTTGTTGTGTCTACATATTTATCGGACATACTACAATCACTGCCAAGATAACATAAATCAATAACATCATTGCAAACATAAATTAACATACTAAAATAAGTATTGACTTATTTAACATACCACCATCATTGCCAACATAACTGAATATTTTACCATCATTTCCAACATTATTTAACAAACCACCATCATTGCCGACAAACTTAACATACTACCATCATGGCAAAGATAACTTAAATTCTACCAATATTGCTAAAAAACTTAACATACCACCATCACTGCTAACATAACTTAACATCATCGCCATAATCGCCTGTCGTCCCGTCTGGGGCATAGGCCACAAACAAAGGCTCTCCAGACATCCTGGTCTTGGGCAAGTCTCTCCAGCTGTCCCCAGTTGTGCCCACTCTGCCTGTTGGTGTCTGCCTCCAGCGCCCTTCTCCAAGTCATTTTGGGTCGACCTCATTTTTTTTCTTGCCCAGGGGGTTCCAAGTGAGGGCTTGTCTCTTGATACTTGATGTGGACTTTCTGAGGATGTGACAAATCCATCTCCATCTGCGCTGGCAGACTAACTCTTCTACTGGTTCTTGATATGTGCACCGCCAGAGATCCTCGTTGGTGATGACGTTGGGTCAGCGGATTCGTTTAATCATTCGGAGACATGAGTTGATAAACGTCAGTCGCTTTTTTGAACCAGCTACTCTTGTTCGCCATGTTTCTTCTCCATATAGGAACACAGGTTTCACTGTGGTGTTGAATATCCTGACCTTGTTCTAGAGGGTGAAGTTGCTGCAGCTCCAGACTTTTTTAGCTGGTTAAATGCAGCTATTGCCTTGCGAATTATCACTCTTATGTCGGCGTCTGTCACTCCTATGATGCATAGGTATGTAAAGCTATCCACCTACTCAAGGTTTGTTCCTTCCAGTGCTATAGGTGTGTTGCTTGATGTATTTATTTTAAGGCATTTGCTTTCATCTCTACGGATCTTCAGGCCGATGCAAGCAGAGTAATGTGCTACATAATTGGTATCTATTGCAACTTTTGCTGTGTGTGTGATATTAGGGCCAGATCATCCGCAAAATCCAGATCGTCAAGCTGTTTCCATAGTGTCCACTGGTTACCATTTCTCTTCTTCTCTGTAGACATCTTCATTATTCAATCAATGTTCAGCAGGAATAAGAAAGGCGAGAGCAGACACCCCTGTCTGACATCGGTCTGTACCCCAAAAGCCACAGGTATTTGCTGGCCATGAACAATTCTGCACGACAGTCCTTCGTAAGAAGCCTTTATTATGTCTGTCAATTTGTGTGGTACCCCGTAGTGTCTTATCAGATTCTACAGAGTCTGTCTGTCTGCAAAATCAAAAGCCTTCTCATAGTCAATAAAGTTGATGCATAGTTCCACAATAATTCTCAGTGTGACAATCTGGTCTGTGCAGGATCTGTCTTTTCTGAAACCTGCTTGTTGGTCCCTAAGATTGATATCTACTGCCTCCCTCATTCTTTTTAGAAGCATTATGGTGAATACTTTGCTGGGGATGGACAGCAGGGTTATTCCATCTATAGTTAGAGCAAGAACTAAGGTCTCCTTTCTTCGGGAGCTTAATGAGGTGTCTTTCTTTCCACTCAATTGGTAGAGGTTTTTCCTCCCATATTTTCTTGAATAGTGTGTGTTAACATTTCAGTGCTAGTCGTAATATCTGCTTTCAAGGCTTCTGTCGGTATTCTGTCTGGATCTGCCCCCTTGTCTGTCTTTAGTTCTTTAATTGCTTTGGATATCTTTTGTTTTGTTGGTGTGCTGCAATCTCTTTCCAGATCTTGTTCCGCTGGCTCTATGTTGAGTGTGTGTTTTGGGGCTGGAAGGTTGGGGAGTTCTTCAAAATGCTCTATCGATCTTTTTTTTTCTGACCCTCCTTATCAGGTATTGATTTCCCATCTTTAGTTTTAACTGGACTCTCTGGATTGTTGAACTTTCCAGATAATTTTTCGATTGTACTGAATAATTATATTGTGTTTTATTGGTAAGCTTCCTCTTCTGCTTTACTTGCTAATCCTTCAATGTAGTTCTTTTTATCCGTCTTTAACTACGTTTAACTTTTTTATTTGCTTCTGAGTATTTTGTTGATGCTCTGGCCTTTTCGGTTCTGGTGAGGCTATTGTTTAGATTAGCCTTCTTCTTTTTCCCATGGTTGCAGCATAAATCCATTCTTTATGCGTTAGTTGCCATGGGCTCAACACTTAACATACTACAATCATATTCATTATAACTTAACCTGCTACCATCATTGCCAAAGTAACTTAGCATTCTACCCTTTTTGCCAACATAACTTAAGAAACTACCATCATTGCCAACATAACTTAAGAAACTACCATCATTGCCAACATAACTTTTGAAACTACCATCATTGCCAACATAACTTTTGAAACTACCATCATTGTCAACATAACTTAAGAAACTACCATCATTGCCAACATAAATTTTGAAACTACCATCATTGCCAACATAACTTAAGAAACTACCATCATTGCCAGCATAACTTAAGAAACTACCATCATTGCCAGCATAACTTAAGAAACTACCATCATTGCCAACATAACTTAAGAAACTACCATCATTGCCAACATAACTTAAGAAACTACCATCATTGCCAGCATAACTTAAGAAACTACCATCATTGCCAACATAACTTAAGAAACTACCATCATTACCAACATACCTTACGAAACTACCATCATTGCCAACATAACTTAAGAAACTACCATCATTGCCAGCATACCTTCCGAAACTACCATCATTGCTAACATAACTTAAGAAACTACCATCATTTCCAGCATACCTTACGAAACTATCATCATTGCCAACATAACTTAAGAAACTACCATCATTGCCAACATAACTTAAGAAACTACCATCATTACCAACATACCTTACGAAACTACCATCATTGCCAACATAACTTAAGAAACTACCATCATTGCCAACATAACTTAACAAACTATCATCATTGCCAACATAACTTAAGAAACTACCATCATTGCCAACATAACTTAAGAAACTACCATCATTGCCAACATAACTTAAGAAACTAACATCATTGCCAACATAACTTAAGAAACTACCATCATTGCCAGCATAACTTAAGAAACTACCATCATTGCCAGCATAACTTAAGAAACTACCATCATTGCCAACATAACTTAAGAAACTACCATCGTTACCAACATACCTTACAAAACTACCATCATTGCCAACATAACTTAAGAAACTACCATCATTGCCAACATAACTTAAGAAACTACCATCATTGCCAACATAACTTACGAAACTACCATCATTGCCAACATTACTTACGAAACTACCATCATTGCCAACATTACTTAAGAAACTACCATCATTGCCAACATAATTTAAGAAACTACCATCATTGCCAACATAACTTAAGAAACTACCATCATTGCCAACATAATTTAAGAAACTACCATCATTGCCAGCATAACTTAAGAAACTACCATCATTGCCAACATAACTTAAGAAACTATCATCATTGCCAACATAACTTAAGAAACTACCATCATTGCCAACATACCTTAAGAAACTACCATCATTGCCAACACAACTTAAGAAACTACCATCATTGCCAACATAACTTAAGAAACTACCATCATTGCCAACATAACTTAAGAAACTACCATCATTGCCAACATAATTTAAGAAACTACCATCATTGCCAACATTACTTACGAAACTACCATCATTGCCAACATTACTTAAGAAACTACCATCATTGCCAACATAATTTAAGAAACTACCATCATTGCCAACATAACTTAAGAAACAACCATCATTGCCAACATAATTTAAGAAACTACCATCATTGCCAGCATAACTTAAGAAACTACCATCATTGCCAACATAATTTAAGAAACTATCATCATTGCCAACATAACTTAAGAAACTACCATCATTGCCAACATAACTTAAGAAACTACCATCATTGCCAACATAACTTAAGAAACTACCATCATTGCAAACATAACTTAAGAAACTACCATCATTGCCAACATAACTTAAGAAACTACCATCATTGCCAACATTACTTACGAAACTACCATCATTGCCATCATAATTTAAGAAACTACCATCATTGCCAACATAACTTAAGAAACTACCATCATTGCCAACATAATTTAAGAAACTACCATCATTGCCAACATAACTTAAGAAACTACCATCATTGCCAACATAACTTAAGAAACTACCATCATTACCAACATACCTTACGAAACTACCATCATTGCCAACATAACTTAAGAAACTACCATCATTGCCAACATAACTTAACAAACTATCATCATTGCCAACATAACTTAAGAAACTACCATCATTGCCAACATAACTTAAGAAACTACCATCATTGCCAACATAACTTAAGAAACTAACATCATTGCCAACATAACTTAAGAAACTACCATCATTGCCAGCATAACTTAAGAAACTACCATCATTGCCAGCATAACTTAAGAAACTACCATCATTGCCAACATAACTTAAGAAACTACCATCGTTACCAACATACCTTACAAAACTACCATCATTGCCAACATAACTTAAGAAACTACCATCATTGCCAACATAACTTAAGAAACTACCATCATTGCCAACATAACTTACGAAACTACCATCATTGCCAACATTACTTACGAAACTACCATCATTGCCAACATTACTTAAGAAACTACCATCATTGCCAACATAATTTAAGAAACTACCATCATTGCCAACATAACTTAAGAAACTACCATCATTGCCAACATAATTTAAGAAACTACCATCATTGCCAGCATAACTTAAGAAACTACCATCATTGCCAACATAACTTAAGAAACTATCATCATTGCCAACATAACTTAAGAAACTACCATCATTGCCAACATACCTTAAGAAACTACCATCATTGCCAACACAACTTAAGAAACTACCATCATTGCCAACATAACTTAAGAAACTACCATCATTGCCAACATAACTTAAGAAACTACCATCATTGCCAACATAATTTAAGAAACTACCATCATTGCCAACATTACTTACGAAACTACCATCATTGCCAACATTACTTAAGAAACTACCATCATTGCCAACATAATTTAAGAAACTACCATCATTGCCAACATAACTTAAGAAACAACCATCATTGCCAACATAATTTAAGAAACTACCATCATTGCCAGCATAACTTAAGAAACTACCATCATTGCCAACATAATTTAAGAAACTATCATCATTGCCAACATAACTTAAGAAACTACCATCATTGCCAACATAACTTAAGAAACTACCATCATTGCCAACATAACTTAAGAAACTACCATCATTGCAAACATAACTTAAGAAACTACCATCATTGCCAACATAACTTAAGAAACTACCATCATTGCCAACATTACTTACGAAACTACCATCATTGCCATCATAATTTAAGAAACTACCATCATTGCCAACATAACTTAAGAAACTACCATCATTGCCAACATAATTTAAGAAACTACCATCATTGCCAACATAACTTAAGAAACTACCATCATTGCCAACATAACTTAAGAAACTACCATCATTGCCAACATTACTTACGAAACTACCATCATTGCCATCATAATTTAAGAAACTACCATCATTGCCAACATAACTTAAGAAACTACCATCATTGCCAACATAATTTAAGAAACTACCATCATTGCCAACATAACTTAAGAAACTACCATCATTGCCAACATACCTTACAAAAGTACCATCATTGCCAACATAATTTAAGAAACTACCATCATGGCCAACATAACTTAAGAAACTATCATCATTGCCAACATAACTTAAGAAACTACCATCATTGCCAACATTACTTACGAAACTACCATCATTGCCATCATAATTTAAGAAACTACCATCATTGCCAACATAACTTAAGAAACTACCATCATTGCCAACATAATTTAAGAAACTACCATCATTGCCAACATAACTTAAGAAACTACCATCATTGCCAACATACCTTACAAAAGTACCATCATTGCCAACATAATTTAAGAAACTACCATCATGGCCAACATAACTTAAGAAACTACCATCATTGCCAACATAACTTAAGAAACTACCATCATTGCCAACATAATTTAAGAAACTACCATCATGGCCAACATAATTTAAGAAACTACCATCATTGCCAACATAACTTAAGAAACTATCATCAATGCCAACATAACTTAAGAAACTACCATCATTGCCAACATAACTTAAGAAACTACCATCATTGCCAACATAACTTAAGAAACTATCATCATTGCCAACATATCTTAAGAAACTACCATCATTGCCAACATAACTTAAGAAACTACCATCATTGCCAACATAAATTAAGAAACTACCATCATTGCCAACATAACTTAAGAAACTACCATCATTGCCAACATAACTTAAGAAACTACCATCATTGCCAACATAACTTAAGAAACTACCATCATTGCCAGCATACCTTACGAAACAACCATCATTGCCAGCATAACTTAAGAAACTACCATCATTGCCAACATAACTTAAGAAACTACCATCATTGCCAACATAATTTAAGAAACTACCATCATTGCCAACATAATTTAAGAAACTACCATCATTGCCAACATAATTTAAGAAACTACCATCATTGCCAACATAATTTAAGAAACTACCATCAGTGCCAACATAATTTAAGAAACTACCATCATTGCCAACATAATTTAAGAAACTACCATCATTGCCAACATAACTTAAGAAACTACCATCATTGCCAACATAATTTAAGAAACTACCATCATTGCCAACATAACTTAAGAAACTACCATCATTGCCAACATAACTTAAGAAACTACCGTCATTGTCAACATAACTTATGAAACTTAAAAAACTCTGTCATATGGCATTCTTTCTAAATTCCCCAATAGCTTAGCATTCCCTTTATCCTTTCTATTGTCTCATCTTTCATGTGGCATTCTTTCTAAGATCCCTGAACAGCCTGGCCTTCCCTTTATTGCTTCTGTTGCCCCATACTTTAATTTAAAATCTACTCTAAAGTGATATCATTATGGAAATTATGTTCCTTTAATTTAAAATCTACTGTAAGATGATATCATTATGGAAACTATGTTCATTTCATCTAACGCCTTGTTTAGATTTGTTGCTTTTCTGCTGTTTATTTAATATTTTTATTTGGTGCGCATCCTTACAAAATAAATTTCACTTTAGAATGTCAATGAACACCATTGACGTCTTCTTCTTTCAGGATTTTCTTCTAAATTATTATTTTGTTCTTTTTAGCCATGAATGAATCTCTTGAACCCTATTACAATCTGACCCATCATGGACTCATTTGAAATGTAAAAAAAAATAAAAAATTAGTCAACAATGATGTTTTAGATACTTTAGAGATAACAGCTGTTTAAAGATCAAATGTGAAGAAAAAGCAAGGACATCAATTGTGGCTTTTTTTGAAGTCCTTTCGATTGTTGTGGGGATTTTCGAAGGTTTTGTCCTCAGTCAAGTTCTAAGTTTCTATGTTGATTGGAAGTTGTGCATTAATTCAGGTCCTTATTGTGCTGTATGGTGACATATCATCATCATCATCAGGTCCCGTAGTCCTTCGACCGTTGGGGCGCCACAGATGACATGTACACTATTCTTCTCCATTCCTCTCGGTCTTTTGCCCTACGCATAGCATCGCCTAGTTTGAATCCCGTCCATTCTTTGATATTATCTTCCCATATTTTTCTTTGTCTTCATCTTCTTCTTCCTCCTCTAGTAGTGCCCTGCAAGATCTCTTTGGCGAGCCCTTGTTTTCTGGTCACGTGGCCATACCATTCAAGTTTGCGCTTTTTAACAGACGACAGGAGGTCATCGTACTGCCCAATTGCTTGACGAATCCTTTCTTGTATTTGCTCATTGGTGATATGGTCTCTATAGCAGATGCCAAGAATGCCTCTGTAACATCTCATCTCCATTGCCTTTATTTTCTTTTCAAGTTCTGCTGTGAATGCTGTCAGTGGTGGTGCCATTAGTGCCATTGGTGACATATATTATATTTTAACTCGCTACGCGTGATTTTAGAGTATAAATTAAAATGTAACTTTATATATAATGAACAAAAACCTGTATGTTTGGTTCGGAAATGAATTTTTAAAACTATTTTAAAATGTCTTCATTTAAAGATTCTAAATATATATGGTTTAAATATTATCTTTACAATTTAATATTTTTTTTTATTAACATTTGTTCAAATCTATATGTCATGATTTTTAAAAAAAAAATTAGAACCATTGGAACGTAAAACATGAATAAAAAGAATGCGATTGGTTGAAAGCCACTCAGGAGGAAGTCCCATATAACTCTATGAACAAGGCATTGGACAGACTGTTATGATAGTGCTAACATAGATGTCACATACTGTTTTGATAGTGATATCATAGATGGCAAATAAATATATAGAGTTATTGAATTGTGGTGTAGACAATTTCAGAATCAAATTTTCCTGTAATGAATTAGTGTACGGTTTGACAAACATTTTGTTCTAAAATGCATCATATTTAACACTGCGTTGATAAGCAATTTGTTCTAAAAGTCATCATATTTAACACTGCTTTTGATAAGCAATTTGTTCTAAAAGTCATCATATTAAATACAGCTTTGACAAACAAGTTGTTCTACAAGTCATCCAATTTAATACTGCTCTGATAAACAAATTGTTCTAAAACTCATACTATTAAATACAGCTTTGATACACACGTTTCTTCATTACAACTAGTGTTTAAATTGTGATTGACATACTGTGTGTTCTACAGTGATCAAATTAAAATACGGTAATACGTGCATTGTAATAATAAGCTTAGGATTTACAATAACTGTACTGTAGTGATCAAATTAGACCAAGATAATACATGTGTTGTGATGGTATACTAAAGATTTTAGATTTGTGTACTTTGGTGTTCAAATTAGACCAAGATAATACTTGAGTTGTGATGGTATACTAAAGATATTGGAACTGTGCAATTCATTTATCAAAATTAAAAAGAGATATCATTGTTGCAACAAAACTTAAGATATAAAAAACAGGATTTTTGATGATAATGTTAGACATGACTTATTTTGTGTCTCACTAATATTACAAAGCTTAAATATATGTTAAGTAACATATTTTTCTAATAATTTTCAAGTACAGTCCTTCATGTCTCTATGTGACAACAATAAAACTTTTCTCTCTTCGATACTACAAATGTAATTAAAATATCACACTTGTTATTGATTGTTTTCTCTATCAGAAGATTGCCGAATGTCTAATCAATTTTGTATGGCTCCAATAGTTGAAACTATTTCTATATAAATCGTTGAGTAAATGTAATTAAGTTTTTCTTTATTGCATATAGGGATTACTGTAAAAAAAAAGAAAAAAAATAGAGCTGTGTTTTTATTTATCTGTCCAATATTAGGTAAGTCTTATTATTAACATCTAAGTACTGAAAATGCATAAAATATTTCACGTATATGTATTTTAAATTGATTTACAAGGTAGCCTCATTTTGGCATAATTACATTAGAACTAATTTTTTTTAAAGAAAATATTAAAAGGAAAAAACAAAGAAGAAAAAAAAGGAACAACGAAATATTTCAATAATGTTTTTGTACCATTCCGTTTTGAAGCAATTATTTATAATAATTAGTTTACATAGCTTGCGGGTTGTACCTGGAGCAGCTATGTTTACAGATGCACGATGCGATACAACTGAGGACAGCTTGTACATTGTCGTGGATAGCTCAAGTAACATACATTTAACATTTACACGAATCAAAAATTTTATTGAATATTATATGTCCAAAAGAGATAACTCTTCTGAAAATCCAATATTTGTCATTGAACCATTTCAACAAAAAGTTTTGCGGTTCTCAAATTACAGTTCAACTCAAGAAATATTCGTTCATCTAGATAAGTTTCAAATATTGATAAGTTTGAATAAATCCATTGAAAATAACATTTCAACTCTTACTAAAGCTGCATCATTTACAAATGAAATTCTAAACATTCATAAGTCAGATACAGAACAGCCAGTTATGCTTGCTTGGTTTTCTGTTTGCTATGTAAATTGTCAGAAAACTATTCGATATTTCGAAGAATTCAGTTTAAAAAGTTTTGCTACGCAAATTTTTCTTTTTTTACCTTCTTTAATAAAAGATTCTAGTGATGTGTTTGATTCGTTTAAAGCCAATCACAAATTTGTTTATATTCTACTCGTCCCCTTTGATAACTTTAGTGATAACAATGTTATTGCATTACACATATGTAACGAATGTCCTTACGGGTGGATTCGATTCCACAATGAAAAATATCAATCTATTTTACATTGTTATAAACCTGTCATCTTCACTGATAAACTGAACTGGAATGATGCATCAAAACAATGTACAATGTTGTTCTCAGAGTTACCTATAATAGAAAGTAGTGCAGAGTTACAATTCTTGATTACTACATTGGACGATGCAAGAACGCAAGTATTACCCGAGTCAAACGAAACTTTTGTTGTTCATGTTGGTCTTGTTAAACATTATATGAGAGGGGACTTCTTACTGTGGACGAATCAACGACCATTTCTTTTCTTGAAACATATTGAAAGAAGGGATATCAATGAGAAATGTGTCGTCTTGAAACTTTCCATTTATGCAAGAAAAGAAAATGAATCAGTCCGAGCAGGTGATCAGATCAAATGGGAGATGATTGATTGTATACAGAATATAACAGAAATTGTTTTGTGTAAAAGGAATCTAGATAATACAAATTATAAACTAACACAACTATATGATCACAAAAGCCAGAAATTACAGAACAAATTATTATCATTAAACAATGAATTTTTTTATAATTTTAATGAAAGACGAATTTATTCAATTGTACATAACAAAATGTTAATAGGAACGGAAGCAAAGAATGATTACAAACAGTTGCTGTTTGACTGTGGAGATGGTTTAACAAAAATTGTTTATTCTAAAGTTTGTAACGGTATTGAGGATTGTGACAATTTCCGAGATGAACATAACTGTGTAAACCTCTATAATCATTGTACAAATCCAAATGCAAATGATCACTTTCCAGGATTTAAAACTGGTACTAATTATGGCAGATGTAACATACGTCAAGACTGCCCCGATAACAGCGATGAAGAAAATTGTGATGAATGTAGGGAGAGGCGATGTTCTGATGGTACATGTGTACTTAGGCATTGGTTGTCAAGTGACGGAGATGAATGCAAATTATATGTCATTAGCAATGGAACTATGTTCATGAATGTCAGTGTGGACTTTGTTTCTGCACCAGCAAAACATGAAGTAGTCAAGTGTAACCCATTAGAAAAGATAGGGTCAGTTACTACACTGACCAATAATACAGAAACAGATAAATGGGCACCAAAATGTATATTTCTTAGAGGGCGCAGTGGTCGAATTACTGGATGTAATGATCTGTCACACTTACAAGACTGTGTGGATTTTATATGTACTGAAGAGTTTATTAAGTGTCATCAATCGTATTGCCTTTCTCTTGATTATATCAATGATGGAATAAAGGATTGTCCACATGGGGAGGATGAAGGTATAGACTCTACTAATAACACAAAATGTTATTTCGCTTGTAATGGCAACACATTTAAATGTATTCACTATCATCATGTTTGCGATGGATCTCGCCATTGTCCACTCGGTGATGATGAGTTAAATTGTAATGTCACATGTCCACGTGGTTTTAAATGTTTTGGAAGTGCCACAACGGTTAACAATATTTCGGAGGTTATGGAAATGACATCTTTGAGAATTTTTGATATCCAAACAAAATATTTAAATCTCAATGGCCTTGACCTCTCTCAATTGAATGAAATTTATATTTTACCAACATTGTTAGAGTTGCATGCATCCAACTGCAGTTTAGAAAGTTTAGAATATTTATTCAATGAATGTTTTAATACGCTTGTTATTAGATTAGATTTAAGTTACAATAAATTTATTCAAATCGATATAGGCAGTGGATTAAGTCTTCTACTTCCACATTTGTTATTTTTAAACTTAACCGGAAATGTTCATCTCTCTGTCTTAGAAGGAGCATTGAAAAGTTCCAATTTAGATTTGTCTTTTACAAACCTGTCTCTTTTAAATATTGAATACCGAACCAGTTATATCACACCGCTAAGCTATTTAAATGTATCAAATACAAAAATAGAAAGTCTTGGAGATCTGTATGAAATAGGTTCACTGGAAGTTCTAGATATTCGCAATACAACGCTATTAGAAAATGACACAGTGAATCTCTTGAGTAAGCTACAAATTACGACAGCGTTTTACACAGACAATGTTAAATATTGTTGTCCTCAAGTTGTCGGTAGAGTGATACCAAAATACATCTGTCATGCACCATTTGATGGGATATCTTCTTGTGAAGATCTTATTGGTGACACACTGCAACGTTGTATTATTTGGCTCGAGGCCATATTTTCTTTGGTTGGTAACATTATGGTTTTGGTAGGTAGGATTTTTAGAGACCTTCGAATATTTAAAAAAACGTATGGAGTATTAGTAACTAACCTCGGGGTGGCTGATTCAATCATGGGCGTGTATCTCACAGTCATTGTGTTTGAGGACAATGCATTTAGAGGAAAATATGTCCTTCATGAAAAAGATTGGCGTGCAAGTATTTTATGCAAGTTTTCTGCATTTGTATCTACACTGTCAATTGAAACGTCCACTTTCTTTATTTTACTGTTAACACTGGACAGATTTTTAGTGATTCTCTTTCCGGACGGAAAGTTTAGACTAACAAGGAGTGCTGTAAATGTATTAGTTGTATGTTCATGGATCATTGGGTTGACATTGTCTTTCATTATTATGAAAATCTCCCAGTGGACAATCTACTCATCTAATGGTATTTGTCTTGGTTTAACTCTGACCACTGACCACCATCAAGGTTGGCAATATGCATTTGGGATATTTATAGGTTTACATTTCATATTATTCATAGTAATTGCAATTTTGCAAGCCATTATTTGTTTATCAATATCATGTACAGGAGTGAACCAGACATCAGATGACAATTCAGGAAGAGAAAAAGTCGTCACCAATGAACTATATTTCTTTGCCCTTTCCAAATTAGCCTGGTGGTTTTCTGTATGTGTCATTGGTTTCATGTCTTTAAATGGACGTAAAGCGAGTCCCGACTTATACGCCTGGTTTGTTATTTTTCTCATGCCTGTGAACGCTGCCATTAACCCATTGATCTACATTATGGCAGCCATATACATAAAATGGATGGAATTTAAAAGGGGTCAATTGTAAAAAAAAAAACAACCAAGAACTATTCTGAAGTAGGCACCGTAAAGTTTTGAGTATGTAAATATTATTTTTGATTTGGTGGAGTCTGATTTACTTAACGCATTTGACTAAATATGTTGACACTGTGTTCAATAAGTTGTGTTTTTGCGTTGAAACTAACATTACACTTTACAACTGAATTTAACTTTAGAGCCGCTGATGTTTTTAAACATAAAAAAGGAACGCATTGCGTCACCTATCAATGTAAATGCTATTTGTGCCCACTCGGTACTTTTGTAATTTAATTTGTACTTGTCATTACTTGCAACATTTAACAGACGTTACATTGTTTTATTAATTAATGTACTCATGTTGAGTGGTTCTCAAATGGTATGCTGTCGTATCGCTTGATTTTTTTTTTTATTTTACTTTATTTGCTTCTATAATGTAAATATCAGTTCTTAAGGTTTGGGATTTTTTTGGTGGTTGGGATTGGGGGGGGGGGGCGGGTGTATGTGGGGGCTTTAGGGGGGGGGGGGTTGAGTGAACAAAATGGTGACGCACGCAAAGTAATGAGGATCACTTTTTTTTCTAATAATAGTTATCTTTTTTTTCTATGGGTTATGTCTTATTGTATTTTGAATTGTATGTTGGCTTGAATGTTTGATATATGTTAGATTGTATGTTCGGTTGAATGTTTGATGTATGTTGGCGTGTTTAAGACGTGTCATGTTGTATGTTATTGTGTAGGAGATATAATAGACTGAATATTTGGGCGTGGCAGAGTTATTGGACTGTATATTTTTGACATACTAAATGGAAAATTATTGGTTTGTGTTTAAACTGAACATTGTTTCAGTGTTCAGTGTTTTCTAAGTCACATCTCAAGATATTTACCAAGTAATACTTAATGTTAAGTATTTTTAAATTGCATCTCCTAAATATGTGTTTACAAGTACTAGTTTAAATGTATGCCTTTTATAAGTACTATTTCATTTGACTATGCTTACTATGTACTTTATTTTGTGTAAAAACTATTTCAGTTATATGTGTTTATATGTGTTCCAACTATCCATGTTTACAAAGTACTATTTCCATTATATGTGTTCTTAAAAAGACTATTTAGATGTTATATTCTTAGTAATTAGTGTTCTAGAATATGTATTTATTAATGCTAAACAAAAGGGCATGTCTTTTTCCGTACTATTTCAATAGTGTCTCACTATTTATAAAACAGTTTTAATATCTAATGTGTCAATATGACTATTGTTTCATTGTATCAAAGAGCAAACGCATGATGTTTATTTATAACAACTTTATTGTTAATATAAATAATGATTTATTACAATGTCATCGATAAATTCTTACATGTTTCGTGTTCTTTAAGTTAATTTATATGGTGAGATAAGTTATTCTCAAAATATGTTGTATGTACCTGTAAAGTTAATTATTTAACACTGTTTCTTCAGTCACTTTTAATAAATAAGTATATATATATATCTCCAAAGTTGCAGTTGTGGCTTGATTCCAATTCAGTGCTGTCTAACTATTAAGATCATTTACTGCTATGAAAGCACGAGACAGGTCCGATGGTTTTCATCACTCTATATTTTATTCACATAATACAACTCACAATATACAGTCTCCATTTTGGAATAATATAATTATCATGATCTTATACACATCACATATTTTATAAAATACACATATGGAAGATAGTCATTCCGGTATTATAAGATATATACTTAAATCATTGCAATCGCAAACATTATCACAATAGAAAGATCGTCTTGACCATTCGAGCTTCCCCCTCACAATACCCTTCCTGTCTCTCTGCGCATGACATTCAAAAACCGTCATGACCATTCCCACAACTCACTTCCTGTCTCTCTGCGCATGACATTAAAAAACCATCTTGACCATTCGAGAGTCCCCCTCACAATTCCCTTCCTGTCTCTCTGCGCATGACATTCAAAAACCGTCATGACCATTCCCACAACTCACTTCCTGTCTCTCTGCGCATGACATTCAAAACGTTCCCTTCATACTAAAATTGACGAAACATTTATGTTTCTATAATTATGGAGCTGCTACAGTACCCTTATTGATACGTTATGTTGTTCAATGTTGTAAATGGAATACATCACCTATATACTTAAAGAGTTGGTAAGATAAGA
Organism: Omphiscola glabra; assembly: GCA_964017045.1. Classification (NCBI taxonomy): domain Eukaryota; kingdom Metazoa; phylum Mollusca; class Gastropoda; family Lymnaeidae; genus Omphiscola; species Omphiscola glabra. The sequence goes on along the minus strand of OZ024811.1, from coordinate 10,629,401 downwards.
CATTTGTGTCCTTTATTTAAAATGTACATAACGAAGTAATTGTAAGCCATTGTTTGAATTAACACTTACGTTGTCGTGAACTCATCTGGAATAAAATATTTAGTGTCTGAATCTGTGTAATTTTTTTTTCTAAATACAAACATGTTTGAACACGTTGCTCTTTTGTTTTATATAATACTACAAATCTTCTACCCTCATTAAAATAAGGATACGATTAAGTCACCATTAGATAGCTCTAATATGGCAGCTAAATCAACTATTATTATTCATTATTTGAACAACCAAGACACATAAGTCAACTCCCAAAAGTATTACTAGAACAACCAAGACATGTATTTCAACTCAAAAAAGTATTACTAGAACAACCAAGACATATATTTCATCTCACAAAAGTATTACTAGAGCAATCAATACATATATTTCATCTCGCAGAAATATTGCTAGAACCACAAAGACGCATAATTCAGCACACACAATTATTACTAGAGATACAACGACACATAAATCAACTCACAAAATAATAGCTAGAACAAGCAAGACACATAGGGCAAATCGCTAACTTATTGATGCAACCCCACAAGAACACAAGACAGCACTCAAAATGATTAGGACAATCACCAAGAACTCTCATATACCCGCAACATAACTAAAACAACAACACAAAAAAACTAAAATTGAAAGTACTTGTCCTTAAAAAGTATATATTTTGTTTTAAAATGTTTTAACAAGTTACATTGGAAAAGGAAATATTTGGTAGTAGTTAAGGTGTGAGAGTAGGAACGGAAGAGGTTGAGAAAGGAATTTAGAAGGCAATGAGAAAGGAATACTTCTTGTAGAACGCAGTTGTGAAATCGTGTTTTGATAGAGACAACAGATAATAAGTCAAAATATTTAACTCTAGATAAAGCAACGTACAACTGACCGTGACAGCAGACTGGTTGTTGTAGATGAACGCAAAACTTTTCAAACGTTTGTCATTGGGACTTGTTGATAGTCATGAAGAAAGTGAATCTGAGTGGGACTTGTTGATAGTCATGAAGAAGGTGAATCTGACTGGGACTTGTTGATAGTCATGAAGAAGGTGAATCTGAGTGGGACCTGTTGATAGTCATGAAGAAGGTGAATCTGACTGAGACTTGTTGATAGTCATGAAGAAAGTGAATCTGAGTGGGACTTGTTGATAGTCATGAAGAAGGTGAATCTGACTGGGACCTGTTGATAGTCATGAAGAAGGTGATACTGACTGGGACTTGTTGATAGTCATGAAGAAGGTGAATCTGACTGAGACTTGTTGATAGTCATGAAGAAGGTGAATCTGAGTGGGACCTGTTGATAGTCATGAAGAAGGTGAATCTGACTGAGACTTGTTGATAGTCATGAAGAAGGTGAATCTGAGTGGGACCTGTTGATAGTCATGAAGAAGGTGAATCTGACTGGGACTTGTTGATAGTCATGAAGAAGGTGAATCTGAGTGGGACCTGTTGATAGTCATGAAGAAGGTGAATCTGACTGAGACTTGTTGATAGTCATGAAGAAGGTGAATCTGAGTGGGACCTGTTGATAGTCATGAAGAAGGTGAATCTGACTGAGACTTGTTGATAGTCATGAAGAAGGTGAATCTGAGTGGGACTTGTGTGCGTTTAAATTGAAAAGGGAGATCTGTGTCGTAGAGCACATATTCCAGAATTTACCATACATGTCCTTGTCTGCCATGCGGGACACGAAGTGGTGGTTATGTTTCCCGGGTTAACGTTGAGGGGTTCGTTGGCAGACGCTTCCAAATCGTTAAGCCTTCACAGACTGATCAACCGGAACCCCGGGTAGTCCATTCACTATATGAAAACTCGGGAAAGAAACATTGGCTGCAACTGTTTCCATTTATAAACTCATTTCAAGTTATAGCTGCTGGAAACTTTGTTATGAGAGCGTTTAAGTAGTACTTTTTACAGTCTTCAATAGAGACGATTGTCATTCTAAATATTGCTTTATTACACGTCATGAAATTAAAGGTAGTGTGTGTGTTGTGGTGTTGTGACATTGGGTTAGTGAGCGAGTGTGAACGATTTTCATGTCATGGTCAAGTGCATGGATTTGTGGGTTATAAAAGGGGAGACGACTTTTTGAGCAGAGGGTGAACTGGGATTTTGGAGAGTCATGGTGTGAGATATAACGATTGACAGCGAGAAGTGGTTCTTGTTATGGATTCTTTAGATAGAGTCGCTGTAAGATGTTTTGATGAGTAGAATATTGTTCTATGTATGGATTCATTTATCAACTCAATGTGAACCAGATTGATGTTGTTAATGCCGTCAGAGTAAACGCATAATATACAATGAACATTCTAGGTTCGTTTGAATCATTCTAGTCCGTGGTATGACCAAGGAAAAACATGTCATTGGAATGTTTGCAATCATCATACGACTTCTAGACAACTAAATAATTAAGATGGGTACCACATATTTGACATGAGTCAGAATTTTTAAAACTTTTCTTGTTCGGAGTCGTCGCTTCCACACGAAAGTCTTGGAATCAAAAGTATAATTTTTGGTGAATGTATATATGGTGGTGTGATTTCGCATGAGTATCAACGTATTCACCTTAAACTTTGCTGTTAACAAAGTTTTAATGGTTGCTTCTTGATTTAAGGTCTCTTCTTTGAGGCCTTCAATGCACAGGTCAGTTTGTGAGACATTCATGGCACAGGTCAGTTTGTGAGACCTTCATGGCACAGGTCAGTTTGTGAGACCTTCATGGCACTGGTCAGTTTGTGAGACCTTCATGGCACAGGTCAGTTTGTGAGACCTTCATGGCACTGGTCAGTTTGTGAGACCTTCATGGCACTGGTCAGTTTGTGAGACCTTCATGGCACTGGTCAGTTTGTGAGACCTTCATGGCACTGGTCAGTTTGTGAGGCCTTCATGGCACTGGTCAGTGTGAGAGACCTTCATGGCACAGGTCAGTTTGTGAGACCTTCATGGCACAGGTCAGTTTGTGAGACCTTCATGGCACAGGTCAGTTTGTGAGACCTTCATGGCACTGGTCAGTTTGTGAGACCTTCATGGCACTGGTCAGTTTGTGAGACCTTCATGACACGGGTCAGTTTGTGAGACCTTCATGGCACAGGTCAGTTTGTTTTGGGGGGAATATGAACAGGCAATTGTTTAATTATGTGAGATATGGCTGACTATCTGTACTAACTGAGGCACCACAGAGGTGATTGTTTGATTATGTGAGATTTGTCTGACTATCTGTACTAACTGAGGCGTCACATAACTTTTGAACCACTAACATATATTTCATTCAAGAAAGTCGAGTTTTCATTAGGAAATGAGTCATCATTAGAACTATCTTGATGTAAGATAACGGAAGCTGCATCATTCCCTTCAGAAATATGTATAGAGATATTTGATGGACTTAATGAAGCAAATGTCCACATTAATGTAAGCGTTGCTTTTTTTTTTACTTAACAGAATGTTGTACGGAATTATCCACGTATTATAAAGTATAAACTACACATTCATGCATTTGGCCATTCCCTTCTGTGCTACTGCTTCCCGGGATTCTGTTCGACAAGTCTGAGGTGGCTTGCAGATTTGGAAGCGTTGGCCACTAGAGCCCCTCGACGTTAACCCGGGAAACATAAACACCATTGCGTGTCAGACAAGGACATGTATGGTAACTGCTGGAATAAACGACTCCTACGGGGCTGCCTACCCTGTATCTGCCTTTTCTTCCACCTGTGAAATGCACAGGTGGAAGAAAAGGCAGATACAGAGTAGGGATCATGATTACAAGTTGCCGTTAGGAGATAAGAGGTGAGAGACTGTGGTGGAAGTCTCTGGCCGATGATTCTAGATACGCAGCCCAGAGAAAGCTGCTCCTAGGCAACCGTTTAGCCTGGGGCGTAAGATTTGGCAATCTGCTGTATTAGCCTGGGGCGTAAGATTTGGCAATCTGCTGTATTAGCCTGGGGCGTAAGATTTGGCAATCTGCTGTATTAGCCTGGGGCGTAAGATTTGGCAATCTGCTGTATTAGCCTGGGGCGTAAGATTTGGCAATCTGCTGTATTAGCCTGGGGCGTAAGATTTGGCAATCTGCTGTATTAGCCTGGGGCGTAAGATTTGGCAATCTGCTGTATTAGCCTTGGGCGTAAGATTTGGCAATCTGCTGTATTAGCCTGGGGCGTAAAATTTTGTTTAAGTCAAAAATAAAAATTTGGTTTAACTTATATAGTCCGAGGCATTGCATTTTGATTATCACTGGAATTGAGGATGGTAACAATAACACCTATCTTTTCAAAAAATATCTGGAATGGAGGATGGTAACAATAACACATATCTTTTCAAAAAATATCTCTTGAAATGGTGATAGAAACAGTAACAAATATTCTTGTCGTTTAATTAACCTTATTATCTCTTCTTTCATTGCTAGAATAAAAATCAATGATCTTTAAGGCATAAACATGTCACAAGACACAACCCTTGTTTTTGTGGTAGTGGTTTTAGTTTACAAATTGTCAACAAATCATATTTCTTTCAGAGTCATAATCACGTGCACTTTATGTCAGGTCAATTTAATGCATGACTTTAAGTCTGTGGACTACCATCACCGATTTTTGGGCATAACATCAAGTCCATTGAATGTATGGCTGTAGGTCTGTGGACTACCATCACCGATTTGTGGGCATTACATCAAGTCACCTGACTTTATTTCTTGAGGTCTGTGGTCCATCATCACAGTTGTGTATCATTATGTCAAGTCAGCTAACTTTATGACTTGAGGTCTGTGTACCTACATCACATAATGTGTGGACAATACATCAAGTCAACTAATTTTATGACTTGTGGTCTGTGTACCGCCATCACAGACGTGTCACCTGACTTTATGTATGTGAAACAGTAGATAGAAGGGACAAAAATGGAAATAATCAGCAACGCCATGTTTGCTCTGGATATGTTGGCACTGGATATGCTTGCTCATTTGGCCACTTATCATTTCACTAACATAAAGAAATTGAAGACCTTAGTGCTAAAAGTACTTAAGTCACAAAATACACATTTTGAGATAATCAAGTTCAAATACTTTTTTCGTCTATAAAATGTGATAATTTTAATAAATTTTCTTGTTTAATTAAGGTACTTAAGCACATTTTAATGTTTTCAAATTTTTGCAGCGCACTTGGCTCAACCGTATAAGAAAAGGTCACAGTTTAGATTGATTTTGACAAAAATGTGGCTTAAGTACTTTTAGCACTGAGGTCTTCAATTACCAAAATTCACATATGATTTAAACCACCACTTTTGATTTTATTTTTTTAATTTTTTTTTAAAATAATTTTATTTGTTCAATTCTGCGAGATGGATGTCAAAGGAAAATCTGTCTTTGAAATATCTTTGCTATACGAGTAATCAAAATATGTCTGTCTAACAACCAGTACTCTATACCGGTACTGATAAGCTGTCTGTGAAACAACCCGTCTGCTGAAAAGCTAACACACTATGATTGAATGAGCAATCAACGAGTAATAAACTATGCTTGAATGAGCAATAGCAATCAAGTAATAACCTATGATTGAATGAGACATTAACATCAAGTAATAGACTATGATTGAATGTAAAATAAAGTTAAAATAATTAAGTATGATTGAGTGCAAAATTAACTTAAAAAATTATACATTTGATTCAATAGGTACAATAAAAATATAAATGACCTTTAATTAATGTTCCACGCTGAACTTTCAACATATCATAAATCTCATTCATTCTAATTTGTTACAGCCCACGTGTAGGTGGCTAGAATGGTATACGGGGAGACGATTGCATAAGTAAACGGGTGGATATATGGATATGTGGATGTGTGGATATGTGGATTTGGCGGATGTGTCTACAGTTAGACGTGTGCAAGGTTGACCGGTATACTCAATCATGGGTGAATGTTTGGATGGGTGGATGTTTGAATGTGTGGATGGGTTTATGTGTGGATGGGTGGATGTTTGAATGGCTGGATATTTGGATGGGAGGATGTTTGGATGGATGGATGTTTGGATGGATGGTTGTTTGGATGGGTAGATGTTTGGATGGGTGGATGTTTGAATGGCTGGATGTTTGGATGGGAGGATGTTTGGATGGATGGATGTTTGGATGGGTGGTTGTTTGGATGGGTAGATGTTTGGATGGGTGGATGTTTGGTTGGTTGGATGCTTGGATTGGTGGATGTATGGATGGCTGGATGTTTTGATGTTTAGCTGGGTGGATGTTTGGATTGGTGGATGTTTGGATGGGTGGATGTTTGGATGAGTGGATTTTTTGATGGGTGGATGTTTGGATGAGTGGATTTTTTGATGGGTGGATGTTTGGGTGGGTGGATGTTTGTATGGGTGGATTTTTAAATTGGTCGTAGGGTAGATTGTTTGGGGGATTGGTCTAATATAGACAAGTTGATGGATAGACGAGTAAATGTTAACGGGTAAGTGTTTATATGTGTAGATACATAGAAAGATTGTATTGGGAGAACCCTGGACGAGATGAAGTGGGTGGGTACATGGGATGGACAGTTAAATAAGTAGTCATCTAGAATTGTTTCAATACTTTGATATTGCTAATAATTTAGAAATAAGATAATGTTATCTTTTGATCCAAACAAATGGAAATATTCTTTCCATAAATGTACATATATCTTTTCTGCACAAAAAAACATATTTTAATAAAGTCACAGTTGATGTATTGTCCACACATATGTGATGTAGGTACACAGACCTCAAGTCCAAATTAAAAAATTTTAACACAAAACAGCCACATCAAATTGTTAATCGGGTGTACCAAACAGCGCCCCGGAGTTGTTTGTTCTCACGACATGTTATGTCACCCACTGCGGTAAACTCATGGTGTCAACACCTATCACCGATCACCTATCGCCTTACACCTATCATACACAATCTTTTGATATTCAATCACTCAAATTTGTGTAATGTAAATGACGTCATACATGAGAAAAGACAATAAAAAAAGAAAATATGGAACGAGAGGAAATGGTGTTTATAATTGTGACAAAATTGCGTTTAATGAAACTGTAAATACACGTTATAAGTTGAATTGTTTAATGGGCAACTCAGTGTTGAAGACATATCGACTTTGGTTAATGTTAAACTAACCCTAAAAAAAAAAAAAAAAAAAAGGTGTTTGTATAACTTAAGGGTTCTCAAACTCAAATTATCCCGAGCCACACAATATCGTGAGTTTTAAATTAACCCGCAGGATGCGAGATTTAGACCCTGGAATAACTTGTTTTATAAAATGTGATATTGAGCAATGGGTTGTGAGACTTAACATTTTTAAAAAAACAATTCATACAAGATAAGCATTTTATAAAAATCCCAAATATTACCCCCCCCCCCAAACCCCACACAAGGCTCGCAACTACACACTTTTTTCACGCCCCTGAGCTATATAAATTTTCTAATCACCAACCCTCGTTTACACCGAATAGTTATTTTAAAACCTATTTCACATTCGAATAATTAAGTTTGCCTCCTAGTTAACAGATATTCCAATTTATAAAAAAATACATTCTATAAAGTTAATAACATTTTTAAATTGCAATGAAATATTTTAAATTGTAATGAAGCAGTCCTACTAACAATTTAAGATATTAATTTATAACTTTGCTTATGAATTAATGATTTTATGAATTATTGTATTTTTTACCTGTTTTTCTTTTTTTTTGCTGTTTTCAAGGGACACAATTGCTTTATTTTTACAAAAAAAACACCTTTTATTTTTTAGATAATTTGATAAATATTTATTTTTGTATTGTTATTTTTATATGTTATGTAATTACAAGTCAACTTTTACATTGGATATTGTTATTTAATTTTATTCTGATATCATATGGTCTTTTATTATAGCTGTGAAATTATAATTTTAAATGAAAAACTATTATACAGTTATGCTTAACCAGAGTTCAGCAATTCGATTCATTGACGTACGCTGATTGGCTTACTCCACTTGAATTCGATTCCTACATTTGGAATACAATGAATTGAGATAAAAGCCCAACATTCTTACAATCAAATATAATACATCATTGCAATCACTGCAACCACGTCCATTACTTCCAAATACAGTGGAACCTCTCAAACGAGCACCTCTCATAACGAGTAATTCGCTTAACGAGCACAAAAAAAATGTGAAGACGATTCTCCCTTAACAAGCGACATTTCGCATAACGAGTTACGCAGAAAGGGGAAGTCACTTGGAGTTACTAAGAGTCGCCTCACTTCTGCTTGGAAAAAACTTTGGCCAGAGAGTATTGTTGAATGTGATTTTGAAACAGTACCCGTGGAGTCTACAGTTAACGAGATTGTGTCATTGGCCAATATCACGGGACTCGGGGTGGACAACGACGACATTGAAGAGCTTGTGAAAGAGCACTGTCAAGAGTTGACCACCGAAGAGCTTATGGAGTTGCATCGTGTTTCACAACAAGAAAATTTATAGAGGAGTGCTCATTAATGGAGGAGGAAGTAGCAGAGCAACAATCTTCTAGCGCAATAATTGAAATGCTGAAAGCATGGGAAATTGTTGCATCGTACATTGGGAAGCATCACCCTAAAAAGGAGGTTGCTATTCGTGCTACAAATTTATTCAATGATAATGCTGTGACACATTTTCATCAAATTTTGAAGCGTCGGCATAAACAAATGTCTTTAGACAGTTTTCTAGTTAAAAGGGATTAAATATTAGTCATAATTTCATATTTTTATTAAAGTTGTTGTTTCAAATCTAAATTGTATTCCAAGTTGTTACATAAATATGAACGTGTGGTAGGCCTAAAGTCATATAATATGAATGTGTGGTAGGCCTAAAGTCACATAAATATGAACGTGTGGCAGGCCTAAAGTCACATAAATATGAACGTGTGGTAGGCCTAAAGTCGTATAAATATGAACGTGTGGTAGGCCTAAAGTCATATAAATATGAACGTGTGGTAGGCCTAAAGTCACATCAATATGAACGTGTGGTAGGCCTATAGTCACATAAATATGAACGTGTGGTAGGCCTAAAGTCACATAAATATGAACGTGTGGTAGGCCTAAAGTCACATAAATATGAACGTGTGGTAGGCCTAAAGTCACATAAATATGAATGTGTGGTAGGAATAAAGTCACATAAATATGAACGTGTGGTAGGCCTAAAGTCACATAAATATGAACGTGTGGTAGGCCTAAAGTCACATAAATATGAACGTGTGGTAGGCCTAAAGTCACATAAATATGAACGTGTGGTAGGCCAAAAATCATATAAATATGAATGTGTGGTAGGCCAAAAATCATATAAATATGAATGTGTGGTAGGTCTAAAGTCACATAAATATGAACGTTTGCTAGGCCTAAAGCCACATAAATTTGACCGTGTGGTAAGCCTCGCTTTTAGAATTCGTATATTTTGACGAAAGCTTTTGTCCAAAATCGCCATGCAATATCAAGGTAGTCATGAACAATTGCAATTTAATTGTGAAAACTTGGGCAACCACAGTTTTTGTTGTTTTGATTTCACGCACACTTTTAATGATTTCTGGCCAGTTATGGTTAACCGTGAATGAAATGAAGAGATCAAACACGACAAACTTTGAGAATATGCACTTTAAATCGCGGCAGCGCTCTCTTATGTTTCTCAGCGATCCTTTGAATAATTTTAAGACAGAATAACTGACACGCCAGGGGCAGTGTTCGCCTTGTTAGCCAAACAGACGACATGATAGCAAAGCCAGTGCTAGCATTCTGATAGTAATAATTGTTGATTGAATCTAATGTTGTTGAAGATTTTGCCTAAATTTGAAAATAAGAATCCGCGAATAAGTGCTGTGTTAATATATCAGCACGTATGATGTGGTTAAACTCATCGCTGTTATTGCAGCTTTGAACTGTACCATGTTGCGTTTTGTACGAACACAATTAACCCAGTTCTTCCGTACACTTCGCACTCTCAATTTGTCTGCCACCAGAGTTCTTCCGTACACTTCGCACTCTCAATTTGTCTGCCACCAGAGTTCTTCCGTACACTTCGCACTCTCAATTTGTCTGCCATCAGAGTTCTTCCGTACACTTCGCACTCTCAATTTGTCTGCCACCAGAGTTCTTCCGTACACTTCGCACTCTCAATTTGTCTGCCACCAGAGTTCTTCCGTACACTTCGCACTCTCAATTTGTCTGCCACCAGAGTTCACCGTACACTTCGCACTCTCAATTTGTCTGCCACCAGAGTTCACCGTACACTTCACACTCTCAATTTGTCTGCCACCAGAGTTCACAGTACACTTCACACTCTCAATTTGTCTGCCACCAGAGTTCACCGTACACTTCGCACTCTCAATTTGTCTGCCACCAGAGTTCACAGTAAACTTCACACTCTCAATTTGTCTGCCACCAGAGTTCACAGTACACTTCACACTCTCAATTTGTCTGCCACCAGAGTTCACCGTACACTTCACACTCTCAATTTGTCTGCCACCAGAGTTCACCGTACACTTCGCACTCTCAATTTGTCTGCCACCAGAGTTCACAGTAAACTTCACACTCTCAATTTGTCTGCCAGCAGAGTTCACAGTACACTACACACTCTCAATTTGTCTGCCACCAGAGTTCACAGTACACTTCACACTCTCAATTTGTCTGCCACCAGAGTTCACTGTACACTTCACACTCTCAATTTGTCTGCCACCAGAGTTCACCGTACACTTCGCACTCTCAATTTGTCTGCCACCAGAGTTCACAGTACACTTCACACTCTCAATTTGTCTGCCACCAGAGTTCACAGTACACCTCACACTCTCAATTTGTCTGCCACCAGAGTTCACAGTACACTTCACACTCTCAATTTGTCTGCCAACAGAGTTCACAGTACACTTTACACTCTCAATTTGTCTGCCACCAGAGTTCACCTTACACTTCACACTCTCAATTTGGCTGCCACCAGAGTTCACTACATTCTTCACACCTCAGTTTGGCTACTACAAAGTTTATGCTTATGTAAACAGGACTGTGTAAGTCTTTTGTTCAAGTTTGGGCTCAAGATGTTCACGTTGATGACACAAGATATTCATAATGATGACATAAGATGTTCATGTTGATGACATAAGATTTTCATGTTGATGACACAATATGTTTATGTTGCTGACACAAGATGTTCATGTTGATGACACTAGATGTTCATGTTGATGACACAAGATGCTCACGTTGATGACACAAGATATTCATGTTGATGACACAATATGTTCATGTTGATGACACAGGATGTTCATGTTGATGACACAAGATGTTCATGTTGATGACAAACGATTTTCATGTTGATGACACAATATGTTCATGTTGATGAAACAGGATGTTCATGTTGTTTTGGATTCGTAGCGTTTCTTGGATAGATGCCGATGTCACTTTCAAAAGTTGGCTTTAATGGAGTAGGCGTGACACGCTTTTATGTGACACGCTATTATGTGACACGCTGTTATGTGACACGCTGTATTGTGACACGTTTTTATGTGACACGCTGTTATGTGACACAATGTTATGTGACACAATGTTATGTGACAAGCTGTTTTGTGACACGTTTTATGTGACACGCTGTTATGTGACACAATGTTATGTGACACGCTGTTATGTGACACACTGTTATGTGACACGCTTTTATGTGACACGCTATTATGTGACACGCTTTTATGTGACACGCTGTTAATTGACACGCTGTTTGAAAACAGACTTTTCTGATGAATGTCGTTTAAAGCAGACTGTTCCGATGAATGCCGTTTGAAAACAGACTTTTCAGATGAATGCCGTTTGAAAACAGACTGTTCTGATGAATGCCGTTTGAAAACAGACTTTTCGTATGAATGCCGTTTGAAAACAAACTGTTCTGATGAATGCCGTTTAAAGCAAACTGTTCTGATGCTTGCCGTTTTAAAGCAGACTGTTCTGATGAATGCCGTTCATGTAGGCGTCTAATAATGACTTTAAACCCGGGGATAGAGTTACGTAGGCGTCTAATAATGACTTTTAACAAGGAGATAGAGTCACGTAGACTTCTAATAATGACTTTAAACCAGAAGATGGAGTCACGTAGGCGTCAACTAATGACACAATAAAACATTCTGACAACCCGTGCGACGCCACTGGTGCCAAATTGTATCATCCACGTGATGTTCCCCTGGGTTAACCAGTGGCGTATCATCCACATGATGTTCCCTTGGGTTATCCAATGGCGTGGAATGAGTCACTTCAGTGTGTATGGAACGAGCCGGTGGATTTCGTCCTGTGAAGTCTACAAGATCGTGCTATTTCTATTGACTGAATGAATCTTGTTCTTTTATAATGTTACATGAGGTAACGCGTCTAAAACTAATGGTTGCGCTTGAGGTGGAGGGGACCTTTATCTCTGGTGATTATCAAATATCGGAGCAATCAAATTATGTTCCTATAAACTAAACCTAATACGCCCTATTTTATTGACTTTTCTAGGACGTAAATTAATACTTTATTGTTATTTGAAAAAAATCAATTGACATTTGAAAAAGAAAACAATTTAAATTTGTATTTATTTTTTAAAGTTTATAGCTCATTCGTATTTTTGAAAACAGTCACTATTTTTTTGTTTTGTGAATATATTTTTGGAAATAATTGAGGATTTTAAAAAAACATGTGTGTGATCTATGTAACTTTATACGCCTTTAATACAAAAATGACTCAATCTGTCCTTAACTTTGTTATTTCCATTTGTTTATTAACTTGTGTATCATTTAGATTAATACTGTGAATTTAATAATTTAACATATATATATATATATGTAGTAAAATATGCCTAACAATTGTTGATGTGCTTCTTGCGTGTTTTCAAATCTCCTTTAACACGAGGGGATGTAGTGAGAAGTGGGACTGCATCATTAATCTAGTTAACCGACATAAAGAAGACTTTATATTTTTGACAATAAACACATATTAAACAGAACACGACGCCAGCACTTTCACATCAAAGATAGACTGCAACTTAAAACATTCCCATTACATTAATATCTAACAACAATGTGGTTGAGATCAGTGGAGAAAAAAGTCATCGCAAAAAATGTCACGGAACGAGTCACACATTTTGCTAAAGGAAAAAAAACCTGAAATATAGCAATTGCTTTAATGATACAAAAGAAGACACATGGCAAAGTTGAGTCTAAACAGTTCATTACAATTTCAAATGATTTACTATTCCATGTGTTGTTTTCTTTACATACTTTTTACTTTCACAAGGACGCAGCAATCCCATCAACCACACCGGTTGTTATCACAATTACGAAATATTCACATCAACAACATCTGTAACTATCACAATGGGGGGGGGGGGCAGTATTCACATAAACCAAACCTGTGACTATCACAGTGAGGCAGTATTCCCATCAACCACAGCTATTACTATCACAATGAGGCAGTATTCACATCAACCACAGCTATTACTATCACAATGAGACAGTATTCACATCAACCACAGCTATTACTATCACAATGAGGCAGTATTCACATCAATCACGGCTGCATATAACAAGACCAAACATCATACAGATTAAGCATCACATGAATTAAGACGGGAACCTGATGACAAAAGAAACACTACGTTTTACTTGGAGCTTGGATGGACAAACAGGGTCGTATACTTCAGAGTCGAGACTTTTTCGTTAGTGTCAAAGACGCAGATTATGCATTGACATCATCTGTCCTTACACCTCCCCTTACTCGATATGTCTGCTGTCATGGCAACCAGTCAGTGACAAGGCTATCACACAGTGAACACTTTATAGCGCTGCCAGCTTGGTGTTGTCATCTTTGGTGTTCAAACTTCCTCTGAGAGGTGTCTGTTTTCATGATATCTTAACATAACTTTATGGTTGCTGTTGCCAGGAGACATTGTCAGACATTGATCGTGTCAGCTGCAATTTTAAACGACTGTTTAACATGTATTTTTAAATGAAACAACAAACCTATACAAGTTTTGAAATGACGCCCTCTAAAATACAAACCTATACAAGTTTTGAAATGACGCCCTCTGAAACAACAAACCTATACACGTTTTGAAATGACGCCCTCGGAAATACAAACCTATAAAAGTTTTGAAATGACGCCCTCTGAAACAACAAACCTATACAAGTTTTGAAATGACGCCCTCTGAAACAACAAACCTATACACGTTTTGAAATGACGCCCTCGGAAATACAAACCTATAAAAGTTTTGAAATAAAGCCCTCTGAAATAAAAACCTATACAAGTTATGATATGACGCCCTTTGAATCAACAAACATATACACGTTTTGATATGATACCCTCTGAATCAACAAACCTATACAATTTCTGAATCGACGCCCTCTGAATCAACAAACCTATACAAGTTTTAAAATGACGACCTATGAATCAACAAACCTATACACGTTTTGAAATGACGCCCTTTGAAACAAAAAACCTATACAAATTTTGAAACGACGCCCTCTGAATCAACAAACCTATACACGTTTTGAAATGACGTCATCTGAATCAAATCAAATTTACAGGTAATATTAACATGTTTCGATTGTTAGTGTAGACTTTTGACCCTGATGAAGCTTATGAATATAATGACCCTGATGAATCTAATGAATATAACGACCCTAATGAAGCTAACGAATATACTGACCCTCATTAAGCTAATGAATATAATGACCCTGATGAAGCTAATGAATATAATGACCCTGATGAAGCTAATAAATATAATGTCCCTGATGAAGCTAATACATGTACTAACCCTGATGAAGCTAATGAATATAATGACCCTGATGAAGCTAATGAATATAATGACCCTGATGAAGCTAATGAATATAATGACCCTGATGAAGCTAATGAAATAATAACGCTGATGAAGCTAATGAATATAATGTCCCTGATGAAGCTAATGAATATAATGACCCTGCTGAAGCTAATGAATGTAATGGCCCTGATGAAGCTAATGAATATAATGACCATGATGAAGCTAAAGAATTTAATGAACCTGATGAATCTAATGAATATAATGACCATGATGAAGCTAATGAATATTATGACCCTGATTAAGCGAATGAATATAATGACCCAGATGAAGCTAATGAATATAATGACTCTGATGAAGCTAATGAAGATTATATAGCAAATGAATCTACTAAAGCTACGACTCTAAAAAATCTAATAGTGATAACTGAGCTAATGACGCTGATGTAGCTAATGATACGAATGAAGCAAATAAAGCTAATGGCGCTTATACAGCTGATGAGGCTATTACGCTATTGAGGCTAATAAAGTTAATGAAGCTGATGACGCTAAAGAAGGTAATAAGGGTAATGACGCTGATGACGTTAATGAAACTTATGAAGCTAATGAACCTAAATTAGCCACGATTGCTGATGTAGCTAATGACGCTGATTTGACTAATGAAGTTGATGCAGCTAATGACGATACGTAGCCAACGAAGCTAAGAAGAATTATTATACCGTTCTTATTTAAAATATTACAAATACTATCATATATAATTTTATTTAATGCGATTTATTTATGGTTATTCTCGATGTATTTTACTTTGAAGCTTAATACAAAATATCTCCTTGTTATGGTTATTGACATGTTCTTAACGTACTTCAACGTACGTGTCTTCTCCTTGTTATGGTTATTGACATGTTCTTAACGTACTTCAACGTACGTGTCTTCTCCTTGTTATGGTTATTGACATGTTCTTAACGTACTTCAACGTACGTGTCTTCTCCTTGTTATGGTTATTGACATGTTCTTAACGTACTTCAACGTACGTGTCTTCTCCTTGTTATGGTTATTGACATGTTCTTAACGTACTTCAATGTACGTGTTTTCTTGGGCAGAGCAAACACGTAGAACCTGCAACGCCATAAAGGTGTTTTGAGTACTTAAGGCGCCCACATTTATGATGCAGAAATAAAATAAAAGAACGTATTTAAGATTGGAATGAATAGATGTATTTTAAAAAAAAAGAATTGTGTCAGAAGCCCCTTTTCCCTAAGTCACGTGACGGCTAGGATGTGCGAAAAAAACATGTTATGTCGAATCAATTACTTACATCTTTAGTTCACTTGTTACAGACATGTCATCTTATATTAGGTCCATTACTTACATGGAAAATGGCCTAGGTCAATTGTTACAGACAGGTCATGTTAGGTCCATCTTTTACATGCAGGCTGGTTAGCTCAATTGTTACAGACAGGTTATGTTAGGTCCATCACTTACATGCAGGTTGGTTAGGTCAATTGTCACAGACATGTCATGCTATCTAAATCTCTTACAGAAAGTTGATTTTAAGTCAAACTATTCGCGGAGTGTCTTAAATGTATGGGTTTTATTTAAACCTGGGTAAAGCTAAAGCTAATTTTAAAATTTTGAATTGATAACAAACACAAAAACAGATAATTTTAGACTGCATTGAAATCATGTATTATTAATTACATTTACATACAAGGGATGTAACTTTTTTAAAACCCAAATTAACAGGAGTAACACTTCTTGTCGGGGCGTGGTTCACTCGGGCGCTATTTTGTTAACGTTCCATGTCGGGGCGTGGTTCACTCGGGCGCTACTTTGTTAACGTTGCTTGTCGGGGCGTGGTTCACTCGGGGCGCTATTTTGTTAACGTTGCTTGTCGGGGCGTGGTTCACTCGGCGCGCTATTTTGTTAACGTTCCTTGCTTACATGACGTCGCATTAACATGTGTGTCGACGCCGGATTCTTGAAGAATTAGCTGTCGTCTGCTAAATTTGAATGGGCAGGGGAAACAACAGAAGCAAATTTCGTTACGTACGCATGTACCATATTTTTTAAAACACTCAATGGGGTTAAGTGAACTAGAAACGGTTACGTAGACAACATTGACTCTCAGGTCAAGGTTTACATGTGTCTGGTCGTCTCAGGTCAACGTTTACGTGTGTCTGATCGTCTCAGGTCAATGTTTACGTGTGTCTGGTCGCAGTGAGGAGGGAGAGTGACATGCATATAAGGCATGCAATTTGATGGATAACTTATGTAGAGAGGGCTTTTGGGGGCTGAGGAACACTATTTTGTGTGTGTTGGGGGGGGGGGGGGTTGAGGGACGAAATATTGTGAGTATTTTTTTTACGCTCACCGGGTCTCCATGGTGTAGTTGAGACATTTCAGGGAGTCATAGGGTCTCTTATCTGTGATTTAGTTGATACATTTCGGGATGCCACAGGGTCTCTGTGATTTAGTTCGGATATTTCAGGGTGCCATCGGGTCTCTCATCTGTGACTTATTTGGGACATTTCAGGGTGCCACCGGGTCTCTTATCTGTGATTCAGTTGGGACATTTCAGGGTCCCAACGGGTCTCTTATCTGTGATTTAGTTGGGACATTTAAGGGTGCCACCGGGTCTTTTATCCGTGATTTAGTTGGGACATTTCAAGATGCCACCGTGTCTCTTATCTATGATTTATTGGGACATTTCAGGGTGCCAACGGGTCGTCTCTTATCTGTGACTACAATTGTAACTGTAACGTAAAGATGCTGAAAATTTGTTTAATTAACTTTGACATTAATATGCCTGTTAACACATTGAGGACTGTATCTATTTATGTTACGTATATCAATCTTACTTTACCATAATACAGTTAACCACCAGATCGTTGTACAAAAATAAATTAGCGGGTGAAAATTGGTGAAAAAGACGACCATTTAAGAATACGTTATTCAATATATTCGATCTTTTAGTTCAGTAGTTATCAAATTAATCGATACCGCCCACCCCCCGGGGAAGGGGTGTCCCAGGGGACGGTAAATTCTTCAGTAGAGTTAGAGATCGACCACCTGATTGCGCGGTGATGTATTCAATTAACAATTTTTTCTGTAAATATTGTTTAATTAAAATTTAAAGAGAGCTAAATAAAATTATCCGTATCGGATTGAGAGTCTTGAATTAAAAAAATAATTATTAAATAGATATCAGTCGTATAAACTATTAACAACAAGAGCTCTTTACCTAGTGAAGTGTAACCAATAAACTTTCTAAAAGTATCTAAAACAAGATATGCCGACATATCTTATACACATTAACTAGTCACAAAAATAAATTAATTAAGTTATTACGTTTATGTATATCTAAAATAGGCTGGGTTAAAAGATGATAGAGTAATTGGCATAACTGGTGTGTGTGTGGGGGGGGGTCTCCCAGGGTGATAAGCCCAATGTGCCACTTTCCTCCTTATCAGACTTCCTTGTGGACTCCACTGAGTCTGCCAGCTCTGCTGAAAACCAATCTCTGGGGCCAATTATCTTTGATGACACTCGTCTTTGGCGACATCCCTTTTCGGTTACAGCCATCTCTGATGGAAAACGATTTTATTTGCAACCTGATCTTATGCAACCTTCTTACAAGACAATCTACTCTGATGTCACCCTGCTCTTTTTCTTGTTCTCTCTATCTCTCTCTCTCTCGCTCTCTGTCTTTCCCTCTCTGTCTTTCCCTCTCTCTCTTTCCATCAGGACACTCAGTTCTTGTGACAACCTCTGACATCTTGTCCTAATTCAAAGCTGAAGCCAAAGAATAAGAAATTGTTGTTTAATTTTCTGATTCTGGAGGAAAGTTCATGTTTTTGTAATGGATAGTTGAAAGTGGTCGATAGGCTCAAGAAGTACAAAGAAATGTAATCCATGTGTTCGAACGTTTTAATTTGAGAATGTCGTTAAGTTGCCTTAAGCCTGACATTGGAAAGATGGTAACACTTTATGAGCCTCATGTAAAATCATTCTTTAAATTCTTTAAGCCTGTTTAGCGATGTAGAAGTAACCTATTATTGCTAGGTACCTAGGCATCATTCTACTTTTAAAAAGATGTTGTATTAGTGGAACAAATTAGTTAATTTATTACTGAACTCATTGAAATAAAAATATTTTTAATTTTGGGGGGGGTTGTCTTCTTTCCAGGGCAATGTTAACCGTTGTCTTGATTTTTTTTATGATTTTTTTTTTGGGGGGGAGGAGGGGGGGTAACATGGTGTGGAGATGCAAGGGGCGGTGGACGAACAAAAATTGAGAACCACTGTTGTAGTTGGTTGGAATGAGAACAATCTAAAGAATACAAGACATGTTGACACGAGGCTAAAAGTTATATTCAGTATAAGCAGGAAGTCGTTTGGCATGAAAAAAAAAATCAGTTGTTCTCAAACATGTATTGTAATATAGGGTATTATTTTCTTGGCATATTTTTTTCAATTCGCTTTATCTTAGTTTAGTGTTTATAAATAATTAAGCTTGGTTAAAAATATGTAATGATATTCATATTTATTCGATGTATATTGGGTTGCATTGTCCATTGACCTGTATGTACATGTTGTTTTCTTGTGTTTTGTATTTTATAGCGCTTCGAACATTAACTAGGGATAAATGGTGTTTTTTAAATGAACTTTATTATTATTATTATTATACCATTATGAAACTATAATCAACAAAATCAATATCCTTTTATTTTTTCCTCCTTTTTTAACTTTTCAACAAAATAGAATATTTGATGGTTGCCGGAGTAAATTATCAGGAGAGGCATTTTGATTCTTAAAGGTCGGAAAGTTTCGTATTTTTTACAAAATTTGGAGATACTAGAAAAGTTTTCATAAGCCAAAATCTGTTTTTTTTTTCAGCATCTTCATTGTGGAATTAAAAAAAAATAAATAAAATTTCAATAATGTAAATATATATATATATATATATATATATATATATATATATATATATATATTTATACATGTAAAATTCTTGCAGCGATAAAAACAATTCACAACAATGAAAACAATTTTTAAAAAATATATATAAAATATGACAATTAAACAAATTTACAAAGACAAAAAAGAAATGTATAACAAACACAGTTTAAAACAATGAAGCATTGTAAAAAAAAAAATCAGTTACAATTTGACTGTAATTAAACCAGAAAATATAAAATTTAAAACACACACACGGTTTTTTTTAAAATTTAAAACACAAACTTATAACATTTAATTCAATAAACAGCATTTAAATACAATTTACATTAAAGGAACACACAAGCAAGCGATCAAACACAAATTCATTCAATCATAAGCGACGCATACAAGTATTTAGCAGCTTTAGAAACAAAATGGACGGCATTCAAACAAAAATTACAACAATCCTTAAAGTTTAAAAGAATAATAATATAAAAATGGAGGAAAAAAAGGTCCACGTCAAAAATGATTGAGGACCACTGTTGTGCCTTATTTAGTTCATTTCAGGGCGGTTGCATGTCCTATAGAAATTACCGTCGCAGGTTTTTTTAAGCATATACGTTTACTTCTGACGTAACGACAGGCCGAGGGCATAGTTTCACAGGTCGCATGGTCCTAGCTAGGTGTGTCAGGACACAAGGTCCTAGGTCTTGTTTGGCTGACGCAAAGGTTGTAGATTTGCTTTAGCAGGACACTTGATGCAATGTCCTAGTTTTTTTTTGGTCTAACTGGATTATTTGACTCGAGGTCCTCCTAGCTTTTGCTAAACAAAAGATGTCAATAAGATCTAAAGTGAGTATTTCTACTGACTGTCCTAATGCATGAACTTTTTTTGTTTATCGTGTAACAACGTGGAAGGTGTTTGTATAGTATTATGTATGTATGGCATCTTTCCGTCTACGAGAGACGATAGATTCATCTTTTCTGATTGCAGCTCTTGGTGTGGCTAGTGAGACCGATCCTCGAGTGGCAGGCTCTTTTGCAAGTCCCGCACACGAATGTGGGGGAGCAGTGTTTTCTGGCCTTTCTCTGCGCTCTCTTTACAGCTGCTTCCGCCCTGTAGAGCTCCTCGGCACGTAGTGATCCTGCCTTCAAGATGCCCCGCCATGTGGAGCGATCCTCCGCCAGGTTCTCCCAATTTGAGATGTTGATGTTGGCCGCCTTCATGTCTCTTTTGCATATGTCTAAGGATCTGAGACGAGGCCGTCCAACTGACCTTTTCCCTGTCGCCAGCTCGCTGTGCAGAACGTCCTTAGCTATGCGACCAGGTTGCATTCGCTTGACGTGCCCAAACCAGCGGAGGCGTCTTTGGATTAAAATGGCTGGGGCGCTGCACATATTTGTTTGAGACAGGACATCCGTGTTGGGGACTTTTTCCTGCCATTTGATGTAAATGTACATCATTGTGTGTCTCTGTTGCTCAATCTTTGTTCACCTAGCCAATAGCAATATTTTCATAACTTTGAAAAGAACCAAAAAATGAAAGTAAGCCTAGTACTCTTGAAAATTCCATGAAAAGAAACAGCATTTAACACCACGTTAATTAAAGTTAAAATAAACTGAGTCTTTCTGATTTTCTTTATTGGGTTTATATTTATCTCTGGCTCTGCATGGCTCGTTTGCCCGTTGTGTATTATGTCATCGTCGGATGTTTCACAGATGAGCGTATGTCTCTGGCTCTGCATGGCTCGTTTGACCGATGTGTATTATGTCATGTCGGATGTGTCACAGATAAGCGTATGTCTCTGGCTCTGCATGGCTCGTTTGACCGATGTGTATTATGTCACGTCGGATGTGTCACGTCGGATGTGTCACGTCGGATGTGTCACGTCGGATGTGTCACAGATGAGCGCATATCTCCGTTCCATTCGCGCTTGTTTTCGTTCTTGTTATGAACTGGTGCGTGTTTCTGCGAGCTTGTGGAATTAGAACTGGTTCGTTTTCTAGGACAATCCATCCATCCCTGTGCCTCCCCACATCCTTCCACTAAGACCTAACTGATGCTTTTCTTCTCCATGCTTTCATTCCTGGCTGCCGTAGATCTTTTTCTACATCATCCATCCATCAAAACCTAGGTCTGCCCTTTCCTGTGGGGGTTTTGGTGGTGTACCGTCTTCTCTCCTCTGTAATTTGGCATTCCTTCTAAGGGTCCCGCCAAGCAATCCGTTTTTTTTTTTTTTTGCTTCAAATGTGAGATCCTGATACCGACTATAAATATTCCTGGTTGGCTCGTATTCTCCATCCATATTCATCTTTTGTTGGTCTATATATTGTCCGGGGAACTTTTCTCTGCCATGTGTTTAATAGATTTTCTAGAACAGTGATTCCGAAAATTTAATTTTGGTGGAACAAAGAAAAGTTTTACATTGTCCCAAGGACTCGTGACAGATTTATTAATTATGATTATTTGACCTAAAATGTTATACCTTCATAAATTAAGTCTTAATAGAGAATATACCAACTTCATCACACATACCTAAAATCAGCTGGATCGGGGCGAATTCTTTCTCTTAAAGTTAGGAACTAAAGATAAAAAAAATAAATTGCCAAGTCTGTATGAATTAACCAGCAGGCTTCCCCAGCTATAATCAAGTATAAATGAAAACTAATTAAGACATTATTGTCCCTAAAGGTGACAATTTATGGCTGATATATACACTAGAGAAATACTATATATATATATATATATATATATATATATGTTGTGTTTAAATTATTATAATTGTAAAATGTTTTTGGTTAAAAATATGTATTTATGTGCTGAAAATGAATATGTACCATGTGTCAAGGGTATGATATCACTGTTGTGATGTTGGTACGTAAAGCATGTTTAGTTAGAGCTTATGTGTTTAGCTGCATATATTGTGAGACAATGGTGTGACGTATTTGGGTAGGGGGAAATGACGTCTTAGTTTAGTTCTTGTTGTCTTGGTGGTATGAAGATGGCCGTTAGACAAGAGGATGTTGATTAGTTTGTTAGACTGGAACTTCATTAATATATATATATATATATATCATCATCATCATCATCAGGTCCCGTAGTCTTTCGACCGTTGGGGCGCCACAGATGACATGTACACTATTCTTCTCCATTCCTCTCGGTCTTCTGCCCTACGCATAGCATCGCCTAGTTTGAATCCCGTCCATTCTTTGATATTATCTTCCCATCTTTTTCTTTGTCTTCCTCTTCTTCTTCCTCCTCTAGTAGTGCCCTGCAAGATCTCTTTGGCGAGCCCTTGTTTTCTGGTCACGTGGCCATATCATTCAAGTTTGCGCTTTTTAACAGACGACAGGAGGTCATCGTACTGCCCTATTGCTTGACGAATCATTTATTTTATTTGCTCATTGGTGATATGGTCTCTATAGCAGATGCCAAGAATGCCTCTGTAACATCTCATCTCCATTGCCTTTATTTTCTTTTCAAGTTCTGCTCTTAATGTCCAGGACTCAAAGGCATATAAGAAAATGGAGAGGATTAATGAGCGCATCAGCCTGATTTTGGTGCTGGGGGCTATATTTTTGTCGTTCCATATTTTCTTGAGCCTCTTTAGTGCTGTCGTGGTCTGCGCAATCCTGGCCATCAATTCGGGCTTGGAGCCTTGTTCCGAAACTATTTCTCCGAGGTACTTGAAGCTGCCAACTGTCTCTAATCTTTCCTCCCCGACCTTAATTTCAGTGGTGATGCCATTAGTGCTATTTGTCATCATTTTTGTCTTTTCTGCACTGATTTGCATGCCAAAGGACGATGAAGTCTTGTCGAGACTCTTTACTAGGTTGGCTAGCTCTTCCTCGCTTCCAGCCAGTCCGTCTATGTCATCCGCAAAACGTAGATTGGTGATTGTTCTGCCACCAATGCTGACTGTCCCTACATGCGTTTCTAGTGCATCTGACATAATTCTCTCTAAGAAGATGTTGAGCAGGGTGGGGGAGAGTTAGCAGCCTTGTCGTACCCCAACCGTGGTCTTGAACCATTCTCCGATGTTATTGTTGAAGAAGACTGCTTTGGTGGCCTTAGCATAGAGGCTTCTTATCATTCTGGTTAAGTTTGTGTTGATGTTATAGTGCCTCATGGTGGCCAATAAAGCAGCATGCCAAACCCTGTCGAATGCCTTCTTGAAATCTACAAAGACGTGGTATAGGTTTTGTTGGTGTTCAGCATATTTCTCACATAGTATCCGGAGGTTTAGGATCAGCTCAGTAGTGCCACGTCTTTGCCTGAAGCCCGCCTGTTCTTCAGCAATGATTCTGTCGGCATATGGTCTAAGTCGGTTCAGTATGACCATCAGCATGACCTTGCTTGGGTAGCTTATTAGGCTAATGGTACGATAATTTTGACATAGCTGTAGGTTACCTTTCTTGGGAAGGGTGATGATGAGAGATTGGGTCCATGATTTTGGCTATTCCCCTGTCAGCCATATTTTGTTACAAATATTGGTTAGGACATTTATCATTGTTTCTCCTCCTTGTTTCATTAACTCGGCAGGGATATTATCTACTCCCGCGGCCTTTCCTATTTGGAGTGCTTGGACTGCTGCTTCTACTTCTGCGCGGAGAATAGGGAAGCTTTCATTGTCCGTTGCTAGGGGGACATTAAAGATCTATGGGTCTATCTTTATATTTTCGTTATACAGCTCTGAGCAGTATTCAGTCCATCTTTTCAGGATATCATTTTCCTCGGTCAAACATTTACCATTTTTATCTTGTATGGTAGTACTACGCCGTTGCTTTGCAGTGGTTAGTTCTTTCACCAACTGGTATGCCTTTTTGCTATTGTTTTTCTTCAAGAAATTTTCAATATCGTAGCATTGCTCTTCAATCCAGTTTTTCTTCGCCCTTCTCATACCCTTTTTGATGGTTTGGTTAATTTTTCTATATTTATTTGCCCCCTCTGTATCCACGATTTTTGTTTTCTTTAACTGCCTCCGTTTGTCACACAGATCGAGGATGTCAGCTGTCACCCATGGTTTTTGTGTTGGTCGATGTTTACCAAGGATGTCATGGGCTGTGTCCGTCACAGCTGTGTTGAAGTTATCAATCAGTGTGTCCATTTCTGAACAGTCGGCATCTATATTATGTTAAGCGCTGCAAATTTTCCTCCTATCATTGCTTGGAAGGCTTCTGCTATTTTAGGATCTTTCAGCTTTTCAAGATCGAATTTGATTCTGGTATATCCTTGTTTATTTACCCTCTTTAAGTGCAGCCTAAAGGTCATCATGACTAGATCGTGGTCACTTCCAATGTCAGCTCCTGGGAAGCTGCGAGTCTTTGCATTGCTTATACTAGACCGGAAACGTGTTTGCAACATGATATAATCAATCTGATTGTGATGTTTCCCACTGGGGCTATGCCATGTGGTTTTCATGGATATTTTATGTTCACCCAGTGTGTTGTCCAGTATGAGTTCATTGAAACTGGCGAATTCCAAGAGCCTCAGACCTCTCTCGTTTGAAGTTGCGTTACAGTGGCGTCCACATGTTCCTTTCCAGTTTGCATAGGCATCTTCTCCTACTTTGGCATTCCAATCACCTTGAACGACAAGAATGTCTTTCTTGGGGGTTTGGTTCAGCACATCTTGGAGTTGATGGTAGAAGTCATCCACTTCTGCGTCATCATAATCTGAAGTTGGTGCATATGCTTGTACGATGGTGATGTTGAACGGTGATTGCCCTTAGACGGAGAGTGATCAGTCGACTCGAAATTGGTCGACAGCTCATAATACTGTTCTTAATGTTTTTATGGACGAGGAAGCCAACTCCTTGTTCGTGTGTGTCCTCGCGTCCACTAAAATATAGTCTGTGGCCTTCTTGGGTCGATGTTTCTCCAAAGTTTTTCCATCTCATTTCGCACAGACCTAGGATGTCCCATCTGTATCTGTTCATTTCATACACTATTTCCTCCACCTTGCCCGTTTCTCTCAACGATCTCACGTTCCAAATATCGCATAAGAGATGGAATCGGTGGGCCGTCGAGCGTGAGCTCTTAATGCCCCCCCCCCGGCGCTCCCCCACACAAACCAGAGCGCTGAAGGACTTAACCCGACTCCAGCCCGTGCGGGAGGGCGCCGGGAACCTCCCCCTTGACCTAGAGGAGGCCCGGTCGACCGAGGACGCTGCGTTTAAAGCGTCCGCAGTTAACTCTCTGTGGGTCAGGACGGCTTTGCTTCCACTCCGGTGGTTTGGTGTTGCGTTACCAACCCCCACCGCCCATGGAGTCTTTCGGTCGGGACGTTGGTAGTGGCGGGACGAAACGGTTGCCTAGGGGCGGCTTTCTCACGGCCGCGTAGTTAAAATCATCGGCATGGGTTTTGAGGGCCACCCAAGCCTCATACCCATTAACAGCAACTAGTAATCATGTTAGTGGCAGCTCCCGTTGCGTTGGGAGTCATGCGTTTGGCCGGGGTTTTTTAGCTTCGGGTGGACAAGTCCCCCCTACTAGTCTGCCACGCCGCGAAGAGGCAAAACCCCATGTGGACGCCCCCGCTTACGCAACCCAGATCTCACGTTCCAGGTACCTATCGTAATGTTATTCCTAGCACTGATATTGTTTTTTGCCTGATCAGTTGCATACTTTCCACCCCCGTTCTGGTCAAAGACGGTAGGCGCGGCCCTTAGTAACCAGGGCGTCGGCCGAGCCGGTATGGATTGTGAATCTGGTCGCTTGTACATGTAGCGTAATTAGGGCAGTTGTCGCATGGCGGCGCCCATCCCTCTCCTTGCCATTTATAATTAATTAATTCTATGTATTATCATGACTAGATCATTTTTAGTAGTTTCCCTTTCTTACCGAAGTGTTTGCACTCCGAGATATTGTGTCGCGGCATAAACTACACAATTTCCGGTTCATTGTATCTCAAGAACAAATGTTCCCACTTTCGTTAGTCGATCTCGAATACCTTTTCCGCTTCTAGGCTGTCTTCCGAATAATTTTATCCGTTTTCTTCCCTTTTACTTACTTGTACGTTTTATGAACATTGCCCACTTGCTAGGCATGTTGCAGTTTGAGTTTTCATTTGGGGACTACAACAATTTCTGATTTCAGCCATCTTG
Source organism: Omphiscola glabra (assembly GCA_964017045.1). NCBI lineage: Eukaryota > Metazoa > Mollusca > Gastropoda > Lymnaeidae > Omphiscola > Omphiscola glabra. Next base: position 10,602,555 of record OZ024811.1, on the reverse strand, counting down.
TTGTTAACCGGAAGCTTCACATTAATATATATATATAAATACACTATTGTTAATTGTTAATAATATACATTGCTTCACAACTAACCGGTTAGAGTTAGTGTATTGGAATTAGTGCAGTTCTTACGTTGACCCATGAGATGAGGTCGGGCATGGACTATCACAGTACACATTGCTAGTCATTACAATGATATTACGATCTTACAGCTATTGGACAAATATAATAAAATCGAACGTTTCGTCACAATGTCATAAAATCGTTCCCATTTTTTATTTGGATCAATAAACAATCTTAACTGTTCTTATATTAGAAGAAATATTTTTTTTTAGCTTAAAGTAACTCTGAAGCCTAATCCTGGTTATTATTGACAAACAAATAAAATAATGGATTGTTTGTAGACAGTTATTCGCGCGCAAAGTGGAACGAATATCCAGTGGCGTAGTTAGGGTTGGTGTCATCGGGTGCGCCAAACTCATGGTGTCATCCCCCACCCCACTCTCGACTTCCACGGTAGATTTCTGTTTATTAATATTAGACCACAGTATAACAATGACGAGAACAAAACTAAATGACTTGAAGGTCAAGAGATGAATGCATTTCAGAACTGTAACATCGTTAAGTTATAGTCATTTTTACATTAAATTTACTTTATTCAAACATTTTCCCCTCCTGGTCTTCAAAGCTGCAAACGTGTCAATCACTTGATCAAAATCAAAATCTCCTTCAACGTATCACTTTCATTTGACAGTAGAGCCAGATGAGAAAGCCTTGACTGTCCCATGGGGGATGGTAAAAGTGAACTTTTAACAAAGCATGCTATTGGATTATTTACATGTGTGTAAAATTCACGTGTGATCGGTTATCCTTTTAGGATATTCGGTCTGCAGTATTCTGCTCTGTAAATATGCAATGTTTCAAAATGGTTTCACCACCTAATATGGTGTTACCCGGTGCGGGCCGCACCTCATAGCAACGCCATTGCGAATATCAATTCGAAGGGATTATTCTGGGCGTCCATAAAATGACTAATTATATCTCTTAGGCTTATTACTTAAAAATCTCAATCAAGTGACTTTTTTGATGCCCTCTGCATTAAAGCTTGATATATTTTACTAACTTTTTCTTAGATTGAATTCATGAAATGTAAGGTTTTGCGAAGCTGCCGCCTTTTGATGGGACTTGTGATACAAAGCGAACAGAAAAGTACCCGCTTAATACATGCGAGAGGAAAAGCCTCAGGAAAATATATGGCCCAGTGATTGAGAATGATGGTTGGAGAGTCCGTATAAACCAAGAGATGTATCAATTGTAAAAAAAAAACCACACTTTATTCGCAACAATAAAACAAAAGCAGAATGCGCTGGACCGGACATACTGAACGGATGCCGGATTGTAAAGCAGCAAAAGTGATCTACAGGCAGAAACCTATGGGCAGACGGTTCACCAGTCGACCAAGGCAAGGATGTATTGACGATGCAGTACTTACACCAGCTTGGGTTCTGCTCTTGGATTGATGCAAATGGAAGGATGCGGTGGAGCAGGCCAGGGCCTTACGTGGGCTGCAGCACCACTGATGATGATGTCTGAATGGAACGATGCGGTGGAGCAGGCCAGGGCCCTACGTGGGCTGCGGCACCACTGATGATGATGTCTGAATGGAAGGATGCGGTGGAGCAGGCCAGGGCCCTACGATGGCTGTGGCACCACTGATGATGATGTCTGAATGGAAGGATGTGGTGGAGCAGGCCAGGGCCCTACGATGGCTGTGGCACCACTGATGATGATGAGTATGGGTTACATAGAATAAATATAACAATATCAGCAATCATGTGACCAAACAATATGACACATATGATTTTGTTTGAGCACAGCAAAGCAGGGAGCAGTTGTAACGGCCGTGTGAATGGGGATTGTCTAGTGGGTGGCCATTTTAGGCGATAGACTTCGGAGAGGAGGGGGGTTGTTGCTAAAATTGTAAGTTTCATAAATTATCTTAAATCAGCATATATCCCTAGAGTAGGACGGATGGTATGTGGTCCACTCAAAAGTTCCTTTATATATATAAATGTGACTGTGGAATAGGGGAGAGAGCAATTCGGTCAAAAGCAAAGAAAGTAAGGAGCATAATTTTATAATGAAAAATTAAATTCAGATATGCGCCAAAATGCAAACGTGCATTTTGAATGTATCAAAGGTTCTCCCACAGAGCAGCACTTTTGATAATTTTTATGCTTTGCCCTCAAGCTCAATTTTGTCTCGGCATGGCCATTATTTGTAACAAATTTTTTTTAAATTTTATGTAGCTATAACTGATATGCAGCGCGTATAATTGGGGTTCGGGGGGCGGTGGTTTGCCACGGGTGTTTTCTTTTTCGTATATTGTGCAGCAGCATTTGCGTCAAACTGACAAGATTTTTTCGTTAGAGGAAGGCGGCAACACCCAAACTACGCCTCTGCTGACATGACGTTAAGACCAAAACAAAGGCGTGTTACAAAATGTTGACTGCCTATACACTGATTTTATGTATTTGCATATAGCCATCATTACCTCCAAAATCCCTCCTTGACCCATTGCGTATAATTTACCCCGGTTCGCTAACCACTGAGCTAGAACAATGTTAACTTGAAAATTACAAGAAGAGTTTTAAAGCCAAATTTAAGAAGTTGAAGAGCTCCTAATAATTGGACAGCTGTTGTAGCAGCTAAATTTCCAATATTTTTTCAAGCTAAGCTTTAGCTTAAGGTATCTCATAACCAGGGGAATGAACATCTGAGACTGAAGCTTCATGGTCAGGATGTAGAAGTCTTCTAGTGCGATTCGGTTTGCTGAATTACATTATCCAACTATTATGAGACTTACAGTTAAAGTGTTGATGTTTGGATATACAGTATAACACACAGACATCTGTAAGACTCATTGCGATTTGCTTAGAAGTCATACTCATCAGACTAATTGATCCATGTATGGATTAAAAGTCAGTTATATTTCTCACACGGACAATTTTTAGCAACCAAGGAAAAATGGGAGTAGTGATTTTTTTCTGAATAAAGTTGGTAAACTAATTTAGTGTTAAATTTCAGTACTACAAACAAATGTAACATGAAAACATTTTCTTTGTTATAATTCAAAATTGTAATCTTAAATTTGGGGTGCTGGGTAGCCGAGTGGTCTAAACTGAGCAAATCTCAAAGTTGTTGGTCTGGAGTTGATGGTCCCCACCAAAGCCCAGTCAAGCAAAAACACCACCAGCACCCAGGTGGATGGGACTCGTTAACCTTGGACGGCAACTCATCTAAGAGAAGGAAACTCTGAAATCAAACCCGGAGATGGAGGATATCATTGATACAATGAAACATTCCGACAACTCCTGCGACGCCACTGGTGCCAAGCTGTATCCTCCACATGATGTTCCCTTGGGGTTATCCAGCGGCGTGGAGAGAGGCGATTTACTGTTGGGAATCAGCTTATAATCCTAGAAGAATAATCCCAGGCCTTGTGGATTTCGTCCTGCGAATTCCACATCATCGTCACCTTGTGACGGGCGGATGAGAGCAAAAAAATCTTAAATTTGGATTAATTAACGATTAAATTACTAATGGTGCCCTATAGATGTTAAGGCAATGTATGAATGTAGGTAGTAGTATAACAGGCATAAAGTCAACTTGGGATTGCCTTCTGCTTATGTCCAAACAAAATATGGCATCTGGACTGAAAAAAATGAGAACTCTTGAAATGATTTGTTTTTAATTAATTACGATTTTGAGTCTCAGCTTGAAGCAAAAATATTTAAATACTATATCCAAGAAAAATTTCTAAAATTTAAGATTTTCTAATAACACAAGGAAGTCAAGAAACAAATAAAAATCCATTAGCATTTCGAGGCAAAATAAAATTCAGATACGCAGCTATGCATTTAGAAAATATTCAAAATTTTCTCCAGGTAGGCTAACTGAGCCCCCACCCCCACCAAAGCAGGACCCAGTCCCACTTTAGCCAGGAAGTCTTGGAAGATTGATTTTATGTTTTATAGTTTTTTTACACATTTTAATTTATTATAAGACGTATGCCCTATCATAAATACTGTTGACAGCCACTCTGTCCTGGACATAATGGAGGGGGTTGAGAAGGTTACCGGAAATTTGATCGAAAGAAATTTGGTATGGATTGTGAATCTGGTCGCTTGTACATGTAGCGTAATTAGGGCAGTTGTCGCATGGCGGCGCCCATCCCTCTCCTTGCCATTTATAATTAATTAATTCTATGTATTATCATGACTAGATCATTTTTAGTAGTTTCCCTTTCTTACCGAAGTGTTTGCACTCCGAGATATTGTGTCGCGGCATAAACTACACAATTTCCGGTTCATTGTATCTCAAGAACAAATGTTCCCACTTTCGTTAGTCGATCTCGAATACCTTTTCCGCTTCTAGGCTGTCTTCCGAATAATTTTATCCGTTTTCTTCCCTTTTACTTACTTGTACGTTTTATGAACATTGCCCACTTGCTAGGCATGTTGCAGTTTGAGTTTTCATTTGGGGACTACAACAATTTCTGATTTCAGCCATCTTGTTGTTAACCGGAAGCTTCACATTAATATATATATATAAATACACTATTGTTAATTGTTAATAATATACATTGCTTCACAACTAACCGGTTAGAGTTAGTGTATTGGAATTAGTGCAGTTCTTACGTTGACCCATGAGATGAGGTCGGGCATGGACTATCACAGTACACATTGCTAGTCATTACAATGATATTACGATCTTACAGCTATTGGACAAATATAATAAAATCGAACGTTTCGTCACAATGTCATAAAATCGTTCCCATTTTTTATTTGGATCAATAAACAATCTTAACTGTTCTTATATTAGAAGAAATATTTTTTTTTAGCTTAAAGTAACTCTGAAGCCTAATCCTGGTTATTATTGACAAACAAATAAAATAATGGATTGTTTGTAGACAGTTATTCGCGCGCAAAGTGGAACGAATATCCAGTGGCGTAGTTAGGGTTGGTGTCATCGGGTGCGCCAAACTCATGGTGTCATCCCCCACCCCACTCTCGACTTCCACGGTAGATTTCTGTTTATTAATATTAGACCACAGTATAACAATGACGAGAACAAAACTAAATGACTTGAAGGTCAAGAGATGAATGCATTTCAGAACTGTAACATCGTTAAGTTATAGTCATTTTTACATTAAATTTACTTTATTCAAACATTTTCCCCTCCTGGTCTTCAAAGCTGCAAACGTGTCAATCACTTGATCAAAATCAAAATCTCCTTCAACGTATCACTTTCATTTGACAGTAGAGCCAGATGAGAAAGCCTTGACTGTCCCATGGGGGATGGTAAAAGTGAACTTTTAACAAAGCATGCTATTGGATTATTTACATGTGTGTAAAATTCACGTGTGATCGGTTATCCTTTTAGGATATTCGGTCTGCAGTATTCTGCTCTGTAAATATGCAATGTTTCAAAATGGTTTCACCACCTAATATGGTGTTACCCGGTGCGGGCCGCACCTCATAGCAACGCCATTGCGAATATCAATTCGAAGGGATTATTCTGGGCGTCCATAAAATGACTAATTATATCTCTTAGGCTTATTACTTAAAAATCTCAATCAAGTGACTTTTTTGATGCCCTCTGCATTAAAGCTTGATATATTTTACTAACTTTTTCTTAGATTGAATTCATGAAATGTAAGGTTTTGCGAAGCTGCCGCCTTTTGATGGGACTTGTGATACAAAGCGAACAGAAAAGTACCCGCTTAATACATGCGAGAGGAAAAGCCTCAGGAAAATATATGGCCCAGTGATTGAGAATGATGGTTGGAGAGTCCGTATAAACCAAGAGATGTATCAATTGTAAAAAAAAAACCACACTTTATTCGCAACAATAAAACAAAAGCAGAATGCGCTGGACCGGACATACTGAACGGATGCCGGATTGTAAAGCAGCAAAAGTGATCTACAGGCAGAAACCTATGGGCAGACGGTTCACCAGTCGACCAAGGCAAGGATGTATTGACGATGCAGTACTTACACCAGCTTGGGTTCTGCTCTTGGATTGATGCAAATGGAAGGATGCGGTGGAGCAGGCCAGGGCCTTACGTGGGCTGCAGCACCACTGATGATGATGTCTGAATGGAACGATGCGGTGGAGCAGGCCAGGGCCCTACGTGGGCTGCGGCACCACTGATGATGATGTCTGAATGGAAGGATGCGGTGGAGCAGGCCAGGGCCCTACGATGGCTGTGGCACCACTGATGATGATGTCTGAATGGAAGGATGTGGTGGAGCAGGCCAGGGCCCTACGATGGCTGTGGCACCACTGATGATGATGAGTATGGGTTACATAGAATAAATATAACAATATCAGCAATCATGTGACCAAACAATATGACACATATGATTTTGTTTGAGCACAGCAAAGCAGGGAGCAGTTGTAACGGCCGTGTGAATGGGGATTGTCTAGTGGGTGGCCATTTTAGGCGATAGACTTCGGAGAGGAGGGGGGTTGTTGCTAAAATTGTAAGTTTCATAAATTATCTTAAATCAGCATATATCCCTAGAGTAGGACGGATGGTATGTGGTCCACTCAAAAGTTCCTTTATATATATAAATGTGACTGTGGAATAGGGGAGAGAGCAATTCGGTCAAAAGCAAAGAAAGTAAGGAGCATAATTTTATAATGAAAAATTAAATTCAGATATGCGCCAAAATGCAAACGTGCATTTTGAATGTATCAAAGGTTCTCCCACAGAGCAGCACTTTTGATAATTTTTATGCTTTGCCCTCAAGCTCAATTTTGTCTCGGCATGGCCATTATTTGTAACAAATTTTTTTTAAATTTTATGTAGCTATAACTGATATGCAGCGCGTATAATTGGGGTTCGGGGGGCGGTGGTTTGCCACGGGTGTTTTCTTTTTCGTATATTGTGCAGCAGCATTTGCGTCAAACTGACAAGATTTTTTCGTTAGAGGAAGGCGGCAACACCCAAACTACGCCTCTGCTGACATGACGTTAAGACCAAAACAAAGGCGTGTTACAAAATGTTGACTGCCTATACACTGATTTTATGTATTTGCATATAGCCATCATTACCTCCAAAATCCCTCCTTGACCCATTGCGTATAATTTACCCCGGTTCGCTAACCACTGAGCTAGAACAATGTTAACTTGAAAATTACAAGAAGAGTTTTAAAGCCAAATTTAAGAAGTTGAAGAGCTCCTAATAATTGGACAGCTGTTGTAGCAGCTAAATTTCCAATATTTTTTCAAGCTAAGCTTTAGCTTAAGGTATCTCATAACCAGGGGAATGAACATCTGAGACTGAAGCTTCATGGTCAGGATGTAGAAGTCTTCTAGTGCGATTCGGTTTGCTGAATTACATTATCCAACTATTATGAGACTTACAGTTAAAGTGTTGATGTTTGGATATACAGTATAACACACAGACATCTGTAAGACTCATTGCGATTTGCTTAGAAGTCATACTCATCAGACTAATTGATCCATGTATGGATTAAAAGTCAGTTATATTTCTCACACGGACAATTTTTAGCAACCAAGGAAAAATGGGAGTAGTGATTTTTTTCTGAATAAAGTTGGTAAACTAATTTAGTGTTAAATTTCAGTACTACAAACAAATGTAACATGAAAACATTTTCTTTGTTATAATTCAAAATTGTAATCTTAAATTTGGGGTGCTGGGTAGCCGAGTGGTCTAAACTGAGCAAATCTCAAAGTTGTTGGTCTGGAGTTGATGGTCCCCACCAAAGCCCAGTCAAGCAAAAACACCACCAGCACCCAGGTGGATGGGACTCGTTAACCTTGGACGGCAACTCATCTAAGAGAAGGAAACTCTGAAATCAAACCCGGAGATGGAGGATATCATTGATACAATGAAACATTCCGACAACTCCTGCGACGCCACTGGTGCCAAGCTGTATCCTCCACATGATGTTCCCTTGGGGTTATCCAGCGGCGTGGAGAGAGGCGATTTACTGTTGGGAATCAGCTTATAATCCTAGAAGAATAATCCCAGGCCTTGTGGATTTCGTCCTGCGAATTCCACATCATCGTCACCTTGTGACGGGCGGATGAGAGCAAAAAAATCTTAAATTTGGATTAATTAACGATTAAATTACTAATGGTGCCCTATAGATGTTAAGGCAATGTATGAATGTAGGTAGTAGTATAACAGGCATAAAGTCAACTTGGGATTGCCTTCTGCTTATGTCCAAACAAAATATGGCATCTGGACTGAAAAAAATGAGAACTCTTGAAATGATTTGTTTTTAATTAATTACGATTTTGAGTCTCAGCTTGAAGCAAAAATATTTAAATACTATATCCAAGAAAAATTTCTAAAATTTAAGATTTTCTAATAACACAAGGAAGTCAAGAAACAAATAAAAATCCATTAGCATTTCGAGGCAAAATAAAATTCAGATACGCAGCTATGCATTTAGAAAATATTCAAAATTTTCTCCAGGTAGGCTAACTGAGCCCCCACCCCCACCAAAGCAGGACCCAGTCCCACTTTAGCCAGGAAGTCTTGGAAGATTGATTTTATGTTTTATAGTTTTTTTACACATTTTAATTTATTATAAGACGTATGCCCTATCATAAATACTGTTGACAGCCACTCTGTCCTGGACATAATGGAGGGGGTTGAGAAGGTTACCGGAAATTTGATCGAAAGAAATTTGGTATGGATTGTGAATCTGGTCGCTTGTACATGTAGCGTAATTAGGGCAGTTGTCGCATGGCGGCGCCCATCCCTCTCCTTGCCATTTATAATTAATTAATTCTATGTATTATCATGACTAGATCATTTTTAGTAGTTTCCCTTTCTTACCGAAGTGTTTGCACTCCGAGATATTGTGTCGCGGCATAAACTACACAATTTCCGGTTCATTGTATCTCAAGAACAAATGTTCCCACTTTCGTTAGTCGATCTCGAATACCTTTTCCGCTTCTAGGCTGTCTTCCGAATAATTTTATCCGTTTTCTTCCCTTTTACTTACTTGTACGTTTTATGAACATTGCCCACTTGCTAGGCATGTTGCAGTTTGAGTTTTCATTTGGGGACTACAACAATTTCTGATTTCAGCCATCTTGTTGTTAACCGGAAGCTTCACATTAATATATATATATAAATACACTATTGTTAATTGTTAATAATATACATTGCTTCACAACTAACCGGTTAGAGTTAGTGTATTGGAATTAGTGCAGTTCTTACGTTGACCCATGAGATGAGGTCGGGCATGGACTATCACAGTACACATTGCTAGTCATTACAATGATATTACGATCTTACAGCTATTGGACAAATATAATAAAATCGAACGTTTCGTCACAATGTCATAAAATCGTTCCCATTTTTTATTTGGATCAATAAACAATCTTAACTGTTCTTATATTAGAAGAAATATTTTTTTTTAGCTTAAAGTAACTCTGAAGCCTAATCCTGGTTATTATTGACAAACAAATAAAATAATGGATTGTTTGTAGACAGTTATTCGCGCGCAAAGTGGAACGAATATCCAGTGGCGTAGTTAGGGTTGGTGTCATCGGGTGCGCCAAACTCATGGTGTCATCCCCCACCCCACTCTCGACTTCCACGGTAGATTTCTGTTTATTAATATTAGACCACAGTATAACAATGACGAGAACAAAACTAAATGACTTGAAGGTCAAGAGATGAATGCATTTCAGAACTGTAACATCGTTAAGTTATAGTCATTTTTACATTAAATTTACTTTATTCAAACATTTTCCCCTCCTGGTCTTCAAAGCTGCAAACGTGTCAATCACTTGATCAAAATCAAAATCTCCTTCAACGTATCACTTTCATTTGACAGTAGAGCCAGATGAGAAAGCCTTGACTGTCCCATGGGGGATGGTAAAAGTGAACTTTTAACAAAGCATGCTATTGGATTATTTACATGTGTGTAAAATTCACGTGTGATCGGTTATCCTTTTAGGATATTCGGTCTGCAGTATTCTGCTCTGTAAATATGCAATGTTTCAAAATGGTTTCACCACCTAATATGGTGTTACCCGGTGCGGGCCGCACCTCATAGCAACGCCATTGCGAATATCAATTCGAAGGGATTATTCTGGGCGTCCATAAAATGACTAATTATATCTCTTAGGCTTATTACTTAAAAATCTCAATCAAGTGACTTTTTTGATGCCCTCTGCATTAAAGCTTGATATATTTTACTAACTTTTTCTTAGATTGAATTCATGAAATGTAAGGTTTTGCGAAGCTGCCGCCTTTTGATGGGACTTGTGATACAAAGCGAACAGAAAAGTACCCGCTTAATACATGCGAGAGGAAAAGCCTCAGGAAAATATATGGCCCAGTGATTGAGAATGATGGTTGGAGAGTCCGTATAAACCAAGAGATGTATCAATTGTAAAAAAAAAACCACACTTTATTCGCAACAATAAAACAAAAGCAGAATGCGCTGGACCGGACATACTGAACGGATGCCGGATTGTAAAGCAGCAAAAGTGATCTACAGGCAGAAACCTATGGGCAGACGGTTCACCAGTCGACCAAGGCAAGGATGTATTGACGATGCAGTACTTACACCAGCTTGGGTTCTGCTCTTGGATTGATGCAAATGGAAGGATGCGGTGGAGCAGGCCAGGGCCTTACGTGGGCTGCAGCACCACTGATGATGATGTCTGAATGGAACGATGCGGTGGAGCAGGCCAGGGCCCTACGTGGGCTGCGGCACCACTGATGATGATGTCTGAATGGAAGGATGCGGTGGAGCAGGCCAGGGCCCTACGATGGCTGTGGCACCACTGATGATGATGTCTGAATGGAAGGATGTGGTGGAGCAGGCCAGGGCCCTACGATGGCTGTGGCACCACTGATGATGATGAGTATGGGTTACATAGAATAAATATAACAATATCAGCAATCATGTGACCAAACAATATGACACATATGATTTTGTTTGAGCACAGCAAAGCAGGGAGCAGTTGTAACGGCCGTGTGAATGGGGATTGTCTAGTGGGTGGCCATTTTAGGCGATAGACTTCGGAGAGGAGGGGGGTTGTTGCTAAAATTGTAAGTTTCATAAATTATCTTAAATCAGCATATATCCCTAGAGTAGGACGGATGGTATGTGGTCCACTCAAAAGTTCCTTTATATATATAAATGTGACTGTGGAATAGGGGAGAGAGCAATTCGACCAAATTTCTTTCGATCAAATTTCCGGATACGGGTTGAGAATGTTGAGTCATTTCACATTTTTGACCCATGATGAATGTTTCTTACGTTAGTTAATTCACACACATGTCTCTTCTGTATCTTGTATTCACACACATGTCTCTTCTGTATCTTGTATTCACACACATGTCTCTTCTGTATCTTGTATTCACACACATGTCTCTTCTGTATCTTGTATTCACACACATGTCTCTTCTGTATCTTGTATTCACACACATGTCTCTTCTGTATCTTGTATTTACATACTTGTCAAAGTCGTGACAAATAATTAACCTCCCTGTCATATATTTCATATGCCGTTTAACAAATTTTATATAACTGCTTATTTTAGCCCCCCGAAAAAGAGCAGAGAAATTGCAGGCAGCGGTAAGAAATGTATCACGGAAAGGGAAGATACAGAGGATACAATTTCAATAGGAAGCATAAACAGTTTTTACATTGAGCAAGCAGAGACACTGGGGGATGTTTTTAAACAGTATAATGAACGATCTCAACCTGGACGAGCTGTACGAGGAGCTAAAACAGTTCAACCAGCTAAGACAGTTAAACCAGATAAAAAAGTTCAACCAGATAAAAAAAGTTCAACCAGATAAAAAAAGTTCAACCAGATAAAAAAGTTCAACCAGATAAAAAAGTTCAACCAGATAAAAAAGTTCAACCAGATAAAAAAGTTCAACCAGATAAAAAAGTTCAACCAGATAAAAAAGTTCAACCAGATAAAAATGTTCAACCAGATAAAAAAAAGTTCAACCAGATAAAAAAGTTCAACCATATAAAAAAGTTCAACCACCTAAAACAGTTCGATCAGCTGAAACAGTTCGATCAGCTGAAACAGTTCGACCAGCTGAAACAGTTCGACCAGCTGAAACTGTTCGACCAGCTGAAACAGTTCGACCAGTTGAAACAGTTCGACCAGCTGAAACAGTTAGACCAGCTACTACTTCAAGACGTGAGGAATAGTTTTCATTATTTCTGTTATGCTCAATTTCTTAGTGTGTTTTAAGTCTAAATAGAAAATAAATTGATTCAATATTGCATTGATGCTTGTTTGTAATTGTGTTTTATTATCTCCATTCATTTGTTTCACAAGTTGAGCCAGAGGGAAGACATATATTCATCAGCTACAGCCATACAGAAAAAGACATGGTATTGAGAATATACAGAAGTCTGAGGGTAAATTTTGCATCAAATCTATTACATTGACAAAACGGTTCTTGTATGTGTAAATGTTGGTTCTATAAACCCAATCTAAAAAAGGTCAAAATTGATGATTTCTTAAATTTTACCGTATAGTACATGTTCGATCTTTACTTGTAACGTATTCCCTAATCAGATTTTTTAGAGGTTTCAATGTCAGAAGTCAGTGGGTTGTCCAAGAAATTGCAGCAGTTGTAATGTTGATATCACCTACATAATATTTTAGGCTTCTAGAAGCAAGGAACATTCGATAATTTTTACAAGGGGCAATCGATCTTTGGTGCATTTTCAAGAGAAACCAATAGCAAAGAAGGCGTAGAGTTTAATTTAATTTATTTATTTTCATAATTTTTAAGAGTTTCTAAATGAGAACCCGCGTGTTCAAGTATGAATTCTTTTCAGGATAAATTCAAAGACAAGTTTGTTAATTTATATAAAATATTTATTGCTAAACAAATCCACAGGTTAGAGATTACCGATTATGGATAGACGAAGAGGATATGGGAGGTAACCTGATCGAAGGAATGGAGCAAGCTGTTACAGATTCGTGGGTTGTCCTCTTGTGTATATCTAGCAATTACCAGGCCAGCCAATTCTGTCGTGCGGGTATGGATTTTCATATGTGATTTTTTTTTTTTGGGTGGGGGGGGGTCTACTTGATTCGTCGTGTATACACATTCGCTCGTCATATAATTTGGCCTCAGCTTAGTTTGTATGGCTGATAATGTTATGTTTATGCCATTATTTGTTTTTGAACATATATTTTTTTTCCAAATTATTTACAGAAGCTGAGTACACATTTGCTGCGAAAAAACAATATATGATACTTAAGTTACAAGCTAATTTCCAGGCTAGCGGCTCGTTGGCCCTTATTATCGGTGCTAGAAAGTATTATGACTTTAGTGACACAAGATCTTATAACAAAATATTTAAGGTATTTATAAGTTTAAATTTTTCATTGTATTTACTTCTTTCAACAACATTATAAAATGTATTTGACCATTTTGTCTACAATAAATATTTACATTAGTTTATTGTCATTTGGTGTGATAAGAACGAAGCAAACAAATATTATGGTTTCAAATATGTATAATATTTTTATTCATTATCTATTGAACTATCTTCCTACCCAAACAATACTTGTAATATCTATATAACTATATCTACAAGCTACTTCTGATAGTTACTCATGAAACCACGAATTTTTATCTCAGATCTCTAGTAATTCTCGTCTCACTAATATGCACTTATTTATGACACGAGACACATTTACTATACACTAACCTCAGAGTAATACTAATACTTTGACATTTACTTACGTTTCCACATTTACAATATTCTTTGAGGTTGTTTTTTCTAACCAACTTCAAATCTAAGATTGAAAACAATAGAAATTATTGGTTTCAGAGTCGTTTAAAGGAGCTTGAGGTTGTCCGTAAGCGATATCTCCAAAAAAAAATCGATACCCCGGAGTACGAAGCTTACTTTTTCTCTTTGTAAACTTAGATATTGGTTTTTAAAAAAAATTATTTTCTTTATGGGATTCAGTTATTAAAATCATCTCTAGTTTTCAGTCACAACAGAAATAATCATTTATATCATTCATTAGTTGGAAGAACTTTTTGAAAAATTTAACTTCTCCAGTGATTATTTTTTCACAATCCGAAGTGACATTATGTTGTTCTCTATGTCAGGGACATTACAGACATAAAAAGATCGTCATATTATGTCATATTTTATAAGGTTTCTAAAAAATAACAGTTCTTAATGAAAAGTCGTGTGACCCACACACGTGTATTGTAATTATTGAAGTTAAGATTGTCGAGCGTTACAAGCCTGGACGCTTTGAGAAGATAGACATTAAAAAAAAAAATATCGACTCATTAAAAATGTTCATTATTATTTAATTTAAAACTTTTGCATGAGTCTTCACTTAGTTATAAATGTTAGCTGGAAAAAGTTTTGTGTACAAATATCCATTTTTAAAAATTTATTGTATTAAATGTTATAAAGATAGTCAGTAATAATTGAAACTGTTTTTCTTGCACACAGAGGTCTAACTTTTTATTTTAAAAAATGTCCATAGCTTACAATGTGGTTGCTCACAATGATCTCGAAGAAAATCAAATACAAATTAATTACATATTTTTTATGACTCCCCAGGTTTTAATATGTAATATAATTTTAGCTTGAGCTCATGAAATATTCAAGGCAACTGTTATATTTGGAGAACCACTTCATGTTTTGTGCATTGAATAGAATGAACAAATAATTTACAAAAGAAATCCAAAAATCCTAACATTTTAGAATTATCATTACAAATTTTTGTTTTTTGTAAATTATGAGAACTTTGCTCTACATTTGATCAATATTTTAGCTGCATATTTTTTTTAGCTTTTAGAAACAAAGAAAACATCATCTGTGTCATAACTTAAAAATAAATGGCTCCTTAGTTCTTATGATCACTTTTCCTCACTTCCCTCTAAAATGCCATCTCCGAAAACCCAAGTTGCTCTAATTCATTGCACAATTCGTTTCTCTAGTTAAGTAAATAAAATGTATGTCCACATTTAAGGTATCCCTCGTTGCTCTTTGCCCCAATCTGACATTAAGAATGGCACAATTTACAACAGACTTGCATTTTAAAAGTCTCTTTGCCCCAATCTGACATTAAGAATGGCACAATTTACAACAGACTTGCATTTTAAAAGTCTCTTTGCCCCAATCTGACATTAAGAATGGCACAATTTACAACAGACTTGCATTTTAAAAGTCTCTTTGCCCCAATCTGACATTAAGAATGGTACAATTTACAACAGACTTGCATTTTAAAAGTCTCTTTGCCCCAATCTGACATTAAGAATGGTACAATTTACAACAGACTTGCATTTTAAAAGTATGCAATTGCGTCCTTTAAAAAAAGTGTATACTTGTTATGTTCTAATGATGTCACAAAATTGTTTATAATAGTATAGCCAAAGGGTTACAATACTCCTCAGTGTGTGTGTGGCTTTTTTTTTTTGTCTACGCTAGTTTGTATACAATTAGAATGTTTTAAATTTCTTTATAAATTCGGTATGAATATTTTCTAAATTGTCCTATTGTGTTGCCATTTTAGATTGTTTTTCACCGTCTTTAACTTTTGTTACCTTGGCAATGAGAAAAGTAATAGCTAACCATCTGCATAGGGTTCTCAACATTTATAAAAAAAACAGGTGCCATTTCACAGTCAGTTAGACACTGTTGGAGGATCGAGCTATAGTTTAAAAAAATATGTATTGTATCTTTATGTCATTTTAACAGGAAGGAACAAGCCAATATTTAATATGAAGAACTATTCTAATCAAACTAATATTGTTGGTATTTCAGTGTTAGGTATGAGCCGCCTCTGGGTAAACACATGATCATTGTCCTGTCCTATATCTGTCACTGCTACTGGGCCAACCGTTCGACGGTTAGGTGGGCTAGACTGAGTGACACTGGCGGGCCGGATTTGTCCAACGGGCCAACGTTTCAAGACACCTTTCCCTATTATATAAGGCAAAGCACAGTCGTGTGGTCTGATGTCACTTTTGATAGATCTAAAAACCCCAGGTTATCAAACTACTCACCCAAGAAACTCTATGTTTAAACAAGCACAAAGCTGTGTATGACAACCTTTATCAGGCACTGCGATTGACCCTCACGTAACCAACCAACCGTGACTTGAGCCCTCCACTTTGTTCTGGTGCTACCTAGATTCCTTCCTATATTTTCCGTGCAGATTCCATACCAGGAAGGGTATCGGCGACTCTCGCCATTGGTATCTAGAGATCCTACTTGAAAAGATGAAAGAATTTCTCTGTTATTTTACAGGTCGCATCTACACGTTTAGATATGTAACATGCGTTTCAAGCATATGCTTTTCAATTTGTTGAGAACATTTTATTAAGTGTTTCCAATGGGCCAATCCATTTCATTTCTTATCATGTTAAGTATTTTTTATTACTTGTCAAGCTCATTGAACGTATATCAACACGATATCTTCATTGTTAAATATACTGCAATTAACTAAAATAATAATAATAATAATAAAAATTAACTCATGTTTTAAATAGCATCAGCATGTTTAGATCATACAACAGCTAGCGTTTTATCGTTTAAGTTACACAACTGAAATGCGTTTAGATCTCAGACAGATTCCAACTGAGCCTTTGGTGATGAAGCGTCTTTTTTCTAATAAACTTTATTATTATTATTATTATTTTATTTTGCATTTATAATTTTTTTATATCGCTTTAGTTATTCATAGCTATGCGTTAAAGTCTAACATAGCGTCACAATGTATGTTCTTGTACAACGATAAAAGGTATATCATTATAATTAAGCGTACTGCCATGCCCTTAAGTCTTAACAGACCTGCATGAGACGCATTTTAATTGTTATAGCCAAGTATCTAGACTTGTACGTTAACTAACGCATAGCTTACCCCAGGGTTGCCATGCTTAAATATTTTTATATTTTATTTATTTGTTTAGTTATGTATGTCGGTCTTGCTTTCATAAGTTGTTACATCAAGAGTTATTAAAATTATGTATTTAATGATTGTCATGCTTTGGATTCATGTAAACTATTGCTAGCTTTAACCTTCTAATTCTTCTTAAGCAGTGGCCTCTGTATCTTTTGTTAGTCCCCATGCTTGAGCACGGGTTGCTGCGGGCGTCCTTTATAAGCTGCAATGCATACTTAAATGCTTGTCACTTTAACGTATACTATCTATGGATCTATTCAGATAATGTCACTTTTTTTCCCCCTTTTTTCCTCCGTGTTCTTTATACCGAATTCTGAGTTTCAATAAAAAGCTGTAGCTATCAAGATCTTATGTCCTTAATTTTTTAAAAAGGTAAAGCTCTAGTGACCATCACGTACCACTCGGCTACAGTTTTGGCGTGGTCGGCAGGGTTAAATTCAGAGCAACTTTTGAATGAAACGGACAATCATAGACCGACAGACAGAGCCAAGCTCACATCAACAGCATACCACCCAGGCAGCCCACATTTATTGTGAGAGCGAGGGGAGCACTTGGTAAAGGAAGAAAGACTCTTCAAAAAACTGCAGCCCATGCTCGCAACCTCCACGGTCAACTGGGTTTTTTTGGGTGCCCTGGGAGGGGGACGCTCTTGTCAGGACTTGCTGGATGAGAGTTGCGTTGACTTTAGAATCTTCAGACAAGCTGCTCCACTTGATTCTCCAGAAATGGGGTGAGCTGCGTAATGATACTTTCTGCCGTATCCTATCACTGGCAGCAAGACCACAGTGAAAAGGTCGAGGACGTTGCGACAGAAATACGCAGCCTCTTCACGTTTGCCTAATTTGCGTGACTTGTCATTTTCGCAGATGAGATTCTTAATCTCTTAATCTCTCCAAGCCCATCATGCGCTGCCAAAATCTCCGAAGCCTGCTTAGCACTGTTATGAGGCGTGACATGAACTATTTCCTCTTTATTTAAGTTTGTCAGTTAACTTGTCGATGCATTCTTTCCCCTTGTGTTACCTGCTCTATGCCTGCTCCTCCCTAACTTGTCGGTGCATTCTTTCCCCTTGTGTTACCTGCTCTATGCCTGCTCCTCCCTAACTTGTCGGTGCATTCTTTCCCCTTGTGTTACCTGCTCTATGCCTGCTCCTCCCTAACTTGTCGGTGCATTCTTTCCCCTTGTGTTACCTGCTCTATGCCTGCTCCTCCCTAACTTGTCGATGCATTCTTTCCCTTGTGTTACCTGCTCTATGCCTGCTCCTCCCCCACTTTATTCTGGCCATCAGATAAAATTAGTTTGGAGAGTTTATTTGAATTTTCTCTAAAGCACAAGAGAAGTCTTCATGTCTCTAGAAGAATAATGTCTTTCTAAGATATGTAATCATTTCTGCAAAACTCTTTACCCGCATTTTCATGAGATGCTGGACAGAGTAAAGGGTCAAAGACTTTCCAGGCAATTTTTTTATAATAATTAATCGATATATCGTGCTTTTTTGTTGTGTATTCTCACTGTCTTATGTCAGACATTAGAAGTAAATATAAATATAAATAAACTAACTTTATATTACTGATTTCCTTACATCGTCCTAGCCTATCATTAATTCAATAACTCCTTACTACTATACATTTCCCAACATCCCTTTTTTCTTTAACTTAAGTAACTTTTGGGATCATCTCAACATAGCATCCTTGCCAGGACTTTTCGAGGGAGACTAATAGACATTTGTGTGTATTGAATACACTCTGGGACTGTCAACTTAAGTTACTTGACTACAATTATTTGTATCTTTGATCTTGTCAATCAATATTTTTCGTTTTTCTGGACTGGGCACTCAGTTCATATTTGTAGGTTATGAACCATCTAGGAATGTATAATATAGTCTTAAACCGAGCAAAAGAAATTATAAGTTTAAAATCTGATTTCTTGACAAAGTATATTTAAGTAACCATAAATGTTACTATCATAATTCCTAAACTGTATTAAATTCTGTTTTTAACATATGTATTTTTAAAATTCTGCCGCCACTCAATCCCCCATTCTTTCTTACATTCAATCTTCTCTACTTCTGTCCCCTTTCTCCTTCACTCCCCTCTTCTTCCTCACTCCCCTTTCTCGTTCAATCCCTTTTCTCCTGTAATCACATCATCCTGTAATTTCCATTATCTCCTTCATTTCCGTTATTTCTAAAATCCCCATTCTGCTATTCTCTCTCTCCCAAGCATTCTCCCATTTCACATGTGTTCTTCGTTTCTCAATATCCCATTACATCCTGCATTCCTAATTTTTCCTCTCATTCCCCATTCTCTTTTTCACTGCCGATTCTCTTCTTAGTGTACTATTCTATCGATCATTTCCATCTAATCCTCAGTATTCCCTCCTTTCTCATGCATCGCCCCTTTCTCTCTTTGATTTCCTATATATATGTGTATATGTGTGTGTGAAAAAACTATGTTTGTTCTTAATTCATGTGTCAAAATAAACGTTTTCCATGTTTGTTTTCAATGCAAAGTGTCAACATATAAATGTATAAATTGTATCCATATTTGTGTCTTTAACTCCATGTGTCCACATTTGTATTTATAAATTATGTCCATGATTGTTTTAATACACTGTCCACATTTATAATGATAAACTTTGTCCACGTTTTTTTTAATACACTGTGTCCAAATTTATATTTATAAATTATGTCCATGATTGTTTTAATACAATTTGTCCACATTTAGATTTAACACATATGACTACGTGTATGAGATTTACGATCACTACAGATGAGTCAAATTATAACGTTCAACTGTTCAGGAAAATAATGAAATGATTGGTTTCAATCAAATCCATTCCCTAATTGTGAAAACCCTGGGTTGCTTTAGGACATTTCCCAAAAGTGTGTGGACCCATAGGATTTTATAGGGTTTTTAACGGAGTGTATCAAATAATCAAAGACACAATTTCATTGTAAATCACAGAATTTATATTATTACCGTGTTATCAATTGTGAAGGGATCAAATAGAAACTTAAATACTATTGGTCCTTTAACAATTACATTTCGGCCGAATATGTGTATAGGTCGCGAGCCGCAAATTGCCAACCCACTAGTATAGGTGAACAGAATCGACTTAGGATTTCCGTGTGCCAAACGAATAAGCAGAATATTTCATTTTTATTTGGTCTGAAAGGGTAACTTTTATTTTGAAAGGAGGACATTTCAAAGTAAAGAACAAATTTAAGATTGCAACTTTTATTCTGAAATAAAATAATATTTAGGCCTACAACATTTTTTTTTTCAAATTAAATATACTAATGACTCTGCATTATCAGAAATTGAATCCTTAACAAGTTCTATCTCGCTATCAGCATTTGTACCTGCATAGATTAACAGTAGAAAACTTTTATAAATACGTTGGTTTCCTAAAAAAATGTTTATCACTTATAAAATATTTTTTATTGTAATGAATCAGTTAAAAGTTATGTACAAACATTTGCAATGTTACTGTTGATACAAAACGGTAATTTATATTTACCACCATGAGCGAAGGAGGTCGCCCAAAGACAGAGAAATGCTAGCATGAGATAAATTGATGGCTTCATGTTGATTAGCTTCTTCTTTCTTCCTATGATGTGGCTTTACTTTAGTTCTCTTTATATACCCAATCTAAGTTATCATTATGCTTACTTATTTAAATATTAGATTATGTGTCAAGTCTAAACAAGGTTGTTTAAAAGAATGTTATTAAATTAAGCGCATGTTTTAAAAATAATAACAAAGATCAATTGCACAGACGAGACAAACCTCATTATCCATGTATTGTTATTTTTTTATGGTTGGTTTAATCAGAGTTTTAATTTGCTCACCAATGCGTGACTAAAGTGCAAGATTACTTTAACATGTTGCCTTGATCAATTGCATACTTTTATAAACTACAAACTACAGACTGTTTAGCTAGCAGCTCTAAAAATAGACAGCGTTGATTCTTTTCCAAGGGGACAAGTTAGGACGATACCTTTTATAAAGGATAATATAAAAAAGAGACTTTTCTTGTAATGTAATTTATTAAGTAAGTTTCGCAATGACACTTAACCTCGTAGTCTGCTCCAGTTTGACCAATTTATCATGCAACATGTAAGCGTGCTCCATGATGTCATGGTTTTGACGATTTATTCTGTTATCAAATGTCAAAGATGCACCTCAGGCATGGAAGATTGCCGCTGTGTAATAGTTTCTACGAATATCGATGTTATATAAAGGAATTGTGTGGCTGTTTCTTGTTGTTGTTGTTGTTTGTTTATAACAATGAAATAACATCAAGACACACGATGCATCCTCCACGAGCTGTGTCGGATTCCTGAACATGTTTAGTGTCTTAAGTGTCTGAAAAGACATTCCGTGATGTTTGTCAAGAGTATAGTTCAATAACTGTAATAAATACATGTATATTAATAGGACTACTAATATGAAGTATCTTTTTTTAAAATATGTGACATTCCATCTCTTCTTCACAGAGTACAAACTTATTCACAAACTTATTCACAAACTTATTCACAAACAAGTCAAGTGCTGGTCTCGAGACAAGTGTGTAAATTAATCGCTGAGTGTCCCCCTAAGTAGCCACGAGCCGCGCATTGCATTTCCTCGGAATAGTGGTTTATGACTTCTCACAAAGGATCGCTCACAATATGCAGTGGAAAGACATGTTGGCCTTTAACGTAAATGATGCGTACGGGCGAAGTTAATAACAGGAAATTTCCTGCATGAAGGTCATTCCGAGGACAACTTATTTTGTTGATCAACGTTTACATTAATTCAATGAAAAGTAAAATAATGCAAACATATTTATAATGTTTAGTTTTTTTTTAACTGTTGTTTGTTCGCTGAAGAAGGCTTCTTGCCAACACGTTCTTTGTTTTGTTGCGTGTTTTTTTTTATAAATTTTTTCTACTAATTTGTTTCAACAATTTCCCTTTGATTTACCTTGTTGTAGTCTTTCCTCTTTATTATCATAATGTATTAATGACATATACTCTACAGTTATGAAGTAATAAAGAAAAAAAAATATGTTTGGGGTCGCCACAACATGAGGAACTGTATTAAAGGGTCGCGGCTATAGGAAGGTTGAGAACCACTGTCTTAAGGGGACACACAATAAACGCTTAAATATACATTTTTTTGACTAGCACTTGATTGAATAATACCATCTGTAGAAATCTGCAAAGGAAATATAAAACATCTTATATATAAAAAAAACACTTCATATCAATAGCATTGAAAAACCATAGATCTCATTTATTTTAGTTATTGAACTATACTCGTGACACACAGCACGTTGTCCCTTTGCAGATACTAAAAATCACAAAATTAGTTCAGCTTACCGACACTGCTCGTGAAAGATGCAACGTTTGTCTTTCATTGTGTTAAAAAAAAACATATTTTAACCAACAACAACAAATAACCCAGAAAAGATTTTTTTTTAGAAACTCCTAAATACGGCACCGTCACATGCCTGGGGTGCACCTTTCGCGTGTGATATCAGGAAAAACTGTCAAACCATAAGATTATGGAACGTGCGTACAAGTTGTATGATCACATTGCTAAACGAGGGGTGACTTCGGGTTTAATTGTCATCGCTAAACTTTATAAACTACACGATAAGAAAACTTTCTTCAGTATTATCGTTGTAAAAGTTTCTCTTGTTGATGCATCTTAAAAGTTTCTTTATATGCTCATTGTAAAGGTTACTTTTGTATGCCCATTTTAAACGTTTCTTTTGTATATCCATTGTAAAAGTTTCTTTTGTATACCAATTATAAATGTTTCTTTTGTTCACACATTGTAAAAGTATTCCTCCTACCTAGTACTTTTCGAGAACAATCAACACAGTTTATTTTTAAATTTTCTAAATAAACGTCTGTGCACGGCAATTTATGAAAGTCAGCAATTGTCCATCTAACATAATTAAGTCATCTTGTACTTTAAGCACGCGCTGCCGAGCAATTAAAAGCTCTGATTAATTCAACCACAACAAAATAGCACTACATGTGTAATGAGGTTTGCTCCGTTTTAGACAATTAATTTTTGTAGCAATTTTAAAAACGTAAAAAAATATCATGTAAAAAACATCATTTAGAAATGCCAAAAAGAATACATAATGAGGACTTAGATATGTGATATAAATAGAAATAAAGTCAAGCCACATCACAGGAAGAAAGAAGAAGCTAATCAACATGAAGCCATCAATGTATCTCGTGCTAGCATTTCTCTGTCTTTGGGCGATCTCGTTAGTTCATGAGGGTAAATGTGAATTACGCTTTTTGTATTAACTGAAACAATGAAAACGTTTGTAAATCACTTTTCACTGATTCAATACAAAATAAAAGTATTATAAATGAAAAATTAACTACACCAACGTAATTTTGCAAGTTTTCTACTATTACTCTATTCAGGTACAAATGCTGATAGCGAGATAGAACTTGTTAAGAATTCAATTTCTGATAATGCAGAGTTTCTGGAGACAGAAGACAACTCTCCAAAAAGGTAAACACTTTCATGTTGCTGAATTGCTTGTGATCTTACATCTGATTATAGTCATTACATTAGTAGGGGATGGGGATATTTACAGACTTGATATAAATTGCCCGGTAAAAATTACGGTTAAAACAAAATTATACATAGGAGGATGGGTCCAAAATAAACAGGGTTATATGAAAAAAATATTTATAAAATGTGACAACATACTTATTAATAGAGCATATTTACATAAATTTCAAGATATTAAAAGATGTTCGATGTAAAAAATCATTCGTGACGACCAATAAGAAACGTGATAAATAGTTTGAAAAAGTTCACAATTTCTTAGGTTCTTCTTCTTCTTCTTATTCTATATATTAAGGGCCCACGATCAATTTATTGATCATTATGGCTCCTATGAATGTAGATGGGATTTGCAATGTCTCTGTGCCTGGTGTTGAGGATATTTCATTGGTTACAATAGTAACTGTTTGAGGGTATCATGCACTAGGGGTTGGAAGGCCTGAGGCAATAGACGCAAATGAGTCAAGTTTTGTCGCCTCAACTGTTCCTTTTGGAAGCTTGTTCCAGTCCCTGATTGTCTTTGGCAGGAATGAGCAGTTCCTGTACTGGCTTCTCGCTGGTATGAGCCGGAACTGCCTGTCATGGCCTCGTCGCTGTCTAAGGGGGAGAGGGACGAGTTTCTGTTTAATGCCAGAGCAGTGGACTAGCCCATTATTTATCTTGTAAATCATGGAGAGTCTGGACTGTCGTCGTCGTTCATCCAATAGTGACCAGCCCAGTGTTTCCAGCATGCTGCCAACACTAGAGGTATTTCTGTAGCGGTTCAGGAGAAAGCGTGATGCCCGTCGCTGTACTGCCTCCAACCTGTCGATGCTCTTCTGAGTGAATGGGTCCCAGACCGAAGATGCATAATCTAAAAGCGGCCGGACAAAGGCTTTATAGGCTCTTTCTTTCACACCGGAGTTGCTGATCTTTAGATTACGCCTTAAGAACCCCAGGGTCTTGTTTGCCTGGTTGCACACATTGTTAATATGCTCGTCACAGCGGACCTCTCTCTGAATGGTAACACCCAGGTACCTTACGGAGGAAACTGACTCAAGCAAATGACCATGCAATTCATAGTGGTAGCGTAGAGGAGTACAACCTCTAGAGACTGACAGTGTCTGGCACTTGGCTGGATGAAATTCCATGTCCTCTTGTAGCTGGTCCTGGTAAGATCTGTTGGTGATCGTCGTGTACACGGCTGTGTCATCTGCGAACAGTCTTGCGTGGGATGTCAGTTTCTCGGGTAGGTCATTGATATATGATTGGAACAAACAGGGGCCTAGCACCGAGCCCTGGGGGACCCCTGACTTAACATTGACAAAGGACGAGCTTGCACCGTCCACCACTACTGCTTGACATCGGTTGTTGAGGAAGCTAGAGATCCATGTTATAGTAGTGCCTTGGATCCCATATCTCTGAAGTTTGTGTAGAAGCAAACTATGATTGACACGGTCAAAGGCCTTCGAGAAGTCCATCACCAGCACATCAGTTTGTTTGCAGTTTTCTAGATTTGTCATCAAGTCTTCAACAAACTCAAGGTTCTTGTCGTAGGCCTTTAATTTATTTGCTAACAATTTTTGGTAATGTTTAAATTAGATTTGCAAAAAAAAAATGAAATAAAAAAGCAATCGAGAGCAATTCATTGATATATCGATATTTTTATCTTGAAAATATTTTATTTTACAATTTCACTTTTTGCCCACAGATACATTCCAGTAGTAACGCATCTCATGGGCGGAGGTGGTTAATGTCCCTCTCAGGTAAGAATATAATATAATTTTTTTTTTTTTTTTTTTTTTTTTTTTTTTTAACAGCTAAGTGTTATTTTTATTTAATTGTTACTGTTGTTTGTTTGCCGATGCGTTCGTTGGTTTGTTGCGATCTTTTTTTCAGGTTTTCCCACACTTTGTTTCGCTCATTTCCATTTTTCTAACCTGATCGCAGTCTCTTCCCCTTATTATCGCCTACAGGACTCTGGGTTTGAATTCAAAGTTTGTATTCACATAGATGGGTTGCCGTCAAAGGTTCATCATTTTTTGCTGGAGATTGAACTCCAATCAACAGTTTTGGTAATGACACATTTTGACACACAGCCAGCCAGTCCTACTACATAATATAATATACCATGACATTTAGTGAACGCTTACATTCCACAAAGATATTATCAATACATACAATTATCGATGTATAAAAGAAAGTATGGTGTAATCGTGAGTTCAACAACGCGCAATATAACACTTCCTAAAAATGCTCTGAATAAGATTCTTATAAATATTGCTAGGGCCTTAAGGAATGAGTTTCAATTTCAATACGATGTCTTCAACATTTTGTGTAAACTAGTATTCATTTAGAATAATTATATAGTTTATTAACGTGTAAAAGTGTTCGCTTGTGGCCCTTGATTAGCACTATTTGGGGTTCTTTTAAAGTGCCCCGGAAAAGCCCCGGGACACTCCAGACGATAACGTCCCTTTATTGGCGATCTAAATGCAGATTTTTAGTGTTACTGGAATGGAATTGAAGAATTGAATACGTGACCAGTAGCCTTAAACTAGTAAAAGTTCTTTTCATGGTCACGTGTTTTGGGTTTAAACGAAAATGAAAATTAGGAAAAAAGCATTATATGCGCCTTTAACTGTGACAGTTGTCAGCAGCCTACAGCACAGAAGCCAAGCAATATATGCGCCTTTAACTGTGACAGTTGTCAGCAGCCTACAGCACAGAAGCCAAGCGTTCTATGCGCCTTTAACTGTGACAGTTGTCAGCAGCCTACAGCACAGAAGCCAAGCATTATATGCGCCTTTAACTGTGACAGCAGCCTACAGCACTGAAGCCAAGCATTATATGCGCCCTTAACTGTGACAGTTGTCAGCAGCCTACAGCACAGAAGCCAAGCATTATATGCGCCATTAACTGTGACAGTTGTCAGCAGCCTACAGCACTGAAGCCAAGCATTATATGCGCCCTTAACTGTGACAGTTGTCAGCAGCCTACAGCACAGAAGCCAAGCATTATATGCGCCTTTAACTGTGACAGTTGTCAGCAGCCTACAGCACTGAAGCCAAGCATTATATGCGCCTTTAACTGTGACAGTTGTCAGCAGCCTACAGCACAGAAGCCAAGAATTATATGCGCCTTTAACTGTGACAGTTGTCAGCAGCCTACAGCACTGAAGCCACACGAGCCCATATGAACGAATAGATGCGGCTCTCTTTTTCTAAACTGTAAAAGCTTGCGTCTCATTAAATATTTTCATTGGAGGTTTAATGTACGAAAATGTTTGCTCACTTTCAAAAACCTTTGCCGACATTTGTGCTAGGGTTTTGGAGTTTTATCGGTTGTATCCCCTGAAGGAATAACTCTTTGTGTATAAAATAATCAACAATTGGTTTTACTACAACTCAAAGAAATGGCGATGAAGTTCCCAAGCAAATTGTTTAACGTTCCACGTTTAACACTATAGTCTCTATTAGATGTGCCCCCTAGATATTTATTTGATGGTATTGAGTTTGTTCATCGAAAGTAGTTTGGAAATGATAATGCCACAAAATGTTTATACCAAATCAAAACTATCATGAACA
Organism: Omphiscola glabra; assembly: GCA_964017045.1. Classification (NCBI taxonomy): domain Eukaryota; kingdom Metazoa; phylum Mollusca; class Gastropoda; family Lymnaeidae; genus Omphiscola; species Omphiscola glabra. Next base: position 10,575,424 of record OZ024811.1, on the reverse strand, counting down.
AATTAGCTCCTAAAACAATCGCTATTTCAAATCACATATGTAGAGATTTTTGACAGATCATTTACGTAGATTAGTAGCAGCGCCGGATTTACCTAAAAATAAATGAGACACGTGCCCAGATGCCCCCACGCCTTTTATGTGCCTCGTGACAAGTGATCCAAGTTTGGTTTTACTGGGGTGAGCTCTTGATTTACTCTTGAACGATCTCGTATTCCGATTACTTGGCGTTTTGCTTTCTGGTATATTAAGACTTGCGTTGATTTGTGCGAGTGAATTTTGTCTTAGTCTCAGCTCCATCACCTATAACAAAAAACATCTGTTTTATATTGCAACATTGTCAATGATACCTTGGTTTATAAATTGTTTTTTTCATATTTAAAAATTCAGCAATAATCAAAATGTTAAAGATTGCATGCATTAGAAACTTTGATACATAAGGTTTCATCTTTTATTTAAAGTTTTCTTGACGCTCTGCACGTTATTTTGGAATATTTTGAGCAGTTTCTGATCCCTCACGTCGTATTATTATCGTTCATTTTTTTAAATTATATTTTACATCTTTTTCTATCCAACAACGTAAAAATATTATGATATTTACGTACCAGTTATTGGATGTTGGAAATTTATGGAATGTCCCTAAATTTTAAATTTTGGGATTCTTATCCTCCCCGCTCTAAAACTCATTATCAGTGCTTTTACTAAATAAAAATGTTCAATAACTGTTAAATAGATCGACGGTGGGGGAGGGAGAGGGACCACACGACAGAAAGGACCTGAAAGTTCCAACGTGAACGTGAAGAGACAGGTATGGGGGGAAAAACAAAAATTTTGTAAAATAAATTGAAAATTCAGTGATGCATTTTGGCGTATACGAGAATGTTTCAGAAGAGATGCTAATTGGCATTATTGTTCCCTGGGGAAGAATTATTCAGCATACAGTTCCGTCGCGTGGACCCTGCAACCCTTTCAAAAAAAAATCATGGTGTTAAAAATTGTTATGGAAAAAATAAAAGCTATGACTGCTGTAGCAAAAGGCCCCAAAGTGGCAAGGGCTCTTCAATGTGCACGAGGCGGTGCTTATCAGAAGTGCACTGTTGTCATCATGTCCCAAGCTCATTTTTCTTTTTTAAATTTTTTTTTATGTATTATTAAATTTATTTTTGTAATCTATTAAGCATACAAAAATATATTCATTTTAATAAATACTAATTAGACAGCAGTTATTTCAAAATTAAAAATGTACCCCTGTATTCCAGCGTAGTCGTGTGCGCATGTCACCAAATGACGCACATATTTTGTTGTTGCGCTCTTTATAAGGAGATCATATAACAAAGCACAAATGCATTGAATAAAAACATTTTTTGAAAGTTCTCACATGAATTTTTTTTTATACCCTTAGTTGGCCAAGGATCTGAAAAGACTCGATGTGGATACAGTGTATGTGAGGATATTCATCCAAAACAATTTGAAGAGAATGACATCTTGAATTATTTTTTTCTTCAACCCTGGAGAAACAAATTTTGTTAAAAATATGACACTCTGAAAAGTATGTTTAAATTTTAAATTTAGCACATTAGAGTCATTATTATACTTATTTTTTCCAAAATAAAAATGTTGTAGGCCTAAGTATTAATTTTTTTTTTCAGAATAACAGTTTAAATCTTAAAGTTGTTCTTAACTTTGAAATGTCCTCCTTTCAAAATAAAATTTTTCATTTCAGACCAAATAAAAATGAAATATTCTGCTTATTCGTTTAGCACAGGGAAATCCCAAGTCGATTCTGTTCACCTAGACCATTTGTAGGCAAATCGCGGCTCGCGAGCCGCATGCGGCTCTTTAACGACCTAAGTGCTGCTCGGCCAGTTGTCCACAAATCGGTTTTTACTTCAAAAAAAAAGTTTCTCGACAGGTTCTTGAAAAGAAATTTGGCACTCAAAATTTTTTTAATCACCCAGCTGCTATTTTGGCTCTTTTGTTTACTTTATACACATAGTCGGACGAAATGTAATTTTTTAAAGGACCAATAGTATTTAAGTTTCTATTTGATCCCTTCACATTTGACACTGAAGAAAAGACACACGGTAATAGCATAAATTCTGTGATTTACAATGAAATTGTGGCTTTGATTATTTTCTAAAAACCGTTAAAAATCCTACAAAATCATATGTGTCCACACACTTTTGGAAAATCACCTAAAGAGACCTAGGGTTTTCAAAATGAGGGAAAGGAAATGAATGAAACCAATCATTTAATTATTTCCTGAACATTTACCGTTATATTTTGACTCATCTGTAGTGATCGTAAATCTTATACACGTAATCATATGTATTAATCGAAATGTGGACACTTCGTATTAAAACAAACATGGACAAAGTTTATAATTATAAATGTGGACAAAGTTTATTAAAACAATCATGTACATAATTTATAAATATAAATGTGGACACGTTGTATTAAAACAAACATGGACAAAGTTTATAATTATAAATGTGGACAAAGCGTATTAAAACTATCATGAACAAAATATATAAATATAAATGAGGACACAGTGTATTAAAAACAAACATAGACAAAGTTTATAATTATTAATGTGGACAAAGCATATTAAAACAATCGTGGACATAATGTGTATATATAAATGTTGACACTGCATTAAAACAGTCATGGACAAAGTTTATATATTTAAATGTGGATAAAGTGTATTAAAACAATCAGGGACATAATTTATAAATATAAATGTGGACACGAGGAATTAAAGACAAAAATATGGATACATTTATACATTTAAATGTTGACACTTTGCATTGATAACAAACATGGAAAACGTTTAAATATGTTAATATGGACACATGAATTAAGAACAAACATAGTTTTTACACACACACACACACACATATATATATATATATATATATATATAATGGAGATTAGCTGAGGATGTGAGTTACAGGAGAAAAGAGAGTTAACAAGAAAGGGGAGTGAGGAAGAAGAGGCGAGTGCAGGAGAAAGGGACAGAATGAGAGAAGATTGAAAGCAAGAAAGAATGGGGGAATAAGTGGCAGCAGATTTTAAATAATACATATGTTTAAAAAAAAGTAATACAGTTTAGGAATTTTCATAGTAACATTTATGGTAAATGAAATATACTTTGTCAACTAATCAGATTTTAAACTAATAACTTATGTTTCTCTGTTTAAGAATGTATTATACATTCGTAGGTGGCTCATAACTAACAATCCATAGTTTAATTTTTTCACCTTTCATAAACTGAATGTGTAAGTTAAATATGACCTGAATATGTAAGTTAAATATGAACTGAATGTGTAAGTTAAATATGAACTGAATGTGTAAGTTAAATATGAACTGAAAGTGTAAGTTAAATATGAAATGAGTGCCCAGTCCATTGCAAGGTCAAAGATAAAAATTGTAGTCAAGAAACTTGATTAGACAGTTTCAAAGTTTATCCAAGACACAAAAATGTCTATTAGTGTCTCTCTCAAAGTGTTGGTAAGAATGATGGGTTGAGATGATTCCAAAAGTGACTCAAGGTAAAGAAAACAGGGATGTTTGGATCTGTATAGTGTTAAGGAGTTATTGATAGGCTAGGACGATGTGAGGAAATCAACAATATATATTTAGTTATAGCTACTTATAATGTCTGACATAAGACAGTGAGGATAGACCCAAAAAAAAAACGATTTATCTATTATAATTTTTTTAAAATTGCCTGTAAAGTCTATGGTCCTTTACAATGTCCGCCATCTCATGTAAATTCTAGTAAAGAATTTTAATGAAATGGTTATATATCTCAGGAAGACATTATTCTTCTAGAGACATGATGACTTCTCTTGCGCATTAGAGAACATTCAAATAAACCTTCCAACCCAATTTTATCTGTTGGCCAGTATAAAGTGGAGAGGAGCAGGCATGGAGCCGGTAACACGAGGGAAAAATGCATCGCCAAGTTAACTGACGAATGTAAACAAAAGGGAAATAATTCATGAGACGCCTGATAACAGTACATTGTAGGATTGGAAGATACCGGCAGTGCATGATGGGCTTGGAGAGATAAAGATAATAATAATATTAATAAAAATAAAGTTCATTTGAAAAATCACGCTTCATCCCAAAAGTCTCGAAGCGCGGTACAAAAACAAAGCTGGGAGTTAATAACTAGCTGAAAAAGATGGTAGACAACTTCACCCCATAAGGTGTTTGCGAAATAGATGAGTTTTTAAATTCGTCTTGAAGGACTCTAGCGTCTGGCTGTGTCTGAGAGCGTACGGAAGGGTGTTCCAAATGGTTGGGCCAGCAAATGCGAACGTGCGCTTTCGTAAGTCTCAAGTCGAACACGCGGTATCGAGAGTTTGCTACTATCGGATGAGCGGAGTTGTCTAGTGGGTACATAAGGCATCATGAGCGCTTGGAGATAGGACGGCGCCAGGTCATGCAAGCAGCGGTAGCACAGAGTTGCAATTTTTTACTCTATGCGAGCGCGGACCGGCAGCCAATGCAGTTCTCTCGGAATAGTTTTAGCATGGTCGAATTTGCGTTTACGAAGAACAATTCGAGCCGCATTATTCTGTGCTTTTTGAATTTTATCCAGGAGCGTAGCTGGAAGACCCACCATGAGAGCATTGCAGTCGTCCATGCGTGATAGAACGAATGCAGACATCAGCCTAATAAATAAATAGATAAATCTCATCAAGGAAGAATTAAAAGTTACGCGAATTTGGCAAACGTGAAGAGGCCGCGTAATTATGTCGCAAAGTCCTCCAATTTTTCACCGAGGCCTTGCTGCCGGTGATAGGATTCGCCGTTCACCACGTTTCGGGAGAATCAAGTGGAACAGCTTGTCTGGAGAGTCTATATTCGATGCGGCTCTCATTCAGCAAGTCCTGACAAGAGAGTACCCTCCAAGGCAACCAAAAATTTCCAGATGAACGCGAGGGTTCGACCACCAGTCTTTCTTCTTTTACCAAGTGCTCGTCACTGCTCTCACACTAAATGTGGGCTGTTTGGGTGGTATGCTGTTGACGTGAGCTTGGCTATATCTGTCGGTCTATGATTGTCCGTGTCATTTAAAGGCTTCTCTCAATGTGACACTGCTGACTACGCCAAAACTGTAGCCCAGTGGTATGTGGTGGTCAGTAGAGTTTTAGTTATTTGAAAATTAGGGAAATGAGATCTGGAGAACTATAGCTTTTGGTAAAAAGAAAATGGAGAAAAAAAAGATGAAGAAAAACGACATTTTCTGAAGAGATACACGTTGTAGAGACAAGGATTTTGGTATAAATATCTATCAAGAAACATTCCATTTAACTGTGTATAAAGAATATTTTACACGTTATTCAAAGCTAAACAAACATACATAACTAATAAAATTATTATAAATATATTTAATCACGGAGACCATGAGGTCATCGATGCGTGAGTTAACATACAATTCAAGATACTTTATGTCACGAATTGATTCGCGTGTCTATGTTGTCCAAGGTATGACGTTCAAAACACACTGTACACCAGTACAGAAAACACTTGACACAATGTTCTTTCTTCTTATTAATTATAAGCTTTTATTCAACAACGATTTAATCTAACACTTTCTCCCATTAGTAACGTAGGTTCCGCTAACAAGCCACGTAACGACACGTGCTATCGGGATCTCCGGCAACACCACTAACACAAGCTACCGTAACACAGATACAATCAGCTTCACACTTGGGGCGGGGCAGCAGGCTTGATTATAATGATATAACTTTTAGAATTAATATTAGAGCCTACCTTGTGCCTATGTAAGACTTTAGTGCATGGCGCATGAGTAACTTAAGCGATATAGCGAACTTAAATATGTCAAATAAAATCGTCAGTTGGATTCTGTTGTACACGGATTTTGAGACATCATGATATCATGTTACCAGTGACCTTTAATGAGCTCGACAATAAAACAAACACAATACTTAACATGATAAGAAATGAAATTGATTGACCCATTACAAAAACATAATAAAATGCTCTCAACAAATTCACAAGGAGATGCTTGAAATGCGTGTTACTTACGAAGCGTCTAGATGCGACCAGTAAAATAACAGAGAAATGATTTCATCTTTTCAAGTAGGCTCTCTAGATTCAGATGGCGTGTGAGCCGACACAATCCTGAAATAGAATCTGCATGAAAATATATGAGAGGATCTAGGTAGTGCCAGAACAAAGAGGTGGGCTGAAGTGACGGGTGGTTGGTTTACCCGAGGGTCAGTCGCTGTGCCTGATAAAGGGTTGTCATACACGGCTTCGTGCTCGTTTAAACCTAGAGCTTCTTGAGTGAGTAGTGTGACAACCTGGGGTTTTTAGATCCTTACCATTGACATCAGACGACACGACTGTGTTTTTAACAGACCAATAGGATTTAAGCTTCCTTTTGATCATTTCTTCATTAATACAGAAGAAAAAATATGGGGTAATAAATTCTATGACCTTTGATGAATTTGTGTTTTGTTTTTTTGAATTATATTCTACATCCCGTGAAAAGCCATACAAATTTATCAACGGTCATACAAATGTGGCACAGGGAATTAATCACACACATTGTTTCCACAGACAACTTAGCAATCTTAAATCACAATACGTTTGCAACGGCTAAATAATTGCACGACTGAAGTTCAGAAAAGAAAATTGTGAAATAAATATAATGAAAGATAGAATAGGCAATGCAGGAGGAAGGGGAGAATTGAGGACATAAAAGTGAAATAACGAGAGAAGAGAAAAATGACACGAGAATCGGAAATGAGTTTGAGTAAAGGTAATGTTGGGATAAGAGTGATGAATGATATATTGGGAAATTAAGACAATGGGTAATGCATATGAAATGGGAGAATCCGCAAGGAAAAAGGGAATAGCAAGAGAGAATTGGAAATTCTAGAAATAATGGAATTGAAAGAAATAATGGAGAGGGCAGGAGGATGGGATATGAGAGAACGGGGTACACTCAAAAAAGAGGACTTTAAGGGCGGCAGAAGTAAAAAAAAATATCATATTTAAAACAAAAATTCAATGTATATAAGAAATATCATAGACCAATTTAGATAACTTTAACATTATCTGTTTAACACAATAGATTTTAACATACAATTTCAGTTGTTCTGTTTAAGAAGAGAGTGTAGATCCCCTGGTGCATCATAACTAGCAATACAAAGTATGGAAAAATGTAATGCCTTCTTAAATTTAAATATGAAACGAGTATCCAGACTACAAATGCTAGTACCACTGAGTGACAAGGTCAAATATAAAAAATATTATCAAGAAACTTAAGTTGTTAGTTTTAGAGTTTACGATTCTTTATGAATATTTTTAAAAGGCTCTCAAATTGTGAGGGCGAAAGGTTAATATAATAATAATAAAGTTCATTTGAAAAATCACGCTTCATCCCAAAAGGCTCGAAGTGCGGTACAAAAACAAAGCTGTGAGTTAATAACTAGCTGGAAAAGATGGTAGACAACTTCACCCCAGAAGGTGTTTGCGAAATAGATGAGTTTTTAAATTCGTTTTGAAGGACTCCAGCGTCTGACTGTTTCTGAGAGCGTACGGAAGGGTGTTCCAAATGGTTGGGCCAGCAAATGCGAACGTGCGCTTTCGTAAGTCTCAAGTCGAACACGCGGTATCGAGAGTTTGCCACTATCGGATGAGCGGAGTTGTCTAGTGGGTACATAAGGCGTCATGAGCGCTTGGAGATAGGACGGCGCCAGGTCATGCAAGCAGTAGTCTGAGAAGTCTTGAGAAAGGTATAGAGTCTTTCGTAGTCTGAGAAGTTGTGAGAAAGTTATAGAGTCTTTCGTACTCTGACAAGTTGTGAGAAAGGTATAGAATCTTCCGTAGTCTGAGAAGTTGTGAGAAAGTTATAAAGTCTTTCGTAGTCTGAGAAGTTGTGAGAAAGGTATAGAGTCTTCCGTAGTCTGAGAAGTTGTCAGAAAGGTATAGAGTCTTCCGTAGTCTGAGAAGTTGTGAGAAAGGTATAGAGTCTTTGCATGATTTGGGGTGGGAGGATGAGTACAATAGGTAACTATGGCTGTCAGTGGGTTTGTAGTAGGCAGATGTGATCAATCCGTTTTGTTTCAATGTTATCGTGATATCAAAAAAGTTGACAGAATGTCCAGAGATTTGGGAAGTACATTTTGTTGAGTTAAATCAGAAAAAACATGTACTAAGGTATCTTACTTGACACAACACCCGATCTAGGACACCGGGAACAGCTTTCTCGAGTCATCAGATTTGTGGATGTGGATTTTCAAACTAAAAAAGTAACCATCAAAGAATCATTTTTAGGTTTTGTTCAGATACATTCCAAAGACGCAGCAAGCCTTGAATCTGATAACATACATCAGCCGACTGTCGGTCACAATGTTATGACAATGCTGCTGTAATGACTGGGCATATATCCAGTCTTCAACAGCGGATATGTGCCAGAAATCACAGAGCAGTGTTCGTCAACTGTGACAACCACAGCTTAAACTTAGCAGGAGTCCACTCAGCTAAACAGGATCCATTTGTTGCCACATTTTTGGAACAATTGAAAGTATTTTTTTTTCTCTCGTTCAACAACTCGTTGGGAAGAATTAAAAAGAGTTGTGCCAATCACAGTGAAGAGGGAGTCTGAAACACGCTGGAGTGCACGATTTGAAGCTGTTAAAGCTATTTATGAAGGACTAGATGAACCAGTAGGGCTGTTGGAAAAATTATCATTAGATGAAACTATGGCGCCTGAAACCAGAACTGATGCAGAAACTTTGCTGGCAGGTATATTAAACTTAACTTCCTAGTTTTGTTACATTTCTGAAACATCACACTTGGGAAAATTGATCGTGTCCAGAAACGGTTGCAGGATCCTACTATGAATTTCAAAGAAGCAGCATCTGATCTTGAATCACTGGAGCAAGAACTTGTCAACATTCGTGATAATTTGAGCCAGGTGGCGGTAGACAATGGAAAAGCAAGATGCACAACTTGGGGAATCGAGGTTGACAGAAGGATTAGATGACATCGGAGGATGCCTGGAGAATTAGCAAAAGATGCAAGAAAGTGCACGTGTTATGAACAGCGTAATTGATAGACTCCAACAGGAGATATCAAAACGGTTTTTACGTCTAAAAAAGCTAAACACCAAATTTGGATTTTTACTAGACGTCAAAACTCTTCTCGCTGAGACAAATGTCGATACACTTCGTCAAAGTTGCTTAGATTTTGAATTGGATTTTTACTAGACGTCAAGACTCTTCTCGCTGAGACAAATGTCGATACACTTCGTCCAAATTGCTTAGATTTTGGACATTTCTACGACACTGACGTCAATGGTCACGAATTGTGCACAGAAATCGGAGACTGCAAAATGCTGCTCAGTACCCGGACTGAAGTTCTACCGGAAACTCCTTTGGATCTTCTTGGTTTTATTGTTTCATATGGAGATTACGTATTTCCGAATCTGCGCATCTCACTGCAAATACTTCTAACAATTGCTGTTCCAATTGCAAGCTGTGAGCGGTCCTTCAGCAAACTGAAGCTTATTTTGTCTTATTTACGTGTTTCAATTGGACAAGATCATCTGGGTGATCTTGCACTTTTTAGCATCGAAAGAGAAACACTTGATAAGATTAATTTTGACTAGGTGATTGACGAGTTCGCGACAGTCAAATCAAGGAGGATCAATTTGTTGTAGACTGTGTCTATTCCAGTCATGTATAATTAGTAGAGTATATATTTTTTTTTAGTCTGTATTCTATTTCATTCGAAAACGAACAATATGAACCGTCAAATTTCACAATTTTCTTGGGAGCTCAGACTGAGTCCCCAGACTCTGTCGGTCCGAGAAGAGGCGCAGACTTTGTGGCATGTCCCCGGGCGCAGATGACCCTAGCTACGCCACTGATCTGATCCCCCAAGTCGTATTATTATTATTCCTTTTTTTGTTATATTTTAAAAACTTTGTTTCTCGAACAACGCAAAAATCTTATCAATCCAGGAACAAATGTTCAGCCTGGACGCAGTACGTCAGAGGTGAGGACCAGTTCTCATAATATAATGTTCTCTCATTCCCAATTTTTGATAGTGTTACTAGTTGATATAAAAGTTAAATTGATTCAATATTTGTTGTTGTTTTTTTTTAATCTAGTTGCACCACTGGTGGGCAAACACATATTTATCCGCTACTGCCACAGAGAACAAGGTATGGTCCTGAGAATCTACCTAAGCCTGAAGGTGAATTTCAGGTCAAATAATCTCTGATACACAGTAAACTGTTCTTAGTGTGTGGATATTCTAGAATTTTATACCAGTTATAATTTACACAAAAATTTGACATTGATATACCAAATTTTAACCATTCGATTGTAATTATTTCCAAACACTTTACTTTTAATTTAGATTTGGCAGTCCATGGTGGCCGTAAAAGATTACTGAGAGTATGGTGGCCTTTAGAGATTTGGCAGTGTATTGTAGTCTTAAGAGATTAGGAAGCGTATGTTGGGCTTGGGAGATTAAGGAGTGTATGGTGGTCTTAATCATTCAGAGTCTAGTTTTAGCCAAGGAACTGTAAATTTATTTAAATACTTTCATTATTTTAATTATCCGGATGCTGTGCGTTATCGTGGACTTTAATCTAATAATTTAATTTGGATATTTAGGTATAATTCGTTTATCGTGAAAATTAAATTATTTATGGCTTTTTTATTTTATTCTGGGGTTACGTTTGTTTATCGTTTACATTAATTTAATGATATGGATTTGAGATTGGGGTTAAGAGCGTTTATCGTGGACATTAATTTAATGAAAACACTTCTGATCCGTTAGGCATTGAAAGACAAGGCAAAAGTAATTTAAGTTACACATCATGATGTTAATTATGTCCTTTTAAAGCAAACCTCCCATGTCTTAGTAATTTACGTGAAACGAATCAACAAATTCTTTACAATGTGAGCTCGCCATTGTATTTCTTTTGTATGTGTCTCTAATGAAATTTAGTATAATGTATACCATACAGATAATAATTTGTTGTCAAGTAACCCTGAAAATCTTCCGTACTGAAACTCGCGGACCTCGAAAGCAAACGTGTGTTGGGTGGTTGGGAATGGCTTCATCTGCAACGTGTTCCCTGTAGTGAGAAGAACATTGTGACGGTCACTTGTTATTAGTAATGGGTTCTCAGCACGACGGAGGAAAAGCATTGAAAGTTGACTTTTATTTCCACTAATACGCTAGTGGTCTTTAAGGGTATAAGTGGTCATCAAAGGGGATCTAGCTTTTAAAAGGTGGATAAAAACATCCGACAGAGAATTTAATAAAAGGTTCACTAAGCGATACGTAATTCTGGACTTCTGGTAATGTACAGAGTCAGCTGAAGGAGAAGTCTAGTCGACTAGTACCTTTTAAAACATATGTAAAATTCCCTCTTAAGCAGATTGCAATTGACAAGAAAAAACTATGAAATAAAAATGAGTTTTAAATCGTAAGTATTTGAAGTCCGCCATGTTGGACGGAAATCTTAGAAGCGGAAAAGCTATGTTACTGACAGAAATTAGATTATCCAAACCCGAAACATGTGTACCATCCAAAAGATTACAGGAAGTCAAAGAATTTAGTTATCATTAATGTTGACTTGAGATTTGACCGAAAATATGTATTTCTAAAAAAATATAAGATATGAGTATAGAAATACATGGCAATTGAAAAACACTGGAGAGACAGTATTTATTTGAATTTATATGATACAGGAAAATTTGAATTCATTTGAGATTTTTTTCATGCTTCCCTCTCGCTGGTGTGTTAGTGCAAGAAATCAGTGCCCCGATTGAGACATAATGTGTATAGGATTAACACAAAAATAAATTGCTGGTACATTTTTTTATTTATTCCTCTCTTTCTTTTTTTAAAAAATATTTGTACTTCACTGCCTGCCTCTTTGGTCTCTAAGTCCTTAATTCGAATACATGAAAAGGAAACAGTCTTCAAATTATTGGAAAAGATTCATAGCTAAATAACTGGCACACGCCAAAGCAGTAATAGATATTTTTTTTTAAAGATTTCCTAATAGGTTCAAGAAACACTGATCTACTCTGCAGCGCTCTGTCTGCGGCACACCTTCTGTGGCACTCTTCTGTGGCACTCTTTCTGTTCATCTATGCCCATGGCACTCTATTTTTAGGCAGTCTGTCTGCGACCCAAATACCATTCATTGTATCGATCGGATTCTCTATATTCAATATATTGACTTGTGTCGAGATTTTCTTCGTGTTACTTGAATAATTGCAACCCTTGCTTGCAACGAACCTTGTTTTTCAATCTTATTTCAAATGTAAAATAATGTTGGCTGTTCTCCAACCATAGTAGGCATTTTGCTTCTATCTGGGGGCAGCTAAAATGTATGCAAGTTTACATTATTCCTTTCAAATTACACCCATAACATCCCCCCAACCCCCACCCCCCACACTCCAGACCCCTACTGACTGTGCTACTATCTTAAACTCTGAAACGTGTTAAGATTTTTAAAAAGTTGATAAACAACTCTGCCATTTAAATATTCCAGGTGTTTAGAGCTGTTGGTAAATTGACCTGATCGGTACAAATATTTCTGAACTTTGTCAGTGACCTTGGCATGGCATACATAGATATTGATTCGATATTGATTTTTTGGGTTCAATCGTAGATAAGATGTAAGTCAGACAGGGTTAGTGTTGTTTATTTGGGGGGTCTTATTGTTTGGTTAGTTGGATTGTTATCTTTATAACATATATTTTACGTACATTTATTTTGGTAGTTTTTTTTCTACACCACCTACACCACATATACCACCTACACCACCTTTACCACCTACAACACCTTTCCAACTTCACCACTCCTCCACCTACACCAAATAATGAACGACACTAATAATTTTTGGAAAAAAATCTTTTTTTTGTAAATCAATGTTTGTGAATCTCAATTGAGCCAAAAGGAATACCGACCCTCCAACTGACCAGGAGATGCGTTTAGTACGGGTTTTATTGAACAGCTTGATTTTGCTTTGAACGGCGTCTTAAAAGCTATGTAATTATCACACAGAAAATGAGAAGACGGTGAATGTGCCTGATATAAGCCGTGGGTAGAGAGATGTTTCAATCCGTCTTATTGAAAGCTACTTCTCAACTGTCTAAACAGAGATACAAGTGAAAGCTACCTCTCAACTGTCAAAACAGAGATACAAGTGAAAGCTACCTCTCAATTGTCAAAACAGAGATACAAGTGAAAGCTACTTCTCAACTGTCAAAACAGAGATGCAAGTGAAAGCTACTTCTCAACTGTCGAAACAGAGATACAAGTGAAAGCTACCTCTCAACTGTCGAAACAGAGATACAAGGGAAAGCTACTTCTCAACTGTCAAAACAGAGATACAAGTGAAAGCTACTTCTCAACTGTCAAAACAGAGATACAAGGGAAAGCTACTTCTCAACTGTCAAAACAGAGATACAAGTGAAAGCTGCCTCTCAGCTGTCGAAACAGAGATACACGTGGAAGCTGCCTCTCAGCTGTCGAAACAGAGATACAAGTCTCACTCAGAATAATATATATCTTTGAGGAACTGCGTACAAGCAGTCTGAAGAAAATAGGGGAACAAGATAGTTTCAGGCTTGATACGATAAGACGTGACAACGAATAGGACGTTTCGGCCAAATGCATTCTTCAGCAAAAGGGGGGGAAATCACATATTATTACAAACGCAAAATTAAAAACGTATCCGTTTGAAAATCTTAATGACGTCAATATAGCTCTATGTTGAAAAGGAGGTTTGTTCGGTCAACAAAAATAAAACGTTCATACCACATAATGTTGTGGTTCGTACTATCTAGGAGATTACAAGAGTCACAAGGAAATCAATTTAAGTATCGTTCATGTAAATTTTAAGATTTTAAGTCTATCACACTAACTTTACCGTCAACAGGGCCGGCCTTTAGGGTGTGCGACCTGTGCCCTCGCACAGGGCGCCGTGGCCATAGTGGCGCCTGGGGCGCCAGTAAATATTTAAATTCCCTTAGTTTATAATTAGGAGGTGTGAACCTCGGCTCCGGGGTCGAGAAACGGTATTCTAACTTTTCGTACAATCGCTTTTCATACAATGAGTTTTCATACGATGAAAGTTGCATTCTTAATTTGGAATCTCACACTGGGGTTGGAAACCAACCGAAAGCGCATGTAAATTAGGGAAGGGGGCGCCGAACGGGTGCTTCGCACAGGGCGACAGTTTACCTAAGACCAGCGTTGTCGTCAAGAAGATTGAATATGAACTATTTGTTCCAGAATTGTTTGTATATACCATTTTAAGCATTGCCTTAAACTTTTTGTCAGCATTTCTCTGTACACACTCAGTGAAGTCTATTATTAGACATAATTCTTACTGAACTATGATTACGTGTACCATCAGATCCTTGCGAATTCGTGAATTCAAGACAGTTTTTATAACCAAAGGTGTCCATAAAAGAAATCAATGATAAAATATGTGTGATTGTGCCGATTGTGCAATTTTATTGTCCTCAAATCTTTGTTTTGCGCCCCACTCAGGGATCGTCTTACATTATGTCAACGGTCACTTGTGAATATCAGAAATTTCAGTATGGGCGTGGGGGGGGGGTAAATGTGAATATTTTACTTTATTTATGCCAATGTTCTTTGTCACACTGAAATGCTAGTGTCAGGGATTGGGTCTGATTCTTATTTGTCACTACACGGTGCCTACACTACAGCTAAATGAAAACTCAATTTATGTTTATATTTTTAAATTAAGATTCAAGTACTTTTCAAGACATTTTAATGTAAAAATTTGACGAAGTCTTTTCATGACATACTATAATTATAAGTTACAAAAATTTGATAAATAAATTTCACTCGTTACAAACCCCCATCAGCATATTTTTCTTGAAATCTAGGAACAATTCTGGCTGAGGCTCGTCCCGATTTCTCAAATATTCAACGGGTCATGGTATAAAAAAGAATTGAGAACCGCCGGTGTACTGGGTTGAAAAGAAATTAACAATTATACAAGAAGGTTGGACAGGGAGCCAAAAGTTTTATGCAGTTAAAAAAAAAGGAGGAAATCTCTGGGCACAAAAACATCAGGGGGTCTCAAAAATACAGAGGTTAATCTCTATGAATGTATGTGTGTGTGTATTTATATATATTATTCATTTTTAACTGTTCGCATTAAATTTTTTTTAAACGTTATTTATATTTTAGCTTATTTTGAAAGCAGCCGCTACTGTTTCTTATTCCATTATCTTATTATGATCAATTATTTTGCAATTGGATTTTTAGTTCGTTATAACATGTTTTTAAAAAAAAAGGAATTAAAACATATAATCTGTTTTGTTGCCAGTGTAAGTGATAAATATTCGGAATAATTCTTCATTTATTAACATTTACAGACAAGAAATTCAAACATTTGAGCTGGAAGATATGGATAGTGGTGAATCTATTTGTTTTTCTATTTGAATGGAAATTATTTTTATGAAGTGGTTATATTATATAGCACATTGTAATTTTAAATATGCAAGCAGATTTTTATCTAAGTCATCTTTTTTTTATAAATTTATCATAAATTATATTTATCACTTCTAATAAATTAATAAGCTACACCATTTCACACGAAAATCGTGAAAAATAAACAACACGAATATAAACTTAAAAATAGTCCACATCAAAAATTGATTGAGGACCACTGTTGTACCTCATTCCATGCCTTTAAACCGTATGTAAATCTTTAAGAAATCCCCCGTCGTCTTATTACTTAGAATCTATCTGCAGCTCTAGCGTGCACCGATGAACATCCGCAATGACTGGAAACAGGACTAGCAGTCCTACCTTCAGTTTAACAGGACACGTAGCACAAGGTCATTTCGTTGGTTTAAAAGGAGATGGCAGGGAAATCTAACGTGAGTAGTCCTACTGACGTCAACTCGACGTATTGTATTATGTTTAAGTGCCGCGTGCATGATTAGCGTATTTGTACAGAGGTCAGTGTGTGTAATTTCATCGTATTTTATTCAAAGTTGTGTGCATGTAGAGCTTGTTTAAGTGCTAGCTTTTTTTAATTTATGTTTTATACTTGAATGCATATGGGCCTAAAAAGAACATTGGTTTACACGCATGTCCAGCGCAGATCCCGAAGACTCAATAAATTGCCTCCACAGACAGATCATAATGTTGTGTCTGGCCCAAGACAAACGGGAGAACTTTATTTTACACCTCAACTGAATAAAACACCAATTTACGCCTCCGGAGAAAATAAAACTTCACCCCGCCACCATTTCACTAATCTGCGGTCCCAGTATGCGTAGTAAACCTAGCGAAATATACCATACCAGACAACACCCTACATCGTGTGAATCTAGATCAGTGGTTCTCAACCTTCATAAACCCGCAACCCTTAAATACAGCTCCTCATGTTGTGGCTACCCACAACTATAAAATTATTTTCGTTTCTACTTCATAAATATGTGTTTTCCCGTGGTCTTAGGCTACACTTGTGTCAGGGTCGTTCGACCCCGGTAGGGGAGGGGGGGTCGCGACCCACAGGTTGAGAACCGCGGATCATTATGTTATCTATAATATATTTTAAATAACATTGCTTGCATGTAGAACCTTTTTAATTTCAATATCGTGTATGTATAAATTCTGTTTTATATACCATTGTTTATCTAAAATGTGTTGTATGTAACATGTTGTGTATTTTGAGCGTATTTTACGTGTACGGAGTGTATCTGAAGCGTGTTTCAATAAACAACATAATGAGAGTGCTACTTCCTCAATAACTATTCGATTATCGTGATTTGAGCATAGATAGCAAGGTGAGCGTAAAAACTTCACTAGTGAACGCGCAAAGTAAAATGAAAACATGTCCTTGAGAGGTCAAGAAAATACGCGTACTCCGTTTTTTAACTTCATTCAGTTTATTTTTTTTTTATTCCTGTGTTCATCGAACGGAACAAACTTTCCCATTATGCTGTCAAGCAATACGATTGGTTATAATATGGTGTGCTATTTTTGGTTGGTTTTTTTTTTTTTTAATTTTAAAAGCCCACGTGTTGTATCTGAACGGCTCTCAGCACAGCAGACGTGTGTTCTAAACTAATTTTACTTTTTAACTACGTAAGTGGCATGTGATTTGATTCCTCATTTTTTTTTGGGGGGGGGGGGGGGGGGGAGGTTGGATAATCATTCTATCTCATACAGCATTGTTAACCACTCTGTCTTTTATAACACTTTACACCACTCTGTCTTTTATAACACTTTACACCACTCTGTCTTTTATAACACTTTACACCACTCTGTCTTTTATAACACTTTACACCACTCTGTCTTTTATAACACTTTACACCATTTTGTCTTTAGTATCACTTTCACCCATACTGTCTGTGATGGCATTGTCCACCATTCTGTCTCTGATGGCATTGTCCACCATTCTGTCTCTGATGGCATTGTCCACCATTCTGTCTGTGATGGCATTGTCCACCATTCTGTCTCTGATGGCATTGTCCACCATTCTGTCTCTGATGGCATTGTCCACCATTCTGTCTGTGATGGCATTGTCCACCATTCTGTCTGTGATGGCATTGTCCACCATTCTGTCTGTGATGGCATTGTCCACCATTCTGTCTGTGATGGCATTGTCCACCATTCTGTCTATGATGGCATTGTCCACCATTCTGTCTGTGATGGCATTGTCCACCATTCTGTCTCTGATGGCATTGTCCACCATTCTGTCTATGATGGCATTGTCCACCATTCTGTCTATGATGGCATTGTCCACCATTCTGTCTGTGATGGCATTGTCCACCATTCTGTCTCTGATGGCATTGTCCACCATTCTGTCTATGATGGCATTGTCCACCATTCTGTCTCTGATGGCATTGTCCACCATTCTGTCTGTGATGGCATTGTCCACCATTCTGTCTATGATGGCATTGTCCACCATTCTGTCTGTGATGGCATTGTCCACCATTCTGTCTATGATGGCATTGTCCACCATTCTGTCTATGATGGCATTGTCCACCATTCTGTCTCTGATGGCATTGTCCACCATTCTGTCTCTGATGGCATTGTCCACCATTCTGTCTATGATGGCATTGTCCACCATTCTGTCTATGATGGCATTGTCCACCATTCTGTCTCTGGTGGCATTGTCCACCATTCTGTCTCTGATGGCATTGTCCATCATTCTGTCTATGATGGCATTGTCCACCATTCTGTCTATGATGGCATTGTCCACCATTCTGTCTATGATGGCATTGTCCACCATTCTGTCTATGATGGCATTGTCCACCATTCTGTCTATGATGGCATTGTCCACCATTCTGTCTATGATGGCATTGTCCACCATTCTGTCTATGATGGCATTGTCCACCATTCTGTCTATGATGTCATTGTCCACCATTCTGTCTATGATGGCATTGTCCACCATTCTGTCTATGATGGCATTGTCCACCATTCTGTCTATCATTGTCCACCATT
This sequence comes from Omphiscola glabra, assembly GCA_964017045.1. Classification (NCBI taxonomy): domain Eukaryota; kingdom Metazoa; phylum Mollusca; class Gastropoda; family Lymnaeidae; genus Omphiscola; species Omphiscola glabra. Next base: position 10,556,902 of record OZ024811.1, on the reverse strand, counting down.
CTGTCTATGATGGCATTGTCCACCATTCTGTCTATGATGTCATTGTCCACCATTCTGTCTATAATGTCATTGTCATATAATATCAATAATATCACATACTTAGAAAAATACAAAATTAATACACATTACTGACTATTTCAGGATAGTAAACTTATTGGCCTCGCTAAGGGTCTTGTGGTGGAAAAAAAGGTCAAAAAGGGCGCAATTGCTAACCTTATACAACACATACACATGGGAGCTGATGACCCCTCAAAAAACTTGGCGAAATGTTTTGTGCAGTTTAATGAATCTAATACAAATCAACCAGTTATCAATCCAGGTACAAATGTTCAGCCTGGACCCAGTCCTTCAAAAGGTGAGGACCAGCTCTCATAATATAATTTTCTCTTATTCTCAATTGTTTTTAGTGTTAACAGTTGATATAGAAGTTGAATTGATTCAATATTTGTTTTTTTTTTGTTGTTCTTTTTTTAATCTAGATGCAACACCGGTGGGCAAACATATATTTATCAGCTACTGCCACAAAGAGCAAGAAATGGTCTTGAGAATCTACCGAAGTCTTAAGGTGAATTTCAGGTCAAATAATCTCTGATACACACTGTTCTTAATGTGTGAATATTCTAGCAGTTTATGCTAATTTCAATTTACATAAAAATTTGACATTGATACACCAAATTTTAACTATTCGATTTTATTTATTTCTAAATACTTTACATTCAAACACATGTTGAATCGTTAGACGTTACGGATTTTCCCTACTCAGAATTTAGAGCAATTTTTTTTGTTATATAAATGGTAACTTGACATCACAACTTACAACTAACTAACACACATATTGTGGTAGTAGCTTGAGATTACGCTCTTAAAGCCTCGGCCAGTACAGTGGCAACCTGTTCCATGTGCTGGTCTGTGCCATATAGCATTGTCGGGACGTAGGGCTCTACCTCCCCTTGCAACATCCAGTGGGGAACACGAAGTCAACAGATGAACTAGTGTCTCCGGGACCAGCGTGTAGGTCGGGTCCTATATTGTTGTTTAGCCTGTTGAAGTAAGAGTTAGTAGGCCAGTGTTTCGTTCGCATTTGGGTGACCAGACTGTGGTCTCGGAGACCCAGTTTCCAACAGGAATCAGTTCTGCTATGATGTGGCATGTTGGCGTACGGTATACACCTTTGGTCTTGGTGCTGTCTACCCACTGTACGTTCCACTTGGTCCCCCCCCAAAGTGGTCCGCCAGCCAGTTTTGACAGCGATATAAGTGACAGGTGTTTCTTGCTGGGACCGGGAAACCGCGCTGTTTTTCTTTTTGCTTGAGTGTCCGCTCTCTTATTGCCTACTAAGTCTACGTGGCTTATAACCTACCGCAGTGTTACCTTACCTACAAACGTTAATACGAATAAGATTGAGATCCAGCACCAGCCAACTCGTGGGGAAAAATACCTTTAACCAAACATTCAAGTAATGTTTCTTGTTTGGTGGCCGAGTGGTTTAAACTGGATCAATCTCAAGTTCATGGTCTGGAGTTCCATCCCCACCAAAGCAAAAGTATCACCAACACCACGGGTGGATGGGACTCGTTAACCTTGGGCGGCAACTCATCTAAGAGAAGGAAACTCTGAATTCAAACCCGCAGTTGGATAACATTTTTCACAATGAAACATTCCGACAACGCCTTCGACGCCACTGTTTCCAAGCTGTATCATCCACATATGATTCTCCCAGCGGCGTGGAGAGAGGCGATTTGCTGTGTTAGGGAACAACCTTATAATCCTAAAAAGAATAATCCCAGGCATTGCAGGATTTCGTGCTGCGGCGTCTAAACCATCGTCACATTGTGACGGACGGATGCCAGCAAGTAATGCAGTAAACTGATTCTCTTAATTTGGCAACGCACTGTACCTCAAAGTCACCTTCGATGATGAGATTAGCTCTCGCATTGCAAGAGCCAGCGCAACCCACGGAAGGAGGTCTAAAAAATGGAGACCAGGGGAGACATCAGCACCCAAACTAAAGACTGATCTGCTCATTATTTAGCAGAGCAAGAATTTAATGATGCGCTCATGGTGTCTTTGGCGCGTCTACTCTGCCCTCCAGCATGCTCCAATGCCACGCTCAAGTTCGCCATAAAATATTCTCTTGTGCAAGCGGTCTTCTGACATCCTCACAACATGTCCCGCCGGGCATATATGAAACTACTGTGCAAATGTTTGGATATCGGTGAAATTTGTCGGAGGCATGTCGTCTGATATTGTTTCAGGTTTCGCACATGCATTGCCAGAGTCTCCACGTTTCATATAAACACTTGGCAAAGAATCAAGCCGCCTCTCGTTACATAAAGGCTCCAAGCAACTTGAAGCCAAAATAACATCTTATCAGCTGCGCGCATCCAGAAGAAAGAATCAACCTATGCCACAATCGGGTGATAAAAGAGGTCCTCACTAATTTGACGGAAGAACAATAAGAATAACTTGCCTCAAGGATATCAATTTTAATTCGTATACACCCTAACCGTATACCCAAACGTTCTCGGAGATCAAGCATCCAGGGGCTTAACATAGCCCATCTGGGTGGAATCGAGTTCTCTGTGAGTGTACATGTGAGTGTACAAGAGAAAACATTAACAAAGAGACTTTGAGGTTAATATGTTTTATTTATTTTCCATGATTTTGAATATTTTTAAAACATAGAAAATTATTGAAGCCTTACTTTATCGTACATTACAGAATAAAATGTGAAATTTTTAAGGTGAAATTTTATCGAGCATTCCTGGGTTGGAGTTTTTAAAAATACCTTTAAACATCAACATTTAAATTCAGAGCAAACTTTTGTTATACACATAATAAAATTTTCCTAAACCAATCAACAGGAGAAAGGTTACAAGTTGTGGATAGACACAGAGGATATAGGAGGCAACCTACTGGACGGAATGGCCCGAGCTGTTACAGATGCTTGGGTTGTCCTCTTGTGCATATCTAGCAATTACCAGGCCAGCCAAAACTGTCGTCAGGGTACGGACTGTTTCTACTAAGGTGACCGGTTGGGGTGGGGTGGAGGTAGATTCGCTCCAAGGTCATCAACCCCCCTCCCACCTGAGTGTTGGAAGCCACCTCTGCTCACCCACTATACATGGGTCAAATCTGGGGGTCATGGTTTTCGTATTTAGTTCGAGAATGTTAGTAATATAAAAGATTTGCCGTTATAAAATTGTTAGGACTTTGTTGTCTATTCAACAATGATATTGGCAACAACTTTTTCGAATTTCTTAATAAATCTTCCCCTTTTTTCGAAAATCCAATACTTTTATTGTCCCGAAATAATGAATTTTAGTAGTCTTATTGTTTTTATTTTAGCTTTAATTCTTAAAATTCAAACTCCGTGCTGTGTAGCTGGATGGCTTAGCGCGAATAATAATAATATCTCATTCCAGACTTTTGGATCGTCAAATAAAATAAAAATTTCACAAAAAAGCACCCACCCCCTTTTTTGAAAAAAATCAAATTAAAAAATATAGAATATTAATATTTTCTTTTCCATATTAATTTTATTAACTGATTAAATGCATATAGTATGCAGCTGCTTCTTCCCCTCCCCCACCTCCAACTGTGTAGGCGCCCATGATTCTATCCTGCATTACAAACTTACTCTTCATCGAATTAAGATTATTTATCTATGCGAATGACATCCCTTCTATTAATAATGAAATACTACAAATTTCTTGTGAACTAATTACAGAAGCTGAACACACATTCGCTGTGAAAAAGGAATACATGATAATTAAATTACAAAAAACATTTGAGCCTAGTGGCTGGTTGGCCACTCTACTCGGCGCAAAAATATATTATGACTTTAGTGGAGCAAAACCTTATGACGAAACACTGAAGGTAATTATGTGTAATGGACTACGATGAGTCGATTGTTTTGTCACGTGATAAGCGTAAGTACGAGTAAGACTTCCGGTAGGCTGTCTGCACCACACTATTCGCTCACAAATTTTTCTTCAAACAACTTTCTTCCTTTAATCAAAACTGAATTATAATTATTGTCACATTTATGAATGTCATTTAAAATAACACGTGTATTCAAGAATATTTTGAAAAGTAAAATTTTTAATTAACATTGGGGAAGCGCTGGTGGAGACAAACATTTTGCTTTAAAATTAATGATAATGGCTGATCAGCTGTTATCTGTTATTATGTGTTGTTATGTGTAGCATAGGCTACCGAAGGCTTACTCGTATCACGTGACAAAACAAGGAAGTGACTAATCGTAGTCCATTAATTTACCTTTTTCACTTTTATAAAATTATTTAATCTATTTTAAAGCTTTATCTCAGTCCAACACTTTTATAATCTCTTTTATAAATAACTTTAAAAACTGTATAGACTTTTTTTTCCAGGATAAACATATAAATCAAATGAGTTATGTGGCAGAAATATTCTTTTAAAGTATTTATGTTTCATTTATTGTTAACAACATTTCCAGTCTAAGACTGAAAAATAAACTCTAGCAAATATGTTTCAGAGACTAACCACCGAACTTGATGCTGTAAAACGTCGAGTAGGTGTGGCCACAATTAAAAATATCCCAAAGTGAGCAAGTTATAGTTTTCTCATAAATCAAATTAGTTAATGGTTAACCGAAAAAAATTATAGAGAAAAATACCATGCAAATTTTGAACCTTCTTACAACTTATTGAAGGCCTTAAATGTTTAATAACCCTTTCAATATCTTATTTCGCTATTTTACTACGCCAGTCACAGTCTAATCTGATAATTTATTTTCCATATTTCAGGGCCGTAAATAAAAAGTAGTGCTTTCATTCCAGCGATCCTGCAATACTGAAAATATCTCATGGATTCTAACAAATTTAAAAGAAATGGGTGGAAAAAACCTTGAAGGGGGCGAGACAAATCAAAATAGCGAACGTCTCGGCAAGAAGCCTTCTTCAGCAAAAAAAAAACAACAATAAAACCAACATATAATTAAAATAAACACTTAGCTGCAGTGAAATATCCGAGAGGACAGCAATGTTTTTACTTAACGCCTCTCAGATAATGGACTGTAGTTTCAAAAATGAATGTAAACTTGTCTTAGACCCTTAGAAATGTTGGTTAAAAATAAGAGTTGATGAACTGAACTGCTGTATAAAGCGTCCGACTCTATTTATTTGCACTTATTTCAATGTTTATTTTATGTTTGAATGTAAACTTTCCTTAGACCCTTAGAAATGTTGCTTAGAAGTAAGTGTTGATGAACTGAACTGCTGTATAAAGCGTCCGACTCTATTTATTTACACTTATTTCAATGTTTATTTTATGGCACGTAATCAACTTTAAATTTGCGAATCAAGTTTTGTTTTGAAAATAAAGGCCTCATTTCATTTTATTTTTATATATATATTGTTTCAATGTCAAATAAAACTCAGGCCATTTGTTTCCTCAAAATGATTGTTCCGTAAGTTGGGGAAAAAAACAATTACAAAAGAGTTCAATATTTTAAATTTCTCCCCAATTGCTTATATGGCAATATAAGTCCATAGTTAAGCTAGTGAAATATTTTTTGAATTATAACAGTTAAATTTAGGTGCAGCCCATCAGGTTTTGTTATTGTAATAAATACATTTTATTTTCCTGTTGAACATTTCCTAATTTAGTTTTGTCTAGATTCCAAGGGTTTGTAACACTGCTCATTCCTGATGCCTTCCCCTACTCTAGTATTAGTAGGCTAATTCAACACATGTGTTCATCTTAAAACAAACCTTATCTAACCATGTAGTCTGTATATAATTTTTCAAATATTTCATTACTTTGAATAGCCAAAAATATGTTCAGTGTAAGCGACCATCTATACGGATCAAATAATCTATTTTGAGTGTTAATTAAACTCTCAACAATAACTGTACACTTCTTATATAGAAATGTAACAGGATTTAATTAATGTACCTTTCAAAGTTTAGTGAGTAGCTTTTCATCGTAATAAATCAACAAACATTTATTTAGTATTAAATATTCATTGCAATATTGAGCATTGAACATTTTTGTTCACGTGTATATAATAAACTTCTACATTGACTTAATACTTATTACGGCACGACTTGTTGATAGTTTTTGTTTGGACAAGAGTTGCCAGCTTGTAAATATGTTTAAATTTTTTTTTTAAAGTTACTTCTTTTGTACTTTTTAAAATAATTGATCACAATGGTTTATAATATTTGAGATTTTTTATTTCATAAAAATGTATAAAACAATTACCATAGGAATACGATGTTCTTAATATTATTTTTAAAAATGATGCTTCTATTGTTTGCATTGACTTAAATCTTCATTCCGAAGTAATTGGTTATTGTTGATTTTTTTTTAAGTATGTCTAACCCAGCCTTAAATGAATTTATACATTTTTCAAACGTTAAATAAATATAATAGTCTTTAGCGTTATGTTTTTTTTTTTGTCCATGAGTATCATTAAGAAAAAAAGGAAAGGAACAGAATGGCTATTTTTTCTCCTATTCGAGTACCCTTGTCTACGATCGAGCCACGATTTGATTGGCTGACAAACAAAAAGCATAACCCTGTTTCTCATTAAATTGTCTCAATTAACTAAAATATTTTTCTTCCTCCAACATTTTTTATGTATTCCCAATGAAAGCTTTTAAGCTAGAAATATGGGGGGAAAAACTGCGATTTTTTTAAAAAATAATTTAAATCAGTCATAACAAAAAAAAAATTATTATTATTATTATTTGTTGTCTTATAAAGCGCGGTTCCCCAGCCTAGGGCTAGGCTCACTGCGCTGTACATAAAAATATTAGAAAAAGAGACATAATCGTGACAATAACATAAAATACATTTATGTAATAAAGAGCAGATGTATAGAGACAAAACAAAAACTAATGCATATTCACCCCATCCACACCAGAACTTTTACATGACAAGCCATGGACGGCGGCCAGCAGCAGCGTTTATCGGTCAGATGTGGGGAATCAGTCGGGGTAGTAGAGTTTAAAGAGATGTGTTTTGAGTGCAGTTTTGAAGGCTGTGATAGTTGATATATTGCGGATGTGTAGTGGAATAGAATTCCATTGTTTGGGGGCACAGTAAGAGAAAGATCTTTAAACGTATATTTTTGTGCGAGTCTTGGGGACAGAAAGAATACGCCCGTCTGCGCCCTTGTCACAGACTTTCCATTTGTTTACACATCGTTTGAAGCGGTTCAACTTACCTTGTCGGTGCCCCAGCAGAGCGTTCATATTATATGCATTTATCGCATCTGCCCTAGCAGGAAAAATAAACTTACTGGTGCTGTGTTTCATCGGGAGTTCCCGGATCTGCTTGATCATTGTAACACATTGGCTGGCACTTATATGGTAGTAGGCGATAAGAACTTTCATTTCGACCAGCCACAGCACCCCTCCACTGCTAAGATGATGGATCTTTTGGACTTATTTAGTCTTAAGCAATCAGTCGACCAACCGACTCATAATCGTGGACATATTATTGATTGGGTGCTACATAGGCCTCAGGATTTTGTAGTTACCTCTACTTCAGTCACTCAAGAGCTTTCCTCAGATCACTTATGTCTCTCCGGCAGTGCTGACTTGGTGTATGGAGTGCCACAGGGGTCCGTTTTAGGCCCGGTTCTATTTACAATGTATACCAGGCCACTGCTCCTTTTGCTAGAGAGGCATGCTGTGGGGAGCCATTGCTAGAGAGGCATGCTGTGGAGAGCCATTGCTAGAGAGGCATGCTGTGGAGAGCCATTGCTAGAGAGGCATGCTGTGGAGAGCCATTGCTAGAGAGGCATGCTGTGGAGAGCCATTGCTAGAGAGGCATGCTGTGGAGAGCCATTGCTAGAGAGGCATGCTGTGGAGAGCCATTGCTAGAGAGGCATGCTGTGGAGAGCCATTGCTAGAGAGGCATGATGTGGAGAGCCAGTCATTCGCGGATGACACGCAGCTATATATTCATACCCATCCCTCATTTGTCGATTCCACTGTCCGGAACCGGTCCCTGTTGCTCAGCGGTTCTCAAAACTTCAAAATTTGGGAGACGCCTAAGCTACTCTACTTAATCGGGAAGCTAACACAGGCAGTGTTGACTTAGTTGCTGGCTGAGTAATATTAATAAGGTATTTCTGTTTCATGTCCTATTAGTTATCAAATTACTGATAAATTAGATGTTGTTAGATAACTGCTAAATTAGATTTTGTTACATTACTGGGGACCAATAAATTAGATCCTATTAGATTACTGGAGGCCACTAAATGAGATGTTATCAGGTTACTGCTAAATTAGATGTTATTAGATTACTGAGGATTAATAAATTAGATTACTTGGGATCACTCGATTAAATCATGTTAGCTTATGAAAATAGATCAATTTGAACACATCTTTGTCTACGAGACTCTCCAACACGTCACGTCTACCTGTGATCAATCGACCGTATCGGTATAAAATGTTTACCAGACTACGACCAAACACAGTCCGTGTCTCTGCAGGCTACTCTCGCGATCAATGACGCATGACTTGCACGTTACACGGCAGGTGAGAGTAAATACACGATTTTGTTGCGAGATTAACACACATCCCTGGACATGAGAGTAGATTTTAAAAGTTCCTATAGCAGGTGACACCAGACAAATGTCTTCAAATGTCAGAAACAAACAACGAAATCCAAGAAATAATGTCTCTAATAAATACGTGAGTTCATGTGTTTACTACACATTTTGTTTCAAATGTGACTTTTGTTTTAAATGTGACTTTTGTTTTAAATGTGAATTTTGTTTCAAATGTAATTCGTGTTTTTTAATCCCTGAACAGATCATTTCAAGACTTTTTTTAATGTTTATCAACAAACAAAAAATCATTTATTGATTTCTGTATTGACTGATAAATGTCCCACATGCCAACAGTGTTTCAATACACAGGGACATGTGCCAAGCTAGCATAGTCTGCTCAAATGTATTGGACAGATATGTATTCTTATACTAGTTAAAAAGAACCATCGAAATCGACGGAAGGAGAATAATATCTTTAAAATATATTCCATTTTCCCATTACATTTAAATTTTAAATATGTTAATAAGTTGTTTTATTACCAGCTTGTAATCGGAGCCGGTTTCAGCATACGAAGGGTCCTACGCTTTTATCATTTTGAGGCTATATGCATTGATCCCCAACACACACGCGCGCGCAAACACAATCACACACACACACACCTTTTTCAATATTTAAAATTTAAAATAGTAGAACAAACTTTCTTACTTTTTAGAAAGTGATTGCACACGTCATTTTTAGTATCCTTTTTTGTTATATATTTTAATTTAAATCTACTTTCAATTATTCTAAAGAATTTCACTTTTATTACCTGGACTTTGTTCTTAAGATTGCAGCACAAAATATAACTATATCATTAAACAGGCTGCTCTTCAGAATATATTGTTGAAAAAAGCAAAGAATCTGTTCACAATTACACCTCACACTCAGGAGCTCAACAGTTACTCTTACCCAGTGGCGTAGTGAGGGGGGCAAGGGGGGCATCATGCCCCGGGCGCTACTCACAAAGGGGCGCCAAATGGTATATTTTACTATAATATTGTATGGTTTTCGAATGGGGGGCGCTAAAAAGGTATTGTGCCCAGGGCGCGAGTTAAGCTCGCTACGCCACTGCTCTTACCACACAATTAACGAAAGTCTTGCTAGAGCCTATTTTTAAGGAACAACGAAAAACTCAAACAAGTCTTTTCAAGAATGGGAAAAAAAATAAAAATAAGAATGCGGAACATAAAACACAAATTTCCATTTATTTGGTTCCATAAAAGTATCTTATCTTATCTTTAAAATTATGGAAAAAGCAGTGGCACCCCGTAATAACGTACCTCGCTATACAGCGAATTCGGATACAAATTGCGAAGTTCGTAAAACTATTAGCGAAATTATTTTATTTTTTTGAAAGTACGTGGGAAAAAAGATTAGAAAAGTTTTAAACTACATTTTGGTGCTGAGATCACGTGTAAATTTAAACACCACGTGACCTCTATCCTGAGTGGTTAGATACATTGCAACTAATAAATAGTCACAAAATTGCGTGCATATTATAAATAACTTCCTTATTGTTTATAATTTGATGAAGGTGTGCATGAGACAGAATCGGCTCCCAAGTGGGAGCATGATATTGTTGAACGTGTAGATGAACGTGTAAAGTTTACATTTTGCAACGTGGATTCATCCTTACAACTTCTTCAACACCTTCTTCAACAACTTCTTCAACAACTTCTTCAACAACTTCTTCAACAACTTCTTCAACATCAACAACTTCTTCAACAACTTCTTCAACAAATTCTCCAATAACTTATTCAACAACTTCTTCAAAAACTTATTCAACGAATTCTTCAACAACTTCTTCAATAACTTATTCAACATCAACTCTTATTCAACAAATTCTCCAACAACTTCTTCAACAACTTCTGCAACAACTTATTCAGCAACTTCTTCAACGAATTCTTCAATAACTTATTCAACATCAACTCTTATTCAACAAATTCTCCAACAACTTATTCAACAACTTCTGCAACAACTTATTCAGCAACTTCTTCAACGAATTCTTCAACAATGTATCTATTTTTTTTTTTTGAAATACTTCCATGAACTTTAAAGAATTTGCCAAGTTACTCATTAATAAATCGTATTTGTTTAATTGTTTCAGGGACTTTGTGAAAATAACGTAATCACAAATTGTACAACAACAACAACAAATGTCGCATAAGACAAATTCCAATTCTTCAAATTTCCACAAATGATCCTCAGCTTGATGCCTGATGTCTCCTTTTCCACTAGCATCACAATGTTAATATTTCATTTGATTTCACTTAAATTAGCCCACCTAAATGGCTTCACGTGAATTTTTGAAAGCGAGTCACCATTTCATTTAAATTATGTAATGCAATAAAGACCCCAAAATATAGAAACTGAAAGCACGGTATCATTGTGTTTGAACATTCTTTATGCTCTTCAGTTACCAGTACATCAACATGTACAAGTTACCGGTTCATCAAAACATGTAAATAGAGCCTTCAGTGATTTTTTAAAAATCTGTCTGTGAACATCCAAATTAAATATATGTTTTCATTATTTGGATCGTCCTTAACTCGCTTCCATATTGCATTGAGCAAAATTTACCCACTATATTTGCCGTTAATATAGAACTCTCAGAACCGAATCAAATCTTATGACCACTCGCTTTCCATCGGGTTTTTTAGAATCAAGCTGCACAGGACCGCGCTATATCAAGATTCGCTATTTACAGGTTTATGTGTACTAGGGTTTCTCTTCCGAGATCCCGGAATCCAGCACGAATTTCAGTAAGCAGGAGACTTCCCGGGAAATACTACCATCCTTGGCAATCCCGAGAAATTCCGGGTACACGCTTTTAGAATATAATTTTCTTGCTTTTTTTAAAATATAAGCTAATCTTAATTCTTTAGTTTTACTAAAATAAACTATCACAAATGACATCCGCATAGCATTGAGTCTAATGGTACCCGGGTGCAAATGGCGGCGCTGCGTGTCCGTGTCCATTTTGACTAATGCTATTCGGGTGTCATTTGTAGCGATTTAATTTCGTTTAAAAAAAATTAAGTTTACAAACGTATAGATAGTACATTCAATTATCTTTCATATGATACCTCATTTCGTCTTACAAACCCAACAATAATATTTTAAATCGTTTTTTAATCCCAACCTCTCACTTCTGGCACCCGGGTACCAATAGCCACTTCGTTTTTTTTAATAATCAAAGCATCTGTTGTTTCTTGTTTTGTATATTCAGATGAAGAAAGCCTCTAGCTCAAACGTCACTTTAATCGTCACTGTATTTTCATTTTCCACCCTAAACATGACTAGTCTCACTATTTCCTTCATAGCAGTGATTTTTTTTTAAACGTTGCTATCATAACAATTAATTTAATTATTATTACTTTTTGTGTTTAAAAGTCACATTGTAAAGAATGGCTACAGTCCCTACCATGGGACCTAACCGTGACCCAGCTCGAAGAGTTCCTCAGATGGATTGCCTCCCGCTGTAAGACCCTGCAAGTGGACAAGTACACTACCTGGTACAGCTACCTGCAGGTTATTGCTAGAATGCCTTGGACTTATGTCAATGAGAAGGAAATCATTGGCAACTTATTGGCTGAATTAGAGATAACTGGTGAGTGCTGATAACATTCATTTTAGATTAGGTGTTGTTTTGTTTTGTTTTTTCTCTTAGTTCCTAATATTTTAGGAATTATTACAATAGTTACATTTCAAATGTTTAGTCAAAGACACAAAATGTGTAGATATGAATTTGAAATCAAGTTTGTGTGTGTGGAGAGAGGGGAGGGAGTTGTCAATATTTTAAAGATATATATAATCAAAAAATAACATTACATTTGTTACGACAATTGGTCTTAAAATTAGTTGCGTTCATTTACATTCACCAACCGTCCCGGTTCACACGGGACAGTCCCTATTTTCGCATCACCCGTCCCGGCGTCCCCGAACGGTCAGGAAATGTCCCGGACTGTATCTTTTTCAGACGAAGTGCATAATTTTCACTAGTCAGGGACAAATACTCCCACTGTTTGGGGGGGGGGTGTTTTCTCTGACTAAAACAAAATGTGGACACCAGAGAAGTCGCAGCTGAAAGTCGCTACGTTGAGATATGTCCTGGTTGTCGAATGCAATTTCAGTGATTCGTGTGACAAAAGTTTTATGACATGTTGTCACAAAATCCTTATATCCTGACTATATCCTGACTGACAGCTATCCACTCTTCTCAGAAATACAAGGGTGCCATTATTAAAATTTATGAAATTAATCATTACACTTCACATGTTGAAGCTTCTTATAGCTGACGTGTGGTGGTTGTGTCAATTTATTTTTAATTCTTTAACAACGTGTCATGTTTAAGTAGTTACTCACTCACAAGCTCTGTTTCCATTTATGAACATTGAAAAAGTCACATGTTCAATCTCAGACTCAGAAAATATGAATCAGTTACTTAGAAAACACGTATACTTTATTGTTCACAAATATTTCTCCTGCGATTCATTATCAGTCAAATTTCACCAACCAGTTTTGACATGGCCAGGGGGGGGGGGGGGAGGGCTGTCCTTCTACTAACTGCTTTGGTCCCAGGTTACCCCCAGAGAATCTGGTCACCATAATTAATTCCCCATTATATTTGTGCTGTTAAATTTTAGCAATGAACTAACAAGGCACTTTCTTATGGCTGACTAGTCATGAGGTCTAGTGGCAGTGGCGTAGTGAGGGGGGGCATCATGCCCCGGGGGCTACTCACAATGGGGCGCCAAATGGTATATTTTACTATAATATTATATGGTTTTCGAATAGGGGGTGGCGCTAAAAAGGTATTGGTGGGCGCTAAAAGGGTATTGTGCCCCGGGCGCGAGTTAAGCTCGCTACGCCACTGTCTAGTGGCAAGCTAAAGAATACACAAATTTCTTCATAAATATTTGAAACAGAAATATTCTTGTTTGAAAAGTGATTGCCCTATCAGTAATGATGTCTCTAGCTTCGCCACTTTGTGCTGGTGCATAGAAATATACGCTCTTAAAGTATATGGATGACTATACTGGAAAGTTAATAACAATTATCTTGAAGGTAAAATGTAATTTTCATATAAGCTGATTTACTATCTTAATGAGACACAAACAATGTGTGTAAATAATACAATATTGGCTATGCTATAATTAGAGTTACAAACAATAAAAATTCAAACGTTTCAGCTAAATGCCTTCAACTGTTCAACAACAACACACAAACAAAAACCATTCATATGAGTCTAAATTAAATTTACATTATATATAAATATATCTTACCTAAACATAAAAGTTACGAAAAAATTGCATTCTGTGTAACTATTATTAAAGTTTTAACTATACTGGTGTATTTACACGAATTGTTCATGTCATCCCAATCTACTTGAAAGTTTTATGGCAGTCCAATAATAATTATAATTAGTTAATTTGATTTACTCTATGAGTGTTTGAAACTTATTCACAGAAAAAATGATGAAGATTTTGCTTCACTGCCAAGCCATCGGGGTCAATAAAAGTGACATCGTGATGTCTTTGACCAAATGCACCTATGAGATCTGCTGGAATTTCTCCGATGCAAGTGCAGAATTTTCAAGGGTATGTAGTTTCAAATGGGGGGACAGTTCAATATGATGCCTTTCCTGCTGTGTTCAACATGTCAGGGTACAGTGGACTGAACTTGTTGCTCACTTATTTGATTGACACTGAAAGCCCGCACGGATTTTTATTTATCAACCAAACTAAAGTAGATCCAGCAGCGTTATATGGGGTGCGGAGTGTGTGGACCGTCCTGGGTGTAACTTTTTTTTCTTTATATGGAGGCGTAGACATTTTCCTCAAATTTCCGAGGTGTTTTTTTTTCGAACATTTTGACCCAACAAGGGCGGCTTAACGCTATTACGCTGCTGGATAGATAACTGGTGTGACTTTTGAGCGGTTATATTTAATTACATTTTCGTATAATCTAAAATAAAGAATTGATAAAGCGTAAAATTGCATGTTTATGCAGGGTCTGGCTCGGCATAGTTCAATCGAATTCTTCACTAGAAATCTTCGACCTGGCACAGACTTTGGTGACCTCGATTCTGAAGTACGGCAACTCTGTACAACTTTATTTCCTGCTAACGTATCTTCTTCGTATGACGTATATGTTAAATTTTTAATCAGATTTCTACATCAAAAGTTTCTTAAAAACGTCAAGTAGAACATGTCGGGATTACTTTTCAAATATTTTGTGTTATCATTTTAACACTTACTCTAATAGTAAAATTTATTTTTTTAAAAATCATCCTTTAATTTATTTTTAAATTATATTTACAAGTCTATTCTTTAAGTTTTAAAAAATAGCTGAATATAATTGCAGACAATATTCTACTTCAAGAAAGCCTCAGTCTGCGTCCTTCACAACACGGCCAACAAAGACAGTGGACTCAAACAGTATTTTAAGGATGCTGGGAGTGCAGAAGTAAATATTGTAGTAAATATATATTAATCTCACTTGAACATGTGTGTCTACTAGAGACCGTCCGAATTTCGGCTTCGGTTTTAGCGCCGAAAGTTGCCATTTGACAACTTTCGGTGTAGTTTCGGTTTAGGTGAAACAGAAAAGTTACATTTTGGTTTATTTTCGGCTTTTTTTTTCGGTTTTGGGCGAAACAATAAAGCTAACATTCGGTATATTTCCGGGTTCTGAAAAAAACGATTAAGACTTTCGGCCATCTGGCTGAAAGAGGTTGAGGTATTCGGTCGTCTACCAGAAGTCAGAATGTCACTCTTTTTGTCTGTCGGTCATTATTTAGTATTGCTCGATTTCTTGCTGTCATCATTTGATATATGACTAGTTATCTTTTAAAAACTGCTTATAGCTGCATGATGATCTACTTTTCCAATATTTCTGAAAATTAAATTTCAATAAAGCTTTGGCAAAGGTAAACAGTTTAGTGGAGAACAAAATCTGAGGTAAAAGTAATATTGTTGTTTGTTTTTTTTGTTGTTTTTTTTTTAATAATTTATTCAAGAATAAAATTTAGGAAATTTGCACCATGTTTCTCCGAGGCACAGTAGAGCATTTGCTATTGTTCCGATTGTAATTGCTCATGGGGTTGTCAGAGGTCAAGTCAGTGTTTAGTGAGTGTTTTGCTCTGATTATTCAACCTGGCTTCGGTGGGGTGAGATAATTGTTTGCTGAGATGGCCGGCACTGGCCCCTTGACCACCTTATATAAGAATGTTAGGCAGATCTTTTCTCGTCAGTCTTTGACTCGTCCGTCTAATAGTGGACGGACGATTGCAAGATAGGCATTTCGTTTACAGGATGTTGGGCAGTGGCGCAGATGTCTTCGAATGAAACCTAGTATGAAGTTGGCTTTTTTTTAAATTTTGTTTATATGGGGTGACCAAGTCATTCATTTGTGAAATTAATTTTGATTAAACGTTATCATGCTGATCAATGTTGTCAAAGGCAAACGTGAATAATACTGAATAATCCAAGGGAATGGGAACATTTCTAATTATGTAGTTAGCCTACTTCAGACCTGTTTACGCTTACGATTTTGGCTAACTATGTAAAATTTTGACATGTATTTTACGATTTTAAGCCACGAACGTTAGAACTACGATTTTTAAGAGTCCCGGTTAAAAATATTCCCCTCCTCACAACGTTTAAAATATATTTCCCGCACCCACGAGGGGGGTGGTTGGTCGCCAAACGAATTAAGTACGCCCCATGCACGGAATGGCTACAGTGGGTTGTCACTAGGCTAAATATTATTTCATCCGCACTACACCGCTTACTTCTATTTATGTGACCTACTTTATTCACGTGACCTACTTCTATTCATGTGGCTCACTTCTATTCATGTGACCTACTTCTATCCATGTGACTTACGTCTAATTATGTGGCTCACTTTTATTCATGTGATCTACTTCTATTCATGTGGCTCACGTCTTATTATGTTGCTCACTTCTATTCATGTGACCTACTTCTATTTATGTGGCTCACTTCTAATTATATGGCTCACTTCTATTCATGTGACCTACTTCTATTCATGTGTTTCACTTCTTTTCACGTGGGTCACTTCTATTCATGTGTCGTATTTTTATTCAAATGACACACTTCATTTTATGTGGCTCAAGTCTATTCATGTGACCTACTTCTTTTAATGTGACCCACTTTTAAATATGTGGCCAACTTTTATTCATATGACCAAGTTCTATACACATGACCCAGTTCTATCTATGTGGATAACTTCTAATCATTTGGCCAATTTCTAGTCATGTGGCTCAATTCTATTCATTTGGCTCACTTCTATTCACGTGACCTACTTCTTTTTATATGGCCAACTTATATTTGTTTGGCTCACTTATATTCAAATGACCTACTTTTATTCATCAAACTTCTCTTCGTGTGGTCGACTTATAAAATAATTATATTCATGTGACTACTTCTATTCATGGGGTGCACTTCTAGGTCATGTGGCTCACTTATATTTATGTGGTTCACTTCTATTCATGACGCTCACATCTAATCATGGAACCAATTCTATTCATGTGACCCAGTTTTATTCAAGTGGCTCACTTCTATTCATGTGGCCCACTTCTAGGCATGTGGTTCCCTTCTATCCATGTGGTCCACTTTTATCCATGTGGCTCCTTTCTATTTATGTGAACCAATTCTATTCATGTTTCCCACTTCTATCCATGTGGTCCACTTTTATCCATGTGGCTCCTTTCTATTTATGTGAACCAATTCTATTCATGTTGCCCACTTCTATTCATGTGGCCCACTTTTATCCATGTGGCTCCTTTCTATTTATGTGAACCAATTCTATTCATGTTGCCCACTTCTATTCATGTGGTCCACTTTTATCCATGTGGCTCCTTTCTATTTATGTGAACCAATTCTATTCATGTTGCCCACTTCTATTCATGTGGCCCACTTCTATTCATGTGGCCCACTTCTATTCATTTTGCCCAATTCTATTCATGTTGCCCACTTCTATTCATGTGGCCCACTTCTATTCATGTTGCCCACTTCTATTCATGCTGCCCAATTCTATTCATGTTGCCCACTTCTATTCATGTGACCCACCACTCATTCAGTACCAAACTTTTGACTTCCATTCTTCCCAAAATTAACCGAAGTTTTTTGTATTCCTTCCTAATTTGAAAATGTATTGTGTGCATTGAAAACACAATTAAATATGGTTCATTTATTAAGGTGAAGTGGAACCCCCGCTATGACGCGGTACGATATAACGTGAATTGGTATATTATGCGAGCATTCCTCCCAAAATATTGTATACTAGGGCTAAAACGGGTGCAGTTGTTTTTTTAACACCCAGTCCGGGTATTTTTAGAAAAAGCTCTACAGACAGTTCTATTCCATACCCATGGCTCTTTTTTTTTTTTTTATTAATATAATAGTCACCTCCCCCTAAATTTACCTGAGATCACAAGTCATGCATGCCAGCCTTCTTTCAATTAGTTCTATTGAAATAAAAAATACATGTGAAGTTGTGAGGAAGGCGGTTTCGAAAAGGAATTAGGACACACCAGAAGCAATATATATATATATATTATGAGACTCACTTTCTCGTGTTGCACTGTATTTTCATTTTGCTCTGTATATCTTTAATGCTATATTCATCGCACATTCCTAAGGTTCTGGTGCAATATTTTGATGCTGATGATGAAGTGATGAAGGTATCGTCCATGCTGGCGACGGCTTACATCGTGGATGAGGCAGAGAGCGAGAAATTGATGGATAAAACTGGTCAGTCGCTGGGTATAGTTCCATAAACTTCTTTTTATTATTATATCATAAACTTACTCTCCACCCACAAAGGCTTCAGGTAAATTCAGCATTATTTTGTTGTTGTTGTCCCGCGTGACCCTCTCACTCGGTTGATTGCGTATGACTCGTGCTGACTTGTTGGGTCGCATCTGAGTGGCTACTGGGACAGCGCGGTTGTGCTGGGAAGAGGGGGGCGGGGTGTTGGGGTGGGGAATGATGTGGAAAGCAACTGATTTTTTTTTTTTTTTTTTGTAACAAAAGTACAAAATTTAAGACAACTTATTTCCTTCAAAGACAAGTACAAAATAATTTTTAAAACAAGTTTATGCACTAACAAATTTTAACTTTTTTAAAAAATGTATTTACTTTTCTTTTACATTTCATTCAAATCGCTTGGCTTAAAATGGTGCCTTTCTACAATTCTGCACAAACTTTCTTTGCGTTATGCATTTTAATAAGAAATTTTGAATTATTTTCTACTTTTGAGTGGGTTTAACTTTAACTTTAACTCGTCTTAAAATGAGTCTTGCTTTTATTTATTTATTTTTATTATTATTTTTTTAAAATTTATATTGTTGTTCTTGGGTCAGCTCCTACCGTTGGGGGGGGGGGGGGGGGTCAGCTCCCACCGTTGGCTTTCACATGTAGGGGTGTGAGGACCGCTGAGAGGTCTCACTGTGGACTTTTATGGTGTCATTAACACAGTCGATCCACTGAAAGCGTGATCTTCCTCTGGCCATGGAACTAGAGTTCCTGCTATTGTAAGCTTGCTGGGTGGCCGAGTCAATCACAAGCTTATGAACTGGCACTCAATCTCCGGCACAGGACTATAGGCAAGCAAAACCAACACCTGTACCCTGGTTGATAGGAGTACTCGTTAATTAACATCGGATGGCAACTCATCTTATAGAAGGCAAACTCTAAAATTACCCCCCTCCCCCCATGGATTCCCGTAGGCGGTATGACATTGACACAATGAAAATTTCGACAACTCCTGCGACGGGGAACGCATACAGACACACAAGAAACTGCATTCTGGACTATTTCCAGCGTCTTGACTAAGTCTTGCCACTGGATCAAGTAGGAAAGGACGAGGGAGTGAGACTGGCGAATTGAGAAAATCTTCCTCACTTTAAACAAAATACAGCTCAAATAAAGGCTACTGCTCAAGTTGGTCAAATTCGCATGCGCAGGGCGAACTAAAAGCATGTTCATTGACAGGCACTCTGACCAGTTGGCCAAACCAATTAATTTCCCTATTGGGCCATATACTGGCTGATTGTTATGTTATCTCAAGTTTGGGTCATATACTGGCTGATTTTTATGTTATCTCCTTATTGGTCCATATACTGGCTGACTGTTGTTATCTCAATATTGGTCCATATACTGGATGATCGTTGGGTTATCTCCTGATTGGGCCATATACTGGTTGATTATTGTGTTATCTCCTGATTGCTTTGACATAATCAATTATTTAAACGTCCAACTTTATTAATTGATGTACCTGGTTAGAGTTTTATTGAAGATACTTTACATTTTATATGTTTTTATAGTATGCTTCCTCTTGTGTCTGAAATAAACTCTTTGCTTGAAATATTTTTAAACATTTTATATTTTTTAGGAAACAAATAGTATTTCATAAGGCGGATTGATATTTTTTTTTCTTTTTTAAATCAATAACTTACCGGTTCGTTTGTTATCGACCTCCAGATACAGTTATAAGGAACTGCGTGATGTGGTTAAGAGAGGCCATCACAAATGAAGTGGACAGGAGAAACAGATACGGTTACATGGCCTGGACTTTGATGTTGGGCCTAGCAAAACTGGCCGTCAATGACGTCAATAAGGAAAAGGTAATCAAAACGTTAAGGATTATTTTTGTGCAAAGTTGGACAAACGGACGATTGGGTGGGAGGTGTAGATGGGTGGATGATGAATATATAGATGGGGAAAGTTGTTGGACGAATAAATACGTGGATAAATTATGAAAAGTGGATGGCCAATGGATGGATGGGGAGAATAAATAAATGAATATATGGGGAGAGTGGATGTGATAAATGGATGATTGATCAGCAGATGAAAGCAACTGTTAACTGAGTTTACATTGTTTTTGTAGGGCTTTTATATTTTTACTAAGAAAACTAAACTTTCAACTCTGTCAAAATCAAGAAACTCAAAAATAACTAATATGCACTTTAAAATCGTGCTTATAAACAAATATATTTCTCTTAAATTATACAAAGTTTTATAATCGATAACATATTCATGAAATTTTTAATAGTTCTCAGGCTTTATTGATGTTAGAAACAATACATTGAGTACATTATTTTTTTAAATAGCATTAACTTGCATTTTGTTAATGTTTAGATTGTGGAAGAGGGCGCCCTGTCCGTGTTTATTGACGTCCTCAATTCCAACCACGTCTTAGAACAAGCTGCTTGCGTTGAATGCATCTGGACGTTAGCTTTCAATGAAAAGGCGCGGACAGCCATCATTGAATACCCAGGTAATTATACAAGATATTACCAGCCATTTAATGAATACCCAGATTTAATGAATACCCAGGTAATGATACAAAACATTGACAATACTCAGGTATTTATGCAGGGCATGGACATCTATTATTGAATACCCATATATATAATTATGGACATCTTTTAGTGAATATCCAAGCAAGTATACAGGACATAAACCACTATTATTGAATACCCGTGTGAGAGAATCTACACTCTAATTTATGCAAAAATACATTGAGTCCTCTGAATCTTAGAGGCTTTATTTTTATATTCCAGCGACCTAAGTGATTCATTATTTATTTTAATTACTTTGTATTGTTACAAGTTACAAATACGGGATTTGCAAAAAGGAAACACATGAAAAGCCAGGGAGGGGCTGCTTTTCGCACAGGATATGCCTCTATGTTGCAGCCACAATGGTTTTGATGTAAGAGATCGTTGGATTTTTTTTTTTTAATTTCTCAGCTGTTTTAATCTATGCCTTTGTTCTAAACCTTGTTTTATTTAAATGTTGTTCCAATCGACTTTTTATTTTAACATGTATTGTGACGGCCTCGTTTAGGTTTAGTGGATGCCATAGAAAAACTTGCATCAAGCGAAGATGCGACGGTCAGGAAAAACGTCGAGGGAGCATTGTGGGTGATAAGAGGAAACATTGACAGAAAGGTCGAGTCGAAAGGTAAGTCTTTGGTGGTTCTTGTGACCTGTAAGAATAAATAATTATTATGTTCTTTTATTTCTCCAAAGAGATAAGATTCTTTTTAAAAATGTATATGATATAATAATTATATAAATAATATTTGATATTCATGTTAAACATTTTCGAATTGATGAAATCTATTTTAAAATTGATTCTTGACATAATTTCCCAATTCCCAGATGTTGTTGATAAACACATTTTCATCAGCTACTCGTGGAAGGAGAAAGACTTGGTCAGAAAGATTCATGCATTTCTTGTGGTAAATTTTCTTTTAATGTCTAATCAATCACTCACGTGACTCACAAATCGAATCTTTCAGTAAAGTGACATCAAACTTAATCGTATATTTAACGAATAGATCTATCACGGATGATTGAATCATATTACTCTTTAATTAATTATAACACATTTGATTCAATATTATCATACCTCAATTAATAGTATGTCACCTAAAATAATCATATCACGCCTACAATAATCATAAGAAACATGAAATAATCGTATAACTTTTGAGTGTATCCTGTATCATCTATATTGATAAATTTCTCCTTTATAAAGCTATATCACCTTAATAAAGATATTCACCTTAATAAACATATCTCACAATAAACATATCTCACCTTAATAAACCTATCTCACCTAAATAAACATATATCACCTCAATAAACATATCTCACCATAATAAACCTATATCATCTTAATAAACATATCTCATCTTAATAAACCTATATCACCTTAATAAACCTATCTTACCATAGTAAACCTATCTCACCTAAATAAACATATCTCACCTTAATAAAGCTATACCACCTTAATAAAAAAATATATCACCTTAATAAACATATCTCCCCTAAATAAACCTATTTCACCTGACTACCCCCAGGAGGCTGGCTACACTATCTGGGTCGACTGGGAGGAGATGGGTGGCTCAACGTTAGAGTCCATGGGCAGAGCCGTCGAGAACTCTTGGGTGGTGCTCATTTGTATGTCAGACGGGTACAAGCAGAGCCCCAACTGTAGAACAGGTTAGGATCCGTCGATGGCATGTGCGTTTGTTTTCCAATGATCCTCAAACTCTAAAAAAAATATTGGTACACCCTTCAACTAGTTCATCCCAGTCCGTCTGTTGACACGTTTAAGTTATCTTTTTAAGTATGGATCAACCAGAAACCTAGTCTGTCTTATTGTGTTTTATTTATATGTTCAATTATGGGTCAGGCATACACCTAGTCTAATAATCTTATTGTGTTTTATTCATATGTTCACATCAAGGCCATTTATGCTTCTAGTCTAAGTAGTTATTTTTAATTATATGTTGACATAATATAGGTCATGGTTATAAGGTAATAATAATATATAGATCAGTCATAAACCTAGTCTAATAGTTTTGATTTTTATTTACATGTTCACGTAGAGGTCAGCATGTACATCTACTCAATGTTGATAGTGTTCAATAGTATGTTCACATGCCTATATGGGCCGTTCAAATCATGCGGCTGAAGGAGGCCTCGCATATTTGAGGGTCACGCTCAGAGACGTAACTGGGTTTTTGGCGCCCTTGGCTAATTCATTTTTTAAATAATAAAAATTTTAAAACTAGAGATTTAGCGGCGCACTTTTGCACTGGCGCAGGCCGGCGCCCTCGGCAACTGCCCCAATGCCAAGCCGTTGCTACGCCTCTGGTCACGCTACGGCTTTCCATATAAGTCGTCATACTCCAGTCTATGTTGTTTTATTCGTGTCCACCTAGAGGCCGGCTACACCTACCAGCGTAAGAAGCAGTACATCCCACTTCTTGTTCAGCTTAAATACCAGCCTGATGGTTGGCTGGGAGCATTGTTGGAGTCGAGGCTTTTCTTTGACTTCAGCGGAAAATATCCTTTCGACACTCCCAAACAGGTGAGACACTCCCTAACAGGTGAGACACTCCCAAACAGGTGAGGCAATCTCAATCAGGGGAGGCACTATAAAACAGGTTAGACAGTCCCAAACAGGTGAGACACTATATAACATATGAGACACCTTAACAGTAAGACACTCCGAGACGGTGAGGCATTCCCAAACAAGTGAGAAATTGCCAAAATGGTAAGACGTTACTGAGCAGGTGAAACACGCTATTATAGTAGTGGAAGCATTCACCCTAAATATAATAGGAACGTTTGGTTCTGCATCAGTATGTTATGACTGACTTCCTATAACGTGGTAAGATTACCTACCTTTCTGTCAACGTGTTAGGAATCATTTCCTGTAAATGTGGTGTGACTGTCTTCTTGTCAACGTTTTGTCACTCACTTCCAGCCAATGTGTTGTGACCCACTCACTGTCAATGTGTTGTGACCCACTCCCTGTCAATGTGTTGTGACTCACTCTCTGTCAATGTTCAATTTTCAAGGGTCTACTGAGAGAGCTAAAGGTTGTCCAATCTGGACGTGATGTTCAACGACCGACAGTACCAGCACGTAAGTTGAAACAATGAAAAGAATTTTTACGCCCAACTTTTGTTTGTAAATTTTGTTAACAAGCTTTTTCCGGGCTCAACAACTTTTACTATGTTTATTGAATTTAATCATTTTCCCAAATGTGTGTGAGTAAGCCATATTTTTGTCATAACGATAGATAGTATAAGTTAATGGATCTTTATGGGGTACGCCCAAAAATAAAAATGGTGTCTTTTCTAAACCCCCCCCCCTTTTTCCCGTATTTAACTAACTACCCTCCCTATCTACCTTCTTGAGTTGGTGGATTAACATTGTACACCCTCCACCCCCCCCTCTTGTCCGCAGTTGTCTCCACACCTTCTCCTTTTTGCGGACTTCATTTATGAACGACCCCCGTATTAAACCTTTCCTTCGGAATATTTTCTGCCCTTGGGTTATATTCTTGAGAAAATGTTTAATCTTTTATCATGGGTAGCTCTATTTGGTTTTGTTGACATTTTTTGTCTGACCTCTGAACTTGTACCCTTTTGTTTTCATTTCCTGTTTGAATCCAGCTGTTCCGGAAGTCACGGGGAGTAAGCAACACTGTTTTAGTTTTACTTTCGACGTCATCAAGGAACTTTTCATCTCAAAAGGTTTTCAAGAGTAAGTCAACTGTACGGCTAGCCATATAGGAATACAGAAAACAGACACGCAATGTGAGGGAAAGTGACGACTTATATAGAAAAAGATATAAATTTCTGGGTTTTTTTTTGTTTTGATTTTCTTTGTTGTTTTTTTTTTAATTCACGGGCAATTATTTAGTTTGTTGATTTAATTAGTAACATGGTAAAAACCACACGTAAATTTGGCTTTATATACTCTTGCCATTTGATAGTGGGAAAATCATCTTTCAGCATTTCGCTACTAGCTTCTGTTTTCATCGTACTTGTCAAATACTAAAGTATTTATAATGTGGTCATCTTCAACAAAAAGTAAAAATTCACTACATCCCTGCAAAGTCCATTACTTTTGTTGTTGTTTTTTCACCCTTCCTTCACAATGTGGTGCAGACTTCGCAGGACGAAATCACAAGGACGGGGACTTTTCTTTTGAAGGATAAGCTGGCTCCATAGACAGAAAAATCACCTCTTCATACACATCTGTGATAACCCAAGGGAACAGATGATACAGGATGGCACCAGCAGCGTCGCAGGAGTTTCCGCAATTTTCATTGTGTCATCGTCATACCGCCTACGGGACGTCATCTCCGAGTTTGAATTCAGAGTTTTCCTTTACTTAGATGAGTTTCCATCCAAGGTTAAAGGTTAACGAGTACCATCCAACTGGGGTGCCATCCAAGGTAAACTAGTACCATCCACCAGGGGTGCTGGTGATGTTTTTGCTTGTGTGGGCTTCTCCTGGGATCGAACTCCAGTCCACCAGCTTGGAATTGACTCGGCCTCCCAACACCCGCAAAGTCCTCTTACGGCGGATTTAAACAACCGTTCATTGTACAAATGGTTGTTACTACCTCACATAAAAAAAGATTGAATTTTTCCCTTCATATGTGTATGTGTTTTCCCCAAAACTAAAGAAGGATTCGTATGAAAAGCGCAGTAATTACTCTCTTTACTGCAAGAGTTTCACGTCAACATTGTGGTCCCAAACATTTAAATTGTGGACCTCACCTCTCACATTGTGATGCTCAGCTCTTACATTGTGGTCCTCGGCTTTTACACCTGGTCCTCGGCTATTAAATCCTGGTCCTCAGCTCCCGCGCCCTGGGTCTCAGATCTCACACTGTTGTCCTCATCTCTCACTCCCTTATCCTCAAACCCGACATTGTGTCATTTTTCTGTTTCCCAGGTTTCCTGAAGAATTTTCCAATTTAAACGGAGAGTTGCTATGGCAACTGAGGAGAACGCGAGAACTGGTAGGTACACATCAAGGGTCGTTAACTTTAGAACAACTTCCTCTCACGTGGTTAATTATGTCCATTAATTTATAATTGATATAAAAATGTGATGCCTAGTGAAATTACAGGATAAAAAAAAGGGGTGGGGGACAATTTTGGTGCCACATTGGAGTCTCCTTTCATGTTTGTATCCGTTAATCATATTAATTTGTGTGGCTATTTGTCCATTGTTTTGGCTAACTGTCAATAGTTGTGACGGCCTGTCCCTTGCTGGAGCTAACTGTCCATAGTTATGGTTACCTGTCATATTTTTGTGGCTACTTGTCAACTGTTGTGATTACCCACGGCTTCCTGCCAATATTTCTGGCTACATATCAATGTACGTGACTTTCATTTACTTTTTATTCATATAGTTTTTTTACGATTCCCTCATCAGGATCCCCGAAGCTATCACAAAGCTCTCAAGAAACAATTTCACTTTACATTCTTTGATATCCTGAGATTAGGCGCCATCTTAGACGAACTTCACTAACCCAAAGGTCAATGGATCAATTTAGGCGCCATCTTAGACAAACTTCATTAACCCAAAGGTCAAGGATCAATTTAGGCGCCATCTTAGACGAACTTCATTAACCCAAAGGTCAAGGACCAATTTAGGTGCCAAGTAATGGACTACGATTAGTCGATTGTTTTGTCACGTGATACGTGTAAAAACAAGTAATACTTCCGGTAGGCTGTCTGCAACACACTAGTCGCTCACAAATTTTTCTTCAAACAACTTTCTTCCTTTAATCATAACTGAATTATAATTATTGTCACATTTATTGAATGTCATTTAAAGAAACGCGTGTATTCAAGAATATTTTGAAAAGTAAAATTTTAATAAACACTGGGGAAGCGCTGATGGAGACAAACATTTTGCTTTAGAATTAATGATAATGGCAATGGCTGATCAGCTGTTTATCTGTTGTTATGTGTTGTTATGTGTAGCAGAAAGCCTACTAATGGCTGGTACGTATCACGTGACAAAACAAGGAAGTGACTAATCGTAGTCCATTGCGTTGAATCATTCAAGCTCTTTGTTACGTTAATATATAAAGAAGATGGCCTCTGCCTTCATTCACAGACCTAGTTCCTGTTTTGTACCGATTTATTGATTCATGCAAATTGTTTTATTTATAATAAATTTCTAAAAATATATTATGTTTTGTTACGTTTTGATAACTTTATGAAAATATCTAAAAAACCAAAGAAACATGTAGGTCTAATCAGACTAGATCGCTATACCATCAATGTCTGGAAAGTATAATGAATTGCCTAATCATTTAGCCGTCTTAGTAGATAGTATAAGTTATTTGTTGAAATTTTCTATTTCCGTAAACACTAATCATGTATTTTCATACTTACGTAGCTCATGGAATAATATAGCCAGGTTCGGATTTTTTTTTCTTCGTCCCACCTTAGTCAAACTGTTACAAGCTTATAGAAAGGAATATTTTTTTTTCTTCAAATTGAATTATTCTTTTGCTTCGCTTCAAAATATTTAATTAGAAAGTCTCCCATATAGTGCATATCCATTTATTTATTTTTTATTCCGCCATTTCCTTTCGATCTGTGTTGCGCTTAAAGGGTTAATTCATAAGGACTTTCGCCTAAACAAGCGCATATTTTCCAACCGCTGCCCCCTTGCTCACACTTGTCCACATGTGGCCAGCCCTCCCCTCAGTTAGCGGATGGCTGCATATGGCATTACTTAGAATGAGATAGGAGGGCTAACAGAGTGATCTCCCATAGGAAATTTTTGATGGAATACACCACGGAATTGCTTCCGGGCGTCCCCACCCCCTCCTAGTTCCCCGCCCTCAGACTAATAATGACATCTCAGGCATCTCCACACATTCATAGATTAGAAGATATAGAATGTGGGTTGTGGGTTGCTAGAGAAAAGAGGAGGTTAACTTTGCTTCTATATATTAAGGGCCCACCATGAATTTACTGATCATTCTGGCTCCTATGCATGTAGATAGGATTTGCAATGTTTCTGTGCCTGGTGTTGATGAGGATAGTTCAATGGTTGCAAGGGCTACTTAGTGATGATATCATGCACAGGGAGGGGGTTGGAAGGCCTGAGCCAATAGACGCAAATGTGTCAAGTGATGTCGCCTCAACTCTTCCTTTTGGAAGCGTGTTTTCATTCCTGGTTGTCTTTGGCAGGAATGAGCAGTTCCTATACTGATGAATAGAATAGAAAGTACAATGTCCCCTAGTGTTCACATGAAGTACCCTTGAATTTTCATCAAATAAATTCCTATAGTTATTTTTTTTTAATGGTTCAAATACAAATTAAATGCAGACAATAAATATGAGAAATTGAAATTAGCTAATACATTGAGATAGTTAAGTTGGAACCCGAGGCCCATGTCAATGTTGCTATTCTCCACTAGCTGCATGGTTCCCCAGCCCTCTGAAGTTTGACTTTAAGATTTAAGGGTTTATCGCAAGGGGTGACACCAACTCCAGCGACGCAATCTGAATGACAGCCTTATGTTTCGTAAAGTTTTATCATTTTTACAAATCATTCTGTTAAAATTGAAAATGATTTAAATTCGTAGTTTATTTAACATCCCTGCAGTCTGTCTTGAAAATAGTAGGTCTGTGTCTGGGGAAATTAATAACTAAATCTTGGGATTTTTTAAAAACACCAGTGGCAGCATTGCAGTAATGTAAGCCAGGCTTAAATTGCTTCAATGGGCAACATTAGGAAACTGCGTTTACTTTTGGAGGCAACATTCATCAAGTAGTGCCAGAAAATGTTCCTTACATTTACATGTACAAGCAAAGCCAATTGAGTAAGATTAAAAAATAATTAACTCCTTTGAAAAATGGGTCCAATCGCCTAATAATAATCATGAGTTATACTAGTTATGTATAGAATGGCTTGTTTATTTACTACTTTCAGTTTCACTTTTACTTTTACAATACTTTGGACACTGGTTGTAAATTAATAGTAAGTTAGTATTATAAATAGTAACTTTAACTGTAATAATCGATAAATACTTTTTGTTTGCATGTAATTTTAACAAAATTCTTAAGGCATTAACTTAAGTGTTATCTGTCATAATTATGATACTAAATCAGAAAATAAATAATAGTATACTAAAGTAAAGCATTTATTTTATTTTTTTAATTACACAATTGACAAACAATGTTGAATGTCAAATAACATAGGCTTAAAGGTACTTGACTAATAAAAATGTATCTGACTACACATTGTGTTGTCACATTGTATAGTCTGTCTAAGCCTAAGCTGATACTACTATACTGATTAAGTTTAAGACAATTATATATATTATATATAAATGTATATGGGGCCATCCATAAATGATGTCACGCGTCTAGGGGGGGGGGGGGGGGGGAGAGCGGTTCACATTTTTGTGATGATGTGTGATGAGGGGAGGGGGGCCTTAAGCAATGTGACGTCACATGAAAAGCGGAATATTTTATTAAATATCTGCACAAAATAACCCTAAATGATAGAATTTTTTTTTACATTATTCTTTTATAAAACAACTATAACTATTACATTTAAACTACCATCACTGAGAGAATTAGTACAGATATGCAAGGTCCAAGAATTGGCCTCTGATCAAATTACAGGCCAAAACAGTGGAGGAGAAAATGGGCATAGTGACATTGACAGTTGAGAGAATTTATGTGAAAATGTGGAGATTGGAGTCATAGAATCAGGGGAAGTGGGATGGAACAAAAAAAATGGTTGACTTGGAGGGGGGGGGGTGGGGGGGGGATGTGATCTTAGTAAATGCTCTAGGGCAGGGATTCTTTAACTTTTTGCAGCGCTGCAGGCCCACTCCGTTTTAAACATCCCCCTCCCCAACCGTATAAATTAAATGTAAAATATGAAGATAATTAAACGAAGTGGCTATTCACACCTGGGTACCAGAAGTGAGAGGTTGGGGTTAAAAAAATATTTAAAATATTATTGTTGATGTCATTTTTGGTAGTTTATTTTAGTTAAACTGAAGAAGTAAGTTTACAAACGTATAGTATATTCAATTATTTTTCATTTCATACCAAATTTTGTCTTACAAACCCAACAGTAATATTTTTAATAGTTTTTTAATCCGAACCTCTCACTTCTGATACCCGGGTGCGAATAGTCGCAGCCATAATTAAATGATTTAGTTGTCATTGTTTTATTTCTTTAATTCACTTATTACAAACAAGGGAAAAAATTACCAATACAAATATTATTAATGCCCAAACAAAATTGACCAGGAAAACATTTAATGCTGCTAATCAAAATGCATAAAATCTGT
Source organism: Omphiscola glabra (assembly GCA_964017045.1). NCBI lineage: Eukaryota > Metazoa > Mollusca > Gastropoda > Lymnaeidae > Omphiscola > Omphiscola glabra. The sequence goes on along the minus strand of OZ024811.1, from coordinate 10,526,626 downwards.
TTTTTAAAACAAAAAGCAACAGCTAGCAATGGGAGCAAATGCAATTTTCTGGTTTTCCACACCTCAGGGCTGGGAGGTACTTTTACCCCTGGTTAAGAACCACTGTTCTAGTGAAATGTTTCTGACACTAGTGCAGTAATTTGATATCCTTGAATGATGAATTTCTTAAGGGTTTGTAAAGGTCTGTAGTGGAAGGAGGGAATTTTTTTTAGGGGGGATGGGTGTGCAGAGATTTGTGACATTATATTTGAGGAGGGGTCTAACTTTTTTGTGACGATGGGGGAGGGGTGGTAAAAATCGGCAAAATTTGCGTGACGTCATTTATGGATGGCCCCTATAGATAGATATATAGGCCAATATATAGACCCTATACTATATATGTGTGTGTGTGTTAAGAATAATCTATTGCCATAATTATAATTAATAATTATTTTTTAAAAATTGAATATATAAATTTAAATAAAAATTACCAGTGAAAAAAATATTTTTCAAAACAGTTTCAGAAATTGAGAAAAGAATACATATGCCTTGAAGAAAGAATTTTAAATATAAATATAAGATGAATCAAAACCTAATCAGATCAAAAATCGGCTTTCTAAAGGAAGAGAAAATCTGGTTGCTTCAGACATTAGAAGACTTGTTTGATAAGGTGAGTGTCGAAGTCCAAGACTGTGAAAATTAACTCTTCGCTTGAATAATCAATCGGATGAATGATAAGATACTGAATATTTCATGAATCAGGGATGATGTGCAATATTTATAAAAAAAAGACCCCAAAAAATGTTGCCGTGGTACATTGATGAATGAATGAATGGGCATCCCTTTAAAATATATAGAAATATTATTTAAGGCTTGTGAGTTACTATATATTTTTCCAATGTTTAGATTTCAGTGGTCTAGTTTGGGTTTATTTCCAACCAAGTGGGCAAATATTTTTTTCCGGAATAAAGACACCAATCAGAAAAAAAATGTCAGCTGAAAGCCTTCATCAAATAAACAGCCAAAAAAAAAAAAAAAAGAGAGAGAACAAAATCAGAACTTAGCTTAGAAAGACTTGACAGGAAATTATTCATATCCTAGATGACATCATTACTAAGGGAACATGTAATTTAGCTAAACTCATATCTCTTAGGCAAAAAAAAAATGGCTTGAGTCTGAGTGTAATTCATATTTTCAACTTAATATGTCCTTTCCTTTTTTCCATTCACACTGCTAGCACTATACTACCCATTACGCATAATTACAATTTTAGATAGTGTACAGTGGTGAGAACTGGTTAGTGGACCAGAGTCATCAGTCCTGTGAGAAGATCAAACTCACCCTGGACAAAGCAGCAACTTTCTTTACATGTAAAGCTGAGGAAATAACAGGTAACTGCAGTTTTACTGCCACTTTAGATTAATTTTTTTTGGCACAGGAATCATAACTCCATAGTCTAGACTCAATGCTGTAGACTAAATACATTATATAAATGCTTCTTTAATAAAATTTGTTTCAAAATGAAAAATGTTGCCATGTCTTAATTTATTTATAAATGTGATATAAAATGTGAATGTTTTATTGTAGAAGGAACCCATTAAAACAGACGATGATTAAGCCGTTTGCTTGAAATGTTATGTTTTTTAAATGATTATTAACATTTTACAGTATGAAATAAGTGACAAGTTCATTTTGTAACTTCTCTGATTCTCTTTGTAATTCAAATGAAAACAATCATAACCACACTTTTCTTTCAGATTTCATTCACCTCTCCTAAGTTTTCAAAATTAATCTGCATTTTCAGAAAATTTTCTACTTTTGTATAGGGTTACAACACTTAGTTTAATGATTTTTATTTTAAGGCCTGTGACACTTTCACATTGTGTGTGGGGGTGTTGAAAAGTTTGGAAAGCACTAAATTTTAACAGCTAACAATTTAGAATACAGGGGTATATATATTTACATATTACATACATATCTTAACCAGCTATTAAAGAAACTGGAATAATTTTATTTAAACAGCTTTTGATAAGCAACTGGATTTGGAATTGAAACCCACTGTTCCGAGGCAAGCAGCTTCCACACAACTGGCGCAGACAGCAGCAATCAGGCTGCCATCAGCACAGAAGTACAGTGGTAAAGAATTTTTTTTATTAGCATCTTAGCACTTAAATTAGCCCTTCATTTTCAGAAATCACCCATAACCAAGACTAAGTTAACTTAGTGCACTTTAAATGAAACACATGTCACTGTGACTGTAACACAGCTACCAGCATATTTTAAATTCAAAGGTTAATTACCTTTGATTTCAGCTAAGGCTTGTAAGAAAAGAACTTCAGAGAGAAGAAATATTTTTTTATTGCTTTCAAATGAGCATTTTCACTAAAAAATATTCAATTTTTATTAAAAGTCTTGACTGATCAAAATCGAATTGGTAACATCAAGTTTATTGAAATTTGTCATTATTTAAAATATCCAGATGCCAACCCACCCCCCTCCAACCGAATACCCCCCCCCCTTATATTCTCACACACACACTCAAATACTCCACAATGACAATTAGAATGTGGACAGTTCAGGTATATTGACATTTTTATATTTTGAATATTGTCTTCAGAAATGAAGGAGACCGCTTCATCTTTACAAACAAATTTAGAATCAGTCTCAGAAAAGTTGTCAGCTCTTGAAGAGAGAATGTCTCCCCTTGATCATAATTTTAAGAAGCTTATTGACAGACAAATGTCTTTGGAAGAAAACCTATCAAACTTGTCCCAGGAATTATTAAGTGTCAAAGAAAAGCATTCATCTTACGAAGAACTGCAGAATGCAAAACAATTGAAGACATCCAAACGGTTGGACAAATTATCCACAAAGATTTCAGAAATGGATACTGAGCAGAACATCCGGTTTGACAAAATCCTAGCTGACCAGCAGAAGGCTGGCTCAAAGTTCAAGATCACATCTGATCTCACAGAACAAAGAATTATAAATATGAGTGATAATCTTTCAGAGTGGAAGGAGGAGTATCTGACTAAGATAGAAAGTGTTGAAAATCAAGTGACGTTGATGATAGACTCTTCGTACCATCTTGAGTCTCAGTTTATGGCCTTGACCCAACGGGTGCAAGGTCTGGACACAGCAGTGCAGAACCTGCACGGAACTGTCGATGATGTATCCTCATCCGCCACGGCTGCGTCAGTTAAATGTGAGGCGGATCTAGAGCAGCTCAAGATCAGATTTGAGGTTCTAGAAGAGCACAGGAGTGAGGACATGGACAGCTTAGCTAGTGATCTGAAGGATATCAAGACAAAGGTAAGAGATTAGTTGCTCTAGAAGAGCACAGGAGTAAGGACATGGACAGCTTAGCTGGTGATCTGAAGAATAACAAGACAAAGGTAAGAGAAAAGTTGCTCTAGAAGAGCAAAGAAATGAGGATACGTGCCTGTGCATCAACAGTACATTAGCACACAGTTCAAATAAGTTACCTTTAATTACATAAGTGATGGGTTGTCTAATATCATTTTGTCTAAATAATCCCCATAAATACCTGTAAGCAGTCTCCTTATTCCACCACCTCCCCCATATTCATATGTAATAAGTAAAATATTAATGACTCCATATATAGGTAAAATATTAAAATAAATGACTCCATACATAGGTAAAATATTAAAATTAATGACTCGATATATAGGTAACATTAAAATTAATGACTCCATATATAGGTAACATATTAAAATTAATGACTCCATATATAGGTCAAATATTAAAATTAATGACTCCATATAAAGGTCAAATATTAAAATTAATGTGCCCATAAACCAAATTGAGCCAACAATGTCAATCAAATTTCTGACAAACCTTCACAGCACAGAACATGTGTTTTAGTGGATTGAAAATTCTTCAGCTATTGGCTAATGATGTATGCTCTATTATCTCAATCACAGAACAGTAGTTGTACCAATAGATTGACTGTATCTCACAGTTCAAACAATTGTAGTGATAGATGTTCTCTCTCTCTCTCTCTCAAAGTATGAACAGGTTTGTCAGATAGTGAGAAACAGACTTCTTCCACTGGTGCAGTTGCGACAAATTCTAAACGACAGAGCCAAGGCAGAAAAACCCGATCAGGAAAAGGTAACTGAAATTTTGTTTGTAACCAACATAAATTAATTAGTTACGTATTTCCTCCTTTGAATCTATGACGAAATACTTAACTGGCGACTGAACATCCATGCTCTAATGTATGTATAGTGGATTTTTAAAAAATGGATTAAGCTTTTGATAAATATTAATCATACAGAGGAAGAGTCAGAAGGATTTGTACAATTTTTGGGGAATTGTAAATATGTTAAATTATGCAAAAATATCAGTTTTCTCTCCCATTTATGGAGCATTATGAGACGGCCTGGCAGGGCAGTGAATGAACATTGGTAAAATTATTGAATTACTAACTAAAAAATATAAAACCGCAGTCAGCAAAATCAGTCTTTAGTTAGGAGATCTTTCCATATTTCATTTTAATAAAATTTTATATATTTTCAGAACTGTTGAGAAGTTTAATAGTAAAGATTTTATTTTTTTTATTTTTTTGGTTCCATAACTGTGCACAATGCCTAACTAATATTTCCATCTTTTGTTGTGTGTTTATAGAGGCCATTATGAACTGCTAACACCAAAGCTGATCGGACAAAGCCTTTTCATTTTTTCACTGCTGCAACAAAAGTGGATTGAACACAGTTTAATAAGGACTCCACAACAAGAGATTAAAGACAGTGTTTTGTCATTTTTTATGGTGGACAGTCATATTTTTAACTTGGCCTTGTTGACCCACTTACCAAATGCAATATCACTCATTACTTGAATGTGACCTACAAGGCTTGAATTTTGATATGATTTCTATAAATGTCACCATGATCGCATGTGCCTCTAAACATGTGAGACAGAAAACTGTCAATGCTTTCTTAACCAGGAATTGTGGTAACTTGACATTGAGGCTAGAGTCCAGGAGATGCATCAACACCTGTGTCAGTACAAAGGAGGCTTCTATTCCTGCCAACAACTTCCACATACTAAGTCAGGGTTGGACCAGAATACTCAAAGATATTAAGTGATATTTTCCATGGTGTAAATTTTCACACAAAATGACAAGTCTGCACTAGAAAATAATTAAATTATATGTTTAATGTGTATAGGATTTATTATTTGATCTTAGTTTATTTGTTTGAAGTCTGAAGTTATGTGAAGCTGCTTTGATTGGTCAACAGTATTTCATTTTTTTGTGTTTTCTAATTAAATATAAATAGACATGCAACACCCTAGACCTAGACATATCCTATACCCAGACATACCCTAGACCCATACATATCCTTGACACACTCATGGTTCAACAAGAGATTTTTCCATATAAATCCTTTATAAAATGTTATATCCAGCAATGGGGGGTGGGGCTGTAAATTTGACAAAACATGCATGCAAGCATTATAATATAAGAACCCCAATTAGTGCTTTCCCCCCCCCCCCCCCCCCCCCAGGCTCGCAACCGCACATTTCTTTCAAGCCCCTGAACTAAATTAATATTCTAATGACCCACTCATTTTTGCACTGCAGATTTATTTCACAATTTTAGAAAAACAAAAGAAATATTACCAATTGCACATGTATTTTTTTAAGAATCTCTTTACACCAGTTATTGAGAATTTTATTTTATCTTCCCCTTGAAAAATGGGAAAAACTGATTTTAGGTGTTGGGGGATGGGGCTGAAAATTTAAAAGAATGTGCTGTCATCAGCAACAAGTCTATGTGCCAAGTTTCATCTCAATGGGTTGACGGGAAGTGGGTCATTTAGCCATCCCAAAATTTGGCCAGCCAGCCAAGAACAAAAGCAAATATTTAATATATTAAATAAAGGATTATTTTTTTTAAAAAAAAGCTTCAGCTATGACCAATGTTCAGTGCTTATACCAACTAGCACATGTTCTAACTGCACTAAGAGTAGGTACAACTAGATCAGAACCTACTGCCATGTACCAACCAACACCTTTTCAAATATTTAGAAAACACTGCAGTGCTGCACTAACTGGGTGTTTCACACAGACATGTTTAAACAAATGGAAAACAACTCAGTACGACACTAACTGGGTGTTTATTTCTTCACGACGACTACACAGAGTAAATGTATCTTCAGTAAACATAAAAACTTGTTCATTGGTTCCTATCCACAGCCCAATCTGTTGCCTGGCAAGAAAAAACTCATGCAACGGAATCTCTCACATGACCACAAATTATCAGATTATTAAAAAATATTTTAAACATAAATTTGAAATTGCAGGAATAAAAAGAAAATAGACAAATGATTTTCATCGGTAAAACTCTTGTGTGCCCTTCACAAGCTCTTCATCACGGGGTGGGGAGTGGGGTGTGAAAGTTTATTTGCATGCAGTAAAAGCCACAGCCATTGGTTTCCTTTAGATCATCTAAAAAATAAAATCCTTAAGTTGTTTGTAAAATATTGAAGAATAAATTCCTAAAATTGTTTATTAAAAAATGTAAAGGGGGGGAAAAAATTGAGAACAAAACCATGCTCAATAACAAACTACCCACACAGAAACATAAGTTAATTCTGTACATATTATATAGACAGATGAATCATACATTCAACAAAAACAAAACAAAAAAGTTTGATCCAACTAGACAGAATATTCCATTGAAACACATGAAATCCTTTGGTATTTACAAATCCTAAGAAATGTAAGGTTTAAAAAAAAAGTAAAGAAGGGAGATAAGAAATGCATACATTATTTTAACCAAAAGTGTAAACACAAATAATAATTCATTATGTACATAAACATTATTTCAGTGAATTATTCATAATAAACATTTTTTTAATGTCCTGAAAGCAAATATGTTTTTGCAAGATACTTTTTGGTACCAATTTGATTCTTTTCATAAATATTTTTTTTTTTTAAATTTATGTCTACTAAAAAAAAAATGAAGTAAAAGAATTCAATTTAAAAACAGTAAGTTATGATGTTGTTTAGTGTTATTTTAGTCTTCAAATATGAGATTAAATGAGATGAGATTTCATCAGAAAGAGATAATGCTTAAGTGGTCATAATAAAATCACAGTAAGAAATGGTGAAGTCATGGATGTTTTGACACTCTTTTTTTCCATGCCACAGCAGTCCTGTGTCTTGTCACAGCAGTCATAATCTATGTCATGGAAGTCATGCATTATGTCATGTTAGGGCAGTCATGCATTATGTCATGTTAGGGCAGTCATGTACTATGTCTTAGCAGTCCTATATCATGTCATGTAGCATGTCACAGAAGTCACATGTCTTGCAGTCATGTCAGAATGTGCCATGACATGTGATGGCAATGCACAATACTGCTGATGATCAAACCACCCCTCCTTTTTTTTTTTTTACATTTAGAAAAGATGAAGATATTTTGGTTTGTGTATCCTTGGTTCCAACAGTTGAAAATCTCACTCTATAAACAAATAGCTTGGTGTTGTAATATGATATACCAGAAACAACTTTGCTTACAAGTATCATATAAATTTTAGTGTAACAAAATGCAGTGTAACAAAAAAAAAATTGTAATCTCATCAATAACAAGTTTGAGCTATATCTTGTCATTCCAAAGACAGCTACTATACAGATGTTAACAATTGAGGGTCAGGCACCCACTGCCTAAAATTTCACTCATTTCCTAATCCTTTCATAACCTCAGTTCTTGACATAAAGTTTATTTACTTGTTTAATAAGAAATTATTGGCTTTTTGAGATAAGCAAAATCATTTTAATGATGATTTTTACTTAAAACATTTTCTAACATCTCACTATGCAAGCGTTTGGTGTGTAACAAGTGCATAGTATTTGCTACATCTCACTATACCTATTTCTGCGCTGGTGTGTAACAAGAGCACAGAGTATTTGCTACATCTCACTATACCTATTTCTGTGCTGGTGTGTAACAAGAGCACAGAGTATTTGCTACATCTCACTATACCTATTTCTATGTTGGTCTGTAACAAGTGCCAAGTGTGACATCAAATGAAAACAAGTAACACCTAATGACATCTTGTCAGTGCAACATTCAATGGAATAAATATTTTTAACAATCTGAAGGTTTAGTTAAAGAATAAAATTTTTGATGATGGATCAAGGATCTCAATAAAAATCACCTTTATCAGATGGACCAGAAACAATTTTAAAAAGCGGAAAAAATTAAAATATTGCAAAGATAAAGAAAGGGATGAGATAATTTGTATGAGGATAAAAAGCATTGCAACATTTAAATAGTGGACCTTAATTGAAGTTTGAACAGCGAAATTAATCAAGGATGCTATGCACTAAAATATTGCACATTAACTCAAAGAAGCCTACTTGATCACTAAATGAATGGTAGCAACTACTTTAGCACTATATGAATGGTTGCATCTATGCTTAGTGACAAGTTGGGTATGGTGTGGGGAATAGTGTGTTAAATACAAGGCAGCACATAAATTTTTAGATCTTACAGCATGGATTTTACTAAATGAATTCAACAGGGTGTTAATCAAAATTATATACATATAGGAATTTTTTTATTTTTCTATTTCATTCATCAATTTATTTTTATCCAGGACATGTGATTGTTAAAAATACTAAAATAAACAGCAACTAAAAAGTAATCCCAACTGTCTAATATTTTCTTGAACTGCTGATTCTTGACTTACCCCCCAACCATCACATTCAAGTTCCTTCATACAAAGACATGGTGAGCTCAGACCTATATCTTCCAAGCTTTAACTACGCTCTGGGACGAAAAACCAAGCTAAACTTAAGTCGAAAGTTGCAAGGTGTACAAATATCTTGGAAGATGAATAGGAGATGATGATGATGGTTCAACAATAAAATGGGGTAACATTAAATGCTAATGTTAACACATCAATGCTAGAGCCAATGGTAAATTATTAGTAATACTGATCTGCAATAAAAAAAAGGAATAAATTAAATTGCATAAACAAAATTTCTACAAAGTTCATGTGGAATTTCACACTGCCCAATAGAACACCTAAGATACTTCAATTTTGAACACACAAATGTGTGCTAGATGGTGCCAATATAGGCCATGACAATAAATTACACAGCCATCAAAACAGTTACTGACTTAAGGTGGTATTTACTTCTGATCTAGTTCCAATTATTTCTTTTGTTGTTGTTTTTTATTTGTCCCCTTTTGTGTGTGAATAAATGTATCATCCACTTCTTCAAATGGTGAGATGCTATTACAAACATGTTTATAATGCAGATAATTTTCATCCTTTTCATGAGGAAAAAAAAATTAAAGCCATGTCTAAAAATGAAAGAGTTTTGAAGCCAAATTGTAGACAAGGTAATTCAACTGCAAGCGCAAAAAATATCACTCATAATCTCAAATAAAAAAATTAAAACAATGAACAATTGTAGATCATTTAAAGTAAATGTACAGAGTCATCTGACAGACAACTCTGACAATGATATATAATAAGGATTTTAAAAAAAAATGTCTTAAACTCAATCTCATGAGAAAAATTGATTGATGAGGATTTCATGATCCGTGACAGTATTGAGTTACATTTAGCCCGAGTTTAACATACAGAATAGACATTCTGGGATTTTTCACAACACAAAAATTAGATCTGCTAGGTTCCATTGGAGGAGAATTATTTATTGCACAAGAAATATAACATATATTAATTAATGTATATTTATAATTATTAGTTTGTTAAAGAAAAATGACGATCAGAACCACCATGAAGAAGCCTGACATTGATAGATATATGACCGAATAAACATTGGGATATCAGCCAAGATTAATGTTAGGACAGACAGCAAACTATTCTGATTCTGTCAAGAAATGTAATGAACAAAAATCCTGAATACTGTGATGAAAACTTATGGTCATGAGGACAAAGACGTAAGCTGTTGTAAAATATAATTTATCCCTGTCTTAATTAAAATTAGAAGAATAACTTTCTTACAATGTGAAGGATGTTTCGAAATAAAGAGTTGTAACTACTTCAATAGTCACTGACAGATATATTTATGTTTGTGTTGTATGTTCAATTTTTTTTTTTTTTTCATAGGATGAACAAGTAAAAAAAAAAAATTGTATACATTCTAAATTTAAAGAAAACAGTTTCTATAATTTTATTTTATTACAAAACTTTTTTTAAAGGAAAAATATATCACATTAGCAAAAAAAAGAAATTGATTAATTAGAGAAATAACAATATCAAAAGAGAAGTTTTTATGAATTCATGACAGGGGATGCAATCAAGTCTTTTTGAACCTATTTATATTTTGTTGTCAATGAAAAGTAAAAGCTTTACAGAAAGTGTTCACCATAAGAAGAATTTAAGTATTTTTCAATTTTAATGGCCAAGTGTAATCTGAGATGATATGCCAAGGAAATATCTGTGAAGACGTGCCAAAGACATATCATAATCTTTTGCTTCAGATGTAATTGAATGACTTACAGTAAGACAAATGAAAACAAAAAACTATCATTTTCACAAGGTTATTTAAACAATTTTGAATTGAAAACTGAACAAGAGAATTTGGTGATCAAAGAAATACTGTTTTCAGAAAGATGAGTAAACATCCAAGCTTTTAAAAAGAAGAGCAAAATTGTTCGCAGTGGTCATAGCAATGTTTCTAGATTTCTAGGTGGTGTGAATCTGAGCATTGCACAGGTAAAAACAGTAATAAGTTTACATTGGCTTCCTGTAAAATGACACCCAGTTTTCTGACTCCACGCCTGGGGTGGTCACTAGATCTTGGTTGCCAAGACTTAAAATCTACATTTAAAATAATAATAATGACAATTAAATGCTTTTATAAAAATTGCTTTGACTAGTGATGGGTTTAACATTTCTAATGTGGCTGCTAATGAACTGTAACTTTGAACGACTATGTTTTGAAATGCAAGGGAAACAACTGGCAATAGAAGATCATAATATAATATGTACACTGTGAGACAGTTTTTTTCCCTCTGGGTTGAGTTTACAGTAGTCATTATAAATTTCATTCAAAAACAATGTTTCAATTTATTAGAGGTTTTATAGTTTTATGTTTGAAGCATTTATAAATTGTTTTTTTTTTTTTTTTTTTTTTTTTATACTTCAATAGAGCATTATTTGTCTTCTTCCTTTTTTTGCAAACATGATTAATGGACATGTTTTGAAGACGGAGAGATATTTTTAGAAATTATTTAACAAGATTTCAGTCCAAGGCATTGACCAGCTCGGGAGTTGGCAAATTATGCTCATGCCTATTTTGGCCTTCTTCTTTCCTCAGCCCACAACCTAAGAATGAATTTTAGCTTATATTTAAGGCTTTCAACATTATTAAGTGAAGTTAAACTAGCTTTGCTTTATGACACTTGGTTGCCAATCATTATATGACACCTCAGTCAGGTCCACTTGACCCAAACTTTTTCTTATCTTCTCAATGACAATTTCAAGGCCTTCTTTGATCACTCGCATCTGAGAATTGACCCCCCTCTTCATTAAAGAAACATCAGTAATATGTAGAAAGGTAAACAGACGCAAAAGTATACTAAGTTAACTCACAAAAGAAATATATGCCCCAACTTCTCAGGGGAAAATGCTCCTATCTGACCCACAGGATGAGCCCCTTTAAGAAAAACAGAGGCCCTCCAACTTAAACCAGTTTGCCTCTGCCCCCACAGAACCTTCAAATATTAACTATTTGGTCAACTAGATGGTCAGTTTACCAAATCCTGGACCAGCCCATTGAGAAATCTCTTTACTTGTCAAATAATGTCTCCAAGATTAGAATTACTCAAACCACTTGTGGCTGAACAAAACCTACACATTGAATATTGACCTAACAGGACTTGAGATTGAAATCCATTGTTCTTTGTTTGTTGGTTGGTTGTGAATATGTTGGACTGGACATAGTTTCAGAAATAACTGATGGCTAGCCAAATTTGGGTCAGTTGGTTACTGCATGCATAAAAAGTACAACTGCATTCATTTTCCAAACATACTCAACATAAAAGCAATATATGCACAGCCATTGATCAATAGAAGAAGAAAAAGAATGATGTCAAAGTGTTATGTTGATTGAGATTATGCTCACCAAGCATTTCCTGTCATTTCCTTACAGTTATAGTAAATTATGCCCAGCATGTAAAACTAAAAAACTCTCCCACCCAGTACAGCTCATTTAATGCAATAGCATTTCATGTTGATTTTTTTAACAATGCATGGAATACCTACAATAACTGATTTCAAATTTTAATTGGGTTCTGAATTTTTAGGAGATTTTTAATTGTCTCTTGAATCAATGCGTGGAGATAGTGTTAAGATTCACACGTCGTGAAAATGAAATATTGCAACAAAAAAAAAGATAGTCGATACAATTTTTATGTAAATTATTTTTATCTGATATTTTGAACCTTCCTAATCTATTATAGGAATAATTTAGCTAAGTATTTATTATGGAAACGTACTTCATAATTATTAAAATCACATATATATGTACATATATGTAATGATTTTTCCTTTATATTATCTTTGGGTTTCTAGAGCCGATATCAACATTCTGCTTTTTAATTTCACCCTAATGACTAGATGGACATTTTTGTAAGTATTAACCCTACAATAATGCGTTCTTCCAACAAAACAATGAATGCTCCTACACAAGAGAAACACTTGGGACATCCATCTACACATCTGCAGCAGTTGGAAATGTTGTGGAGTGCAAATGTCCAGATGACTGGTCAACACTCTCACTAAGTGGCTCTTGAAAGTCCCCCTCTGGCAGTGGCTCCACATCAGCTAGGTCCACTAAACCTTCCTTCTTTCCACTTGAACAGTAAATGTACTGGGAGTCGAGCTGAGCAAGCACCTGAAAGATAATAAAACTGATTACAACTTTTAGATGCACATTGATGGAAAAGTTTTGTTGCATAAATTAGAAGATGAATAAACATGTTGGATGGATGATCAGATTCCGTTATTTGAATACAGCTCTCTCAATCTGATTAAAAGGTAACTGAGATCTATTCATGACAAAATGTAAAAGAATAAATCAATGATATTATAATGCAATACATTGACATCTATTGTAATTCTGTAAGATATTCCAATAGCCAAAGCTATGTGATGTCACCATCTTAATTTATGAGTGATGCAATAAGTGTCGATGTTAAATTTGCTATCTTTAAAAAAGCTTACTTGTTTAAATTTCCATGAATTTGAACATTCTTGTACTTTTAGATCACACCATTTTAGGTATTCAGTAGTTTAGGTATTCAGTAGTTTGGGTATATAGTAGTTTAGGTATTTAGTAGTTAAGGTATTCATTATTTTTGGCAATGATTTAAATATTCATTTGAGATCACAAAGATGATATTGATTGAGACTATAGTTTCAAGTGCTAAACAACATTTATTAAGCATAAGATTTAGATAAAATTCTACCTGCAAGTAGTCTCCTTCTATGAAAGCAAGTTTGTCTGAATCTATTTCTTCAGGACAGGTGGCTAGTGCTACAACATATCTGATGTAGAGATACAAGAAAGACAAATGATACCAATTACAACAACAAAAAATCCTTAGCAAGTGTCTGAATGTCGTTGTCTGTGTTAAGAGATGGGTTGATTTATTAATAAAAACTGTATTGAATTTAATATTTTTTTTATTAGTTTCTTTGCAAAAATTGTAACATTTAATGACTGGATACTACTTTTACAATTTGCCATTTTTTCCCTTTCATGATATGCCCCTTAAGAGGGCCCTAAATTTATCTTGTGTGAGACCCCTTGTAAAAGTCTAATGATGGTTATTTCAATATCACTTATTTTACCCATATCATGACAGGCTGGGCCCCATAGGTCTCAAGTGTGAGACAAGTCTAATAATGGTAATGCATTACTTAAGTTACCTGTACTCTGGTACAGTAAAATTGTTGTCTGTTTTCCCATCCCATTGGCAAGTTTGAGCAACATCGATTTCACTGGTCAATTTCGGCCTCTCACTGCTGTCTGACTCACTAGATGAGGCTTCTGAACACTCATCAGCAGCAGCAGGTGATGTCGTTATTGGCGAACATGTGTCGCCATCTGCTGACAGCTTCACAGCAGGAGTGGAGGTGGTTTTAATGCACGTACAGGCCAAGTCATGAACAGCCTGTTTTTCCACTTGAGCAGGGAGACTGCCATTTGATGTTATGATCAAATCTGTGTTCCTAATTGGAAAAGATTCCCCATAGGGCAAGTCATACATAGAAAGTGGTCTTGCATGGTGCTTGCTGTCCAATATGCCACTGTCCTCCATGAATTCGGTGTCCCGATCCACAAAGGCTGAAAGTGGCCTGGCCTTTGGGAAATTTTCAGCACTCTTATTCCTGACTGCTCCAGCGGTTGTGATTATTTTGCAGCTCAGTTCTTTCTCTTCCTGAATTATCTTCTCCTTGTCAGGGTTAGGGGCCTTTGTTTTGAAAAAAATTGACCGAATTCTGCTAGGCGTGCTTTCATTTGTCTTCTTGGGGGTCAGATCTAGTGACAACTGGTTTGGCTTTGAAGGTGCAGCTGGTGTTGATGGCTGGGTACTTGCAGGTGAAATGTCACTGGCTATCACAGGAACTAAGTCTTGCACAGGTTGAGCCACAACACTGTCAACTTTTGTTGGAGTTGTGACAACAGGATCATCTGTTTTTACATCTCCGACTTCAGCCACTGTCTTCTCAGCTGCATTTTTTTTATCACTGGGAAGGAGGATTCTATCAAAAAATGACAACAGGCTGAAACCAGATCGGGGAGATTTCTTCACAGGTTGAGGGATGGGTTGTGGGTTGGATTTCTCTAGAAGAAGAGCCAACCCAACATCTTCAACATCAGTCTTACCACTTTCAACATCTGACCGCTCATCTGCAGTGCCCGTGCTAGTCGGGGACTCTACTAAACTTACTGGGGTGACAGCATCCTTTTTCAAGACAGAGGCTGGGACAGATGTGTCAGCAGGGACCAGGTTGCTAACTTCACCAAGCTCAGACACTACAACAGTGTTTCCTTCAGTTTTGTCCTGACTTATTGCAGTAATGACCTCACTAAGATCTTCAGACTTCAGATCAAGTGCACTGACAATGTCATCACCAAGATCATCAGACGAAACCGGCGCCTGCCTGATCAGTTCAATATTTGGCAGAGTGTAGACGGCAGAGTTATCACAAATTCTGATGGGTTCGTCAATTTTTCTGACATGCTCCTCATACTTCCTCACTTCCTCCCAATCAATGTCCTCTGATTTGATGGAGTTGGTGTAGTTTTCATTGACCACAGCCAGCTGAGAGTAAACCGAATCGTCCTCCTCTTCTTCACCAATGACTTGAGCACATGTTTTCTGGTAAGCATCGTTTGTGCTGTCTACAGCTAGAGTGTATGTGTGCAAGGTTTGTGCTCTGTTCACGGAGCAGGTGTCCACAACAGCCATCACCGACACTGGTTGTCTGACCATCTTGGAGAAGCCGTGCCTCTCTTTACGTGAGTGCTCATCATCTTCCTGAATGAAGAGGTCGGACATGTTGTTCCTCCCGTATCTGTCAATGGGGCTGCTGTGGTCTCGGACCACGGCAGGGAGTGATGAGTCATCAGGAATGTTAATGTTCACAGCCCCATTCCTGCTGTAGCTACCGACGTCCGCTCGTTCTGGTCTAAAGGAGTTAATTTTATTCATCTGTCTGTCTCCACTCAGGTCGTTATTGAAGTCTGCAGTTTTGGCAAGGACCTCTTGCTTGGCTTTCACAGACTCTGAGACAGATTCTTTTTCAACATTAGATTTTGCAGGAACAGCAGTTGCTGGGACTACTGCAGCAGATGCTGGGAGAACTGCAGCAGACGCTGGGACAACTGCTGCAGACGCTGGGACAACGGCTGGTGCTGTTGTTGAAGATGATGATCCAATTTTGGCAGCCACGCTGGCCAGAGCATTAGAAATAGTTGGGCTTTTAAACCACCTCCAGGCAGATTGACCACCTCCAGCATTGGGTACAGCAACATTTGAAGATTTCAGGGAGACAGTGGGCAGAGATGACGATGATGATACTGCCATGGTGGAAGCTACTGCCATGGTGGAAGCTACTGCCGATGGATGCTTTGCCGGTTGTTGAGCATTGTGATTGAGGTTGTGGGTTTCACCTGTACATTCTGTTGTTGTTGTTTTCTCATTGGGATTCTTCAATGTCAGAGAAGAAAAGTTTAAGTTAGATTTGAAATATTTTTTTTAATGAATGTGTTATTTCCTCTTTTTATAAATGTATAATCTATAAAATAATTGGTTTAATATTCTGATAACAGTATTTATTTTGAATTAATTTTTTTGGAGTAAAAAAAAAAAATGTATTTAGTCTAATAACAAGAAGAGCATGAAGAGACTGTTTCTCACCTCAAAATTAGAAACACTGGAGGTAACCATGATGCAACTGTCACTCATAACAAGGGCTGCTATTGGCCCAAAATCTAGCTGGAAGGGCAGAACAGCCAATGGCTGCAGAGCTACTAAGAGACCGTTGTAGGACTGTTCCAGAACACCCTAAGGAAAATTCAAAACATTTAACAAACCAAACAAAATAATCTTCTAAATAACATTATACACATTACGTGGAACTTAAGTTTTCAAAAGTTTTTTTCATGTATGATATATATGGTAGTCATGAACTCTGACCTTTAAACTTGCCCTTAAACAAGCATCTTCATGGTATACTTTTGGAACAAGATTCTCCTTGCATCGCACGTAGCCCAGCCAGAAATCCAAGAGCCTCAGGCTAAAAAAAAAAAATAACTTTCAAGTTATTCCTACTTGTATAATTTTTTTTTATTTTTAACATTTCAGAAATATTAATGTTGTCATTTGTTGCAGAATGGTAAATCAGTTACACACATTTAAATTCCAAAGTAACATATTTTTTTGTTACTACATTTAGCCGGCCAAACATGAGCAGCAGCAATTCGTGAACTTCCGATCTACCAAAGTTACTTGACAAAACAAGAACTCAATTAACGCACATTTAAGAATCCCAATTTTTGCTGCACCCCTTCCCCCCCCCATGATACGTCACTGCACACTTTTTATTTCACGCCCATGAACTACATTAAATATTTTGATGTCTCAACCACTTTTAAACTGAATATTTCTTACACCATACTTAAATTGAGATGATTTCATTTTCTAAAAAGAAAATATTACGCACCAGATGCAGCTGTGTTATATTAAAAAAAAATTTATTTAGCATAATTATCAGGAATTATATTTTGCGCGCTATTGAACTCATTATTGAACCATACTTTCTTTCAAACATTTAGAATTATTTTTAATATACTTTCAATACCAAATTCGCTGATAAGAAAGCAGTCTATTAGGAAGCAGTCCATTAGGAAGCAGTCCATTAGGAAGCAGTCCATGAGTCATACCAGAAGTGTAATATATATAAGAGATTAAAGTATGAAAGATGGAGTCCTTACTTGAGCAGTCCTGCAACAAAAGCATAAAACTTGTGCCTGTTGGAGGACAGACTTTGTTTCTGTTTCAATCCTTTGGCCAAGTCGTGCAAGGGCCTCGTGTAAGGGCCTTATCGGGCAGGAAATAAAAATACATGGAAGAATTAATGAAGCTAGTCGATTGGCTAAAAGAGCTTATAGTGTTTATCTACTTGTTTCATCACCAACATTCAAGTAATTGAGCTTAATAATTTCTTGACAACGGAACTCTGCACATTTAATTTCTAATGGGAATTTTATTCATATGCTCAAGGCTGAAATACACTCTTCTTAACACACACACAACATCCAAATAACTCCTCTTACAATATTGCAACTGAGGCCACATGTGTTTGAGCATTTTCTTTATTTGAAAAAAATGTGGAATGAGGATTTTTTTTTTTTTTTTTTTTTTTTTAAGACAGGCTTTACGTCTACTTCCGTAGACAATAAAAATATATATTTTGGGTGCACGTTTCCACATTTTTAATTTGTGTTCATTCATAGAGAAACCTATTTGAAGAGCAGTAGCATTTTGTGAAGGACGGGACATATGTTGGCATATACTTAAGCTAAATGTAATCAATGAAAATGATTTGTTGCTAATGGTAGTGAGCGAAAATTGACTTAATTTGACATATAATAACTACAAAATTAGTTGTAATTGCAAAACTAAGACTAAAAAATTACTTAAATAGATTTCAATTCATTAAGCAAGCCCTGACAGAAAACAGATGATTTTTTGTGACATATGTTTCCGTTTTGCCTCACCCAATTCTGCCGTCATCTCAGCTACCCGCCATGGCGTGAGCTTCACCTTCCCAAATAAATGCATACCACCCTCAAAATCTCTCATTCCATGAGCAATGACACGCTCCACTGCAGGGCAGAGTTCACAGTAGACAAGGGCCGCAACTTCAGGGGAGTCAACTGAGCTACCTAATCTGAGCTGTGAACAGAGAAACGGTAGGTTTCATTTGATATATGCACTAAAATGGTGTTGGAATAGCTTGTGGATTGGGGAACAAACCCTGACAAGAAGAAGACTACCTTTGAACATCAAGTGTTAAAAGATTTTACAACAATTTTATCATAAACACAATCAAAGAGGTCTCTTCTTAAATATTGAAATTTTAGAATTTGGATAATCTACTTAACATCTCTTGCATCCTTTACATATTGTATTATGTTAATTATATTTGATATACTGTGCAGTTGATGGTTTTTTTCCACCATGCTTACCTTCTCAAAGGGATCCTTGGCTTGAGCAAAGTGCTGCAGCAGTGACTCACCAGCTTGGGCAATACCTTTCAGCAGCACTAGAAACATTCAACAGTGAAAACAAAAAATTTTTATAAAATATTTTTTTAACATTTTAAATAGAAATTATATATCATCATTTCCTCACCATTAAAAATTATTTCAAATATTAAATGACTTATGATGTTTTCTTTTGATGACTCTTAATAATGTATTGTTATTCCATGAGTAACTTTGATGACTCCAATTATGTATTGTTATTCCATGAGTAAAAGAACATCATTCATATTCATAATGGAATAAGTTTTGAAATCATCAATACGCCCACAGAAGACCATTTCAATAACTTTAAATTAATTTCATACAATATTTATGGACTGTCGATTTAATTTAAAAAACTGTGTTTTTTCTTTGACAATCCTCAGTACTAATACTAAACCCTCCATCACATTCATAAGCTCTAAGCCCTCTATTATTTTTATAGGCTTTTTGATTGAACAAACATTAAAAAAATTAAGTCAATGCAAGTAGAAAACAAAATTGAAATACAAAAAAAAATTCTTTGAAGCAGCTTTACGTACATAAATTATTATTTTCCATTAGAGCAGTGGTTGGCTCCATTGCAACATCAGCTGATGCTGCTTGTGGTGTGTGGGTTGCAGTTTCTGCGGGAGCCTTGGTCTCTGCAACAGCCGGTACTGTTGTGTCAGATTCTGGTGTAGTGGTGGTGGCAGATGATTGGGATGATGACGTGATGGAGGACATGGCTGGGTCAGGTGGAGGCTGTCTTTTCATGCTGGTCTTGTGCTTTGAGCTTTGGCCTGAAAATGGAAATGTTTTAAATTATCAAACTAGCTAACTTTACTGATTTGTGAGATTACAACGGAAATGGGGGTGTAAACTGATTATCATTTATCTTAAATATTTATCAAAAAGCAATAATCTTTGTAAAAAGTCTGTCAGGTGTTTTTTTTAAATCGGGATTTAACCACCATCTTAAAAATCGGCTCCCTTACAGGACTGCCAGACATGTCTGTGGGTGAGCTTTTGCTTTAAAAACCTGTTTATTTCGGTTCTTTTCTTAGCTATTGGTTTTAAATTACTTTTAATCAAATCTAGAATGATTTCCCTTTGATAAACATCCGGATCTGCTTTCATTCAACGAGTTTTTTTACATACAATGAAGTGTTTGAAGCGGTAGTTTTGATTGTCCATTTTATTTTTGTTACAAACATGAAATCTTGACCTACCCATCTGGTGATCAATCTAATAAAGGTTGAAAATATTACTCTGATGACGATTCAGACAGTGATTTTATAATTTCAGATGCAGATGCTAATCCTAATGAATCGTATAATTATAATCCTAGTAGTAGTATTAGTAGTACTAGTGACGAAATAATGAAATTGATAATTCATCAGCTGATAAACAACCAGCCCCTCCCCCAGCTTAAGTGCCTTGTAGAGAGCTAATACTGTTCTTACTATAAATAATGTAGATTCTAATAGGAAACCTGCTGATCTTAGCACTAACACTAAGTGCAATTTCAGATTTTTTTTCTTTGAAAAATGCAGGTATAAATTTGGAGGTTGCATTGTGACTAGTAAATCAAATGACTGTTTGTTTTTACTTTGCTAGACACACATGTTATTCACAAGCTTGTACTCTCAATAAATGAGTACACTTCCTACAGAATTAAAATCAACACTCCAACATGCAAGAGATCTATTTTTAGAGACTGGAAACCTGTAAATAATTATGAGACCTACAAATTTCTAGCAGTAACAACAATGATGGGGATGAACCCTCGTCCATTTGTTTATGACTTTTGGTCAATGGGATGCATACACCCTGGTATGTCACAATGTTTAAGTGAGAACAATTCTCTACTTGCTACAAGAAATAAGTGTAAAATGTAGCTTTTATAAGCTCACAGATCAATATCAGAGAAAATCTAGAAAAATAACCCTCAGAAATCCCAACTTGCAGACAGATAAACAGAATATGCTGCGACCATTATTCCAGAGGGGGGAAAATGGTGAAGTTCCAGGTCGTGGTCATCCCTGTGCCATTGAGACTCTTATCAGAGTATAAGATAATATAAACCGGTATACGTTTGTGCTGGATGTGTGTCAAACCCGCACATCCATATGGATTGTTCTCAGGCTTACCATAGCTAAACCCAGATGAAGAAGATATGACAAATTTATGGTAAATTTTCCATTTACCATAATAAATGTTAATACATACAAGGATACAGTGCAAACATTTTCTAATAGAAAGATTTTCTCCAGTGGAAATAGTTTTTTTGTGGATATTATTAGTGTGGCTGTGACAATGGATAATGTGCTCTGGCTGTGACAATGGATAATGTGCTCTGGTGTTTCATTTTTTTTTTCTTGTTTTTAATGTGATCTTCATTATTTGTGATGTACATATGGATATAGTTTTTAGAAAAAAACATTTTTCTTACACTTTAGATTATAAATTTCTCTTTGTGTGACTTGGAATGGGTGTTTTGTGAACATTTGGTGAGTTTTTTTATTTTCCTTAAATCATAATCACATTTATATATTAAAATTTAAACTTAAGTCTGTATTCTCTGTAAAGAGCATGCATTCCCCTTTAATTCCATACCAAACTGAAAATTTTCTGATGAAATACAAAAAGTTATGATGGTTTAGAGATAACATAGTAGTATGTAACAAATAAGCAAAATAGATACTTCCGCCAGAATGTGGAAATTAATTCCGGATAGAAAGAGTTAAGGCTCTTTATTAATAATTTAATAAATGTCAGCCTGTCTGCCCCATCCCCCAGATTTCACTTAGCAAATTTACTTACTTTCTTCTATTAGATGTAATGTCAGCATGTCTCCTCCCATCTCAATGGCTTCCACCTCCAGCTTCACTGTCTTGGTGTCGTCACTCTGCCGCTTGGGAGAGCATTTGGGGGACTGGTGTGGGGAGTGGAAGGACACCTCAGAGGCAAAACTGACACGCTTGGATTTTGTCGAGTCTTCTGAGGTTGTTGAAGATGATGTGGATGAGATAGCGACAGAGTGGGAGGTGGAGGACGACGATGACGATGAGGATGTGTGTCGCCCCCTGTGTTTGGGTTTTCTTCTTCGCACCACTTCTGCAATGAAATTGACACACATAACATATTATATATAAAACATCCTATTAACCAACATGACATTTTATTTTTAAAACATCCTTTGCCAATTATTAAGGATATAATTTTTAGAACACTTAAAACTCATTTAACACTAAATATCCACATGGCGTCGACCAATTTTAACCTTTATACCCACATGATGATGATAGGCGTCTATATAACATAACAAGAAGAAAAATTCATGAATAATCTTCCCTTAGTTGAGCACGCATTATAA
The DNA here is from genome assembly GCA_964017045.1 of Omphiscola glabra. NCBI lineage: Eukaryota > Metazoa > Mollusca > Gastropoda > Lymnaeidae > Omphiscola > Omphiscola glabra. Next base: position 10,504,458 of record OZ024811.1, on the reverse strand, counting down.
CATGCATACACAATTCCCAAATGGATAAATCACAAATTTTAAGTGAAAATAGCTTGTTTAAAGTCCGGTGTTTATCAAATTTTGAGGTTTTTTACACCAATCAATAGTAATTTTGTCAAAAATGGATTCAAGATGATGAATTTGATGGCAATTTAGATGTCATTGTAGATAATTCATTGGTTAACTGTGTCAGCTGTAGCAATACAGATTCCTGTATTGAAATTAAGTGAAATAAATTTCATCCATCTCGGCAAAGTTATTGAGCTTACTATCTTATAACCTTATTTTTCAACATACTGGGGAGAAGGTCAAGTGGATAGAAGAGATTTTTTAAATTCTTTTCTGCTATGATGTTATAAAGTGTTAACATTTTATCTAACTTTTTAAATTTTTTATTTTGATTTTGATTTTGTAAAATATAATATTTAGACTTTTGTAGGTGCGCAAAACAGGATTTATTGAACTTAAGGAACTTAATATTGACCCAAAAGGAGCTTTGAAAATTAATTTTCCAATGAACAATATCATATTTCATCTCCATGACAACAGTGAGAGCAGTCATTCACCTGCATTCATATTGACCACCTCGTACTTGGGGAAACCATCTTCTGTTACAAGTAGAGGCATATTGCCATCACATGCAATTGAGTGTCGATTGCTGGCATTAGCCCGCCTGGGGGGCTTTGTGGGTGCCTGGGCTTCCAGAGAGTTACTGTAAGGAGGACATAGAATTACTCATGTGGATCTATTAGGTGGAGGTGGAGAAAAAAAAAAAGGGGGGGGGGGATGACACAGTACAACTAAATGACACTTGATAGAAAAACTGTGTTACAGTTATAGCTTTTACAAATATTTTTAAAATTTTATAAGTATTTGCTATAAAAATGAATTGTGGGAAATATCCATGGAATAAAAAGCATTAGCAGACAAAGGGTAGTAGAGTTATTGTCAAAACTTCTCCTTTTAACAATTTAATGTTGGACAACACAAAGATTTCGTCAGTCAGAAGACCGTACCCTGATGCAGCTTTCCTGAGACATGACTTCAGCGGTTTTCTCTCCTGCAACCACTTGTGGTACCTGTGGATGAGCTCATCGTCTATGCTGGGTGCGGAGAGGCAAGGGTTCTCATGATGGTGGTGGTGGTGGCTATGGTGGTGATGGCGGTCATGGTGCTCATCGTGGCAGCAGTCCCCTGAGTGACACAGGCGGCAACACGTAAAAAACATGATCTTTCATTATTAATCATTTAATGGTATTAACAATGGCTTTTTCAATTAGTAATGAATATATAACTCAAAAACTGAATACATTTTATTCTATATTTAAGATGTAAAGCAACAAAATCTAAGGTGTTCAAACTTCCAAGTTTTAAACGAAATGATTAAATATGTTCAGTAATTGTGATTCGATTATTAAATTTTTTTGCCACTCAAATACATTTAATAATTAATTTTTCGTATACATGGTCTAGACCTGTTTACTCTTACTACTTTGGTGTACAGTGTACGATTTTGAGGTGTATACATTATATATAATGTATGTTTATTTTTTACTATTAAGATAATGTATTGAATGATTTTGTGATGATATTGTACGATTTTAAGAGTTTGAGGGTAAACAGTTCTGATGGTCTTATTTGATTTATTTACTTTATACAAACTGACACTCGGCAGTTCCTTTCTAACTTATAAAAAGCTTACAGAAAATAAGCTTTAATTGCATAACACTAAGCTCCTGAAATAAAGGAATAAAAATAATTGTTTAGGCAACTTTCTGCAACCATACACACCTTCATGATCCCATGGCGCATGCCAAACATCCTTACAGAAACTGCTACTGTTCTGAGGAGTGAAATCATCATAGGAGAGATTAGAAGAGCCAGAGCTGTGACCACTCTCTTCCTGCAGCGAGTAGAGGGCCTCAAAGTTGTACGTGTTCAGAGATGATCCCGTGCTCCAGCGACGTTTGGGGTGGGGCACTTGCGTCTGCTGCTGAGGTATCGCCTGGTTGCCCGGATCATCATCTGATGGCACCTCCTGGCGCCTCGGTATCACAGGGTAGCTTTCATTGACGACACGTTTGCCTGGGATGGCCTTGTGGGCTGCAGGGACTGCTACCACGGTGTGAGGGCTGCCGCCCCTGGTTTTAGAGCCTGTGAGATCAGACTTTGGTCTTCTGTGCACCGTCTCACTGGTGACATTTTTCTTGGCCAACAGAGCATTGCCACTGGCCGACGATTTCATGTCTGTGAGAGAGTTGTACAGCTGCAGCTGCCCAACAACGTTAGGGGGATTCTCCACCTGAACTTCAATCATCTTACAGCACTCCCCATTGATGGATACCTCTTTCTGGGACTGGTCAGCACACGATTCACAGCTATTCATGGCAGCTTTTAAACCTTCCCTCTCCAGGCTGCTCTCGAGGTGAGGAGGTTGGAAAAGAATGTGCTCCAGATCGGCAGGCATTTCAATACAGCCCCTGCCATCAATAATTGGCGGGTTGAGATCCATGTTTTGTCTGTGTAAGTTTTCATCCTCTTCCATCAGTTCTGAGCAGTGGCAGCACGGCGCCTGGGCTTCTCCCAGGATCTCTTGAAGGTCTGCTGGCATGTTGTCTGCACAGTCACAACCTAAGCACCCCGGATGATCTTCCTCTCCGCAGCCCCCATACCCTTGACCCCGACACACGCCACGGCTGGTGCATTCTGGGATGGCGCAACTTTCCGCCTGTTCCTGTTCACATCCATCTGCATGCCCACAATCACAGTGGGGTATGTCAAAGTCATCTTTCAGATTTACATTCTCTGCCATGTCAGCTCTGGTGTCATCATCATATTTGACATTACAGGCTTCTTTCTCCTCCTCATGCTGAATCTCATTATTGATATTTTCATCTTTCTTTGTTCCCTTTGATATTTTTGCTCTTATCCTCTGGGAAGCTGGTTTTGCAGAGTCCCCAGGCCTAACCAGCAGTTTCTTGCCTGTTTTCTTATCTAGCGTGTTGTTACTCAACTCTCTGCTTTTGTTTACAGCCGGAAGCCTGGAGGTAGGCTTTGTGTCTTGTTTAACAGGGGCGTACCCTGAAGATGTGGATGAAATTGAAGAGTTGGATCCAAAGCAGCTCGGCCCCTTGCTGATCGGGACAGGTATTCTCCCTTTCTTGGTCCCCATTTTCTGTTTCAATAGTTCTGAGTTGATTTCTTTTGAGCTATTGTTCCTGGTTGACTTGGTTCGAGCAGGGCCACTATCACTTTCAATACTGCTCTGTTTTTGAAGTCTGGATGTTAAAACGCTTGGAGCCCTGGTCAGTCTGGTGTCAGGCTTTGTGACAGCTGGTGGGTCCTCCACAGAGGCCTCATCTTCTAGAGTTCTTGATTCAATGGTTGAAGTGGAGGAGCTCTTCTGGTCACTTTTACTGGAGGAAGCCGAAGATGATGAGAAGCAGCTGACCACATACTGACCGCTGGTGACTTTCTTTGAAGATGAGGATGATGAGGATGACGAGGTAGAGGACACAGATTTGGAAGAGGTGGCGTTTCCTAGGGGTGGGCTGCCTGCCATCCCAGAGTAACCGCCTTCCGTTGGGGTGAATCCTCCACTTCCACCACTGCGGCCCGATCCATCATCTCCACAACCTTCTACATCCCTTCCCTCAACATCACAACCATCAGGTTTAACATCTTCAAACTGTGCCAAGCTCTGATACTTTACTTCATTGCTTGTAGTGCTTCCGCCCTGAGGTTTTTGACCAGTCTGCACCCCATGCATTCTAGATACATCCTCCCTTGAATGGTGCCTCGCCATCATTCCTGTGCTGGCGGACTTGGGAGCTGGATGGCGGAGCAGCCTTGAGCAACTGGGAGAGTGAGATACAGCCCTTGCCTTCTGGTTAACAGCCCGCAGCCCATTATTGGACGATGCCTGATGTGCATTGGATACACTGGAAGCCCTTTTTACTGCAATAAATTTGGTTTGTTGATCTCTGATAATGTCATGGCTGTTTGATCGAAGCTTATTTGAACTTTTGGGTGAGTTTTTGAGCCTTGCATCTGCTTGGTTAGCATTGTGCTCAGCAATGTTGTGATCTGCGTAAAGATCAGGGGGGTTGTGAGAAGCACATTGGCCTTGTCCACATGGCTGGCCACAGCGGAGAGGAGATGAACCTCTTTGCTTGTTGCAAAAGGTTGGAGAACCGTTAAAAGATTTTGATTTTTTTGAGAACTTTTCTCCCGTTTTAGATGGAGAGCTCTGGCTCCTTGGGGAACATGGGCATCCACAACATGAAACAGTTTGTCTGCGTGAAGGAGAACATGAGTGTGATCTACAGGGCGAGTACGAGTGAGATCGTGTGTGCTCAACATCCACGATGGGGCTCAGAATTATGGGAATCTTGACAGGGTCAAAGAGTGAGGAGTCTGGTGATGTTGCTCGCTGATCACCATCATTGTTGACACAGCCTAGGTAGTTGAGGAAGGATTTCCTCTTCTCTTTAAGAAAACTCAAATCTGGCAGAGATCTGTGAGTGTAGTAGGAGTTCAGACCCATGCGTGATGGTGAAAGGCTTGCTGTGCGGTATATATCAGCGGTTCGAACCTTTGCTATGTGGCAGTCATTTGCAGAGGCAGCACGATGAATCTGATGGGACGGAGATGTATTTTTCTGTGGGGATCTGGCAGAATCCCTCACATCAAATTCATCCCCATGGTAAAGATCAAAGGTTGCATCACCAGGCCTTCTGTAACCACACTGTCTTCCATCACATCCATATCCAGTCTCATTGGCCATCCTGTGTCCATCACCGTGGTTGAAATGGCCGTACTCGCCTTGTTCATGTGCTTCAGGTGCGTAATCCCCACCTTTGGCATGAGGAGCCTGGTCGGGTTCTTTGCTGTATTTGACGCAGACCTCCTCGAGTAATGAGAACAGATCTCGTTCTGGTGTGTATGGGGATGTCTGCTGAGACATATGGTTCAGCTGAGGGTCTGGAAGTCCTTCAAGGGATGTCTGTAGACCAAAGTCTTGAGTTCTGTTAGACAAAAACCAGAACACAAAAAAATTAACTTTTTTTTCTAAAACTTATTGAAAGGTTGATTTTCTAACGCTCTTTTTACTGGCATTCAAAGCCCCTTTTTATTGACATCAATAAATATTTTAAAATTATCTGTTTTGTATGCTTTATTACTAACAAATGCTTTAATGCATCTAAAATACAAGAGAGAATAAAAGCAAAATATTGTGAAGAGTTTTTATTTCTACAAATTTCTTTTACTACTTTAAATTCAGATCCTGAATATATCTACAGTTGAATTAAAACTTACTTTGGTGGAAACTGAGAAGAAAAATTCCTGGTTCCTAGCCAAAGGGTGACAGTACTGGGGGACATTAGTGTTTCCTTGGACGTCATCATACGTAAGGAACGTAACGTCTGGGTACAGCCTGACTTCATGTTGGCCGTGCTGGTGGCCGTGTCTGCTGCTGTCAGGTCCAGGTGCAGCTTCTCTCGCCTCTCAAACTCTGCTCTCAGCTGGGCCCTTTTCTGCATGATGTCACTGCGCTGGACACACATGTTGTAAAATGGGTAGTGACCTGAAATATTTCAACACTGATGAGAATGCCATCTAACAAAATTAATTTAATTTTTAAAAAACTTTAACCTCATGGTCAAATGACAAAGCGTCATAAACAGTCATAATTTAGTTGTATGGTATTTTATGTGTCCATAAAAAAATTTGCTTGTCAATAAAAATTCTGCAGATTTAGAATATTTGTCCCTATATTTTATTTTTCTGAGTTGGCAACCCTTATACTGCTTCTTACAATGCCTCCAGACAAACTTCAACAATTATTGAAAGTATCTTTGAAGCAGGCTGTCTTGTCAAAAAGATTTTTAAGTATTCAATTGAATTACAAACATCTATGTTAAAGTTTACTTTATTGAGTAAGTGATGAGGTAACAAAGAGTCTGTTTATCTGCAGACCAGTAAAATATTCCAAAATGTTGAGCTGTGTGAGGATTCAACTAAAGTTGTATTTTAGATTCAGAGTGGTTTTCATGAGATGAACAGGAAGACATGCTAACCTGATGAACAGGCCGAGTCGCAGGAAGTCGCTGCGCTGTGACAGCAGCTTCGTTGTTGGTGTTGTTGAGGATGTGCCTGGTCAGGCTTTGGTGCAATGTCCTCAGCATTTAAGAATCCCTCTCTTAAGAGTATCTGGACAGTCAGGATAGACAAAAAGCATATTATTATCACACAATCTCTTTACAGTTGCAAAAGAGGAATTTAATAAATAAAGTAGGGATGAAAAGAAAATTACTTTAATTAAAAATAACTTAAACAAACAACAGAACTCCAACCTGGTCAATCTTGGCCAGGGTATCAGGAGACGGAGGATTAGACTGTGACCTCAGCCTTTGATATAGGTCAAGGACATATGATGAATGTCTCTTGTGATGAAAGCTCTGCTCTGCTTCATCTGTGTCCCTGTCAGACTGGGTTGTCTCCCTTGTCTTGGTGACCTCCTCGTCATCTGATGTTTCCTCAGAGAATCCCCTGAAACATCTGAGCCAATGAATACAAAGGTTGTCACAGCCTGCCTTCTGATCCTGGCAGTTGTATTGTCAGCGGCATAACCAAGAAATCACATGTTTCTGACTTCATCACAATTATCATCTAATATAATTATAAGGGAGCATTTCAAGTCCCCAGAAAAATGTGTACTAAAGCTTTCAGAACTTTCATTTTTGCAAAAAAATAGAATAAGTAGAAAGAGAAGGATTTCTTCATTAAGTAAAATTCTATTTTTACAGCCTTGGATTTTTCTAGAATGTCTGTATAACCTCCCTTTCCCACATCCCCAGCTTCAGAATGAATGGGTTTTCAAGCAGGTTTATTCATCAACATAATGAGATGGAGCACACAACTTGGACTTTTTTTTTTTTACATGAATGAGTCAACAACAAAAATTCAAGATAGGACTGCCAGGACTTTTAACAATGTGTACAAATAATGTTATTTTACATTGCTCCTTTTGCAGGAAAGAAATGTAAGAGTAAAAAATCTCTATTTTTATAGCCATGGATTTTTTTTTTTTAAATTAGAATCAAATGCTTGTCATAGGGGTAATGTCTATCTATCCCCCCCCCCCTTTTTTCCAGCAGTTTTATTCATCAACATAATAATAACAGACCCTGTTACTTATGCATACAACACAAATTTTTTGCACTGCACTTATATTTGTTGTCACGGCACAATGGTGTAGTGATTTGTAGGAAAATAATAAAAAATACACTAGAGAAAGTAACTAATTTTTATGGCGTAGGAAGAATTCATGTTTTTTGAGTAGAGAGGGAGTGAACGAGATAACTTTGATGTAGGAGGATGACATGTTATATGTTTTTGATGGATTTACTGAATTAATAGTTAAATAAAGTGTTGTACGCGTAAGGATATATATTCTTCATATTGCCACTATAATTGTTATAACATTCTAATGTCAAGGAATCATATGTGATGTATTTAGCATATATAATAAATGTAGTGTTCATTCGACCTTGTTGCTTCTTAGCGAAGAGAGGGACAGTCGTTGTGGAGTTGAATGACATGGTAGTGTTGGGAAGTCATCACTTGCATTGAGGAAATGCAGTACATTATTAGCTAACATTTATAGGTAATTATACTGAATCATAAACGCCTACATTTCTATAATTTTACAATCTAAAAACGATACAATAATTGGGCTTTTTGAAATGTATGAGTCAACAAAAAAAATTCAAGATTTCACTGCCAGGACTTCAACTATATGTACACATAATGTTATTTTACTAGGACTTTCAACTATATGTACACATAATGTTATTTAACTATGTTCCTTCAGCAGCAAAAGAAATGTAATAGTGAAAAGTGCCACACACGTGTTTCATACAACTGAGGGTTTGGGGCCTGGTTTCAGCTTAACTTTGAAACATTGTGTTTAAATAATACAAGCCTGTTGTCTTCTGACCTGTTGGTGGCCAACTCGGGGAGAACAGTGTGTTTAAATAGTACAAGCCTGTTGTCTTCTGACCTGTTGGTGGCCAACTCGGGGAGAACAGTGTGTTTAAATAGTACAAGCCTGTTGTCTTCTGACCTGTTGGTGGCCAACTCGGGGAGAACAGTGTGTTTAAATAGTACAAGCCTGTTGTCTTCTGACCTGTTGGTGGCCAACTCGGGGAGAACAGTGTGTTTAAATAGTACAAGCCTGTTTTTTCTGACCTTTTGGTGGCCAACTCGGGGAGAACAGTGTGTTTAAATAATACAAGCCTGTTGTCTTCTGACCTGTTGGTGGCCAACTCGGGGAGAACAGTGTGTTTAAATAATACAAGCCTGTTGTCTTCTGACCTGTTGGTGGCCAACTCGGGGAGAACAATGTGTTTAAATAATACAAGCCTGTTTTCTTCTGACCTGTTGGTGGCCAACTCGGGGAGAGATTTCGACCTCTCTGCGTTGACTTCACGAGCTTTGCCCAAGTTGCGTAAATTTCTGATTTGTTTCCATGTGGTCAGCCGCCCACTACGTTTTATGAATGATCCATTCGATGTTTTAGCTGAAAGATTGTAAAGATTGAGGTTAGTTTTATGAACAATGCCTCTAATAGTTTGGCTGAAGGTGATTAGGCTTCTAGTTAGGTATTATACCGGTAGTGATTGATATATTCCATGTTTTGGTTAAAAGAGTATTAATATTATTAATAACACAAGTCCTTTAACAATTAATGTTACATAAGTTGCATTGTTAAACAATCATGTTTGAGATATTTTATCAAAAATCAATATTCTCATCTTTGAGTCTGAATGTTTGACTGGGTTACTTACGGGCGCAATGTTTTTCCAGTTCTCCACTTGACAAGAGGGCAGCACAGAGGGGGGATAACTTGTGGGAGCCTGCACTTTGGCTCAGCGAACCGGGCGACCCAGATGATTGGGAGAGATATTCCTGAAACAGTATTAGTAAAGAACAAAATGTTTATCAACTATGGTGATTAAATCATTTATAACATAAATTAACACAGGGCAGAAAAACGTTAAATCAAACATAAAAGAATCATAAATAGAATTCAGTAATGACAATTACTCAAAGGTATTTTAATTTCATAGACTTTTTAAAGTCAGAATAAATGAAAGTTAGATGTCATTATTTAATTTCTTCTCTTCTACAATCTTACCTGCAATGCTTCCAAACAGATTCTGCCAGGGTAGCGGCTACCTTTCATGTTCCAAGTACACAGTTTTCCTTTAACCTCACCGTTAGTACTTGAGGGCACAGTGCTGCCCCCTGCTGATGCAGATGTGTTTGATGCGGCTCGAGACTTGAGATTTGCAAACTGGAAACTGCTCGACTGTTCATCCTCTGCCTCTCCGCCAGAGCTCATTGATCTACTTCCTGTGTAGGAATAAAATAATAAACAGTTGTCAGTTTGGCTCTTCAGGACTAAGAATAGTCGTGAAAAATATAATTTGAATTTATGTTTAAAACAGATGCAAGTTTTCATCAAATTTTATTATCATTTATTTAGAGATCCCGAAACAAATGAGAATACCAACACACTAGTTTTCTTTTTCTGAAATTTTACTTTCATTTTATTAATTTTTAAGTTCTGAAATTTTTCTTTCAGTATATTATTATTTTCAGCACATATTACCATGAGAAAGAACTTAGAACATTGTATATTCTGGGGTGGATGGGGTGAATATGCATTAGTTTTTGTTTTGTCTTTATACAGTTGTTCTTTATTACATACATGTATTTTATTTTATTGTCACGATTATGTCTCTTTTTCTAATATTTTTATGTACAGCGCGGTGAGTCAATGTGAAACTCTAACGTGAATTGCAGAAACAGTACTGAAGAGAACCAGCTAAGTTCAGAACTGACCTAGTTTGTCATCTTGAGAGGATGTCTGAGAGACATAAGAAGACTCACTCTCTGTAGAGAATTTACCTGTAAAAAAAAATACAAAAAGTCAACGTTTAAACACAAGAAGAGATGGAATTATTCAAGAAAAAAAACATTATAGTTTTATTATGAGGACACACTACTATTTAAGACAGCAAGTTGGCCAAGTTAACATCAACAAGTATAAATAATGTGCCATAACTCTATAATAGTTTATTGTGTAACAAGATCTCATCTATGGAAAAAAGTTCTGAAATGTTAGCAGTGTCTCTTAAATTCTTGGTAAAGTCAAATTAAGAACCTTGCGAGCCTCCGTCAAATGACAGGAAGTATGCATCTTTATGGGGTCCACATTTGACTGTGATGTCAGCCGTGGTAGATGAAGATCGACTGCCGCTCAGACTTGTGGTTGCTGTCACCTCAGCTTCACCGCCTTCTAGTTGCCGAGACAAACTGTCTGTTGACAAGTTTTGCTCCTGAAACAAAATTAAATATTAACACATCCAGTTCTTAAAATTGCTATTTCACCTAAACCGATCTTTAATGTGTACAATTAAATCATTTTACCAAGTTCTACTTAAAATCTCAAAGTGGTAAGGTGGTTAAAAAATAGCAACTTTTTTAATTTTTTTATTTGAGAAACAAACCTGTGAGTTGGTGACACAAGGGGGAGTAAACAGTGGCTCATTTCCTGGGAAGTCCAGCATGTCGCTTGAGCACATCATCTCTCTTTCCGAGGATGAAACATCCATGGAAGTGCGACTTCCTGTTCCTGACACTTCTGACTCACAAGGTCCAGAGTACAAGTCTTCATTCTACAGATCAATATAGTAATAAAAGGAATCATTTCAAGGTGCAAAACTTTATTTTCCCTATTGACAGGAGAATATTGTATGCAAGATTACAGTTACAAATCATCGATTGAAACAACATATAGCAAAGTAAAATTTTTATCTGTTACAGTTTGCAGCTCTTTTGTCAATGGAGTGCAGAAATGAGTTTGATAAGAGTGAATTTTCTTGGCCGTTTCATCAAATAATATTTTTGTTTTATTGTTTAAATTTCAAAGGTTGTTCTTTTTTTTTTCTCAACTCATTTTAACAAACAAAATGCCAGCCATTCCTAATTTTTCAATAGTTTACAAATATCGAGATCCCCATTTCCAACAAATAGAAAAAAAAACATTTGTTCCTCATTTTGATTTAGTAAACACTAGATCAAACCCAAATATGTAACAAAATGTTTAAACCTGTAAGAATGAGTCCCTCAGTGCTCCAAATGCTGTGTAGCTTCCATTGAAGGAATGTGGCAACAAGACTTGCTGGCCAGGTGGTTGGGTGTTGTGAGGACCGGGGAATCCTGATGCCAAACATAATATAACAATAATGACAAGATCTTTTTAAAATAATATGCCTAAGGCCGAGGCAAAACTTACAACCATTATCGTTTAATAATGTTGAAATAATATGCCTATGTCCAGACCAGTGGTTCTCAACCCTTTTAGTGCTCGAATGACCTTTACACAGGGGTCACCTAAGACCATAGGAAAACACTTATTTATGAAGTAGCAATGAAAATAATTTTATGGTTGGGGGTCACCACAACATGATGAACTGTATTTAAGGGTTAGGAAGGTTGAAAACTACTGGTCCAGACAGTACATAAACATTTTATTTAATCATTTAAAAATAAGCCTGAAGCTAAACTTTGTAAAACCATTATTATTATATCCTTTGAAGATAAGATACCTAAGGAAAAACAGTATATATTCATCCTTTTAAAATAATACATATAACGTGCAAAATAAAAACTAGAACAGTCAGTGTCGACAAATTATCACATTTACTATGCTTAACATGGTTTTTGAAATTTAGGGTCGGTTCACACGATCAAATTTTCCTTCAAGCATTTCATGCAATTCGTGTACAAAGCCTTGTCACAACTTTCAAATTACTATTTGATCAAATTCCCCAAAAAAGAAACCACGCACAAAATAGTGTGTCCATTCAACAATTTGACGTGAAATTTGATAGTGTGAACTGACGCTTAATCTATTTTTTACTCCACTGAACACCATTCACAAACAGTAAAATTTAAAAAAATTAGTTCTTTAGATTTAGATCCATGTAATTATTATTATTATTATTATTATTATGGGTAGTTTTCTATAGCGTGGTACCCCAGCCTAGGGCTGGGCTCACCACGCTGTACATGCAAATTAAAATGAACTTAAAAATATAAATTAAAAACCAACCATTCCATAACAATTTACATGTGAAGCCATGGACGGCACTCAGCAGCATCGTTTAACTTTCAGAGGGGGAATCAGTCAGGATAGTAAAGTTTAAAGAGGTGTGTTTTGAGTGCAGTTTTGAAGGCTGTGATGTTTGATATAATTCTGATGTGTAGTGGAAGAGAATTCCATTGTTTGGGGGCACAGTAAGAGAAAGATCTTTCACCGTATGTTTTTGTGCGAGTCTTAGGGACATAAAGAATACGATCGTCTGCGGAGGAGCGAAGCTGTCGAAGGGGTGAATAGACAGAGAGAATTTCGGTTAGATATGAAGGGCAGGAATTCGAGAAAAAGTGGTGGCACAGAACAGAGAGTTTATAATCAATCCGTGCTTGTACAAATTGTGATTTGCCAGAAGGATAGTTTAAGAAGCAGTACATAAAACTGAAAACAAGCAGTACGAACCTGGAGCCAAAGAATCAGCCAGACTGAATGCACAGGAACCTTGCAGGATAACACCCACAGAACTTTGGAGGTTCCCATCAAATTGAACTATGAAATCCTCATCAAAGAAATAATCATTGAAAGAACTGTCATCCTGTGACGCCCTCTGGTCCTGGCTGCGGTCAAAACTGTCACTGTTGTCCATGCTGGTAACAGACGACAGATCTCGGCGTAGAACTTTCCCGTCCATGGGCAATCCTGAATTAGCCGCTGAATCCTTGTTCCTCCAATGCCTTGGGGAAGACGACGATGACTCAGACTCCTCCATCATGGTCACAGCACCGCGAGGCTGTTTGACCGGGATGTTCTCCCCTGTTGTAACCATGGGGTATTTGTCGTCCAGGTCATTGTAATTTACCTGTTGCACAGTTTTGGTGGAAGAAATGTGAATGTCTTCAGTGTTACCTCCACCTTTTTCATTCACACATACATCATCTTGACAAGACATTTGGTCCACATCAACATTATTTTGGTCATTTTTCTCTGCATCATCAGCTTTTCCTATGGCATTTGAATCATTTTCTGTATTTTTGCTCTCCAACACATTTTGATTATCTTTCTTAATTTTAGGACGGTGCTTAATAGTTCCCACATGGTCACTCTCTGAGGAAAGTGAACCATCCATGCCTTCTCTAGATTCACTATGAACCTCGTTGGAAAAGTACCCACTCTCCGGCCGAGACCTTTTGTCTACAAAGGGTGCAGTTGCACCCTCTATTTTAGATTCGGTCGGAGAAATATCCTTCCATGTTGTGAGCTTAACCTGTGATTTTCCAATAACATGACCACGGTCAAGTTTGGCATTCAACGCCTCAATGATAGGTGTGGTGGCTTTTGATATATCTACATTGTCACTTATCTTATATTTGTCAGCAAGTTTCACTTTATCCAACTGCCCAATGTCCAGTTCTGTGCCGTAGTGTCCCTTGGGTTTGATCGGTTTGCCTCGTTTTGGGCTGGTGGCCTCAAAGGATGATGATGATGAGGAAGTTGTTGATGACTTTTTGGGGCTGGTGGATAAGTTGCTATTTTTGGCTCCGGCAGTATTTTTTCTAGTGGGTCTAGGACTTTTTGATATAGAGTTTTGTCTTTTTGGGAAATTTTTTGAATTGGAAACATTCGAGTTGGCATTGTGGATTCCATCACCAGGGCCTGATTTAACAGGGCTCCTGCAGTTTGATTTATTTCTCCCATCCACTAACAAGGTGCCTCCTAGTTTTCCTGCATCCTTTAATGGAGAGGAGGAAGGAGAGGAACTTTCAGATTTTGGAGAAATTTCTTTCCAGCTGGTCACATCCCCTGAAATATGGTGCGTAAGAAACATTAAATATCCATACAAAAATAAGACTTATAATAACGGTTGACTGGCATTAAAATGACACTTGTAAAAATAGATGAAAGTAAGGCACCAACACTAAGAGATACCTTTCTACCAGTTACTCACCCCGGTGAATAACACCTTTCCTCTGGCCAAGGGCTCCAGTCCCCATTTTGATGACAGGCCCAGGCTCCATGACTAACGTACTTGGATGAGTCAGAGTGCTCTTAGGAGTGACATTGTCAACAGCACTACTGTCGTCTGATGTCTGAGCAGGTCTTCCAGACTGCCGTCCTTTGTCATTGTCCAAGCTGTAAGATGTGTCCCTTGATGTGATTGGAATTGTTGGGTGCCCTTGCCACGCCTGTGATAATTTCATTCATATTTTGGTTAATTATTTATTTTTTTAATATTTTTTTTCATAAAAATAATAAATAAGTAGAAAACTGTAATTGATGTATTTGAATTTTAAAGCTTTAAAACCATTTTAAAAGCCAAGTCAAAATACTGAAATATTTATATAATACGATTTAAAATCTTACACATAAACATACAGTGCTACCCAATAGCTAATAAGTTACTGAAGTATTTAATTTTTTTTAAATACTTTTTAACACTTACAATTTTTTTTTAATTTGTAATAGCTGAAATATCAAACAGAAGTTAACAAAATATGCAATATTAACTAATTCTAATAGCACACTTATTGCTGACCCTGACAAAGAGTAGCAAATAAGGATTGTTAATAGGAACAAATATTTATTTTATTCCTTTTCTCTCAATCAAGTTGTAGAATAATCAAAACAATTATTAAACTGCAGACTTTATAGGATATATTTTCACATGGACATTGATTGGTCCAAAAAGAAAATGACTGTAAGCTTAACTCCTTTATGAAAATGGTGGTACAGTTACCTTTTTTTGTTGAATATGTAATTAATAATTATATTTTCTTGCTTGAATATAAAATTATAAATTGCAATGAGCTCTCAAATCAAAAGCTAGATTCAGTTTCAAATTATGGCAACCTAGCACATTATCAAATTTGTAAAGAAACAATAACTTCAGATTCTTTAAATGTAATTCTTAATTATTATTTTTTTCTAATGTATATAGCTTTTTTTCTTATCTTAACAAACAAAAGCTGATGGCATGAATTGATTTTTTTTAAGTATTCACTTGAGATACAGCCTCATCGCGAAGGGCTGCATTTTAATTTTTACATTTATTTTGTTTTTGTAAATAAACTTTAGAAAAATCAATAAACTTACAGCAGAAAGAAAAAAAATGTTAAACTTAAAATATTATCACCAGAATTCTATTTAATTTATTTTCTTTTTAAATTCAAACTCGTGCTTCACTAGCTATAGCCCGCCAAACAATGGCAGCTGCATGAACTTCCCATCTACTAAAGCTACTTGACAAAGAATGCATTCAAGTAACGAACTTTATAATATTCCCAATTAGTGCTACCCCACCCCCTCCAGCTTCACAACCGCACACTTTTTTTCATGCTCCTGAACTAAAAAAATATTAATAATCTAATATCCCACAGCCTTTTATACCACCGATTGGCAACACCATATTTAAATATAGACTATTTCCATAAAACAAAAGAAAATATTACGCATCAAACGCACTTTGGGATATTTTTAAGAATTTCATTCACAGATTTTCTTTAGTGAAATCAGCACCACCTGGTAGCTTTAGTAACAATGTTGCATAAGGAATTATGTATTTTGATAAAGCATATTTTTTGTAAAGCAGCACATCTTAAAAAGATAGGGGAAAACGATCAATTTAAAATCATAAATTTTACTCACCCTTGTTGTGCTCTTGTGAGACTGTAGAGGCAGTGTTGATACAGTGGCAGCAGCAATATTTTCATTTCCATCCATTCTTAACCCCAAGCAAAATCCTCTACCAGGCGAAGGCATGCTTGCGCTGATATTACAGCAATAGCATAGCTAAGCCATTGAGCTGAAGATGTTAATGAATGACTGAATTAAAAAGCAATTAGTCCAGTGATATAAAACAAATTCTATATTTCAGATCCAGAGGCAAATAAAATTAAACCCCCTCTTCTCCTAAAATGTTTTTAAATATTATTCTGGCTCCTGGACAAAAAAATATATAAGGGTCAAGAGAGGTAGGATGAGGAGCCTTGATTTTATCCTCTTCAACCGTTAATATGTCAATAAACAGATGGACTGAACTACTCTAACCAGGAAGTGTGATATGTGAGTCAGAATTTCCTGATCCATTGATTAATTGTTCCTTGCTCCATACAGAGCATGTAAAATTAAATATAGACCATTGAAAACAAGACAGATGAAAAGCAAGACATGTTTGCTGCATTTTAAAAAACTGAAAAGATTAATGATAACAATCCAAATTTTTAAGTGTCACAAAATATAAAGGTGTAAATAGCTATAAAGACACTGGCATTCCGGGCACATAGCCCCTGGTAAGAAGTGGGAAGGACCTGAAGAAACAGAGGGTTATTTAAGAAATTTACAGATCTGTCTTTAAATTATTTTATCTCAATAAGCAGCTTCCCCTTCCATTTTTTTTTGTTTTCAGCTAAAAAAAAAGTTGAAAAATATTTTTAGATTAACTTTTTTAAATTGTGAAAACAAGCAAATTATCAAGACACTCAGACTTGGGCCTACTGAATACTTCTATCACATTTGAAGAAATTGAAAGCCTAATTTTTGTTTCCCTTGTCAAACTTTCCAGAGAAAAAGTGGACATAGCGGACATAAAATAATAAATACTGATTATGTCTGATGTCTAAAAGAAAAAAACAGGGTTGCCAACTGACTAAAATAAAATCTAGGGTTAGATATTTCTAAATATTTTTTTAATAAACTTGTTAAAAATAAACATAGTCATCTGATATTTGAACTTTATTAACTTCATATTTCTAACAAGTTTATTAAAAAAATAATTACAAATATCTGACCCTAAATTTTATGTTAGTGAGTTTGCATTGACATAGAATTAGAAGCATAGATACATAGTCATGCAGATATTTGAATTTTATTAACTTCATCTATGATTCTTGGCACATTTTCAGACGGTTGGCAACTCTGCTAAACAACCACATTAGACATAGATGATTAGTGTTAAGACATGTTAAGATAAGTTTAAAAATCCTATTACAAACACAAGATCAACACAGGCTCAATGTCATGTAAATACCCTATTTAAAACAGCCCAAAGCATTAGTAGGGGCAATCCTGTATCTAGCAGCGAGGGGGAAGCAATGGTTTGAGAAGGGTGTTGTACTTTGTGAGCATTTTATATGATTGGGGAGTGGTGGTAAAAAACCGATTGAAACAGTTGATGTATGGCCCCTCAGGATTAGGCTTATTTTATAATTTATGTTATGATATTACAGAGTAATTTAGCTTAAATGCCCTTGTTAATTTATTAATAGGCATAGGCAAATGACAGAATTATCACAATTATTTAATATTAATGTATCCCTAAGGCTAAAATATAACAATATATAACCTTCCCATTATTAACATCATAACTTAACTATTACTTATTGGTATCCAGGGACGTCACTTGGGTAGGGCAAGGGGGATCAGAATTTGCCTCCCACCGCCCCTGAATTTGCAGGTTTTATTTAAATTCCTATGTACCGTGGTGCCTCCAGTGATAAACAACTCAACAAGCGGCTTTTGTCCCCCCCCCCCCCCCGAAAAAAAATGACATTCCTGATTCAATCATGTAATTATCAAGACACTCAGACTTGGGCCTAGTTAATAGTCTCAGTAGTACTTAAGTATTAGTTCTTAGTCTTATTTTAAATTACAGGTCAACACAGGGAGGTGTAAGTGTAAGCCTTGGCCTTACACTAGACTTATTATAACAGTAAGCAGTAGGCCTATATAGTGCGGCTATAGGCTACTATATTGTCCATATGTAGGCCTAACAGTATGATTATGATCATCCAAGTTAGTTATGGTGATTTGACCAAATCAAAAAGTTGAAAAAGTTAAAAGTATTCAAGGCCCATTGCCACTATTGCTTTGTGGTTTATTTAGGCCCGTGGCCAAGGCGGCCAAGGTCTTTCATAATAAAATGCAAACAAAAAAATCTTTACAGTTACCTACATACACACCATTCTTTAAAAGTGGGTCAATAATGACTATACAAGCAAAAAAATTACTTAGTCTTAGTCTAAGTCTAAGACTAAACTGATTTTAAATGCTTAAAATTACAATTTAAATATTTAATCTCTAATGTCAATGTAATGTTAAATGTCCATTTCCAACAACAATTTCTTTGTTAACAACAACAAAGAGAAATTAATGACTTATGTTAAAGTTAATAATAAAATGTTGTAGCTGAAGTAAAAACAATGCAACTAAATAATAATAATAATTACCTTCGCCTTCGCCTTCATAGAGTATGCTGAGATTTTAGTTGTAATAACAGTAGGCCTAATCAGTAATCCTAAATATTGTGCCGTTATATTCCATGCAGAATAGACTAATTCTCATAAGATTTAAATGAACTTACTAATTACCGATCAAAACTAAAAGCCAGAATATAAATAACCCTGGAAATGTTTAGATTTCAATAATGAATAATGGGATGGTGGTGAGTCAATTTTGCTAAAAATTTCCCTTTTTGCGCACAGGCGACCGGTAACAACAAAACATAATTACGTACACATACTCACCTTCATCGCGTGTGTATTTCACCCTCGCGTTATCCTTGTCTACACACTACATTGTTGTTCTCTAATGTTTTACAAATTGTGAAATGTTTCATAGTTCCAGAAGGGTTCATTCTCCATCTTTAATAACCGCCATATTGGAACCCTATTATGATAATGAACTACTCACCTACAACGGTTCCAGAGCGAGGCTGCATTTTTAGCAGACGTTATTCTTGTTTTGTTTTTTCATTCCTTGCCAGGGCTGAAGAATCGGTATTTGGAATCGATGTCGTTAAGTAAAGTCGTTATGGCGTTATGCTAGTGGTTTTGTGTAATAAACAAATGGTATTGCAAATGATATTGAAAATACATTTACTGGGTGATTTACTGATTATATTCATACATTCAATTTTCAGTTGTATATTAAATTCAAATATACCATTTGATTCTCCATAGCTAGTCTTTGGTCAAATTAATGAAACTTCAAAAATTATTTACAAGCATTGACTCTCAATCTTGGCTCTTCAATCAGTGTCAATCTCTTTGTCTCCCTCTCTATTAAATTTGTATTGATGAAATCCACACTTGTAAAGTTTAATAATAATAATATTACTATTAATATAATGTAAACGTGGGCTCAAAAAACCCGTATTTTGGGTGTAATGTGATCTGATATGTCCTATCATATGATGTATTATGAATAGATTAAATAAAAGTAGCACACACCTCATGCGTATGCTTAGGGGAGGGTGAAGATGGCGGCCGTCCCGGGTTAGGGCTAGGGTTTTGGTGGGCGTTATTTTCTGATTATTTCATGCAGCCTATGTTACGTGGCTTTTGTTTGGTGTGCATTTTGTTTCTTGGTTTTCGTGAATGAAGAGAGACAAAAGTTAAGCCGAACTGTGCCGGGAAAAGTGGGACCCGGGGTGAAGCCTGAAAAATGATGCAAATCAATAAATAGACAAAAGTGCCACGGGGTGGACCAGTGAAAATAAAATTTTGCCCCCCCCCCCCTGTCTTTCTGAATTACATTGAGTTTTATCATTTAATTCACTATTAAGGTCTTGTCTAAAGACGTTTTGGCACACACACCTCCACCTTTAATGTTGGCGCACAGCGCTAGTACCAAATTCGTCCCCACCTCCGCACTTCCCTGAAGTCAAGGTTCACCCCAGGCGTCCGAAAATGTATTTTTGTGCTATTTTTTTTTTCGTATAGACAACTTACAAGTAGTGTAGAATTTTTAACACACGATTTTTAAGTAACACATTGTGTTTCTAAGCACTCAAGTGTCTCAGGAGGTTAATTGACAAGATATTTATTTGTTTATACACATGGTCATATGGGGAGGTCATATGGGGAAGGGCGCCAAAATCGTATTTTTTCATGCGAAATATGGCTATCAATATATCTTTTTGAGGGGGAAGAGAGTTGGGGGGGGGGGCTATGCCCCGAGCTCAGCTTTCGCCTGCCACTTTCCTGGTTACACATCACCAAAGTAGTAAAAGTAAACTTTAAAAAAAAAACTGTTACTTAAAAAGATTTATAATTTTTTTAATTTACTTGTGTTCATCTCTTATTTAGTAATGTATTATGAGTTATAATTGAAAACGGTGCCTGTAAAGAGTAATCTGTAGTATTCGAGTATCTTGAAATAGATTCGAATTTGAATGTTTTCATTGTGCCGCTTTTTAACCATCAATTCTGGCGCAGCATGCGTAGACGTGATAGTATCGATCAGCCGTTAAAGAAATCACTCTTCCCTCTGAATGGTGATCATCACAAACTAAAGAAAGGCACACATTACCAATAAAAAAAAAATTCGCCTTGTCGCAGAATTAGGCTAGTTTGTTTGTTGTTTTTCTAAAGTTATGTTTAACCTGACGCAATATTAAGATTCAAAGTTGAACCAAATATAATGGTATCGGTATCGATATCATTGTGTTATCTTAAAATCGTGAGATTCAAAACCGACGGAAGGCGGATGACGGGGGAAATGATGCAAGCAGAAGACAGAAAAAAAAATTAACACTAACACACGGGTTTCGTATTGGGGCGGGGACCAACAATTAATGCTATTCGTGAAATTGGCGGAGAAATTTGTTTGGCTAAGCCCTTGTTAAAAGAGGGAGGTCATAGGTTATTAGGCTTATATTTATGATTAAGCCAGTTCTTGACCTAGAAATTGAATCTCCTCAGTATTTTCCCTCCTCTTTTCGCGTTTTTCATTATTCTGTTTAAAATATATGGGGATGGGGGTGGTTTTGGGTGTCCAGTAAGAAATATTTCTTATTTGATATATATTGTGTCAAGTAGTTGCATTATTTAACCTTGCACTGTTGCCAATATATTGTCTAATGTCAAGGCCAATGTCATAACAATTGAAAGAAAAATGTATCTCACTTTCTTTACAACTCTCCTCTCCTCTCTCTCTCTCTCTCTCACACTCTCTTTTTCTCTCTCTCTCTCTCTCTCAGTGGCGTAGCGAGGGGGGGGGCAAGGGGGGCATCATGCCCCGGGCGCTACTCACAAAGGGGCGCCAAATGGTATATTTTACATATAATATTGTATGGTTTTCGAATAGGGGGGGGGCGCTAAAATGGTATTGTGCCCCGGGCGGGAGTTAAGCTCGCTACGCCACTGCTCTCTCTCTCTCTCTCTCTCTCTCTCTCTTTGACACACACTCTCTCTTCCACTTATTTAGTTTTCTCAATTTTCTCTTATGCTCAAACTCATTTCATCCGTATTTTGATGATTTTCTTCTTGTTATTTCTATGCTCTCTTCGATGTTAATTCCAACATTTCCGATTGGAGTTCGATCCACAGCAAAGGCTTAGACAAGCAACAACAAAAAAAACACCAGCACCCCAGAGTGGATGGGATTCGTAAGTCTTGGATGGCAACTCATCAAAGAGAAGGCAAACCTGTGAATTCAACATCGACACAATGAAAACTCCGGACACACCAGCGACGTGGAACGCCTAAGGGGCACATTGAGACACAAGAAACACTGCTGGTCATCAGCTGCATCCTTTCCTATCTCTCGTTCGTCTTGGCCAAATCTTAGCATTGGTCATCCATTGAATCCTAGATCTCACAGTCGTCATGGGATCAAAAAAGGACAGGCCGAAGGACCGAGGCTGACGAATCGCGAAACTCTCCCTCAATTTTAACAAAATGCAGCGCAAGCTATTACATACTTCTACTAATCAAGCCCTTCTCATCTTAGCATGCGGGTGACGAACAATAATAATAATATATTTTGTGTATGTTTCCATTCTATTTTCAAATAAATTCAAAAGAAACTTTCTGCTCCTATTGTATTTCAGTGGTCGGGGACCCGGTGTCGGGGTATATTATACTAGCATCGGTGTCTGGGTAAACTAACGCCGGGGTCGTGGTAAACTAACATCGGGATCGGAGTATACTAACGTCGGAGTCGGGGTAAACTAACATCGGGGTCGGTGTAAAATAACGCCGGGGTCGGGGTAAACTAAAGCCGGGGTCAGCGTAAAATAACGCCGGTGTCGGGGTAAACTAACTCCGGGGTCGGGGTAAACTAACGCCAACTGTGGTAAATTTTGAACATCTCTGGGTTGGCGAGGGCTTAACACTACGTCGGAAATCAAAGACCTATTTGCGATTTCACGACACCATAATTCAAACATCTCTCCTTGCCCCGCCCCCCCCCCACGCCCCACGATGACTTTTACCGCTAGTATACAACCAACTCTTTGCAAAGAATGTCTCGTTAGAGGCGATTGCCTGCCCCTGTTGACCTATAATTTAGATTTTGTGTCTGAGCAGGAGTCGTACGTGCGACCTTTTGGTTGGTGGAAGCCTCCCACCATGTTTTATGACACCCCCCCAACCCAGCCCAACCCCCACCCTAATCCTCACTCTTCTCCTGCTGTTCCTTCCTGAAATGTGAACACCGAATCGATGCAGCAACCATCTCAAGGCCAATCGATTGGCACTGGGCCTTATCTGGTCCTGGCATCAGTGGCGGACTGGCCAGGGTGTCGGCTTGCCCAATGGCAAGTGTGCCCCCCTTCACCCCCCCCCAATAAAGTGTGTCCCACATAAAAATTAGACAATATGACCATTTAGTACAGCGGTTCTCAACCTGTAAGTCCCTACTCCTTTGGGGGGGGGGTCGAATGACCCTTTCTCAGGGGTCGCCTAAGACCCTAAGAATTGCGGGGCCCTATGCGAAACGGATAGCGCGGGGCCCATTCTGGGTAGAGGATAAGGATAATAAGTGAAAATTACGATTTTTTATTAGAAAATAAACTCGGGGCGGGGCCTATGAAAGTGCAGGGCCCATTGCGGCTGCATAGGTTGCAGTGGCCTAAGCCGGCCGTGCATATATTATGGCCTACTAACAGTTATGAAGTAGCAACGAAAATAATTGTGTGGTTGGGGGTCGCCACAGCATGAGGGACTCTATTAAAGGGGTCGCGGCATTAGGAAGGTTGAGAGCCACCGATTTAGTATATATTTATACTTACTTTTTTTGCTTTCGAGAAGTCTAGAGCAAGTTACTAAGTATTGACAGATTCACACATTCATCTAGTGATTAGAAACGATTGCCCTTCGTATCGTTCGGCGGTTCTCAACCTGTGGGTCGCGACCCCTTTTGGGGTCGAATTACCCTTTCCCAGGGTCGCCTAAGACCATCGGAAAACACGTATACAAACAGTTATGAAGTAGCAACGAAAATAATTTTGTGGTTCGGGGGTCGCCACAGCATGATGGACTCGCCGCATTGGGAAGGTTGAGAACCACTGCTATACTTAATTGTACTTTAACAACTTCATGAAATCTGCTTTTCATCCAGCTGTCATAGTTTTAAAATGTACAGCAACACGGCAAGCAAACGTATTTGGTTAGTGCCACCAAGTATAGCAGTATCTGATGCATAGTTCCAGTAGTATGTACAATTTAAGTACAATGTAAAGACTATATACAATATATAAATACATTGTTTTTGTATGATATCCCTTTTACTTGTGAATGAGCCCCAGTACTCACCTTCAAAATGTTTAGCCCCAGTGAGCCAATGTCTGGTATCTATTTGATATTCCTCTCTTTCTGTATCTCTCTCTTCCACCCCCCCTCTCTCTCTCTCCATCCCTCACTCTCTTCTCCCCTCTCTCCCCTTCTCTCTCTTTTACCCCTACCTCCATATCACTATTATCTCCCTCTATTCTCTCTCCCTCTTTCTATTTTCTCTCCCTCCCTCCTTCCCTACCTCTCTCTCTTCCCTCCCCCCTCTCTCTTTTTCCTCCCTCTCTCCCCTCTCTCTCCCTGTTGCTCTCGTTCTTTCTTTTTCTCTCTATCTAATAAAATCCGCTTCCTTACCCCCTCCTCATGTTGATCTGCCCTACTCAAAAAGGAAGCAAGTAAATTTAAATATTTTGTACATCTTGCAGTGGCGTAGCTACGGCTATTGCCGCCCGGGGTGGCTCATGCATTTTTTGCCACCTCTTCAACGAAATTAATTCTTCAGTTTGTCGAAAATGCTGACCAATAGGGTATGGTGTGGACAATAAATTTGTCCTTGACCTGAGAGCCTTGTACCGAGGCCAGCAGATTTTTTAAAAAATTGAATTTACAGTCTAATAAATTTAAATGTTACCGATCCAACTTACGATGGCCGCTAGAAAATTTTCGCCCCTTAAGTACGCTTTATGCTCATTTCAAACGATCAAATTTTCGTTAAATTTCTTTTTAATTGTAATATTTTGTTTTAATAGTAAAAAAGAAATTTGACTTTAACTTTGACTCAAATTTTAAGAAATTTTTTTTATCGTATGAACTAAGCATTATAAATGATTTATTTTTAAGCTTTTACTTTATAACACTAAATTATGTACATCATAGATTTTCTCAGAGAGAGATTGATTGATTGATTGATTGATTGATTGGATACTTCTATAGCCCCGGAGAGAGAGAGAGCTGACGATGTGAAAAGACAAGTCGAGATTATAATTGTAGTCTAACCAACGGGTTGAGAGGATTCATCGCGAGAAACAAGCAAAAAGTAATCCATGATTGTAACACACGCCTATCAGATTATCCCGCCCTTGCTAACACCCCCTCCCACTACCCTAATCTCCTCCCTCAACTCCCACAAAACCTGTCCGTTTCCCCGACTGCCTGTAAATCTGATCGATTTGGGCTCACAATCTCCAACCCAAAATGGGTGTGAGACAAGAGTACAACTTTCTAAAGTAGTTAACGAGACTGTACGTCGTACGTCACCAACACGGCCATTAACTTTGCATCCATCTCAACCAGTTGTTTTTTTTGGGGGGGGGGGGGAGCGCGAGACTTTCAGTCAATACACAGAGGGTGCACTTAAAGTAGTTACACATGTATAGTGCCTTAAATTGAGTCGTTACATTACATGCTGCAGTACAGTGCCTTAAATTGAGTCGTTACGTTACATTAAACCTGTAAGCTGAGTTATATACATCAAACAATTTATTAAAATGTATTTCATCATTTCTGTCGCCGTTGGCTCTCTGAACGATGACGTCATTAAACTCTTGTTCAGATGAAAAAAAGCTTGGTTGGGGATCATTATCGTACAAATATTTTTAACGGAATGTGATCCCAAAAGAGCCGACATTGGTAATGGTTGGGGGAGGGGGTCAGTGGCGTAGAAAGTTTTTGTGCCACCCCGGGGCGGGTCAATATTCTTGTAGCCCCATTTCACGGAAAAACTCTGCAGTTGGCCGAAAATGCCACCCCCAGTAGAAAGTCAAGTAAAAAGTGCCTCTCATTGCGGACCCCCACCCCCTATACCCCAGACCTTTGGACCTCAACTCCCGACCCCCAGTTTTATCTACAACATTTGGTGGGGGGGGCGACGAAAATGTATGTGAAAAGTACTATAGTTATTGCACACGTCTTTCTAAAATCGCCCCTGATATGTAATCTCTTTCTCTCTCACACACTTTCTCCCTACCTCTTTAAATATCTCTCTCTCTTACACTTTCTCTCTCACACACTTTCTCCCTACCTCTTTAAATATCTCTCTCTCTTACACTTTCTCTATCTCTCTCTTTCCCTCTCTATATCTCTTCTCTCTCTCTATCTATCTATCTCTCTATCTCTCTCTAACACTATCTCTGTCTTCATATACTACTATTTTATCAAACCATCCTTGTACTTCCGGCTTGTACTAAAACATGAGGAATATGCGCATAAATGACCTCCCCCATCCCAGCAAGTCCTATGGCACTATAGTAATCCATATGTTTATGGTAACTAAAACATTGTGCGACGGTCCTCAAGTATTTTTTTTTTAATTTTATATTGAGGTCGTAGACCTATATGGCTCGAGACAAAATAAACCTACCAATAAAGGCATTGGTGAGTGCACGTTTAGAATGTAGTATTAGAATGTAGTATCTCCTACCAATAAAGGCATTGGTGGTGCACGTTTAGAATGTAGTATTAGAATGTAGTATCTCCTACCAATAAAGGCATTGGTGGATCCACGTTTAGAATGTAGTTAATAAACCTACCAATAAAAGCATTGGTGTGTGCACGTTTAGAATGTAGTATTATAATGTAGTATATCTCAAATAGCGCATGGAGATAAATAATCGAGGTGCACCTAGTGGCGTAGCTAAGGTGCCGCTCGGGGTGAGCCAAGCTTTTTGTCACCCCTTTCACGAAAAAACAATTCTGCTGGTGGCCGATAATACTGGCCTTTAATATAAAGTCCTTTTATATAATGTTCCCCTACCTTACGAGTTATGCTATCGTTACAACTACGTGACGTCACAGAATGACGTGAGCTCTGGACATACACATTTAGATAAAGAAAATTTGGGAGCACAAGCTGCGACGTGCGAAAGGGACTTCCTGCTAGCTATAGCCCACCAAACAATGCGTGAACTGCCCATCGGCTAAAGTTAACTGACAAAACATTCATTCTTCTTCTATATATTAAGGGCCCGCGATCAATTAATATTGATCATTCTGGCTCCTATATGTAGGAAGAGGGGATTCACAATGTTTTTTATGCCTGGTACTGAAGTGGATATTTCACTGGTTGCAATGGTTACACAGCGAGGGTATCAAGTAACGCACTGTATACGATTTTTAATAGGTGCTTTCCACCCCCCCCCCTTTCCACCCTCCAAACCACCCGGTTTCTGTAGCTTCCTCGTGTATGGCATTTAAGTTCGTGTATAACAGCCACTTTGTTGAGCGGTGGAAAGACAACTCACTCAGCCTTCAATATGTCTCTCAACTCAAATCACCCTGAGTCTGAGGCTACTTCGTGCAAAATTTCTTCCAAGTTCCATACAGAACTGGCATTTCCGGAAGATAATTGTTTGGGATCTGCACCATGGCTCATAACAGGAAAAAAAAAGGGGGGGGGGGGCGAGAGAGAGTAGGAAGCATTGACAAAACTCTTCGGGACATCAGGAGATGTCTTTTGGATGGGATTGACATACTACTGGCTGGTGACTTCAGAAAAATACTCTCTGTGAAGTTGCCAAAGTTGACATTGAATGAAAATAAATAATCAGACATGTACACATTTATAACTTGTTTGGCTTTAAGGAAAGAGCT
Source organism: Omphiscola glabra (assembly GCA_964017045.1). Lineage (NCBI taxonomy): Eukaryota > Metazoa > Mollusca > Gastropoda > Lymnaeidae > Omphiscola > Omphiscola glabra. The sequence continues at coordinate 10,477,194 of OZ024811.1, read as the reverse complement.
GTTCTTACACACTAAAAACAATACGGCAGCAAACATTGATGATTCTTCTTGGATCAACTTCCTACTGAGATATCAGTCTGTGGATTCCATGGTTGGGTTAGAGGACGTGGTTCACTAACCGGCTTAGTCTCAGAATCATTTTTCACTTTAATGGCCAGCTTTACAAAATGCTGCACGCTCATAATTACTATACATAAAAGATGTTAAAGCTGTATTGAAACATTCAGAATGGACATAGTTTGTGATTCATTCTGGCGGGAAAACCTGCATTCGGACGAATGGGTTCAATGTAACATCCCAACAACAAGCTAGTTCGCTTTAGTACTTCTGGGCCAGGAGTTTGAAAAGCGAGACATAAATTATTGTTCACAGCGGAGAAACTAAGTTGATGCAGAACAGCGAAAGTCGTTCAGCTTACGGCGCTTTCCAGTACGCTCTGCGATGGAGACTATGTTACTACATCAGCATCCCACAGGGTAATCCGAATGCCAAAGCCATTACCGGTATTAATAAAAGGTTTTGGTATATTTATATATACTTCAACTCAACAGAATCATACAAAGACAAGACCAAGAAAACTACATGCTACTCTATTTGTAATTCCCTTTAACATCGCAGCGTAGCACGGGTTTTCTGCTAGTATGGATATGCATATGATTTACAGGGCGGTCCAATATATTGCTGTAACGGTGAAAGGGGGGGTGCGCGAAATTTTCAGGTAACGCCCCGCCGGCCCCGGGGCATAAGTCCAACATCTCAGAACTGAAAATAACTGGACCCCTTTCCCTTTGTAATACCGTAGTAAGATATAGTAGTCCCTGTTTAGACGAGGCGATCACACGGATATATCTTATGAATATTTATGAAATAAACGAATGGGGGGGACACACGTCCTAAGGGAAATTCCCTGTGTGTTCGCTAATGCCTTCTAAAGTTACCGCCCCTGTAGTGAGAGCAGGACGATTAGTATCTGGCGACTTTTGGTGGAAAGTTTACATATAACTGAGTACCAGATGTAGAGACATGACATAAAACTGTAAAATATAACAAAATACCGAAAAATACAATATACAACTGCAGACATATGTGAAAATAATCATATCTTATATATATATATATATTGCTTCTGGTGCGTCCTACTTCCTCTACAAAACCGCCCCCCCCCCCAAATCCACATGTTATATTAATAGTACTAAGTAAGTGGGTGAAAAAACTGTCACGCAGCAAGCTTCCCGCGTAACGTCTGAACTCCGATAAAAAAGTTGATTTTTTTCTCTTTATGGGGAGGCGACTATTATTCGGTGCAGTCCTTGTTTGAGTTCCTCTGTATAAGTGGCGTAGCGAGCTTAACTCGCGCCCGGGGCACAATACCTTTTTAGCGCCCCCCAATACCTTTTTAGCGCCCCCCCTATTCGAAAACCATACAATATTATAATAAAATATACCATTTGGCGCCCCTTTGTGAGTAGCGCCCGGGGCATGATGCCCCCCTTGCCCCCCCTCACTACGCCACTGCTCTGTCACAACAGCGAGCTTCGTGCACAACGTCTGAACTCCGGTACATAGTTCTTAATTTTTTTATTTTTAAAATAATTATCTTTTTTTAATGTCATTGCTTTTTCTCATTTTTTTTTTCTGTGGCTGCACACCACACAGAACTGTGTATGGGCCGTCCTGTCACTTCGGTCATGTGTGTGCCTGTGAGTCTTTTCCGTAGCCTGGTACAGGAAGGTATTGCTATTGCCGTTATACTGCGACTGTAGTTTCCCAAGCCTGGCTCATGAAGCTTTTGCTATTTTTGTTATACCTTGACTTTTGTTTCGTAATTCTTTGTTATAAAGTATCTTCTCTGTCGACGGATTTGTGTACAACGTCATCTCTATTCCGGGATCCGGCAACTGCCAGTTCCTATCGATGAGTTAATCGCTGACACAAACGGTTGACGAAAGCAATGCACTTTCACTACGGCATTAGATTTCCGTTGCATGTAATAGAAAACAAGAAGTTAACTCTTTTTTTTGTAACACTTGGACCCACCGCAAAAAAAAAAAACAACAACTCTGCAGTAGGCCGAAAATCCAGCCCCACATTATAGAGGGGGAAAAATGCCGCTCGGGTGGGGGCGGGGGGCACCATTGATATACCCCCCTCCCAAGTTAACACCACCCTTGTTCCTGAACTAGGTGAAATTCAGATGAGCTTCAGTAGGCGTTTGGCCGACACGTTTGTCGTGTATGTTATTAAGATTACATACATTATATACCATATGTTTCCTATTTCGCTACCTCATTAACTTTCGTCCGTGTTCTTTCTTTGTATTAATTTGTAAGTACTGGTAACGCTCTATCTGTAATGTTCTATCTATTACCTTTTCTTTTTGTGCCCCCCCCCCCCAAACTCATACATCAATTTTGATTAGTGATAACTTTCTCTAATTTAACCAGGACATTTAAAATCGTTTCGTGACATTGACATTGTTGTCCCGAAAATTAACAGCCATTTGCGATTATAAGGAGAACTCTTCTGTCGTTGAAACTAACTCACCATCAAAGACACACTTTCGTCGGTTTGTAGCCATGGGTGTCTAAAAATTAAGAACTATCAGACATATTACGGAGAGATCTTCTGTCAAAAAAGTGTGTTGCCAAGTTGGATTAATTATATTATTTATATTTCTTTAAGCTGTGTCATTTATTTAGGCAAGTATATATCATTTTGGGTGCTGGGTAGCCGAGCAATCTAAAGTGAGTCAGTCACAAGCTTGTGGACTAGTCTAGAGTTCAAACCTCAGCAAAAGCCTGGACTAGCAAAAACATCATCAGCACACTGGGTGGATTGGACTCGGCGTCGTTAACCTTGGATAGCAAGTCATCGAAGTAAACTCTGGATTCAAACCCTGAGATGGAGCCCCATAAGCGGTATGACTTTAACACAATTAAAAATTCCAGCAACTCCTGTGACGCTACTGGTGCCAAGCTGCATCACCCACACATCTTATTCTTTGGTTTTTGTTACCCAAATGAGTGTAGTGAGGTGACTTGCTGTATAGGGCACCGGCTTAATCCTCCTAAAAGTAAAATCCCAGGCCTTGTGATTTCGCCCTGCGAAGTCTACACCATCGTCACATTGTAACGGACGGATACCAAATAAAAAGATATATATCTATTCTACCTTTTTTGTAATCATAAACTGTACTGTGATGGTTTCAGCTCACGAAAAAACAGGACACAGATCCAAAAAAGCATTACTGACATGGTAAAAACAACAAAAATTAGTCACCGTAATTAATATAATTTTAGGCCTCTGCTCACTGGGTTGGTCGTCCCCACCCCACCTCATAGAATCGCCTCCCCCAGGGACGAGGAAACACTAGGGACCTCTGGAGGTCTTAATCAGGCACTACACACGTTAATTTTCTATCTCACAAAACCTGTCATAGACGCACAGACAGTGACAAACTAATGCACTAAGTCAATATCATTCACTAGTCCCACAGACAAGGAAATAAAACAACTCACAACACTACATGGTTTAAACCAATAGTTTCTTTTATTATTATTAAACAGTTATCCCTAAATATGGATGTAAAAAAATAATAATAACAGTCAAAGACTACATCAAGATTTTTTTAAAATCATGCTATGTTAGGGGGTGAGAGCAGGTGCAATCCTCTCTAATTAATGTGTACAGGGAACAACAGTTGGTGCCATCACATGACCAAAACACTGCTAGAGTAAAAAAAAACTGTCCTTAGATTACGTGTTAAGTATTAAAAAATGAGAAGGATACATGACTAAAGCAGAAGGGAAAAAATTAAACAGAAGTGTAGTCACTCTCCTGTCATGTAGGACCTACATGTCCCGACATGTATGAACTCCATGTCCTATCATGAAAGGACTTCCATGATCAAAGCAAATGAAGGGCTCAAGGGAAAAACCAGTGATGTCAGGTTTTGAGAGTTTTGAGAAAATTGATAATAAAGTTTGAAAATTCCTCATAAAAGTATCAAAATTAAAATGTCTAAATATTTATTGATTGACTACGCTGCTTTTTCAGTTGGACTTTTGTGTCATATTATTCTATTGAATGAAATGTAGCCACACGGGAGATAACTGGCAAATTTCGAAAAATTGACATCACTGGTTTTTCCCTTGAACCCTTCAAATGTTTGTGGGTTTTTTTTCATACCAAGATGTCTCTCCATTTGATAAAGTTAAAATTCAAAACCTTAAACATATTTTTATGGGTTGAAAATTCAACAGAGCCTGGCAACAACTGTGGTTCCGTTTACAAATGGAAAGACAAAGATAATATCAGTTTTATATAAATGAACATCAATCATGCATAATAACTACTTTTGTTTTGTTTTTGTTTTTTCATTGCTGACTAAGATAATAAACCATTAAAATAAAATATTTTTAATTGTAAAAAAAAAACAACAAGAAAAACTAACCAATCATCAGTTTCTAGAAGGGTAGCATTTTTGTGGTATCTAAAGTATCTTATTAACAAAATTAACTTTTTGATTAAGTTGTGATCAAATAGACTTGTAGCAGTTAATTTAAGGTGAATAACAAAGGGGAATTACTGATAAAATAAATAAAAGCTGGAAATGGTTGATCAAATAAGCAATAAATTATGGGAATTTCTGAGAAGATAAATGATGATAAAAGATGGTAATTCTGTTATTAGTTAAAAGAACAAATTGTTGGATATACAGTGATCAAATATATAATAATACAAGTTAAAAATTTCTGATTACATAATTGATAATTTAAAAAATGTGACTTGTTAAAATTTATAATATAACCAATTTAAGAAAAATTTTAATTTCAAAAAAACCTGAAGTACAAAGAATTTCTGTTACTTTGTCTGGTACTCTAGACTTAATAGCTTAGTACAGATACAAGTAAAAGTACTCTAGACTTAATAGCTTAGTACAGATACAAGTACCCTGGACTTAATAGCTTAGTACAGATACAAGTACCCAAGACTAAATAGCCTAGTCCAGCTACTAGTACTCTAGACTCTAGACCAGCATTTCCCAAATGTTGGTCAGCTGTCTGGTATCAGTCTGTGAGCCTAACGCTACTGCCGGTCCACACAACATTATTTATGGTCAAATAAAAAGAAAATAGTATTAATAAGTCCCGCATCAGTCCCTGGTGCCATTTTGAAACTCGTCCACCGCTCCGTCGGGAAACGCTGCTTTAGACTTAATAGCTTATTATTAGTACAGACGCCATTACCATAGAATAAAAAGCCTGATAAAACTACACATTTTTCACTGAATTTATCATATATAAATTAACTCAGACTGATATATTTCTATTGAGGGTATGTTGATTCTCGGCTGCCATATTTATTCTTAAAGAAAAAGAATAATTTTTGAAATCTGAACTTACATCCAATTCTAAATAATACCAAAAAAAGGGTTTATGTGACTGATGAAATGTTTACAACAAGTGACAAACATATTATATAAAACCACCAATGTTGTGTGAATGAGATCATCATACAGCTGTTTGCCTCTTTGTTTCCCCCCAAAGTGCTGCAGATACCCGTGGGACAGTGCATTTATGTCTCAAGCCCAAACAAAGACACTTAGTTAAGTACACATACACCTTAACATCAGGAAGAGTACACATCATCAACATAAACCCTTGCTGTCAACCAGATCTTTTTAAATCAAAGCTCTTGAGCCAGCACCATTGTTGTACATTGGACCACCAACTCGAGGTCAGACCACCAACTCGAGGTCAGACCACCAACTCGAGGTCAGACCACCAACTCGAGGTCAGACCACCAACTCGAGGTCAGACCACCAGCTCGAGGTCAGACCACCAACTCGAGGTCAGACCACCAACTCGAGGTCAGACCACCAACTTGAGGTCAGACCACCAACTTGAGGTCAGATCACCAACTCGAGGTCAGACCACCAGCTCGAGGTCAGACCACCAACTTGAGGTCAGACCACCAACTCCAGGTCAGACCACCAACTCGAGGTCAGACAACCAACTCTAGGTCAGACCACCAACTTGAGGTCAGACCACCAACTTGAGGTCAGACCACCAACTTGAGGTCAGACCACCAACTTGAGGTCAGACCACCAACTTGAGGTCAGACCACCAACTCGAGGTCAGACCACCAACTCGAGGTCAGACCACCAACTCGAGGTCAGACCACCAACTCGAGGTCAGACCACCAACCCCAGTTTAGACTACCATCACCAGCTCAGACCACCAACCCCAGTTTAGACTACCATCACCAGCTCAGACCACCAACCCCAGTTTAGACTACCATCACCAGCTCAGACCACCAACCCCAGTTCAGCCCATATGATGTACTTGATGGAAGATATTTTTTCAACATAAGAATGGGTACTCTGAGGTATTGTAAAGAGTCGTGGATAAATTTAACTAACACTGAGACTTAAAATCCACAGCCCTGTTACGTTACCAAAAGCTGCCCTGATATATCATAATTTCTCTAGGACAATGTTGGGATAGACAATGGATGTTTCTGTACACATAAAAGGTGGATTTCATGTCAAACATGTTTACAAATTGCATAAAAACAGGGGGGGGCTATGTGTTGCTTACTTTACATGAACATAGAATACAGTAAAAGACTAGACACTACAAGCAACTGACTAATTATTAGAACAATATCAAGATAAATGACAAGAGTATGGTTATAAAAGTGTAGGTTGACATTTTTTTAATAAAAAAAGTTAGATAAATTGGCATGCAGGTAAAAACACATTAACATGCTGAATGCATATTTTTGTAGAAACTAAAAATGAACAACTAAACACAAAGAGAAACTCATGCAGAAAAAGACATGTTGAAAGAATAAAATATATGTAATAACCAAATAAATTTGATATTACAAAATAATTATTATCTTTAAAAAAAAAAGCTTGTGTCAATGGACTACGATTAGTCACTTCCTTGTTTTGTCACGTGATACGTACCAGCCATTAGTAGGCTTTCTGCTACACATAACAACACATAACAACAGATAAACAGCTGATCAGCCATTGCCATTATCATTAAATCTAAAGCAAAATGTTTGTCTCCATCAGCGCTTCCCCAGTGTTTATTAAAATTTTACTTTTCAAAATATTCTTGAATACACGCAGTTTCTTTAAATGACATTCAATAAATGTGACAATAATTATAATTCAGTCATGATTAAAGGAAGAAAGTTGTTTGAAGAAAAATTTGTGAGCGACTAGTGTGTTGCAGACAGCCTACCGGAAGTATTACTTGTTTTTACACGTATCACGTGACAAAACAATCGACTAATCGTAGTCCATTAGTAAATTGAGTAGAAGATAAGTAAATAGTATGAAAAATGCTAATTATTTAGGGGAGCTATTCTTACGGATGTTAATTGTCTTAAAATGTTGGACTGTTTATATATACACATATATATATACATATATTACATATATATATATACATATATATATATACATAAATATATATATACATATATATATATATTTACCTATAAAGAAAGAATGGAGACCAATTTATAACCAAATGAATTACTTTGGTACATTGAGTGAATCTCAATAAAGGAAAACATAGCAAATAAAAATGATTATGATGAGAAATTATGTGAGGGCAAGTCAGTAACACAACTGAATGCAAATATAATAAATGTATGGACTTTTATGTGGGTATTAATATTAAGTGTTTGGATTTCTATATAAAAGTTTTGCACACCAGTGTTGAATAAGTAAAAAAAAAAAATTTTAAATGACAATAAAATGTGGTACGGTATTGGTAACTCATGGGTTTACTGGAATAAAAAATGTAATCTTGTTTGATTGCATTTAATCTGATCCTTTTCTTGAATCATTAAACATTTTTTTTCCCTAGCAAATCATATGTTTACATCAACATTTAAGGTGAAGCTTAAAATCTAGTGTGACCCATTAAATATTGAAAGCATTCATTATTTAATCAATAAATTCATATGACTATCAATAATTCGAATCCTTTCCAAAACATAATTCATTGACAAGTAGTTCAGGTACACACAAATTATTTTTAAATGACTTTCCTTTTACAAGTTAGCGATACAACATTATACATATTATTTAAAACATATAAAATTCAATAATTTTAAATTAATAATTTTTTACTTTGGTTTGTTTTAAACCAATTATTTAATATTTTTAAAATACAGATAAATGACTTTCTTTTCTGATAAAATTTAAAACAATATATATACACAAAAACGTGGATAAATTATTGTTTGATAATATCACAAAACAAGGATTGATAGTTCTTAATATATCACACAAAAAATGCTTCAGCCCAGAGGAACAAAAATGCCTTGAAACTGAACACTTAATTAAAAATATTTTCAATAATTTAGATGACTCTTAACTATTTCAACAAAAGTATTTTTTAAAATAATTATTGCACATATTTATATTTAGCTTCAACAAAAAAATAATTTTTTTTTGTCATCAAGAATGTTAATAGTTTGACTAAATTTTATTTTGCGAAACATGTTCAATGATGAATACTGATAGTAAGATATTTTGCTTAACGAATAATTTTAAACAAAGGAAGAAAAAAAAATGTAATTGAAATTTATTTTCAATTGAAAAATGACCCAACGATCAGCCCTTTATCCTAGAGACATCCCTTTTTTATTAGATTTTGAACAAGAAAATGTTAACTTCAAGTTAAAGAAAACTCATTACAGTAAAACCAATTCTTTAAATAATGTTATACTAGTTGGTAAACCAATAATAAATAGAACAATGAAGAGATCAGCAAATCCCAACCAAATATACAGGTCGTTATGTGGGAGCTCCTAAAAGCAGTAATCATTAATATACAGGTGTTGTAATGGTGTTGAAATGATCAAAAGGATTTCAATACCATTTGTACAAACTAGCTTGTGGAGAAAGTTAAACACAGTAGGGTCTTTTATCCAGGATACTACAGCACAAGGAATGTCAACAAAATATTGACCAAATAATTTAATTGGATATGGAATTTAAAAAAACAAAAAAAAGGTATTTGTAAATTCTATCTTAATGGTAGGTACTAAAAAAAAGTTATGTTTGTAAGTGAACAATGAAGTACTCGGTGCTGTTATTACTACTCTTCATTACACCCTCACATTTCTAGATCTGGCTTTAAATTCTAGGTGAGCGGTGAATGACAAACAAATGCACTATGATATTTATACTTTGCTCCCGTGAAGTTCCAGTGAAATGTGAATTCATTAAGTTTCACTCAGCTTATATCACAGTAACAAGTAATTTTAAAAATCGGACTGTAATTCATAGCACAGTCATCCTCATCAAGAGATACCCGAACAAAGGATAATGATTCTCAAATAAATAATTACATCGAGACATAACTTAAAATTCTGAATATAAACAGCCAGATGCATAAATACATTTATAGGAAAAGCTTATGTATACTGTGTAGCAGTGCATGTGTACAAACAAGTTGAGTTTAAAAAAGGCCATGGTGTTTGGCTGACAGATTTAAAATAATGAATATCTATTCACCTAACTAGTAATTACAATAAAGACATTTTTAGTGTGTGTTTCACAAAAATAAAATCATTCCAAACATATTGTTGTCTATTCAATTTTCATGAAAGAAAAGAAAAATGTTAGCCATACATTTATTGCACATAATTACATGTAGGTAATAAAATTAGGTAAGAATGTGTATAAAATTTAACAGCATCTATGTTAACTTCAGTTAAATGTCTTTGGTATTTCTTTAGGGACTTTTATTAAATGGTTATATTAAAATTACATTTAACTTTTTATATATGTTTATCCCGTAAAGACTTTGAAAAGATTTATAAGCTGAAAGCCCCATTTATTATGTGAATACAAAATTTTTGTGTTTATTTTTTCTAAAATTCTGATGACATTATTTGCATCCGAAATAATTTTGCAAACGTCAAAGTGAGTTTCTTCTGCTCAAACAAATTACTCATCCAAATGAACTTCCCCATAGTTCAGTAGAGTTAAATTTAATCTTTTTTAAACTATATTGTTGTGTTTTATACAAGATCTGTAACTTGTGTAATATATATATATATTATGCATCAATTGAAAGAATATTGAAAGAATAGAAAATTAATTTTTTTAAATTTGAAAGAAAGACTATTTCCCTTTTTTAAAAATATTATTGCCATGGAAAAAGTTTCTTTTTTTTTAAAAAATGTAATAGTCCAAAATTGCAATTCTAGCTGTTTAGCATTCCACTGCAGATACTTCCCTATAATCCATCATTTAAATTTATTGGTACAACTATTTTTCTTCTGAAGAAGGAATTACAATTTCTATGAGTTTCAAGTTCCTATAGAGGTAATTTGAAAAAAAAACGTAGTATTTTAATGTATTTCACACACAAAGAAGAAAAAGTGTATAAAAAGGTTTTCTTACCAATTTTGAATTGAAATTATTTAACTTTCAGCTACTCACAGACCAGGTGAGTTGTTCTATTGTCTAGCGGCAAGTTCACACAAATGCCAAGAACAATTTTGACAAAATAAAAACACAGAGTAAAATCTGTTGCCCTTGTTCAGGTTTAGTCGTGTTTATCACCTCCATGTTTTCTTGCACCACCATGGCCTTGACCTACCGATTGGTTGCTGTGGAAATAAAAAAATGTTTCCATGATCTTGGTTAATTATGATGATTAATTTTCATTTTAACCCATTTCACTACAACTTTGTTAACAAATGTTGTCGATTTTCTCAATCTGTTGAAGAGCTAGAAACAAAATGCCATCAAAAAATATATAAGGTCTAGAAACACAATGCCAACGTGCTAATACAATATCAGATCTAGATACATAATGCCATGTACTAATGGTATATAAGGTCCGAAACAAAAACTGCAAAGTTTTTTCTATATCTTCATGCTAGCAAATTGAAATGGAAAGATGAGAGGTGAGACTCATGAGGTCCAATTAAAACAATTTAAAACTTACGTATCGTTGAAGTCTGCCCTAATTGCTCGCCTCTTGTCCAGCTTGGCACAGATGAAGATGACAATGCCCAGCAGCACAATCTCAACAATAATTCCAACCAATGGCCAGACCCAGGCAATGGGATCTATGAGGACAATGGAAAAAAAAAATAGACTAGAAAACAGGAGAATCCTCAGGCTTTTTTCGCCTACCAAGCACCACAGGAACCATGCCTGCCATGCTAATGTGGTGTTCACCAAGGTTTTGGGGTCAACCAGGGCATAATTTCAATCACAAGTCCAAAAACAGGATAACACATTCACTTTCTATCATTTATTACAAGTGGAAACACAGGACAACATACATTCACTTTCTACCAAATTCAGCTGGGGTGCTGTAACATTGCAACGTAACAATAAATACATAACACATAAGTCTTATGTCAATTAAAAATTACTTTTTGAAGTTTCATTAAAAATTGACCAAGAGTTTATGAGGTTCAACAATCAACTTACCTTTGACTCGCACCACCAAAGATTTGGTTGAGGAACTATTGAAAAAGTGAGAGTAGGCAATGCAGGTGTAGGTGCCTTCATCTGAAGTAAGGACATCAGAAACATTATTTCACATCTACTAGTTCAAAGATTAATTACATAACAGATAGATTAAAAAACCATATTAATTTCTATAATATGTAAAAAAAACAGGCTTTTAATCATAGAAACTATTTTTTTACAACATATTTATATTGTATGACGTATGATTAATTAAATTCAATATTCTAGACTTTTCTAATGAAATCGTATGTTTAATTTTTCAAAACTGAACCAAGTGCCTAGTAACTCTACCACTTCTAACATTAAACATGCAAATTTCTAATAACCCTACAAGAAACATCAGCTTTGATCCCCTCACCAGAGTACTGCACATTTTTGATGTACAGCTGTGCATTTTTGTGGTCGTTGTAGTCTCTCAGTTTAATCAGGGCGCTCTCTGTCAGGTTGACCCCGTTACGCTGCCACACAACCTCGGCAGGTGGATAGCCTCGGATGTCACAGACAATGTCAAGGTCATCATCCTTTTCAACACTCATGGACTTGACCATGTCCAACACCAGCGGGGCAGCTGTTGAAATGAACATGAACAGCTACTAAAACACAATGCAGAAGGAAGACAGAAGTAGTCCAATTTACAGAAGTAGTCCAATTTACAGAAGTAGTCCAATTTACAGAAGTAGTCCAATTTACAGAAGTAGTCCAATTTACAGAAGTAGTCCAATTTACAGAAGTAGTCCAATTTACAGAAGTAGTCCAATTTACAGAAGTAGTCCAATTTACAGAAGTAGTCCAATTTACAGAAGTAGTCCAATTTACAGAAGTAGTCCAATTTACAGAAGTAGTCCAATTTACAGAAGTAGTCCAATTTACAGAAGTAGTCCAATTTACAGAAGTAGTCCAATTTACAGAAGTAGTCCAATTTACAGAAGTAGTCCAATTTACAGAAGTAGTCCAATTTACAGAAGTAGTCCAATTTACAGAAGTAGTCCAATTTACAGAAGTAGTCCAATTTACAGAAGTAGTCCAATTTACAGAAGTAGTCCAATTTACAGAAGTAGTCCAATTTACAGAAGTAGTCCAATTTACAGAAGTAGTCCAATTTACAGAAGTAGTCCAATTTACAGAAGTAGTCCAATTTACAGAAGTAGTCCAATTTACAGAAGTAGTCCAATTTACAGAAGTAGTCCAATTTACAGAAGTAGTCCAATTTACAGAAGTAGTCCAATTTACAGTCAAATAGTGAAAATAGATATTCTCATTTTAATTTATTATTGATACAAAAAAAGGACCATCGGCTATTTCCAAACTTATCACGATGGACTGCTTGACTGGGCATGCCCCCCATGTCAACTCATCTGTTCTACTGGATTGGTAACCCATCAAGTTCTTTCACACGTTGTAATATGTCGTACTAATATTGAAAGAACTCAAGTACTTTATCGCAATAAATGTAACTTTAATCCCTAATTATATACACAGGCTGTAACATTCCATAAACACATGCATATAGCGCATCTCTCTATTGGACAGAAATAAAGCACATCATAATTCCACAAAGTTCCTTTCAAGACTGCAGCAAGACTAAAACTTATGTCACAATACAGTCTAGACAATATGTAGTAGTAGTAGTTTTATAATGCGTGGTACCCCAGCCTAGGGCTGGGCTCACCACGCTGTACATACAATTTAGCAAACATAATCGTGAACTTAAAAATTAACAATCAGCATAAAAATACATCACCAAGTCAAGCGCGGGTAGAGCGTTCACTAACTTATAAAACTCTCGGACACACACAGCGAGTAATAAACATAATACTCAGTCGCAACAATTATCAATGAACTCCCACACTCAACATAATTATAGCATCCAATTTAAATTTTTTTTTTTTTAAATAAATAAAATCAGTTGAAAGTTGTTTAAGCCCTCAAGCTTAGGATCCCTCTAACTTTCCTTAGCTACCACAGTAGTGAAGGTTCTTAAAAACACTTTCACATATTCCCATGCTCCCCTCACATTTTTTTTAAAGCTGCACCTGCACAAGGCAATACACGGCAACTCACCATAGTAGTTGACGGTACAATGGTTCGTCTCGGCCTTTGCGGTGTATTGGCCTGCATCATCCCGAGCTGAGAGAGAGGAAAAAAAATGAGAAACACTTGTACCAAATGCAAGCACCTGACCATTATGACACCTTCTTGACACATGACATTGGATTGTACAGAGCCAAATAACACAAGTGACAGTATGTTTAAATCTTAATTATTATTTAACTTTTTCTAAATTAATTTAAAACTCAATGAAACCTAACATGTTAGATTATTAATTTTCTAAAAACAATTTGGGAATCGGTTCAGAATTCCAAAAATGGCAACCATAAGTGTTAGCAATTTGTTTATAATGAAACTATACCACATTGTCAACAAAATCTACTAAGAATTTCCCAATCAAAGGAACCTGTACACAAATTCTCAGATACAAGTATCACGCCAAATCTTGAGACAGAAGTTCTACATAATGAGAAAACACCAAAACTTGTCAAGGCAGTGTTTCTACATAATGGGCACCACCAAAAAGTTTAGACATAATAAACCAATATAGTTAAGAAATTAACACACACTTACTTGGCTTGGTAATTTCCAGGACTGATGTGGATGCTGTACTTGTAATTTCATACCTGTCTCCACTTTCTTTTAAAGTTACATTTTTGAAAACCCAAGTGACAGGAGTAGAACCAAAAGATATGTTGCAACTCAGAGTGGCAGTCTTATTTCCATAGTAAAAAGTGGACCCTGCGAGATCATGACAGCATAAAAATCCAAAATATTTTCTTATGAAAAGATATTTAAAGTATACATGATTTTTGTGAAGATATATTATATTGAAGAACTATAATGTTGCATACTGTAGAATCATGCATGATGTAAAATTTTAGTTGTACATTGTAAAACTGTAATGATTCATATTGTAGGTCTACTATAGAACTATAAGGAATGATAATATGCATGAGTTGTTTAACTAACAAAAACACAACCTATGTATTTGGTTCTAAACTATAGAACAATTCATGTACAGTTATTTTTGACTTCAGTTCAGAAGACATCTTTATAGTCTGTTATTCTTTAATATATTATTGCAATCATCATTTACTGCTTGGGTGTTTTAATTTGGGTTGCACAGATCAGTCCATAGATAGTAAGCCTTTTTTCAGCATAATTTATATTCAGCCTTTGTGGGCTTAATTCAGTGGTTGGCATATCGCGGGTCGCGAGCCGTATGCGACTCTTTAACGATCTAAGTGCGGCTCAGCCAGTCGGTCACAAATAGCCTTTGACTCTAAAAAACATGGTTCTTGACTAGAAATTTGGCTCTCAAAAAAATTTTAATCGTCCTGCTGCTGATTTTTGGCTCTTTAGCATAGCATTAGTCAAAATGGACCGGGACACGCAGCGCCGCCATTCACACCCGGGTCCCATTAGACTCAGTGCTATTCAGATGTCATTTGTGGTAGTTTATTTTAGTTAAACTGAAGAAGTAAGTTTACAAATGTATAGTCCATTCAATTATCTTTCATTTGATACCAAATTTTGTTTTACAAACCCATCAATAATATTTTTAATAGTTTTTTAATCCCAACCTCTCACTTCTAGTACCAGGGTACGAATAGTTGCAGCCGTAAAATTAATGCCATGACTATAAAAAGATTGCACAATGAATTTAAATGATATGGAGTTTGCAAAAAGTTTGAATCAAATTTTAAGAAATATGTGCATTAAGACGCCTTCCATAAACTTTCAAAGTATGTAATATAATATATTGACTTTTCCCTCACAAGTGACTGGTGGATTATTAACTTTATTTTTTTCTCAACTTTTTATGTACAGAAGTTATTTTTAACCAGCAAATTTCTATCATTTCATGGAAAAGATTTTTTTTAAATATCAATTTTATTCGTCAATTAAGATTTTAATTTTTAAAAACATGTTAAGTGTTAGATTTTCTCTCTGTTTTAATAACCTAATAAAGATTTTAATATTATATTTTTACTGTAAGTGTAAGTAACCATTGCAGTTTTAACAGAATGCTGAGTCATTAGCATTCATATTGCTGCAGCAGAAACATGAGCATTGTCGACAAAGTTTGCCACCTCTTGATTAATTCAAATGAATTAAAAATACAAAAGCCATCAGATATTTTTAATCATTCAAGACATGCATTTTGTTTTCTTCACTTTGAAAGAAATATGCATCTTAGTCTTACACTAGAAAATGAAAGGGAAAGGCATTTGGCCACTGTTGTTTTCTTCTACTAACCACATTGTTGTTTCTTCTACTAACCACATTCACATTGTGGTCCACAGTATTTGTATTTATTCCAAATCTAATATCTTATCAACTAATTAAATCAAAATCCAATCAACTACAGCTTAACCTACAATAACAAAAGAACCATTTATACTGTTTAATTAGATATTGAATCTGCAAGAACCAATAATTCCTTTACAGTTTATGTTGTTCCATACCAGTATCATGTTACATTTATGAAATGAGTATAATAAAAATAATAAATAATAATAATAATATTCTTTAGATATTAATTTCAAAGTTTCTGTTGAACTGTTTAACATGTATAAATATAAAAACATAATACAGGGATTAATTGATTCATTAAGTTAAAATTATTACTGACGATTATACTTTTTATTTTACTTTTACCATTTTATATATATATACATATTATAGTCACATGCCATATGAATATGACAAAAAAAATAGTATGTCATGTATTTTAAGTTAGTACTGTTGTTTTACAAACCAAGATGTATTGTTAGAATCAACATTTGCTTGTTGTAAGTACCAGTTATTATGATTGTTCTTAAGTAATATCTTAAGTAATTATTGGATTATTGTGGCAGAAAAAGTTTTTTTTTTCTTTGAGAATACTGAGGCATATGTAATATTTTTCTTCTTGAATATTCTGACATGTAATTAAATATAGGATATTTCAATATCAAAGGTAAGTGAATATTTTGTACATTATTATTTAGTTTATGCCTAAAGAATCATATTAATATATACTTGGGTAAAATTTTCAAAATGATATTACAGCTTTAAGAGCTAGTTGGTTAGTTTGGGCCTGAAAAATGCAATTCATTTACATTGATACCAAATTTATGTTTTTAGGTCGATTCTAAAGACAGTTATGATTTTTTTGGTGAATTAATTTGGGATAACTCTGTTAATTGAGACATATAGGAAAATATAAA
Organism: Omphiscola glabra; assembly: GCA_964017045.1. Lineage (NCBI taxonomy): Eukaryota > Metazoa > Mollusca > Gastropoda > Lymnaeidae > Omphiscola > Omphiscola glabra. The sequence goes on along the minus strand of OZ024811.1, from coordinate 10,460,400 downwards.
AGTGACTAAAATAAAAATTGATCACTAATCCTTTTAAATGGGGGAAGACAACGATACTTAGCTAGGGAAATATTCAATTATTACCACTATATACGTCAAAATATTGGATAATTTGCGTTTCAGAATGCATTTTTGAAGACCTTTGAACTGGAATGTTTTAATGTGAGCTCTAAAAACCAGGTAGAGTCCATATTATAAATGATCATAATTTGTTGTGTGCAAAATGTTATGGCCATGTGCATGGGCAGCCATTCACAGTCACTTACATAATGGCAATACCCTACAATCTCAGAGTTTCATTCATAAGAGTTTGCCGTGTGCAAAAACTATTCAACCATTGGTCAGGGAAAGCTGTAATTAATTAGTCATGTGTCAAAGTTGAAAGTTCAAAATAAGTAGATCCCAAACAGTATTTTAGGGGATGTGTTGCCTTATATAGACTATATAGCATATACCGGTATAATGGATGCCGTAGAGTTGGTAAATAGAAAAGCCATATATTAATATATTATATTAAATTTAGAGTGCATAGTTAGATAAACTATATTTATATATAATTGTATAACATTTTAAAATTATTTTATTATACAATATTAGTTCTTAAAATAAAAGTCGTATAAAATTATCATTAAAACAAGAGTTATATAGCTCAAGACGCAAACAGCGGAATTTGGACACAGAATGTGGAGATGTGTCCATGTTGGAAAAGGACAAACGAAGTCGTACTTTAAAAAAATCATAACTTTAAAACTACAACAGCTAAAAATATGATATTGGTGTTAAAATTATGTAAAACAATTAGCTCATTCAACTATGCCATTGATTTATTTTTACAAATTTTTTTTAAATTTTTACCAAATTACCTGGCTATACTGAAGTCCCTAAAGGGGGGGGGGCGACACCTAAACAGAACCTTAAAGGGACACAGATAGTGCAAATTGACCAAAAAATCTTTACCAATTACCCTTGTGTCAAACTTAATTTTTATTGACATTTTGGTAATCTTGCAGTTCAAGTATATATATTATTTCTGATTGAATTTTGTATTGTCGCATGTAAACTTACATGTAATCTTCATTAAATTAAATCCACGCAGTGATAGTTAACTAATACTGAATTATACAGCGCTTATTTACGTTTTATTTTATTTCTAAAGCAGCTTTGAACATCCCCCAACATTTCATACCTTTAATTGTATTGTATTTATTCACCCTGTTGCCAGATTTTTTATAACATATCAGTTGGTATGCTAAACGAAATTTTCAAACTGTAGGCATTTTTTGGCGCCCAATATTCTTTTTTTTTTATATGGGGTGTATAAATATAATTGCCATCTGGCATGTAGGGTAAATTTTAAAAAAAACAAGAAAATGGAGAGATCGTTTACGCTACCAGCTATGAACCAATGGGGGCCGTAAAAATCAAGTGTCCGGGTCCATTTTGACTCAATGCTATTCGGATGTCATTTGAAGTAGTTTATTTTAGTTAAACTGAAGAATTACGTTTACAAATAGATAGTCTATTTATAGTCCATTCAATTATCTTTCATTTGATACCTCATTTTGTCTTACAAACCCAACAATATTTTAAATAGTGTTTTAATCCCAACCTCTCATTTCTGGTACACGGGTATGAATCATTGCAGCCAAAAATCAATAAAAATAAAAGTTAGTCTGTACAATTTAGTGTTAACTAATTTTACTAATTACTAATAATACTGTCTGGACTAATTTTATAAAGAATACACGTAAGTTTACAAGCGATAAAACGAAATTCGATCAGAAATTATATACGCACCTGAACTGCAAGATTACCACAATTGTTTTTAATACTGATTGTTAGAATAAAATGAGAAAAACTGCAGTGATGACTGGTGGTAGTGTGGAAGAGCCATCATTCATGACAAAAATGTCGATCACTGTTTTTGACTGATCATAGTCAATCTAGGTCTACGACATTACATTTTACATCAACTCATTTATATAAAAGACACATTGAATACCTCCTTCATTCTCTGCGAAAGCAAGGGGTGCTGCAATAAATGCAACCAAAATAGTGATGAAATAAATATTATTCATTCTGAATTATTCTGCTCTGAATTTGTCTGACTTTGTTGTCTTCCCTGTAGCAACGAACTGCGTCACTTCCTTTTTTGGGGATCGGCAGATATTTTAACTCAGATGGAGCCAAATTTAATAAAGTACTTCGTTAAGTTTATTAAATTGTGGTCATAAACAATATTTTGAAACTATTATATTGAAATCTATTGTATTCAAAATAAAGATAGAATTGGTGAAATATATTAAGAATGAAATATTTATCTTCCTTATCAGAATAATATTACAAAGCTCTTGCCAAACTGGTCAGCCACTAAACATTAATATTTAATACTAATTTAATGAATGGAAGGAAGGTCGTCCTTGGCAATGGCTCTAGGGCATAAATTAAGTGGGTCGCACTTTATAAACGTTGATTAGATCATCATTCCCCAAAATTGTTAATCATAAAATATATTAAAAGTATTGCATTGGTCCCGGCATTTAATATTTGTATGATAATGAATGAAAAAGAGTAGGCATACAGTATACAGCGGACTAGTCCAATACTCGGATGCTTACGGGCTTACGTAACATTTAAGAATGATTTTCAAAATAGTCATAATCATTATGATAATGAATTGATTTATTTTTTTACCGAATAGTTTAGCAATATCAAATTTTAAGTAAGGCAAAATAAGTCTCTAAGCTCCTCATCAATATCAAGTAGCTTTCAGTAGCGAAACGAAAAGGGATGGGATGCAAATGAATATGTCCCTGGCCCTGGGCGCCAGGCTAGCAAAAATGGGCTTTGAATTCTTGATTATTTAGGCTATATTGGTGCCATACACTCTGGCTACGCATAATGGTAGCATTCCATTGTTTTCCAAAAATTAAATTTGATATGTCGTGGAGCAGAGATGTACCATAGGCTTGATGAACATATTATTTTATAATAAAGATTTAGGTAACCTTGAGTGTCATAGTATTTAAAGGAAAGCAGAGTAAGCATATTAGTGTGCAGCATTTTAACGTATTCTATTTAAGTTAACTGATATAGACATAAGCACAAAACATTTTAAATTTAAGCGTACCATTCTTTGGTTACGAATTGTCGATTTTGCACCCCTTTCAAGTGGCACTCATAGCTCATGTAGCATCTTGCCAAACCCTTGGTTAGCTTTTTCGTTGAAATCAGCAAACAAATGAATAACACTACTGATCAATCCTAGAAAGAAAAAAAAAATTCAAAATAATAATTTTAAGAAAATAATTTTCTAAACTTTTTTTTTTACTTTGTGGTTGAAATTTTTAATTTGTATATTATCCACACAAATTTTATTAACAATAATAATAATAAAATTCTTAAAGCGAATGCTCACAAAACCCCGGGTATATTGACTTAGCTCTTTATTCACAAAACTAAAAGTAGGATTTAACGACTGCTTATTGTCAGTCTATTTCCAAAATTACCTGCTCCAACACATTCCCCTATCCCGTCCCAAAAATTCTACAGGTTGGACCTATGGTTAATATAATTAATCGAAGGGTATGGTCGTTGTTGTTGTTTTTAGTCGGGAAGTCTTTAATGAGGAGGAGAGGCTACGATTGTGTAACGGGGTGGGGGGCGCTGGGTTGACATAAAAGAAGCTCCAACCACCGGGGCGCACACTTTCAAAGCGTGTCACTTCAATACGACCCGAGACAAAACGTCCCCGACAAATCGACCTTTGACAAAGCGACCTATGACCAATCGACCTTTGACAAATTGGCCTCGTCAATAAGGCCAAAGGGCTCCCGTTATTAAGCCCCCCAACAATAAGACTCCCGTCAATTAGTCCCATGACAAAGGGGACCCCGTCAATAAGGCCTTACCCGACAAAATGGCTCCCGACTAAAGGGCCCCCGACAAAATAACTCCAGAAAAAAAGGACCCCGACAAAAATGCCCCCCTCCCTCCACATTTCAAAAAGTCGGTAGCAGAGCAGCATCATCCAGGGCCTTGAACCACCGTGTGGAAAGGTGTTATTTATATTTTATGTGTTGTGTATTTAAGTTATCAAAAATGTCGCGATATAACTTAACATCGTTTCTGGTTTTGGTAAATCTTTATCGGTTTCATGAATCCGGTCTTACATCAGTTATCGGTTTATTACAAGCGTTCTCAACTGATCTACATTGTATGGCATCCTTCCGTCTTCGCGAGACGATGAAGTAGCTATATTGTAGTCCTACACTTCAACGAGTGGCTCACTAGGCCAATCCCGGAGTGACAATCTCGACTGCATTTCGCGCAGGAGAATGATGATTCCTGGTTAATTTTGGCCTTCCGTGCTGTTCTTTTTGTTGCAAGGGCTTCGTTCCGCACATCTTCTGCCTTTTTCACTCCTTCGTACACTGCCGTTCGCCAGCTGGAACGTTGTTCGGCAATGATCTCCCATTTGTTGACTTCAATGTTGGCTTCCTTCATGCTCTTTTTGCAAAAGTCCATATATCTCAGGCGAGGCCGTCCAATAAGTCTTGTCCCTTCTGCCAACTCTCCATACAACAGCATCTTTGGAATACGGCCTTCCTCCATTCTCCTTACATGGCCTAACCTGCAGCGAAGGCGCTTCTTGCTAAGAGCGGAGAATATGCTACACATTTTGGAACGTTTCAAGACCTTTGTGTTAGTCACCTTGTCCTGCCATCGGATGCGTAGAATGCGACGCAGACATCTTTGATGGAAGCTGTTGAGTTTCCACATTATAAGGTCAGAATAACATATCTTAGGAGATCGTACGCAGCAACGGTTCAAAACCGATTGCTGATTTCTGTTTATGGATGTTATTATTATTAGTTGTCTTATATAGCGCGGTACCCCAGCCTAAGGCTGGGCTCACCGCGCGGTACATATTAGCAAAATTGACACAATCGTGACAATAAAATAAAATACATTTATGTAATAAAGAACAGCTGTATAGAAACAAAACAAAAACAAATGCATATTCACCCCACCCACCCCAGAACCTTTACATGTCAAGCCAGTAGCATCGTTTATCAGTCAGATGTGGGGAATCAGTCGGGGTAGTAGAGTTTAAGGAGATGTGTTTTGAGTGCAGTTTTAAAGGCCTGGGTGCTTGGTACATAAAGATCCGTCCATAAAGTACGCCATGCTCGAGGGCCAGTGGAGGCGCCTTTTGTTCTGGGCCCTTGTGTGGGCCCACTTGCTGGGAGCCTTATTGGTGAGGATACATATGTCGGAAATGGGGGGGGGGCTTATTTTCTGGGGGCCTTATTGCCTGGGGCTCATTAGACAGGGAGTCTCATTATTGTCGGGGGCCGCTAGTTGGGAACCGAATATGTCGGGGGCCTTTTTGATGAGTGTAAAATCGTCGTGGGCCCTTTGTTGGAGCTGTTTTGGCAGGACCCTTATGTGTGTGGACACATTTGTCGGGGACCTTTATGTCGGAGGCCGATTAGTTGGGGCGTCTACTCCTGCCCCGAATTGGCGGTGCACCTTTTAAAGGGTATAAAATTTAAAATATGAAAACACAAATAAGGCTAAAAAATTTGAAATAAATAACTTCGGCATTTTTTCAAATAGCCGGCAATCAATGGTGAGTCTCTCGCTGAAGGCAAAGATGGGGTCCAATATTACAGGAGATGTCAGCTTTGTACAAATAATGTTATTCTTTTCAATTTTCAATGTATTTTCTTTTTAAAAATAACGATGTCAGACTGGCTATACTATTTAACGGATACCAGTGTTTCACACCTAAAAAAGTTTAATACCCCCATGCCCTGTATTGCCCCCTTTTGAAAACATTGCCCCAGATACTAAGGCCCCCCACCCCTAAAAAAAAAATCTTCAAAACACGCCTAACAAATGTATGTAGTTAAAAAACAAGAAAAACTATTATTTCATTAATATAAGCTTTTATAAAAATGCCCCCCCCCCTCCCCCCACTGACTGCACAGACATCTTGTTGACCAAAAACAATATATCAACAACAGATATGACACAACATATCGTTTACACCACAGCAAGATACAACACAGCCCACATACCCGTAAAAGATGGCACAAACTTATCATTTACACCACAGATAGATACAGCACAAGCAACATACCAATAGAAGATGGCACAAACTTATAATTTACGCCACAGATAGATACAGGACAGGAAGTATACCAGTAAAAGATGACACAAACATACCAGTTACACCAGATACAACACAGGCAACATACCAGTAAAAGATGGCACAAACATATAATTTACACCACAGATAGATACAGGACAGGCAGCATACCAGTAAAAGATGACACAAACATACCAGTTACACCAGATACAACACATGCAACATACCAGTAAAATATGACACAAACATAATCATAACAGATGAAACACCAACTTAACAATAACAGATACAACACAAGCAAGATACAAAATAAAATGTTCAGCAAAGAGTTTAATCTGTCATCAAAAGCATTTTACAAACACATCATCTCATTTTGAATTATAAAAAAAAAAAAACGAGAGCAAATATCCTGACATTATTGCTTGATTGAAGGACGGACACATGATCTTATTCCAAAGGACACATGAGCTTATTCCAAAGGACACATGAGCTTATTCCAAAGGACACATGATCTTATTTTTTGTAACAATCAATAATTATTTTTAAAAAATGTGTTTCTGTAGCTGTTATTATTGCCATTAAATGAAAATAGCACTCTGTTGCTATTTGAACAATTATTCTTTTAGCTACATTCTGGAGATAGAGCAGTCTGCAGACAGCTTGAGGACCCCTGAGCTAGAGCCATTAGATAAACAAACCTCCCTATTGTGGGGGGAACAGAAATATTTTAGGAATGTCATATTGGCAAAAAATACACTCTTTGATATTATTTGCTTTATTTAGAGACTGCTCGCCTGTCTCTCCAAAGTAGGTGAACATGAAAGTGAAATTGTGGAAGGGATATCAACATACTTGATATTTTTTGGTTAAAGATAAATCCATTTCACTCTCAAAATTCTCTCTACTAGTACTATATCACACAAGTTACAAAGATTAATTTTTTTTCTCTACTGAAAAGTGAAGAAAAACCAATTTTCAAAACAAATCTTGTCAGTTTATAGACTGATACATATTGTGAACTAGAATAGTTGGAATATATAGCATTTTTTTTTTTTTTTGTGTGTGGCTTTTAGGGGACAATAACCCTTACTATCTCAAAAAACTTTTGGTAGTCTTACAAGTATTTCTACATTTCCAAAAATTTTGTTGAATTCGTTTTAAAATGTCATTTAAATAATAAATCATTTTGAGAGTATTTTGATTAATGTTTTTTTTTTGTTATTGTTTGTTTTAAAAGATCTCTATGAAGAGCAAGGTGAGTTTACAAAGTTTAAAAAAAAAAAATGTAAACATTTCTCTAAACATTTCTAAAGACACAATGGTTTAATCTAATGTTAGAACATAAGATATGAAACCTCAATGGGTTTACAGTAGGTTACATTGCTGAAGGGTTAACTTAAAAATCTTTTAAGTGACTAAATAATCATACATCTAATGATATATTTAAAGGATAGAATACATTTTTTAAAATAATACAATCTGCACACCCCCCCCCATACCTTTTTTTTTGTTTTTTTGTTTATAATGAGACAATCATTACAGCAGTGGGGAAGGAAGGAGGGAGCAAAGTTTTAAAACTGTGGACACCTGTCTGCCTGCAAGAGGGTGTCACTAGTTGACCAGCACTCCCTTAGAACACCACTACCCGACTGGCCCTGCAGAACACAACCTGATGATCTACCCTCCTTTAGAAGCACTACCCGTGGACTGGCTCTACAATGGAGCACCACCAGTCTAACTGCCCTATCTTAGAGCACCCATACAAGAAGTTGACCCGTCCTCACTCTTATTGTTCACCACTAGTTGACTGCCCTGCCCTTAGAACACAGCTGACTGCCCTGCCCTTAGAACACAGCTGTATTTCACTTATTCAACATTCACCACAATATTTTTTTTCCTCTTCCCCTAAATACAATCTTTCATTAAAATATGCCAATTAGCTGCTACTAAAAACGCGCATTCTAAAGTTGAAATTATTTTTAAAATCTTTGGCACCAAATAATTCTCAATATTAAAAAGTATAATATTAAGGCACTGGTATTGAATAATTGATGTCAGTAAAAGAACACCTCAAATTGAATCAAAGGGTTGCACAGCTGGTTGCATGGTTGAAAAGAAAAATATCAGATTGTCCTGCTTTAAAAAAAAAGATTTAACAGTGCTTAAAAAAAAGATTTAACATATTTATCTGGTCCTTGTAAGGAATTGTTACACCCCCCCCCCCCCCAACTTGCCAAGACAAAAAAAAAAATACAAATATTGAAAATGTCATATGACAATTAGAGAGCATGAATAAATAAGCAGGCTGTTAGCAGGTTTGATTGTGGAACTGGAAGTTGCACACACACACACACACAAAAGCACCATAAATATTTTGTGTGTCATGTTAACAGATATTGTTATGGGACCACAGCTATTGAGAATAATCAACTGGCTGAAATTTTCACAAAATAATTTGTAAAGAATAAAATATCTTTAAATAGAAAAAAAAGTGATTTGTAAAAATATTGCTCAAATAATATTTTGAATTCAACTTAGGGGTGGGGGGCATTTGTTTTACAACTTAGACACCCTCATAATAATTGTCCCAAAAAATCTTGCCTCCCTCCCCCTTAGATGTGTGACATCATTTATGGTTGGCCGCCTAGCACAAAAAGTATATTGTTACCATCACATTATGGCTTAGTCTGGATCTAAATATAATTAAAATAGATTATTGAAGGCAAAAAATATTTTACAATGTTTTGGCAAATAAATGAAATATAAAAAAAATTTGTATTAAAAAAAAATAAATTACAAATAACAAAGAGTGGGGGTGGGGGTGGAAATGGTTATTATTTTTAATTAACTTGCTACTTTGAATATACAATATTTTAAAAATGATTTTTTTTTCATCTTGCGTAAACACTGAAGCCACAAAGCCAAAATTCACCCACTAACCATGGGCTTGCCTCTGTCGCTAGTTAAGTCACTTTTAAGTAAGCTGTAATAGGATATGAAACACCAGTACCAGTAGCATAACACCTAGAATATGCCCCACAAGTCATGACTTGTACACACATGAAAAATGACAATGTCATATGTCTAACTTAAAATTTAAGTCAATATGAAGGGCTGAGTAGAAAAAGTACTTAAGTTTCAATTTTTCAAAAATGAGTTAAGACAGGCATTATATTTGAATACTTCCCCTGAATCATTCCTGTAAATAAAATTCATGAAAAATTTCCATAAGTGTTTGATTCAGAGTTACCTCGAACAGAATTTAATGTATCGAAATAAGAATTTAAAAATTTTAAACTCAATTTTCTCAAAACTTCAAAAATACACTTAAGTACTTTTTCTACTCGGCCCTTCATATTAAACCAGGTCTCAGAAATGATAAATGAAATCTTTTTTTTTTCCCCACGGATACAAGAAGATATTAAAAGAATGTTGTTTTTTTTAAATTTAAACAAATCTTGAAAGAATAATTAAAAAGTGATCTCTAGTTGAATATTCTACAACGTTTAAAAAAAAAAAAATGTGTGCATTGAAACTTCAGTTTGGGAAAATGCTCAAGGAAAATAAATGAATGCATTTAGGGTGTAAAGTTTATTTTCAACTAAAGCACCACAACAAAAGTTTTAGTTTAAAAAAAATGAAAAGTGAAATGTATTATTTGAGTGACACTATTCTGAGAATAAATGGCCATTGAGGTGAGCAATATAACAATTTAAGCTGTCCAGATACGTATCCGGAAATTTGATCGAAAGAAATTTCGTCGACGGAAAATTGATCGACGGAAATTTGATCGAATCTTTTTTTCAGTCCACACGTTAAGATTTTGCTTCAAATTTATTTTTGGATGCATTATTTTGTTTAACTATTTAGTACAGTGCATTCAAAAAGAAATTTGACGAAAATTTCAACGTGTGAACTGAAAAAAAGATTCGACCAAAATTCCGTTCGATCAATTTTCCGTCGAAATTTCTTTCGATCAAATTTCCGGTAACCGTCCAGATAATATGCTCATAAAATGCCATCTCTGACAAGATTAAATCTCAATTGCTGAACATTTTTTTAAGTACATGCAGGATAATGACAAAACCAGACACTAGGCATGATGCAGCGGAGAAATTAGGAAAAAAAAAGGTTAGCGTCAGGCCTGAAGCTCCAGCTGCAAGTAAGAAAATCAAGAAATAGTCAAGATAAAATGTTGTATGCATCAACACTTCCTTTGCTCGGAGATTGGATTCTCAACCAGAGATCCTATTTGTTCACACCCTTTGGCACCAGTGGCATGATTAAAAATACTGGTGTCTTGGGGATTTTTTTCCTTCGTGTCAAATGCATAAAATTGTCTGGATGACCAATTTCTGGTGATAAGTTTCTTCTGGTTGAAACACAAAGCTCATAAAGTAATCCCAATAATTTGGTGAAAATGAATGATCACATAATTGGTGTTGTGTTCGAAATGATTAAATGCGGAAATGTGATCTAGGTTATTCAAACGTGACTGAATATATCTGGATGGTATGATGGAGGTGTGAAGGTTGGTTCATTGGGAGTTACAATATGAGGTCTAATGGGTGGTATAATGAGAGATATGAAGGATTGTATGTTGAGAGGTAGTTCAATGTTAACTATAAGGGCCAAAGGGTTCAAGCAATTCCCAAAGAATGATCCTGAGGTACATCTATAGTTAGTTTTAATCAAACGGTCAGGCTGTTGAGATGCAGTATAAATCAAACTGACAACAGCCAGGCTGTTGAGATATAATTCATTCAGCTGTTTGGTTTTGCCATTATCAGAGTTTAAAAAAAAAAAAAAAAGATTAAAAAATAGGAACTTTCTACAAGTGGATGAAGTTGTGAAACAATCAAGCAAAATATACACAAGTGGGAATATAAAAAAAAAGACATTTTTAGCACAAACAATCGATTCAATTGATCATTTGCTATCATGGGGTGAGTTCTGCTGGTGACATTGTTAGCACAAACAATCTGCTCAATTGATCATTTGCTATCATGGGGTGAGTTCTGCTGGTGACATTGTTAGCACAAACAATCTGCTCAATTGATCATTTGCTTTCATTGGTTGAGTTCTGGTGACACTGAAAGCACAGCTTATATTTGTCACTGAGTTAGTGTATGAGTGGCTATTTAACACAGTCATTAAAATAGCCTAAGACACATTTAACAGTGTACTCACAGATTGGCAAAAGACAAATTTATAACGGCCCACCTAAAGGAGAGCATATGTTCACGAATATGGTTATGTCCTTGAACAGATACACACTAAGTTAAACTAATCAGCTTCTTGCATTTTTACACACGATACTAGGCTCACACAAAAGACACAAATAAAAAAAAATAATCAGAATAATTTTAATGTAATGAACTGGCAGAACACTAAAGACATGCATCGTGGGAAACAAGCCACACACTGGCAAACTAAACACACCAATAGGATGACAGTCACAGCCCGTGTAGAGACAACTGATCTAAGTGTTCAAGGAAATAATTAAACATACCTCCTTGTTTTGTTTAGAATAGGACTAGTAATCTCTGTCCTAAATAGTTTCTAAATATACACATGCATGGATTAGTAATTTCTTATAAGCGAACATTCTCCTTGGTGCCAAGTTTGATTTGTGCTCAACACTTCCTTAGATGAACCAAGTCAGTGAGCCAGTGCAGATCTAGTTTGTTCATGTGTCTCACACATTTTTTGTGGCGTAAGATTTACATCACCACAAGAACCAAGTGCCACCATTATTCTTACTTTGCATTTGCTATATCTGCTATATCAAGCAATCACTAGAGAACTGCTAATGTTGGTAAGATCTGCTTCCATCACTAGTCTCAAACTGTGACTCATCCACATAAATTAATGCCATTACATAGCAACAAAGGTATAAACCAGAACAAAATGAGGAAGTATTCAAAATTATACACGCAATTATATATATATATATATTTATATAAAATTATTTTTGAAATGTATTTGATATAATTTAAATGACATGTTTATGATATAGCAGACAGGACTTTTACTTAGTATACTATGGGACATACAATGAAGAAAGTAATAAAAAAAGCATAAGTGGAAGGCATGAAAACATTCTTCTCAAAAAAAAAATTTATTCATACAGCTAATCATAGAAAAATAATTTGAAAAAAAACACTAATGATTGAAACTAGATTTACTTGTAATTTCTTTCTCATGACAATTAAAGACGCTCTCACAGTGTGTTAGAACTACTCTCTGCCAGAGCAGTTTTTGTTTTAATTTAACAATGGAGTAGGGGGATTATCTTCTAAAAATGGAATGTTAAGGCCATGAATTAGTAATAAAAATGTTACTTACTACTTAGTCTTATTACTGAGGCCTTCAAACCACTCCTCTACCTTCTGGCTCTATTGTACCACACTTAGTATTCAACAAGGCAATGAACTATAGAGACATTTTTATAAAAAGTGCACAAAAGGTTCACATTTTATAGAATATCTGTCATTCAATTTACCCGAGGTAATTCACTTTTTTATTACATCCACATTCTGTAGACAAATAAAATATCCACAACCGCAGACAAATATTATAATCACATTCTGCAGACAAATAAAGTTTAAGGCACGGCAAAATGTTTAATTAGACACAGACAAATAAAATAAAAGTTACCTTACTGGACTAAACATAAGTTTAAGGCACCGCAAAACGTTTAATTAGACACAATCAACTAATGACATCATGGGCTATGGGTAGGGGGAACAACTCTTCAATATAAAAATATCTCACATGATAATCTTATCTTGGCACCTTCAAATTTTGCACAAGTCAAAATAAAATGGATGTTGTTCAAACTGAAACACACACAAAATCAATAATAGGACACATCTTAAGCGGAACATGTTACTCCCCCCGCCCCCCCCCCCCTTTTCCCCTCAAATATGCACTCATAAGACTGACATTCAAACAGAAAAAATGTAAGGAACATGTACCAAAATGCAAGGAACAAGTACCATTTGATTCTACCCCCACCAAGTAGGGGGGGGGGGGGGGGGGGGGGGGGGGGGTGTGTGTGTTTGTGGTCTAAGGTAGGCATTAATTCCTGCATTAAACCATAACTTACCCTATTACTTCAAAGACAGTTCAATCCAAATATTAATAGAGTAAATTTAGCTTTTAAAAAAATAATGACTGCTATAAAGGTGAGATTTTAATATGACACTTGAATATCAAATTTAATTATGAGTTTTTAAAAGGAAATTGGATACATAACTTTCATAATATCACATGTTAGTTTCACTACATGATTCTCTAGTTTCTCTACATGATTCTCCAGTTTCAATAAAAGATACTTAAGTTTCACCTCTTGATACTGAAGTTTTACCATAATGGTCTCAGAAATGAATTTGATAAAATTTGCGAAACACAAAAGCTTAAACACAACACCCCCCCCCCCCCCCCCCCCCAAAATAAATTTCATTGCCTTAATTACTTTATGAATCAGCTGGATCCCTTTAACGACAACAACTGAATGGTGAACTCAAAATAAATACAGGCTGACATAATGTGATCTGGCTGATCCTGCAACACATACACACACAAAAAAAAAAAACATGATAAGAAGATCAGCCATGTAACAAACAAGATGGGGGGACCTCTACTAAAAAAAAGACTGACTTTAAAAAAAATGTTGCACCCAGACAATTAAGTAGTTACATAGATGATGATAAGCGCTAAACATGATTGCTTTAACTGTGGCCATTGCTTTAACAAGGAAGCACCATGCGTCGTGAAATAATTAGAAGGTGGAGCTGTTCTGCCTTACTCATACTTTTCCCCTTGCTTACGGGAGCCTCGGCTGTGGATGGAGTTGAATTAGAAATATGAAAACATCTCAACATAAAACGCATCAAGTAGATAAGAAACGCATAAGAACACATGTGGCCTTTCAATCAGGGTTGAAGCATGCCACAGAGATTTAAGGCGCCCAAACTTGCAATGTGGGGGGAAAAAGTCTAAAAAATTATTTTGAATATCATTGAAGTGGCAGCAGTCTGGAGATGGCTCAGCTTGAAATACATCAAAGAAAACTGAATATTATATAATAAACTGTATCATATATAACAAACTGTACCTTATATAACAAACTGTACCTTATATAACAAACAGTACCTTATATAACAAACTGTACCTTATATAAAATATACCTGAACCCATTCAGTCTGGGGCCATCAAAAGATGTTTAAAATTGCTAACAATTATATGCTCTCACCAATTAAACATATTACAGTGGAACCCCGCTATAACGCGATGATCGGGGTCCATAAAATCGGATCGCGTTAAAAGCGGGGTCGTGTTAATGCGCGGTTTTACAATATTTAACTTTTTCCCTTACATATTACTATTTATAGTTCTACCGGAAGAAAGCCTTGTTTTTGGCATTAGTTTTGATACTAGTTTGAACGTGGTGCATTTAGGGGTTCATTTTCTAATATATTTTGAAAAGTTGTGATTTTTTTTCGCTTTAAAAAATGGCTTTCCAAGCAATGGATAAAATTTTCAAAGAACTGGGAGTAAATGAACTTCAAATTTCAGAAACCATGCCATGATCATATTATTTTTAAAGTCACAACTAATCTCATGCCCAAAATGAAGTTAATTTCTTGCTGTTTTTTTTTTTTTACTTTTCTCCAAATTTTTTTTCTCCATGTGAATGAATATAAAAAATTTCGGGAGCCATGCTACGACTGCTTTATATCCGAATTCGCGTTATGGCAGGGCGCTATATAGCGGGGTTCCACTGTATATACATGGATTTAAAGGAAGATAAGAACATTTATTTATGAAATGTTTGACGAGTGTTGCCTCCCTTCATTAAATAGTTATGATGAAGTCAAAAACACATTTCAAAGTAATTATTGCCATACCAAAGCAGCTTAAATTAACTTCTAAAAAACACACCATTCTAGAAAGCTTTTTTTTTAAAAAAAAAAGACAGGTGCTTGTCTTTACCAACACATCTTAATTTAATATTTAATAAGAAGCTCATTATTTTCACACCTTCATTCAGAGGTGTATTGACCTGAAATTGTATCCGTGACTGATGCTTAGCCCACACCATGGCCCCCACACCATACTCACTGCCATTAATAAATTTTAACTTTCTGTATTTAAAGGTATTTATATTATAATTCATTGCATCCTTCCTGTGCAATTCAGAAGATCTGTTATAGTATTTTTTGCATCAATTATTGCTGTTACAAAAATGTACAAAACCAAAGCAAAAAGATTTAATAAGATTGGATTAAATTCTACTTTTATACAGTCAACATTGAGAAGATCAACCTACTTAAACGGCTCATTCTCATTGGCTTTCATTCTCCTGTTTTGAATCTTGGAGCAGATTAGAATAATGAGTGCCAGGAGGACGATCTCGGCCGCGATGCCAGCCAACGGATAGACCCAGGCAAGGGGATCTGTTGACGTAGAAACAAATAAAGTTTAAATCAGAGGTTCTTACCCAGGGGTGCGTGTTGAGCATCATTTCAAAAGTTTTCCCTCAAAGTCTCCACAGCATAAGTTGTGTGGTTTTTTTTTAGATTAATGTCCTGTCAAAGTACTAAAGACAATCCACTAAAAACTTACCAAATGTTTAATTTCCAACTATTCACATCAGCAAGATCGGACTGACACTTATTTCAAAATAAGTCACTGCATTGCAGTTAACAAATAATGAAACCAGCCAGCCCTTATAGGTAAGAGAAAACAACCAGTGGCAGTGTGATGTACATTTAATTATTTTTTTTTATATTTTCATGCAGTGTGTTTGAAGGTTTGTCATAAAAAAGTTGAAGAAAAAATAGACCAGCTACCTTTGACTCTCACTGTGATTGACTTGGAGGATGAGTTCATGAATTCAGCAGAATAGGCAATACATGTGTAGTTCCCAGCCTCTGAAAGTAAGTAAGATTATTTGATGAGATTCTCCTCTGGCATATGATTTTCTTATGCCATATTTCCTATGTCATATACTTTAGGGTAGACAACGACCGAATGCCGGCTTCGGTTTCAGTGACGAAAGTTGCCATTTCATCACTTTCCGCCTAGTTTCTGTCAAAAATGGAAAGTTAACTTTCAACTTAATTTCGGTTTTCGGACGAAAGTGATTGAGACTTTCTGCCATTAAATGTTTATTTATTAATATTTATGATGATCTCATTTTTTATAAAAATAATGTAAATATTGATACTTTCCCTATTGATGTACGCAGAATGTTTGCATGAACGAATTTCAAAATATCTAAATATTTGGGCTTCGGCGAAAGGTCACTTTAAGGTTTTGGTTTCGGCCGAAAGTCATTTTTAAATTTTGGCCTATTTTTGGCTTCGGCCGAAATTAGAAAAGGGCAGTGTGACTATGCATGGATAATGTATTTATCTGTGTCAGGTTGATAAAATGAAATTCCAACGATGCATAGCAACCAATTTTTTCCTAGGTCTGGGAGGGTGGAGAGGTCGGGTTTGGATCTACTACTTGATGTCTTAATCCATTCATCAGTTATCTTACAAATACAAATTACATCACATGCACAGAAACTTCCAAAGTCAATGGTACAGCACTACACATAATCAGTTACGTCAATATAAAAAAAAAAAGAATGAGACGTGGTCGCCACAACTCTACGTTGACATAAATTTAGGTCAAGGCACAGGCTATTACAATTTAAAAATCATTTTAATCAATATGATAGATTACTTGTAATGCAAAGCTAAAAAAATGGAGAGTGGGGGGAGGGAAGAATTTTTGACAGGCTTGGCCACAAGTTCACCCCCCACACCCTGGTAGCCATTGAATTATTCTCACCTTCATATTTGACAGACTTGATGACAAGTTCTGCTCCCTTGTAGCCATTGTATTCCTTAATCTCGGTGCGTTCATCCTCTGTGATGTTGACGACACTGTTTCGAACCCACTTGGCCACTGCCGGGGGATAGCCGAGGATCTCACAGATGAGGTGAAGGTCTTCATTCAAATTCAAATTCTGCGAGCGCTTCATGTTGAGCACGAGGGGGCCGGCTATTTAAATAAACACAGAGAGTACCTTGCTATTATGCAGAGAAGAAGCGTTGTATACCTTTGGGCCAGATTATTTTTAGTACAATTTTTAATTAATTCTAATCAGGTTGCAACATGTCATCTAAGAAGTATTTAGCTTTTTATAAACTTTGGGAGAAAATATAAAAAATATGGTAACAGCTTTAACACTGCAAGTATGCTGGACAATATACAATACATCATACCTGTGTACTCAACGCTGCAAGTATGCTGGACAATCTAATCTACAATACAGCATACCTGTGTACTCAACACTGCAAGTATGCTGGACAATATAATCTACAATACAGCATACCTGTGTACTCAACGCTGCAAGTATGGTTGATGGCCTCAGATCCAGGTTGATTTATCTTAAATGTGGCATTGTAAATGCCAGCATCCTCACGGGCTGGAAAAGGAGACAAAGATGAGCACAAACATAAAACGATACATGTAGCGTTCCTTATGACTGAGGAAACTTATGTGTGAAGTGAAATGTAAACAAGTTTAGTTTACCCAAGATGTCTCACGGTATTTCTAACAACCAGCTTAATTTATTTGGTTTAACCAAGGTAACTGACACAGTATATCTAAATATCCATTTAACTTACTTGGTCTATCGATAGTAATGCTGGAGTTTCCTTCCTGGAGCTTGAAGCGTGGGTCACCAGGTATGTGTTGGTACTGCCACTCTAGGAACGTGACAGTAGTACCCTCAATCTCAATGTGACAGGACAGGGTTGTTGTCTTGTTACCATAGTAGAAGTGGTCCCCAACTTTAAACTCTGGATTGATGATAAATTTAAATATTACTTAAAACTAACTTTGAGCATACTATTGATGGTGAAAGAAAGTGCAACGTATGGGGAAAACGCAAAAAAAAAGCAATGAATGTGTCGGCAAAGTTCTTCAGCGAACAAACAACAGTAAAAACAATATAAAATAAAAATAAACACTTGGCTGCAATGTAGTGTCTGAGAGGCAAATACAAAAGTGACAATAATACAGGCAAAATGGTTATTGATGCTAAATTTAAATACTACTTAAACCAATTGAACAATGGAATGATGATAAATTCTCACCTTTAACCAGATCAATGCTCACCTTCAACCAGATCAATGCTCACCTTCAACCAGATCAATGCTCACCTTTAACCATCTTAAGACTAATGCTCACCCTTGAACCTCTTAAGACTAATGCTCACCCTTAACCATCTTAAGACTAATGTTCACCTTTAACCATCTTAAGACTAATGCTCACCTTTAACCATCTTAAGACTAATGCTCACCTTTAACCATCTTAAGACTAATGCTCACCTTTAACAACAAATGCTCACCTTTAACAACAAATGCTCACCTTTAACCAATATGAGTTGAATGCTCATCTTCTGGGACGATGAGGTTAAGGAGCAGTTGTATATGCCAGCATCATTTTGGCTGAACATCACAAACCCTAACACAGCTTTCTCCACTTTTTTACCGTCCACATTGTCGGTCATGGCGGTTCTGAAATCACCACAGAAATACATTGGATAACATTCCAGGAAATGTGTATATTAATCTGATAGGACAACAGAATTGCTTCATCAAATATACTATTTTATACCATCTTGACAATCAGTAATGTGCTAAATGGTACAGTAGACTAAACAATTCATAGACCAGATCAATTCCTTAACAGCTCTATAGACATGTACCACAATCAAAATAAGCAAATGAAAATAACATGCTAATCGAAACATCTTACATAATGGCCGACGATGAGCTCACTTTGCTCCATATCGGCCTTTGATCTGTGGATAGCCTGTTGGAGCACACAACGGTTTGCTTGGCTCCCTCAACTACATAAAGCGCTCTGGATGGTGGCTCAATCTCAACGTCTGAAGCATATGTTATAATGTAATGGAGTAAAGCAAGTAAAATATTAACAATCTTCTGGAGACAACCTCCTTGTAAAAAAGACAATGCCATTTGTACATATTAGCACATTAATATCAAAACGACTAAGAGGTGGCACACCATGTTATTTGAGAAATAATGTATTTATATAGAAGGATTGTTAGATTTTGAAAGATCAATTACAAGACTAAGATGTGTGTGGAATTTAAGCTGTCCCAAAAGAAGTATCTAAAAATGAGTTTGAAAACTGTTCAAATAGAGTGCGTACAAATGTAAAAAAAAATTAATGTCAAGAATGAACAGAATGCTGGAGAGTAAAAGTTGAAATAAAATGTTTAGCAATTACATGTACGACAAGGTGTACTGATAAAAATATGCACTAAGTAGATGACTGCGTAAATCATTATGTACATGACTTCGTAAATAATAAATTTTGAGCTCTGGTTCATTTGTTTTTCTTCTTACTCCTAACCTCACATAGACCATTTTACTGAGTGTTTATATATGAGCAGCAATGTTTACGATGGAAATGAACCACTGTACTGACTGTAGTGAATTAATCTGCTAAGAATGCACTTCTGGTATGTCACAACATACATGGTGATGTAGCAAGGCTCTGCAACGGTGCCCAAACTATTTTACTATTGCTAATTTAGTCGCAGCACATCTTTTTTCTCAAGCAATCCACATAAAATAAAAATTAAAATCAGTGCTGAGTTCAAGAATTAACCCTTTCAGGACCACTGCCCCTTCTCCCTGGGTAGATTTTTAAATTGCATCCCTAAACATTACAAATTAAGATTCTTCCAATTTCATTGCTAAAATACATAGAACACACATTTTTTTTCATTGCTAAAATACATAGAACACACATTTTTTTTCATTGCTAAAATGCATAGAACACACATTATTTTCATTGCTAAAATACATAGAACACACAATTATTTTCATTGCTAAAAAACATAGAACACACAATTATTTTCATTGCTAAAATGCATAGAACACACAATTATTTTCATTAAATAAAATATTTTTATGTAGACTGTTATTTGCTAATCAAATGCATGTGCCAGTGTGTGTGTGTATGTTTTAGGTCCCTATACAGGAGGCTTGGCTGGAAAAGATAAACCCCATGATAGAATCTCTAATTACAGTTAAGGGAGCAGTTTTAGATACATGATTAATCATCACATACATTTTGTACCGGTAAAATGTCACATAATTAGAAAGTTGTAGTATTTAAATAGTCTAAACTCTACATCTGGCAGTGTAATTTTAAAGTAAAGTATTTCACATTTGTTAGCTTAAAGATGGTTTAAAGGGCTTGAAATGGCCTGACAACAGCTGGTGGCCTGGTGACAGCCAGAGACAAATGATCACAGGTTGGCATGACAGAAAATGAAGCAGAAACAGATACCAACACTGAATTCAATGGGGGAAGAGATAAATGGCTTTGTTGTCAGCTGGGAAAAGATAATAGTTCTTTTTAAATAATGCAAAACCTGCCTACCAAGTCCAACTGGTTTTTTTTTTCAATCATATTTAAGTAATGAAGTAGTGTAGTATTTCATTTTGTAATATCTTTTTTTCTAACTGAAAAACAAGGCAACTTTACTAGTAAACATAAAGAAATTGCTGTACTAAACAAGATAGCTGCAGTTTTCATCAAAATGACATAAGGCCTAAACGAGGCTAAAACTGGTTATTTCTTTGACTTAACTACTTGACTTTTTATTTTATTTTAAAGTAAGCATCATTACCCTAAGTGGGCATAAAATAATTAATGAATGCCTAGGAACCATTCAAAGATAACAAAAAAGATAGTAAAATTGGAAGAAAAAAAAAGGGAGGGGGGGGGGGGGGGTTATTTAACAACAATAAAAAAAGTTTTTGCATTAGGGATGCAAAAACCATAAAAATACAGAAATTTTCATACTGTTAGGCAGGTCTGCAATGTCATAGCTTAAAAGATTATCTGATTAGATTCAGTATGAGCCATAGACTATAGAGAAGAAAATAATCAAATATAAAGTAATCTGAAAATAGATAAAGCAGAGGTTGTTAGCAGCTATTTACATTCCATTTATTCAGACTCTGACATCAAAAACATATCAGAAATTTACTGCTGAGCTATTTAAACACTAGACAGTTCAAGTGGCTCAAGTGGATTCAAGGGTCCCTCTTCTGTACCAACGGTAAATTAAATGTATCATGATAGGCAAGCTTATCTTCCTATCGTAAAACTTTTCAAGAAGATGACGTGTGTGCAGTACTATTTCAAGAAACAAACAAAAGATTTCCCTGTGGCTAAAATAAATCTGAATGTCATTGTTATTAGTTTGTCTATAATAGTTTAACTGGGTTGGAAAAACAATATTAAAGGGTAGTTATCTTGAGATCCCATTTACACAATCCTTCATTAGACCATCAGAGTCTCAGTAATTCGTGCCATAACACATATTTATATTTCTGATTTATTTTTTATGACTCTGGCAAGAATTCATGCAGAGAAAATATTTATTTAGTTTTCTTTTTAAACAATTCAGATGGAAAAATACAATGAGTGAATGTATATAATGAGAACTATTTTAATCAGCCATCAACAAGCCTTATAATAAGGCTTATAGTGATGCCTCGTTTCAACTGAGTACTTTGTGTTGACACTAATAGTGTCTGGACATTCACACAATGAGAGCATTTGGTGTCGGTTGAGGAAATGAATATTTGTTTGGGGGGGCGCAAAATACAGTCAATTCTAAAGTGAACTATTAGTCACATGGAACCAGCATACATAGTATCATAGACATAGAGTAATAGGGTATTTTAGCATGGTTAACAAAAAGAATGTAACCAGTGATCGTATTTTATTATTTACTACTTATTTCCTCTCCCTGGGATGACTAAAAAGGGATTATCGCAATGCAAGCATAATCCAACAATATGGAATAGGTCTATTTATAAATATTTGATTTTTTAAATGAATGACAATATGCCTACCCAAAGAATTTGAAATAAATCAATGGGTTGTATTTGTTTTAAGAAGAAAACTTAATTGACTAAAAATGACAATGAATGGCTTAATTTTCTTTTCTTACCATGGACTACACTGGTACCTTCGGAATCCAAAATTACTCTGTTCCAGAACCCTGTTTAATTCCATGACAATGTTTCCCCTTTAAAATAATAGAAACTGAAATTATGTGTTCCTGGGTCCCAGAAATAGATTCCAAACCTTTCCTTAAAGTAATAGAACTACCCCTACTGGCATTTAACTCCTTTGAACACTAGTATCCTATGCAAAAAACACATTAACAATGTGGTGGGCATATGGATTCCAAATCAGATTTCAGATTCCAAGCTGTTTGAGTTCTAAGGCGTTTGAATTTCAAGTTCACACTGAGAGACAGTATTGAGTATTTAAATTATAAATAGTTAAAATAGCCCCATGCCTTTAAATAATGAGTTATTACTGATACCAAGATAAAAAAAAAACTTTTTAAATTGTCAAAGTAGGCTAAGTCTATTTCTATTGAATTTATTTACGACGTTAAAACTGAAATATCATTATGGAATGCTTGGGTAAGTATTACGCCATAACTTCCCACTATCACATCAGTATTATTAATTATCAGGGAACCAGTACTCAGCACTCTTTTAAGTGGTAATCCATTATTTTAGCGCGACAAATTATATCTAGTGAAATAAATTTAAAACTTCCTATTTACAAGATGTAACTACATTAAAAGTATATTTTAAAGTGAAATACCCTCTCTTTGTTCAAATACAACAACCATTTAACAAGTTGTAGGAGATTTAAAAAATACATGTCGTGAAACTTGTGTCATTCTCAGCACTATTGTGGTAAATAAAAAACTCTTATGTCTTCAAAGATATGTTAGAAAAGTTGCCCAATGGGATGCATCTAGATTTAAATAAATATATTTATTTTATAACTTTATTTCGTTTTGTCTATGTGTCCGATATTTCTTTCTAAACCACTGGTAAATTTAGATAAGTTAAATATTTAAGTATCTCAAGTTCTTGGCATCTTGGATTGGAATCTGTAGGACCATGTAAAGATGGTACTCCCCAGGGGTGTCAATATCATGGGTTGCATTTCCACAGGAGGGTCACTGGGTTTTCAGTGGTTTAGAATAGTGATGGAACGATACCAAAATTTTTAACGATTCCGATTCTACCCAATTATCCTGATTCCCGATATGATTCCGATTCCTGGCCATTATTACATATATGTATTACTGTGCCCAGGTATTAACATATTTAATTAATATAAAAGTTGAGAATTGATTAGAAAAGTTTATTAACTTGCTATTGAAGCTTTACAATATGCAAGATAACAATGTATTGGAAAGGTTTTGACATCTATCAATAATTCCATTTTAATAATACAAAGATGTAGTATTGAGTTCAAAATAATATAAATAATTCCATTTTAATGAGAAAAACTTCATTCAGTTCAATCAGTTGATAGTAAGAATATGCATTTAATCATAGTCAAATTGAAGCACTTGCAAATTATAGTGCAAAAACATAAGCATCTCTCCAGTTGTTGGTTCTAAACGGTTTCTCTTTGGCGAGTATATATTGCCACCTACACTAAAAATTCTCTCGCTCTCTACTGAAGAAGGCGGAGCACATAAATACTTTCTTGAGAGGAGAGCCAAACTTGGAAGTTCTTCTTTGTTCGCTTTCCACCAGCTAAGAGGATTCTCATTGTTTGCAATCAGCTTAAATGTTAGATACCTTGATATTTCTGTTCTAAATTTAATACAGGCTTACGGCCATGAATGAAAGATTACATTGGCGCTGGCAGCGGCTCGTGGTAGTTAATCAGTTAAGAATCGTTTTTGGTATCAGAATCGGGTTCGAATTATTCAGCTCTGATACCGATTCACGATGCTTTGGAAAAATCCCGATATTCCGATACGATTCCGATTAATCGTCCCATCACTAGTTTAGAAAGAGAGAGTGGATGCTGTTTTCTCATCAAAGATTCAAGGCAGTGTCTACACGTCCGGCGCCGGACGTTTAGTGCAGGAGATAAAAAGTCTGGCGACCAAGTCACATGACAGCCGGACGCCTAGTTGGAGAAATTTTTCCGGCGAGCTAGTGACCGCTAGTGGAAGATATGTCATGTGACCGCCGGACAACTAGTAGGTGTTATTATTCCGTCAGGTCATGTCACAAGAGGTCGCCGGCAAAATAGTTGCATTGCATATGATATTCCAATATTGTGTACAGTAATTACATATATTAGTCAGCCGAATCGTAGATAATAAATAAATACTGAACATGTTAATATATTCATATGCTATGACTATGAGATACTTAAACTGTAAGCATTTGACTGTGAATATTAAACTAGTCTGCCTATAGTATAGGCATCGGCTTAACTAACTAACTAGTAGTAGATTAGTAGACGTACTAGTATTACTATATGATTCCGACTCAACAAAAAAAAAAAAGTCCTTTAAATTGGTTAAACATCTCATAAAGCTCTGACTACTGTTACAAAGAAACATAATAAATTAAATATAAAATATACTTTTAAATAAAATAATAAGAAAAAAAAGGTAAAATTCGATCCCGATCCAGTAAGGTCGCTAAGCGTCTACTCTACCACAAGACCACACTGGTTCATATTGAACAGCCTTATCTTAAAACTAGGTCAGTACTGAGAAATAGGGTTTGTTACGGCGGTCATGTGACTTGGTCGCCGGACGTATAGCTACCGCACTAAAAAGTCCGGCGCGCCGGACGTTTAGTGCAGGGGATAAAAAGTCCGGCGCGCCGGACGTGTAGACACTTTCAAGATTCAAAGTGATCGAAGTGCCAGACCGACGCACAATCATGTAACAATTACAAGAGTTATAGAAATATATATAGGTACTTTGACAAAAAATTTCAATATTGTCCTATTGTCATAAATGATATCTATCAGCCCGGTGAAGACAAAAAATCGGTCGCCATTTTCTTTTCTCCCGGTGATGAAGGTTGACCCTTTTTTGTGGAGTGCTGTAACATTCAATTGAGCTAGGATAATTGACTATTTCAAAGTTATTAGCAATCCAAATTAGATGATACACATGAGTCTTTGGGTTTCAATCATGTATGAATGCTCCAAAGAAGTATTTAAGACATTTATAGCTTACCGAGAGTAAAAAAGTGACTCAGAAAAAAAAACGGGGGTTCCCCTCATTGGGTAAATTGTATGAGCGTCACCGGAAGACAAACAGTAAACGTAATCGATGACAAAATTAAGTTATAATTAGTAAACTGTGACGTAAAACACATAAATCCGAGGTCACCGTAGAGGCGATTATTAAATGGCCACAAAAGTTTTTCCGTAATTTTTCGAGTGCGCAGAAGCGATGCGCGAGTGACTTTCAAAATACCTAATATATATCCTTCCAGGCTCACTGATTTAGTATCAGACGGGTGAGCGGCTTTTGCCAATATAAACCAAATCAGATATTGAAAATATGAACACTCCGTTGTGCATCAACAAAATTTTGTAGATCCAAATTGATTAAATTCTTTTTTTTTTTTTATTTTGACATTGTTTTAGTTTTTCTCTTTAAAAAATTTGCCTTGGGGTATTTGTATTAGGTATAAATTAATAAATTATTGTGCTGAAATGAATATGTACATTGATAACAATAACATTGTCATAAGAAAATAGGCCTAATTATTATAATTTTTTAAATAGCACTTCAAACCGGAACAACTGGATTTTTTCGTAGCCGACGCTCAAGTGGTAGAAAACCTTATTAAGTTGCGCAACACTCACTCACTAATGACATACCACGGATACGAACACTCGGGCACCACTTCCTAAAATCAACCTAATAAATGTAAATTCGACTTTTACTTTTCTTAGTCTTACATTAATTGCTAAGAACACACTGTGCTCCATGAGGAATAAAATCACATAAAGCATAGGTCATATCAAATTTACCTTGAGTATAGACCGAGTAAATTAGTGCGAAAGCAAAAAGAATATTAAATATCAACATTTTATAGTCTGTGAGACTTTTCCCCTGCCCTAGTACTAGTGGTTTGTTGTTTGCACTGATAGCAACACTTATTTTATTCCATTTCCGACTTCCGGTCCATGTACGTTTGAGGTTTTCAAGTGAAAATCTTAAAGCATTCTAAATTATATTTTATTAATTATTGAAATTATATTGAAATTATAATCCAAATACAGCCATAGTTGAATAAATTTTGAAAATGATTTTATTAATAAAAAATAAAAAAATTGTTATCGTTACAATTTCAAAAAATTTGAAGTAAAACAAAACGTCAAACTGGTCAGTTTTGATATTTATTTTGATGATGAAAGAAAAAGGTTTTTTTTTTTTTTTTTTTAAAATAATAAATGTTGAATAATTTTACTGAAGATCAAAAGCGCGATAGCAAATTTTTAAAATTATAATAATTCTATATAACTTTCAATTTAAGTAAGTGCGACGTTAAAAATGTGTAACATTTTAAGTTTATTATTAACAACTACGGTCAAGCGACTGGATAGGGACCAGGGCGGGGGGGGGGGGGGGGTGGGATTGGAGTCCACGATTTTTTGCCAATGTCTCCACGAATTTATGATGGTGTGTTAACGCTTAAAACTGACTAGGGGCCAGTGGCGTAGCGAGGGGGGCAAGGGGGCATCATGCCCCGGGCGCTACTCACAAATGGGCGCCAAATGGTATATTTTACATATAATGTTGTATGGTTTTCGAATAGGGGAGGGGGTGCGCCAAAACATTTGGTGCCCTGGGCGCGAGTTAAGCTCGCTACGCCACTGCTAGCGGTCTATATCTAAATTTCGAAGAAAAAAACATATAGGCACTATATTGGGTAATAATTGCCAAAATACCATTATTTCTTAAGACTTGTTGCCTATTTGTCTCTCCCTCAATAGTGAACAGTGTTTCTTTCAGACAATTTCCTCTGGCGGGGCATATCAGATTTTCGGTTATGACAATGCCAGTGGCAAGAGGCGTAGCTAAGGGGGACAGATGGGACACACTATCGGTGGCGCCAAAATAGGCTTCTTTGGTGGTTGAGGTTTGAGTGAAAAGGAATCTTTTCCTCTGACGCCAAACACTCTAGCTACGCCAGTTGCCAGTTGCGTAAGAAGTGGGGGCACTTTCTTCATATGGTGGTGATGCATTTTAGGACGACTGCAGAGTTTGTATTGTGAAAGGGACTGCGCCAAAAATCTTAAGTCACCCCTGGTGATACTAATGCTAGCTACGCCACTATGCAGTGTATCTATCGGCACTAATGCTAGCTACACCACTATGCAGCATATCTATCGGCATTAATGCTAGCTAAACCACTATGCAGTCTATCTATCGGGACTAGTGCTATACTACACCACTATGTCTATGCAGTCTATCTATCGGCACGAATACTAGCTACACCACTATACAGTCTGTCTAGCGGCATTAATGCTAGGTACACCACTATGCAGTCTATCTATAGGCATCAAAAATGGCGATCATTTTTATCGCGATGTAGTGCATAAATCGAGGACGCTGATGAATCTTGAGCGGAAGAGGGGTATGGGGAGCGCCTTCTCCATTAAATTTTTGATTCTTTCAAAATCAAGAGGTGCATTTGTGAGTATTCCTAAATTCAATGTTTCTCATAGACTTTTTTTTTCTCATTGACTTTTTTTAATCGACTTTTTTAGTCTTACAAATTAACAATAATATTTTTAATCGTTTTTTAATCCCAACCTCTCAAATCTGGTACCCGGGAAATTTACCAATATTCAGTTGATTGAAATTTAATTTTAACTTTCTTCCGATAAATTAATAAATGACTCTTTTATATTCTTATACTTTAAAACCTTTTTTTTTCTTTTAAATAATTAAATTAAATCCACAGAATTTATTTTTGAATAATTGACGAAGTGGCTATTCGCATCCGGGTACCAGAAGTGAGAGGTTGGGATTAAATATTTTTGTTGGGTTTGTAAGACAAAATGAGGAATCAAATGAAAGATAATTGAATGGACTATATGTTTGTAAACTTAATTCTTCAGTTTAACTAAATAAATAAACTACCACAAATGACACCCGAATAGCATTTTGTCAAAATGGACCCGGACATGCAGCGCCGCCATTTGCACCCGGGTCCCATTACTCAATACAATAATCGAGCAATCAGGAATTTTGTTTTTTTTAGTTACATTTTTAAACAGGGTGACATCCTGACAAAAAAGCGAGGGACTGGAAAACATCCAAGAACTAACCCCCCCTCCCAAGTGGCGTAGCGAGCTTAACTCGCGCCCGGGGCACAATACCCTTTTAGCGCCCCACATTCGAAAACCATACAATATTATATGTAAAATATACCATTTGTCACCCCTTTGTGAGTAGCGCCGGGGCATGATGACCCCCCTTGCCCCCCTCGCTACGCCATTGCCCCCCCCCCCCCCCAACTAAGTATGTATTTATTTCTCAGGAAACACAGTGCCATATTTATTAAAAGTATACAGTTCTAGCTTACACATAATATATTAATCTAACGAATAACACAACATTTGTAACAAAATAAGTGGACTTTTGTTTCTTTCAATACCAATGAAATAAGCACCCCACAGGGTGATGATGACCTTGCCCTCATATGCCTGCCAAAAGCTGGCACAGCCTGATAGTATTGCTAAAGTGAATGGCATTCCAGCTGTGGAAAAGGTACATAGCAACGCCATTGTCACGCGTTCCTTCGAGGAGTGAGATTGTCTTGGATGGGTGTGCACGATTTGGTGTTTAGAAATTTACTGACATCGAAAGGAGACTAAAGCTCAAGACATTTATGAGACAAATTAAGTTAAAGGGGAATAAATAAAAAAAATAAATTATAAGACACATTATTAAATTAAAGGAGTCAAAAGATCAGGACAATTATAAGAAAGAATAGGTTAAAAGAGACTGAAGATACAGACAATTATAAGACAAAGTAAGTAAAAGGATACTGAAGATCAAGACAATTGTAAGACAAACTAAGTTCATCATCATTATCATCATCGCCGTGTCCCTTAGTCCTTGGACCGTTGGGGCGCCACAGATGACATGAAAACTATCCTTCTCCGTTCCTCTCGGTCTTCTGCACTACGCATGGCATCGCCTAGTTTTAATCCCGTCCACTCTATGATGTTATCTTCCCATCTTTTTCTCTTGTCTTCCTCTTCTTCTCCTTCCTCTAGTTGTGCCCTGCATGATTTCTTTGGTGACCCCACGTGCTTGTCACGTGGTCATACCACTCAAGTTTGCGCTTTTTTACAGACACCGGGAGGTCATCGTACTGCCCAATTGCTTGACGAATCCTTTCTTTCACTTGTTCATTGGTGATATGGTCTGTATAGCAGATGCCAAGAATGCCTCTGAAACATCTCATCTCCATTGCCTTTATTTTCCTTTCAAGTTCTGCTGTACTGTTAATGTCCAGGACTCACAGGCATATAAGAAAATGGAGAGGATTAATGAGCGCATCAGCTTGATTTTGGTGCTGGGTGCTATATTTTTGTCGTTCCATATTTTCTATAAGCCTCTTTAGTGCTGTTGTGGTCTGCGCAATCCTGGCCATCAATATTCGGGCTTGGAGCCTTCCTCCGAGAATATTGCTCCGAGGTACTTGAAGCTGCCAACTGTCTCTAATCTTTCCTCCCCGGCATAATTTCATTGGCGATGCCAGTGGTGATATTCGTCATCATTTTTATCTTTTCTGCACTGATTTGCATGCAAAAGGACGATGAAGTCTTGTCGAGACGCTTTACTGGGTTGGCTAGTTCTTCTTCGCTTCCAGCTAGTATAATTCTCTTTAAGAAGATGTTGAACAGGGTGGGGGAGAGCAAGCAGCCTTGTCTTACTCCAACTGTGGTCTTGAACCAGTCTCCGATGTTATTGTTGTAGAAGACTGCACTGGTGGCCTTATCATAGAGGCTGCATATCATTCTGGTTAGGTTTGTGTTGATGTTGTAGTGCCTCGTAGTAGCTCATAAAGCAGCATGCCAAACCCCGTCGAATGCCTTCTTGAAATCCACAAAGACGTGGTATAGGTTTTGTTGGTGATGAGCATATTTCTCATATATTATTCGGAGGTTTAGGATCTGCTCAGTTGTGCCTCGTCCTTGCCTGAAGCCCGCCGGCATATGGTCTTAGTCGGGTCAGTATGACCATCAGCATGACCTGGCTTGGGTGGCTTATTAGGCTAATGGTGCGATAGTTTTGGCATAGCTGTAGGTTACCTTTCTTGGGGATGATGAGCGATTTGGTCCATGAATTGGGCCATTCCCCTGTCAGCCATATTTTGTTACAAATATTGATTAGGACATTTATCATTGCTTCTCCTCCCTGTTTCACCAACTCGGCAGGGATATTATCCACTCCTGCGGCCTTTCCTATTTTGAGTGCTTGGACTGCTGCTTCTACTTCTGCGCGGAGATTAGGAAAGTTTTCATTGTCCGTTGCTGGGGGGGTCATAAGGATTTCTGGGTCTATCTTTATATTTTCATTATACAGCTCTGGACAGTATGCAGTCCATCTTTTCAGGAAATAATTTTCCTCGGTCAAACATTTACCATTTTTTGTGTTGTATGGTAGTGCTATGCCCTTGCTTTGTAGTGGTTAGTTATTTCACCAACTGGTATGCCTTTTTTCTATTGTTTACTTCAAGCAATTTTCAATGTCGTAGCATTGCTCTTCAATCCAGTTCTTCTTTGCCATTCTCATACCCTTTTTGATGGTTTGGTTAATTTTCCTATATTTATTGCCCCCCTCTGCATCTACCATCTTTGTTTTATTTAACTGCCTCCGTTTATCACACAGATCGAGGATGTCAGCTGTCACCCATGGTTTTTGTGTTGGTCGATGTTTACCAAGGATGTCATGGGCTGTGTCCGTCACAGCTGTGTTGAAGTTTTCAATAAGTGCGTCCATGTCTGAACAGTCGGCATCTATAATGTTAAGCGCTGCAAATTTTCCTCCCATCATTGCTTGGAAGGCTTCTGCTACTTTAGGATCCTTCAGCTTTTGAAGGTCGAATTTGATTCTGGTATATCCCTTTTTATTTACCCTCTTTAAGTGCATCCTAAAGGTCATCATGACTAGATCGTGGTCACTTCCAATATCAGCTCCTGGGAAGCTGCGAGTCTTGGCAACGTTATTCTAGACAGGAAACGTTTTTGCACCACGTAGTCTATCTGATTGTGGTGTTCCCCATTGGGGCCATGCCATGTGGTTTTCCTGGATATTTTATGTGCACCCAGTGTGTTGGCCAGTAACACGGACAAACTAAGTTAAAAGAGACTAAAGATCGAGGCAATCATAAGACAAACCAAGTTCTCATCATTTGAAATATCAGTTTCTTTTTTAATTAGTTTCTGGGTTCTTATAAAAATAAATACAATGCACAAATATAATAATTAATATCAATAATATGCATTTGACATTGAATACAGTTATGATGGTTAGAAAAATTTCAAAGTCTTAATCTTAATGTAATCTCAAACAAACAGTATTTATAAATGCAGAATGCTACAGACTGACAATGATGTTTAGTTTCAATAACAAAAGCTACAATCAATAAAGTGTGACCAAACAAAAATTTGTATGGCTTTCCTGGAACTGTAAAAAAAATAAATTAATAACATTTTAAGTTCAGCTTTTTGTAGTTTATAATGCTAAAAATTGGCAGAACTGATTAATTCCCACTATATTATTTTCACATAGTTTTTAAATACACCAAGACACACATAATATATTACCTATAAATAAAAAAATATTCATTACCATAATACAAGTTCCAACAAAATATATTATTTTTTGGGGGTAAAAATAGTGTTGAAATACCACAGATTTAAGAAACAAAATTTCAGATGGATTATTTTTAAGCTTAGCATCTAGATGTCACACGTAAGAAATGTTGTAGTTTGTATAAATCACCAATGGATAAAATTAAACACCATATTTGTTATATTCTGTTCTATAGTCTTAGATTTTTAACACATTCATATTTATTTCATTGATCTCACACTAACTTACAGATATGTCCATAAAAATACTTCTAATGATGCACAAGAAATACACTATTCTCATCAAATAGTTTGAGCATTTACTCTAGAGACCAATGGAT
The DNA here is from genome assembly GCA_964017045.1 of Omphiscola glabra. Classification (NCBI taxonomy): domain Eukaryota; kingdom Metazoa; phylum Mollusca; class Gastropoda; family Lymnaeidae; genus Omphiscola; species Omphiscola glabra. Next base: position 10,428,096 of record OZ024811.1, on the reverse strand, counting down.
AATTTTTTTATAATAAATAATGATGTTCATGATATCTAAAAAATTACACAAATGCACAATTCTTAAATTTTCATTTGTGCATTAGCTAATATTTGTTTTGCATGATGAAATTAAAAATGGAGCAGTTTTATTTGACATATTCTAAGAAAAAGCCAAACTTAAAGGAAATAAATTTCAAACCTAATTCGTACAAAATATTATCTTCATGTCTTAATCAACATTAAAACTGTTGTTGGCCTGCCCCACACGTCATACATCAGTGTTATACAAGATTGCCTGACCAGCATGCCAAAACCTCAGTCAGATACAAGTAGGGTTGACCCTCGCCATTCATCTAGACCCACATACCAGCCACAAATCTCATACAAGTTTTCCATGTTTACTTTGTGCCCCCCCTCCCCCCCAGCACATCCCAGCTAATTACTCAGTGGTGTCTTCCAATCAGCTTTAACTTTAACCTAGACCAACCCTCTCTCTAACTACTCAGTGGTGTCTTCCGATAAGCTTTAACTTTCACCTTGACCAACCCTCTCTCCAACTACTCAGTGGTGTCTTCCAATCAGCTTTAACTTTCACCTAGACCAACCCTCTCTCTAACTACTCGGTGCTGTCTTCCGATCAGCTTTAAACTTTCACCCAGACCAACCCTCTAACTACTCAGTGGTGTCTCTCAATCAGTTTCAGCTTTAACCTAGACCAACCCTCTTTCAGTACTCATTTAATATTATAGACACTTTAGATATCCTGGTGGACTTATTCCTGGCTTCTTCTTCATTTCTAGCTTTTGACTCAGCCTTCTTCATCTTGCGTCTGGGAAAAAGAAACAAGAGGAAAGTATAGAAGTCAGTGAAAACTATTTTCATGCTCAAAAGTAAATAAATAAAAATATTATTAACATTGAGTTAATTAATGCAAATTTAAATAAATAATAATGGATTTAATATTTTAACATTACTTCATAGATTTTTAACCTTAAAAGTAGATAGATTTAATGTCCTAAGTACAGCAAGATTATAGGTTAATTAAAATTTAGAAAAAATAGAAAGACAAAATATAGACCTTGATAAGTTAAAAGAAATTTTTGTTGAAGTTATTTCAGCATCTTTTTCTACTAAATAAATACCATACCAAAATCAGAGATTACAAATGCAGCAATACATACATATATAGTGTTAGGGTACAGTCACTCATGTACAAGTGCAGGAGTACAGACACACCTGTACAAGTTCAGTGAACATGTTTTAAGTATTTGCTACATTTGCAATAGTTCAATTAAAATGTTTCCTCAAATGAGCTAATGTCAATTAAGACCTGTGATTGTTCTAACCCTTGCCATATCTCTAACCATAGTAACTCTTCCATCTATTTCATTGTTCTTTTAATAGTTCAATTTTTTTTTCTCAAAGCGACACCAAATTATACATGGGTATGTCTTGGGGTCATAGCAGAGGGCTCACACTGACTTTTTCTCTGATTAACAAGTAGTCACTCTATTGAGTTTCTCTTATTGCAACAGGGACAAGTTCCAGAGTACTATATTGTTTTTAATTTTGTATATGACCTTAAATATGTCTTTAAATAGTTTTAGTAAAATCTGTTAGCAGGCAATTCGTTAGGAATATATTAACTATTGCTACTTCAGGCTAGCCGATGGATTATGAAAAAAGGGGGGTGGGGGGGCGGGCGGTGTTTAAAAATCTTTAATTTCATTCAAAAAATATACATTAGGTTTTATTAATAAAATGTTGGGAAAACTTTATATTTGACTTTATATTCAATATCATTTTTTAAAAAGAGTACCGTATTTTCCAGCATAAGAGACGACTGGGCGTATTAGACGACCCCCTACTTTTCCTGTTAAAATATACGTTTTGGTCTATACTCGCCGTATAAGACTATGCCTCTTCCACGGCACACCAAATTAAAAAACATCTGACTTGATTTCACTATGGTAATTTTAATTCAAATGCTTATGATATGCAGGTACTTAGCAGGAAAACTTTCACTTATAAACATAAGGCTGTTTTTCATCAAACATGCAAACATAAAACAGTGCAAGTGGATTAAACTTTTCCTAATTCACTCTTAAGGGGGGATATAACAGTATATAGGCCGTTTAAGCTGAAAGGAAGGATAAGACAATAAACCCTTGGGAGCTGCCATGCTGTTTGTTTTCTAAGCTGTCACACCAAACTTGAACTAAAGGGCTCCTGTCCCTGAAGTTTCAGCATGCCATACACCAGCTTATAAGATTACCCCCAGTATATAAGATGACCTCCCGGTGTATAAGATGACCCCCAGTATATAAGATGACCTCCCGGTGTATAAGATGACCTCTCGGTATATAAGATGACCTCCCGGTATATAAGATGACCTCCTGGTATATAAGATGACCCCCGGTGTATAAGAAGACCTCCCGGTGTATAAGATGACCCCGGTGTATAAGATGACCCCGGTGTATAAGATTACCCCCGGTGTATAAGATGACCTCTCGGTGTATAAGATGACCCCCAGTGTATAAGATGACCTCCCGGTATATAAGATGACCTCCCGGTATATAAGATGACCCCCGGTATATAAGATGACATCCTGGTATATAAGATGACCTCCTGGTATATAAGATGACCCCCTGTATATAAGATGACCTCCCGGTGTACAAGACGACCCCCAACTTTTAAAAAGATTTTCATGGGTTAAAAAGTTGTCTTACTCGCCAGAAAATACGGTATATTAAGTATTATAATTAAATAATGGAAATAAATAAAATCATTAGACTAAAAGGTGGATGTCAAGTCTTATGTAGGAGAAAATCAAATTTTTTTCTTTTAAAAGTAGCTTTGAAATTAGACTTAGACCAGGACAAAATTTAAACTCATTTTTTCAGTTACTTGTCCACAGCCCAAAGAAAACCACTTAACATTATCCCAGAGGGCTAACTTTGAACCTTCCTTTACCTCAGAGTATCTTCAGCTCTCTTTTCCCGATTCTTGTCTGCAGTACTGAAGATGATTACCATGACTGCGAGCAATGCCATCTGAATGATGACGCCAATAAATGGCCAGACCCATTCATATATATCTGTTAAAAGGACAAGTTTAAGACAGTCTTAGAAAAACATAGTTTGCTTTCAAAAGAAAAAAAAGCAATTTTTCCAGAAGACTGGTTTTAATCAAAGATAGTTGTTTAAAAGTAAAGCAGGATATGATGGTCACATTGAGTGATGCATGCATGACCAATTAAAGCCAGCTATTGGAAGGATGGTGCTAATATTTCAAATGATGGTCACAATGAGATGTGCCAATATTTTATAGGATGGTAACAATGAGTGGTGCCAATATTTCATAGGATGGCCACAATGAGTGGTGGCAATATTTCAAATGATGGCCACAATGAGTCGTGCCAATATTTCAAATGATGGTCACAATGAGTGGTGCAAATATTTTATTGAGATGGTCACAATGAGTGGTGCCAATATTTCAAATGATGGCCACATGGAGTGGTGCCAATATTTCAAATGATGGCCACATGGAGTGGTATTAATATTTTAAATGATGGCCACAATGAGTGGTGTCAATATTTCATAGGATGGCCACAATGAGTGGTGCCAATATTTCAAATGATGGCCACATGGAGTGGTGCCAATATTTCAAATGATGGCCACATGGAGTGGCATTAATATTTTATTGAGATGGTCACAATGAGTGGTGCCAATATTTTATTGAGATGGTCACAATGAGTGGTGACAATATTTTAAATGATGGCCACAATGAGTGGTGTCAATATTTCATAGGATGGCCACAATGAGTGGTGCCAATATTTCAAATGATGGTCACAATGAGTGGTGTCAATATTTTATTGAGATGGTCAAAATGAGTGGTGACAATATTTCAAATGATGGCCACAATGAGTGGTGCCAATATTTCAAATGATGGCCACATGGAGTGGTGCCAATATTTTAAATGATGGTCACAATGAGTGGTGCCAATATTTCATAGGATGGCCACAATGAGTGGTTCCAATATTTCAAATGATGGTCACAATGAGTTGTGCCAATATTTCAAATGATGGTCACAATGAGTGGTGCCAATATTTCAAATGATGGCCACATGGAGTGGTGCCAATATTTTAAATGATGGCCACAATGAGATTGCCAATATTTCATAGGATGGCCACAATGAGTGGTGCCAATATTTCAAATGATGGTCACAATGAGTGGTGCCAATATTTCAAATGATGGTCACAATGAGTGGTGCCAATATTTTATTGAGATGGTCACAATGAGTGGTGCCAATATTTCAAATGATGGCCACAATGAGTGGTGTCAATATTTCAAATGATGGTCACAATGATTGGTGCCAATATTTTATTGAGATGGTCACAATAAGTGGTGCAAATATTTTATTGAGATGGTCACAATGAGTGGTGCCAATATTTCAAATGATGGCCACAATGAGTGGTGTCAATATTTCAAATGATGGTCACAATGATTGGTGCCAATATTTTATTGAGATGGTCACAATAAGTGGTGCAAATATTTTATTGAGATGGTCACAATGAATGGTGCCAATATTTCAAATGATGGCCACAATGAGTGGTGCCAATATTTTATTGAGATGGTCACAATAAGTGGTGCCAATATTTTATTGAGACGGTCGCAATGAGTGGTGAAAATATTTCAAATGATGGTCACAATGAGTGGTGCCAATATTTCAAATGATGGTCACAATGAGTGGTGCCAATATTTTATTGAGATGGTCACAATAAGTGGTGCCAATATTTTATTGAGACGGTCGCAATGAGTGGTGACAATATTTCAAATGATGGTCACAATCAGTGGTGACAATATTTCATGGGATGGTAACAATGAATTATGCCCATATTTCAAAGGATGGTCACAATGGATGGTGCCAATATGTCAAAACATTGTTACAATGAGTGGTGCCAATATTTCTTAGGATGGTCACAATGAGTGGGGCCAATATGGTTCAGGATGGTCTTAATGAGTTGTGCATACATGACCAATAATTTAAGCCTATTGAAATAATTGTCTCCAAAAATGTTGTCATTGCCTCTTAATGTAGTTCAAATGTTACGGAAAAAACAACTGCATTTTCAGAACAAGAAATGATTGCGATTTAAAATAAAAATGTGGAGTAATATCTGATTGCTTGGAAAGGGAGTGGTACATAATGCAACACAAAAATTATGACTGTATATGTTGAGAAAACATAATGACACTAAACTCACTTTTAACTCTGACAATGATTGACTTGGATGATACATTTTTAAACTGTGGTGACACTGCAGTGCAAGTGTAGATTCCAGCATCTAACAAAAAAAAGAAGTCTTTTTTTAATTGTATGATAGGAAATAGTTTACTGTGGACAAAATTTGTTGATGGCCTTTACATAATGAAAGCCTGCTACTTAGTAGGGACAAATAAGTGTTGTTGTTATTTTTGTATGTGCAAGATAAATATTAGAATATTAAAATTGGATGAATCATTATCGACTATCTGTAAGGATACAGACAGTTTTGTTCAGCACTACCTACTACTGGTAAAGAAGGGATCATATACCTGGAACATAAAACCCAAAGGAAAAAAGCAGACAAATGATCAAGTATCAATTGATAAGCTTGACAAGACATGAGCAGTTAACCTTTTTGCTACCGATGACGTCGACGCGATGTCACGATAACCCACTTTCAGTTACCACATTGTCGTCATAACAAAAAGGAAAAAAACTTTTCTGAAATACCAAGGATGTCACATGGATGTCATATTTCAATGCTATATATTTCTTTATTTGTTAATCTATAGAGAAGTTAAAAAGTTGTTGTTGTTTTTTTGCCGAGTCAGCAAAAATCAATGCCAAAACCAGCAGTAATGAAAGGGTTAACATTACAATTATCCTAACAACTTGTTAATGCTACAGTTACAGAACCTAAATCTAAATGAAAATCATGACAAGACCACTACAAAAAGATTCCCAGTTTAATTAACTCATTTTTATCATTCACTTACATTTGTAAAAAAAATAATTTTTAGTTGGTAAATATTAATCACTATCAGTTAATTAAGGATAAATGCATCAAGAAAAGAGGTTGATTTAAAAGAAATATAACATTAACAAACAAATAAGCAATATCTAAAAAATCTATTTTTGGCACCTCCGATGAACACATGCTAGATATAGATACTAAAGCACACATAGATTGAAAGTGAAACAAGATAAAAAAAACATGTTTTAAAAAAAACTGAAAGCACACCATCACAGGAAGTATTTTGTAGCTATTATTAAATAATCAAGAGAGAGCTGTGTCGCTACACGCCGGAACGCATTTGGAAGCATCTGTTGGAAACCCCAAAGGACCCATTTAGTGGGACGCGTTGGGAATGAGTTAAGCTTTTTTTTTCCTGACCTTGAAATTTAATTTGCCTTATGGTCATCTTGGCACCGATGTGGTTATTGTGGTTATCCAAAATTATGCGATAGTCAGAAGCTGTGATGTTCAAATTGGTAGATGTCCAAACGGCTTCAGACGGAGGGTGGGAGATGATCTCGCACAGCAGCTCTAATGTTTGACCAATGAAGATATTCTTGGACTTAGGCATGTTGAGCACAAGTGGTGCAGCTGTAAATTATCATTAAATAGATGTACATCAACTGGACACAGACAGTACCAGTGCACACCTAATTAAAGTAATGACAACTACAATAATAAGACAAATGAATCATTGGGAAGAGGGGAGAAAAAAACAGGCGGGGAAGGGGCTGGATAAAGAATAGATATACATTTTGGAACTCTATGAGCAACACCATATAAATATTTATATAGTGATAATCTATTTAAATATGGAGCTAATCCCTGTTTGTGTAGCCCTAGTACTTGTTTGTAAGGAGCTAATCCAGGTTTGTATATAGCTAATCCATGTTCTTATAGTGCCAATCCATGTGTAGGGTTAATCTAGTGCTTATCTATGAGTGTTCTATAATGATTTTGTGAGTGCATTGCTAAAGCCACAAAAGTAGGACTTCGGAAATAAGTTAAACTAAGTGGGGTTAAACCTGAAAAAAGGAATGCAACAAAACAACGAACTTGTCGGCAGGAAGCCTTCGTCAGCGAACAAACAGAAAAAAATAAATAGATAGCACTTAGCTGAGAAGTTGCGTTTCTTTTTTCAGGTTTAACCTTACTTTGTTTTACTAATTTCCTAATGTGCTAACCTGATTGCAGTCTCTTCCCCCTTTTCACCCTTTATATGTAGGACTTTTCCATAAGTGAGAGGGTTAATCCCGGCGTTTGTTAAAAAAACCATCAATCTTTATGTATCTCATTCTTATTATCAAATACGTTATCCAAGTGCAATCCAAGTTTAGTTCAATTAATTAGTGGTGACAAAGTGTTTTTCAAACTTACAATAGTAGTCCACAAAGCACGTGTAGTACATGGGGGTAATTTTGTCTGCCTTTATTTCATACTTGACAAAATATCTTCCTGTGTCTATGCGCCCTGTAAAATAAAAGAATGAAATGTAGACATATTTTCATCATGCTTGTTAGAGATAAGATTAACTGACAGAATGTACAGTAAACTGACAAAGTACACTGTCAACTGACAGAATTTGGTAGATGCTAAACTGACAGAATAAACAGTAAGTTGACAGAATAGACACTAAATCGACAGAATAAATAGTAAATTGACAGAATAGACACTAAATCGTCAGAATAAATAGTAAATTGACAGAATAGACTGTAAACTGACAGAATAGACTGTAAACTGACAGAATAGACAGTAAACTAGGTCTCCTGATGAGTGTGCTTCAGCACTTTCTGGGTTTCTAGATGATGCGGTTGAGCGTAAGGTAGTACTTACTGGGCCTCCTGATGATAAGTGTGCCATTTGTAGGATCAAAGAAGTATTTTTCCCTGTCCCTCTCAAGGACTGATTGCTTGTTCAAGTACCAGCCTAAAGCCGTTGCCTTCAAGTATTTGTGGTCAAAATTAAGCGTACAATGCAGGACTCCCAGCGTGTCTTGATACTTGAACACTGCTGATGTCTTCTTCTCTTATGAAATTGACATGGAGAAGAGACTTTCATTACTAATTGTTATTGGTGCAATGTCAAAAACTTTAAATAGATAGTGTAATTAATTACAGGAAGATATAAAAGGCTATAATCTATCCAGGAAATATATTATAATCCATTGATTATATCCTTAATCCAGTGATTCTCTCAATATTATATGCCAAGTTTTTACGAAACAGAACGTTCACCACCCAACGCTGTCGTGGAATTTGACCTAGGGATTACGCGACCACAACATTGCATGAACGGCTTCTCATCCATCCCTAAGATAGGAAGCCACAAATTGTGTTTTTTTTAATACGTTCAAAAATTTATTTCTCTGGAACCCTTGGGTATTATGCTATAAATTATATCTTGCCAGAAAGGGTATTTTATTCTCCATACCTTAGTATATTTGCATGTCTACATCTTTAGAGGATATTGTAATATTAAGTAATTAAGGGAGTTTTAACATTCCTCCATGTAGGATCCCAACCTCTTCTATTAAAAATATCTCAAAGACCATTTAACTTATATAAATTTTAAAGCATATCTTAGATAGCCGAGAGTAAATGTAAAAGGACACATATAAGCCTTTGGGGTTTTGGTCAGGGATTCTGAGTTTTATTCGGATTGGAGTCTCTAGGGATTGTCAATTTACTGCACTAAAACTGCCAAAAGTCAAGTAATAGACAGGCCTGGTCAATTGTTATGAGCAAGTCTGTTTATAGTGATCCTACAAATAGTTATTGGATTCAAAGTTTTAATCGCATCCCTAGAGTGCGCCAGTGTTCACCGTCACCATTTGGACGCTTTGTAAGTATAAGCAAATATGCCTTTATATTTTTTATTTTTTAGAATGCAACTGTTAGGTGTTTGTAATGGAAGATTTCTGTTCATGACTTATATGAGGCAGTGTTTTAATCACTCATTATCTCCGTCAATTTGACTTGTAACAATGATATTGTGATGGTTGAACATACAGCCATCCACTGAATTCTTACATGAAATTCGATACCAGCGAGTACATTAGCATAATACTAACTGTTAGTTTGTTCTGTTACACAAAACTGCAATGTGCGTATAAGCGATCGATACACAAGTATCCATCCAGCAATATACATAGATTATGTGTTGTAGTAACTCTCTTGCCATGTGCTAAATGCTTATATAGGAAATGGTGTGTGTGTTAGGATAATATTAACAGCTCTATTAACATAATTAGAAATAATGCATTGCGCTCTCGTCTTAAAAAGACAGCAATTGATGATACAAGCATCAGAATTATGCTGAAAGTTATACTATTATTATACATACGCTAAATTTAATTCAATGGGTTATTTTATTTTTATGAAGAAATGCATACCATTGATTCCATACAGACAAATAGACTCTTCTTTTTGAAGCTGGGGTGCCACACATATAAAGCAGCCAGCATCAAAGGGGGTAAACTCTTGGATGTTGAGGTCAGTAATGATTTGAAATGAATCACCAACTTCAACTACATCATGGACTCTAATAAATAAATAAATAAAACACTGTAAGTGGCCACAGCTACCAATATAATAGCTTATGTACATAGTATATTTGTCAAGATTTACTCATCAGGTCAAATTTACAATTTGTCTAGGTTTTAAAAAGAATTTTCAAACTTTGAACAAGTTCAGTGGGCAAAATATTTTGAGCCCCTTGACCTCTGATTGAAACTGATAACTGCAGTACTGATTTGACTTAATGTCTATTTAACTTACACGGTGGCTATGCTAAAATGAGAGAAATTCCAGTACAGATCTAAATTTCTGTCTGCAACTGTGATTGAGCAACGTATTGTTTCATGGCTGCCATATGCTACGAGCATGTCTTCAACTTGAGGTGTAATAGTGATTTCTGTGGATAGGTGTTACCAAATCATCAAGCTTTCCTGACAACTAGTGAATAGAATCTCAAAATATTTTTCAACTCTTGCATAGAACAGTTGAATAAAACAATATAAATCATGGTAATCTACCACTTGAGTGTCGGCCATGAAGAAATCCAGTTTTTCCGGTTTAGAGTGCCATTTTGATAAGATCCAAAACCATGGAAATGTTTCTTTTATGACATTGTACCTATTCATTTCAGCACATATAGAATACAAATAACACAAGACAATTTTTTTAAAAATAGAAGAATATAAACAATTTCATGTATGGAAATGCAATTATTCATAGTTCTCCCCAAGGTGACAAAGAAGTTTTTAATAAATATAATTTCCACAAAAACGGTTGATGGACATGAATGTGTGTAAATATGAAGGGAAAGATCAGGGCTTGTGCCAAACTGTCTTTGTTTTTTACATTGTGTGTGGACATCAGCATCTGGATCTAAAAAATTTTGTTGATGCACCACAACGGAGTGTTCATATATTCTATTTCTGATTTGGTTTATATTGGCATAAGCCGTCCACCCGTCTGACAAAATCAGTGAACCTGGAATTATATATCTTTCTATACACTCATGTAATGTGGTCGCACATCGGTCTGGCACTTCAATAAGAAAACAGCCCCACTCTCTCTTTCTAAGCCACCAAAAACACAGTGACCCTCTCTCCACTGTCCACTGTGGTATTTTCTGTGGGAATATTTCATTTATCAATTTCAACGACAATGGATTCTCCTTGATCATCCAAACCACCAATTTCTGATGCAATCGCAGCCAGCCAGGTTTCACACTCCTCCCTCATAAAATTTCACCAGTCTGACACAATAGTAACATTTGAGTAGTCAGCCTCGCATGCCATCTGCAACTGTGGCATATCACAACACCAGAAGTACACTAGAATAATAATTTGCTGAGGTGACTTCCTGCAAAAAAAGAGCCTCCTGTAGTGACTTTCTGTAACTGCATGCAGCAAAGGCCCAACAGAGACTGTCCTTGAGCGTATCTGTTTAATATGCACAGTCCATTGTAGACACCACATGTCACACTGTTTAACAGGCGTTGACGCACACATTATCGTAGTGCTGAATTAGGGTCGGACAAATTCGACAGTAGTGTGGAAAGCTGGCATATGTCTTCGTTGCGTATCTGTTCAAACACTTCGTTCATCAGCATTATTGTGGTCCCTCCTCTTTTTCTTCCTGTCATATCGGTAGCTTTGTAATAATTATTTAAGTAAATTCTAAATAATTTTTAACGGAAGCGGAAGTATTAACAGACATCAATATCAGAATAATTGTTTAAATAACCCTTCAAACTGGAACAACTGAATTTTTTCTTGGACGACGCTAAAGTGGTAGATTCATATTGTTAACTTAGCAGCTAATGGAAAACAAATTAAATGATGCTCTTGTTTCAGTGCTCAACTTTTAAGGTCCACAGGAAAAGATACATGATGTAAAATTACACATTGTTGCTTAAGTCACTTAAAAACTTAAGGAACCTCGATTAGATAGTTCAAATGAAATACATTTTAATTATTCACACATTAATTTTACAAATAGGATTACCAATAAATGTGCATACTATTATGTAGAATACGTGTTTACATCATTTTCCCCCATGAATGAACTCTACTGACCCCAATTTGGCTTCACTGCACTATTAGTAGAGTGTGGCTTACTAAATATAGTCTCCCTTTGACCTCGGTTACATTTAACTACAATCTATAGTCTGTTTATTCTTAGAACTTTGTAGAATTATGTAGAAGGTTTGAGAGATGATTACAATGTGTAGTATGGTTTCTGGAAATGTCTTTGAAACCGGCTATATATTTTGAATGATAGGAGCGTGTGTAGATGATTTTGGCTATCATGTATCACAAGCTATTTTGAGCGTGTGTTATACTGTGTGTGTGTAGATTCCTTTACATAATTGTACCTTTTTACAACATTGTGTATTCTTCAATATTGTACCAGTACAAGCCAATCATTATTCTGTAAGTCAATAGCTTTAATTATATTTCTTTTGATTTTGTAATTTATCATATTAAAATTTATTAATTGTAATTAGCCCTGGTTTGAGTATCGTATTCTTTGTTATTGTATTTAACATATGTTATTGTCATTTGTTGTGTACTGTTTTAGAACGAGCCATATACTGAAATAAGAAATTAATTTCTCCATACTGATAAACAGTAAATAACAATACATTACTACCCATCACCCAAAAACAAAAACCTGCATCTTTTTACACTAAGTTACTGTGTTTTCGATAATAATTATATCAAGTATATGTTACCTATGCCGTGAAAATTAGTTAGTACACACTATACACAATAAATAAGATATGTTTGTACTAAATGAAATCTTACATAAACTTAAATAGACTTAAGACTTAGTTGATAGTTGATCACAAATCATTGTATTGTATTTTTTGTTAATTCTCTTGCATCTCTTCATTTAAAACTAACTTACACAAAACTTTCTTGTGTTTCAGTGGTTATAAAATCTTTATTTAAAGATAATCCTCTGATCAGCGGTCCGATGCCATATGTAAAATTGATAGAATACTATTAGTTACAAAGTGCTCGGCTACCAGCCCATAGCCGCAGATGCTAGGTTTATGTCTATTTTTCTTTGCAGACTAATTATTGCTTGTAATAATTATTTAAAATAAAAAATACCTTGACCGGCATACAGCAGTCATACTAATCATAGGTTAATATTTCAAATAATGTTTTGCCAGGAAATATTCTGCAAACTTATGACACAACGCCAAAGTCAAAGGCACTGTGTGACAGCATGCTTTGATTAGTGTGGCTTGCTTTACACTTCCGTATCCGGAAATTTGATCGAAAGAAATTTGGTCGAACGGAAATTTGGTCACATCTTTTTTTCAGTCCACATGTTAAAGTTTTGCTTCAAATTTCATTTTGAACGCATTATTTCGTTTTCCTATATAGTATTATGGCATCTTTCCGTCTACAAGAGACGATAGATTTATCTTCTCTGATTGCAGCTCTTGGTGTGGCTAGTGAGTATAGTGCGTTCAAAAAGAACTTTGACGAAACTTTTAACGTGTGAACTGAAAAGAAGATTCGACCATATTTCCGTTCGATCAAATTTCCGTCGCTCAATTTTCCGTAGACGAAATTTCTTTCGATCAAATTTCCGGTAACCTTACACTTCTAATACGAAACAGCAATTCAACAGATAACTTTTTTTTCTCTCTTGCATTTTTTTTTTTTTCTTCTTTCTCTCCCTTGGGAGATGATAATGATGGGTTGGGGGGGGGGGGGTGTGTGGCTATATTACCCGGGCACTTTCTAACAAAATCAAATGTCAAATGGTTAACTTTTTGACATTTGGGACTGCCATTCGGAGGATTTCCCGTTTAAATGTTATCTGTATTCTCTTATTTGGCTAATGTGTAGCTGAATGGCCATGACGTCATTTTCATGATAGAATTAGGGTTCAGGTTAGGGTGAGCGGTCCTACAGCTACACATTTACCTCTTATTTTAATCCTAGAACTTAGTTAATTTAGATTAAGTTAGACTTAATAAAATAAAGTTTATTTATTTATTATCACTATTATTAGTATTATCAGATTTTTTTATTTTATCAAACTCCGTGCAGAACTCCATCACCGTATCACCAGCTTAAATCCGACGGAAAATCATTTTTAAACTATACCATTCGCAAATGTTATTGCCATCCATGTTAATAGAAATTGTACTTCATAAAGTGTCATTCTTTCTTAAAGATTGACATTTCTTTCAAATAGATTGACATTTTTGTCATCAGTTTGTTTTATTTATACCCCGGCAACAACAACCGGTAACGTAAATTGGCCAGGTAGTCATCGCTTTTTGAGTTCAGATGCATTAGGAAGCTCTTAATTTTTATTATATATTTTCTTTTTAATTCAAAGGACATTTAATTCATAAGGATTTTTCAAAATTGAACTTTAATTGATATAATTTATATATTACGTGTAGCTGGTGGATATATAATATATATAAAACAATTTATTAGGAAGAGTGATTGATTTAAATGCACACTAATTTTGTAGAATTTCCCTTTTGTGTGATCCTTATCTACATTAATTCAAAGTGCATTCTCACTGCCAGAAAGGCTCGCGTGCAAATCACTTATACTTCGTAAATGAATTTAAATAAGAATAGCGATTCTTTGACTTGCAGTGTAAGCATATGCTATGTTTTTCCAAATAAACTTAAACAGTTCTTTTAGAGATGGGGTGATGGGGCGAAACTTTTGTCTGTATATTGAGAGCATAGTTTGTTCGCGAAAGGTGGCTTTAACTCTAGCTACTACTTCGCAATTGTGCGTATGGAAAAGTCTACCTCATGAAAGTATGTACGCTGTAGGAAGTTACGCTCCGTCAATGATGTTAATGGACTAGCTGCCTGGCAGGACTAGGATTGGCCTCGGACATTTTACAGACCTGCCTAACCAATCGTTATTCGTATTTAACCCCACTGAGCCCACTGGTAGAGAAGAGTGGGGCAACAAAGCCTGGTAGAATAGTGGGGGCAACATAACTGGTAGAATAGTGGGGGCAACATAACTGGTAGAAGAGTATGACAACATGACTGGAAGAAGAGTAGGGCAACAGCTGGTAGAAGAATGGGGCATCAATCTTAACAATGTTTTTTTAAAAATGTCAAATTATTATTTTTTTTAAAATAATAATTTTGGAGTTAGGAGCAGTAAGAAATTTTATTTTTTACCATCTTTAAAAAAAAAAAAAAAAAAACTGCTCTAGATCCGAGCTCCACTCCAAGCTTCGCTCCAAATCCCTGGTTGAAAAGGTAAAAAACAACACTGAGTTTTATAAAAAAAAATATCTCTATACTTAACGAGGTAATCGGAGTTGTCATCAATAGTAGGCTGACCAGGACCGGCTGGCTAAACGAGATCAAACATGATATTTCTTTTTTTTTTTACTTGATTTACTTTCGTGACCTTTTATTTTATTATTAAAAAAAAAAAATACACTTTAAGTGTCATCATCGTAACACTGAGTGGGCAGCAGATTATTGATGAAAGTCAAAGAATCAATCAGCGACAGAAATTAAAATTGAGTGGACGCAACTTCCGAGAAATTAAGCTATTAATACTCAAACATCTTACACAAAACAAACACGTTTTGTTAATGGTGAAGTCCGTATATGTTTGTTGTTGAAGTTTTCCTAATTTGCCGCTTTACTCAAAGAAAGTTGCTGATCCCTACCTTTATGGGCTTCTACCGAATATTAGTTGCTCGTGAACTTTATTGCAACATATCTTAATATTATTAAGCATACACTGTCAGTGAAGATTTTATAAGCAAGTATTATTGTAATGAGAACAGGCCCAGGTGGTCCAAGTATCACCTACAGAAGCGGCCCACTGATCATCGAAAGAATCGGCCCAATTATAATCGCCAGAACTGACGAAGGCGGGCCCACTTTCACCGGCAGGACGGGCCCATAAGCTTTCCAAATATCACCAGAGAACCGACACAAGCGGCTCACATATCATCGGCAGAGCGGCCCATGGGGCCCAAATGTCGCCGTCCCACCGGCATTTTTCCCGGTGTCCCGGTGGGCCATGCAGTCCACCGCAGTTTTCACTCATAACAACACTTGGTGGTATTAACTGCTTGACTTCCGTATAGTTGGTTGTGGAAAGTTCAAAGGCTATATGAAAAAAATCAACAATGTATGTTAACCAAAGACAAAATGGACAGCTGTAGACGGTATTAATGGGCTCTTCTGGTGAAAATCGTGAAAGATTCAAGTGTGAAGAACTGTACTATTATATATAAAAAGTATTAACGTGAACACGAAAAAAGCATAAAGAAACTGGTCTATTTATTAGAAGAATGTAAAGCATGGGCTGGTGAACCGGGGTAAATTACCCCAAATGTGTTTAAAATGAAAAGTTTGGAGGTATTGGGGGATCAATAGATTTAAAAACAAAATTTAAAGATACCCCCCCCCCCCTTTTCAAATAATTTTCAGTTACATTCCTTAACTCTTGCTGCTACACATCTTCCTGCTGCACATCTTGCTGCTACACATTCACTTGATAAATCCTTGCCTAATGCAATTAGACTCTAAGATTAATCTGCAGCAGCTGATCTGAATATTTTTAATCCATCGGAATGTCCGCTAATGCCAATAAAATGCTTCTTACAAGCATAAATGTGAGCTTCCAATCTTAAAATTTGTTGATGATACCAGCATCGTTGGCTTAATATTTGAAGGAGTGGACTTATACCACAACTTAATTACAGGCTTTATCAATTGGTGCGATGAAATTTTTCTCCAGATGAATGTCTCAAAAACAAAGGAAATGGTTGTTGATTTCAGGAGGGGGAAACACCAGATTACAAATCTCAACATAAAAAAATCAAAGTGTAGAGAGAGTAGTGGCAAATAAGTACTTAGGTGTAACCATTAATAATAAGCTATCATGACAAGAGCACGGCCAAATGATGTATAATAAATTCAACAGTGCAACAGTTAGAAGCCTACTTAATTTCAGTATTACCTGCTTGTATGGGAATTCAACGTCTGATATTAAAGACCGCATAAACCGACTAATCAAGAAAGCTAGGAACATAACACAGACTTAACATCATTGACTTGAAGAACTATTTGAAGAAAGATATTATTATTAAACTAAACACACTTTGGATGATACATCCCACCCTCTTTATCACAGATACTTAAGATCGGGCCGTTCGGGGCGAATTCTTTCTCTCAAGGCGAGGGCTGAAAGATATAAAAACTCTTTTGTTCCCCAATCTGTACGAATTTACCAGCTCGCTCCCTCTGAAGTCAAAAATCTTAATGAGAACAAATAAGTCCCTGATATGGCTAAGAGAATTCACCGAATGGCTGTTTGTTTACTAGTGAAATAACTTAATTTAAATGTCTTGCGTTCAAATTGTTTTATTTAAGTGCTGAAAATGTACAGTGCAGCAAAAAACATTTCCATTTGTTTGGATCAATAAAAGAATCGTATCTATCTTATCTTATAATGTTGTAATAAATCGTGCGTCGTGGCCAAGCAATACAAATCGCCCTGCACATCTTTGATAACAGTGATGGCTAAAATAGTGCGTGCGTCAGCGAGTCCCTTTGTCACAATGACATTCAGGAATGGGAAATCCACACTGTTGTACCAGTCTGGAACTAGCTGTAAGATCTGGTCATATGAAATACAAGAACAAAGTAGGCTGAACGTGAATTTATAGACAGGACAAAAGATTTTAACGTTTCGGCTTAGAGCCTTCATCAGAAAACAAGACAAAAAGAAGTATAAAAAAAAATAAGTATCAGAGCATAGTAAAAAAACTTAAGAGGCTTTCTCTGGTCATCATTTTATTATCTAGTTGAATAATTTATAAGATACTCGTTTTTTGTTTTAAAATGACAATAATAATACAATGCTCCCCCACAACATAATTTTTTTAAAAGGAACACAATTGATGGGATGAAAAAAAAAATAAAAGCAAAAATAATAAATTCCTGCTTCCACCTGGCTTTAGCTTGGCTCAGAAAACAAGATAACGGTTTAAGCAATGGTAACACTGAAATAACTGTAAAACAAAAATCACAAGAAGACAACGATGAAAATAATAGAGGTTCCAATGTCAATGTTGTACAAACAGAGAGAGGGGAGGTAATACTGTAAACCACAGCTGTTATCACTAAGCTTTGGTGATTTCCCATGCTACAAAAAATGACAAAGTTCATAAATAAATCATATTGTATACAAAATTCGATTCCAATCTAACGATAATCTAATTTAATAACTCGAAAAATAGTAGATGTAGGATAAGGGATTCAGTCTCAGATTCATTTCGATGAATAAAAGTATTTTACTGTTTCAACCTACCGGTTCCGGCAATAACAATTGCGATCACATAAGTTTTTAAAACATTCTTTATTTCTGGTCGTATTTCTATTTGTCCTGTCTGCCGAGGAAGGCTCTTAGCCGAAATGTTCATATCTTATTGTCCTGTCGTTTGATTCAAGCTTCCATGTACCTTGTTCAACTATTTCCTTTATACAGCTTGAACGCAGTCCTTCATTTATTATCCCACCTACCATGAATTGATAATATTATTTTCTCGATACTATATCTTTGGTTTTGTGTATTTGAAATCAACATGTAAAACTTATAATAAATAATAAAGGTAAGTGTGTGACATTTTATAAATTTTCTAATTCAAATTGGCACTAAAAAGAAGTTTTAAAATCTCAAAAAATGTGATGATCTAGCACAGGGGTGAGCAACCCTTTTGAACGGAGGGCTACATCGATAACGGTAAAGCTATTAGGGGGCCGCATGTATAGTACTAGTATACTATGTCCAATTTTTACATCTCGATAAACATTTCTCTATGTTAAAATCGGTAAATTCTCATTTTAGCATTACATGACAAAAGTCAAGGACTGTTTAAAAAATAGAAAATTATAACGAAATTTGATCAAAAATGCTAAAACAATCATAACGTTACATGAAATTCTGTAAAATTAAACAAAATAACTTAAAAGCAAAGTAATCTTAAAAAAATCTAAACGTCTCCGAGGGCCGCATAATATCATTTGCCGTGCCGCATGCGGCCCGCGGGCCTTAGTTTGCCCACCCCTAGTCTAGCAAAATGTGCCCCGCTAAAATTTAGAGTGTAGGGATGTGGGGTGGGGGGGATCACGGGAAAAAAGTCATAAGAAAATAATTAATGTTTCTAACATTATTAATTTTTTAGAAGTATTTATCTACCATAGATTATCTACCCTACCCCCTTTCATGCCCCTTAACTACACTTTTTCCTCTCTCTCTAAACATGACCTTAAATTATCCAATCTAAATTATCTCTAGTTATATTATTTTTGTCAATAAAGAAATTAAATATTAACCCATCTCCATTTTTCAAAATTAAATTTTCAAGTGTGTAAAATGATTTGGTTTTGATATTCATGGGTATACTTATACCAGGCACAGAAACATTGCAAATCCCATCTACATTCATAGGAGACATAATGATCAAAAATTGATCGTGGGCCCTTAATATATAGAAGAAGAAGAAGAAAAGTACCCACGCTTTGTTAACGCCATTGATTTTCTTAATTATCAAACATACGTTTATTTGTAAAAAGAGAATGTAACATCTCTTTTTTTCAAAAAGATAATAACATAAAATTTAAATATTTGTCATTCACGTAAAAATGTACATATCCTATTTACTACCTCCAATATCTTTGGACCCAAGAAGGTAAATTATTTATCAAATTCATTCCTTTATTTTGAGACGTATCTTGTGCTGCCTGTGGTAAAGGGAAAGTATCGACCCCCCACCAAACATCCATAATAAAATAAAATTAATGAAATCTTCCGCCGGATTTCAGTCCCTTTCATACCCAAACTAACATA
The DNA here is from genome assembly GCA_964017045.1 of Omphiscola glabra. Classification (NCBI taxonomy): domain Eukaryota; kingdom Metazoa; phylum Mollusca; class Gastropoda; family Lymnaeidae; genus Omphiscola; species Omphiscola glabra. The sequence continues at coordinate 10,408,655 of OZ024811.1, read as the reverse complement.
TTTTGCACTTCATATGGTTTGTTCTTATTTTGATGACTTATTTATAAGTGGATTAGTAAATGCTATTTGGCTATGGAGTTTTGATGTAATGATTAACTTAAACTGCATTTTCTTATTAGAAGTATATTTAAAGGTTACATTTTTATTACGTCATAAAGTTAATAAAAGTATATTTTGGAATTTTAAAAAGTAAAAACGTATTAAATGTTAAAAATACAAAGCTAAAATGTGTGTGTGTTTTATTAACAATTTAAAAAGCAATCAATCTATTTATTAATTATAATTTTAAGAAGGGGAAAATGCGTTATCAGTTTTGTAACGTGCGATTATTAAATCAAAGAACCTTAAGAGTTTTGGCGAAAATAAGCGATTAGTGCAATGACGTCATTTGCGTGCTTACTTAGAACTAATTAATTTTAATTTTATTTCGCAATATAAACAACACACTAAAAAACGCAGTAAAACAACTGATGTTTGGGTTTTACGGATAAATGTGATTACAGTGTAATTTTTTTATCATATTTTATTATTTATTTTTTTCTCGTAACTTTCAAACGTATCTAAAATGCTTAATCTAGTTCATTAGTTGTTATTGTAAATGTATTCATAATTTATAATAATAATACTTTAAATTTTACTAAAATAAAAGCGGATATATATATATATATATATATATATATATATATATATATATATATATATATATATATATATATATATATATATATATATATATATATAAGCGCATTTAAATTTAATCGACTTCATTTTAATAATAGAAACTAACTATGATTGTTTATAAGAATCCGAACATAACTAAATCTTTTCGTTTCTTCGGCGTAACGGTCAGCCTAGCTCATTCTTATATATATATATATATATATATATATATATATATATATATAAGCTTATTTTCAAAACGCGGTATCCAACTTTTTTTAAAAAAAGAAAAAACAAAACCTTTTTGTAGAGCAAACCAGGCTCTTTTAGGACATGGTAAATTGTATATACTAAACACATTATATTCCTATTTTATTCTTGTCTAAAATCATTTAATTCTCTAAAGGTGTCATATAAATATATATATCCTTATAAAATGTAATACCGAGCTGTGGGAGGAGGGGGTTAAAATTTGACAAAAACATGCATTCAAATAACGCACTGTATAAGAATCTCAATTGGAGAGGCCCCCCACCCCGCTCGCAACCACAATTTTTTACGCCTCAAAACTATATTCATATTTTAATTCCCTCTCCTATTACAAAGCAGATTTATTTCACCAACAATTTTAGACAAAAAAAGGAAATTATTAGGCAACAAAACGCACTTTCATTTTATCTTCCCCTTGAAAAAAACAGGAAAAAAACTTAAGTTTGAGGGTTGGGCTGAAAATTTGACAGTGTGTTGTCATTGGTAACGAGTCTATGTGCCAAGTTTCAGCTCGATAGGTTGACGGGAAGTGGGTCAATTAGCCGTCCGAAGATTTTGCCAGTCCGTCACCCGAACCGGCCATCCAAATAGTAGGGCCTAAATATAGATCAGCGCTTGCTCATTCAGATCGTGGTTGGATTCTCGCATGGCCGCATGTGATTAATTATGTATTTGTTATTTTAATAAGGTTTGCATGTTATAATTTAAACATTCAATAATAATATGATTTACACATACTCAGTTATGAATAAAGACTATGGGGCCATCCATAAATGACGTCACGCGTTTAGGGGGAGGGGGGCAGATTTTTTTGACGATGTGTGACGTCAGGGAGGGGGGGGTCAGATTTTTGTGACGATGTGTGACGTCGGGCAGGCGGTGTCAGATTTTTGTGACGATGTGTGACGTCGGGCAGGTGGTGTCAGATTTTTGTGACGATGTGTGACGTCGGGCAGGTGGTGTCAGATTTTTGGGAGCTCAAACAATGTGACGTCATATGAAAAGGGGAATATTGTATTAAAGAATTGCAGTTAATCACCCTAAATGCACATATTTTTAACAATTATTCTTTTATACAACAATTAGAATTATTTTATTTTTAAACTAAAATCACCGAGAGAATCAATACAGGATTGCGAGGTCCGAAAAATGGCCTCTGATCACGTTACAGTCGTGAGAACTTATGGCTAAATGTGGAGACGGGAGTCATAGAATTAAGACTACCATGTGAAGTAGGATGGACAGAAAAAAAAATTGGTTGACCGTGGGTTTTTAGTAAAAGCTCAAGGGCATGGATTCTTTACCTTTTTTTTGCAGCGCTGCAGGCCCAATCCGTTTTAAACAGCCCCGCCCAAAAAAAAATAAAAATATCTAAGTATAAATTATATTGCAATAGAATTAAAAAATAATTAAATAATTAAGGTATGGTAGTTTAATTTCTTTAATTAACTTTTTATAAGCAAAACCTTTACTGCTGCTAATCAATTGGCATAAAAGCTTTTTTTTTTTTTAAAAACAGGAACAACTAGCAACGGCAGCAAATACTAGGGTTGGAGTCACCCGGTCCGGTAAGCTCGTGTTGCCCCCCCCCCCCCGACCATGGTTTCTTTCAGGCATATCTCCAGGGAGCACTGCCCCCCCCCCCCGGGGAGAGTCAAGTGCCACCCCCCCCTCCCCTCGGAGCAAAATGTGTACAACAAAATAAAGATTATATAATTTAAAAATAAAAAAACCGACTAAATTGTCTTTTAAAAACAGTTTTAAAGAGATCGTGTGCCTTTAACCGATTACAATATCCGATGATCTGTATATTTAAGGTTCATCTTGTTAAAGATTGCTAAAAAAAAAATTGTAGTTTTTTGTGAACTAGCATTTCGATCGTCAATCTATTTTTTAAAAATTGTTGGTTCTAGTGTTCGAAAAAATTCGTATTACTAATTTGTTCAATTTAAAAATAAATTTTGTGTATTTTGTAAAAAAAAAAAAAAAAAAGAAAAACGTGCGTTAAGGTATATCATATCTAAGAGGCAATTTGAAATTTATTTGAAAAAAGTTATGGTAATTTGAAATTACAAATAAACATTTAAATCTACTGATATTTGGGAAATATATACTTTATTTGCATACGATTTCCCTTAGATGAAATCCCACATTAATAAATACATCATTTGTTTTGTAAAAAAACTCATAGCTTCTTAAAATAGTTATTCCGTTCATATACGATTTATAAAAATTACCAGGTTTCAAAACACATACAAATTGTATAGATATTTCAAATTAACAGGTTTGTTTTTTTGTTTGTTTTCTTTTTGAATCTGGTAACATTGGAAATATTTAGAAAAGGTAGTCTAATTATTATAAGTAAGTTGTTGTTTTTTTCCTGCGTCAAGCATATAAAATAATGTTTACAGTGCTTTTTAGTGATGGGAAGCTTTTTAATTTCTTTTTTTTGTGTGTGTTGAAAATGTATTCATTAATTAAGTAGCTCCCCCTCCCCAAAAAAAAATATAAATAAAAAATAAAAGCCACATTACTATTTTTAGTATACAATTTTTTTGTGTGCTTAACATAAGCAGGTCAAGCATTTTTCCGTTTTTGCCCCCCCCCCCCCCCCCCCCCACTTTTTCCTTTTTTTTTACCACTCTGTATTGAACGAAGATAATTCTGAAAATATCCTCACAACATCTTTAAACCTCTAAGATATCCGAGGCATCAATAATTGTTTCATTATGGTCAACGCAGCGTTGGACAATAATATATAAAACTTCCTTTACTTTTTCAACAGAAATTTATTTATGATATCAGGAATATTTTTTTTCCTTGCAAGACTCGTGACTTTTTTCTTTTCCTGTGACTGTTTTTACACTTAACAAAATTGTATCGCAATCAGATTTTCTTTGTGCTTAGTCCAGGCCTGTAGATATGTTAATAATGTAAAACTCCGCACAATTGACTTGGGTTATCAGGTAGTAGTTAAGTTCCTGATATTTAAATGTTTACCTAGGGCTTAACTTGGGTGCCATTTTTTTTTACGCGGGGTCCGGTTATTTTTAGAATACATGGTATTTCCAAGTGTTACAAGAAAGAGTCAACGTATTTTCTATAATATAAGCCGGCCTTTAAAAAAATAGTCATACAGAAGTCCTACACCCTGCCTGTCGACCTTTTAACAATAGTCCTACAGACAGTCTTACACCATAACCGTGGCTCTTTATTGAATAATGTAATAGTCACCACCCCCAGGATGGGGTTTCGAAAACATAAACCAGAACACATCAGAAGCAAATATATGTCTATGTGATATGCATCATAATCATATATATAAATATAATAGTAAGAGATGCTTCGAGTCCCCATTTTTTCTCGATCAGATAGGCATTAAAAGCCGTTACCTTTAGTCTTTAGTTTGCCATTTGGATATCAAAATAAAATAAGTTAAGTAAATGAATTGTTGAAGGCATTGTTTCCACTAGAAGATTTACTTAAATGTTTTAACTGTTCTATATTATAGTAGATTTGAAGACCAAACAAGTCAATAATTTAAAAAAATGTATGGTTAAAATAATTTTCTTTAAAAAATATACTTGTTTTATTGTAAATTAAAGCTGAAATATGAGAAATAGCATACGTGGTTTGAGAGGGATAAGAAGAAAAAAATCTACTTATAAGATTTGTTATTTTGGGTTGTAAAGCTTTGGTTTGCCTTTATTGGTTATTTAATACATCATAACAGAGCAGCCATGTTGAATTCCTTAACCATCCAGGAGTTCAATCAATATTAGACATGAGAATGAACGAAAAAAATGTCCAAGCGCTAGCTACTTGGATTAAAATTTGCACAATTAGGGAGCTTTTAGCTATTAAGTTGTAGCAACTGCAGGAACATTTAGCCTATATCATGTAAAGACAATCAAACCAGATTAAGCCGCGAATATAAGTGATACATATATAAGTAAAATTGATGACATTGTGGTTAATTGGTTATTGGTTATGCCTATACAGTATAAATAAACAAAAACAAAAATTAATAATTTGAATTAAAAAATAGCCAGGATTGAAAGCTTTAATACAAACATGTATGAATTTGAATTTATGACCCCTGCATCTGCTCCTTCCCTGTCGTTTGAAGTTCAGAGTTGTATTGGTTTAAGTTTAAGATAAGTTTCATAGTCACGCGCCCTGAGCAAATGACGAACCGGCTACCTAACCAATCCTGTCATAGGGCCTGCATAAATAGCCTATAAACACAGTCACGTTTGTTAAAAGATGAATAATGTATAGATAATTCGTCTATCATTTTAGAAAAAGTGATAATTTATTCCGCTGGACCCTGACTGGACGCAAGAAGAGCCGACAAGACACACAGAATGTTACTGTAACAGTAGAAGAGAGCCTAAATATTTCCATCCCATGAAGTCAATAACTTGCCAGCCCCACCCCTTTTTCCAGCGTCTGGTGCCTGGAGATTTTTGTGTGCGTTTATTCGTTCGCGCAGGAAGTTCGCCATTGTTGTAGTGTGTTGACCCATCCAAACTAGCCATTTAGTGTGTATGTAATATAAAAATGAATGTATACAAACATTATTGTTTGCAGTCATTAAGAAATTTGGGTGTGAACATTGGCAAAACGGCTGTGTTTTTAAAGTAACATATAATATTAATAAAACTAAATAATATAGCTGCTGGAATCCACAGTAATAGTTTTAAATTTAAAAAGTTATATAGTATATAGCCATGGCCATAGCATTTATAATTTATAGGCATAGGCCTAAGTGCCCTAAGTCAAGTTTCAAGTTATACATAACTTATATAATATAACTGAATATAAGTATAGTATAGTATAATAATACGTTTATAGTATTTAAGTCTGGTTCTGGCTCGGTACGTTGCTGCATCCATATACTCAAATATACTGGCATATTAGAGGTCTATAATTATAGACAGTTGACTGAGTTATGTCATTACTCAATTACTCCTTACTTAATCACTTAAGTTAATCATTGCTGTTAGTGTTGGGTCTACTAAGTCAAATAAGTGCTACTAAAGATAAATAGTATTTATTAAAATAGGCCTTTTAACTTTTACTCGTACTGATTACTACTGACTAGTAGTGTAGTGTAGTGATTCTAAGTGATAATTCATTTCATTTGGCTTTGGCTAGCAATAATTTATAAAACTGACAGTCAGGGCAACAGGCACAGTGACAGGGAATCTAAATGATATAAATAATAATGATTAAACTAATAATATGATTAATAGTAGTAGTCAGTAGTTTTTAGACTACTTACTAATTAAGTCAAAGTAATTAATATTAGTTAGACTAACTTGTGGTTTGAGAAGTTGGCAAGTAGGATATTGTCTAATATACTTATCCTGTTGCGTCTATAGGCATGGGCCTAAGCCTAGGTCTTAATCATAAGTCATAAGTGCTTTCAGTGTTGTATCATAAAAATTTGAAATTTTTGCTGTCAAAATTTTCAACCCTTGAATTTGAATTGCTTTGCCAGGCACAACTTACCTACTCAATCTATGACATCAGTCAAAATTAAAATGTAATTGTTAGGCCTAAGTCAAATTATAAATATAATAATTGTCTTTGTCTATGATAGATAAATAAACCTTTCTTATCTGTGGCCACTAGGAGATACCAGAGATACACACCTTTCTTATTTATGGTCACTACAAGAGACAGGCACCTTTCTCATCTGACTTTAGCCACAAGCACTGTCAGAGATACGCACCTTTATTATCTGACTTTAGCCACAAGCACTGACAGAGATAAAAAAAAACACCTTTCTTATCTATGGCCTTTATCAGAGACACAAGCGTTTCTTATATATGGGCACCAGAGACTCACACCTTTCTTATCTGACTATAGTCTCTAGGCACTACCAGAAATACACACCTTTCTTATCTGACTATAGTCTCTAGGCACTACCAGAGATACACACCTTTCTTATCTGACTATAGTCTCTAGGCACTACCAGAGATACACACCTTTCTTATCTGACTATAGTCTCTAGGCACTACCAGAGACTCACACCTTTCTTATCTGACTATAGTCTCTTGGCACTACCAGATATACACACCTTTCTTATCTGACTATAGTCTCTAGGCACTACCAGATATACACACCTTTCTTATCTGACTATAGTCTCTAGGCACTACCAGAGACTCACACCTTTCTTATCTGACTATAGTCTCTAGGCACTACCAGAGATACACACCTTATCTATGTCTTATCTTTGGCTTTCATCAGAGATACACAACTTTCCATTACAAAACACAAAATAAGAAAGTTTCTGGCCCAACTTAAATTGCCAACCTCTGTCGCTATTTTATTAATTTCTGAACGTTCTCTAGGCCTAGGTCAGGCGTTGGTAACCTTTTGAACGAAAAGCGATTTTATAAATTACTATACATCTGTTTAAAAAAAATATTTCACATCTATAAATTACAAGAAATAAAAATAAAAATTTCAAAACATATTTATACATGTAAACAACAGTTAATCAGTTGTGCTTTTTAAAATCTTTTAATTGTGGTTTGCTGTGGTATGTGCCACATCAAAACTGACAGAGACTAATCGTCCCAGACAAGTTGGCCCCAACATTGTTTATTGATTAATAAAAAAACAGCTTCATCAATTCCTTTAAATCGATGCATGCAGCTCGATAGCCCTCAGCTATATCTCATTGTCTTCACATTAATTATTCATTAAATCTAAATTACGACTTTAAAACATTTACTTTAGGATCATGTACAGACAGTATCAATAGATGCAGATAAAAATTTAAAGAAAAACTATCTTGTAATGGTACTTTCATCATGGAGCAGATCTAAGGCCCTCCAGTTTGTGGGCCTTTCTGCTGGACATTCCACTTAAGGGCTTATGAGCTCATCGAAAGACCGGAAACAGTGTGAGTGGCTACTTGTTTTGGACTTGTTTGCCACCCCAAGGCTCTATTAGTGCTGCTGCTGCTGTGCTACCTGACATTTTAAATATACTGTTCCACTATCTCCTTCATACATTCAACAAAGAGGAGCCCTCTCCATTTATAACATTATCCACTGGTCTGTGGGACTGAAACATTATTAGATGAAAATGAAAGTCTTTGCAGTAGAGATGCTGTACCAGTAGCTTCCCATATCATACCGTGAGGTGTCATGCCAGATAATATTGTGAGGTAAGTCTTTTTTTATATCTAACTAGTGTCTGGGCCATTAAAGGGCTTGATAATGGGGCTGCTAGTTTTATCACTTGTAAGAAAAGTAAAAAGAATGGGCACAAGTCCCTCATGAAAAGAAAGCTATTTCTGTTTTTTATCTATTTTTTCAATAGGGGCTGGTGCCCATTCATTTTTTCTTTCATTTTTAGGTATGGTGGAATATATATATTTTATGTAAATTTAATTTATAATTATATAAAGTGTTTTGTTAACCTTATGAAGGCATTTGCAGAAACCATTGAATTTGAATTTTATCTTATCATAATTAAAGCTTAACAAAATACATTGTTTTATTTACACAAACGTTTTGTGTTTCATTAATTTGCTTAAAAGCTTCATTGCATTCAAGCCCTTTTACACTTTAGCTGTAGATTAAAATCCCCATTTCATTTTAGAATGTTAAACATAAATTAAACATTTAATTTTAGTGAAGGACATCTTTAAAAATAAAAAATTAATTTAACTATTTTATTTTTCATTATTAATTTCATCTGCACTAATTTAAATGCCGTTGTGTAAAATCTCAAAACCTGACTAGTTTTAGGCATCCTAACAAATTATGTCCTAAAATATTGAACTATTAATTGTTTTATCTGAAATTTCTAATAAAATATCTAAATTTGTTAATTTTTGTTTTGGCTGTGATTTCCACCTGAAAATTAGTTTTGACCCTTTGTTTGTGTGCAACCAACTTTACTCATCACATCATTCACATCCTCATCATTCACATCCTCTTGACTTGTATGTTGTCATATTTTATTTAAGTTTCTTTTTATGTATGGCAATGAGAAATTTTTAAAATTATTATTATTTTTTAAATATTTTTTGGCGGGGTTGTGTGTGGGGGAGGGGGGTGGCTTTCATAACTGAACCCACCAGGATGTTCTTAACTGTCCTACCCTCTCTTCTCCTGGTTTGTCATAACTGTCCTACCCTCTATTCTCCTAGATGTTCATAACCGTCCTACTCTCTTTTCTCCTGGATGTTCATATAGAACTTTCACCATCTCCACTATGCCATCTTAACTTTGCCATCTCCACTTTGCCATCTCCATAATGCCATGTCCACTATGCCATCTCCACTTTGCCATGTCTACTATGCCATCTCCACTTTGCCATGTCCACTATGCCATCTCCACTTTGCCATGTCTACTATGCCATCTCCACTTTCCCATGTCCACTATGCCATCTCCACTTTGCCATCTCCACTTTGCCATGTCCACTATGCCATCTCCACTTTGCCATGTCTACTATGCCATCTCCACTTTGCCATGTCCACTATGCCATCTCCACTTTGCCATGTCCACTATGCCATCTCCACTTTGCCATGTCTACTATGCCATCTCCACTTTCCCATGTCCACTATGCCATCTCCACTTTGCCATCTCCACTTTGCCATGTCCACTATGCCATCTCCACTATGCCATTTCCACTTTGCCATCTCCACTATGCCATCTCCACTTTGCCATGTCCACTTTGCCATGTCCACTATGCCATCTCCACTTTGCCATCTCCACTTCTATGCCATCTCCACTATGCCATTTCCACTTTGCCATATCCACTACACCATCTCCACTATGCCATCCAATGCTAGCACACAGAATGGTACTGATGTGGATGATTTGTCTAGAAAGTACATTATTAGCTCTAGAAATGATGGTTCACCTCTTTCAGGATTTAAGTTATTTGACTGGTGGTCTTGTGGATCAATTGAATCCCCTGAGGGGTTCTTAAAATGGGGATAGCGAGGGTCAGAGGCGACAATTCCCCCACCCCCGCCCCTGAGTGATTGAAGACGACCCCCTCCCCCCAGACCTTGGACTTGGTAAATTCTCTACCATGCGTCAAGCCTGTCAAGGTATTGTTGTTGGGTAGTTCACTGTGAATATTATTAATACAAAAATTGACAGTTCAAAAATTGTTAGAGCACCGTTGCTTGTTTAGTAATTATATGGATAAAGTGTTCCACATTTACCATCAAATTAAATTATTAAGCCTTTGATTAGTAAAAAACTAAATATATTTAAAAAAGAAATATATTTGGCCCATAATTTTTATTTCGATTTTTTCTCTGGTTGATTGAGCGACAGGGTGCCGTCAAAATGTGTGCTTCCATACTGGGGGTTCCTTACTGGGAGTTCCATACTGGGAGTTCCATACTGGGGGTTCCATACTGGTATTTCCATACTGGGAGTTCCATACTGGGGCTTTGGGATTGAATTCCCCGCTAAAGACCAGTAAATTGTCTTCTAACTAAAATCACCACCCTCCCTCCAAATAAAATAATATAATACAAAATATTGAGTAGTTGTATTTTTTTCTTTCCTATATTGATTTTGTTACTTTACGAAATGCAATGATTGTATCGGATTCTAGCAGTGAAATCTTGTATGACGTCTTCAATGATTGTATCAGATTCTAGCAGTGAAATCTTGTATGACGTCTTCAATGATTGTATCAGATTCTAGCAGTGAAATCTTGTATGACGTCTTCAATGATTGTATCAGATTCTAGCAGTGAAATCTTGCATGACGTCTTCAATGATTGTTTCGGATTCTAGCAGTTAAATCTTATATGACGTCTTCAATAATTGTATCGGATTCCAGCAGTAAAATCTTATATGACGTCTACAATGATTGTATCATATGCTAGCAGTAAAATCTTGTATGACGTCTACAATGATTGTATCATATGCTAGCAGTAAAATCTTGTATGACGTCTACAATGATTGTATCATATGCTAGCAGTAAAATCTTGTATGACGTTTACAATGATTGCATCAGATTCTAGCTGTAAATTGTATGCTTTACCTGGCCTTGCGTCGTTCAATCGTTTTAAAAATCTTTAAAAGTGTGCCTCAAAAAAAGAAAGAAAATAGTAATTAAAAAAAAGAAGATTCTATCAATAATACCCAAATAACATATCCGGACATTCTGGACGGGTCTTTAAAACGGACAATAGCGGTAATGTGCTCAAATGGCTGGATGGAAATAAACGACGTCGCTTCCTTTTGTCGCTAAGTATCAGGAGACTTTTTGTTGCCATGGTCACAGGAACGCTAGTTACATTATAACTGGATCTGGAGAAGCCAACATCTGCGTTTCGGGCTAGTCGCTTGTGTGCTAAGAATATACGATCGATTCGTCACTTCCGGATGGTAAATGTTTGTGTTTTTATGTGGATTTTTTGGGGTTTATTATCATTATTATTATTTTTAAAATTGTTGTGTCTCAAAGTAACAATTGTTGTACACGATATTCATTGGCGCTTTTTGTTAGTGTTCACTAAACCGGTTTAAAACACTACTTGGGCGAGATCATTAGGCCGAGGCACCGCGTGAGCTCTGCGGCCTGAGCTTGTTACGGGAGATAGGGAGATAGCAGAACTGGTTGTTACACGGGAGATAGGTAGATAGCAGGACTGGTTGTTACACGGGAGATAGGGAGATAGCAGGACTGGTTATTACACGGGAGATATGGATTTAGCAAAACTGGTTGTTACGCGGGAGATAGGTAGATAGCAGGACTGGTTGTTACACGGGAGATAGGGAGATAGCAGGACTGGTTGTTACACGGGAGATAGGGAGATAGCAGAACTGGTTGTTACACGGGAGATAGGGAGATAGCAGAACTGGTTGTTACACGGGAGATAGGGAGATAGCAGAACTAGTTGTTACACGGGAGATACCAGAACTGGTTGTTACACAGGAGATAGGAAGATAGCAGAACTGGTTGTTACACGGGAGATAGCAGAACTGGTTGTTACACGGGAGATAGCAGAACTGGTTGTTACACGGGAGATATCAGAAATGGTTGTTACACGGGAGATACCAGAACTGGTTGTTACACGGGAGATACCAGAACTGGTTGTTACTGGTCTAACAATGAATGGATCGTGAATGTCTTTATGCCATTCAGCTGCTTGTCAATAAGGTAACTAGGAAATAAATACGTATTCAAAAAGTCGTAAAATAAAGCAGTCGAGACTGGGCTGCAAGAAAGCAGGTGGCTTGAATCCTTAACAGCTGAATGGACAATTGTTCGACCACTTCTGTACCCTTTCAGTATACAGACATAATATTCTTCTTCTCGTCATTGAATATGTGCGTACTGAACTGTTGTATTGAGCTAACAAACTCTACTAGTCGGATTTAGAATCTTTAGCGGCCAAGAAATCTGATATGGGAACACGTTTGAGTTAGGAAGAGAGAAAGGAAGAGGATGAGGAAAGAAGGAAAAATGAGTGAATGTGAGAGAGACGTACTCACGATGAAGTGGAAAAGTTGGGCTACTTATACACAAACGTTGTAGTCGGGGTGGGGGGGGTGGTGGTGGTGGGGGGAAGAGACAACGCCAACCTTTGAATTAGACAAAAGGCCCGAGCCCGGCTCTGACCTACTCTCTCCGCTGCCTGATCAATATTTCATAATTGGGAATGGGAGTAGCAAGCTTTTTTTTTTTTAATGCCACGGTATTCCGTTGACAGCTCTTCTGTCTGAGAGTTTGTCGGCATGCCAAGTAGGTCACGCCAGGCACTGGAGTTTGTCAGCGGAAATTTGTACTCTTTACACTTGACCTCCTCCTCATTATTAGGCTGATCTTAATAGAACTTCCTATGTAATTGTTGGTGTTAGTACAGGATGCGCCAAAACTAGCGGTACTAGTACTGAAACTCCCAGTTCAGGAAGTGCCAAAACTAGCGGTACTAGTACTGAAACTCCCAGTTGAGGAAGTGCCAAAACTAGCGGTACTAGTACTGAAACTCCCAGTTCAGGAAGTGCCAAAACTAGCGGTACTAGTACTGAAACTCCCAGTACAGGAAGTGCCAAAACTAGCGGTACTAGTACTGAAACTTCCCCTTACAGGAAGTGCCAAAACTAGCGGTACTAGTACTGAAACTCCCAGTTGAGGAAGTGCCAAAACTAGCGGTACTAGTACTGAAACTCCCAGTTCAGGAAGTGCCAAAACTAGCGGTACTAGTAATGAAACTCCCAATTCAGGAAGGGCCAAAACTAGCGGTACTAGTACTGAAACTCCCAGGACAGGAAGTGCCAAAACTAGCGGTACTAGTACTGAAACTCCCAGTTCAGGAAGTGCCAAAACTAGCGGTACTAGTACTGAAACTCCCAATTCAGGAAGGGCCAAAACTAGCGGTACTAGTACTGAAACTCCCAGGACAGGAAGTGCCAAAACTAGCGGTACTAGTACTGAAACTCCCAGTTCAGGAAGTGCCAAAACTTGCGGTACTAGTACTAAAACTCCAGCAAGTTGAATGCGAACTTGCTTTTGACAACGTCGCATAGCCCACCTGATCATACAAGTGATAAGGATTATACATGTTGTATACAGATCTAGTCTAATCGACTTGTTAGTGAAATATGACGATCCGCGTATAACACCATATCCAGAAATGTCCACTATACATCATAATGGCCCGCAAAGCTGTCTCCGTAGCCATAAATGTCCACTATTCATCATAATGGCCCGCAAAGCTGTCTCTGTAGAACGCTGTCCAACCTGCAACTGGTACGAATGTGCACGTATGATCTGAAACAATCGGCGCTTATGTGTCATGGGAGCGAACGCAGCGCCTTATAAAGAGCACGTGTTCGATTCACGCTATCGAAAAATCTTACTGGTAATCAGAATTCCTCATCCGTTAACACAACACACTTCGGTAACGGCGAAATTTCGTAACGACATACAGTGTAACTGTGTTAGCTGGTGACGTCTTATTCAATCTAGCTTTGAATTGTTGTGCCACCTTAAACCCCCCCCCCCCCCCCAAAAAAAAAAAAAAAACCACGACAATCACTTAAGACAACGGTTCTCAACCTTTGAGTCGCGATCCCTTTGGGGGTCGAACCAACCTTTCCCAGGGGTCGCCTAAGACCATCGAAAAACACATGTACTCTACATCTATGATGTAGAAAAGTAGATAATTTTGTGGTTGGGGGTCGCCACAACACGAGGGACTGTATTAAGGGGTCATTGCATTCGGAAGGCTGAGAACTACTGACTTAATAACTTACGTACGAGCGAAAATAATGGTCAGCAATGAATATTTTATCCTCCGTCTAGAGACCGATTTGCGCATCTGCCCGAATATCTCTCACCACAGTGAGCACGTAGTGACTGGAGCCATGCGTTCTAGGTGCGGGAGTTTCATAGCTGTTACTATCGACACTTACTGCATACAGAACATCCTAAATACGGTTGTTATTATTTGGATCCTCCTAATATTAGTCTTATTATAAAGAACTTCTTATATTGGGGTTATTATGTTATATAGAACTTCTTATACTTCTATGGGGGTTATTATATAAAACTTATTATAGTATGTTTTTTTTCGTATCCGGAAATTTGATCGAAAGAAATTTGGTCGATGGAAAATTGATCGACGGAAATTTGATCGAACGGAAATTTGGTCCAATCGTTTTTTAAATTTATACGTTAAAATATTGCGTCAAATTTCTGTTTGAACGCATTATTATGTTTTACGATATAGTATAGTGCGTTCAAAAAGAAATTTGACGAAAATTTTAACGTTTGGACTGAAAAAAAGATTCGACCAAATTTCCGTTCGATCATATTACCGTCGATCAATTTTCCGTCGACGAAATTTCTTTCGATCAAATTTCCGGTAACCGTTTTTTTATATAGAACTTCTTATATTGGTATTATTATATACAGCTCTTATATTTGGGTTTATTTTAATATAGAACTTTTACATTGTGATTATTAAATTATATAGAACTTTTAAATGTGTGTCGTATATTCATTTTATTTTGCTGTTATTTGACAGAACACAAAGGTTACTGTGTTACTTACCTGTAGTAAAGCTGGAACAATATTTATCTAATGTGTGAAGGTGCCGCGTGACCAACTCCCACGGCTCCCTATGAACCAGAGTTTAATTCAGTGACAGTGGGGTTTAAGCCTATTCCATCCTATTGTACGTGTTGTGGCTGTGTTCATGTTAGTTTTGGTTGTGTGTGTAAATTGTGTGTGTGTGTGGTGGGGGGGGGCTGTGTGCATGAGTTTGGCGCGGTTAAGCTACTACTAATACTACTAATCATAGTAATCGACCTATAGGGTTAGTAATCGACCTAGGGTTAGAGAGTTCCACGTTCAACGGAAAAAAAGTATGTTTACAATTCGCTGTCCAGTGGTCAGTATTGATAATAGATAATGAGATCTCGACTTGTCCATTAGTTGGCTGGACTCATCTTTCAGACTGTCCAGCCTTACGTATTTTATGGATGATAAAAAAGCTGGAGTAGAGAAAAACACACCCGACAACAACCATCTAGTCGAATATGTGATATCTTCACTGCTCATGTGTCCCATATACTTCCATAGCATAATCATTTGGCATTAAGCCATGTACTGCCCCCTGGTGGCTCTAGGAGAAGCCAAATCTCAGCAAAATGCATTATTCCCTTCTAGGTTATAGAGACCCAAAAAAAATGAGTTGGTGGGTGGGGGGGGGGGGGGGCTAGAGGTGTAAAAGCTAGAAAAGAAGAGAGAGGGACGAAAGAGAGAGAATGGGAGGGGAAAGTAACCCCCCTTCTCCCAGGCTATGATTGAATTCGTCTCAATCTAATCAAGCGCAAAAAAAAGTGGGGTGGGGGGAAGGGGGGGGGGGCTACTTTTGTGTCGAGACAAGGGTAAGATTGAGTTCTCTGCAAGTGGCCCCCTGTGTCTTGTGGGAGACGCCATGAGCGAGATTTCATTTCGGAGCGGTGTCGCCTTCAGATGTCCGGGACTGGCCGCGCTGTTCCTCTGTCAGTCCAGTGTCCGTGAAATAGCGGATTATTGCATTCTGCATCGTAGAGTCGGCAGGATTTGATAAGATATTCTATCTATGCCGGTGCCATCTTTTCTGACGTCGGCATTCAGCAGGACCGGATATGGTATCGATGCCGTCTTAGTGACACCAGCAGGATTTAATAAGCCATTGATGCCGTATTTGTGAGGTCAGCAGGACTGGATAACAGATATAGATGCCGTCTTAATGTGGTCAGCAGGATTGGATAAGCTAAAGTTTCCGCCTGAGTGGTCAGCAGGATTGGATTAGCTACAGTTTCCGCCTGAGTGGTCAGCAAGATTGGATAAGCTACAGTTTCCGCCTGAGTGGTCAGCAGGATTGGATAAGCTACCAGCACCCAAACTGCGTGCACCGACTCTCTGTTGATATCTCCATATCTGAGTTCTCAAACTGCGTGCACCGACTCTCTGTAGATATCTCCATATCTGAGTTCTCAAACTGCGTGCACCGACTCTCTGTAGATTTCGGCATATCTGAGTTCTAAACCGCACGCACTGACTTTGTATAAAGCTTCAGTAGTTCCGTTCTGGAACACGTATGGGGATTGGGTTGAGAATATTGTTTATCGTGGACGAGGAGACGCGATTTCAGCTGTTTTGTAGTATGAAGGGGAGATGGGGGTGTTTTAGCCGTAAGGCTGAAAGCTGCTTTAACTTTAATGAGGCTTCTAAGTTTTCAATCGGAGATATGTTTTAGGAAAGCGGTTCTCAACCTGTGGGTCGCGACCCCTATGGGGGTTGAATGACCCTTTCACAGGGGTCGCGTAAGACCATCGGAAAACACATGTACACTACAGTTATGAAGTAGAAACGAAAATAATTTAGTGTTTGGGGGTCGCCCCAACTTGAGGAACTGTATTAAAGGGTCGCTGCATTATGAAGGTTGAGAACCACTGTTTTAGGAGGAAGGGGAGAATATATATTTTGGAGGGGGGGGGCGGCGCGGAGATAGCGGGGGAGTGAGTAGTGTTTAGGGAGGGCGTTGCATGTAACTGTAACCGAATCGGTGTGGTATTGTGTTATAGTGCGTTGCGTTAGCCGAAGTGATTTCAGATGTAGTGGTGGGGGGATGGTGGCAGGGCATTGGGATAGGATGGGGAAACTTAGATAAGACATTGTTTAAAATTGTAAGCTGTGTATGATGTGGTGGTGTTATGATGTGGTGGTGGTGTTGAAATGACGGGATACAGCGATGCAATGGGGATAGGAAAGGGGGGGGGGTAAGGATAGCAACGAAGGTGAAAGTATTCAGTTACATTGTAACAGTCAGTAAGGAATTGTAGCATGTTAAGGTGAACTTGTGGGAGTACTCATTCTTTCGGTTATAAGATGGGTTAGCAATTTTAAAATAGGATAGGTGATGTATTAGATTTATAGAGTGGAAATGTTAGGTTAGCATTGGGAAAAGTCATTTGCTGCCCTCTTGGATACTACTTCCCAGCTAAGTGCTAATTAATTTTTTTTTAATATATAATAGAAAGATTAGGAAATGTAAAGTTAGGATGGCGGTAAAAGTTTTACATATAACGGACATATTAGGAATGTAAAGTAAGTTAGATAACGCATATGTAGATTTAATAGAGATATATTCCTCATGGACATCAAACTTTATTTTTCGTGTCATGCCGACCCCTCGGCCTGTACTTTTTCCCAAACAGCTACTCTGGCGCTTACTTCATAACACTTACCTACAGCGGCCTTACACTGCTAACCTTCACGTACAGGGCTTATAAAAACGTATATTCGCTCTCTACATGATAAGACGTACGTGTCTACAGAACCGATCACGCTTAAAACACAGAGTTTCGTCCATGTTGTTGCGAGGCAGCCTCCGTGAAAGTGATGAATCGAGTTCGTCCTCGTTATGACAGCATCAAGTAATAGGTCTTTTCTCGTTGGCCATCAAGTTGCCAGCTCGGCCCTAAACGGGTTTGTCCCAGGATAGACGCCGCTAAGTAAAAGCATTTTCGGATGAGCTCCCTCTCCCTGGTGGAAATCTCGATCCACGTCTTGGCGGTCGGGAGATCTAAGGGACGTTATATCGGGTCGCCCATCGGCATCGCTAGATGAAAGACGACCCAGGTGATGTCCCTTGGCGCACTTTTTAATTTAAAAGAAATGGAAATCTGCACGCTCTCGGCGGCCATGTTTTTTTTTTTCCAATATTTTTTTAAATTTTAAAGTTGGGCTCCTAATGAGCGGATAACGTTTATTTTTATGGCTGGTTAGCTGTGGTTGTTTCCTCGTTAGTTGACGTTGTTAGTGTGCTACTGGCGTCGATAGTGTGCCAGTGGCGTTGATAGTGTGCTACTGGCGTTGATAGTGTGCCACTGGCGTTGATTGTGTGCCACTGGCGTTGATAGTGTGCTACTGGCGTTGATAGTGTGCCACTGGCGTTGATAGTGTGTAAAAGACGTGGAAAGTGTTTAAAAGTGTGTAAAAGACGTGGAAAGTGTGTCAAAGACGTGGAAAGTGGTCAAAGAGGTGGAAAGTGTGTCAAAGACGTGGAAAGTGTGTAAAAGACGTGGAAAGTGTGTAAAAGACGTGGAAAGTGTGTAAAAAACGTGGAAAGTGTGTAAAAGACGTGGAAAGTGTGTAAAAGACGTGGAAAGTGTGTAAAAGACGTGGAAAGTGTGCTACTGGCGTTGATAGTTTAAAAGTCTTTGGAAATATTAAAAAAGTCTCCTTTTGACACCCCGTGGTGGCTGTTATCCCAAGTCTCTGTGTGACACCCCGTGGTGGCTGTTATCCAAAGTCTCTGTGTGACACCCCGTGGTGGCTGTTATCCCAAGTCTCTGTGTGACACCCCGTGGTGGGTGTTACCCTAAGTAGTTATAGCAACTGAAAACTTTAAACCTAATTCTTACGCATTTGTCCTTTTAGAATCTAAAATAGCACTTGCTATTTGACTCACGGTAATGGTATTCATGTCTGACGTTGCGGTCACATTTAGGATGGACAGGTGGTGGAATCCAATTTAGATCGCTCTTGTCTCACTGACCAGTTGTCTTGAGCTTAAACTGTCAATTAACTTTGAAGCATTGTCCGTTTGTCTGATAGATAAATCCCTTGATCTTTTCTGATGGTTGGATTATACCATACATGCACACTGGCTTTTTGATTCTACCGTGTATGCACACACTTGCTATTTGATTCTACCATGTATGCACACACTTGCTATTTGATTCTACCATGTATGCACACACTTGCTATTTGACTCTACCATGTATGCACACACTTGCTATTTGACTCTACCATGTATGCACACACTTGCTATTTGACTCTACCATGTATGCACACACTTGCTATTTGATTCTACCATGTATGCACACACTTGCTATTTGACACTACCATGTATGCACACACTGTCCTGCTGGGCAATTGGTACCACGACCCAACTCTCTTATAGTTATAATCCCCACTGTTTCCACACCCGGGGCCATCACAAGTGTCGGCCTGATATTATAGTTTACCTTCCCTTTCTGGCTGACATCAGGAGTTCTTTCTTTCATCAACTTCTTCTTAATGACACCCCCCCACCATTTCTGCTTCATGGCCCTTGGCCTCTTCTAAGCTTAGTCCCCAGCAAGACACAAGAAATAGTCATTTTAGGTAATGTTTTAAAACAGGTTAAAGCAAGGATACATTGATGCCAGTTTCTACAACTTTGGACGAAGTCTTTTGAGAAATCTTGGTTCTATAGAACAAAACGCAGTATAAATTATCTGTACGTTAGAAAGGTAACCTTCTTGTCCCTCTCCTAATCTGCCCCCCCCCCCAAAACAAAAAAAGCTTACTTTCTTAACAGATCACCTCCCACCCTCTCACTCAAACCAATTCTGTCATGACCCCCTCCCCCTTTTTACATCAACCAATTTCTCACCCAGACAGCCTCATATGTAACATCATCTAAAAAAAAAACCTTTACACCAGAGCTCCGCAACCCGTGTGCCGCGGCATACTGGTGTGCCGCGAGTTGAGTATAGTTGTGCCGCGGCATACTGGTGTGCCGCGATTTGAGTTTAAGTGTGCAGCGGCAAACGTCTCCCAAGAGGAGGAAACCCGTGGATTTTTACTATGGTAACTTAAGGCATGTTAAAAGTGTATTGATGATTGAGCCTTAAAATATGTTGGGGTTGTAGAAATAAAAGTCCACAGCGGAATACTAATAATAATTACTAATAATAATGCGCGAACTTCCCATCTACTAAAGCTAT
This sequence comes from Omphiscola glabra, assembly GCA_964017045.1. Lineage (NCBI taxonomy): Eukaryota > Metazoa > Mollusca > Gastropoda > Lymnaeidae > Omphiscola > Omphiscola glabra. The sequence goes on along the minus strand of OZ024811.1, from coordinate 10,388,452 downwards.
TTGACAAAACATGAACTCAAGTAACGCACATTTAGGAATCCCAATTTTTGCTACACCCCATGATACGTCACTGCAAACTTTTTATTTCACGCCCATGAACTATATTAATATTCTGATGTCCCAACCATTTTTCAACCGAATATTTTTTACACCATACTTTAAAAGAGACGATTCCATTTTCCGAAAAGAAAATATTACGCACCAAATGCAGTTGCGTTATTTAAAAAAAAAAAAAAATATATATATGTTACGGCCAAAGCCCGAAGTTCGGCCAGTTCCCGAATTGGCCGGCCATTTCGCACTTTGGGCGAGGTGTTTGGCCAATGTCCGATATACTGTAAACGGCCGGTGTATTTGCTACTTTGGCCGGCCAGTTCGCGAACTGGCGGGAAATCCTTGGCCAATATTCAATGTGCTGATACAAGACTCCCAGACTATGTCATAATAAACAAGAAATCAGGAACAAGAGGTCAGCAGCTCATGCTAGTTTGCAAACTCAAGGTGCCAAGATGCTAAAAAATTCAGATGCAAAATTCCCGCCAGCGAAAGTTGAAGATAATGTACGCATCCGTATACCAGATGTTGACAGAGGTCGTGGTGATCCACGAAGCGTCCAGATGTTGACAGAGGTCGCGGTGATCCACGAAGTGTCCAGATGTTGACAGAGGTCGTGGTGATCCACGAAGTGTCCAGATGTTGACAGAGGTCGCGGTGATCCACGTAGTGTCCAGATGTTGACAGAGGTCGTGGTGATCCACGAAGCGTCCTTGCGTTGTCATGAACGTCGAGGGCGCTTGCTACAAGCTAGGAACAGAACATGGTGTTCTCAAACAACTGTATTCCAGAAGTGAATTTACCGTTCTGCACGAGAAGCTGCTCACATTGGCATCCGTGGGCACAAAAGAAAAATCACTACGAACCGTCGCTTCTTCAAAATCACTGACCGGCGGTCAAGGCTACACTCGATGCAATTGCACTACCAAGTGCTCAACAAATCGCTGCAGATGTAAAAATAACAAACTGCTGTGTCATTCGAAATGTCATAAAAGTTCATCTTGTTGTAACAAGTGATGATAGAGATTGTTCATTTACTGTAATAAACTAATTTGACTTTTTGGCAATTTAGTATAATTAATAATCAATATAATATTATTATCATTACGTATACAAACACCCAAAATCTTTTTCCTCCTACTTCGGCCGATCGCCCCCAGCCATTTCGCAAACTGGCTGGCCAAATCCAAGAAAACAAGAAAAGATCGGACATTGGCCGGTCAATGTGAAGCGATATTGGCCACTTCCCGATTTGGCCGCCAGTTCCCGATTTGGCCGATTTCGGGCTTTGGCCGTAACATATATACATCATTTAGCGTGGCAATCAGGAATTATATTTTGCGCGCTATTGAACTCATTATTGAACCATACTTTCTTTCAACACATATAGAATTATTTGTAATATAATCTCAAAACCAAATACGCTGAATAGGAAGCAGGCAGAAATGGAAGCACTGGCAGTCCACGAGTCACACTAGAAGCATAATACATGTGGTCTATATATAAGAGATTATTTTTAAAATCCATTTTTTTAGTAACGCATGATTTCAACCATATTAAGGTCACTAGAAGTCGGGGTAACTGTTAAAATATTCAAGAATTTCTTGATTTATACCGCAACCGCGCAAATATCACCGAGTGCGCACGTTTGTCTGTGTTTATTTGATATAAATAACATCTTGGTGCGTCTGGAGTTTGCTCTCGGGGGTGTGGGCGCACATTGCAGCAGAATTAGTTACACCGAGGGTGCTGGTGCTCCGAGGGTGCTGGTACACCGAGGGTGCTGGTAGGCAATGATGAGTAATTAAAGATGTCTTGTTTCATGTGTGGATCGACACAATTCAACGTGCACAAATCACACGTTTCTGAATTCATCAGTAATCGTTGGTTGAAAAAGTGTGTGATGTTATAGTAATCGCCAGTGTTGTGAACTGGATTTGTTATGAATGTTTTGTAGGGCGAGTTGTGAGTGTTTTGTGAGTTGATCGTGAAATTAGAGGTGAAGTTGGATCGTGTTGAGCTTTAGTGTATGTTGGGTGGGTGTGGACAGATATAAAAGACAGTGTGTGAAATGATCGTTGGTTGTGAACTGTTAGTCGAGAGAGGAGCCGAGAGATCGTTAGTTGAGATTAGTAGAGCCAGGAGTTAGTCGAGAGTAATATCAGTGCCATTGTAGTGATGTTTGAGCAGAGGACGTTTTTGTGAATTGTTACTCGTCTGTGTAAATAACTATTAAAGAACTGTTGTATTTTCATCCTGGAGTTTTGTGATTTATATCCTGGGATAGTGTTGTAATCCCTAGATCACGTGGAGTCCACTGACCGAGCAGTAAATGTGACTACTGCAGGTTTTGTTAAAGTGTGAGAAGGCCTTCACATCTGTAACATTTCGTGACCCTAGACAACGAAAGTAGGCGGCAACTCGCCCTACCAAACATTCATAACAAGAACCAGATGAACTACCGGCCAAGTCACTTATAGTGTTTGAGCATCTGAATGTACAATTGAAAATAAAAAGTGTAAGACCAGAATGAGAATGTCTACCATGCTCCAGTCAATTAGACAGGCTTATACCCCCCCCCCCCACCCTAGCTTTTGACCGTTTGCATGGCATAAGAAATTAACCACAGATACGACTGGATACTATCGCAAAGAAACAGCCTTATGTAATTTATGTAAGCCCCTTAACATCATACAGTCCCTCACCAAAACTACTTTTGTAATGCCATCTAATAACCTTTACATCATACAGTCCATCATCCATATTTCTTTATGTAAAGTTATATAACACGCTTTACATCACCCAGTCCGTCACCCATACTGCCTTATGTAGAGTTATAAGACCCTTTCCATCACCCAATGTTATATAACACCCTTTACATCACCCAGTCCCTCACCCATATTTCTTTATGTTAAGTTATATACCGGTAACACTCTTTACATCACCCAATCCCTCATCCCTATTTCTTTATGTAAAGTTATATAACACCCTTTACATCACCCAGTCCCTCACCCATACTTCCTGTATACGCATGTGAATAGTTTATGAGTCCCCCCCCCCCCCCCCCCCCCATACACACTGATCTGTTCCACACACCATATTAACGTCACTAGAAGTGGGGATAACTGTTAATGTATTCAGGAATTTCTTGATTTATTCCGGAACCGCGTAAATATGACCAAGTGCGCACGTCTGTAATTGTGTTTATTTGATATAAATAATATCTTGGTGCGTCTGGAGATTGCGCTAGGGGTTGTAGGGTGGGTGAGGAGGGGTGGTGCAGATATTGCTTGGCTTGGGGCGGTGGATTGTATGCTTTAGGGGGGTGGGGTGTTGGTAAGTAAAGGGGGGTGAGGTGCACACGTGAGAGGTATCTCTGTATCTGAGACTTTCTGACTCAGGTCTTAACAAAGTTGCCAGTATTTACAAACCGAGAGATCGTGAGATTATCATGTACCTTTAAAACTGTTTGACGTTTCTGGAGGCTAAATGGGAATATATGTTTTATTTGGATGGGCGTATATAAACGTATCTTGGAGAATCCTTTATGAAAAAAAAAACCAACAGCCTCAAAGGAATTCTAAATAATTATGATGTAGTTTAAGTATTGCTATATTAAGCGGCAAACCAATTTATTACTTCTTTGTTGTTGTTTTTTTTTTTGAGTATCTCATAAACTGTGGACAAGGGTAGACCTGGGGGTGGGGGTGTAAAGGATCTTGCAGACATCAACAAGTGGGTATTCTTTTGCGAAAATTGTAATCTCAAACCACCAAGAAGTTCGTAGAAATTTAAATTGGGGGAGATCACTCTAATGGAATTCTCTTCCAATATACATCCGCAATATACCGACCATCACAGCATTCAAAACTGCACAAAAAAACACATCTCTTTAAACTCTACAATCCTGACTGATTCCCCCCTCTGACCGATCAACGATGCTGCTAGGCGCCTTCCATGGCTTGACATGTAAATAGTTAAGGAATGGGTGGAGTGAATAAAATTTTGTTTTATTTAATTAATGTATGTTAATTTTTAAGTTCATGATTATGTTTGTTAAATTGTATGTACAGCGTGGTGAGCCCAGCCCTGGGCTGGGGTACCACGCTATATAAAACTACTACTACTAGTAATAATGCTTGGTTGCTATGTAGCAACAAATGTAAACAGTACGAGTTTATGCTTAAAAAGAAAGCCCAGTTTTTCTCTGGTCTGGTGGGCTTTAATCGAATGATTTATAGTATTACCAGTCGTTTAAAACGTTTTAAACTTAGAGACTCTGTACAAAATAAGTATTAGGAAATGATACGTATTATTTTGCAGACGTTATTTATAAACACTCGCTCGTAAAGATTCGTCCATCCTTTTTCAAATTTAAAAAAAAGAAGAAAGAAAAAGCAATGTTGAAGTGTTTCAAGAAAAAGGCATTGAATTCCATTTGTATGACGTATGTGTTTTATTCAACTGCCTGAAAGTTCCACGTGAAAGGGTGACCTGGAGAAATATTGGAGTTTTATTTGTAATGATATTTTACAGGCAATCGGAGCTATGGTAAGTTCTATTACGCCATTGGAAGCCATCGATGGACTAACACTGTTGTAATAAACTTGTAGAGGAGATAAGGTGTCATTGACTTACTCGCGTTGTTAGCTCCCCTTGGGTATAACGGGCCAAGAAATAGAATCATAATGTTGCTGATGCTGTAGATCTTTGGAGTGGTCAAAGACCCGGGGGGGGGGCGGGGGCGGTGGGGGGAGCTGCATGCTGGCAATGAATTCACCTCCTGGGCTGGGGTAAAGTGGTGGGGATGGCCATCATTGTCTGATGTAGACGAACGTTAGGAGATTGCTGATGATGATAAGTTTGTGTTACGTTGTTTGCGTGTTGGTCGGGGTGTAACGAGTTTTTTTGTTTGTTGTTGTTGCTTGATCGTTCGTTTGTTTCCTTGGTTTTGTTCAGTTACAAAAGAGTATGTTTTTTAAAATAAAAATTTTATTTGGTGAAAAAGTTATTACCTTAATGCAGGCCTTCGCAACTCAAAATGTAAGGCGGGCCGTAATACTTTATGAAAAACTTGTGCGGGCCAAAAGAAAATAGGAAACTTCTTGTGCGGGCCAAAAGAAAATAGAACAGGTCTTGTGCGGGCCAAAAGAAAATAGGACAGGTCTTGTGCGGGCCAAAAGAAAATAGGACAGGTCTTGTGCGGGCCAAAAGAAAATAGGACAGGTCTTGTGCGGACCAAAAGAAAATAGGAAAGGGCTTGTGCGGGCCAAAAGAAAAAAGGACAGGTCTTGTGCTAGCCAAAAGAAAATAGGAAAGGGGGGAAAGCTATTAAGAAAATAAGAAGAATAAAGAATACTTCGTGGGCCGCAAAGCGGATGCTGGCGGGCCACATGAGGCCCGCGGGCCGTATGTTGTGCAGGCCTGCTTTAATGCATCGTCTTCTTTGTGACTAATACTATCTGGGGGAGGAAAGATTAGAGACAGTTGGCAGCTTCAAGTACCTCGGAGCAATAGTCTCAGAAGAAGGCTCCAAGCCCAAATTGATGGCCAGGATCGCGCAGACCACATCAGCACTAAAGAGGCTTAAGAAAATATGGAACGACAAAAATATAGCCCCCAGCACCAAGATCAGGCTGATGCGCTCATTAATCCTCTCCATTTTCTTATATGCCTGTGAGTCCTGGACATTAACAGCAGAACTTGAAAGGAAAATAAAGGCGATGAAGATGAGATGTTTCAGAGGCATTCTTGGCATCTGCTATAGAGACCATATCACCAATGAACAAGTGAAAGAAATGATTCGTCAAGCAATTGGGCAGTACGATGACCTCCCGGTGTCTGTAAAAAAGCGAAAGCTTGAATGGTATGGCCACATGACAAGAAAACAAGGGCTCGCCAAAGAAATCATGCAGGGCACAACTAGAGGAGGGAGAAGAAGAGGAAGACAGAGAAAAGGATGGGAAGATAACATCAAAGAGTGGGCGGGACTAAAACTAGTCGATGCTATGCGTAGTGCAGAAGACCGGGAGGAATGGAGAAGAATAGTGTACATGTCATCTGTGGCGCCCCAACGGTCCAAGGACTGAGGGACATGATGATGAATAATATCTGTAGTTCTCTGTTTGTTTATTTGTTTGTTACTCTCTATGTCAAATGCGAGCTATGCTTCTCTGAGTCTAACACTATCTTTACTTCTACGTGTCCAATACACTCTAATACTATATATGCTTCTCTGTGTCCAATACACTCTAAGTTTCTCTGTATCTAATACTATATATGCTTCTCCATGTCCAATACACTCTATGTTTCTCTGTATCTAATACTATATATGCTTCTCCATGTCCAATACACGCTAAGTTTCTCTGTATCTAATGCTATATATGCTTCTCCATGTCCAATACACTCTAAGTTTCTCTGTATCTAATACTATATATACTTCTCCCTGTCCAATGCATTCTATGATTCTCCATAATGTTCTCTGCTGCATCCATAAATGTCAACTATTCCAATAGTTCTGCAGTGCATTGAAATGAACAATGCCGTTCAGATTGTCAGTCTGCATCATAAGCTTCATGTCATACCAAGATTACACTGTCAGTCAGATTGCCTACTTTCAGTTTCAACGTCTTTCGCATCTTTAGGTTTATCAAGGGTTCTTAAACGTTTACTAATGGACATAAGTATATTGCATGTTGAGATTTTCTTGCGATTTAACATATTGTGGCGTCTGCTCATTATTTGTTCAAAATTTATGATGCAATTATGCGTTTAAAAACTAAAATTGTTTTAATTAAAGGGGAAACTATTTCTAAGTTAATTAAACTAGAATATTACATGAATGATTTCCCTTGACTACGGACGTACTTTTTGTACCAATGTTAAGTTTAGTGACATGTCTGGTCCAATGCTGACAGACTTAGCCTATACCCTTTGTAACAATTTCGTTTTATTTGACATGTCTGGTCGGATTTCACTTACTTGAACTGGTGAAGGGACATGTTAAAAGGTTTGGAAATCCCCGATTTAGCAGCACAATGATGGCGCTGACATCCCAGGTTTCAATTCATTGTTTGTTATAAACAGTGGACTGTCTTTACAATTATCTTAGCATCCACAGGACTTCCAGGCCTAGCAGATCAATAATCGACCTGAAATACTAGGTTTCAATTCATTGTTTGTTGTAAACAGTGGACTGTCTTTACAAATATCTTAGCATCCACAGGACTTCCAGAGTAACCAAGAAATTATTTTGTGATAACGGCGCATGTTTCTAACAGCTTCTGTTTCTAACAGCTCCTGTTTCTAACAGCTTCTGTTTCTAACAGCTTCTGTCTCTAACAGCTTCTGTTTCTAACAGCTTCTGTTTCTAACAGCTTCTGTTTCTAACAGCTTCTGTTTCTAACAGCTTCTGTTTCTAACAGCTCCTGTTTCTAACAGCTCCTGTTTCTAACAGCTTCTGTTTCTAACAGCTTCTGTTTCTAACAGCTCCTGTTTCTAACAGCTTCTGTTTCTAACATCTTCTGTTTCTAATAGCTTCTGTTTCTAACTGCTTCTCTTTCTAACAGCTTCTGTTTCTAACGGCTTCTGTTTCTAAAAGCGCACATGTCATAATTTCATTTATATCACACAACATTTTTAATTCATTAATTATTATTGATAAAAAATATATTTAAAAAAAAAAGAAGCGGGAAAAGTGCGTAATTGGGATAATTAAATATTTAAACATTTCTTTGAGCACACAACGTGCTGTCTCTTTTCATTTTTAACAGAGGTTCTTAAATTGTTGTGATTGTGACCCCCAAAAGAGGAAGGTTTCACGAGTCACCTGTAAACAGGTATTGTTATACTAATACAAAAAAATCTGGACAATCACAACCCATGGTCTCTGATATTTTATTGTTATGAAATCGAGTACCGTATTTCCCATATAAAATGTCACCCAAAACCACCCTGCGTCCCACATACCAGTGCTCCGCAACCTTTTTTCACTCAATTTGAAATGAAAATTTATCTTTCTTTCTTTCTAATAAGCCGCTTAATGCGATAAACAATCAAATAACCATATCACTAGTATGAGAACCGCTAATGAAAAGAGAAAAAAAAGGCATAATTGGTTGTAATTCTAGGGCATTTTTTTTTCTTCTTCTATACCTCGTGGGAACAACACAACGACCAATCGGCGTCACGGGATTTTTCTCCGCCATCTTCCTGCTATGTATTATTTATATCAGTGGTTCTCAAACATTGCCCAACCACCGCCCGAAGATGACCAAGACAGTTTTCGACCAGACTAATAGCATTGTCTAGAACTAATTGATCCAGTGACAAGACAAAGTCAAGACTACAGGAAAATAGGTCAGGTCGCGGTAGATGCATGAGTTCTTGTGTGTCTCACTGTGCACTTTATGCGTTACAAGTCGCAGGAGATGTCGGAATTTTCATCGTGTCAACGTCATACCATCTCCGGGTTTGAATTCACAGTTGGCCTTCTCTTCGATGAGTTGCCAAGGGTAACGAGTCCCATATATATAAATTGTAAAATGCCTTCCCAATATAATGCCCACTGCCCCTGTTATGGTCCCAGCACCCCCTTAAAACGTCCCAAGCCTTTCATCGCCCCATGCACCCCCCCTCTTTCCCAACTTTGAGAACCGCTGATTTATTATGATCGTCATGTCGTCACGAGTTTTATGTAGCTTTGCTTGCGTCAGCCACACTTCTTAGCCAGGCGCTGGAACTGTTGACATCTCACGGCTACACGAGTTATGGGCCCGTGAATAGGATTGACTCACCCTTTTTTTAACATCGACGGAAGAATACGGAACCATATTCGATTTCAAAACTGTATTGGATTTGACTGCCACATTATGGGCCTAAAACTCGCAGGCCACACGAGGCCCGCCGAAAATTTTAATCCGACCCGCAAGACCGTCCGTGTACTGTAATCATATTTTCGTAAAATAAACAAGTTGTTAATGATTCTTATGTAAACGCATATATAAAATTAATAATCTCCTCGGAATATTGTCAACTGTAATTATTATTACAGCAAATTAAAGTTTATTCCACAACTTTTTTTAAGCTCTCCATTTTTCGCTTCTTTCCATCTTGTGCATCTTTTGAAATGGAACTTAATTCTGCAGCGGACTCCTTCCCTTCGGCTACCCCCCACCCCCCCTGGCTACCTCATCCCACTTGTTACCCCAACCCTAGCCAAAATTTGGAAACTTTCATAAACTAAGTTATGGCACACGTATGGAGCGTTTTATCAAGTATTGTGCTTTATCGGACATCGATATTGTATTTTATATAAAGCATTCACAGCCAAACCGCTATACCCATCTATCCACACAACTGTTCCCATCTACCACAACGCTATTCCCATCTATCCACACCAATATTCCCATCCAACCACCCCTATATAATATTCCTATCTATCCACTCCACTATTTCCATCTATCAACACCACTATACACACCACTATTCCCATCCAGCCACACCACTATTCCCATCTATCCACTCCACTATTCCCATCTATCCACACCACTATTCCCATCTATCCACACCACTATTCCCATCCAGCCACACCACTATTCCCATCTATCCACACCACTGTTTCCATCTAGCCACACCACTATTCCCATCTATCCACACCACTATTCTCATCCTTCCCTGCCACAACTTCCATCTAGCCACACCACTATTCACACCCAGCCACGCCGTTATTTCCAACCATCTACACCACTATTTCCATCCAGCCACACCGTTTTTCCCAGCTAGCCACACCGCTATTCCCATCCACCCCCGCCACTATTCCCATCTAGCCACGCCACTATTCTCACTATTCCCATTAGCCACACCACTATTTCCATCCAGCCACTCCGTTTTTCCCAGCTAGCCACGTCGCTATTCCCATCCAGACACACCGTTATTCCCAACTATCCAGTTGGATAATATTTTGACCCAGTCGGTTACTTCCGTTGCGCCATCTTCCGTTGCATCATGACCAATGGCATACCACTCTGCTATTGATTGGTTATCATTGAAATGTCCAACTCTACTCCCGCTAAGGCCCCCCCTCCTCACCCTTGCTGTCAATGAGATTGAGATAACTGGCTCAATCAAGCCCCTGAACCTTGCTATACACACAATCAGTGTTAACAAGACTTAGATGAATGACTGGTCCTCGCGCTGGTGGGAGCTTGAACCCCATCTATGAATTTTAGAACAAAAAACTAATATATCCGCCAATTTTAGATTGTGTTTAATATTTCTATGAACTCTCCTACTTAACTGTGTTCATTGTATCTATGAACTATCCCAGTTATTTGTGTTCAATATCTCTATAAATTTTCCCAGCCAATTGCGTTCAATATCTCTGTAAAGTATCCCAGCTAATCTGAAGGGGTCAGACATTCGAAGTTCGAGAACTCTGGGAGTTAGGACTTGTCTGCTCTTGGCCATAGTGTCAACTTACTTGAGCAGAAACTTTGGAACACAATAAAGACCCGGATGTGTGTGCGTGTCTGTGTGTGTATGTGTGTGTGTGTGTGTGAATGTGCAGGGGAGGGGGCGGAGTCTGGTTGCGATGTCGTATTTAGTTTTGAATGTCCGTGGATGTCATGTTGTGCAGTTTGACATTTGAATAGACATGCCCCGAGCAGATCTAAACGGCATGGAAATGGTGAGGGTGTGCATAGGCATAGGTGTGTGTGCTGGAGTTGGGGGGGCGGGGTGATTTGGACATTGGTGGTGCTAGATGTATGTGGGTGAGGGGTAGGTGTGTGTGTGTGTGCTGGAGTTGGGGAGGTGATTTGGACATTGGTGGTGCTAGATGTATGTGGGTGAGAGGTATGTGAGTGTGTGCTGGAGTTGGGGAGGTGATTTGGACATTGGTGGTGCTAGATGTATGTGGGTGAGAGGTATGTATGTGAGTGAGTGGTTGGTGTGTGTGGGTGTGTGTGCGTGCGTGCGTGAGTTGGGGTCGTACTTTGGACAACGGAGATTCAGAAAACAAGTTACAAGGGGAACTAAAATCTATCCATATATCTGCGGTATATATTTACCTGCATCCGTTTCTAACAAATTTGGAGACACATGGTAAGTCTACAAAAAGATGGATTGTGTGACCAATTATTTTTCTGATTTTTATTGGGTATATAAAGTATATTACATTATTGGTGGTTGGATGGTTGATAGTGGGTTTCTATCTTATCAAAGGGAGATTGATAGTGGGTTTCTATCTTATCAAATGGAGATTGATAGTGGGTTTCTAATTCAAACTTATCAAAGGGAGATTATTATTTGGTTTCTAATTCTATCTTATCAAAGGGAGATTGATAGTTGGTGTCTAATTCTATCTTATCAAAGGGAGATTGATAGTTGGTGTCTAATTCTATCTTATCAAAGGTAGATTGATAGTGGGTTTCTAATTCAAACTTATCAAAGGGAGATTATTAGTGGGTTTCTAATTCTATCTTATCAAAGGGAGATTATTATTGGGTTTCTAATTATATCTTATCAAAGGGAGATTGATAGTTGGTGTCTAATTCTATCTAATCAAAGGGAGATTGATAGTTGGTGTCTAATTCTATCTTATCAAAGGGAGATTGATAGTTGGTGTCTAATTCTATCTTATCAAAGGGAGATTGATAGTTGGTGTCTAATTCTATCTTATCAAAGGGAGATTGATAATTGGTTTCTAATTCTATCTTATCAGAGGGAGATTGATAGTTTGTGTCTAATTATATCTTATCAAAGGGAGATTGATAATTGGTGTCTAATTCCAGCTTATCAAAGGGAGATTGATAATTGGTTTCTAATTCTATCTTATCAGAGGGAGATTGATAGTTGGTGTCTAATTCTATCTTATCAAAGGGAGATTGATAATTGGTTTCTAATTCTATCTTATCAAAGGGAGATTGATAGTTGGTGTCTAATTCTATCTTATCAAAGGGAGATTGATAGTTGGTGTCTAATTCTATCTTATCAAAGGGAGATTGATAGTTGGTTTCTATCTAAGGGGCATTGTAACTGGGTTTATATCTTATCAGAAGGAGAATGATACTGGGTTTCTATTTCTGTTCAATCAGAGGGGGATTGTAACTGGGTTTCTATCTTAATAAAGGGAGAAAGATGCTGGGTTTCTTTCCTATCAAAGAATAGTAAAGAATTGTGTGGTCAAAGAGTATATAGTAAAAGGTTACTAAGACCGTCTGCTCGAGGCCCGCCACTGTCAGTTTGAGGTTTGTTCAGGGGCATGACCTTGACACGAGTAGAAAAAACCTGTAGAAGATCCTGGCAGATTACCCATCAGTCCTATTGGGGTTCTCTGGGCAGAGCTGTGTCACAGGGTCAGGTCAACATTGGTGAGAGCGGAACCTTTTGTCATGAAACATGCACATCGTAAAACTGTTGTCGGAGATATTGAATGATGTCAATAAAACTCATCTGTGTGTATCTAATTTGGCAAGATAGGCGTCATTGTGGTCATGTTACATCCAGTAGCGGTACGTTTGGGGCCTGACCCATTGTGTAAGTCCTGTGCCGGTGCTAAGTCGTGTCACGGTGCTAAGTCGTGTCACGGGGCTAGGTCATGCCGCGATGCTAAGTCATGTCCCGATGCTAAGTCATATGCCAGTGCTAAGTCATGTGTCGGTGCTAAGTCATGTCACGGTGCTAATTCGTGTGACGGTGCTAATTCATGTGACGGTGCTAATTCATGTGACGGTGCTCAGTCATGCTGCAGTGCGAAGCACTTTCCCGTTGTGGGTCATATCCGTTAGGCTATCATCTCCTTGTACTTCCTTCCAAAACAAAAGTTGAAATTTCACCATAACTTCGCATTGAACGTAGCATTTATCTTTTTTTTCAAAATGGCAAAAAGGGACCTCGGTGTTGAGGACCGCTGTCCTAAAATATCCCCCCCCCCCCTCTTCATTGTAGGAACTGTGCGTGCTCTTTTCCCGGGGTGAACTAGTGCTTCCGTATCGATCTTAATGAGTTTAATTTGGTCTCGGTGCAAAGATGCTGTAATCGAATGTAAACACATCGAGTACTTACCAAGCCAGGGCGACTCTGAAATCGAACATGCGGATAATGTTATATAGCTTTGAGTATAAACGAATCCCTTGTGAATGTATATTAAATGTGTACCCCGAGCTAGTCTGTGACTTAGAATTGGCCGTATTGATTGGCCTGTCCATTACATGTTGCCTAGATAAGCTATTATACAGGAAGACATCGTCATCACTGAATTCAATGTATACATAAATAAAACCACCCCTAAAAAAAAAAACAAAGTTTTTCATATAAATCCTCTATAAACTGTAAAATCCAGCTATGTTTTGGGGGGTGGGGGGGAAAGTGGGTCAATTAGCTGTAAAAAAAAGAATGTTTGCCAGCCACGAACAAAACCAAAGTTAATATTACGGATTTAAAAACCAGTGGTATTCATGAGCCCGATTCTAAGTCGTCAGAAAATGATCATGTGAAAATGAACGGACACCAGTGGTATTCATGAGCCCGATTCTAAGTCGTCAGAAAATGATCATGTGAAAATGAACGGACGAGATCCACATTGACTCATTGTTTTGTTTACCAACAGTAGGTTCAGTATCAGGCGTTGGTGGGAATCTGATGTATGGATGTGTGACTGCTGTAATAGCACAGACTAGTTTAAATGTATGCATCCACAGTGTACAATTTTGTATGTGCAAGTATAAAAACGCGTGATTTTGCTCACTCCCACAAGTCGATCACGTGTAGAAGAATGGCAACGGTACGGGTCCTTGATGAAGTACACAAGTGTTCACTTGTTCATACTTCGTTCCAGTTCTGATGCATAAATTGAATGTAAATCGCAGTATCGATTCCCACTTTTTTTTTCCGTTAAAAAAATACAACATCCGGCTACCTTATACGGAGTCTTCTTGTTTAAACGTACGGTATAGGTAAATATTGATTGCGTAAGAGAATATCACATATAAAAGATGGCGCGACAAGGGTATAGACTAACTACAAAGGTATAGCATCACACCTCCGTAGATAGTTCCAACCTTAATGGTATGCGGTGGCCCTACTGGAATGAGCCAATATATCAATTATCAAAACAGTGCTCCGCCTGAAACAACACGAGGAGAAAGAAACGCCGCCTCGGTGCTCTGTGTGATCTTGTGTCATTCAACCGGCACGAGGGGAAGTTTGTCGCCAAACATCGTCTGGAAATTAAGCCACGGTTCACTGCGTGCGGGAATGCTGAATTCCAGGCGTTTGATTGGCTGGTCTTTACGTGTAGGCTCAGTGTGAGGGCAAAGGCTCGTGCTCAGGTCGTCTGCTAAAGGTCGTCTGGTGCAGACGTGGTACCGTGGTCTTGTTTGAAGAGTGAGATAGGACTCGGCGGGAATTTTGTCATTGAGTTTGTATGGGGGTGTTTGAACAGTTTGAGAGACACTGCTGGAATTCGGTAATTTTGTGTGGGGGAGTGATCTTTGAATGGTGTGAGAGCCTCTGTGCAGGAATTTGATATTTGAGTTGGTAGGGTTAGCGTTTGAACAGCGTGAGATGCTGCAGGAATTATGTCATTGAGTTGGTAGGGTGGTGTTTGTACAGCGTGAGAGACTGCAGGAATTATGTCATTGAGTTAGTAGGGTAGTGTTTGAACAGCGTGAGAGACTGCAGGAATTATGTCATTGAGTTAGTAGGGTATTGTTTGAACAGCGTGAGAGACTGCAGGAATTATGTCATTGAGTTGGTAGGGTAGTGTTTGAACAACATGAGAGACTGCAGGAATTATGTCATTGAGTTGGTAGGGTAGTGTTTGAACAGCATGAGAGACTGCAGGAATTATGCCATTGAGTTGGTAGGGTAGTGTTTGAACAGCATGAGAGACTGCAGGAATTATGTCATTGAGTTTGTAGGGTAGTGTATGAACAGCATGAGAGACTGCAGGAATTATGTCATTGAGTTGGTAGGGTAGTGTTTGAACAGCGTGAGAGACTGCAGGACTTATGTCATTGAGTTGGTAGGGTAGTGTTTGAACAGCATGAGAGACTGCAGGAATTATGTCATTGAGTTGGTAGGGTAGTGTTTGAACAGCGTGAGAGACTGCAGGAATTATGTCATTGAGTTGGTAGGGTAGTGTTTGAACAGCATGAGAGACTGCAGGAATTGTGTCATTGAGTTGGTAGGGTAGTGTTTGAACAGCATGAGAGACTGCAGGAATTATGTCATTGAGTTGGTAGGGTTAGTGTTTGAAGTCTGTGAGGAACACCGCAGGAATTCAGTCATTTCTTGGGTCATGACGTCCAGGAATGTACCTGTAGGTGATATGGTACAGAGATGATAGAATGTTAACGATGTACACCTATTCTAAAGGTGTACATCGTCAGCATTCTATCAGGCTATAGGTATAGGTCAGGGGTGGGCAAACTTTTTGTGCGGAGGGCCACATTGACAAAGTTAAAGCTATTGGGGGTCAGCATGTATATTATGTCCAATTTTTAAATATCGATAAACATTTCCCTATATTAAAATCGGTAGTTTCGCATTTTAGCATTACATGACAAGGGTCAAGGACTGTTTTAAAAAATAGAAAATTAGAAAGAAATTTGATCAAAAACTTTTTAAAAATCATAACGGTGCATGAAATTCTGTAATATTCCACAAAATAACTTAAAAACGTAGTAATTTTTAAAGTTTCTAAAGGCCTTCGAGGGCCACATAATATCAGTTGCCGGGCCGTAGTTTGCCCACCCCTGGTATAGGTGATGTGGTACAAGTGATTGAATGTGTTAGCAATGGGATCATCATTAGGGCGGACATTTCTCGCCTCACTATCTCTCCCCCCACCCCCACATTCTAAGCAACCCCTTGTCTCCCCTCAAACTCAATCGGAGATAACTTATGTCAACTTCTATGTCCTCAGGGTTGGATCATTCAATCAAGTTCTTCAACTAATTCAGTCATTAGTAACAACTCAAGTCATTTTAGTAAATATAACTTTAATTATCAGGAAACACAAGGCACACAGCTCTCTTTCCTAAGGTTCTACAACATAACTGCCGCACGACTACTACTTACGTCACAATACACATTAAATTACGCCATTCAGACAAACGCGTTCATTAGCTAACTAACACACACCGCGCGTAATAAGCATGCATTCAAACACAACAATAACTACTGAACTCCCATACTTGACAACTGCAATGATTGGGATTTCTACACACGCTTGTCTAAATGTCTCACACAGGTCTTCAACAATTAACTATTGTTATTATAATAAACAACTTGCCTATATTTTGTCAGGTTTACATATAGAATTTTCAATAAGGCAGCGTTTCGTTCCAACTTATTACATTTTACAACGGTAAGTGCTGGGATGTAGAGAAAATAATTGCTCACTTTTTAACTTTATTAATGCAGTAAGTTTGGCACTTGTGCAAAACATATGTTCTTTTGTTTTTACCCCAGAAAACGCATTATAGCATCTAGATAGTAAGGGAATAAGTAAAGAATAAAAAAATAAGGTATGTTTTAAAACAAAATATAAATGTTGGTTCATGGACCCCTTTGAAAGTAAGATGAAGTCTGCGGACCTCCTCACATAGTTGTTGTTCGTCCTTCAAAATCGACAAGGACCATCTCGTCATCCAGTTAGGAGTGGGGTGGGTCACGATGGCTTGTTAGTCCGATTCGTGCTCGGAATGTCCTCAGACAAAGTGGGCAGAGGATAGTTGCGGAAGTCCGGGGTCTAAGGTTGCTTTTTGGGGGGCTAGCCTGCGTGCCACAGCTGTCACTATCCTTCTGGCTTCATGAGATTGATCTCCCTTCATGACAGCTGATCTCCACTTGGCTCTATCCTGGGCTGTCTGCACCCATTCAATAGGGTTGATGCTGAAGGCCTTTGGTGCTGCTTCCAGTGTGTCTTTTTATCGCTTTCTTTGACCTCCATGTGAGCGCTTGGCTATTGTGAGTTCACCGAAGAATATCTGTTCAGGGAGCCGGTTGTCTTCCATACGGGCTACGTGTCCTGTCCAACGGAGTTGATACTGCATCAGGGTGATGAAGATACTAGGTAGGTTCGCTCTAGCGAGAACCTCTGTGTCAGTAACTTTGTCTTGCCACCTGATGCCGAGGAGTTTCCTGAGGCAGGTTGTGTGAAAGTGGTTTAGTTTCTTGGCGTGACGCTGGTAGACTGTCCACGTTTCACATCCGTAGAGCAATGTCGAGAGACTGCTGCGCTATATACCTTGATCTTCGTTTCCCGTCTGATATCTCTCCTGTCCCAAACAGTGCTGCAAAGTCTGCCAAATATTGCGAGTCTGGCATTCATTTCGTCATCCATGACGACAGATCTGAAGAGGGTGCTGCCCAATTAGGTACGTTTGTCCACTGCGTTTAGACGCTGTCCGCTGATGATGATGTTGGGTTCAACGTAGGGCTTACTGGGAGCTAGCTGGTACATCACTTCAGTCTTCTTTGCGTGTTGATTGATATCCACGTTGCACATAGTATAGTGTTTAAATGCAACAAGAATTTTACATAAGAAAGGCAGCTCCCGTACCCTCTGACACCTGTTTACGGACCACATGGAGGGCTCGGTCTGTGAACCACAGTTTAGCAACTCGTGAAATATGGTGTCCTTGTAATGACGGACGGTTTCGAAATTTAAAAGAAGATGTTTGTTTAAGGACAAAGCCTTTCAGACAATATCATCATACTGTCGCCGCATGGGCGGTCTGGTCTAATCACAGTTTCGCATAACAGAAGTCGGTCTGAGATGGTTTCTGGTAATATTACTTTTGCGGTGTAACTATCTGTCTAGTTCCCGTTTCCGGTCCGTGCAGTCCCTGTCAGAGGAGAAAGTAATCGATAGTACACAGCGGATTATGGCAGGTTTAAAAGCATCTTAGTAGTTGTGTGCGCGATTATTTTGTAGTGTGGCTGATTTTTTATTTTTTGTAATATGGTGGTCGTATTGTAGGTATTCGGTTGTGTGGTGTGTGTGATCGATTTTTATGTTATGGCCGATCGATTTTGTGGTGCACATGATCGATTTTGTGGTGCGTGGGTTCGGTGTTGTGGTTTGGGTGATCGGTAGATATTGCTGCGCGGATGATTAATGTTGTGGTGTGTGTGAGAACGGAATCGTGGTGTGAGTGGTCGGTTTTTGGTTGTGGGTGATCGGTATTAGGGTGTGGGTGATTGGTGTTGGGGCATGTGTTGTCGGATGTGTGGTGTTTATAATCGGTATGTGGTGGTGGGTGATCAGTGGTCTGTTTTGTGCATGGGTATGGCTGAGAAAGGTAAGATTGATGTTGACTGGAACAAGCTTCCAAAAGGAACAATTGTGGCGACAACACTTGACTCATTTGTGTCTATTGCCTCAGGCCTTCCAACCCCCAGTGCATGATACCCTCAAACAGTTACTCTTGTAACCAGTGAAATATCCTCATCAACACCAGGCACAGAGACATTGCAAATCCCATCTACATTCATAGGAGCCATAATGATCAATAAATTGATCGTGGGCCCTTAATATATAGAAGACAGAGAAGACAGAAAACACCCCATTTCGCTATATCCACTGAAGTAGAGAGGCCGCACCAAAAGCCATGACCCAAGTTTTGCCCGCGTCCCAAGAACTCGCTGGCATAGAAACCGTCGGCCGGGCATTTATCTTCAATCTGCAGCGGATATTTTTTTCTGTTTGTTTACACTGCATTTCGCGTTCAGCCTGCATCATAACAGTTTTCTTTGTTTGGGGTAGCTCGCTTTATTTCCACTTCTTTCTTGCACGTCTCTCATATCAAAGGATCAACTATGCTGTGCCAGATTGTGCGATTGTATGATTATTCACATTAAAAAAATGCATACATCTCTTACCGTGAGGCATTTTCTTAACTCTGTGGTCAAATATACAACATT
Organism: Omphiscola glabra; assembly: GCA_964017045.1. NCBI lineage: Eukaryota > Metazoa > Mollusca > Gastropoda > Lymnaeidae > Omphiscola > Omphiscola glabra. The sequence continues at coordinate 10,369,465 of OZ024811.1, read as the reverse complement.
TGTGGTAACTCTGTATACAGACAAATATAAGTAGAAAAATATACATGTGGTAAATCCATTAATAAAACAAATATATACCACTTTTGGGAACGCTATAGAAAAACATGAAGTACTTGGTGGTAAATATATAGACTAATATAAAACACTTGTGGTAGCTCTATATTCAGACAAATATACAACACTTGTAGTAGCTCTATAGTCAGACAAATATACAACACTTGTGGTAGCTCTATAGTCAGACAAATATACAACACTTGTGGTAGCTCTATAGTCAGACAAATATACAACACTTGTGGGGTAACTCTATAGTCAGACAAATATACAACACTTGTGGTAGCTCGGTTGCCACATCCCATGCAATGAACCAGTGGTCAGTTGTACAGAAATAATTTAACAGCTGTGTAATGTTTGGGAGATATCACCGGTACCCAACCGATGTCAGGTAGGTTGTAAATAGAATATGTTATGATCTTTCAAAGTCGAACTTCTGGATTGGACAGACGCTTGAGTTAACCTCCATACGAGACTGGCAGCCTCAAGAATACCCCTTAAACCAGTCACTGAAGCCGCTTCTAGAAATAAACTATTTTGATATGTGCAATTTTTTATGTCAAGTCAATGAAAACATATACTAATCACTTCTTTGTAAACACCCCTGCCTCGTGTGAAGCTCAGGTTCAATCACCGGTTCTGTGTCACGGCGGGTGCATTTTCCCTAAATCGTCCACCCTCTCCCTCCTCTCCCATATTTCCTTCTCATCAATGGCCTCCTTCCCCCCTGACCCCCTTTCATTCTTTTCTCCGCCACCTTCCTCCCAACCCATGCCACTGAGGGGAGCTCTCGACACAAAGCTGTCATTAACCCTGTGACAGCTTTCATTAGCTCCCTTGATGCGGGGTTGCTCTTCCCGCCATCCCTTAGTGACAGGTATATACCCACAGTTTCTGGCCAACTAAATACGATGGATATTATGAGACCCACTGAAACCTTACTGTCCTATTTAACATGTTCCGCTGCTCTCCTGTCTGACAACTTTGCCAACCACACGGGTTGCAATGCCTTTATCCCGATAAGTCAGTGTTTTCCATCCATCCATCCCTGTGACGCTACAGCGCATGTACGGGCTTTAGTCTGCCTCATCACTTCCTTCCACTCAAAACTATTTGATGCTATTCTTTTCCATGCTTTTCCATTCCCAGCTGCTGTAGACTGTAGATTTGTTTCCACATTATCCATCCTTCACGAGCCAGGGTTGTACAACCTTAGGTAATATACTCGGCAACATGCCTAAAATTGTTTGACTTGTCTCGCAACGAGTGACATCATAGGGCGCTTCCACTTATTACCCCCCCCCCCCCAACCACCACCACAAACGCATACAGAAACAATTTTGAAAACCAACAACCAGGCCCCAAGTTGGCTGTATCCCAGTTCACAGACATCGATAATCCGTCCACAACTGTCGCCCCATCTCACATATTTTCACCCCCACAATTTCTAACACCTCTGTATCACACTAGCTGACTTCGCAAGTTTCTAGTGCCCCCCCCCCCCCCGACCCCCTCCCCGCAAGCCCCGGCTCTGTCATAGGTCCATTTCCTACAAATGTGTTTATAATGTAAACCTCCTTACATCTGATCAATTATTGGTAATTTTTTTTTTTTTTCGTGGAGCACAAGAGACGCTGCTACACTACAAGAAAGTTCTATCCTCGTTAGGATACATTTTGATTTTGGGTTCCTAGAAAAAGGTTTGGGATCGGGGAAAAGTGGGATGGGGGGGGGGTAGGAGGGAGTGGGGTACATTTTTTAAGGAAGGGGATGGTGGTGGGGCTAGAGTGTTGCCCGTGTTACACATCTAATCAGTTCCAAAACGTTCTTTTGACACCACCACCTCTCTCCCTACTACGTCTAGCTAGGTATCTCCGATCTGCCTCCCTTATCTCAATGAAATAGATACAAAGCATGTTTACAGTCTTACTTCCTCTGGCCTCGGCTATCTCTCCTTGTCTCTTCCTTTCCTTGAAATCCGTGTCAGGCCGCAAGCCAATCCGACCTTTACTTTCCCTGGAGTCATCCAATTAGTCCCATCTGGCGCGATGCGCGGGGCGAGTGTTGGTATGGGCCTGATAAGGGCCAGAAGGACTACTCGGACGTATGGTGACTTCCAAACGCGTGCTGGCTACTGGGTACTTGGTCCTGTTATACGTTACGGGCTGGAAAAAAAGCAACAACAATTAAACCTGGAAATAATGCAAACCCTTGGGAACGATGCGAAATTAGTGTCATTTCCATGGATGGTGTTTTTCGCAGGTTAAGCAAATCGTTCGTGGCTTATGAGTATGGAGTTAGCGCATACGACAGAGTCAGCGCTATTGCATATTTCAAGGTTCGTTTTTTCAATGTTTCACTGTATCCAACTACTTTTTGTACGGAAACGGGGCGCCAAAATTATTGGGGCGTCAATATTATCGGAGCGCCTTTCGTTTATGAAACTTCAATCGAAAAACGGTATACGCAACTGCCTTCAAGTATCTGCTGTGTGTCCTATTAGTACCCGCAAATCTACATTAGTACCAGTATTTGCCCCATTAAAACCCATATAGGCCCTATTAAAAGAGTTTGGTGTGTGTCCTATTAGTAGCCGTATATGTAAGGTAAGTACCAGTATGTCATGCTCCATCATACCCGTACATTCCTTCGAATGATTTATTCTTGTTTTTTTTTTTCTGGATCCACCAATGATCTCCTGGGTAGAGTTGTCTAACACATCTCAACATATTCTCCCCCCCCCCCCCAAAACCCTTACATCCACATTAGCGGCTACGTAGCCAGTCCTCTAGTCCTGTACCCAATGCCAACACCATCATTTCAGATCTGACAGTTGACAGTTGGTCTATACAGATCGTAACGGCACGGTGGGAACATTTTTCTCCTCACTCTGTTGCATTCACTGCAAACGTTTTTTTCCCCTCGTCATTTCTCAAATTCTATTGGTTATTGGATTAACCTTTCATTTCAACAGTCCATTAAGTAATCTATTTTTAGCCTAATGACGCAACTGTTTGCGAAACCCATTATGACAACTGCAAAATCGTTGTTTTTAGTTTTATTTTTTGTGTTGTTTTTAAATTCGATGTGTGGGAAGGTGGAAGCTCCTTGAAGAAATTAGATTCGCTTTAAAGAAGAAGATAATGATGAGAAATTAAAGAAAGGAGTGAAAGGAAAACACAGAGCATGTGTGAAAGGTAGCGATTCCATGTAATGTAATATCGATCCCTAGTACTTGTTTGACTAATTAGTCCGTGCGTGATTAAGTAGTCCACTTGGTATCCTCTTGCCTGTGTGGATCTTGGCACCGGACTGTCTAGGATTCCCCTCTCACGGTCCTGCTGTGGATCTTAGCCCCGGACTGTCTAGAACATTCTCCGCTCCGTTGTGTCCTGCTGTTTGACCGTACATTGCGAGGTACCGGTATCGAATGCTGTTTTAGATGCCGTTGTCCACATTGAGCCCGCGATCCACACACACACACACGGAGGAAGTGAGGTCATCCACGTAATGTCCCTCGCGTGTGGGGGGACAGGTCATTCACTCTGTGATGGACACTTAGGGACGGTTCAGGGTGGGGAAAATGGACTTAATTGATCACGTGAAAATGTCAATGATTAGTCACGGTGTCTTGCGGTACCCACTGTTGCAGGGAGGGCTGAACTAATGTTATGAACTGGGTGGCCCTGAGGCCTGTCCGCTACAAAATCGTTATGGTGAGCCCTAAGCCGGTCCGCTATTAGTGAGAACCAGGGTTAGGGTTAACAATGATTGCCCGGGGGGGATCGGTCCGCTATAACAGTGAGTGACATTGAAGGCCTGGGGGTTGGCCCGTCGTGACAGTGACATTGAGGGCCTTGACTCGATCCGCTTTGACAGGGACAGTGAAGGCCCGCGGTCGGTCAGCTATGACAGGGATAGACGATACCTCCTAATAACCTTAAGTTGAGTCCCCAGTGCCGCTCCGCAGTGGCAAATCTTAGGCAACTAACTAATGCAGTGAGTGAGTACCGGTCGCTATGTTATGCTCAACATTTGTATAATCATCCTGTAGGATGTATGTTATAAAAGTCATTTTGGATCGCTTATCGCAATACCTTTGCTGCACGGGAAGTTAAACATTTCACAGGCAATCATGTCTTACCCAATTCGGGGATATGAACGTCTTAGGGACCGGAAGTCTTCCTTGATAGGAAATCACGTCTTACCTCATTCAGGTACATGAACGTAATAGGGACAGGAAGTCTTCCTTGTTAGGAAATCACGTCTTACCTCATTCAGGTACATGAACGTCTTAGGGACCGGAAGTCTTCCTTGATAGGAAATCACGTCTTACCTCATTCAGGTACATGAACGTCTTAGGGACCGGAAGTCTTCCTTGATAGGAAATCACGTCTTACCTCATTCAGGTATATGAACGTCTTAGGGACCGGAAGTCTTCCTTGATAGGAAATCACGTCTTACCTCATTCAGGTACATGAACGTCTTAGGGACCGGACGTCACTTTTTTATAGTAAATGACGTGTTACCCCGTTCGGGTAAATGAACGTCTTAGGGACCGGAAGTCTTCCTTACATAGGGTGTGTACTGCGTCATTAAAACCGTCTGTAAGTATGTAACATTTTTTCTGTTATTTACCAACTACCAAATATATTTTACTAGCTACAGATTTTATCTATTTGTCTGACCTCTGTGACCTTTGCGTATACCTGGCCAGAGTCTCCATCGCCCTAATACCTTCGTGGTTCCATGGACAAGTCTAACGAGGAGCAGGTAACCAACCACGCCGTGGGGTTGGGGGGGGGGGCTGGTCAAACCAATTAGTTCATTTCTAGAGCTCGGGGAGACCACCCCCCACCCCACGGGTAACCTAATACTTTCCCTGTCTGGTCACATTAATTAAGTTACTTCCAGACTTTGGCTTGCGTCTAGAGAATTAACGGTCAAACTTTAGATCAACGACCGACCGCGTAGGCTCGTATTTCTGAAACACGGAACCATGCACACACCACGCCATCAAATCTTGCACACCTGTGTTGAACACGTATGTTGTAAACGTGTGTTGAACCCGTGTGTTGTACACGTGTGTTGAACACATGTGTTGCACCCGTGTGTTGTACCGGTGTGTTGAACCCTTGTTTTGTACCCAGTCTAGGGTATGTGATAACGAAAGACTGCACACAATTTTTGAAGAACACCGTTTTTCTTTAACGACCCTTTTTATTTCTAAAATCCAAGTCGTCACCAGAAGATTACATGTAAACATTTCTTAAAGTACTAGAATATATGACCCGATGTTATCTGGATAATAATGGTAGGTTCTTTGCGATGATTTCTTCCTGCTATTGCAAAAACTCATCACAATTCATAACTTTAAAAAGAATTATCTTTCGTGCCCTTGAAGTAAACATTTTTGCTTAAAAAAATTGTAAAAAACAACATATTTTTATTTTTAGATTTACACAAAAAAATTCTATATGTGATATAAATATATTTTATATTAACGGAATTTGATATATTGATATCTTCATCAAAAATGCAAACAAACTTTTGCCTTGTTATTTAAATAATACATGATCGGAAAATCGTAAAACAACAATTATTTTATCTAAAGAAGAATCTCGCAACTGTTTTTTACGTCTATAACAGACCTGAGTATCTTTTTAAAAAAATAGATAATTGTTAATCTCATAAGAATACACACCCACTTGACTTTTCGCAAAGTAAAAACAATAATATATATTAATTTTTTTGAAAGAAAATCTTAACCCGTCTCCATTTTTGCAAAAATAAATTTTCAAGTGTAAAATTATTAGGTTTTCTTAATTGGTAAACATATGCTTCTTTGTAAAAAGAGAATGAAATATCTATTTTTTCACAAATTTAATACCATAACATTTAAATATATTGTCATCCACGTGTGCATCCTATTTCCTACCCCCGTATGCACGTACCTATGAAGGTTAATTATTTATCAAATTCACTCCTTTGTTCTGAGACGTTTCTTGTGCTGCCTTTTGGGGAAAAATGAAAGAATCGACCAACCCCCCCCCCCCCCCCCCCCATTAGTGAATGCTATTTTGCCATGGAGTTTCGCTGCACTGATTGTGTTAAACGTGTATTTAAAGGTTAAGTTTTATTACGTTATAAATTTAATACAAGTATTTGTTGGAATTAAAAAATGTAAAAACTTATTAAATTTTAAATAACAAGCTAACATTTTTTACGTGTTTTATTAAAAATTTAAAAAGCAATCAATTATATTTATTAATTTTACTTTTCAGAAGGGGACAATACATTTTCATGTGAGTTTATGAAATAAAAAAACTCATAGCTTTGGCTAAAATTGGCAATTCGCCCTCTGACGTCATTTGCGTGTTTATTTAGAACAAATTATTTTAAATTTTATTTCGAAACATTAACAACGCACTAAAAAAAGCTCATTAAAAACAACTGATGTTTGGGTTTTCCCGATAAATGTCATTCCGATGTAATTCTTTGATCATAATTTTTTTTATTACATTTCTTTCCATAACTTTTAAATTCGGATAAAATGTTAAAATTGTTACTTAGTTATTACTTTAAATGTATTTGTAATTTATAATAATGATAATTAAACTTGTACTAAATTAAAAGCGGATACATAATATTTTTCGCGCATCTCAATTTATTCGATTTCCTTAAAATAATACAGAATAACTGTAGTTGGTGAAATAGTGGGTGAAATAGTGGGTGAAATAGTTGGTGAAATAGTGGGTGAAATAGTGGGTGAAATAGTGGGTGAAATAGTTTGTGAAATAGTGGGTGAAATAGTGGGTGAAATAGTGGGTGAAATAGTGGGTGAAATAGTTGGTGAAGTAGTGGGTGAAATAGTGGGTGAAATAGTTGGTGAAATAGTGGGTGAAATAGTGGGTGAAATAGTGGGTGAAATAGTGGGTGAAATAAATCTGCGATGTAAAAGCGGATGAGTCATTAAAAAATTAACATAGTTCAGTGGCGTGGAAAAAAAAATGTGCGATTGCACTTTTTGGGATTCTTATAAAGTTCTTTACTCGTATTTATGTTTTGTCAAATTTTCCACACCCATCCCCCAGTTGCTCAATATTACACTTCATAAAAAATTTATACTAAAAAATTGTTTCATTTGCAACTTATATGTTTTTGTATTCCGCTACTATATGTGGCTCCCACAATGCTTTCTTAGCATTTATCGTGCATAAAAATAGTTCATCACCCAAAAAGGATGCCGACCAATGTCCTAACTCAAACCCTAATCCTAAACCTAACCACAGGCCCTTTCGTGTGGGAACGACCAAGTTGGAGATGGACATTCCGCTCAAGGTTCTAAAGAGCTTTATTCAATTCAATGGTTTTCTTGGTACAAATTCTGACAAAATCTTTTACTCATGCTACGATCATCAACTAATTCTAATACTGGTCCAAATATCTGCCGAATCTAATACTCACGTTGGAAAGATATTGTACTCACGTTGGAAAGATGTTGTTCTCTCGTAGGAAAGATATTGTACTCTCGTTCTAAAGATATTGTACTCGCTTTGGAAAAAAAATAGTGTACTCGCGATATGTGTTCCACTCACTATCCTAAGAGGGTTTTAAACTTGTTTGCTTCACCCCCGACCCAGCCAACCGTGTGACACATCTGACGGTGAGAAAAGCCGCCATGTCCCATTACGAGCAGGGATTCCAGGTAATGTGCAGAGCCGACGTCCTGCGGCTTGTGAGAAATACTTTGTGCTAATTACCCGCCCCTATGCCCGTCTGTGTTGTTGTAACGCTCAGCTGGCATGTCAGCCAGATTACTGGGGTTTTATCTGGGGAATAAATTGATAGATTACCTATTAGCCGGCGGATAGGCCAGATTTTTGTCAGTAATTGAGGCTGGAAAAATGTATTATGAGTTGGCGTATATGTGTAGCCAGGATAATTTCTAGCCGTGTCTAACTAGACGTCACTTATAATTGGATTATCCTGCCATGATTCTAGTGCTAGTAAGCGAGATGACCTATAGACATTATAGCAGGATTCTTAAAATATATGTTTCTTTTAGGGCCTCTCTGGCGCCACACAAGATGATATTGGAACCGTTGAGGTTTTAGTCGCAATACTGGCATATGCAATCGGTATCTGTAAATGATATAAATTGTCTTCAGCTTCATAGACTGAGAATCCTTCTGATGTGATGTGGCTGGTGTTCCCTGATTATTATTTGATAATCCTTCAAACTTTAGTCAGTGTGTCTAGTGTATCTGGTCGAATAGGTTGAGAATCCTTCAGTAGATAGTCTGTGTGTCTGGTGTATCCGGTCAAATAGGTTGTGAATCCTTCAATAAATAGTCTGGTTGTAAATCCTTCAATAAATAGTCAGGTGTATCCCGTCAAATAGGTTGTAATCCTTCAATAAATAGTATGGTGTATCCGTCAAATAGGTTGTGAATCTTTCAATATATAGTCTGTGTCTGGTGTATCCGGTCAAATAGGTTGTGAATCTTTCAATATATAGTCTGTGTCTGGTGTATCCGGTCAAATAGGTTGTGAATCTTTCAATATATAGTCTGTGTCTGGTGTATCCGGTCAAATAGGTTGTGAATCCTTCAATACCTTTATTCTGATGTATCCGGTCAAATAGGTTGTGAATCCTTCAATACCTTTAGTCTGATGCATCCGGTCAAATAGGTTGTGAATCCTTCAATACCTTTAGTCTGATGCATCCGGTCAAATAGGTTTTGAATCCTTCAATACCTTTAGTCTGATGCATCCGGTCAAATAGGTTGTGAATCCTTCAATACCTTTAGTCTGATGCATCCGGTCAAATAGGTTGTGAATCCTCCAATACCTTTAGTCTGATGCATCCGGTCAAATAGGTTGTGAATCCTCCAATACCTTTAGTCTGATGCATCCGGTCAAATAGGTTGTGAATCCTCCAATACCTTTAGTCTGATGCATCCGGTCAAATAGGTTGTGAATCCTCCAATACCTTTAGTCTGATGCATCCGGTCAAATAGGTTGTGAATCCTTCAATACCTTTAGTCTGATGCATCCGGTCAAATAGGTTGTGAATCCTCCAAGAACGTGTCTGCCATCATCTATTCTCATGTTGACCCTGTAGAGTGGACTAGTATGTAAGTACTGCAACAACAAGCGACTGTAGCCGTGATGGGAGAATAGTGATGAGAGAATAGTGATGAGAGCATAGTGATGGGAGAATAGTAATGAGAGCATAGTGATGGGAGAATAGTGATGAGAGAATAGTGATTGGAGAATAGTGATGAGAGCATAGTGATGGGAGAATAGTAATGAGAGAATAGTGATGGGAGAATAGTGATGAGAGCATAGTGATGGGAGAATAGTAATGAGAGAATAGTGATGGGAGAATAGTGATGAGAGCATAGTGATGGGAGAATAGTAATGAGAGAATAGTGATGGGAGAATAGTGATGAGAGCATAGTGATGGGAGAATAGTAATGAGAGAATAGTGATGGGAGAATAGTAATGAGAGCATAGTGATGGGAGAATAGTAATGAGAGAATAGTGATGAGAGCATAGTGATGGGAGAATAGTAATGAGAGAATAGTGATGGGAGAAGAGTGATGAGAGAATAGTGACGGGAGAATAGTGGCGGGAGAATAGTGATGAGAGATTAGTGATGAGAGAATGGTGATGAGCTCGCCGTGTTGTCTGGTTATAGCTCCCAGTATTCGGTTTCTGGATACAAAACTAAGCAGTACTTTTTTTTTTTTTTTTGATGACACATGCACATTAAGTACTCATCTCTTTGATCTGATAAATTCACTGGATTTCGTCTTACTCGATGAATAGAATTGATCCTCACTTTACTTAATCCTTGTACACAGCGGCGTAGCTAGGATTAGTTTAGCACCGGGGTGGACCGCCCGCTCCGCATCCCCTTACTACGCCTCTGCTGGTGCATTACATTTATTTATTTATTTTTTTAAGAAAGAAAAGTTTTCATTGAAGCCTGTAGCCATAACGCTAATAATTTAAAGGGAGTTAATGTAATGTACAATTTCATTTTTTTATCATAGTTGTCTCCCTGGTTCATTCATTTCTAAGTGCACTTTTCTTTCATTTCAACAACCCCCCCCCCCTCTTAAATTTTTCCCCTCATTTTCTTTCATCCTTTTTAAAGGGAACAAAAATTAGCCAATAATTTCTCGAACATCAATTTGCAGACACACTCCCTCTCCGGTCCACTGATACACTCCCACATATGCACACTCAACACTCGCTGTAACCTCGTCCTGTGAAGATGCCCTATCTGTCCCGAGTTCCTTAGACTTCGCTCTGTGAAGATGCTCTATCTGTATCCGAGTTCCTTAGACTTCGCTCTGTGAAGATGCCCTATCTTTACCCGAGTTCCTTAGACTTCGCTCTGTGAAGATGCTCTATCTGTATCCGAGTTCCTTAGATTTCGCTCCGTGAAGATGCCCCATCTGTACCCGAGTTCCATAGACTTCGTTCTGTGAAGGTGCCCTATTTGTACCCGAGTTCCTTAGACTTCGCTCTGTGAAGATGCCCTATCTTTACCCGAGTTCCTTAGACTTCACTCTGTGAAGATGCCCTATCTGTACCTGGGTTCCTTAGACCTCGCTCTGTGAAGATGTCTTATCTGTACCCGAGTTCCTTAGACTTTGCTCTGTGAAGATGTCCTATCTGTACCCGAGTTCCTTAGACTTCGCTCTGTGAAGATGTCCTATCTGGACCCAGGTTCCTTAGACGTAGTTGAATAAAAATCTTGTTACGTTCTAGTCATGTGCAGTAGTTTAGGCAAAGCATATTTCGACATCTCCCGTGAAAAAAAAACTCATCATGTTATATCCGCTATACAACAATCAATATGAAATATACTTCTTTATATATGAAATAAAATATGGTGTAATGGTGAGTTCAAAAGCGTGCAAAATAAGATTCCCGAAAACTGCGCTAAATGAGCTTCTGGGAGTGCAGCACTAATTGGGATTCTTATAAAGTTCGTTACTTGAGTGCATGTTTTGTCAAGTATGGCATTAGTAGATGGGAAGTTCACGCACTGCCGACGCTGTTGTTTGACTCGCTATAGGTAGTGATATTGTAAAAAAAATGTCCTTAAAGTCTATGACAACAATAAATTCCAACGAGACCATAATGTCTAACATAAGTCTTACCTTCCTGTGGTTCAAAGTTCGAGTCATTAACATTAAAGTCCAACAACCAATGCCGTAGCTAGAAGAGTTATTACCGCGCGCCTCGGGCGTGGCGAGAATTTAAAAAAAAACAACACATTAATAATTTCAAAACAATACAAATTAAACAATTCAAAACCAATGAATGAGGAAAAATTGCTTGTGTAAACATTAATTATGTGTCCAACAATCTCCCATACCACACCAAAACCCCCGATTCTGTAGTTTATCACCGGCCTTCCTTCCACCCCCTCCTCCCTGCTGCCGGGAACTTCTTGACAATGTCACAAAATGACATTCTGTTTTGGTATTCACACGACAAAGCTCGTATTGATCAGCTCATCCCGGCCTCTCGTGTCCACGTCATAAAAACAACATTGTTAATCCCGTCGTCCACCGGAGGAGCAACAATGCGGCGTAACTATCGGCTTAATAATGTAATGATTGGTGTGGGGGGGGGGTGTGGGGCGGGTGGTCGTGCGGCATTAACTTCTGTTCCCTTTGTTGAAGTAAAATTAAAATAACGGTAGCAGTGAGTTGAGTAATGAGCAGTATGTTTTTGTGATTAGATGTGTCTCTGTCCTAGGCGCCCAGAGTCAGCTCGCACTGTGCGTGTATGTTGTTGGACGTTGACTGACGGTGGCTATATGTTAGTGCACGTCTTGGCGCGGGCTGTCTTTGGACGCTGTCTTACACTATCTTTGTTCGTACGCTATTCAATTCTGTCTATGCTCCACACGTCGGTTCCACATTTCATGCTCATGGTCTAGTGTAAAATACATTGTACTAACAATGTACTGTGTTGTATATGATTGATTAGATTCTGCTTGTGGGTGGAACCCAGTCAATGAATGGCACCCAGTTTTTGGATGAGATCATACTTGCTGTATGGATATCATCTATGTGGATGGTATCAGTCTATGGATGAGATCAAACTGGATGTAGGGATGTCACCTGGTCTATGGATGGCACCTGGTCTTTGCATGACACCCATTCTATGGATGAGATCAAACTTGCTTTAAGAGTATCACCTGGTTTATGGATGACACTAAGTCTATGGATGGCACCAAATCTAGGGATGGCACTCAGTCTATGGTTGAGATCCAACATGGTGTATGGATGGCACCTCGTCTGCTGATGGTACCCAGTCTATTGATAAGATGGATACACCCATATTATGGATGAGATCAAACATGCTTTATGAAGGCACCCCACCTGTGGGAGGGATTTTCTACGCCCCGTGGGGTGGATTATATCCGGCCAGTAAAAGGGGGGGGGGGGCTTAGCGCATGATAAAAGACTGCACTAAATCTCCTGCCTTGCTGTTTTATCCCGTCGGCGTGAACAAATGTGACAACTCGCGTGACAGACCGAGATTAGCCGTTGATAATGGATTTCTTGAACACGTCTTGATGGACATTACTCCAGGTACCCCGCTTGTATTTTTGAAAGCTATCCCATGAGGGGCACCTTCCTTGTTAATATAACAAGTACGATTTTTCTCATAACGGGAGTTCTAAGCCCACATCACCTTCAAACATGCGTTTCTTTATACCAGTGTTTCTCAACACGATATAATGCATGTCGGACTTATGCTGTTGGTACTATAGCGTAGCTACATACCAAGACCTGAGACCTTCTTGTTGCAAACACAACCCGAGGACTGATTGTACATATGTTCACGCTAGGGTTTCTCTCCCATCATTGTACATATGCTCACACTAGGGTTTCTCTCCCATGATTGTACATATGTTCACACTATGTTTTCTCTACCATAATTGTACATATGTTCACACTAGGGTTTCGCTCCCATGATTGTACATATGTTTCAACTAGAGTTTCTCTCCCATGATTGTACATATGTTTCAACTAAGGTTTCTCTCCAATGATTGTACAAAAGTTTCAACTAGGGTTTCTCTCCCATGATTGTACATATATTTCAACTAGGGTTTCTCTCCCATGATTGTACAAATGTTTCAACTAGGGTTTCTCTCCCGGATTCCCACACGTTTTTTAGTAAACAAAAGTTAATTTTAATATTTTTTAAACACCTCTTGTTACAATTTGCTAGTAACATTTGCTTGTAACATTGACTTGTAACATTGGCTTGTAACATTGGCATTTAACACTGGCCTGTAACATTGGCCTGTAAGAGTGGCCTATAACATTGGCCTGTAACATGGGCCTGTAACATTGGCCTGTAACATTGGCCTGTAACATTGGCTAGTAACATTGGCTTGTAAATATTTACTGACGGGTTTAAAACTAGAATTTTTGACCTTTAAAGGAAACGAAATTTAATTATTATTTTTTTATCTCCCAGCGGTCATGTAACATTTGTAACCTTCTTATGGATAGTGGCGCTTGTAATAAGGTTACTCATACAATGTTAGCTAACACTGTTAGTTGAATGTAAGCGATGGCTTGCCGCTACTAATTGAATTGATATCACTCCACTCCTCAAAAACTGTGTCTTCCTCCCTCTTAAGACGCAACAATGTCCAAATGAATACTATGCACAGCACTTTCTTACATCTACCAAATAAGTCAAATAATTCCTTGATACCAGGATATCTTTCTACCAGTCACAGTGGCTAATGCAAAGAATGTATAAATACACACGCGTTCAGTAACACTCCATCTAATATTAATTCAGCAAAACCATCCTAAAAAATTAAATATGTCCTCTCACATTCACTTTATCTCGTTCACTCCTGCTCTACTTAGAAAACATGAATTCTTCTTCCGCTATAAAAACGAGTGCGCCCCACCCCCTAACCCCCGCACCCAACCCCAACCCCCGCACTTTTCTTCTTCTTGTGTTTTACTTTATTCTCATCAAAGCACTACACTCTTAAAAGTCTATCGTAAAAGTACCCCTCAAAAACAGTAACTTACTGTGTACAAGCTGCCAGTAACTTACTGCTTTTACTTTGAGAAAGCGATAACATATTGTTATCAGCCTACAGTAATTTAGCGATAATATGCTGTTACTTTTCAGTTTACCGTTAACGGTTACCTACAATAAGTTACCGTTTTAAAAAAAAAAAAAACACCATTGTGCCGTGAGAATAAATATTAGTGTCGTGTGAAAAATCCTAGTTAACTTGATCTGCCACATGCCATATCCGACGTTGGCCTTACAAGCATATTATTAGCTAATTAGCTGTATTTATTGCTGGGGTTAAGTAACTTGCATACAGTTGTTCATTCAGCAATAGACAAATGCAGCAAAGCATTTATGTGTGTGTATAAAGGCGATGGAGATGAGATGTTACAGGGGCATTCTTGGCATCTGCTATAGAGACGACATCACCAATGAGCATATAAAAGAAAGGATTCGTCAGGCAATTATGGGCAATACGATGACCTCCTGACGTCTGTTAAAAAGCGCAAACTTGAGTGGTATGGCCACGTGACCAGAAAACAAGGGCTCGCCAAAGAGATCTTGCAGGGCACTACTAGAGGAGGGAGAAGAAGAGGAAGACAAAGAAAAAGATGGGAAGATACCATCAAAGAATGGTCATCCACTGCATCCGTACCCATCTCCAGTCGTCTTGACTTAGTCTTGCCACTGGACAAGGTGAGTCCGGACGAGAGAGTGAGGTTGACGCTGCGCAACTCTTCCTCACTTTAAACAAAGTCACCCGCGCAAGTCATCAGTCATCCATTTCCCATTATCCCAAATCCTGTGGCGACGGGTACGCTCTCCCAAATGCATGAGGAAGGGACTAGAATAGGAGCCCAGAACATTCCCTGCTCCTTCACAACCTGACGGGGACCCAATTTTTGCGGTCGAAAATCAAATATAAACTCTATTTCACTTAAAATTGCCACGTGGAACATCCGCACACTGCTTGACAGGGACTCGACAAACAGACCTCAACGACGCACGGCGCTCATTGCTCATGAACTGGCCAGATACAACATAGACATCGCCGCCCTAAGTGAAACCAGACTCTCTGGCAAAGGTGAACTCACGGAAAAGCTTGCTGGCTATTCTTTCTTCTGGAGTGGACGAGTCTGTCGCAAGGCGTGAAGCCGGAGTTGGCTTTGCTATCAAAACCTCTCTTGCGAGCAAGCTCTCCAACTCTCCAGAGGGAATCAATGACCGACTCATGAGGTTGAAACCCCCCCTCTGCCATGGAAGGAAGGCTGCCACTTTAGTCAGTGCCTATGCACCCACCATGACAAACACAGAAGAGTCCATAGATAAGTTTTATGAGGACCTGAACACTGTCATCTCCTCCACACCGACTGCTGACAAACTCATAATTCTTGAAGATTTCAATGCACGTGTCGGCAGTGACTACACCTCCTGGGGAGGAGTGTTGGGGAAGTATGGTGTTGGAAAGTGCAACAGCAACGGCCTACTGCTACTACAGACCTGTGCTGAACACGGCCTTCTAATAACAAACACCACATTTAACCTGCCTACGCGCAACAGGACCTCCTGGATGCACCCCAGTTCTAAAAACTGGCACCTAATAGATTATGTCATCGTCAGAAATAGGGACCGGCATGATGTGAGAGTGACTAAGGCCATGTGCGGCGCAGAATGCTGGGCGGATCACCGCCTCATCGTCTCAAAGTTGAAAATTCACATCCAACCTAAGAGACGACCTCAGGCCACCAAAGCTCCGAAACGCCTCAACATCAGTAAGCTGAAGATCCCTAATGTAAGACAAACCTTTGTTGACACCCTGGATGAACGCCTTGATTCCATAACACTGAACAACCAGTACGCGGAAGCAGCGTGGACCACACTTCGTGAGACGGTGTATAACACAGCCGCTGAGCGCCTCGGACCCTCTATCAGAAAACACAGGGATTGGTTTGATGAAAACAACACAGCAATCCAAATGCTACTTGAGCAAAAAGGTCCGGCGTACAAAGCCCTCCATGATGACCCAATGTCAGCAGCAAAGACAGCTGCACTGAGGAACATCCGCAGCAAGGTCCAATTACAACTGCGCCAGATGCAAGACTCCTTGTTGAATGCGAAAGCTGATGAGATTCAAGGCTTTGCAGACAAAAAAAGACATGAAAAACTTCTACAGTGGCCTGAGAGAAATCTATGGAGTTACCACCTCAGGCTTTTCCCCTCTCCTTAGTGCAGACGGTTCTACCCTCATCACAGACAAGGAAAAAATATTGGAAAGATGGGCGGAAAACTTTAAAAATGTGCTGAATACGCCTTCCATCATTAATGATGAGGCCATTGAAAGACTGCCCCAGGTCCCAATGAACAAGTCACTGGACGCTGTCCCAACTTCGGTCGAGATACAGACAGCAATCCGTCAAATGTCCAATGGTAAAGTACCTGGCTCCGACATGATTCCTGCCGAAATCTACAAAGAGGGTGGATCAGCGTTGACGGATAAGCTATTGCGTCTATTCCAGATCATCTGGCAGACGGAAACTGTACCACAGGACCTCAAAGATGCCTCCATTATCCACCTGTACAAACACAAAGGAAACCGCCAGGCCTGCGACAATCACCGCGGAATTTCACTGCTGTCCATCGCGGGCAAGATCTTGGCCCGAGCCCTTCTGAACCGCCTAAATGCACATCTGGAGCGAGGTCTCCTACCCAAAAGTCAATGTGGTTTCCGAAAAGAACGAGGAACTATCGATATGGTGTTTGCTGCCAGGCAGCTCCAAAAGAAATGTCAGGAGCAAAACATGGACCTATATTCCACATTTATTGACCTAATAAGGCTTTTGACAGGGTCAATAGAGATGGCCTGTGGAAAATCATGAAAAAGTACGGATGCCCAGAAAAATTCACCACCATCATCCGTCAGCTGCATGATGGCATGATGGCCAGAGTGCAGGACAACGGTCAGTCATCTCAAGCATTCCCTGTCACAAATGATGTGAAGCAGGGCTGTGTCCTGGCTCCCACGCTCTTCAGTATTATGTATTCTGCAATGCTGTCTGATGCGTTCAGGGACTCCACCACGGGCTTGCCAATCCGTTTCCGCACCGATGGATCGGTCTTCAACCTAAACAGGCTTCAAGCTAAAACAAAGGTCAAACATACCACCATCAACGAGCTTCTGTTTGCGGACGAGTGTGCCCTCAATGCTGACTCTGAGGCTGCCATGCAGCAAAGCGTTGATATCTTTTCTGAGGCCTGCAACAACTTTGGACTAACAATCAAGCGAAGAAGACTGAGGTATTCTATCAGCCAGCTCCCAGTAGGACCTACGCTGAACCCAACATCATCATCAGCGGACAGCGTCTTAACGCGGTGGATAAATTTACTTACTTGGGCAGCACCCTCTCCAGATCTGTCATCATTGATGATGAAATGAATGCCAGACTTGCAAAAGCTAGTGCCACTGTTTGGGACAGGAGAGGTATCAGACGGGAAACGAAGATCAAGGTCTACAGCGCAGCAGTCCTCTCGACATTGCTCTACGGGTGTGAAACGTGGACAGTCTACCAGCGTCACGCTAAAAAACTGAACCATTTCCACACAACCAGCCTCAGGAAACTCCTCGGCATCAGGTGGCAAGACAAAGTTCCTGACACAGAGGTTCTCGCTAGAGCGAACCTACCTAGTATCTTCACCACCCTGATGCAGTATCAACTCCGTTGGATGGGACACGTTGCCCGTATGGAAGATCACCGACTCCCTAAACAAATATTCTATGGTGAGCTCACGACAGGCAAGCGCTCCCAAGGAGGTCCAAAAAAACGTTACAAAGACTCACTGAAAGTGGCACTAAAGGCCTTCAGCATCGACACTACTAAATGGGAGCAGACCGCCCAGGACAGAGTCAGGTGGAGATCAGTGGTCAAGATAGGGGCTAAATCTTATTAAGCCAGTAGGATGGCCACCATTGAGACACTCAGTCAAGTCCGAAAGAACATTATTAAAGTCACGACTGCACCAACTATCCCCTGCCCGCGGTGCCACAGACTATTCCGAGCACGTATAGGATTGGCAAGCCACCTACGAACCCACCGTAACCCACCCCCTAACCGGATGACTGGATGGTCCTAGTCGATTTGACGGACGAACAACAACAATCATGAACTTAAAAATTAACGTACATTTATACAATAAAACACAACAAATTTATATTCACCCCACCCATGAATGTGACGAGAGTGACTTTTGTCCCGTTTTCCCGGGATAAGCAAAAAAACCCGGGGTAAATAGAACTAGTTCATTCACACCCACTGATGTGTGGTGATGTTTTCTTTTTATGTCTGTCAGGTGACACCTAGATTTAGCAATGTGAGAATATTGATGCGCTAAAACTGGCTGTATCAGGACAGTGACGTGAAGGCATCGATTGCTATTTAACGGGATTTTCTAACATAACTTAATGTTAGGAAAAGGATTTAACTTAAGACAACTTCCGGCGTGTAAGATAATTCTAATGACGTCACGTCACGTGCGGGATAAATTGGAAATGTCTGTCGGCGTCGAGAGTTGTTGCTGTGTTCTAGGTTTGTGTTACGTTTCATCGTCCAATCCGGGCGTACTTGACTTGTTAACTTGATTATTTTGTTTTAAAAAATGATACAGTATCACAAGTAATGATGCTCTAGGTCAGTGGTCGGCAAATCGTGGCTCGCGAGACGCATGCGACTCTTTAGAGACCTGAGTGCGGCTCGGCCAGTAAGCCAGAAATCGGTTTTGACTCCGAAAACATGGTTCCTGACAGGCTCTTGAAAAAAATATTTTGCTCTCAAATTATTTTTAATCACCCAGCTTCTGATTTTTGTGTGGCCTTTTTTTTGACTAATGAGTTTGCCGACCACTTTTGACTAATGAGTTTGCCGACCACTGCTCTAGGTATGTGTGGCTGTAACGGTGTGCTCAACTGCTGTTGGTACCAGCGTACCTGTATACCATACCAAGACCTGTGACCTTCTTGTTACAAACACAACTCGGTTAGCTGAGTGGGAGATGAGCTGGGACATGGAATTTAATCCCGTCAAGTGCCAGACCCTGCCAGCCTCCAGAAGCAGATCTAGGTACCTCGGTGTTACCGCCCAAAGAGAGGTCCGCTGGAACGAGCACATTAACAATGTGTGCAACCGGGCAAACAAGACTCTAGGGCTCCTAAGGCGAAATCTGAAGATCGGCAACTCAAGCGTGAAAGAAAAAGCTTATAAAACCTTTGTCCGGTTTCTTTTAGAGTACTCATCTTCAGTCTGGGACCCACCCATTCAACCAGCAGAGCATCGACAGGTTGGAAGCGGTCCAGCGACGGGCAGCAGATCTGTACTAAACCGCTACAGAAACACCTCAAGTGTTGGCAGCATGCTGGAAAATTGGGCTGGTCACCATTGAAGGAACGACGACGACTATCCAGGCTCTCCATCATGTACAAGATAAAAAATGGGCTGTTCCACTGTTCCAGCAATAAACAGAAACTCGCCCCCCCCCCAATCATTTCCCTCTCATAAAAACAAGAACTCAGTACAGGAACTCCTCATTCCTGCCAAAGACAATCAAGGACTGGAACAAGCTCCCAAAAGCAACAGATGAGGCGACTACACTGGACACATTTGCGTCTATTGCCTCCTGCCTTCCAACCATCAGTTCATAATACAATTGCTGAGTAGTCCTTGTAACCAGTGAAGTATCCCCTTCAAAACCATGCAGCATGTTACATCGCGAACCCCTCTGAAACAGAGGAGCCAGAATGATCAATTCATTGATCGT
Organism: Omphiscola glabra; assembly: GCA_964017045.1. Lineage (NCBI taxonomy): Eukaryota > Metazoa > Mollusca > Gastropoda > Lymnaeidae > Omphiscola > Omphiscola glabra. The sequence goes on along the minus strand of OZ024811.1, from coordinate 10,349,521 downwards.
TGGCCCTTAAAATATAGCACAAGAAGATGAAGAACTGGCGCCCAAAATACAATTCCCAGAAGTTAGCGCTAACATGGGATTCTTATCAAATGCGTTACTTGAATGCATTTTTTGTCAATCAGCTTTAGTAAGACATGAAGTTCAAGCATTGACTGCCGCCATTGTTTGGCGGGTTATTCTAGAATAATATAAAAGTTCTAACTATTAAAGACATGGGAGGGCAAAGTTCTCAGGATAATATATGGACCAGCAAAGGATGAATATGGATGGAGGATACGAACCAACCATGAATTGTTCAGTCTATATCAGGATCCCATGATAGTAGCAGGAAAAAAAAAGGGGGGGGGGGGGAGTCAGGCTACGCTGGTGAGGATACTTATTATAGAGAGAATGCCAAATGACAGAGGGGTGAAGAGGGTGCATCACCAAAACCCCAGAGGAAAACGACTCAAAGGCAGACCTAGGCTTGGATGGATGATGTGGAAAGAGATCTACAAGAATTGGGAATCCAAGCATGGAAAAGAAAAGCATTAGTTAGGTCTGAGAGGAAGGAAGTAGTGAGGCAGGCCAAAGCCCTACATTGGCTGTAGCGCCACATGGATGGATGGATAATTAGTTTATCAGCAAGACCAAACTCCCCGCTCTTCTCACGTGCAGTGACTCTTGTTTTATAGCTACCGAGTTCGATCTTTGCATGTGCGAAATTTTGAGTGTGTGTGGGGGGGGGGGCTACAAAATGAGGACTTTAATCTAAGCCCTCGAGAGGAGCAACTCCCCCACCCCGCAAATTAAGTGAAAGTCCAACTCATCATTACATTAGTTGGGATATTGATCAATGTGACCATAGTCATACGAGTTGAAGTTGGGGTATGGAACAACAAGACTGAGGCAATACGAGTTGACGTTGGGGTATTGAAAAAGGATATCGAGGTAATACGAATTTAAGTTTAGGTATTGAACTATGACATCAGGGAAATAAGAATTTAAGTTGGGGTATTGAACAACGATATCGGGGAAATAAGAATTTAAGTTGGGGTATTGAACAACGATATCGGGGAAATAAGAATTTAAGTTGGGGTATTGAACAACGATATCGGGGAAATAAGAATTTAAGTTGGGGTATTGAACAATGATATCGAGGAAATAAGAATTTAAGTTGGGGTATTGAACAACGATATCGGGGAAATAAGAATTTAAGTTGGGGTATTGAACAATGATATCGAGGAAATAAGAATTTAAGTTGGGGTATTGAACAATGATATCGAGGAAATAAGAATTTAAGTTGGGGTATTGAACAACGATATCGGGGAAATAAGAATTTAAGTTGGGGTATTGAACAATGATATCGAGGAAATAAGAATTTAAGTTGGGGTATTGAACAACGATATCGGGGAAATAAGAATTTAAGTTGGGGTATTGAACAATGATATCGAGGAAATAAGAATTTAAGTTGTGGTATTGAACAATGATATCGAGGCAAGACGAGTTTAGTCACAACCTACAGTGATATTCCAGACTTATATATTAAAAAATAATTACCAACATTGTTTGAGTGGCCGTGTGCAACAAGGGAATAAACGGAGCTGGGGGATAATGATGGGGTGCCATATTTCCGAATGTGCCTCAGCAGGGTGCACTAGGAAACGGTGGCGCCCCGTTCCCAGACCTACGGGGGACGACCAGATGATATGTTTTCTTGGCCTTCGGTAACGCAAAAGGCGGGTTTGATATTAGCATGTTGTTCGCGCTATGGCAGAACTGAGAATGGGGTGGTTGGGGGGGGGGCGGGGTGGACATTGTTAGAATTAATAAAGGTTTTGTGTGAGTGTGTGGTTGAGCGTGTATTGTTGGAAAATTTGAAGGAAACAAAATATGCATCATGAAATGAATGTTTGAAATTTCTCTACCACCCTCTAATATGACAAAAGCCCCTTGAAAATAGTATTTTAAATGAACTTCATACACATGAAAGAAGGTAATCCCACCAGTTAAAGTTCGATGTAACCGGATACTTGTGGATTAGTCTCTGTACCATGTCGTATGAATGAGATCTGGAAATATTCTATGTGGAAAGATCTACCAAATCCCAGCACTGGTAAAGTTCATTTGGGAATTGGACAAATCTCTTGTTTTTGGTCTGCTGGACAGATCTATGGGATTTGGTCTGTTGGACAGATATATGGGATTTGGTCTGTTGGACAGATCTATGGGATTTGGTCTGTTGGACAGATATATGGGATTTGGTCTGTTGGACAGATATATGGGATTTGGTCTGTTGGACAGATCTATGGGATTTAGTCTGTTGGACAGATCTATGGGATTTGCTCTGTTGGACCGATATCTAGGATCATGCAAAATATATGGGATTTTGTCGGTTGGTACAATATATATGGGGTTTGGTCTATTCGACCGTTAGCTGGGATTTCTGTGATTCGTTCTACTGCACTAATTTCTGAACTTTGGTCTATTCAACAAATGTTCTGGATTTGGTCTATGGAACCAATTTATGGGATTTAGTCTATTGAACCGATCTCTAGCATTAGATCTATGGGATTGCCGCCACTTGTGCTAGTATAAATGCATTTATGTGACGTCTAAATAATTTGGCAATAAGCTCATCCTTTTAAAGTCGACTTTTCTTGTCGTGTTGAAAACGAACCACCTGTCGTAAAGTATTTTTTTCTCTTATGTCGAGTAAATAATAGAACTGCATTTTTGCTGAAATATGTGGAGAAGTAAATGTTGGTGGAATCAAGGGTTCTAAAATTTTACAGTAAACATATAATTGTTCTTTTTAAAAAATCTATTAATTAAAAAATATATTAAGAACTTGTAATACCTCAGTGTTTTATTAAATGAACACACACAGGAACCCCTTAATTCCATATTTTTTAAGAACCCCTTTAATCCAAAAGTAAATCAATGCACTTACTACTTTTTTAAAATTTGTATTTCACTACATTTTTCGATGTAAGCGTGCAAAAGTAACATAATTTAACCGTTTGAGAACCTCTGATTTCACACTTACCTGGTTTCGGAAGAATTTGACCCGTTGACAGCTCTGTTGATTTGGCTGTTTTTTGGTTTTTTGGTTTGATCTCTCTCAGCGTGAGACGAGCGCCCCCCCCCCCTTCCCCTTTTAACCAAATCCCTCTCCCCCCTCCCCCACCAACTTTGTTTTTCTTGTGTGATTAACATATCTTTGGTTTTCGTTTACATTTCTTTTCACCTTTATTCCTTTGTTATTTGTTTCGGGATTTCCCGGTTTGTCACATGAGCGTGTGTTTATGTGTATATGCGTGTCTCCAGTATGTGTGTGTGTGTGTGTGTGTGCGTGTCTGGTTTTCATCAACTTTGCTGGCGCGAGGAATCTTGTGAGAGTTTGTTTAATATTTGAGTTTGGGCGGAGAATACGCAGGTATTTAAAAACAATGTTTAGGCAAAGACACACACACGCAAAAATTGCCGTTAGTTGTTCCTGTGGCTGTGTGTTTGCCTAATTTATCTGTCTTTTTTATGGTCTCCAATTTAGTGGGGTTTTTTTTTTCATGGTATTACTTTTTTTGTATATATATATATATATAACTAATTTAGTTTTTTTTTTTAAAACAGACATATATAAATATATCTCACTGTTGTTTTAGGTTGAATTTTAAATGGAAATGTTTGTCTTTCAGACTGCGGTTCTGACTTCAGCCAGGAGCTGGCGTAATACAAGGTAAAACTGTGGTAAGTACTTAGATCAAATACGTCTCGATGGTGTGTTTTAAGGTATGTGTGTGTGTAGGTCTGTGTGTGTGTGTGTGCAGGTGTGTGTGTGTAGGTGTGTGAGTGACTGAGGGTGTGGTTCGGTGGTATGGGGGAGGGACGGGACTGTCTTTCGTGTGACCATGCAACTGCAACATTTAATTTGGAACAAGAGAATCGTTTCATTATCTAAGGAAATTAATTTTTCGTTAATGAGAGAAAGAACCGTTTCTGTACAAGGGGAAGAACCTGTTTGTAAACAAGGGGATGAACCTATATCTATACAAATGGAAAGCCCTGTTTCTATACAAAGGGGAAGAAACGTGTATGTACAAGGGGAAGAACCGTTTGTATATAAGGGGAAGAAACTGTTTCTATTCAAGGAAACGAACATATTTCTATTCAAAGGGAAAAAACTGCTGCTCTACTCAAGAAATGAACATAAGTGAGTAGTCCAAGGATGAACTCTTTGCAACGTGTGAAAGTCTGCTTCAATTCACCAGGAGTAACTGACATCTTTAACTCTGAGTTGAAGCTGCTCTTAGCTCTAACTCTTTTTATATCATATTTTACATCCGGGAAAATACAACATGGTGTCAACTCTACATCCGGGTATGTAAATACAAGGTGTCTTCTCTACATTTGAGTACACTAAACAAGTTTTTCATCTCTTTAAAAAAAGTTGTGGTACTTTCATTATGTACAATAAACAGCTATAGACTGAAACAGGATCAAGTGGGAGGTGGGTGGGAAGACAGAGAGGGACAAAAAGTTGCAAGAAGAGACGTTGAGAGGGAAAGAAATGGTAGATGTTTGCAGGAGACACAAGGAGGGAGAGAGTGGTTCGGGTGTAGACACAGAGACGGAGAAGAGGGGGCGTTGGTGGTGCAGGACACATAGAGAGGAAATCGAATGGAGACACTGAGATTAAGAGGGGGGGGGGGGGCTGGAACTAAGTCATACAAAAATGAAAGAGCTGCATGGCTTGGGGGGGGGGGGGGGAGACACACATTAGTATAGACCAGTGGTCCTCAACCTTGACTTGCGTAGCCCATTTTTTAGTTTAAGTTTCTATGAGGGCGCCCCTTAGGATTACAAATGGTCTTGGTTACGTCCCTTTGGATTAAATATGTCTTTGGGGCGCCCCTTAGGATTACCATATGTCTTAAAAGTTAATAGAGTTTAGGAGTTTCCTCGAGTGCCAGCCTAGCCCCCACCCCCTGATAAGTACTGTACGGGCTCCGCAAAGCATCGGTTGGGAACCACTGGTATAGACTATAGACACGGTCACATAGTATGAGAGAGTCAAAGAAAAGTTGAGATGGTGTGTGGGGGGAGGGGGGTTGACAGTCGAGGATTAAGTTGACTTGACTGTATATCTTATGTCAACTGATATCACGTGACGTCACCCTAAGGGACGATAACTTCGCATTCCCGTCGCTGCAAAGAGATATCTGACTTACCACCACTGAGAAACGCCCGATCTATTTTCAAAGACAACACTCGTGGGGGAGATAACTCGAACACACGCATGTGGTAACAGACGTGTCCGTTGTTGTTATTGCCCCTGCTTGTTTTACCTGTTGGTGTGCGCGGGGGGTGGGGGGTGGAGTTAGCAATGAGAAAGTTAAACTGAATAGAGTTTGGGTTTCAAATTTTATTTCAAGGGTTCCTTACTTGCATCTTTACACCCAAAGTGTATCCGTCTCAGTAACCTAACTGTGTTTACGGTTGATCCTCTTTGAGCCGCAGACATCCACGACCATTTCCTTGACGTTACTTTATAATGAAACGATTTTTTTTTGGGGGGGGGGGGGGTGAGTGGGGGTAGAATCTATACAATATAAAGTCAATGAACTTTAAATGAGTAACAAGCTACGTGAGCTCAGGACTATACCAAAATGGCCCAGGACTACCCCAAATGACCCAGGACTATCCCAAATGGCCATTGGATCTGACTGATGACGATGATGATGAAGCTCAGGACAATGTGCTGTGTGAGTCCGGCTGTGTGAGTCCGTCTGTGTGAGTCCGGCTGTGTGAGTCCGGCTGTGTGAGTCTGGCTTTGTGAGTCCGGCTGTGTGAGTCCGGCTGTGTGAGTCCGGCTGTGTGAGTCCGGCTGCCTGTTTACAAAAAATCTTGATCTGCTAATTTAAAATTATTTTTTTTTAAATTATCGTCACGAGACTCAGAATTTGGAACAACAAGTTTCCGTCATTATGAACAAGTGTTGGAAACACCTCAAAACATCTTGTAGTATGTACACACAAAATGTCACATTCACTTAAGACAAAGGAAACGAGGAGCTGAATGATTATTTGAAAAGCTGCCACACCACAGCTGCCCTCGATAGTCAACCATGACCAAACTTTTTAAGTCTAAGCGTCCGATACTGGATCTTGGTTCATTTTCCTAGGCGCCGACGCAACGCTCAATAGCCCCATGCCTTACATCCCCGATACCCTGTCCTCTTTCCATTACCGCACCCCCCCCCTCCCTCCCAGGGGCACATCTCCCCAATTCCTCCCCCGTCCGTTCACCAATAAACTGGCCTTAACGAGAGGCTAAACTCCCATTATGACCAGTTTAATGACAGTTCGTACTGTTGACATCTCCAGGTAAATGGTTGTCTTCAGTCTCACTGACCAATCATTGTCCTCCTAGTTTTGAACCCATCATGGGTTGGGGGGTTCGTGGGGCGAGTGACTGACTCTCGAATCATCACTGTCTTGAAAGGTGATTGAAGCACACACAGATTCGAATGGGGCGCAGCTACGTTGTAACACCCCTGTACTGCTGACACAGTGCTCCAAGATAAGGGGTTATTTGTAAATAAGAAATCATCCAATGGACATGGGTGCTCCCACGTAAGATTGGTGCCCATAGCTGAGATTGGTGCCCACAGCTGAGATTGGTGCCCAAAGCTGAGATTGGTGCCCACAGCTGAGATTAGTGCTCCCAACCGAGACAAGTACTCCAAATTGAGAAAGGTGCTCCCCAGCTGAGACAGGTGCTACTCCTAACGGAGACAGGGGCTCCTACTCCTAACGGAGACAGGTGCTCCTACTCCTAACGGAGACAGGTTCTCCCAGCTAAGCCGACTGCTCCCAGTTGAGCCGACAGCTCCCAGTACGCTGCGTTAATGGCATATTGACTTCCATAGTTATCGATGATGAACACACAGTTTTGAGATAGACAAGTCGCGCACACCAAAATACAATTGCTTTCTTTTTGTCCACAAGGAAACAGGAAATGAAATATGTCATGAAAGCTATTGGCGTTTTCCCCAGCCGACCAGTAGAATAGACCAATGGAGGTCATAGCGTTTGATGACCCACAAGAAGGGTTGAATTACTGAAGCAATTGTTTGTGTCTCCCTCCCCCCTCTCTCTCTCACTCTCTTTCTCATTTTTCTGTGCCTCGCTGTCACGATTGACTCCATCTCTGATTTCTTTGGGAGTACATGTGTGTATTGAAGGTTTTATTGTAGATAGTTTTTATTCCTCTGCTCCTAATAAAGTTTCTCCAACATAACCTGCACCCGTTTCTCTAGCATCAGCTGACCCCTCCTTTAAACCTCACTTGCCTCCCACTTCAAACCTCACCTGCTTCCCTACTCCAAACCTCACCCGCATCCCTCCTCCAAACCTTACCTGCCTCCATCCTCCAAAGCTTACCTGCCTCCCTCCTCCAAACCTCACCTGCCTCCCTCCTCCAAAGCTTACCTGCGTCCCTCCTCCAAACCTCACCTGCCTCCCTCCTCCTCCAAACATCACCTGCCTCCCTCCTCCTCCAAACCTCACTGCCTCCCTCCTCCTCCAAACATCACCTGCATCCCTCCTCCAAACCTCACCTGCCTCCCACCTCCAAAGCTTACCTGCGTCCCTCCTCCAAACCTCACCTGCCTCCGTCCTTCAAACCTCACCTGCCTCCTTCCTCCTCCAAACATCACCTGCCTCCCTCCTCCTCCAAACCTCACTGCCTCCCTCCTCCTCCAAACATCACATGCATCCCTCCTCCAAACCTCACCTGCCTCCCACCTCCTCCAAACCTTACCTGAATACCTCCTCCTCCAGACATCACCTGCATCCCTCCTCCAAACCTCACCTGCCTCCCACCTCCTCCAAACCTTACCTGCATCCCTCCTCCAAACCTCACCTGCATCCCTCCTCCAAACCTTACCCTCGACCGCAACCCAATGTCTTTAAAGCCCACCAGTGATACTGTTCTTTCACCTGCTAACGTGGTCCTCGGATTGGTTGCCTAGCATCACCACCTAGCATCACCGCCTTTCAGTCTCACATCTCATCTTATCCAATGCCATCCTCCTACAGGTCATCTTTTATAGCGATTTGTCTAACAAACAAACCAAGAGAGACTCACTGCTCCCTCTCATTCTGCTCATCCGCAACGCGGCATCCACGTGTTGTCAATTATCTTCACTTTCATTGGTCCTTCCGTCCATCAGTACGTCCGTGCGTCACGCCTCCCGTCCATCAGTACGTCCGTGCATCATGCCTTCCGTCCATCAGTACGTCCGTGCATCACGCCTTCCGTCCAACAATACGTTAGTGCGTCATGCTGTCCGTCCAACAGTACGTCCGTGCGTCACGCCTTCCATCCAACAATACGTCCGTGGATCATGCCTTCCGTCCATCAGTACGTCCGTGCATCATGCCTTCCATCCAACAATACGTCCGTGCATCATGCCTTCCGTCCATCAGTACATCCGTGCATCATGCCTTCCGTCCATCAATTCGTCCGTGCATCATGCCTTCCGTCCATCATTAGGTCCGTACAACATGCATTCCGTCCCACAATACGTCCTTGCATCATGCCTTCCGTCCATCAGTACTTCCGTGCATCATGCTGTCCGTCCAACAGTACGTCCGTGCATCATGCATTCCGTCCATCAGTACGTCCGTGCATCATGCTGTCCGTCCAACAGTACGTCCGTGCATCATGCATTCCGTCCATCAGTACGTCCGTGCATCATGCTGTCCGTTCAACAATACGTCCGTGCATCATGCCTCCCGTCCGTCTGTACGTCCGTGCATCATGCCTTCCGTCCATCATGCCTTCCATCCAACAATACGTCCGTCCATCATGCCTTCCGTCCATCAGTACGTCCGTGCATCATGCCTCCCGTCCAAAAGTACGTCCGTGCATCATGCCTCCCATCCGTCAGTACGTCCGTCCTTCATGCCTTCCGTCCATCAGTACGTCCGTGCATCATGCCTTCCATCCAACAATACGTCCGTACATCATGCCTCCGGTCCAACAGTACGTCCGTGCATCATGCCTTCCATCCAACAATACCTCCGTCCATCATGCCTTCAATCCTTCGAACAAAGGAAATAATTACGTCAATCACCCGCGCTCTTCCTTGTCTTTTTATCAACTTTTCCTGTACAGCTTCTTCCGTCGTATCTCTCCTCCCACCCCCTTTTTCATTTCATCTGCTGTCCACCACTCCACCCACCCCTTCCGTCCCATCTTCTGTCCACAACATCAGAACACCCACTTCTTTTTGCATGCTTTTCAAACTGGCAAAAAGGGGAATTAATTGATTTTACAAACCAATCCCGGCCTTCAAAACTGAATCCTCGTGTTTATCTCCCCCTGTTAGGATTTCAAAAATCGATGAAAAAACTTCAACCTTACCTCTCTCTCTCTCTCCCCCCCCCCCGCCCCTTTTGCTCATGGCTGTCTCAATTTCCCCCCCCCCCTCTCTATTCCTCCCATCTCCTGCTCGCGTCTTGAATTTTGTTGTTTCCTGAGTCGCTTATTTTTGTCTTGTGTCTGATAATTGCAGAAAAAACAGTCGCTGGTAACGTCAGCGACTCAGAGAAGCTGTGCTGTCTGTCCACAAATCTATCGGTCCAATTTCTGTCTCAAATCTATTTGTTACACTTATATAACATCTGTCTCAAATATAGCATTCTCAAATCTATTAGTTTGAATATCAGTCTCAAATGAAATGGATCTCAACTCTATTGATTTATAAATTAATCAGTCTCAGATTTATATGAATTTAAAATCTATGGTCTCAAATCAATCAGTTTGAAATATACCTGTCTGAACTCTGTTTCAAATCTATTCGTCACAAACAATTTCTTTACAAATCTGTTGATAGTAAATCTGACGGTCTACATCTATCAATTCTACCAGTCTCTAATCTATAGGTTTCAAATTTATTGGTCACTAATCAGTCCGTCACAAATATAATGGTCATAAATCTAAGTGTCTAAAATCTATCGGTCACACATTCGTTGTCACTAATGTGTATTTCACAAAGCTGTTGGTCTTAAATATATAGGTAACTATTCTATATTCTTCTGTTATATATCGGTCTCATATCTATAGTTTTCAAATATGTCAGTCACAAATTATGCTGGTTCACATAATCTGTCTGTCATTAACTCTATAGTTTTTCGCTGTACATACTATCGGATCAGATGCTGGACTCCTGTGCCTCCACTCCTCCTAAAAAGCATCTGCAATAATAACATGTATATAACATGTTGTACTCGTATGAAATAGGTGGCATTCAGATACATCTTGATGTAAGAATTTCTAGATAGTTGGAGAAAAGTATTTCTACATTGTTGGAGAGAAGAATTTCTACATTTTTTGGAGAGAAGTATTTCTACCTTTGTTGGGGAGAAGTATTTCTACCTTTGTTGGAGAGAAGTATTTCTACCTTTGTTGGAGAGAAGTATTTCTACCTTTGTTGGAGAGAAGTATTTCTACCTTTGTTGGAGAGAAGTATTTCTATCTTTGTTGGAGAGAAGTATTTCTACCTTTGTTGGAGAGAAGTATTTCTACCTTTGTTGGAGAGACGTATTTCTACCTTTGTTGGAGAGAAGTATTTCTACCTTTGTTGGAGAGAAGTATTTCTACCTTTGTTGGAGAGAAGTATTTCTACATCGTTGGAGAGAAGAATTTCTACATTTTTTTGGAGAGAAGCATTTCTACATTGTTGGAGAGAAGTATTTCTACCATTGTTGGAGAGAAGTTTTTCTACATTGTTGGAGAGAAGTATTTCTACCATTGTTGGAGAGAAGTATTTCTACATTGTTTGAGAGAAGTATTTCTACCTTTGTTGGAGAGAAGTATTTCTACCTTTGTTGGAGAGAAGTATTTCTACATCGTTGGAGAGAAGCATTTCTACATTGTTAGAGAGAAGTATTTCTACCTTTGTTGGAGATAAGTTTTTCTACATTGTTGGAGAGAAGTATTTCTACCATTGTTGGAGAGGAGTATTTCTACATTGTTGGAGAGTAACTGCACTAACTTTCCGTGACGTCACCATTAATGTCTCACTCACATGTGGGGGGGGGGTGTCTTCATTAAGCACCTCCGGGGATTCTCATAAGCTCTAACGTTGTTGGCTAAGATTGTTATTGTGATCTCAATCTCTCTTGCCTTGCTGGTTTCTACTGCAGCTTCCAGAGATTGCATGTTAGCGGTGGACGTGTAGTGTTTGGGAGTGTAGCTTCCAGAGATTGCATGTTAGCGGTGGACGTGTAGTGTTTGGGAGTGTAGCTTCCAGAGATTGCATGTTAGCGGTGGACGTGTAGTGTTTGGGAGTGTAGTTTCCAGAGATTGCATGTTAGCGGTGGACGTGTAGTGTTTGGGAGTGTAGCTTCCAGAGATTGCATGTTAGCGGTGGACGTGTAGTGTTTGGGAGTGTAGCTTCCAGAGATTGCATGTTAGCGGTGGACGTGTAGTGTTTGGGAGTGTAGCTTCCAGAGATTGCATGTTAGCGGTGGACGTGTAGTGTTTGGGAGTATAGCTTCCAGAGATTGCATGTTAGCGGTGGACGTGTAGTGTTTGGGAGTGCAGCTTCCAGAGATTGCATGTTAGCGGTGGACGTGTAGAGTTTGGGAGTGCAGCTTCCAGAGATTGCATGTTAGCGGTGGACGTGTAGTGTTTGGGAGTGCAGCTTCCAGAGATTGCATGTTAGCGGTGGACGTGTAGTGTTTGGGAGTGCAGCTTCCAGAAATTGCATGTTAGGGGTGGAAGTGTAGTGTTTGGGAGTGTAGCTTCCAGAGATTGCATGTTAGCGGTGGACGTGTAGTGTTTGGGAGTGTAGCTTCCAGAGATTGCATGTTAGCGGTGGACGTGTAGTGTTTGGGAGTGTAGCTTCCAGAGATTGCATGTTAGCGGTGGACGTGTAGTGTTTGGGAGTGCAGCTTCCAGAGATTGCATGTTAGCGGTGTACGTGTAGAGTTTGGGAGTGCAGCTTCCAGAGATTGCTTGTTAGCGGTGGACGTGTAGTGTTTGGGAGTGCAGCTTCCAGAGATTGCATGTTAGCGGTGGACGTGTAGTGTTTGGGAGTGCAGCTTCCAGAGATTGCATGTTAGGGGTGGACGTGTAGTGTTTGGGAGTGTAGCTTCCAGAGATTGCATGTTAGCGGTGGACGTGTAGTATTTGGGAGTGTAGCTTCCAGAGATTGCATGTTAGCGGTGGACGTGTAGTGTTTGGGAGTGTAGCTTCCAGAGATTGCATGTTAGCGGTGGACGTGTAGTGTTTGGGAGTGTAGCTTCCAGAGATTGCATGTTAGCGGTGGACGTGTAGTGTTTGGGAGTGTAGCTTCCAGAGATTGCATGTTAGCGGTGGACGTGTAGTGTTTGGGAGTGTAGCTTCCAGAGATTGCATGTTAGCGGTAGACGTGTAGTGTTTGGGAGTGTAGCTTCCAGAGATTGCATGTTAGGGGTGGATGTGTAGTGTTTGGGAGTGTCTTCCAGAGATTGCATGTTAGAGGTGGACGTGTAGTGTTTGGGAGTCGCTCGAAATGTTTAATGGGACAACCCGTAAACGTTCGTTGTAACAAGACATCATGGGGTCAGATACTTGAGACAAGGCATTCATGAGGTCAGTCATTTGAGACAAGGTATTCATGCGGTGAGGTATTTGTGACAAGGTGATCATGGGGTGAGGTATTTGTGACAAGGCATTGATGGGGTGAGGTATTTGTGACAATGTATTGATGAGGTGAGGTATTTGTGACAAGGCATTCATGAGATGAGGTATTTGTGACAAGGCATTCATGGGTGAGGTATTTGTGACAAGGAATTGATGAGGTGAGGTATTTGTGACAAGGCATTGATGAGGTGAGGTATTTGTGACAAGGAATTGATGAGGTCAGATGGTTGAGACGAAGCATTTACGAGGTCAGAGATTTGAGACGAGACATTCATGATGTCAGCTGTTTGAGACAAGGCATTCATGGTGTGAGGTATTTGAGGCAAGGCATTGATGATGTCAGCTGTTTGAGATGAGACATTCATGATGTCAGCTGTTTGAGACGAGACATTCATGAGGTCAGTTGTTTGAGACAAGGCATTCATGATGTCAGCTGTTTGAGACGAGACATTCATGAGGTCAGTTGTTTGAAACAAGGCATTCATGGGGTTAGACCAGGGGTGGGCAAACTTTTTGTGCGGAGGGCCACATTGAAAAATGTAAAGCTTTTGGGGGCCGCATGTATATTATGTCCAAATTTTTACAAGTCGATAAACATTTCTTTATATTAAAATCGGTAAGTTCGTATTTTAGCATTACATGACCAAAGTCAAGGACTGTTTAAAAAAGAAATACATTTGATGAACAAATGTTAAAACAATCATAACGGTACATGAAATTCTGTAAAATTTTACAAAATAACTTGAAAACAAATTAATTTTTTAAAATTTCTAAATGCCCTCGAGGGCCGCATAATATCAGTTGCCGGGCCGCATGCGGCCCGCGGGCCGTAGTTTGCCCACCCCTGGGTTAGACATTTGAGATAAGGCATTGATGAGGTGAGGTATTTGTGACAAGACATTCATGATCTCAGCTGTTTGAGACGAGGCATTCATGAGGTTAGACATTAAGATATGGCATTCATGGGGTCAGTTATTTGAAAAAATTCATTCAAGAGGTCAGATGTTTGATATATCAGATCTGATATTCGAGAAGGACAGTCTTCATCTTTGGACAGTCTTCATCTTTGGGCAGTCTTCATCTTTGGACAGTCTTCATCTTAGGAAGTCTTCATCTTTCGAGAGTCTTCATATTGGGACAGTCTTCATGTTGGGACATTATTCATGTTTGGACAGTCATCTTTGTACATTCTTCTTTGGACAGTCTTCTTTGTACAGTCTTCTTTGGACAGTCTTCTTTGTACAGTCTTCTTCGGACAGTCTTCTTTGGACAGTCTTCTTTGTACAGTCTTCTTTGGACAGTCTTCTTTGGACAGTCTTCTTTGGACAGTCTTCTTTGGACAGTCTTCTTTGGACAGTCTTCTTTGGACAGTCTTCTTTGGACAGTCTTCATCTTTGGACAGTCTTCATCTTTCGAAATCTTCATCTTTGGAAGTCTTCATCTTTTGACTGTCTTCATCTTTGGACAATTTTCATCTTTGGAAGTCTTCATGTTGGGACAGCCTTCATCTTTGGACAGTCTTCATGTTGGGACAGTCTTCATCTTTGGACAGTTCATTTTTGGACAGTCTTCATCTTTGGAAAGTCTTCATCTTTGGACAGTATCCATGTTTGGACAGTCTTCATCTTTGGACAGTCATCATTTTTGGACAGTCTTCGTGTTGGGACAGTCTTCATCTTTGGACAGTCTTCAATTTTGGACAGTCTTCATCTTTGGACAGTCTTCATTTTTGGACAGTCTTCATCTTTGGATAGTCTTCATTTTTGGACAGTCTTCATCTTTGGACAGTCTTCATCTTTGGACAGTCTTCATCTTTGGACAGTATCCATGTTTGGACAGTCTTCATCTTTGGACAGTCATCATTTTTGGACAGTCTTCATCTTTGGGCAGTCTTCATCTTTGGACAGTCTTCATTTTTGGACAGTCTTCATCTTCAGAAAGTCTTCACCAACGACCAGGGTTTTCAACGCTCAAAAGTCACAGAACGTGTTAATTTTGCGATTTGAAAATTCAACAAACAACGTAAAAAAATTATCCACGGAGCTGGGAACTAGTTGATGAATGTCGGGTTGGGATCCACACCTGGAAGGGCTGAAATAGTTTCGTATGTGTGTAAGCAAAGATCTAAGAGCATAGAGTTTAAGTGTAAGTAATGAGGGAAGTCTGTGTAAGCAAAGATCTAAGAGCATAGAGTTTAAGTGTAAGTAATGAGGGAAGTCTGTGTAAGCAAAGATCTAAGAGCATAGAGTTTAAGTGTAAGTAATGAGGGAAGTCTGTGTAAGCAAAGATCTAAGAGCATAGAGTTTAAGTGTAAGTAATGAGGGAAGTCTGTGTAAGCAAAGATCTAAGAGCATAGAGTTTAAGTGTAAGTAATGAGGGAAGTCTGTGTAAGCAAAGATCTAAGAGCATAGAGTTTAAGTGTAAGTAATGAGGGAAGTCTGTGTAAGCAAAGATCTAAGAGCATAGAGTTTAAGTGTAAGTAATGAGGGAAGTCTGTGTAAGCAAAGATCTAAGAGCATAGAGTTTAAGTGTAAGTAATGAGGGAAGTCTGTGTAACCTAACGTTCATTTTTTAATAAAATAAAGTTTAGAACACTGTAAGGAATAATTGTGCTTTGTTATGGGCGGTAGAATGTACTTGGGAGTGGGTGCCATCGTGTGTAAAAAAGGGGGGGGGGGTGCCCTGGACTACCGTACATTGTGAGTGGGGGTGGGTGGGGGTTTTTCTAACTCCATACCAGGTCGTTGTTATAAGCAGGTAATCAACTTCTTGGCGTTGTCTTTGTCTTCGCTCATGGCATCAATGTTAATATCATCTGGGACGGGGAGGAAACTTGGACTTAGCGTGAGAGGCGAAGGCTGGGGGAAGTAAATGTTGGAACTCAACTCAAGAAGCTGTTGACATTCTGCAACAAATGGTTTGATAAATCAGGGCTGTGATCAGGGGAGACAACGCTGGGAGAGTGGAGGGCCAAGGGAGTGAATTAAGACAGAGACAGGTCTCTAATGTCACGTGAGATGTTACCCCAGGGGGGAGGGAGGCAGCGAGAGATCAATATGTTTCAAGTCGGGGAGAAAGAAGGGAAGGGGGTGTTTGGGACTGAAGGAGGGGTTGTGAAAAGAGATGGAGTGCTATATTGTGTGACAGCGGAGGAAAGGGAGATGTAAGTTTAAGAGGAAGAGAGAGGCTATTGATTTCAATGTGTAGGTCTTTGATGCTACTGGGAGGATCTTTGACATATAGTACTGGTCAGGTCTTTGATGGTACTTGGGGGATCTTTGACATCTAGTACTGGTCAGGTCTTTGATGGTACTTGGGAGATCTTTGACATCTAGTACTGATCAGGTCTTTGATTGTACTGGGGGATCTTTGACATCTAGTACTGGTCAGGTCTTTGATGGTACTGTGGGGATCTTTGACATCTAGTACTGGTCAGGTCTTTGATGGTACTTGGGAGATCTTTGATGGTACTTGGGAGATCTTTGATGGTACTTGGGAGATCTTGGATAGTTACTACTGGGAAGGTCGTTGAGAGTTAGTATTGGGAAGGTATCTGATAGTTAGTATTGGGAAGGTCTCCGATAGATGGTACTGGGAAGGTCTCTGATAATTAGTACTGGGAAGTATGGTTGCCAACAACCCGTTGCGCTTACAACAGGAAGACACTAATCAAGTTCGAATGAGGTTTGATGACCATAGCAGTGGTCTTGTTGTGTTGTATGATATACATGTGAACATTCTAAGCTCTAAGTGACAGATCCTCCTTCATACAAAGAAGTCAGTTCTGTTGAAAGTGACAGACAGATGCCCCTAGTAACAGACATATCCTCCTTCATACATACAAGTCAGTTGTGTTGAAAGGGACTGACAGATGCCCCTAGTGACAGACATATCCTCCTTCATACATACTAGTCAGTTGTGTTGAAAGTGAGAGACAGAACCTTTTAGTGACAGATAGATCCTCCTAGTAACAGACAGATGCTCCTAGTGACATACATATCCTCCTTCATACATACAAGTCAGTTGTGTTGAAAGTGACAGACAGATCCTTCTAGTGACAGACAGATCCTTCTAGTGACGGACCATTCATACATACAAGTCAGTTGTGTTGAAAGTGACAGACAGATCCTTCTAGTGACGGACCATTCATACATACAAGTCAGTTGTGTTGAAAGTGACAGACAGATCCTTCTAGTGACGGACCATTCATACATACAAGTCAGTTGTGTTGAAAGTGACAGACAGATCCTTCTAGTGACGGACCATTCATACATGCAAGTCAGTTGTGTTGAAAGTGACAGACAGATCCTTCTAGTGACAGACAGATCCTTCTAGTGACGGACCATTCATACATGCAAGTCAGTTGTGTTGAAAGTGACAGACAGATCCTTCTAGTGACGGACCATTCATACATGCAAGTCAGTTGTGTTGAAAGTGACAGACAGATCCTTCTAGTGACAGACAGATCCTTCTAGTGACGGACCATTCATACATGCAAGTCAGTTGTGTTGAAAGTGACAGCCAGATCCTTCTAGTGACGGACCATTCATACATACAAGTCAGTTGTGTTGAAAGTGACAGACAGATCCTTCTAGTGACGGACCATTCATACATGCAAGTCAGTTGTGTTGAAAGTGACAGACAGATCCTTCTAGTGACGGACCATTCATACATGCAAGTCAGTTGTGTTGAAAGTGACAGACAGATCCTTCTAGTGACAGACAGATCCTTCTAGTGACGGACCATTCATACATGCAAGTCAGTTGTGTTGAAAGTGACAGACAGATCCTTCTAGTGACGGACCATTCATACATGCAAGTCAGTTGTGTTGAAAGTGACAGACAGATCCTTCTAGTGACAGACAGATCCTTCTAGTGACGGACCATTCATACATGCAAGTCAGTTGTGTTGAAAGTGACAGACAGATCCTTCTAGTGACGGACCATTCATACATACAAGTCAGTTGTGTTGAAAGTGACAGACAGATCCTTCTAGTGACGGACCATTCATACATGCAAGTCAGTTGTGTTGAAAGTGACAGACAGATCCTTCTAGTGACGGACCATTCATACATGCAAGTCAGTTGTGTTGAAAGTGACAGACAGATCCTTCTAGTGACGGACAGATCCTTCTAGTGACGGACAGTTTCTGCGTCTTATTGAAACAGTCAGTATTCAACATAATAATTGCTGTTTCTTACGATCTTTAACTTTTCCCTCATAAACGACAATGACGGGTATGTCAAGTTTTGAAAACGGGCGCACACTGCGGTCTGTCAATGGGAGACTGTCAAGGTCAGGAAAATCAGTGGCAGTGTGTGTGTTGTGATTTTGGGACTGAGCGAATGTGAACAATTTTAATAGCACGATTGCCTTAGATGTTGAGGGTTGTAAATGGGGAGATGACTAGCTGAATCGAGAGGGAGGATAATATGTTCACGGACGAGCGTGTGTGTTGCGAGTCTGACAGACCTATTGTGAACGAGATTATTGTTGTGTACCTCCGGAATTGGAGTTGCCATTACATGCCTTACGATACGTACTACAGATAATAAAGAGCGTTACCCAATTAACTTATTGTGTCATGCCTCGGACTTAATAGTTTGATTAATTGTACGAGTAAGAGAATCAGAGATATCGTAATGATCGTCAGAGTAGAGTTATTGTCGCACTCTACCGATCGTCGACCCTAGACAACCAAAGATTCATCATGAGACATACTATTCTGACAAGGGACCGGAATATTTGACAGAGACCATTGGAAGTGGTCAGTGATATTGGCCATTGGGAGAGGTCATTGGTATTGAACTATTGACCATGGGGACAGGGTATTGGCCTTTGGGAGTGGTCATTGGTATTGATCTCTGGGACTGGTCAATGGTTTTGGCAATTGGGACTGGTCATTGGTCTTGGCCATTGGGAGTGGTCATTGGTATTGGCTTTTGGGAGTAATCATTGGTATTGAAATATTGATCATGGGGACAGGAAATTGGTATTGGTCATTGGGAGTGGTTATTGGTTTAAGAGTGGTAATTTTTTAATTATTTTTTTTTGAGGGGGGTGTGATTTGGTCATCATACTTTGCATGAGGGCTGAGTCGGGTTCATTATTTGGGGTCCAAGTCCGATTCCATGTATTAGAGAAAAAAAATTATAAAGAGTTGGCTCACCTCATTTCCTGTACCACGAACGCATTACATTTGAAGGCTTACTCGTATTATTATAACCCAGTTTGCTCTCAACCCTTTGAGTTACTGTCCGGTCACTTAAATAAAATTAAAAATGAAAATAAGGAAGGGAACAAATCCACATTTGAAACCCCCCCCCCCCCCCCCCCCATCCTTTTTTTTTTGTTTCCTTCACATTTCTGAATCTCTCAAGCAAGCCCTGACATAATAGCATTCTCCTGACACCAATGTACGCATATTGTTTAATAAATATAAATATTTAGATCTCATCACGGCCTTCCTGCAGTTAATCCAGTTGTTTCACGTATGTAACGAGTATTAAATTTCACTACTATTATTTAGTTCTATGACAGACCTTATAAACACAAACACACGCATATACTTTTGGGTTGCTCAGTATCATCAGCCAGCCAGCATGTGAAAAGAAATGTTAATTGTCAATGGAAAGTACCATGGTCATAATGAAAGATATACTGAGACAAACATTTATTTTTTTTTGAAACTCGCAGCAAGTACAATATTACTTTCAGAACTTTGCAGTTTCGGTTCCCTTACATTTCGTTTCGCACCAGTAGCTGCTCAGTTTTCTAGTGTTTATTTCACACGAGTAAATTTAAAAAGGAAAATGAGAAGATAACTCTTTTCCTAACACCCGGTCTCGGTTCCAAATTTTTTTTGGTGCCGGATCCGGGTATGTGTGAGGGTGGGATAATACTTGAATTTACGCGTTTCCGGATATCCTGGTCAGTACCCGGGTTAGACCTACTTTGCATATCTAATTATACAACTTGCTGTAGCGTGTCGTTAAGATTGACAAAATGAAGACGTATACTCAGAGGCCTAGGTAAGGTGGGCCCCCCTGGGCGCCAGACTAGTTAGGGGCGCCAAAGTGTGGTTTGATATTTATTATCTTATTGATGAAAATAAAAGGTTTGAGAGTTGAAAAAAGGAAGAGAGGCCCTTTAAAATGAATCTTGTCCCCGGGCGCCAAACAATCTATCTACGCCCCTGCGTACACTGCTGTAGAATATTTTGTAGTCGTTTCTTTCTGTAGGAGATTGCGGTCCGCGCGCGGATGCCCACTCGTGCTTCAAATGTTTCAATTAGAGGCTAGGAGACAAAGATAATGAAAGATGCTGCTCAAAGATATTCGATTAGCTTTCAATCACTAACAGCTCTCTAATGCAGCGGTTCTTAGCATTTTAATTTTGGCATCGGCCATTTTGGACATTTTGGTTTTGGTGATTTATGGAAATCTCGAAAACACACATTTAAAAAAAAATTATTTTATTTACTCTTAAACATCGAAGACGGAATTCGTTTGAAAATCTTACCCACCTTGAAAGATCCTTTTGAATTCAATGGGAACCATAATTATTTAAAGATCTATTTACACTCACATTTGAACAACTGGTTTAAGGATCCATTTACACTCTCATTTGAACCACTGGTTTAAGGATCCATTTACACTCTCATTTGAACCACTGGTTTAAGGATCCATTTACACTCTCATTTGAACCATTGGTTTAAGGATTCATTTACACTCTCATTTGAACCACTGGTTTAAGGATCCATTTAC
This sequence comes from Omphiscola glabra, assembly GCA_964017045.1. Lineage (NCBI taxonomy): Eukaryota > Metazoa > Mollusca > Gastropoda > Lymnaeidae > Omphiscola > Omphiscola glabra. Next base: position 10,329,078 of record OZ024811.1, on the reverse strand, counting down.
ACTCTCATTTGAACCACTGATTTAAGGATCCATTTACACTCTCATTTGAACCACTGGTTTAAGGATCCATTTACCTTCTCATTTGAACCACTTATATAAAGATATATTTACACTCACATTTGAACCACTGGTTAATGATCTATTTACACTTATTATATAAACACCTAATTCAACTATCGATTTACACTAATTAATTATATTAATTCGTTATTCGATTTAAAAACGCCTTATTTTAAAAAAAGACCTCTAAATTTAACATGAACCCCAATCCCCCAAATATCGTGGTGAACTACAATTTGAGATTCCCCGCCGTAATGTAACATCTCACTCAGCTTTACATATTTTGTAAGCCTTGCGTTACGTCCAGAGACATTTTACATCTTTCCTTTCTAATGTGATTTTCTTTTTCTGATCTCTTCTCTATTAAAAGAAAGGGAGAAATCTCGGTATTAAATGCTAAAGATGCTTTTACTTGTCGAGGTTCGAGCGAGGGAAAATCCTATTGAATTTTTAATATGCTGCTGTGTCCCCCCCTCCCCCACCCTCACAGGAGATGCGCCCCGGGTAATCAATACTCGCCCCGTGCCTTTGTTTTCGCTTAAAGACCTGTGCCTTGCAGAAAAGGTCAGAGGTCGCAGCCGAGAAGCCTCGTCACTGAGGGTCTCGTGTTGTCTCATCTACATGGTCGGCTTCATTGTGTTGATGGGAGGTGTGGGGGAGGTGGCCTGGATCTTGGGAGGTGTGGTGGAGGTGTGTGGGGGTGGCCTGGAACATGGGCGGTGTGTGGGAGGTGGCCTGGAACATGGGAGGTGTGGGGTAGGTGTGTGGGAGGTGGCCTGGAACATGGGAGGTGTGGGGGAGGTCGCCTGGATCTTGGGAGGTGGGGGGTGGCCTGGATCTTGGGAGGTGTGGGCGAGGTGGCCTGGAGCATCGGAGGTGTGGGGGAGGTGTGTGGGAGATGGCCTGGAACATGGGAGGTGTGGGGGTGTGTGTGTGATGTGGCCTGGAGCATGGGAGGTGTGAGGGAGGTGTTATAGAGGTGGCCTGGAACCTGGGAGGTGTGGGGGAGGTGGCCTGGACCATTGGAGGTGTGGGGGAGGTGGCCTGGAGCATGGGAGGTGGATTGTAGTTGGGGAGGGTCGGATTGGAGGTGTCGAGTGGATGAGGGGTTTTCGGGGGAGGGGGATTAGGTAAATGGAAGGTGGGGACATGAGTGTTTGGAGGTTTGGGGTGGATGGGAGGTTTGTGGAGGGGTATGTTGATGGGATGTGCGGGGGAGGAGGTGGGTTGGATGGGAGGTTAATGGGGGCGGGAGGTGTGGAGCTTGGGGTGGATAGAGCGGCTAACATCTTGACAGGAAAACACAGTTTGGCCAAACCTCTTATCTAATCGGTGTCACGCCGAGGGAGATGGATGGCGCGCTACGGATAGCGGGAGTTGTTGGGCAACCCAGTCTACCTATTGGATGCGAGAAGGGGCGGTGCAAAGGCGATGGTGGCTTGCAGGAAGCACATTCGGAGGGTTATTTCCTGCCACCCGAATTCGAAATTTATTTTCTTTAGATATACACAAGTGATGTCATGAGAGGGAGCTGAGAAGGTTGTAGGAGTCGAAGTTGCGTGAATGCTTCTTTACCAGTGAATCCTGAGGGGGTCATATTTGCTTCATAGTGTCCACCCGTTCCCAGTGGCGCATGAAGGAGGGAGGGGAGCGGTCCCGGTGGCACCATCTTTTCCCTATGTGCAAGGGGGACATTTTCGGCTTCCTGGAGAGGTTTTATTACGTGAAAAGTGGGGCGGAAAAAAGCTTGACGCTCCCTGAGCGGCACTAACCCTGTCTACTCCACTGCCCGTGCCTAGTCCTTTTCTGCACAGATAGATACATAGTCTTATAATGTTGTATCTAAATTTAAACAAGAACGGCTCGTTGTTATGATGAGATACGCTTTTGCTAAGCTAATGTTAGCTCCTTGCGTAAACTCTCGGGAATAAAAAAAAAATGATACATCAAACTTGGTTCAACAAAGGGTTAATCCATAAATTGGTATGTTGAAGTCATTCTCCTCTTTGTATGCCGATCTCCATAATCCTTGACATGCTTCAATAATACATGTCCTCACTTTGTACCTGCAGGTTCAAGTTCACGGTCAAGTTGGTCTGACGAGACGAGGGCTTCATTCAAGGTAAGACATTGTGACATTCTATACGTTGTAACTTAACGTACTTTAAATACTTCTCAAATGAGAACTTTCCTATTCATATCATAACGACGTCTCATTCAATTGCAATTGCATGTTTTCAATAACTCCCTCTGCAATACAGGCTCAGTATTTTAAACTAATTATAGCCCGCCAGACAACGGAGCAATCAATGCGTGCACTTCCCAACACGTAAATTACTTGACAACATGCATACAAGTAAACGAGCTTTACGAGATTCCCAATCAGTGTTATTTGACCCCCCCCCCCCCCCACAAACCATGGGATATTTTACCGCACACTTTTTCACGCCCCCGAACTAAATTAATCTAAATTAATATTCCCTCTTACACACAGATTTATTACACCATATTAAAATTCAGAATTCCCGTAAGACAAAAGAAAATATTACGCACCAGACGCGCGTTCCGGTATTTTTCAGAATCTCATTTAGCTCCGTATCCTGTCGGAAATTTTAATTTTCGCCCTGTTAAGCTCACCATTACACCATGGTTTCTTTCCTACTTAAAAAATTATATGTTGTCTTTTTGGTTACAATATAATTCAACGCATTGCCATTATTTATTACTACAATACCGCATACATATTTCTTGTCTTATCTGTACCTTCCAGTGGCGTAGCTCGTGGGAGAGAACGGGACGGTCTGTCGCGGGCGGCACTTTATAGATCTATATATTTCAGATGGATTTCGAAAAACTGCAGAGGTTTTATTTATATAAAAAAAATTTTTTTTTTTTATTTGTTGTTTTAATTTTTTTCATAGGAGGGGACGGCGAAAATCTTGGCCCGCCACTGGTGGCACTAACCCTAGCTTCTCCACGTGTCCCTCCTTTTTCCTTTATCAAATTGTTTTCTGGCTTAACTATTTGATAATCGCTATACCCGTAGTTATATTTTATCATCACTTTGCCTATTAAATGTTACGGCGGCCGTTCTAACCCTTGTATTATCAGCCTACCAACATGGCATTACTTCCCATGTTGTGCTTTCATTTCGTTCTGGTATCGATCGGTTGATCTGGATTAATCTCCCCTCCCCGCGGTCCACGCCCACCTAGGTACAGATAAGCCGTGTGTTGTATGGATTACCTCCCATGTCATAATTAAATCTCTGAGTTTTGTTCCATCCCGTTCCTAAGATAATTTTACTGCCAGCTCTATGGGGTTTGCTTGGACTATTTGCACACGAACCGCGCGGAACCGGCGGCGAAAGCGAGACATCTCAACTATTGGAAACGGTAAAATTAAGCGCGTCTTGACAAGAAAATAGCTCCTCCAAGTCCAAGTGTTCTGAAGTAGGTCCTATCTTAGCTACCAGTCCAAGTGTTCTGAAGTAGGTTCTATCTTAGCTACCAGTCCAAGTGTTCTGAAGTAGGTTCTATCTTAGCTACCAGTCCAAGTGTTCTGAAGTAGGTTCTGTCTTAGCTCCCAGTCCAAGTGTTCTGAAGTAGGTTATATCTTAGCTACCAGTCCAAGTATTCTGAAGTAGGTCCTATCTTAGCTACCAGTCCAAGTGTTCTGAAGTAGGTTCTATCTTAGCTACCAGTCCAAGTGTTCTGAAGTAGGTTCTATCTTAGCTACCAGTCCAAGTGTTCTGAAGTTGGTCCTATCTTAGCTACCAGTTTAAGTGTTCTGAAGTAGGTTCTATCTTAGCTACCAGTCCAAGTGTTCTTATGTAGGTTCTATCTTAGCTCCCAGTCCAAGTGTTCTGATGTAGGTTCTATCTTAGCTCCCAGTCCAAGGGTTCTGATGTAGGTTCTATCTTAGCTCCCAGTCGAAGTGTTCTGAAGTAGTTTCTATCTTAGCCATGATCCTTACCCAGTCCTTAGATGATCGTTACAATATGTAATGCTTGATTGCATTCTCTGTGTATCTTGTCATTTTCGATGGCATACATTTCAGTGTATAATCCTGTGGTTTTAAACATACCTAACATTAGCTACCAGTCCATGTGTTCTGAAGTATGTCCTATCTTAGCTACCAGTCCAAGTGTTCTGAAGTAGGTCATATCTTAGCTACCAGTCCAAGTGTTCTGAAGTAGGTTCTATCTTAGCTCCCAGTCCAAGTGTTCTGATGTAGGTTCTATCTTAGCTCCCAGTCCAAGTGTTATTATGTAGGTTCTATCTTAGCTCCCAGTCCAAGTGTTCTGATGTAGGTTCTATCTTAGCTCCCAGTCCAAGTGTTCTGAAGTAGGTTCTATCTTAGCTCCCAGTCCAAGTGTTCTGATGTATGTTCTATCTTAGCTCCCAGTCGAAGTGTTCTGAAGTAGTTTCAATCTTAGCCATGATCCTTACCCAGTCCTTAGATGATCGTTACAATATGTAATGCTTGATTGCATTCTCTGTGCATCTTGTCATTTTCGATGGCATACATTTCAGTTTATAACCCTGTGGTTTTGAACATTCCTAATGCCGCAACCCTTTAATACAGTCACTCGTGTTGAGTTGTTGTGTTGACCCCCAACCATAACACGTGTTTTCCGATTATCTTGGGCGACCCCTTTATAATGGTCCTTCGACACCCCCCCCCCCCCCGGCCCAGATTGAGAACCGCTGATCTTAACTGTCTACTTCATCCATCATTGTTATGATTCCAAGGGAAAAGATGCCAGCTTGAAGGGCGATGCTGGCGCATAGACGCAGGTTCAATGTTTGATATATTGTCTGAAATATAATATAGTAAAGGCATCTTATGTACGAGGCCACCATAAATGACGTCACGCTCTTTTTTATGTTGTTTTAACCCGCCCCCCTCCCGATAAAAATAATTTCAGATTCGTCAAAAAAATTTAGACACCCTCATTAGACACATTCATAAGACACCCTCATTAGACATCTTCATTAGACACCTTCATTAGACGCCTTCATTAGACGCCTTCATTAGACACATTCATTAGCCTTCATTAGACACCTTCATTAGACACCTTCATAGACACCTTCATTAGACACCTTCATTAGACACCTTCATTAGACATCTTCATTAGACACCTTCATTAGACGCCTTCATTAGACGCCTTCATTAGACGCATTCATTAGCCTTCATTAGACACCTTCATTAGACACCTTCATCAGACACCTTCATTAGACACCTTCATCAGTTGTTCCTATAAATTCCCCCACCCAACCCCGCCATTTTTTCTCCTGAGCCGTACTTTCATTTATGGGTGACCTTTGCACTATGACCATTTCCTTTACTTCACCCCCCCCCCCCCCACCCCGGGGCCGCTTTTTATCCCTTAATTTTTTAGATAATTAAACAAATCGTATTTGAAATAAAGTGACATAAAGGAAAATGCCATGATCACATGTTATGACACTCATCACCCACACACATATTGTGTGTGTGTGTATAACCGTGGTTTTGTTTAGGAAGACCCCCCCAAAAAAAGTTGAATTTCAAATATGCCCGGAATTCTGGGGGTGGTATTGTGTGGCTTTTGTCGAACTAACTTTTCTTGTTATCATTTGACAATCGTTAGGACATTGAGTAATGGGGAACACAAAGATGCAACAGCGCTGTGCATTCTTTCAATCCGATGCAAAGAACAAACAAAGGGAAATTATTCCAAACGAAAAACACATGCGGTATTTCAGTGCCCCTGATTTCTGCATTGATCTGCGAGGCTGTAACATTGAGGGTTCGCTGTCATTATCTCAGCTGTAATGGACTCGTCTTGGACAATAGGACAAGTAGCTTATTGGCGTATGTGATTGCATAAATCATAGCGGGGGTTCTTACATTTGTGTATGTGGATGCATAAATCATAGCGGGGGTTCTTACATTTGTGTATGTGGATGCATAAATCATAGCCGGAAGGTTCTTTTGGTGTGTTTGCATTAATCATAGAAGGGTTCTCACTTCGAGTATGTGGGTGCATAAATCATAGCACTTGAAAGTAACTGAAAAGACAATTAAAAAGATAAAATATCAATGTTAATTCCTGATTGACATGCTTTAAGATTACAGTAAACACACAAGATAGCATTGCTGCACGCCCAACCTATATGTGTGTGCAATGTACAATCAATGCTTAAGTCTGTCTCCCTGAGTGCTTTGGTCTGTCTACCTGAGTGCTTTGGTCTGTCTCCCTCAATGCTTTGGTCTGTCTCCCTGAGTGCTTTGGTCTGTCTCCCTGAGTGCTTTGGTCTGTCTCCCTCAATGCTTTGGTCTGTCTCCCTCAATGCTTTGGTCTGTCTACCTGAATGCTTTGGTCTGTCTCCCTCAATGCTTTGGTCTGTCTCCCTCAATGCTTTGGTCTGTCTACCTGAGTGCTTTGGTCTGTCTCCCTCAATGCTTAAGTCTGTCTACCTGAGTGCTTTGGTCTGTCTCCCTGAGTGCTTTGGTCTGTCTCCGCCAATGCTTTGGTCTATTTTCCTTTAGTTTTAGTCTCTGGTGACGAAATAGAAAAGCTGGTAAGTGAAACGGTTCCCAGACAAGTGAACACACGGACAAGTGAACACACGGACAAGTGAACACACGGACAAGTGAACACACGGACAAGTGAACACACGGAAAACAAGTGAACACACGGACAAGTGAACACACGGACAAGTGAACACACGGACAAGTGAACACACGGACAAGTGAACACACGGACAAGTGAACACACGGACAAGTGAACACACTCCCTAATGACTTAATTAGTGACAGGATGCGTGTGGGTGGGGGACTCGGGTGGTAGAGTTGGTGTGGGAGAATTGGTGTGGGAGAGTTGGTGTAGTGTTGGGAAGTGATGGTCGGTGGGGGGGGGGTGAGTCGGTGTGTGAGGGAGTCTGCTATGGGTGGGAGGAGTTGTTGTGTGTGAAGGTGTAGGTGTCAGGTAAAGGAATCGGTGTTTGTGTTGGGAGTATGTGTGAAGTTCGGGATTTGGTGTGTTGGTCAATGTGTGTGTGTGGGGGGGGGGGGCGCTATAGATTGGACAGTGTGGGTTGTTGGATTTGATGCTAGTATTTTATTGACCTTAATTGGCTTAGTATGCTTATTGAAGCAGTCAATCAGTACCACCGAAGCCACGCCCCCCTATGATCATTCATCATGGGACAGCACCCATTGATTAATGGGCGACTGACACGATGGGCCAGGATTAGGTGTGAGAGTACAGGTAAGGAATGCTGGTCAAGGTCACACAGTGTAGGAATGTTCCGTGTCATAACCCGAAAACACCCCCCTCCCCCCTTTTTTTAAAAAAAGCCCCTTGTCATAAAAGACAATGCACATTTTTTTCCCTTTGTCTTGATAGCTGATAGATGGTATGGTAGAGTATAGTAGATCTCACGCTGTATTGTCCGGGGGGGGGGGGGGGGGGTCGGGGGCTGTTGACTCATCAGGGCGTGGCGCAATGGGAAAAAAAGTTACGAAACCTTGGTTAAGTGTGACTTCTTTAACTGCCTCGTACGTCATAATTGTCTATAAATAAATTGAAACAGGTGTGATAGTTTTTCTGGCTGTTGTTTTGTTGTAAGGGGTGGGGTATTCTTATTTATACCTACACACGGGTCGAAGTAAAAAAAAATGTACGGGTGCACCAGGAGGAAAACTGATATGTAAATTTGACTTTAAAAAAACACCTTAGTAATAACTTACGTAAATACGTGAATACGGATGGCTCCTACGTGAATGATTGAAGATGGCTCCTACACGAATGAAGATGGCTCCTACACTACATGAATGAAGATGGCCCCTACACTACATGAATGAAGATTGCTCCTACACTACATGATTGAAGATGGCTCCTTCACTACATGAATGAAGATGGCTCCTACACTACATGAATGAAGATGGCTCCTCCACTACATGAATGAAGATGGCTCCTCCACTACATGAATGAAGATGGCCCCTACACTACATGAATGAAGATGGCTCCTCCACTACATGAATGAAGATGGCTCCTCCACTACATGAATGAAGATGGCTCCTCCACTACATGAATGAAGATGGCTCCTACACTACATGAATGAAGATGGTTCGTAACCATACCACACGGTTGGCATATATCAACCATACTGTATTATATGCTGTACTGTATTTTAAAATGGATATCTTACAATTTTTTGCTACCGGCCGGAGCGTACATCCCTTACACCCCCCACACCCCCTATGTTTTTTCTAAGTCGTCACCATTTAACTTGACGCAACAGTCTTCCACTCCCCCCCCCCCTCAACCACCACCTCCCTTGATTTGGACATTTATACGATTTACTTAGAGGTCGAATATACTCTCTGATGATTAACTTTCTAGACTTCCTACTCTAAGAAAGTACTTTTTGGTAACGAGCCATTTTAAAACAACTTCAAAACGGTTAAAAACTAATTGCCGCACGTAACCATGAGCAGGGCAAGCTGATGGAAGCGTGAACACTTATTTGGAGCAGAGTGCACATTTACATGGAGCAGAGTGCACACTTATTTGGAGTCGAGTGCACATTTACATGGAGCAGAGTGCACACTTATCTGGAGCAGAGCACAGGAAGAAAAGAAATGCCAAACATTATTTCATGGCATCACAGAAAATATCTGTTTTAAAATTCTTTTTAAAAAAAAAAAAAAAAACTTGAGCTGTGATCACGACGAGTCGGACCTATCAGTTAACTATATAAAAACGTATTCTATCGAATTGATGAAGAACACATCACCATCGAACTCAAATTTCAAGTGTTGCAACTTAAGACCAGACCTGTTTACCCCCCGGGATATTGTCAGAGCAGTTGTCAGGTCTCAAAAACGTAATTTCAAGCTCCAAACGGTAGTTTGGTCAATGAAAAGTGGGGTGGTGGTTTACAATCAAAATACAAGTGGTGTCGGGAAATCCGCTCAGCTGTTCGGCTGCTTAAGTAAGTTAACATAAAGAAATTGACAAGTTAAGGATCAAAATCTCAAAAAGTCTTAAATTAAATACTGTTCTTTACCTCAGGTTTCACGGTCGTGTCTCATTCCTCGGTTATGTTCGGCGAGTCTCGACAGTGATGATGTCATTGAAATGACAGACGCTTTGCAAGACATTGATAATGTCATTCAAATAAATGGCAGACGCTTTACAGGAGACTGATGATGTCATTGAAATGATAGACGCTTTACAGGAGGCTGATGATGTCATTGAAATGATAGACGCTTTACAGGAGGCTAATGAAGCTACTAATGAACAATATTAGAATACGAGTTTGAATTTATCAAAATCGGATGCCGATATCATGGAGGATACTGACAAATGGCCATGATATATCAATGATCACTTTGTTTGTTTTCTTATCTAGCATGATTCAATAAAATAAAGAGTCGTGTCATTCATAAGATGAAAGTGTAAGACAATTTTCTAATTACCATTATATGCGCTAGACTGGTTAACTTTAGAAAGGTCGTGGTTAATGGCAAACGGAGAGACTTTAGAAAGGTCATGGTTAATGGCTAACTGGGGGACTTTAGAAAGGTTATGGTGATGACTAATTGGGGGACTTTAGAAAGGTCATGGCTAATGGCTAACTGGAGGACTTTTGAAAAGTCATTGTGATGGCTAACGGAGAGACTTTAGAAAGGACATGAATAGTGGAAAGGGGTAAGTGAGGAAAAGAAATACTACAACTATTGATGACAATAGTCAAAGAAATACTACAACGATTGATGACACTAGTCAAAGAAATACTACAACTATTGATGACACTAGTCAAAGAAATACTACAACTATTGATGACACTAGTCAAAGAAATACTACAACTATTGATGACACTAGTCAAAGTCTTTTCAATGTTGACGTCAAACACTGTTGAGATGTATTAGATCTTAAAATGGCTTTGCTTAGAATGCTCATAGGAGCTGCTCACTCCTGCCAAGGACAATCAGGGACTGGAACAAGATTCCAAAAGGAACAGTTGGGGCGACAACACTTGACACATTTGCGTCTGTTGCCTCCTGTCTTTCAAACCCCACTTCCTGATACCCTCGCTGAGCTGCCCTTCCAACCAGTGAAATATACTCTATCAGGCACAGAAACATTTGAATCCCTCTACATACATAGAGGAGCCAGAATGATAAATACATTGATCGCGGGCCCTAAATATATATAGAAGATGAAGGAAATTGCCTTTGAGTGAGAGCAGCCCCCCGGGATTCCGGTAGAAAAGTCTGTAGTGACTTGCCGATTTGGATGCGCTGGCCACCGACCCCCTCGGCGTTAACCCGGGGCACATTACCACCATTGCGTGTTCCGCGTGGCAGACAAGGACATGCATGGTAGTTGCTGGAATAAACGGCTCCTACAGTGCTGCCACCTGTGATACTTCGCAGGGGGAAGAAAAGGCAAACACAGGGTAGGGATCATGATTACAAGTTGCCGTTAAGGGATATGAGGCGATAGGCTGTGGTGGAAGCCTATGGCCGGTGATTCTAAATATGCAGCCCTGAGAAAGCTGCTCCTAGGCAACCGTTTCGTCCCAGCTACTTCGCGAATTAGTTGCGGGGTGGAAACCCACTGTAGAATCCCTCTTAGAGGGCGTCCGATGCTTCCCCGGGACGGGTGGGGGGAGATATTAGGACGTTAATTTACCGTCCCGACCCCTAAGAAAGTGGACTGCGGACGCTTGAAACACAGCGTTTTCGGTCGACCAGATGTCTCCGGGCGAGGAGGGTCTCCATCGGCAAACCCGATCGAGCGGTTGCTGGTGGGGGCGCTTCACGCCCGGGGATATCTCTGACGCACCTTCGCACGGCCTGGCGTCGAGGAAACCCGGCGACTGGCGTGTGTGGGTGGGCGCCAGGGAGGGCATAAGGAGCGCAAGCTCGACGGCCCGCTGACGCCATTTCTTAATGATATATTTCAGTGAGAGCAGAATCGGTTATACACAGCAATTAAATGGAATCTTTTTTTTTTTTTTTAATTGTTAAAAGAGAAACAATAACTATTAACGGTATTACAGACTTACCAATTTACAAATTTGATTTTAATTAGTTAGGTTTCTTGTAAACAAAATTCAAACTTTAATAATAATTTTCACATACTGATCTACATGTGTTCCTGTCTCTGGGTGACAGCTTGCTAGGGCCGGCGGCCATTCTCACTCTCGCGCGTGAACTTTGAAGTGATAGGGTCCGTATGTTTAGTACAAAGGTTCCACAACACACGAGATTATTAGATTGTGTCGACAGTGTGTCCGGAGATTGTGTTCATAGAGTGTGTCCGTTGGTTTTAAAGTCTTTTCAGCAAGTTGATCTCGACTTTAAAATACAAAGCCTATTTAATATCATGTGGAGGCTCAAAGGCAGACCTAGATGACGTGGAAGCAGATCTACCGCAGCTGTTAATCAGTGCATGGAAAAGAACAGCATGAGATAGGTTTGAGTGGAAGGAAGTGGTGAGACCTACTTTGGGCTGTAGCGCCACAGGGACGGATGGATAAGGACGAATTTGTGTAGAGGTCACCAAACTTCTGAAGAGGGTCACCAACTTTCTGCATACGTAGCAAACTCCTGCAGAGGTCACCAAACTCCTGCAGAGGTCACCAAACTCCTGCAGAGGTCACCAAAACTCCTGTTGGTGGTCGTAAACCACAAACTCACAAACGATTCCCGATTCTAGAGATTTGACCTTGACACTCAACATTCCAGTCATCGGGGTTTTGTTTAGTACAACATAATAACAACAGAAGTGTCCTGGTCTATAGCAGAGACAGCCAAGTTTTATCAATTTATTTCTCTGTGTGTGGCCACAGCTAAAGCGTGATATGTGTAAAAAGATTCTTATAAGACAGATATTACATTTACGCTCGCGGCTAGTGCATCCATAACATCACGAGGGAAAGCTTTGAAATATAGACTGTCAGATTAGATTGGAGCATCTACGTCTGCTTCAGTTGCCTCTCGGAGAGTTATTCTCTTTTAGATCACGTGATTGTGTGGCCCTTTAGAATTTCTATTATCGTCTGTTCTTAAATCGAAAGGAAAAAAATAAACGAAAGAACTCTGTTGGATGAAGTCTGATTCAACATTTGATATATGATTGAACTGGTAGTTTGATATATGATTGAATTGGTAGTTTAATATATGATTGAACTGGTTTTTAATATATGATTGAACTGGTAGTTTAATATATGATTGAAACGTTAGTTTATTTATGATTGAACTGGTAGTTTAATATCTGATTGAACCGGTAGTTTATATATGATTGAACTGGTAGTTTAATATCTGATTGAACCGGTAGTTTATATATGATTGAACTGGTAGTTTAATATATGATTGAACTGGTAGTTTAATATATGATTGAAGTGGTAGTTTAATATATGATATAAATGGTATTACCATATCTGATTGAACTGGTAGTTTGATATATGATTGAACTGGTAGTTTGAGATATGATTGAACTGGTAGTTTGATAAATGATTAAACTGGTAGTTTGATATATGATTGAACTGGTAGTTTGATATATGATTGAACTGGTAGTTTGAGATATGATTGAACTGGTAGTTTGATATATGATTGAACTGGTAGTTTGATATCTGATTGAACTAGTAGTTTGATATATGATTGAACTGGTAGTTTAATATATGATATAAATGGTATTACTATATCCGATTGAACTGGTAGTTTAATATCTGATTGAACTGGTAGTTTGATATATGATTGAACTGGTAGTTTAATATATGATAAAAATGATATTACTATATCTGATTGAACTGGTAGTTTATATATGATTGAACTGGTAGTTTAATATATGATTGAACTGGTAGTTTAATATCTGATTGAACTGGTAGTTTAATATCTGATTGAACTAGTAGTTTAATATCTGATTGAAGTGGTAGTTTAATATATGATATAAATATTATTACTATATCTGATTGAACTACTAGTTTGATATATGATTGAACTAGTAGTTTGATATCTGATTGAACTGGTAGTTTAATATCTGATTGAACTAATAGTTTGATATCTGATTGAACTAGTAGTTTGATATATGATTGAACTGGTAGTTTGATATATGATTGAACTAGTAGTTTGATATATGATTGAACTAGTAGTTTAATATCTGATTCAACTGGTAGTTTAATATCTGATTGAACTGGTAGTTTGATATATGATATAAATATTATTACTATATCTGATTGAACTATTAGTTTGATATATGATTGAACTAGTAGTTTAATATCTGATTGAACTGGTAATTTGATATACGATATAAATATTATTACTATATCTGATTGAACTAGTAGTTTGATATATGATTGAACTAGTAGTTTAATATCTGATTGAACTGGTAGTTTGATATCATGGTATATTATAGAACTAGTATCATATCTAATAGAGCTGCTGTGATGTTTGAAAGAACTGGTATCATGATATATAATAGAGCTGCTGTGATGTTTGAAAGATTTGGTATCATGATATCTCGTAGAACTGGTATCATGATATCTCGTAGAACTGGTATCATGATATCTCATAAAATTGTTTATCTTGATATCTGATACAACTTGCCCCATATATCCCGTATAAAATGGAAAATTGAGACACAATGAAGGCTACCGACTCAATGTAGGCTACCGACTCGATGAAGGCTACCGACTCGATGAAGGCTACCGACTCAATGAAGGCTACCGACTCAATGTTGGCTACCGACTCAATGAAGGCTACCGACTCAATGAAGGCTACCGACTCCATGAAGGCTACCGACTCGATGAAGGCTACCGACTCGATGAAGGCTACCGACTCAATGTAGGCTACCGACTCGATGAAGGCTACCGACTCAATGTAGGCTACCGACTCGATGAAGGCTACCGACTCGATGAAGGCTACCGACTCAATGAAGGCTACCGACTCAATGAAGGCTACCGACTCAATGAAGGCTACCGACTCAATGAAGGCTACCGACTCAATGAAGGCTACCGACTCAATGTAGGCTACCGACTCAATGAAGGCTACCGACTCAATGAAGGCTACCGACTCAATGAAGGCTACCGACTCGATGAAGGCTACCGACTCAATGAAGGCTACCGACTCGATGAAGGCTACCGACTCGATGAAGGCTACCGACTCAATGAAGGCTACCGACTAAATGTAGGCTACCAACTCGATGAAGGCTACCGACTCAATGAAGGCTACCGACTCAATGAAGGCTACCGACTCGATGAAGGCTACCGACTCAATGTAGGCTACCGACTCGATGAAGGCTACCGACTCGATGAAGGCTACCGACTCAATGAAGGCTACCGACTCAATGAAGGCTACCGACTCAATGAAGGCTACCGACTCAATGAAGGCTACCGACTCAATGTAGGCTACCGACTCAATGAAGGCTACCGACTCAATGAAGGCTACCGACTCGATGAAGGCTACCGACTCGATGAAGGCTACCGACTCAATGAAGGCTACCGACTCAATGAAGGCTACCGACTCAATGAAGGCTACCGACTCAATGACAATAAACGACTCCTACAATAATCATCCGTTCGGTCTTCAGCTGGGAACGTTTTTTGTGTGGTTCTAGTGATTAAGGCCGACGTCTACATAATCAGGATTATAACCGAGAACAGTAATCCGCGGATGACTTTGTGTGTGACTCCCTGAAAAGGGAACTAACTCCACTGTGAACAAAGCAAACAAGGAACATCGCCGCACAATGCCGGCTGAACATAGTGTTCACACTGACAACTCTATGGAGTGGCTATCGATCCATCATTCTTTCATAGGCACACACGAGTTCGTAGTGGCGGCACGCGTGTTGTAGGTGGCGGTCGACATGGATGGTAGACTGGTCTGCACTGTGTAAGTGGTGGCGCACGTATTTAGTGTTGGCGGCACACCGGTCGTTAGTTGCGGCACACGTGTTGTCAGTTGCGGCACACGTGTTGTTAGCGGTAGTGGACGTGGTGGAAATGGGGGCACTCCTGGCGTGATGGTTGTGGGCGGCGCATGTATTAGTAATGGCGGCACATGTGTGTTTCTTTGCGGCACCCGTGTTTTAGTGGCAAGTTTACTGTTTAAAAAAAAACAAGCAACAATATTCTTCTCAACATTTTTTAGGGATTGTTTTGTTTGTAAACCCTTCAAATTGTGTTAACTTCAAATGGACGAGACTTAACACTGTCCAATGTCCATAGAATCTGAGACTGGATTTCTTCTATGTACTGTAAATCGGAAGTGACATCTGACGTCTCAAATTATCATGTTGGCCGCAGTGTTTTCTTCCCTTTGTTGGTGGTGGTGATTGGTTTTTCTTTTCTTTCTGAACCCTAGTCACTTATATGACGTGAGCTGCTCTGAAAACAGTTTCAGTCAGACCTATTGACGAGTACATTCCAGTTTTTTTTTTGGTTTTTTTTAAATCCCCCAAAGTTTATGATTTAAATACATTTTCTGTAATGTTCGAACAATTTTTTAACTGTCGGCCTAGATAATTTTTTTTTTTACTAATATTTACCAATTCTATGAGTGGCATGACCCACGGTCTAAAAGGAGGGGGGTTTGGTTGGCTTTTACGACTCAGGGGGGATGGACGCCCCGCCACCCCCCCCCCTTTTTTTTTTTTTACTTTGTGGATAACGCCAACGTGAAAATGTCTGTATATCCTTATATAAGGCAGACTTCAATCAGAGCTAATAGACAGTTATTGTGTCAATAAGATCTCGTAGCTTTGTTATGTTTCTTGGTGTCGTAGAAGCTCTACGTGTTTTCTTACGACCAGGCTAAAACGTCAGATGTCGTCTACGTACGGTACACGCAATCACATCATACGCAGGCTACGTCATGTAAGTTGTCCTTGACGCGTCATCTTCAACGACGGAAAATGGCGGCTCCTAAACGATGGGATCATGTAGAACAGTGATTCTCAACCTTCAGTTCTTCATGTTGTGGCGACCCCCAAACACAACATTATTTTCGTTGCCACTTCATAACTGTAGAGTACATGCGTTTTCCGATGGTCTTAGGCGACCCCTGAGAAATGATGGTTCGATCCCCAAAGGGGTCGCGACCCACAGGTTGAGAACCGCTGATGTAGAACAATGGAACAGAAGAGGCAAACTTTCCTGCCCGGAGACAATTTTGTGGGGACACAATCTGTAATCTTGGGTACAATGGCGCAAGTAGGGCTAGTGCCATCCGGGGTGGACCAGGATATCATTCTACGCAACCCTGTTAAAACAAAAACTCCTCAGTTGGTCGAAAATGTCCCCCGGTGAACGTGTCCATGTACTCAAAAGATTATTATAATTAATATAGAAGAAATATTTGTTTAGTTTCTTTGTTACTAGTAGGTTTATCGTTTGTTACTAGTAGGTTTATCGTTTGTTACTAGTAGGTTTATCGTTTGTTACTAGTAGGTTTATCGTTTGTTACTAGTAGGTTTATCGTTTGTTACTAGTAGGTTTATCGTTTGTTACTAGTAGGTTTATCGTTTGTTACTAGTAGGTTTATCGTTTGTTACTAGTAGGTTTATCGTTTGTTACTAGTAGGTTTATCGTTTGTTACTAGTAGGTTTATCGTTTGTTACTAGTAGGTTTATCGTTTGTTACTAGTAGGTTTATCGTTTGTTACTAGTAGGTTTATCGTTGTGAAGTTATTGTTTCAGTCTTGCCTTTCTTTACACAAGTTGTCGACTTGACTTGAGTTTGAGCAATGCATGAAAAGAACCGCATCGGAGACATAATTTCTCCACGACTCCTATCAACAACAGCGTGCTCCGCTCCATGCAGCCGTGTCTACGCCATGTTTACAGTGTACGGCTGACGGACAGAGCCCAACAGCCCGCGCGCTGTGGCGTGAATGAACCCTCACCAATGCGCCTGCCGGCGGCGCGCCGTCTCCACAGTTTGCCACTCGACAGCGTCCTCGCTAGGTGTGAATAGGGCCATCGTGTTAGTGCTCGAGTGTTGCTTTTTATATTCCTTGGGATCTTTACTGTTACTGGTCAGTGCTGTCCTTTTCGGGAGATACACTCAGACCATTGTCCGGTGAGTAGTGTTGTTGAAGAGGATTATTTATTTTGAGATGGCTTCATCTTTGTTTTGATTTAAGCCCTCTCTCTACCCTCGTCTCTTGGATGTGCTGAAGCCAGATGGAAACAGTGATAGTGGCTGTCGCAATGCATTGTTGTGACTAGGCGGTCATCGACTATACTTATACATTATAATTATAATGTATGTTATAGGTATGATATAGGTTATTAGGATACTAAATGGTAGGTCTGTTGCTTGTGTTGTGACGATGTATTGCTGTTATGCTTGACGTGCGCCTATCATAAATTGTCACATAGAACCGAGCTGATCCATTTGTTGTCGCAGAAGTAGACCTAACGTAAATTTGCGTTACTGACTTACTGTTAGTTGGTTTTCTAAGATTACTAAGAAAATGTCCCCATCACAAATGTCATTTCATGGATTGTTTCGTTGCGGTGTAGTGTAACTGGGGGTTTACTGTAAGTGTAATGTAGTTAGGAGTGTGTTCATATTGCAATGAAATATGAGGTGGTGATATGGACGAACCAAGTGAGGTACCTGGTACTGGTAGGTCATGTAATGAGGTAGATGTTTTTATAAAATGGTGTAGTGAGGTTGGTGGTGTTATGAGGTTTAAGGTAACCATAGAGGTGAGGGGGATATGGTAATTCAAGATAAGCGCACATTCTTAAATACTCATTTGAGCAATACAACTGTGGTGAAAAGAACTATGTTCTTGCAGCATAAAATTCTAATACTAACCATGACTAATGTGATGTGTCAGATTGCCAGGGTGATTGTGTGTTTTGGTGGCATCTTGGTCATCTTAAATAAACAATGATAATGATATTTATGGCATTTGACATGTAACTGTATTACTGATTTGTGTCAATCAATGGGTGGACGACCATTTCACATGTAACAATAAAAGCTCCTTAGTTACAGTCAATCTCACAAAGACAATGTAATACTTGTCATGTGTGAATTTGGAATTTGACAACGTTGATTGTTCATGCTGGTGTAGTGTTGATTTTGCTGGTGTAGTGTTGATTTTGCTGGTGTAGTGTTGATTTTGCTGGTGTAGTGTTGATTTTGCTGGTGTAGTGTTGATTTTGCTGGTCTAGTGTTGATTTTGCTGGTGTAGTGTTGATTTTGCTGGTGTAGTGTTGATTTTGCTGGTGTAGTGTTGATTTTGCTGGTCTAGTGTTGATTTTGCTGGTGTAGTGTTGATTTTGCTGGTGTAGTGTTGATTTTGCTGGTGTAGTGTTGATTTTGCTGGTGTAGTGTTGATTTTGCTGGTGTAGTGTTGATTTTGCTGGTGTAGTGTTGATTTTGCTGGTGTAGTGTTGATTTTGCTGGTGTAGTGTTGATTTTGCTGGTCTAGTTGATTAGTTGTTGTTGTTGTTTTTTTGTGCTGGGTATTGAACACGAGTCCGCCAGAGCTGTTTAAAGTGAGGAGCAGTTGGTCAACTGGTCAGAAGACTTTGTCAGTAGTCAAGACGCCTGTGTATAGACCATGTTGCAGAAGACGACCAGCAGTTTCCTGTGTCTCACTGTGCTCCTCATTCGTTCCACACCTTCCAGGAGACGTGGGAGTCTTCACTGCACTGCCCACTGCGGAACTCCATCTCTAGATTTGATTTCAGACCTTGCCTTTCTCTTAGATGAGTTGCTAATCCAAGGTTAACAAGTCCCATCCGCCCGATTGTAGTGGAAAACAGTCACAAAATACGTTTCATGTAATAAACTCCTCAGTTTCAGTGTTTATGAAATTATGTTAGTAAGTTCATATATATATGTGTGTTTATTTACTGAAAAACAGTAAAAAGAAAGTAGCAGTAGCTTATTTGGATCGTGTTTTGATTCTCGTTTGGGATTAAATATGCTTGTTATTTATAATATATATATATATATATATAATATATATGATTATAGTGTACACATTTAATAGTATGATTTATTATTACTCAGTTATACATGCATGTGTGCGTTATTTGTATTGTGTACACATTATGCACACATTTTTTTTCTATTGTTTATTCAAAATTATTGACATTGTTATGCATGAAGCCAATAAACACGATTATTACAGATTGAATTACGATAAATGGTAGTAAGGGATTGGTCATTCGATTCTTGAGTCTGATCTCACGGACACATCTCACGTAATAAAGGAATAATGTAAAGCAAGGGAAATTGCATTGGCCATTGCAGTACTAGTAATAAGGGGTGGTCAATGCGACTTTGGGCAGAAATGTTTTGTTACCCAATCTTGTTAGACTTTACCAAGATGCTCCTCCCCCCTCCCCCTTCCCGCGCTCGTTGTACAAGGCTGATATTTTTTCCTGTGACTTTTTTCTGTTGATCATCCACCGGAGGTGCTGGTGTTTTTCCCCTGTCTACACCTGTGCTTGGGCTCGAACACCAGTCCACAAGCTTATGATTGACTCGGTTACATAACCCGACCATCCTACAACTTGAATATTTTTGAACACAATCAATGGTGTGCTGTTGCCTTGACATTCAGACGTCCATTAAGAGATAACATCAGTAGCACAAATCCTTAACATCAGTAGCACAAATCCTTAACATCAGTGGCACAATACTTGACACAGTCCAGGCAGATGATGTGAGTTCAACCGTTCCAGTGTCAACAAAATGGCCTTTTGTGTACGAGGCACGGAGCCTTATTATTATTATTGCTTCATATATGAATTTTGCCTTGACCCCTTCCCTAGCCCGTGTTAATATTTTACATTGTTTATTTTGTCTTGGCTCTCTGTAGACTCCGGATATCGACCGTTTACTCACTGCCGTGCTGCACACTCAAATGAAAATGTCAAAGGTTACTTTTCTCTGATTTACAGACGGTGGCTTTAAATATGGAAGCCAAGAACATGTTCATATAGCATACACTACTTCTGCACTTAATGTATTATACAATATAGTTTAAGCTTAGTTCCTAACAGTGGCGCCCCCCTCTCTTTAACGTAAGATATCGCTGACTCAATCAGCACTTGCCGTTATATTTAAAGATCTTAAGGCCCACGACCAAGCGCTCGATTTTTGTTCCATTCATTATTCTTCAATTCCGGAGAGGATTGCTCTTGTGGGAAATAAAGGCCGAGAATTGGAGTTAATTTAACAGAAGGAGGAAATAAGAGGAGGGTGGCTTTGGGGGGGGGGGGGGGGGGGTGCTGGACGGAGGTGTAAAAATGTAATCAGAGGGGATTGCTGAATGGAGGTGTACACATGTATTAAAGAGTCGTGCTGGGGGTGTTCAAATGTGATCAGGTTCGGATGAGGAGCCATACCAATGTCATGCCATGGGGGTCTAGGGCAGTGGTTCTCAACCTTCCTAATGCCGCGACGCTTCAATAAAGTTCCTCGTGTTGTGGCGACACCCCCCCCCCCCCACAATTATTTTCGTTGCTACGTCATCACTGTGGAATATATGTTTTTTCCGATGGTCTTAGGCGACCCCTGTGGGTCGTGACCCACAGATTGAGAACCGCTGGTCTAGGGTGTTATATACCGTCGTAATCTTATGCTTAACTGGCAAACTGCTGTTGTGGCTACTTAGACTACAATGTCCCATTAGCCATGTATGTAATGTATTCATGTCCCACTAGCCTTGTACTTCATGTATGCTACGTGACCCACTAGACCCGTATGCAGAGGCGTAGCCAAAGGGGGAGACAGATTTCCTCGTCTGCAAAACGTAGTAGGAGTAGGTGTGTTAAATATGATTCGATGGTATTTTTTTGATGGATATAATGGGTTTCAGAGTTCAAGGAGGTTTAAAATGAATGCTGTTCCAGGCACCAATCACTCTAGCTACGTATAAATGTATGCTGCCCCAGGCACCAATCACTCTAACTACGTCTCTACCTTTGTGTATTTGATGTGTGCTACTTGTTCCAATAGACCTGTATGTGATGTCTTTTAACATTGTCCCATGTACATGATACACGCCTACGTGTTTTTAGCGCTGCTTTAATATCCATAGGCGTAACCTATAATAACAAAATTTAACAGATTCCTAAAATCTAATTTATTTAACACTAGTGAGTACCCGGCATGCGTTGCAATGCCACTCATCGAAATAAAGTGTCCGTGTTTTAATAATTTTTTTGTAAGTTCTTCTAATAAACACCTTTTTTTTAACCGTCTGGTGCGTATTCGAATTAAATAGAAGGTTTTAAGAAGTGTCAGCAGACCACACGCAGCTGTCCGTGTGGGAAGCATGGATTTTCCAAATTTAGTCCCATAACATATAGCGATTGATCCCCCCATGCAATAGGTATGTTTGAAATTATATTTATATGGCTCATTTTTTACATATAAACAAATTTAGGGCCCCCGGCCCCAAAAGTAATATTGTGAAATATTTGTACTAAATCAGAAACCTATTTATTAAGTCACATATACAAAATGAAATGTCACAGTAATTCCACCCACTTATGCAATAGCTCTGCTTGACGTTATATTTACATAGCTCATATAAAAAAAAAAAGAATTTAAGGCCCCCGGCCCAAAGCGGAATATTGTAAAATATTTGCACTTCTTTAGAAACCTAATGCGGGCCTGCACACAACAACTCACTGAAAGTTTATCGCATTCAGATGAATAGTATAGGAACTCATACGGACATTATATTTAAATAGCTCATATTAGAAAGAAAAACTACTATAGGGCCCCGGTCCAAAACTGGTAATTCTTTGTAAAATGAATGGGTTTTGATATTCATGGATATACTTTGTAAATGTACTTACTTTGTGTTAACGTCATTGATTTTCTTAATTCGTAAAATGAGAATATAGCATCTATTTTTCACAACAGTAATATCATTGGATTTAAAGATATAAAATTGTACACACCCTATTTCCTAACCCCCATATATATGTACCTAAGAAGGCAAATTATTTGTCAAATTCATTTTGTCACCTTCCCCCTCCCCCAAACAGAGTTTTAAAGAAATTAATAAAATCATCCATGGTATTGTAATCCACTTACTTACGCAAAAACAATTTTTTTGCATTTCAAATGCTTTGTTCTTATTTAAATGAGTGATAAGTGCATTAGTGGATGCTATTTGGATATGTAGTTTCGCTGCACTGATTGCATTAAACGGCATTTTCGTATTAAAAGTATATTTAAAGGTTAGGGTTTTTTTATATTTATTTTATTAATTTATAAATTTCATAAATGTATATTTTTGGAAAGAATAAAAGTAAAAATTTATTAAACGTTAAAAATAAAAAGCAAAAATTTTATTTCATTTTTTAAATTGTAGCAATTTAAAAAGCAATCTATTATATTTATTAATTTTACTTTTAGGAAGGGGGAAATACATCATCTATTTTATTAGGCGCGGTTATTAAATCAGATAAATTTTTGCATTGAATAAATAGACAATTTGAGTTCTGACGTCATTTGCGTTATTATTTAGAACAAATTAGTTTTACTTTTATTACGCAATATTTGGAACGTACTTAAAAAATGCACTAAAATCAACAGATGTTTTGGTTTCCCCGATAAATGTGATTACAGTGTAATTCTTTGATTATAATTTGTTTTACTAATTTTCATAACTTTCAACCACATATAAAATGTTTAAAATAGTTCCTTAGTTGTTACTCCAGATTTATTTGTAATTTATATTATTAATACTTAAAATTTTATTAAAATTAAAGCGAATATACAATATATTTTTCGCATTACCATTGATTCGAGTTCCTTAAAATAATAGAAGAAAACTATGATTGTTTTAAAAAATGGGAACGTATTCAAATCGTATCGGTTCTTTGTGAGTTACGGTCAGCATAGATCATTCTTATATAATAGATGTATTACTACATCATTGCTATTCAAAATCACAACACATTTACAAAGCTATATCCGATTCTAAAATACGTCACAAAATTCAAGCTTATTTATAAAAACAACAAAAATACTCTCTACACTAAACATGCAAAAACGTGTTTTCTCTGCTCTTGCTACAAATTGATGTCTGTTGGCATTTGTTCAAGGGCGGTTGAGTTGATAGCTCCGTTTGAAATTATTTTGATAAAGTTTGTTAAAGAAAACAAAACGCATTTAAGGACATCTGCCCATGCAAAATATTGTCAAATGTTGTTCTAATTTAGAAACATTTGCGGGAGCGCACATATCAATTCACCAAAGTTTTTATCGCAATCGGATAAATGGTATAGGAATGCATACGATAATTATATAGATAATAAATGGTGGAAAACGAATTAAGGCCCCCGGCCACAAACGGAATATTGTAGAATTGTTGTATTACTTCAGAAACCTACTTATTATATCACAAAATTAAAAAAAGAGAAACATATTACTGAAGTTGTATCGCATTCAGATAAATGGTATAGGAGTGCATACGGATATTATTTTTTACAAAGCTCATATAAGAAAAATAACGATTTTGGGGCCAACGGCCAAAAACGGATTATTTTAAAAGTGTTGTAACTACTTCAGAAACCTAATTATTATGTGACACACACAATTTAATGTCGCTATTTGTATTTGATTAAAAATCTATCCATCCACACATTAGCTCTGTTTGAAATTTTATTTGTATAGCTCATATAGGAAAAATAGAACATAGGGCCCCTGGCTCAAAACAGAATATTTTAAACGGTTGTAATAATTTGAAAAGCTTTGCGGACGTGGGTAAAACATTTTACTAAAGTTTTATCGCATTCAGATAAATGATATAGGAGCGCATATAGAAATTATTTTGTACAAAGCTCGTATAAGAAAAGAAAAAGAATTTGGGACCAACGGCTGAAAACAGAATATTTTAAAAGTATTGTAATTACTCATTAACATGCGCGACCTTATGGACAACCTTTCAACAACGTTTTGTTGCAATCACATGAATGGTGTAGGAGCGCATACGGTTTGAAATTATATTTATATAGCTCCTATAAGAAAAAACGAACATGGGGCCCCTGGCTCAAAACGGAATATTTTAAAACGGTTGTAATAATTTAGAAACCTTTGTGGGCATGCTCGCAACATATTGTCAAAGTTTTAGCGTATTCGAATAAATGGTGTAGGAGCGCAGACGAAACCTATTGTTTACAAAGCTCATATAAGAAAAAAAAACGATTTTGGGGCCAACGGCCAAAACGAAATATTTTAAAAGTGTTATAATGACCCAGTAAAATGCGCGAGCTTATGGAATACAACTCTCCAATGTTTTGTCGCAATCGCATGAATGGTGTAGGAGCGCATACGGTTTGAAACTATATTTATATAGCGCATATAAGAAAAAACGAACATGGGGCCCCTGGCTCAAAACGGAATATTTTAAAACGGTTATAATTATTTCCAAACTTTTGTGGGCGTGCTTGCAACATTTTACCAAAGATTTAGCGCATTCAGACGAATGGTGTAGGAGCGCAGACGGAAATATTTTTTACAAAGCTCGTATAAGAAAAAAAACGAATGAAGGGCTAACGGCCGAAAACGAAATATTTGAAAAGTTTTTTTAATGACGCAGTTAAATGCCCGGGTAGGTGGCCAACAACTCACCAAAGTTTTGTTGCAATCGCATGAATGGTGTGGGAGCGCATATGAGACAAACAGACATACATACATACAGACATACATTCATTTTTATATATATAGATAACCTGACACATTCCTAGTTGTAACTTACTGTAACATAACCAGACAGATCCCTAGCAGTAACTTATTGTAACATAACCAGACAGATCCCTAGCAGTAACTTATTGTAACATAACCAGACAGATCCCTAGCAGTAACTTATTGTAACATAACCAGACAGATCCCTAGCAGTAACTTATTGTAACATAACCAGACAGATCCCTAGCAGTAACTTATTGTAACATAACCAGACATATCCCCAGCAGTAACTTATTGTAACATAACCTAACAGATTTCTCGTCTGAGCCTGAAATGTTGGCTATCGATTTGTTCCATTTTTGTTGAAACTGCATTTAGATTTTATTACGCGTGATCCGATTGGCTGGCGTCCACGGCCGATGCTAATTTAAGCTGAGTTTAATTGGCTACTTTCTGAAATTTCTGATTTAGCATTTTTTTTTTAAAGTTGGTAATTTAGATTTTACTTTCTCTGCAGGCTATTTTTAAGCCTGGATATGAGGGCGAGATGGTTTTGTTATTTAAGTAGCATCTTCTACGTTGTTCAGGGGCGTTGTATAAGTAGAATCTACTAAACTACATTGGTCAGGGGCGTTGCATAAGTAGAATCTACTAAACTACATTGGTCAGGGGCGTTGCATAAGTAGAATCTACATTTGTCTGGGACGTTGTATAAGTAGAATCTACTACATTTGTCTGGGACGTTGTATAAGTAGAATCTACTACATTGGTCTAGGGCGTTGTATAAGTAGAATCTACTACATTGGTCTAGGGCGTTGTAAAAGTAGAATATTCTACACTGGTCTGGTGCGTTGTATAAGTAGAATCTACTACACTTGTCAGGGGCGTTGTATAAGTAGAATCTACTACATTGGGCTGGGGCGTTGTATAAGTAGAATCTACTACATTCTGCTGGGGCGTTGTATAAGTAGAATCTACTACACTGGTCAGGGGCGTTGTATAAGTAGAATCTACTACACTGGTCAGGGGCGTTGTATAAGTAGAATCTACTACACTGGTCTGGGTCGTTGTATAAGTAGAATCTACTACACTGGGCTGGGGCGTTGTATAAGTAGAATCTACTACACTGTTCAGGGGCGTTGTATGAGTAGAATCTACTACACTGGTCTGGGGCGTTGTATAAGTAGAATCTACTACATTGGGCTAGGGCGATTTGAGCATCGATAATTTGACTTTGTATATTATATGGGGTCAGTTATTGGTGTCTCGTTAGATTTGTGTGCTTGGTTTTTGGTTAGATTTAAGTGCATGAGTGTCTGGTTAGATTTAAGTGCATTGTGTCAAGTTATATGTGAGTGTTTAATGGCTGGTGTAACACATATGTGTGGAAAATGTCTGTAAACACAAACAGCAGAAGCTATATATTAAAATGTAAGAATTCTAATGATTTAGTTTAGCCGACCCTCTTGTCATCAGATCATGAACAGTCTGTTAGCTTGGCTTGGATTCTCTTACTCTTTGCGTATGTCCCTATGTTGCTGGTTGTATCTGCCTTTCCCGCCCCCACCCCACCCACCCAACCCATTGCATGTGAATATTAATATACTTATTTGTTTTCTCTTATTTAATTAATGTATGTTAATTTTTAAGTTCACGATTATGTTTGTTGAATTTTATGTACAGCGTGGTGAGCCCAGCCCTAGGTTGGGGTACTACGCTATAAAAAAAACTTCTTATAATAATAATATAATATACACAATATATCAATTAAATATAACGATTTATACTTGGGTAACAGCACGTCCTTATATAAAAGCTTTTCCTTAATAAATAATCTTACTGCTCCGTGAAGACAACACACCCGCTAGAACTTGAGGACCCGCGGGTTTAAAAGGGCCCCAGTTAACTCGCCAATAGGAAAGAATTCAAACAGGCAAACATTCCACCGCTGGCCCTGCGCTCGCTTCTTAACAAATACATCCGCGCGTCTAATCCGGTCCTCTCTCCCCCCCCCCCCCCCCGGCCCGCTGGCCCGCACTTAAATTTCGAAAGCTGTGGACACTTGAGCCTGAGGACTGGACGTAATGTGTCGGGCATGGACACACGGGTCATTGGTCAGTCCGTGATGAGGAAAAGGGGGGGGGGGGCGCGCCTAATCGCTTATATTGGCTATCTCGCGTTGGCCAAAATAGCGAGACTGTGGTTGAGTGCTCTGGATTAAGTTGAGAGCTAGCTACACAACACAGCAACTGGTGGCGGATGGTTTCTCCAACCACCTGATGGTGATGCTACTTTGTCAGCATTCCCCCCCCCCCCCCGTCCTTTTTTTTCTTCCCCGGCCTGATAGTGTAGTGTTGCTTTACATCTGTGAGTTGATTGTGTCAGGTATTGATGGAGTGGAGACGTCACAATTGACTTTGAGCAAATTGGTGGTGATTTTCAGTGCATATTGTTCAAGCACCATCACACGGTAGCCGGTAAGACAGACTCGGCAGGGCAGAGTTTAGTTAGTGGCTCTACTAGGGGTTACTGGTCTAATCAATAATTAGCAATACTAGTCCTAGTCTAAAAGTCAAGTGAAATGTCCTATGTGAGGCTTGTCCTTTAAAAACCTGGTCATTTGACGAGGCGTGTCCTGCTTTCACGGGAAGCTAGTCCTTTCTGAGGCGTGTCCTGCTTTCACGGGAAGCCAGTCCTTTCTGAGGCGTGTCCTGTTTTCACGGGAAGCCAGTCCTTTCTGAGGCGTGTCCTGTTTTCACAGGAAGCCAGTCCTTTCTGAGGCGTGTCCTGTTTTCATAGGAAGCTACTCCTTTCTGAGGCGTGTCCTGTTTTCATAGGAAGCTAGTCCTTTCTGAGGCGTGTCCTATGACTATAGGAAGCTGGTCCTATGTCATGATGGTTCTATGGGACGCTGGTCCTATGTCATGATGGTCCTATGGGACGCTGGTCCTATGTCATGATGGTCCTATGGGACGCTGGTCCTATGTCATGATGGTCCTATGGGACGCTGGTCCTATGTCATGATGGTCCTATTGGACGCTGGTCCTATGTCATGATGGTCCTATGGGACGCTGGTCCTATGTTGGGATGGTTCTATGGGACGCTGGTCCTATGAGGTAGCTTGTCCTGTATGAGGGTGGTCCTATAAAAGATGTTCCTTTGTAAGGCTTGACATATGAAGCTGGTCCTGGTGGTCCTATTTGAAGCTGGTCCTATGTCCTGATGGTTCTATGTGGTCCTATGCCCTGATGGTTCTATGTGGTCCTGATGGCCCTATGTTCTGGCGGCCCTATGTGAAGCTGTCCCATTCAAGTACATGTCAAACTATAAAAGCCATAATCTCCATTTAATGTGAGTAGAACATTTAACAGCCAGTGATTTAAGGAATGCAGACATTAAGAGCGTGTGAGGGGTGGGGAGGTGGCGCATCTATTAAAAGGGGGATGGAGGGTGTGAAATGCGAGCGGGGTGGCTTCTGCGAATGGCGTATTTCTGATACCGGGGGGGGGGGGGAGGGGGGTCGGTTGTGAGGGTGGTGTGACGTGTATCTTTACTTGCTTTTTATAATGAACTGTTCTAACCCCTTTTATCTAGCGCTTCATTTTCACAACACATGCAGGAATTTTGTCCTGGCATATTAATGTCTTTTTTTAGGGGGAGGGGGGCAGGGCCCAGGGTGTCGTGTCCATACAAGGGAGGTGTTCTCACTTTGTGTTTCATAAGAAATATAAAAGAATACCATTGTTATGCAACGCCTTTCAGTTTTCAACATAAAACATGTTTGAATTGAGTTTATTGAGAGATGGCTGTATTACTTTACTGGAAAGTGGAATGATGATGTCTTAAGTGGATGTAATTAGAGAGGCCGGAGCGTTTGGGAGTGTTCAGTATGGGACATATTATAATAGATTAATGTTAAATTATATTTTTACAAAGTCGTTTTTCTTCGTATCGGACCAGTTATGTGATGCTTGTGTCTTGTGACGTTATGTGATGCTTGTGACGTGTATGCTCCTCTACTGTCTCTGTATCAGCGATAGCTCGTACGTCTTTATGTATACGTCATTGAAGCCTCTTTAATGCGACCTGATTCGATTCCAGATAAATGAATGTGGATTTTCATCACACAGGCCTCCAAACACCTGCAATATAATCTCTCACCCACACTCTCTATATAAACCATATAATCTCTCAGCCATCATCTCTAGAGCCAAACCATTTGTGAAACATATTCCCAAACTCTCTAAAAACCTTGCAGAAATATACGGTACGATCACGAAGGGAAGAAAAAAATTATTTTCGGAGAGAAAAGAGTAAGAGCATAATGTTTTGGTGCATATCATTTCCGCTAAAAACTATATTATCGGTTCTGTTTAATGAACCCTACTTAACTTCCTAGAATCAAGTTTAGAAACAGCAAACAGATGATTTTTGAACCAACCCAAATTGGTAAAAGTAGTCGGCAACCACGGGAAAGCTACTCTCTTTTTAAATAAAATGGACGTACCCTATAGAATTATGTCCTGTTTTATCTTGTATTCGAAAGTAG
Source organism: Omphiscola glabra (assembly GCA_964017045.1). Taxonomy (NCBI): domain Eukaryota; kingdom Metazoa; phylum Mollusca; class Gastropoda; family Lymnaeidae; genus Omphiscola; species Omphiscola glabra. Next base: position 10,299,786 of record OZ024811.1, on the reverse strand, counting down.
ATTTTAGCGTACTGGGTGCGGTATACGAGACGTCACCGAAAAGCTTATATCCACAAAATGTATGTGACAGGGCCAGTGGGGCATGCATAATCGTCGTGAGAATCTTTGCTACGTGGTATGCAGAGATTAGATCGATGAAGATGAAATGGGTGTTAGTGAAACATATGTGAAATAGAGATGTATGTGAAATAGATGTGGATGAAGCAGATGTAGGTGAAATAGATGTGGATGAAATAATCGTAGGGGAAATAGCTGCAGGATAAATAGATTTTTGTGAAGTACCCTATAAAATATAATGCAATTTTTAAAAAAATTATGAGAAAACTGTATTGGGTTGAAATGTATGCTAAAATAGAAATGCAGTAGCTATCTAAACACAGATTTTAAACAACTGTGACAACTAGGAACTAAGAAAACAAAAACAAGAACGTGCCTTATATTCACATACCCATACACACATATTACGTACGTAGCTAGAACCGTGTAGACGTATTTGTCATAGAGGCATGAATATACATGGGAGCTGGCGACTTGTGGTCACAGTTTCTGAAGTTTCTGCTGGCAATATCAGCATTTTGAGTGGATAACATTACCATCTTTCGGCATTTACCCTCTCACCCTGGTGGCTTAGGGGGCCTCTTAGCCCGGGGTGTGGGATGGGTGCGGGGGCGTTGTGTTTGACATACATGTATATCTACGGCCGGTGTCCACTCTTGGTCTCATTCTGGGCGTAAAGGCTAGCTTAAAAATGCCAGCACATTTCATGGTACGCGATTAAGATGGCAGGCTACATTTTTCTAATTTTAGGACTGTAGTTCAATCAGTGGAGTTATGGGGTGTGCATACTTATATAGCCACTCGGATGTAATATGTTTTTTGGGGCTGGTGCGGTGCATCTGGTTAAGTTCTTGGGAAAACTCGCTTTGCGCATGTAATAAGAGGAAATGGGTTTATTTGGGTAGGGGGTCCCCTTGATGTGTTTGAGAGATGTTTGCTTGTTTATATGATGTGTGCTTGTGGTCAAGTGGATCGGCTATAACATGTAAAAAGTGGGAACACGTCTCATGCACCAAATGGCACAGAAATGGTATGTATCCCATGTGACAAATGGCACAGATGTGTCATGTATCCCATGTGACAATGGCACATATATGTCATGTATCCCATGGGACAATGGCACAAATATGTTGTGTACCTCATGTGACAAATGGCACAGCTGTCCCTTGTGACAAATGGTACACCAATAAGAACCTATATGCCGGCTGTGACAAATGGCACAGGTATGTCATGCACCACTGGTGACAACTGACACAGTACAGCTATGTCATACATCTCATGAGTAACATGACAATACATTTCCTGATATTTGTTACAATGCCAAGTGCAAGACTTACATATCCACCCCCCACCCCCCTTTTTTTTTCTTTGACTTTCAAATTCTCCAAATAACTGTCCCTGGCGTGTGGATGTTGTACAAATCGCAGGAAACAAATAATCCTAGAAACAAGACGCAGTAACACTGGGTATTTCTGCAGGGTACCCGGTGCAGTCCCTTGTCTGAGTTACGTCAAGTATGTACATCTATGTAATAATAGAACGTATGTCTCTTTGTTCGCCTCCGACCACGGCCGGGTGATTTCTTATAAAAGAAATCTGCTCCACCAAACGAGATTATCCGTAATGAAATGTAACCTTAGAACAGTGGTTATCAACCTTCCTAGTGCCGCGACCATTTGAAACAGCTCCTCGTGTTGTGGTGACCCCCAACCATAAAACTATTTTCGTTGCTGCTTCATAAATATATGCTTTCCGATGGTCTTAGGCGACCACCGTGTAAGCAGGGCCGGCCCTAACAATTGCGGGGCCCTATGCGAAACGGATTGCGCGGGGCCCAGTCTGGTTAGGGATAAGGACAAGGATAATAAGTGAAAATTAAGATTTTGTATTAGAAAATAAATTCGCGCGGGACCTATGAAAGTGCGGGGCCCACTGCGGCCGCATAGGTTGCAGTGGCCTAAGGCCGGCCCTGCGTGTAAGGGTCGTTTGACCTCCAAAGGGGTCTCGACCAGCAAAGGGGTCTCGAGCCACGGGCTGAGAACCACTGTCGTAAAAGAAGTTGCTCCCCCTGTTTGTTCGCCTCATGCGGAACGAGAAAAAGTTAGGGGCTTTTGAAATAGACACGGCGGATTAGACGGGTGGGGGTGCCACCCTTTGTCGGGCGGTGGTGGTGGTGGTGGTGCCGGGTTTCGTGTAGGTGTAATTAACCTCGGGTGTCACGTCTCGATGACCTCACATTGTGCTCGTCTTCCGAGGGATGAACCGGTGTGCGAGGATAGCTCGAGGGCTTACTTCAGTGAGGGAAGTTTCAATTCAAAGACTGGCTGGATGGTCCACGGATTAAAATATATGCGGGCACGAAATGAGAAGGCAACTGTGTTAAGCGGTGAACTTAATGGAACGGAATTCTGTTATTTGGATGTGTTTCACTGACTGTGACGACATAAAAGTATGCTTAAGTTATTTCAGAAACATAGGCTTATTTTTTTTAATGTCAGTGGATCAATATCCAAAAGTGATTTGTATAGGGCTTGTCATTTCATGGCACACATCTTTTAATAGAACTGCTGTAATCATCCGGGTACTCGGGTCGGACAAAATGTCAACACTGTGCAGTAATACTATGTTAGCGAAGAGACCCTTAACCTAAATGAAAACTTATTTACAACTATATTTTACGAAATATTTTACACATTTTGTACTGCTATTTTGTGAGATGGGACTTAATTGCGCGTGCGGCACATGTAACAGTGTCTCTAGATACCAGGATCGTCCGAACGAGATGTTGAACCACACTTACACACCATGTTGCCATGATTTAAGAACTATTTGTCCGACGTTTCAAAAATAGTAACACTATGGCTATGACGTTTTCCGCTAAATTGTGTGGCTCATATAGTTAATAGGATTTACTGTCCATTCGTTGCACAGGAAGCTGACATGAGATGCTGAAATGTTGAAACACGATTTCATCTAGTTCAGCGGTTATCAACCTGTGGGTCGCGACCCCTTTGCGGGGTCGAACGACCCTTTCACAAGGGTCGCCTAGGACCATCGGTAAACACATATACTCTACAGTTATGACGTATAAATGAACATAATTTTGTGGTTGGGGGTCGCCAGAACATGAGGAACTGTTGAGAACCTCCGATCTAGTTTATACAGCACATTTTGTAAATCAACTTTTAAATGAAATTGAAAGGGCTGTGTTGGGCAGAAGAACAAATTACGCACACAATTTTTTTTTTCTTTTATGTGTGCGTAAAAGAAAAAAAAAGGGGGGGGGGAGGGGTTGGTGGTTCTTGTAGCTTCCATGACGTAACTAAAACAGTAACTCTATTCTAACAATTTTCTATTCTACTTGTTCCTTAATCTAACTACTTCTATCCTCACGCCTGTCTATTCGAACAACTCATTATCAAAACAGATATATGGCCAACATTACAGATGCCTTCTCTAGCACTGCTGGCTCAGCTGACATTAATTATAATCACCTATCAAAGATCGCGTTCGGCCGTCTGATCATTCGCCAGTATTTTGATATTTTTTCTTAACCGTCCGGCCCTTCTAAGTAATTAAGTCTCTGGGGCATCATTGCACAAAGATGAAAACCATGAACGTTTGTCCCCAGCAGTTCGTAAAGCCATTTAGCTTCTCTGTGAGACCATTTCCCCCCCCCCCCCCCCCACCCCCCGCTTCTTCATGTACTGTCAAATTTTCGAGCTTTCTGACTTTCGGCCTCTCTGATCATGTCAAGCATTCACACCATCGTAAACCTCGGACTTAAAGCCTTCGGTTCCGGTTGTACCCCCGGTGTCTGGTGCACACGACCCCAGCGTCAGAACTGTCACCCTGCCACGTGACCGTACTCTTGGTAATTAGCATTGTTACTGTGTGTGTGTGGGGAGGGGCTGTCATCCGCTGCTATGAGAACCGTCCAGCCGTTTGCCTTGTCACCGTTAACGTCTGCTCTCGTTCATTTTGGTTTCACCCTTAAACCAACCCTCCGCACCCCCACCCCACCACACCCAAAGCCGAACTGTCGCGCCCTGAATTATTCCTTTCTAAACGCCTCCGGAAGGGGGGGGGGGCCAAAGTAGTACCAGGTGCATGCCGGGTAAACGAGACATGTGACAGATGACATTGTGGTTGGACTAACAAAAAAAAAAGCGGGAACAAGTGACGGATGACTTCGGGAGTAAGATGAGAATATGGTGGACATGACTGATGACTTGATATTTGACTCGTTAGTTTGCCCTCTCCTACGCTTTCTCTCCAATTCTCGTTCCTTCTTTTTCATCTTTCCCCAGTATTTCTTATTCATTTCGCTCTATCCATCCATCCATCCATCCACTCATTTCTTTTCTCTTATTTTTTAATATCTCTCTCCCTATCAATCTCTTTAGTTTCCTCTCTCTCGCCCTACCTACAACTCTACATACCGCCCCCCTCGTCTTTCTCCGTCTCACATTCTCACAACACACCATAACCCCATCTCTCATTCCCTGAACCATTCATATAACGGTATAACTCTGTAACACTCCGCAACTCGCCCCCCCCCCCCCCAAATATAAAAAAAATCGCCGCCTTATTTTCACACTGTCTCTCAGTTCTAAAAAGGTGGCAGATGCACATATCAATGACCATTAAAGATTATAAAATTTGTTCAACGTGATTGTTCGTTATGCGAGCCGGGTCTCAGCCGGAGTTCTTCTTGGTAAAACACCCATTTTAAAAACGTATCACGTGACTGCGGAGGCTAAAAATAGTCTTTCCCTTTTGTTGCAGTTCACCCTTTGTCTTAGTCACAAAATTGTCTTTATGTCCCCCATTGCCTCCCCGTTGTCTTTGTCACCCTGTTGATTTAATATCCCCATTGTCTTAATCTCCCCATTGTCTTCGTCTCCCCAATGCCTTAGCCTCCCCCTTTCCCTAGTCTCCCCGTTGTTTTTTTAGTTCCAGTTGTCCGTCTCTCCGCTGTAGTTGTCTCTGTAATCACACGACTGAGACCATTCGTCCACACAACTCCTGACATCAAATATTCCACACAATTCCTGACATCAGATATTCCACACAATTCCTGACATCAGATATTCCACACAATTCCTGACATCAGATATTCCACACAACTCCTGACATCAGATATTCCACACAACTCCTGACATCAGATATTCCACACAACTCCTGACATCAGATATTCCACACAATTCCTGACATCAGATATTCCACACAATTCCTGACATCAGATATTCCACACAACTCCTGACATCAGATATTCCACACAATTCCTGACATCAGATATTCCACACAATTCCTGACATCAGATATTCCACACAATTCCTGACATCAGATATTCCACACAACTCCTGACATCAAATATTCCACACATCTCCTGACATCAGATATTCCACACAATTCCTGACATCAGATATTCCACACAATTCCTGACATCAAATATTCCACACAATTCCTGACATCAGATATTCCACACAATTCCTGACATCAAATATTCCACACAATTCCTGACATCAGATATTCCACACAACACCTGACATCAGATATTCCACACAATTCCTGACATCAGATATTCCATACAGTTGTTCACGTTGTTCAATCATAGCTTATATGCCCGGCACCATCTTTAAAATAAACTATTTTATGGACTCATTTGAAATCTTACAAAGTGCGTTACTTGTATGCATGTTTTGTCGAGTAACTTTAGTAGATGGGAAGTTCGCGCATTGTCCGCCGCCATTGTTTGACGGGCTATAGCTAGTAATGTAATATTTGGTTGTATCGCCATAGTGCCGTCACGTTCGCATTGATTCACAACCATCATTTAAAGTGGGTTGCGAATAGCTGCCCCAGTCGTCAGATCTAATTTTAGACCAGGTGGGATTTTACCGCGGCTATTTTTAGACTGATTGTAATGTTAAGATGTCAAAAATGCAGTTCTCAACCTTCCTAATGCCGCGACCCTTTAATACAGTTACTCATGTTTTGGTGACCCCAATCATAATATTATTTTCGTTGCTACTTCATAAATATGTGTTTTCTGATCGTCTCAGGCGACCCCTGTGAAAGGGCCGTTCGGTCCCAAAGGGGCCGCGACCCACAGGTTGAGAACCGCTGGTGTAAAGCCAGTAAAGCACAATGTGGGGTTTTGGGTTTTTTTTTTTTTTATTCTTCACTGCGCAAAATTAAATGTCGAGGACCATTGATAACATCGCGACAGTTGGTGTGTTATTGTGTTGCTCTAGGCCGGTCGGTTTCTTTATGTCAAGGCCAAGGGTAGTTACTGACTGATACTTCGAACAGACAACACAGTAAACTGACTGTATATCGTCAGCCTGGTGCTGAAAGTGCTCAACAGCAGTCGGACATAAAAATTGTCTGAAGCACTCGGCGTCTTCCACGAGACAGTCAGATCACGTGACGTTGTTCTGTATCTAATGGCGATCTTGTATGAATGAGCGATAATTGTTTTCCTTTTAGTTACTCTCCCTTATATCCCACCAATTTTACTCAGCCACGCATGACGTATGAGTTATGACGTATGGCCGTGGCGGTGTGTTGGAAACAAAACAACACGCGGTGAAAAGTGGTGTGCAATTAGTGTTGTAAGCAACAAGAAGACATTTTTTTAATGAGTGAGTTCTTAGTTTGTTGATAACATCTTCGTATTGTGGACAGAAGTTTCTTTTGTCTACTGTGAACGCCATTATTAATGGTTCGTCATTATTGTAGACTGCGTTTAACCCAGTATGTAAATAATTAAATTATACTGATTAGTCCAGCGGTTCTCAACCTGGGGGTCGAACGACCCTTTCACAGGGGTCGCCTAAGACCATCGGAAAACACATATACTCTACAGTTATGAAGAAGAAACGAAAATAATTTTGTGGCTGGGGGGGGTCGACACAACATGAGGAACTGTATTAAAGGGTCGCGGCATTAGAAAGGGTGAGAACCACTGAGCTAGGAGAAGGCAGCGGAGTTTTAGACTCTGAAATTGTTTCTATGGCCGTACGGAGGTGACCTACTTTTAGACGACTATCCGCCACAAAATGCTTATGGCTGGACTCACCAAAACGTCATTTCCACCCTCACCAAATCTGCACAAACCGTCCACCCTAAATGTACCCCCTTCCACTCAAACTGTACCCCCCCCCTTTTCACCCAAACTGCACCCCCTTCATCCAAACTGTACCCTCCTCCACCCAAGCTGTACCCTACGCCACCCAAGCTGTACCCTCCTCCACCCAAGCTGTACCATCCTCCACCGTACTGTACACACTCCACCCCCTAAAAACAAATACCCTTTACTTCCTCTTGAAAATACCCCCTACTCCCTTATAGATAAGATTCTCTACTCTCCCTCCCCTTGACAATACCGCTGCAATATCAACTGCTCCCCTGTACCACATACTCTCCCCTCTAAACTATACTTCCCTCTACATTTCAGTTTACCGCGGTTTCTGTCATGAAACCAGAGACCCTTCTTGGGCGTCTGGACCTTGTCAAAGTGGCGCTGCTTCTCGTAACGACATTTTACGAGCGCCCTCGCTGTGCGCCAACGACCGTTTTAACATTTCAGGAGTACTACCAGGGGGCGCAATTAAACGCCCCCGACAGACATTACGTCTGAGGCTGGCCTTATACCATAAGGCATGAACTGATGCGGCCTCAAGAAGATGGACACCCTAATCATGTCGTCCAACTGTAATGTTAAAGTCAACTCACATCTTTCCTTCATTGACTTAGAAGTTGACAAAACCCCATCTTCTCATAGTGTTGTTTAGCTGGATTTTTTTTCTTTACCTGTGAAAATGATTAAGTCCGAGAGGGTTCGTGTTTCACGCGACAATGGTCAGTTTTTGAGTCGACAGTGGTCAGTTTTTGAGTCGACAGTGGTCAGTTTTTCAGTCGACAGTGGTCAGTTTTTCACGCGACAGCGGTCAGTTTTTCATGCGACAGTGGTCAGCACCAGTTTGTATCTTAAATCTACTCGCAATTTACCACTTTTGAATAGCGTGATCGCTGCTGATTGCTGTTAATAAAAAAGTGTGTGGGGGGGGGGGGGGCTTGTTAAATCGTGTTTAGCGACGCCAATGTCCAGTCTATGTCGACTATGTACATCCGTGATAAGACACTGAACGCATGAATGCCGGGCCGTAGTTGGTTGTTTCATTTACCATGCGTCTTTCTCTTCAGGGATGTAGTGACAATGTTTGATGGTCTTTTGATGGTGAATTGGGTCTGTTCTGGATGTGTGTTGTAAACGTGTAGTCCGTTGATGGTGTCATGTTGTCCGTCGATGATGTGCTGTGGCCATTAGATGGTGTTCTGTACGCTGTTGTTGATGTGCTGTAAGTAGTCTGTTGATCATGTGCTGTGGTGTGTTGATGGTGTGCTGTGGTCTGTTGATGATGTGATGAGGTCTGTTGATGATGTGCTGTGGTCTGCTGATGATGTGCTGTGGTCTGTTGATGATGTGATGTGGTATTTTGATGGTGTGATGTGGTCTGTTGATGATGTGATGTGGTATGTTGATGATGTGCTGTAGTCTGTTGATGATGTGCTGTGGTCTGTTGATGATGTGATGTGGTCTGTTGATGATGTGATCTGTTGATGATGTGATGTGGTCTGTTGATGATGTGATCTGTTGATGATGTGATGTGGTCTGTTGATGATGTGATGTGGTCTGTTGATGATGTGATGTGGTCTGTTGATGATGTGATGTGGTCTGTTGATGATGTGATGTGGTCTGTTGATGATGTGCTGTAGTCTGTTGATGATGTGATGTGGTATTTTGATGGTGTGCTGTGGTACTTTGATGGTGTTCCGTAGTCCTTAGATGGTGTTCTGTGGATGATGTTTTGTAGTCCATTGATGGTGTGATGTGATCCGTTGATGATATGATGTACTGTGTGTTCTTTGTTCCCTACATGCCTACATAGTCCAAGCAGGCCAAGCTCATAAGATTGTTCCTACCTCAAGACGTGTGCATTAATTCAACTAGGTCATCGTGAGACACATCCACATTTGATTAACTCAACAGTGGCACTCTCGGGAGTAGTCGTTACTGGTCTTTCTATCTTTCAACTGCCGTGTAAGTGAAACTGTAAATAGTTAGAGCACTGGTGTATACAGCGCCATCTGGAGGCCAGACGTTACACGTCAGTGAGCGTGCTCCCCGCGCCACATTTCCGTCAGCCCGACCTCCCCTCTACTGACCTAGATAAATAAGACACCCCCTGCACTCACAATCGTATCAATCACATTAGAAAGCGGCCACCCCCCCCCCCCCTTTTGCAGCATCAATCCCATTAGTTACCCACATGTGGCAAGATGTGTGTTGGCCTGGTCCACACCAAAGCGAGGTGCCTGTTTGGGGAGATTGTGCTAGCTAAGCTGAATTTCTTATCGGTGTGACAGTTTCTTTAATAATATGAATATGGTGTCCTACATCAATGGGTCTAATACTGTTAGACCCCGGATTTCGTACGTTTTCTTTGGAGTTGTGGAACCTGAGTCTGAGTTACCGGTAATCTTACTCTGATTCGATTATCTGATTTTTTATTTTTATTTTAAACTTTGGCAACCACTGACCTGCATTTCCAACCACTGACCTACGTTTGCAACCACTGACCTGCAGTCACAATAACTAGCCCGCTTTTACAACCACTGACTTACATTTCCAACCAGTGGCAGACCTGTTTACCCTCAAGCTCTTAAAATCGTACAATATCATCACAAAATCGTTCAATACATTATCTTAATAGTAAAAAGATAAATATGCGGTATATATAATTTATATAATGTATTCACCTCAAAATCGTACACTGTACGCCAAAATCGTAAGAGTAAACAGGTCTGCAGTGGTGACCTACAATAGGGCTTGTCATTTCTCAGACCGGAAAACGTCATAGCACACTACGTAATGCTACTAGTTTTAGAACGGCGGACAAATAAATCAGAAAACACGGTATACAACGAAGAATTTTTTCTACAACTAGTCCCCAACGATAAACAAAAATTGAAATTGGAATGATAATCAAAATGTTATTTCACAAACTTTTTAGTCTTTCGTTTAGCTTTCTACTATAAGATTGCCATCTAAAAAGAAATCATTAAAATAAAAATGAATGCAAATGGGCGGGGCAGATTGTTTATTATTCTGAAACTAAAAAGATAAAAAAAACAGTCGGCATTTTAATAACTATAGGCTAAGATTTTTTTTAAACTATGTTATTTAGGAAACTGTGTTACACAAGTAGCAAATTTGAAGAAAACACAAATAAACAATAATAATCGATGAAAAGTGCCCTATTTGTAGGAACCCGTTAAATTCTTAATTTTTGTTTTTAAAATATCAATTTTTGTAAGTGTTCGTGCTATATATTAAAAGATGCCCAAGATTTCGTACACCCTTTCACCCAGAAATATACACAAATACTATTGATGGACTTTGGGTGCAGGTCAAGCGTAAATTGGCCTGTTTCCAAACTAATTCATTGTGTGCTTTCCAGTGGCGCTTTCACTTACACACACAAACACACACACAAACAAACACACAAAAAACACAAACATACACACAAAAACAAACAAACACACATACACACAAACAAACGCACACACATACACAAACACACAGACCAACCAACCAACAAACCCACCCACACACACACACCCCAACACACACACACACAGAGAAAGAGAGATTAAGAAAGAGAGAGACACACACACAACTTGAACATGTTTCCGACAGTTGTTAAGCGACTATTATCACATTTGACCATTTACTCATGGTAAAACATTATTAAACTGACATTCGATTTAGGCCTACTACAACTAGTGTTATGCATTAGGCCTACTACTACTAGTGTTATGCATTAGGCCTACTACTACTAGTGGTATGAATTAGACCTACTACTACTAGTGGTATGAATTAGGCCTACTACTACTAGTGGTATGAATTAGGCCTACTACTACTAGTGGTATGAATTAGACCTACTACTACTAGTGGTATGAATTTTGGACCTGCGTTCGGATGATCCCAATCCCCTAACACCACATAAATTAGTGTGTTTCTCTCAATCTCTCTCAAAAAGTATTATGCCATTTTATTATTGAGATTGTGGATTTTTTAAAGTGGTGTAAATGTTTCATTAAATATAGTTGAAAACAATGTTTTGATTTAGGTTAAGAGTCACTTCGCTAACATAGCAGTACTGAACAGTGTCGGCATTTTGTCCGCATAATTCCCCGGATGATTACAGCAGTTCTATTTATAGATTTCCGCCATTAAATGACAAGCCCTATTGCAACCACTGATCTACATGCCCACATTTACAATCTCCTACTCCTATACTACAATCTTTAACTTAGCTACCTGGGAGGTCTCTGAACGAGTTAAGAAACCCTTTTTTCTTTTTGTAAACACAAATATTTCAGAATTGTTGTGAAATGGACGTTTCAAATGTGAACAACGTTCCAGATGATCTTTTCCCAATATTCTAAGCCAAACTTCTGAACTGCTTCATTTTTATGACCACACCGGTGCTGCCGGTATATATTCATTTATACGATTGTTTACTGCATTCGCACAGAGAATATCGAATACTTTTACAAGTGAATCAAATTGTTTACGTGTGACGTGTTGAAAAAGCGGTTCATCTTCCCGAATGTTCATTGTTGTTGCTAGCTACCTATTCCAAGGGACCTTTGCTTTATGTTTTTTGGTACAACGTCACCGGACCCGTGTAATACATCGCTGAATTTGTGTATGACGTCACTGAACTTGTGTACGTCACCAAACTTGCGACCACACCAAATAGGACCTCATCTTGCCTTAACTTCAACCTGTCATTTCTCCTTTCATTACGCGATGTTAATTTTTCGAAAGAGTCAGAGGTTGCCCTCTCTCTTGACACCCATAAAGATTCATCGACCAGTAGTCCGTCATCTACGTTTATGGCTATGCCTGCCTTTGAAGTGCTGGCCGGGAAAAATTGAGCGTAACATCAGGATCTCTCGCTCCGGCCACACCACGCCGTACCGCAGAATGACTACATCACGTAGTACTAGCCTCCCTTTGACGACCCGAAATACCAACCCCAACTATGAACGCTGGGGCATTCCCTCCCTTACCAGCCTGTTGAAAAACTGAGTCAAACAAATAAGCCAGTTTCCCCAAAGTAGATACCCAGAGGCGTAGTTAGGGTGAGGGCGAGGGGCGGGCCACGATTTTGCCGCCCCAATTTTCGAAAAAAAAATTATATCGGTAGGATTATGCCACCCCAATTTTCGAACAAAAAAAATATCGGTAGGATTATGCCGCCCTTCAAAATAGAAAAACGTGCCACCTGGTGCGGTTATCCCCCCCCCCCCCACCTCCACCGACCCTTCCTGGCGCCACTGTATATGCTTTGAAATTGTTGTGAAAGTCGTATCTTTGACCACAACTGCCGTACAAACAGACCGGCACGTTTCGAGTCCCATCCGTCGTGTCACGTAGCCGTAGCGGCACACAAAACAACGCTGATCCGATTACACGTGTTAGTGTTGGTGACGTGACAAGAGTGATTTCTAATAAGCGGATGGATACAAAATTATTACGACTAATTAAAATATAGTGTTGTTACTTTACCAAAGTTGGAGGACGTTGACGTTGGACGTTGACGTTAAGAGCTGGGAACTTTCCGCTGTCCAACATGGTGGACTACGACTACATGACTGAGTCAGTGATCAGAAAAGGGGGGGGGGGGTGTCCGCCCCGGGCGTCACTCTTTTCTTAATGTGGAGGGGCGGCATTTTCGGCCAACTGATGAATTATATATATATTTTTTTATTTCGTAAACGGTGGGTGGCAAATTGTTTGGACGGGTTACCGGAAATTTGATCGAAAGAAATTTCATCGACGGAAAATTGATCGACGGTAATTTTATCGAACGGAAATTTGGTCGAATCTTTTTTTCAGTTCAGACGTGAAAATGTTCGTCAAATTTCTTTTTGAACGCACTATACTATACAGTAAAACAAAATAATGCGTTCAAAAAGAAATTTGACGCAAAATTTTAACGTATAAACTAAAAAAACGATTCGACCAAATTTCCGTTCGATCAAATTTCCGTCGATCAATTTTCCATCGACGAAATTTCTTTCGATCAAATTTCCGGATACGGTTTGGACGGCTCCGTGCGGCACTGGGCCTATCGAGCTAAACCATACCTTGTACCGAGTTATGAACATTTAACGGGATTGGTGAGTGAGTCTAAACAGTGTATTTGTTTTGATCTCCAGGACCGTCGGACATGGAGTAGAGGCTTTGATGTCGACGCCCTGATGTTACACGAATCGATGTGAGTATCAGCAAGAGTGTGTGTGTGTGTGTTGTGTGAGAGAGATCTGATGTGTGAGTGAGGTCTGGGTCAGTGGGGTGGGGGTCTGGGGGTGGCGGACATACATTAGTTACTGAAGTTACTGATTGTGGAGGGGAAATCCCAGCCTTGATCTGTCCGTGACGTCATGACGTATGGCGATACTGGTTTGAGTGACAGCAGGTGACAGTTGAATGAATGACGCAGCTTGTCGTTAATCTTAGGTGATACATTCGTGACTCTAATACTCTCAGACTGAATGGTCCTTGATCCAGACCATTGAAGGGTCCATTGTAGCATCCATTGTTTGGTGTTACGAAAAAATAAGGGGGTGGGGCGGGGAGAGAGAAACGCGGCCTAGGCAAAAACTTGGCACAAACTCCATCATCCATTGCCATCAAATATATCATCCATTGTCATCAAATCCACCATCCATTGCAGCAAATTCCATCATCCATTGTCAACAACTCCATCAGCTATTACCACCAATCCAATCATCCATTGCCATCAATCCAATCATCCATTGCCACCAATCCCATCATCCATTGCCACCAATCCCATCATCCATTGCCACCAATTCCATCGTCCACTGCCACTAACTTAAGGAAATTGTAAAAATACGAGGGAGAAAGGGGGACTTAAGATAATTCTGCCCCTGGGCAATAACAAGACTTTATTACCGGAGATAACAGGAGATTTCTTTCTTGGATCTGCTGAGTTATGGCTCTTGGAACCCCGTGACCGAGTAGTAAGACGGGAGGCAGAGCTCTTCTACACCCACTACCCCGCCTACGCACCTCCTGGTGTACACACCTCCTACTCCTGGTTTGTCGCCCCTTACATTTCACGAGACAGACGTTATTCCAGGTCCTTGTCTGACCCTTATTTGACCTCGACCTTGACCGAGAGTTGTCGCCGGCTAATCCGGTGCCAACTACTAGCGTGAACAAAAGGCTTTTTTATTTTATTGCACGGTCAAGTGGTCACTCTTGGCACTGGTCACTATTGGCACTGGTCACTCTTGGCACTGGTCACTCTTGGCACTGGTCACGCTAATTCATTGGTCGCTTTGGAGCCTAATTTTCAACAAAACCCTATGTGTTGTCCGTTTGGAGTACAGTGCGTTAAAACGCGGTGGTATAGTTGTACCGTACACGGTACTCAAGAAAATCTATGTACTTATGACTTATGTATGTACTGACTCTGTAATCACAATGCCAGATTATACCAATGATTGTTCTTATTGTCTTATGACCAATGTACTAATACATGACCTATACTATGTATGTCCTGTACCAATACATGTCCTCAACCAATACATGTCCTCAACTGCCTCAAACAATACATGTCCTTTACCAATACATGTCCTGTGCCAATACGTGTCTTAGGTATGTAATAGGCAATAATGGTAATAATGGGGGAGACTGCAATCATGTTAGCACAATATGTAGCATGTCCTAGGTATATCTTATACAATACTTATTTTAGTTATGTCCTCTACCCGTGCATATCCTAGCTAATCCCTGCAGTTACTAGTCACAAAGAAAACTCTCACTATCTCCACTTCCCGCCACTCACAACACACCCACCCCCGGCCCAAACCCCACCCCGCACTTCCACCGCCCCGCCGTCTGCCATAGATTTGTACCACCTGAATGCTTCACTGGTCAGGTGAGAGATGAAAGCTGGGTCAGACAAGCTGGGACGAAAGGGGATCACTGTGGAATGTGGTGACCAGAAATACGCGCACATGACAAACGCGCACACGATAAACGCGCACAGAAAATTCCGCAAAAACACAGCTGCGCACAGGAAAACTGCGCACACCGACAGTTGCGCACACAGAAAACAGCGCACACCGACAAATGCGGACACCGAAAATTCCGCACACGGACAGTTGCGAACGTTGACAATAGCGAACACATACAAATGCGCAAATTTCTATGAAATTTAGGCTTAGTTAGTACTAGGAGTAGGAAGATTATTCATTTAAACTATAATTATTCTTAATGAAACTAAAATAGGCTTAGTTATATACTAAGACGATTATTTGGCTAATGTTAACAGATATCACCCTGACTTCGTTAAAGGTACATTTAGTTTAGGGTTCAGGTTAGGTTTAGGGATAGATTTAGGGTTCAGGTTAGGCATACATTTAGGACATTTTTACATTATTTTTAAACATTTTATTCTTAATTTTACGATTCACTGCAATCAAGTTGGCAGCCATGGTAAAAAACGCGGTGATATCTCTCAACATTTACCGATTATTTTAAATTATAATTTTAATACTTCATTACGATGATATAGTCTATCATAGTTGTACTATAAAGGCCTACGTACTAAGTGTTAATCGAATGGAGAATATAAATTCAAACGTTCATTGCCTACAGGCGTCATTTTGCTTATTGTGACTATAATTTAATAATTTTAATTTAAAAGTAATATTGTCCATACCGTTATCAGACTCTTAACTCGCCTTATACTTATAATAACTTATACTTATATCAGTAATCTTTTTAATACCCGGCATTTAAATATCTTTTACAGGAGAATTAGCCCACTGTCAATGAAATATTTAAAAAAAATAATTCTTCTTTGCCACATAGAAATTTAACTTTTGCTGCAATAAATCTATTGTTACCTATATAATTACTATTATTATTATTATTATATTTGTGTATAGTTTTAATTTTATAAATCATAAATAAGATGACCCAATTATTTTTTAATTATTCGTCTTTAAAGGATTCTTTAATAATTATTTCTAATCCCAGCCACTTATTTGCCTTATAATTGCTGACTTGTCTTTTAAGCTGACAACCAACTACAACCTTTTCAACTCTTTAATGAAATTTTAATTACATTGTACGATTCCAATTGTGCGCAAATGTATGTGTTCGCTATTGTCAACGCTCGCAACTGTCCGTGTTCGGAATTTTCGGTGTCCGCATTTGTCGGTGTGCGCTGTTTTCTGTATGCGCAAATGTCGGTGTGCGCAGTTTTCCTGTGCGCAGCTATGTCTTTGCGGAATTTTCTGTGCGCATTTATCGTGTGCGCGTTTGTCATGTGCGCGTTTTTCACGGAACCCACTCAACCGTGGAATGTCCCTAATGGTTGGACCTGGGCCTCAAGTCACAAAACTGTACTTGGGGATATCTCATTCCTGGACTTCCACTGTGTATAAAACTATATGTGGTAATATTTCATGTTTGGACTTCCGCTGTGTATAAAACTATATGTGGTAATATTTCATGTTTGGACTTCCACTCTGTATAAAACTATATGTGGTAATATTTCATGTTTGGACTTCCTCTGTGTATAAAACTATATGTGGTAATATTTCATGTTTGGACTTCCACTCTGTATAAAACTATATGTGGTAATATTTCATGTTTGGACTTCCTCTGTGTATAAAACTATATGTGGTAATATTTCATGTTTGGACTTCCACTCTGTATAAAACTATATGTGGTAATATTTCATGTTTGGACTTCCTCTGTGTATAAAACTATATGTGGTAATATTTCATGTTTGGACTTCCACTCTGTATAAAACTATACACTGGTGATATTTCATGCCTGGAATTCCACTCTGGACTTTCTTCGGATGTTGATTCCACTGCTGCTAGGGCGTTTATCACGAGCTCCTGCTTAGTATGACGTGTTATTGATCCTCTTTGATAAGGTAAATTGTTCATATAGTTTTATCTCAGTTTTGTATATAAGTTAAGATCAGATAATGATAAGATAAAGATAAGATAATTCTGCCCCTGGGCAATAACAAGAATTTATTACCGGAGATAACCGGAGATTTCTTTCTTGGATCTGCTGAGTTATGGCTCTTGGAACCCCGTGACCGAGTAGTAAGACGGGAGGCAGAGCTCTTCTACACCCACTACCCCGCCTACGCACCTCCTGGTGTACACACCTCCTAAATGAAGGGAAACGTTTGTTTTTTTAAATACAGTGGACAAATACATATTCGGCACATACGATTTTAACTAATAAGACAACATTTTACAATTATAACCATTCATAAATATAAGACATGCAAAGTATTTCTCTAGCGTAGAAATCAGCCATCTTTGAACTCCATTAGTGACAATGATGAATAATTAGTGATCATTTAGATTTGATAACCGCTTGGGGAGCAAAAGACTTTTTATAACTTTCGCAGACCTGTTTACTCTTACGATTTTGGCGTACAATGTACGATTTTGAGGTGTGTACAACATTGTATATACTGTATGTTTATTTTTTACTATTAAGATAATGTATTGAATGATTTTTGTGATGATGTTGTACGATTTTAAGAGTTTGAGGGTTAACACTCAGACAGGTCTGCTTTCGGTCGCAACTTTTTTGACTTTAAGATAAAGAATTCACCCTGATCTTAGGTATCTGTGAGGATAGATGGTGAGATGTGTCATGCGAATTTTTTAAAGTTCAACTTCAAGTACCCCTAGGTCTCGCCTAGTTCGTACATTGGTCCATCTTTGACCCCCCCCCTCCCCCAACCCCTCTCATTTTTTCTGAACGTCCCATATCCCTTTCCCGCATTATCCCCGTTCTCTGATCAATCTTCTGCATGCGGCCGACATGCGCTTCTGTAAGTCACGTGATCTACGTTCCACATCATATGATCTATGTTCTATATCATGTGATCTACGCTCTAAGGCTAAGGTTTGCGATCTATGTTCTACAGCATGTGATTTATGTGATCATAATCAATTTCATACAATGTTATCGATTACGCTACATCATTCTGTTCCATTACCCCTGTTCTATGGTGAAGTACATCAAGTCTATATATTTTATGCATTATTGCCAGTTATCCCCAAACACTTAGTCTTTATCCAGGCCCCCCCCCCCCCCCCCCCCGAGTGCTTACACTGACTTCAGCGTCTCGCTGCTCAAGTTATTCGGCATGCAGGCATTTATTCGTCATCAGACATCACTACCTCCGGCGTGCAGGTAACCGATAGAGACACCTGTGCAAGACTCATCTTCACACAGGTAAACTGTGCACTTCATTAGCGCTGATTGAACGCACCTCACCCACGCTTCCATTCAGCTTTCGGCTTTAAAAAAAAACCCACCAAAATATAAACAAAAAAAAACCAACACCTTTTCACTCAGTCTAAGGTTTCTTTTCTCATTACCGTCAACATTCTCAAGGACATATTCTAGAACTGTTAACATTTTTTTCTTGAAGAAATTAAAGTAATTGAAAGGATTCCTAGGCAGGTCGGCGCCAAGAGATGTTTAGATCGTTATGGAGTTAACTGAAGGACGTTCCATAGCAAACAAATTATGTCCTCCGGCCGTTTGGCGGCACTGTCAGTCTGTCACCAACCTCTTGGCACTGTCAGTTTGGCAACAAACTCTTGGCGCTGACAGGGTGTCAACAACCTCTCGGCTCTGACAGGGTGTCAACAAACTCTTGGCGCTGACAGGGTGTCAACAACCTCTTGGCACTGTAACGGTGTCCACCCACCAGCTTGGCATTGTCAGTGTGTCGCCCTCGCGGCACGGTCACGGTGTCGACACTCCTTTTGGCAATGCCAGGGCGTCAGCAACCGTCCTGACACAGCAAGGGTGTCACAGTCCCGGTGGCTCTGTCAGAGCGTCAACAACCGTCTTGGCACAGCAAGGGGCGTCACAGTCCTGGTGGCACTGTCAGTGTTTCGCCCGCCGTCCTGGCACTACTGTCGGTGTGTATCATCCACTTTCTTGGCGCTGTCCTAAACTGTCAGCATGTCATCCACCCTCTCGGCCTGATGACAACCTTGTATCACCCCCCCCCTCCCGGAAACCTTAACGCCCCCGCCCACACGCCTGTAATTTAACACTACTTTTTGTTCAATATTTCAAATCATCAGTTTACTTCTGTAAATTATTACCCAGGATTTTCTTAGTTCCCCAGCCCTTACCTTTGGATGTTTTATTTTGTTTCTTTAGTCAGATGACATTTTAAAGTTTGTAGTGATGTAGCAATGTCGCATTTATAGAATCATGGACAGCCTCCCCTTCGACCTAGTATACGCGGTGCTATTAATAGCCAGCAGGCACTTCACTTCGATCCTTCAATCAATGGGAATTAATGCTTCTAAGTCGATTTCTTTTTTAGCTGTAGATGATTTTTGAGATTTAACATTTTTTAAAGCTGGAGATTGCTGTGATGTAACATTTTTATCTGTTGATTTGGTGAGACTAACCTTTTTAGATTTAGTATGTAGCTGATTTGATCTCACAACCTTTTTTAGCCATAATCATAGCTGATTTGATGGGACTTAAACCTTTTCAGAGTTAGCCATAATAATAGCTGATTTGATGTGACTATGTTGCCGAGATGCGAGGTTGTTGATAGAAAAGATGAATTCGTTTTACTAGTGATGTCATTAGGGCAGACTCACCGGGTAAATTATCTTCCCCTGTTCTTTACTCGTCGGGATCCGCGCGAAAAAAAGAGGGGGGGGGGGGAGAGAGAGAGGTTTTCTTTATATATGTGTAGTGCCTGGGGCTGGTGGGATGCGATGGCCAAGATAAAGACGTTGACACCAGTTGGGGCAGGAGCGGATTTGTAACGTAATCTAGATTGATCTTTTTATGTTGTCAGAGTGATCTTTTTGTGTAGTCCAATGAATCTTTTTGTGTTGTCAAAGTGATCTTTTTGTGATGTCAAAGTGATCTTTTTGTCTTTACTTTATGTGGATAATTTTTGACACATACTTATTCTGTGACGCATGTAGTGTGTTGACAGAGTACTTGCAGTGTGTTGACAGGGTACATGCAGTGTGTTGACAGGGTACATGCAGCGGGGGTGGTGTTTTGGGAGTACAGAATGATGTGGGGGGTGGTGGTGTTTGGAGAGTACAGACTGATGGGCGGGGGAGGTGTTTGGAGATTACAGAATGATGGGCAGGGGTGGTGTTTGGAGAGTACAGAATGATGGGCGGGGGTGGTGTTTGGAGAGTACAGAATGATGGGCGGGGGTGGTGTTTGGAGAGTACAGAATGATGGGCGGGGGTGGTGTTTGGAGAGTACAGAATGATGGGCGGGGGTGGTGTTTGGAGAGTACAGAATGATGGGCGGGGGTGTTTGGAGATTATACAATGTTTAAAACAAAAAAACAAGAACAATGGGAGTTTATTTAAGCAGGAACTGAAACGAAAGAGTCTAAACGACTTCTGACCTCAAAGTGCTCGCTAAAAGGGGGGAGGTAATTACATTTCTTTGCGCTTTTACGGGGCTCTTTAATCTGTCAATTAATCTTGGTCTTTACCTCCCTTTGCCGACTCATTTTTTTTTTATTTCCCCTGGTGCTGGCTTACTTTAACTTTAAAGTACTCGGAGACAATAATGTACAATCTCTAACGCACTTTTGGTATAGGGTTACAAAAGCCTGTATATAAATATGTATGACAGTGCCCATATGCTCTCTTTATAAATATTCAACTATCTCTCTATATAAATAGTCAAAAGGAAATGAGTAAAACAAAGTATGGTCAAACCTGAAAAAGGGACCGCAAGAAAACAACGAACGTGTCGGTAGGAGGCCTTCGTCAGCGAAAAAACAACATAAAAATTAGACTAACATTTAAAAAATAGCACGACTTGACTGCTAGATAAATAGTCAACTGTCCCTCTATATAAATAATTATTGAAATACATTACATTTTCTCTCTATCATATCAATATAAATATATTAAACTGTATCTCTACTATAGACTATACATAAAGATATTTAACTGTATCTCTACTATAGACTATACATAAAGATATTTAACTGTATCTCTACTATAGACTATACATAAAGATATTTAACTGTATCTCTACTATAGACTATACATAAAGATATTAAACTGTATCTCTACTATAGACTATACATAAAGATATTTAACTGTATCTCTACTATAGACTATACATAAAGATATTTAACTGTATCTCTACTATAGACTATACATAAAGATATTTAACTGTATCTCTACTATAGACTATACATAAAGATATTTAACTGTATCTCTACTATAGACTATACATAAAGATATTTAACTGTATCTCTACTATAGACTATACATAAAGATATTTAACTGTATCTCTACTATAGACTATACATAAAGATATTTAACTGTCTCTCTACTATAGACTATACATAAAGATATTTAACTGTATCTCTACTATAGACTATACATAAAGATATTTAACTGTATCTCTACTATAGACTATACATAAAGATATTTAACTGTATCTCTACTATAGACTATACATAAAGATATTTAACTGTATCTCTACTATAGACTATACATAAAGATATTTAACTGTCTCTCTAAACAAATGATTACAGGGACTCTCTGTCTAAAATATAAGACTAGGTGATTTTGTAAATGTTTCTCTAAAATAATCACTGTTTCTCTGTCTACTCGTGTCTACAAATATACATTAAGCTGAAATGTGTCTTGACATCAGTCATAAGGAGCACATTTAGTGGTCGAGATCTGAATGAAGATTAAGCGTGCTTCATGAGGCTGGGAGTAGGGGTGAGTCATGGGACTGCTGGGTAGCCACACTGTCCAGGTGGTTGTGTTTGATGTAGTGGCAGGTGAAATTATGGCCCCCTCACAATCTCGGTGAGTGGAATTAATTTAATGGTACTTTATAACTTTGAATAATGTCCCTTTGTTGAGCCGCGAGTTGCTTCTCTCTGTTTTGGCTTCAGATGACGTGGACTTACTTTTCATAGCATTGCTTAAAAGAGGGAGGGAGATAGAGAAGGGGGGGATGACTTACTTTTCATATAGGGGGGCGTGAGTGAGACTGAGGGGGAGAGATAACTTTTTATATCATCGCTCTAAGTCGCACAGATTATACCTGAGATTATCTGTCATGGCATTCTGCAAGGAAAGTTACACAGAATCAGAGTAATAACTAAATGTAGTTGAACAGAAATTCTCACTGCTATAGATTAGCCTCGATTCTTGCATGCTCTTGGTCTTGGACATATTTCACTAGTCATCTCATTTGATTTCGGGGTATTCTTTTTATGTATCCCTAAATATTTTGGTCCGTTAAGATTCTCGACCTTCCTGTAATCTTGGGTTTGAAAAAAATCCTACTTCCGGCAACAAGTAACAAGGGAGATCACTTAAGTTTTTTTTTTACTGTGCTCTGTATCGTGTCGTATTTTCATTTGTCCTGTTCGCTGTGGAAGGCTCTAAGCCGAAACGTTTACATCTTATGGTCCTGTCCTTTGATTCAAGCTTCCACATACCTTGTTCTACTATTTGTTTCGAGGACAAGCAGGACGAACTGTGCGGAGCAGGATACGGTCAGGGCAGGCAACATTTTGGCCACGTCAGATGGAGTTATCATCAACAATGTGATCGATTATTTGTTCATTCGTGGTCATGGGTGGAGGGGCCGGGGGGGGGGGCGACGTTTTAGGGGTTGCGACAGGGTGGGGGTGGGCTAATGCGAAGGGGTGCCACTCCGTCACTGTCTGTGACATCAAGTCTAATACAGCACTCAGCATGTTACGTTCTTGTGCAGCTGTAGCTAAAAATGCAACGTAGATAACTCTGGTAGTAGAGATGTTAAGCAGAAAGCACTGCCGTTCACACGCTTGCCTCCCTATCACGGGGGTGACAGTTTTATCTAGCGCCATTAAGTTGTCCCCCCCCCCCACCGACCCCCCTCGAAAGTCCTTGAAAAGATGTTTAAAAGCCACTCTGCCCCTAAACATCAGAGAAGTTAAGGAGCTCTTCAATCTATGTCGAGCATTAGAGCCCTAGTTATCACACAATAACGCAGATTGTGCTAGGGCATGCGTCCATTTCAAGGCGGTGCTTGGAATTTTACAAATTCTGTGCGAATTAATGCTTGATGTTAGCCACACAATCAGCATACACAACCAGCATACCCCACATCCAGCCATTATGTACACCATTTAATACACCACATCCAGCCATTATGTACACTATTTAATACTGTGACACGCTGTCTTGTTACAGGCGTGACTTTATCTACTGTGCCACGCTGTCTTGTTACAGGCAATTAAATAAAGCTAATTGCGTAATCAGTGATCACCTCGTCACGGTGACTTCCAATTAGCAGAAATGTGACTTCTGTGTATGCTGGAGACATTTTTTCATGCTGAAGACATTTTGGATACATTATGTCTGTGATCTCGACATTTTTCCACGCTTTAAAAAATCTGTCTACGCTGGAGACATTTGCCTTCCATCTCAGTACAAGTACAAACCTCCAAACTTCATTGCCTTCCATCTCAGCACAAGTACAAACCTCCAAACTTCAATTGAACCAAGTACAACAAGCAGAACGAACAGACCTAGAAATTCCCTTTGCAAAGAGTACAGCAGACGTATCCAATCAGCTGTGTTAGATTTAGTTGCACGCATTTTTTAATCAATTGTTGGAAGCACTCCTTGAATTATGGGGGGTTGGGGGGGGGGCACCACTTCGTGTGCCAGATTTTTATCTTCTCCTGCAGATCTGTCGCCGTGGTCTTATCGGATTTATCGCGGCTCAGCCTGAGATGCGATACTTGACAACTATCGATAAAGCCAAAGTGGAGATTTGATACCAAATAGCCGCTAGGCAGTCCATTCCACTTAGGTATCGATACTAAAGCATGGTATTTTTCTTTAAAAATCTACAAGTATCAAGTTCAAATTTGACCCCGGGGTGTGGATCTAGTGGGATGGGAAAGGTTTCTACATTTACCTGATTGTTATGTTTGTATGCTTTAAAATCTGAATTGTAGTTGATGTTTGGAACAGTGTCATGTTGATATTGTGGGAAAAGAGATCTTTTATATAACGCTTCTGGTGTGACTCGTGGACTGCTTCCATTTCCGGCGGCTGCTTCCTAAAAATCATGACTTCTCCTAATAACCGAATTTGGTATTGAGAGTATATTACAAATAATTCTATATGTTTGAAAGAAAGTTCAATGAGTTCAATAGCGCGTAAAATATAAATACCGATAACTATGCTAAATAATATAAATATATCTTTTTAATAACACAACTGCGTTTAGTGCGTAATATTTTCTATTCGAAAAATGAAATCGTCTCAATTTAAGTATTGTAAAAAAATATTCGGTTTAAAAGTGGTTGGGACATCAGAATATTTAATATAGTTCATGGGCGTGAAATAAAAAGTGTGCAGTGACGTATCATGGGGGAAGGGGTGTAACAACAATTGGGATTCTTAAATGTGTGTTGCTTGAGTTCATGTTTTGTTAATCTTCATTTTACCAGGTTTTCTTTCATCCTCTACCACCTTGTCTTTCATTCTTCCGGAATTTGTATCTCTCTTCTATATCTCTCGCGCCCTCCATCCCTTCCTTTATCACTCCCAACCCAGACCCCCGTCTATCACGTCCAACACCTTCTTCTATCTATCACACTCAATCCCTGGCGTGCTTCTGTCTATCACTCCCAACCCTTTCCTCTGTCTATCACTTCCAACACCTTGTTCTATCTATCACTCTCAATCCCTGGCGTGCTTCTGTCTATCACTCCCAACCCTTTCCTCTGTCTATCACTTCCAACACCTTCTTCTATCTATCACTCTCAATCCCTGGCGTGCTTCTGACTATCACTCCCAACCCTTTCCTCTGTCTATCACTCCCAACATCTTCTTCTATCTATCACTCTCAATCCCTGGCTTGCTTCTGTTTATCACTCACAATTCATCTATCAATTTCTTCCAAACGCTCACCTGACCCCGCTTTTCGATATACGGGTCCCCTATCTCCGCTTTTCGATATACATTACATGAAAGCTAAGCCATACTATTTCCAGTTCCGATACTCTTGCAGTGCTCTTACAGTGCTCTTGCTGCTCCTCTGATCATATTACGTGTTATCGAGTGCCGATCGCTGCGATACGGCCCAAAAATGGCGGCGTTGGGTATTAAAATAAGAGATTTGCCACAAAGAACCTCCAGACAAGGGGGACGTAACCCCCGAGTTTATCGGGCGACAATCGCGTAGACGCCCTCCACAGTTACCTACGAGTAGCATTAGTCCTGAGATGAAGTTTTCCTGTAAATTAAAAGCTTGGATTACCCCTGTTGGGCGCCGATCTGATAGTCGGATCCGTGGTGCGGTGTGCATTGGTGTGCACGGTGCCCAGTGAACGTGCGCGCGCATCCTGTGACGTGAGAGAGCGATCATCTGTGATTTAGAGCTGGTTCATTTGGGGTTACTGGTGAAGAAGTGCGCACAGAAATGTGTGTTCTCCCCCCCCCCCCCCCCCAAACCCATTTTTTTTCTCTTTTGCTCTCTATCTCTCTGGCTCTGCAGTGATAAATAGCTTTGGATTTTCCGTTGCTAGCCGAAGAAGATGTTCAGTGCACTAAAAAAATGTGAATTGTTCGTAAGATAACTAGGGATTCGTTTTCAAATAATTGTGATGGTCTCTTTGAACGTCTACAGTTTTGTTCAGCTGTGTAATGTTTCACATAATCTGCTGATCTTATCAAGTCAAACGTAAGATTGTAAGTCGAAACAAAGGGTATAACGACATATTTTACAATAAATTGTGCACTCTTTCGTAGTAAATTGTGCATTATGCACTCTTATCCGGTAATTTCTGCACTATAACCCAGTAAATTACGCACTGTCACCCAGTAAATTACACACTGTTGCCCAGTAAATTACGCACTGTTGCCCATTAAATTGCGCACTGTTGCCCAGTAAATTTCACATTGTTTTCCAGTACAGTGTGCATTGTTGTCAGTATTTTGTGAACAGTTGCCATTTAACTAAGCGTTTCAACAATCTGTCGCCCCCCCCCCCCTCTTTTTGCGCCCCCTGGTTCTGAGCAAGGGGACGTTACTGTCTGTGTGTCCAACGTCTTAGTTACCTCACCTTGGCTTATGTCAACACTAGCCGCTGTACGGTCCCCCCTCATCAATACACATTCCCTCTCGTATTGGCTGGACGGACTTAACGGAGCTGACCGAGTCGGACAAACAAAATAAATAACCGGCCCTGTGACTTGCTTTGAAATAAAGCTGCCATAATGTGTCAAATATCTCCGTTTGGTACACATATACAGACACAGTCAGACACACAGATACATAGAAACACATACATACAGAGAGACACTCAAAGACAGATACAGACTCATACACACAGACTCATACACACAGACAACAGACAGACGCGTCACACAAAGACATATATAGATATACACACAGGCAGATATAGACAATAGACAGACACGACACCCAGAGACAGATACAGACATACACAGACACACACAGAGACAGAAACACAGAGGCAGACGCTCACAGACAGACAGACTTTCACAAAGAATGATATTTTAACACAGTTGTCGTGCAGACGCACTCCCATAAATGTAGTTGATGGGACGTTGTAGTTTATTGTACGTCAGTATCTGAAGATCTCTCAACCTGATGGGCTTTCTAATTTCTACGACTTCATGTCAGTATCTGAAGATCTCTCAACCTGATGGGCTTTCTAATTTCTACGACTTCATGTCAATATTTGAAGATTTCACAACCTGATGGGCTTTCTAATTTCTACAACTTCATGTCAGTATCTGAAGATTTCACAACCTGGTTAGCTTTCTAATTTCTACGACTTCAGTTCAGCATCTGAAGATTTCAAAACCTGGTTGGCGCTCTAATTTCTATGACTTCAGCTAAGCTGTTCAAGACTTTCCCTCAGCCCCAGTCCGAAATAAAGCCCATATAATTATGGCCCTACTAATACAAGTCAAGCTCATATTATAACGAGTCCAATGAGTACGATTCACATGCTGTCTGTTTTGTGACTCATCCGGAAATGACCTTCCAGTGTCACGACCGGCTGACCACCCTCCCGCCCACCCTCTTTTTTTGGCCCCCTCCCTTATGGATAATATATTTAAAAGTTTGTCATCTTAACCAGAAGAACGTTGTCGGGCTTTGATTGGTCAGAGGAAAGATCTGGTCAGTTAGCGGTCGGAATATGTCAAGTGACTGACAAACTGTTAATTATTGCGAACTGACCACATCAAGAAAAGTTGTTTCCTTGGACGGATGGCTCCGTTGTTGATAGTAGCTTGGCAAAAGCGTCCCCCATTAAACACACATTGCAAAGACTTTTGGCCATGCAAATGGAACAGACAGCCAATATGGGCGCTTGATTTAGCCGGAGCACAGGAAGACGGCAAGCTACTCTTCGTGGGTGCTCACTCAAATTCCCCAAAAGGCCCCCGGGTTTGTGGGGTAGGGGGGGGGGTTAATGACTTGTTTATTAAAAGAATTTGAAAAACTGGTTTTCTTGACGTGGCAGTGAATTGAAATGCGTTGACATGGTCATAAGTGTATCCACCTGTATAATGACCATGCCTGTTGCCTGATCATGAAAAGTTTAGAACCACTGTTTTTTTGTTTTTTTTTTGGTGGAAACTTATTATCCAAGATGACTTTGTTCTTATGACGCCAGCGTACTCTCTGAGGCACGTAATTATTTGTTTGCAAGTTATTTGTTTGGAGAGTTCTACAAGCAGGCGCGAACAGCGTTGTTTATTTACGTCTTCTTGCGGCACATCGGGAATTCCCATCTCAATCTCGTTGCCAGGTTTCTCTCTTTTGACAATCCAATTCTGTGATGTTCATAAATCCGTGCAGCGTATCGTGAAATGGAGGCACGCTTGCTGCGAACGGCGATAGACGTCAGTGGTCCTCAAATGTTACCACCAAGGGGCGTCGCTAGAAACTCACCATCTGGAATGCCCGAATGTGTTTGAGAGGTGACAACTCATGCTAAATTTGGGGCCTAAGATAATGTACAAGACGCATTCTGAATCTATCATGTGGTTTGAGTGTGAAACACTTATCCTACCCCATGAGGCTCAGCCATTTACAACCACTGATTACCCCCCTACAGGACAATTACTTTTGGGGTCTCGTTGGCATCCGATGACATGAAATTGAGGTTGTGTTAATATGGAATCACATGTAAATGGAGATGTAATTTTGTTAGAAACTTTTCTCACTTGCATTAGTTTCTACGTTATTTAGGGCACATTAAATAAGGCTTTCCAATTTGTTTGTCCATCTCACCCATAACGAGCCTTCTCTTAAAATCACATTTCATGGCACAAATTGTGATTAACATTTTTTTTCTCCAACTATCCGACATGTTTTTCAATAGTTTTAGCAATGCTGCAGTGAATAGAAACGGGGGTGTCTATATTTATGGGTTCGTGGTGCACACTTTGACTCCAGCAACCCGTGTCACACTATGACTCCCGGAACCCGTGTCACACTATGACTCCGGGAACCCGTGTCACACTATGTGTGTGTAAGACTTGCCTTTGTTAAAGTGTATAATCCTTGCCTTTGTCTGTGTGTGTAAGACTTGCCTTTGTTGGAGTTTGTAATCCTTGCCTTTGTCTGTGTGTGTAAGACTTGCCTTTGTTGGAGTGTGTAATCCTTGCCTTTGTCTGTATGTGTAAGACTTGCCTTTGTTGGAGTTTGTAATCCTTGCCTTTGTCGGAGTGAGCAATCCTTGCCTTTGTTGGAGTGAGCAATCCTTGCCTTTGTCGGAGTGAGCAATCCTTGCCTTTGTTGGAGTGAGCAATCCTTGCCTTTGTTGGAGTGAGCAATCCTTGCCTTTGTCATGCAAAACGTGTATCGTTATTTGTTTTTTTTAAACAGATTGATACGCCATGTGTACAATACAAACACACAATATGGCAGTCAGTTATGTGTACACTACAAACACACAATATGGCAGTCATTTATGTGTACACTACAAACACACAATATGGCAGTCAGTTGTGTGTACACTACAAACACACAATATGGCAGTCAGTTATGTGTACACTGCAAACTCACCATATGGCAGTCAGTTATGTGTACACTACAAACACACAATATGGCAGTCAGTTATGTGTACACTACAAACACACAATATGGCAGTCAGTTATGTGTACACTACAAACACACAATATGGCAGTCAGTTGAGAAAAGATGCCTGTTCTGGTAAAATTGAAGATTTGAATTTTGTTCTACGAAATTAGTTTTTGATCTCATCTATAAAAGGAGTTCTCGAAGTTCAATGCTCACAAAAAATAATAATAATTAGATTTGTATCCCCCCCCCCTCCCCCAACCTCCGGTAAATGTTTTCTCCATTACAGAGATTGGGATTTGAAACAAATTACCATGACTCAGTGTCTTCCCCTGGCTTCATTGTCATCGTCGGCGTCATTAATTACTCGCCTGGGGGTGCATCCGCATCGCTACAACGGGTACAGCGCCCCTGCTTGTTCCCGGCCCGGTTGGCATGCCTGAATAATAACAATCATTATGTTCTCGCTGTGACATAATTGTATGTGTGCAGGGGGGACAATGAGGTTTGTTCGGGAGGCTAAGGAGTAAGATTAGCCCCCTCCCCCCTCCTTTTCTTACTGGGGCAACCGCCTTCATTCGAACGGTGGAATGTAGGCCGGACTGACTCTTGAAAGTTGAAATTGTTGGAAGTAGCAAACTTGGGAAATATTTCTTGACTAAGGGCTTACTAACCGCCAGCATTTTGCTTTCACTGGGTCACGGATAATTTTTTTTTAGAAAATCCCCGGTAGGTCCAAGCGTTACACAAAAAAGATTTAACTTCTAACTTTCTATAAATTATGCCGGCCTTTAAACAATAGAGGCCTACGGATAGTCCTACAGCCTACCTGCAGGTCTTTCACAATATAAATACAGACAGTCCTACAGAAGTCATCAGACAGTCCTACAGTCAGTCCTACAGAAGTCATCAGACAGCCCTACAGAAGTCATCAGACAGTCCTACAGACAGTCCTACAGAAGTCATCACAGTCCTACAGACAGTCCTACAGAAGTCATCAGACAGTCCTACAGACAGTCCTACAGACAGTCCTACAGACAGTCCTACAGACAGTCCTACAGACAGTCCTACAGACAGTCCTACAGACAGTCCTACAGACAGTCCTACAGACAGTCCTACAGACAGTCCTACAGACAGTCCTACAGACAGTCCTACACCAAACCCGTGGCTCTTTATTGATTAATACAATAGTCGCCCCCCCCCCCCCAAGTAAGAAACTGTACGTTTTTACAGGAGTTCAGACGTCACGCGTGACATCTCTCTGCGTGACATCTCTCTGCGCGACATCATCCTGCGTGACAACTCTCTGCGCGACATCATCCTGCGTGACAACTCTCTCTGCGCGACATCTCTCTGCGTGACATCTCTCTGCGTGACAACTTTCTGCGTACCATCTCTCTGCGTGACATCTCTCTGCGTGACAACTCTCTGCGTGACATCTCTCTGCGCGACATCTCTCTGCGTGACATCTCTCTGCGTGACACCTCTCTGCGTGACATCTCTCTGCGTGACAACTCTCTGCGTGACATCTCTCTGCGTGACAACTCTATGCGTGACAGCCCTTTATTTCACTCAGTACTATTTTTATAAAACATGTGGTGTAGAGGGGGTGGTGGTAGTGAAGCGGGACGAACCAAAAGCAAAATATATATGAGATTTTTTCATCCTTCGCACGCGAAGATGAGTAGTAGTAGCCTTCACTTGAACTGTATTTTGTTTAAAGTGAGTTAGATTTACTCAATCCGTCAGCCTCTCTCTCGCTCTCTCTCTATCTCTCTCATCCTTGCCTATTTGATCCGATGGCAAGACTTTGTCTTGACGCCTGGAAACAGACCAGGATGCTGTGGATCAGGCCTGCACAACGCAAAATGTAGGGTGGGCCGTAATACTTTATGAAAACTTGTGCGGGCCGTAATACTTTATGATAAACTTGTGCGAGCCGAAAGATAACACGACAGGGGCGAAAGCTATTTATAAAAATAATAATAATAAAGAATATTTCATTACTACGCGGGCCGTCAAGGGGGTGCTGCTTTAGATGACCACTACGCGGGGCGTCAAGTGGGTGCTGCTTTAGATGACCACTACGCGGGGCGTCAAGTGGGTGCTGCTTCAGATGACCACTACGCGGGGCGTCAGGTGGGTACTGCTTCAGATGACCTGCAGTGCTTCCCGGCAGCAAACTGGGGAACAGAAGTTCCGTGAGTGTCGGACTCATCTAGCCAACTATACCACACGCCCTTCTGAACACGCACCTTCATGCCCTTCTGTACATGCACCGTCAAGCCCTTCTGTACATGCACCGTCATGCCCTTCTGTACATGCACCGTCATGCCCTTCTGTACATGCACCTTAATGCCCTTCTGTACACGCACATACACGCCTTATCTTCTACATGCTCTACCCATGCTCTTCTCCACATGCCCTTATATACACGCCCTCCTCTTCAACATGCCCACATCTGCATGCTCATTTCTATCTAATGTGCAAAGCTACATTCCAATTTCAACATGCCCACATCTGCAGGCTTATTTCTATCTAATGTGCACAGCTACATTCCAATTTCAACATGCTCACATCTGCATGATTATTTCTATCTAATGTGCACAGCTACATTCCAATTTCAACATGCCCACATCTGCATGCTCATTTCTATCTAATGTGCACAGCTACATTCCAATTTCAACATGCTCACATCTGCATGCTCATTTCTATCTAATGTGCACAGCTACATTCCAATTTCAACATGCCCACATCTGCATGCTCATTTCTAAATTCTATCTAATGTGCACAGCTACATTCCAATTTCAACATGCTCACATCTGCATGATTATTTCTATCTAATGTGCACAGCTACATTCCAATTTCAACATGCTCAATTCTACATGACCTTCTCTGCATGCCTATATTTTTATAAATAAATCAATGCCCCTCCACCAAAGAAACATAAGACAGAGATATTTATTTCTTCCCGAATGTTTCCGTCCAACCCTCCACCCAGCAGAATTGGGAAATATTCATCACGCCTCTAAGACCCCTGTTCAGTACCCCCTCCTTTTTTTCCACCGAAACCCGCCAAGAGTTGATGAACCTGAGCCCCATAGTGACTGTCGGAGTTTGTCCCCTTGTGTTGACACAGCCGCTATTTGGACAAAAGTGTGTTTGCTTATGAGCTCCCAGTCCCCCGTAACCCCCCCCCCCCAGTCTAGGGCAGTTTTATCTACCTCCAGGCAATGACAGGTATCTCCTCACCCCCCACCCCGGCCCACCAAAACGTATCGTTGTGACCTCCCAGCTGCCCCCTTCCCCACACCCACAGACCACCACCCACCCTCGGCAAGTTTCAAAATTCTTTGTTGTGAAATTTCTTGCCTTAAGGGGGAGTGAGACTGTTCATTGGTATTGGGTTATGAGAACATAATCTCTTCACAAGATGCTTACCTTCTGACTTTTTTTGTTGTGTGAAATACTCTCCATACAAACTGGTTAGATGTCTGGCGTTGTTTGTGTGTGTGTGTGGACTTTCTCTCTTTACAAAGTGGTTTAAGTAAGATATCAGGCTTTTTGTGGACTTTCCATACAAACTTTTGCTAGTAAGATATCTGGCTTTTTATGGACTTTCCATACAAACTAGTGCACGTAAGATATCTGGCTTTTTATGGACTTTCCATACAAACTAGTGCACGTAAGATATCTGGCTTTTTATGGACTTTCCATACAAATTAGTGCACGTAAGATATCTGGCTTTTTGTGGACTTTCCATACAAACTGGTTTAAGTAAGATATCTGGCTTTTTTTGGAATTTCCATACAAACTAGTGCAAGTAAGATATCTGGCTTTTTGTGGACTTTCCATACAAACTGGTCTAAATCTGGAGTTTTTTGTGTACACACTTTCCATTCAAAGTGATTGCTGGTTTTTAATGTAAACATAATCGCTATATAAAGTGCTGAGATTTCTGTTTTTATGGACAAAGTGCTAGATGTTTATGGTGTTTTCTTATTTATTGTGTCCGTTATACACGGATTTTTTTTGGCTCGGGTCAACACGTACAACCAGCAGACACAATATTAGACACAATAATGTGTAACCTTACCCAACCGTTACATCCAGTTGTTACATATGGATACTGTTTAACATACAGAGGATGGTTATGTATAAAGAATTTTAATGTCCATATCTATAGCTGGGCCGTCCATGTCTATAGCTAGGCCATCCATTTCTATAGCTAGGCCGTCCATTTCTATAGCTAGGCCGTCCATTTCTATAGCTAGGCCTTCCATTTCTATAGCTAGGCCGTCCATTTCTATAGCTAGGCCGTCCATTTCTATTGCTAGGCCTTCCATTTCTATAGCTAGGCTGTCCATTTCTATAGCTAGGCCTTCCATTTCTATAGCTAGGCCTTCCATTTCTATACCTAGGCCATCCATTTCTGTAGCTAGGCCATCCATTTCTGTAGCTAGGCCGTCCATTTCTGTAGCTAGGCCATCATGGCCCCAAGTGAGTTAAGTTAATCGAGTATGATAAATGTATTGAATATCACATGTGCCAGTATTGAATATTACATGTGCCATGTTCGTTCTTCATAACCTCACCAAGTCCACTGAGATGACGTTTGATATAATTGCTTGTTACAGGTAACATCAGATGACTTGAATTCTACTGGGATCTATGAGCAATTCCTGGTCTCATTCAGCCTTTTGACCTTCCCTTGATTTCAGGATAACTTTTCTCCAGGTGAGTTCATGTTGTTTAAATTAACCAATGGGGGCATACATGCATCACCCCCCCCCCCTTTTCCCCCCCAACACTCTAATCCAACCTCTGGTTGTAGTTTAAATTATGTTTTAGTATATAAAAATATAAATAATTTTAGTGCTAGATCAGCGGTTTTCAACATGTGGGTCGCGATCCCTTTGGGGGTCAAACAACTCTTTCCTAGGGGTCGCCTAAGAACCATCGGAAAACACACATAATACTCTACTGTTATGAAGTGGCAACGAAAATAATTTTGTGGCTGGAGGTTGCCACAACAAGAGGAACTGTATTAAAGGGTCGCGGCATTAGAAAGGTTGAGAACCACTGTGCTAGATGAATATGTAACTATTATTTGATTTAAATCCTTTGAACAATTCTTTACCTATCAGATCTCTGAAATGACATAAAGTTTCGACAATATTAATGTTAGGCTTATATGAAAACAGTATGTTTTCTTGAAAGAATATCTACATTGAGTATATTACAACAGTCACTAAGGGCAGAAGTACAGTTTTGTGACATCTTTTAAATGGTGTTGTGTATCAGGAAATGGATTGAATGAAGTTGTATTGGTTTTATATCACAGATTTGATACCATAACTAATGACTGAACCGGCTGACTGACAAAACATATTGATATCGCAACATGGCGGTCAGAGGTCAAGGGCGGTTGACCTTGTTCTCTGTACTGATGAGAGTTCTGCTGGTGTTTGTTGGTGTCCAGACTCAGGCCATCACCACGTCAGACTCCTCCCAGGGGATGTGTACAGTCAAGGGGAGGGTATTCACACAGAGGAAGTGAGTAACTCTCTCTTGTTGACAGGTCTATCCTCCTTCAGCCCCGGCACCACATCCCTCCCAACCATATCCTTCTCAACCATCTTCCTTCTCAACCATCTCCCTCCCAACAATGTCCTTCTTAACCATCCTCCCCAACCATCCTCCTTCTCAACCATCCTCCTCAACCATCCTCCTTCTCAACCATCCTCCTCCTCAACCATCTCCCTCCCAATAACTTCATTGTCAACCATCCTCCTTCTCAACCATCTCCCTCCCAACAACCTCCTTCTCAACCATCCTCTTTCCAACCATCATCTTTCCAACAATATCCCTAAACCCTTCTTTCCACCTTCATATTTATTCACTTTTGTTTACTATGATAATCTCTCCCACAAGCCTACTATGATAAGCTCTCCCACAAGCCTACTATGATAAGCTCTCCCACAAGCTATTATAAGTAATTTAAGACCCTAAGATTTGGTCCACCTTTTGTTATTTTTATGAACATACCGGCTCAATAAATCAAAGACCATATCATTGACCACTAACTGACCACTTGTACATATAATCCCACCAGCTGGTACGGGTACCTGGTCCACAAAGCCTTCCATCGAGACTATGCCAAGATCCAGTACCAGATTACCTACCCCGTCAAGGAGTGCTGCGCTAATCTCTTAATCTACTATGATGACCAGGTCAAGCAGCTGCGGTCATCTATGACGTGCGAGGACAGGTTGGCTGTGTTACCTCCGGATAACAACCAGGTTAAAAAAAATGTTATCTCTAACCTCTGGTTATTTAATCACATGTAGAGAGAATATAGATGTTTGTAAGTAAGTAATTAACAGATTTTAGTTTTTAAATAGTATTACCATCATGTATAAATAATTTGCTGACCCTAATAGCATAATTAAACTGACCATCTAGCTGACCCTAATAGCATCATTAAACTGACCATCTAGCTGACCCTAATAGCATCATTAAACTGACCATCTAGCTGACCCTAATAGCATCATTACTCTAACCATCAAGCTGATCCTAGCAGCAAAATTAAACTGGCCATCTAGCTGACCCTAACAGCATCATTAAACTGACCATCTAGTTGACCCTAATCGCATCATTAAACTGACCATCTAGCTGACCCTAATAGCATCATTAAACTGACCATCTAGCTGACCCTAATAGCATCATTAAACTGGCCATCTAGCTGACCCTAACAGCATCATTAAACTGACCATCTTATCTATAGGTCATCCCACTGAGAGCCAGCAACGACTCAAGCGGCTGCACTCTGTGGAACGAGACGGGGGAGGCCTTCTACGTGTGCCTAGGAGAGAGAATCTTTAGATCATCCGTTCCCAGGACCTGGTTCTTTGCAATCAGCCGATGTGACAGGAGCGGTCCGCTAAATCTGAACTATGTCTTCAACATCACAGGTAACAGGGTGGGGGGGGGGGGGGGGGGCTGGAGAATACATGATGTTTTTTTTTTTTTTTTTCATTTGTATTGGGGTGGGGGAAAAATGGGTTAGGGTTGTTAGAAAAGGTTATCGTAAGTTCTTTCAATGGTACAATTTGCTTCATCCATAGTTACAATGTCATTGTGATTGGTCGGTCTTGATCCAGAATTAAAATGTCATTGTGATTGGTCGGTCTTGATCCAGAATTAAAATGTCATTGTGATTGGTCGGTCTTGATCCAGAGTTAAAATGTCATTGTGATTGGTCGGTCTTGATCCAGAGTTACAATGTCATTGTGATTGGTCGGTCTTGATCCAGAATTAAAATGTCATTGTGATTGGTCGGTCTTGATCCATAGTTACAATGTCATTGTGATTGGTCGGTCTTGATCCAGAATTAAAATGTCATTGTGATAAATCCTTTATGCCGCATGTTTTTATTATTCATCTAGAGCAGCGTTCCCCAAAATTTTAAGTTTAGTAGACGGGTCAATAAGTCTCCCACAAGGGACAGGTGAATAAGTCTCCCACATGGGACCGGTCAATGAGTCTTCCACAATGGACCCGTCAATAAGTCTCCCACTGCACAAGGGACAGGTTCCAGATTTATGGACTATTTTTTTTCTATTTATTTGACCTAATATTATGTCAGAAATTATCTCGAAGTCCACGACAAGCCCATGTGAGAGGAATCAACCATTTCCATTTAATTCTAGTGATTTAAAAAAAATATTTGTGACGAAGATTGAACTTATTTTGTGCGTTCTGGCAAGGTAAAACCAGCTGACCATCACTTAGGGAAAGAGTGACCTAGAATCCATCACTGAAAGCCAGGGCTAGTCTTACTTAAAGAATGAACCATATTGGAAATTTTAAAAAACTAAAATTGAAAAATAATTGTTTATGCAGAATACATTTACTATCAAATGATCAGTGTTTGTTTATGCAGAATACATTTACTATCAAATTATCAGTGTTTGTTTATGCAGAATACATTTACTATCAAATTATCAGTGTTTGTTTATGCAGAATACATTTACTATCAAATTATCAGTGTTTGTTTATGCAGAATACATTTACTATCAAATTATCAGTGTTTGTTTATGCAGAATACATTTACTATCAAATGATCAGTGTTAACTATGTGACTGGTTTATTTTTATTTGTTGTGTAATCCCCCACCATTTCTGTCTTTGACCAGGTTACTATGGTGAGTGTGAAGATGACCCACTGGCTCCCTCGTCAGGCTGGAACTCCTATGTTGGATACCTTGAGAACAATCATGAGTCCTCCAACAGTGAGGACATCTATAAATATCTCTCCATTTCCCTCGGGATCGTGGCAGGAATCGGCCTCATTCTGGCTGCCGTGTTCTTTGGCCTGTGGTTCATGGGGATGAAGAATGCATCCAAGGCCAAAGGAAGCTCTGTGACATCGTCTCAGGCAACCATGACGCAAGATGACATCTTCTATGTCAACCCGTCGCTGTCAGACAGAGAGCAGGCGGACTACAGTCAGAGCAGTTCAGAGAATTACTATGAGGTGATACCGGAGCGTAGAAGCTATGAGAGTATCAACACCGGACTGGCTAATGGTGGGGTCCACCTGCGACCCCTGAGGTCGGTCCACGGATCTATTGGCCACCATCCTCATGGCCATCATCATGCCCACGGCCACTTGCACCATCAGCACCAAGCCCACATGGCCCAGCCTAAAGAGAACCCCAACATCAGGGGCGTTCCCTACCTGTTTGAGGATTATCCACCCCCACCTTACCAACCCCCTCGGCTGCTGGGTATTGCTAAGAACAACGCCCTGGGCCTGCCCCCTGGCCACAGTCACACCCTCTCCCTCCCGACTAATCAGCGACAGCGGCCTGCCCTCATCCATCATGCCTACCACTCTAGTCTGGTCCCAACCTCGGCTGCCCTCAGCAATAACGGTGCCACTAGCAGTGGAGCATCCACCAGCAACAGTGGGATGATGTCTGGGCTGATGAGTATGAGCAATGGAAACAACGGCCTCGGGAATATGATGAATAACAACAGCAGTGGCCTCCTCTTTAACAGCTCCGGCCAGGCTATTGCCAATAGTTTGGGAACCTTTGGCGGCGGTGCTGGGAACACACTCTCCAATCAAGGAGGCGGCATCAACATGACATCACTTGTCAATCACCAGCTGATGAGCAGCATACAGCCCCATTCTCTAGCCAATAGCAGCCAGCCTTCAAGCTCCAGCGGTCCGCTCAACAGCCTGGCCTCAGCCTTGAACTCTGCCAACTGCCCCGCCCCTGCCCCCGGTCAGTCGGAGACAAGTGCATGAAGGTTTGGCCATGACGTCCTGCTCGTGGATGTCATAGCTGGCCAACCAGAGACAATCCTTTGATCACCTGACCCTAAAAAAGCTGGCCAATCAGAGATTTTCTTTTGATCACCTGACCTCAAATGGTCCAGACACAAGCATTCTCACTCACACCAGCAACTCTGGCACTCTTGCAGCTGACCCAATGTTTTAAATCAACTTAGCATCTTTGTTGCATCCTTGTCGAGTTCTACCATGTTCCATGGAACTAAAGATAATATTTAACATTACTTAGATATTGCTTAC
The DNA here is from genome assembly GCA_964017045.1 of Omphiscola glabra. Taxonomy (NCBI): domain Eukaryota; kingdom Metazoa; phylum Mollusca; class Gastropoda; family Lymnaeidae; genus Omphiscola; species Omphiscola glabra. The sequence continues at coordinate 10,260,846 of OZ024811.1, read as the reverse complement.
ATTGAAGCAAGGCAATGCAGGAAGAGGCCTGCAATAATTAGCTTGGCTCTCACACGCTTGCTACTCTAACAGATTCATGTGTTGTACATGGAAGGATAAAAATTGTCCTGTCCTTTGGAAGGATACAAAATTTTTCTTGTCCCTTGGAAGAATAAAAAAAATTTCTTGTCCCTTGGAAGGATACAAAATTGTCTCCCTCCTCTGAAAATACAGAATTGTCTTGTTCCTTGGTGAATACAAACAAAAGGCGCAGAAATGTTTCAAAGATGGATTCCAAAAATTGTCAGATGTGGATACCATCCAATAATACCACGTGTTACCATTCATGGATGCCAAGAGTTAATGTGACGGTGGATTAATTTTTGGTGTCAGTTCCTAATGAAACCTGATGATTTTTATTTAAAACCAGATGTTCACTGGTCCCACTCTAACAGATCTGAACACCCCCCCCCCCCCGCTCATACATCAGCAGGAAGTTTGCTTCATGGATTAACAACTGTTTAATGCTCATCATTTAAAGGCCATTTCTTACCCGGCCAAGGTCACAAGTTTTGATTTCCTTTTTATCCATCCTCCGTGGATAACTGGACCACAAGGATATTGTCCTAGAGCTGAACATGTGACATTGCCCTAGAGCTGACCATGTAACGTTGTCCTAAAGCCCATGCCAGGGTGTTGTCTTATATCATGAAAGGCCAGAGTTAGTCAACCGGGCACTAATGTGGCCTTTGACCTATTGGTCCCCCCCTGGGGCAAGTCTGTGAAGACATGTTTCATGGAAAGTTCAGAACTCAATGTCTGGAAAGCTTTGAAATTTTGTGGCCTACACAAAATTAAATGTGTTAAATGTCTTGAATGTGTTATTGGCAGAACTTGACACATCCATTTATTATTTTTGAGGCATCCATGTCATGTTGGGCAAAGTGTACATTCTTATCAGCTTTTTATCTCTTCTGTGACAGATCTGTTACTTGTTTCCTGGAGATAGTCAACAGATCTGAAACACGCCATCATCATCTGAAACTAACAGATCCTATAGGATACTTTTAGATGTTTTTTTTTAACAATAATCTGATCTACCCTCATGGTGGATTCCATCTGTGGATTCAGAAACCTGAACAATTACAATACCTAGACCAAGTTGTTGTTTTCTCTCAACATTTGTGGATATATCTTTTAATCTTACTGAGGTCGTCATCCATGGATTAGTTGTGCTTTAGTGGACAATATTTCATAACTTTGTATTCAGCTTTAGCACCATTCATGCCACCTACATCTACATCATCTGTCATAATACACAGTGTGTAGCATTTTTCGCTTTCATCTTTTTTCTCAACAAATACCCAACGGATCTCATGAAACATAACACATGAATTAGTATATTAAAAAAAAAAAATTGAAAATATTGGACTTAAAGTAATACTGTTCTATATTTGAGCTTTGGTTTTGGGGGGGGGGGGGGGGGGGGGGCTTTAATTTGGCCTGGAAGGTTTTCTTTCCTTTTTTAAGAAAAAAACCTTTAAAAAAAAAGAAAAAAAAAAGGAGGAAATTCTCCCGAAGTATTTACTATGTTTTTGGTTTGACAGGGCAGATAATTAATCCTCGATGCTTGATGATACATTCCCCTGATATACATACATTTATTTTTTTTAGTTCTCTTTTGTTAAAGGCAAGCAAAGCAATGTAAAACCATGCACATTTTGAGGTCCTTAAGAAGTTGTGTTCAGAGAATTGTCTAAGTAGTTCTAAATGAACATCCAATAGTGTAACACCAATGGCCTCATTTGAAATAATTATTTTTAGGATTACAGCTGTGTGTCATACATAAACATTTTCTAATATATATTTATATATATATTTTTTTTTAATGAGTGTAATAATTGAGACATATCTGATCTATTCATCAACAAACATAATTATGATAAGCAAAGAGCAAACAACTTATTTCAATTTCTGCCCATAAATGAAGGTTCTCAAGTTATCATCTATCTTTAGTCACTTGCCAATTGTTAAATGAGCAATAAATTTATTCATTAATTGCTTCATCCAAAAAAAACTACAAACAAAATTCATGCAAACAGTTTTTTTTTACAATTCTAAAATTAATATTTTTTTAAAAGCTCATTCATTTCTCATGTTTAAATGTTACAGCATTTTGTCCCATCATTGGAGGGAACATTGGAGGGAACATTTATTAAAATTAATTATTTATATCTAAATTTAAACACTATGAAAAATAATGGAAGATTAACTCATGTATTACTTATGATAATCCTGAATTTTATATTGTTATCAACTCCCTCCCTCCTCCCCCCCCCCATCCCTCATCTCAGTGTTGTACTCACTTATTGGTGTACCTGTAAAGTGTACACTTGTGTACACTGATTCACTCAAAAAAAAAGTGCATGTGTGGTTGGAGAAGTTCAAAGATAAAACTTGTTGTTTAAACTGACCTTAAAATCTTGTGGCACATTTGAATGTTAAAATAAGCTCAGTATTTTCTGTCTGTGTGAATCTGACGACCTTCTTTGTGCGAATCTGATGACCTTCTTTGTGCGAATCTGATGACCTTCTTTGTGCGAATCTGATGACCTTCTTTGTGCGAATCTGATGACCTTCTTTGTGCGAATCTGATGACCCTTTTTTTAAATTAACATTCCTTTGTGATTGTTGCATATACTGGATATAGTGAAGAGATGTTTTGCTGAATATAGTGAAGAGACGTGTCTACTGCATATAGTAAAGAGATGAGTTTGCTGGATATAGTGAAGAGATGTTTTTGCTGGTTATAGTAAAGAGACGTGTCTACTGGAAATAGTAAAGAGATGAGTTTGCTGGATATATTAAAGAAATGTTTTTGCTGGATATAGTGAAGAGGTGTGTTTTACTGGATGATTAATCAACAGCTATGATTACCTTGACGCAACTGAATTGTTGCCAATATTAAATAGTATTCTGCCCTGTCCATGACTTACTCGTGACTAACTTACAATTCAATATTAAGCATTAATATTTATGAATATTTTGTTTCATTTATTGGACGGTATTCTTATTATATGGAGCTCAGCCCAGTTGCTTGTTGAGGGTTTAAATAGCTCTTGAATTTGAAAATTTGGATATTTGTTTTTTCATTCTCCAGTAAGGATATTTTTTATTTTTTTTTAAAGTGCTTTATGTAGAATAGATCTGATTAGCAATCATCTACTTTGCAATGGTATATTTTACTTGTACTTGGACAATACATAATACTTTGCATGCTTTAGGTTTAAACATGACATCAATATTATGCTTGTACGTTTCCGTCTCATAATTTTGTATATATCTGTCACACGTCTAATAAAACATTCTTTCCGTCACATGTCCAACATAACTTTGTGGATGTTTCTGTCATATTTCCATCTCGACTTTGCATATATGCTTTATGAGCAAAGAGAGCTGTCAGTGAATTTGATATGTCAAAGGATTGTACCATCTACCCGTTTGCATGCACAGGGGACTTTTCATTTAGGATATCTCAGCAGTATCTGTCTTAGTTAGACTGACCACTGTCGTTAGCTGCATGTCTATGTCAACTTTTACAGTTCAAAATGATTTTTCTTCTCATTGTGAAAATTAAAAATATATAAAATTAATTTAATTAACTAAAACTGTACCGTAACATGGACATAATTAAATATGTATGTTCATGTATTTTGTAATGTAAACACTTATGGGATTTTTGGAATTTTAATCAATTGTGGGCGCCCTCCTCTCTCAACCCTCCAAATCTTACAAGGTCACTACCAAACAATACCAGGGTTTCACAGATAATGTGTCCATAAGAGATGCCCTAAAAAATGGCATATGGTGTGTCCTTATCTATGTAATGGAAAAGGGGGGGGGGGGGGGGGGCTATATCTTCAATGTTACCGAAGTTATGGAAGTATTATCTAAAAATTAAATATCTTGACAATGAATCTCATTTCCTCTAACAAATAAATTCCTCTTGACAGTTTTCTGAACTTAAGTGTCACTTTGCACCAAAGACTCCTCAAGATTCCTCTATCACAAGTTATGAGTAGATGTGTGACAAAATTAGTCAAATAAAAACTTGTTTTTTTCCCTACACTACATTTTCACTTTTCATGGTCACATTATCCTCATATGAATACATACATTTATTTTGAATTGGTCACAATGCTGACTTATTTCAAGTTTATTTTCTCCTGAAGGTTTAAGCTGACCTGATTGTTTAGTATGATAATGAACATTGTGTGTACAGAGATTTTTATGATAAAATATTATTATTGTTTATTTGGATTTGTTAATTTTTTTTTTTTTTTATAAACATTTTTGTTTCAAAGTGATTGTAAAAATTCTTGATAAAATTATTGTTGTCAAAATGTCTACCAGGAAAGTGGGAGTGATCCATTTAGGTTGTTTTGAAGTTGGTATGACTGGTGTGCTGATGGTCACCTTGTCACTGGCAGTAACATCTGTATTGATGATCACCTCGCCTCCGTCAACAAGAGGTGTTTTCATGGTCACCTTGTCTATGACAATTGCGTTAAAAAGCTATGAATTTGTAGCCCTTAATTGAAGTGTTTGTACACACACTCTGTCACATGTTTGTACACATGCACGTACCAACAATTTGAAAAAATAGGAGCAAAGAGAAGTCATAAGATAAACTTTTAGTTGTCATTATAATTTCATTAACCATTTAGTGATAACGTTTGCTGTTCTAAGGTCAATAAATAATGACACTGACAACTTGATGAATTTTTTAATTAAAAATTTTTTTTTTAATTAATTCTTAAGGGGGGTGTCAATTTTGTTCAGATCAGTCAAAAGTAGATGTTAAAATTTTTAGCCATTTTTTTTAGCCAAAAATATATACATGACATGTTCTGATCTCAGTAATTTTAAACAGATTTTTTGTTTTGATCTACACTTTAAGACATGTTTGAGCTACCAAAAGTGTTTTTTTCTACACTTTAAGACATGTTTGAGCTACCAAAAGTGTTTTTTTTCTACACTTTAAGACATGTTTGAGCTACCATAAAAAAAAGTTGTAAATTGTTGCTGAGCCCTCGTAAAGATTTGTCTATTGTATAATTTTGATTCCATGAAGGAGGTGTCAAGGGCATTCTTGAGCTTGTTTGTTAGCTGAAGTTAATGGGTATTATGACAATCTTCTACAGCAAGTAACAGCCCACATTTACTAGACTGTCCATTGAGGTGAGTGAAAAGGTCACTTAGGGGTCATTTGTAAATTATGTCATGGATAAAATGACCTTTTTAGACACCCCCTCCCCCCTGTCACAAATTCTTTAACCCCCACCCCTCATCCCGTGTCACTTCACACCTAAAAAAATCAAAACATACAAATAAATTTCATAAATCAACTAAGATTTTATTATATTTTTTAACATTTTCCCATAATGGATTAATGTAGTATTATTAGATAACTGTGACGCAACAACGATATGCGCAAAAGGTGTGGGCGACTGAGTTCTTAGTACCTATAATACCCGAGGCAAATTCGACCTCAAATTAATGTTTTTAAACAATTTTAAATGACAACACAAATTCTCTACTCCCCCCCCCCCCCCCAAATGAGTGTGACGTAATTTTGTCAACTACCCCTTAGTCAATTTTATTTAATCCCCATAAACGGTGTCCTTGACCTGTGTTAATGGACAAATCCATGTGTTGCCCAGTCAGATATTTGAATAAGATGTATTCACTAGTTCATGAAAATCATTCTTTCATCAAGTTCATTCCATGGGGGGCTGGGGGGGGGGGGGGGGGGGATTCATTACAATTAAAATGAGAATGTTATTGTAGGTTGGGTTGTTTTTTTTTAATGGTTGAATTAATGACCTGAATAACACAATACATTTATTTGTTGACTGACAGAATAAATTGACTGTTGACTGACAGAATAAATTGACTGGCAGGCTCATGATGTGATGTATCTGAGCATAAATATTTGCAAGGTTATTTGTCCAGTTACCAAAACTCCTGGTAAACAGGTCTGTTTTGTTTATATTGTAGATTGAACATGTTACTAACTGCATACTTTATGGTACAGGTACAGTGTTAATGTACAATGTTAGTGTACAATGCCAAAAATCCAACAGACCCAGTGGCGTAAGTTGAGTTAATGTTCAGTTTCAGTCTCTGCTTCCTCTCCCTTTACCACCCTCTCCCTCCTTTACCACACTCTCCCTCATTTACCACCCTCTCCCTCCTTTACCACACTCTCCCTCCTTTACCACACTCTCCCTCATTTACCACCCTCTCCCTCCTTTACCACCCTCTCCCTCCTTTACCACCCTCTTAGGCCCAGAATGACACCCCAATAGGGAAGTGCACATGCCAGAAACAGGCAGCATAGTACAGCAGATTTTGTGTACTCTGAGCTGTCAGATACTAAATAAAAACAATACAAGAGGGGACAACTAGAGGAACGACCAACATACTAAGTAATAGATCTTAGGTTGCCAGGAAGAAAAACTGGGAAATATCTCAAACTATTTTTTTCCCCTCCCTCATCCATGATGTTGTCAGACATAGCAGCCAGTCAAAGAGGAAGTGATACTATTTTATGTGTTGTCTATTTGATTGATTATTTTGTACTTCATTTTGGTCTAAACTCTTTGAGTCTAAAACACTAAATAATTGAATGTCATTTTTTTGTGTGTCTATGCTGGAATAAACTTCAGCTGGTTGTAAGATTGGAGTTTGTCTTTTTTGTTTAACCTCCTGAGTCCCGAGAGGCAAGCTAGAGTGAAATCAACTTGACACCTATTTTATTGTGCTAATAGTGATACTAAAACACTAAAAAAACATTCAAACAAAAAATTTTGATTTTGATATTTGATTTATTTGATGTGCAGTCCACTGGACATCAGGACTCAAATCATTTTTCGCTATATGTAATAAAAAACCAACAACTTGATTTGGAAACTCATGAAATGTTGAACCTTTTGATTGTTTCCATCAATATTTTGATGAACAATTCTACACAGACACATAATTTTTCACCAATCTGCGTACCGGTATAATTCAGACTTCCGTTACAGCCGAAGAAATAACAAGTTTTTTAGAATTAGCTTGTTGATGTCTTGCCTGATGTATCCCTCAATACGAATGTATGGGGCAACTTCGACTAGGGTGCCATGTATTGCAGAATCGATGGCTCCAACTAACCAGTGTTTAGTATAGTCAAAAAAGGAAAAAAAAGTATATTGAGGAACAGTGTCCATTTCTAAAAAAGCAATAAAGTCACAACGTGAGGTGTCGACTTGTGTGACAGACTTCTGAGCTATTATCCTACTTGAGCCAGAAATTCCAAATGGTCTATCAGAGTAATATTCCATATGTTGGACCTAGCTCTTGTAAATGCATGCTTTCAATACCAGTACCAAGAAGACATGGAGCAACTAAGCGTGAAAAACGCACTCCTCCATTTGATTTGGTCATCTTTGAAAAAGATAGAGGGGAAAAAAGAGCCCCTGTACCCAATCCAGGTGTTCATTATCAACAAGCAGCCCATCTCCATGAAATTCCAGATATTGATTCAAATTCTTTTCAAGATGTAGCAGTAGCAGAGAAGGATGTTCCGCTAAATGCAGGGTGCGCTGTTCAACTTGCAAAGTATTTTGTGTTTGGTTGCCAACAAGAACTGCTTCAAACGCCTTCATACCAAATCCAACTAAATGAACCTTTTGTAAGCCTAATTCATTAATTTTGAGATTAACATCTGGCAAATCGAAACAAACTGGTTGGTTTACGCCACAGGGAGCGACTTTCACTTTCTCGCTTTTTGTTGTCTTTGGACAAAGGTTCTTCGTCTTCAAATGATTAATTTTCAGAGATTGATTCATTTTAATCAATGTCATCATCTGTATCGATTTCATCAGAGGACGAGGATATTTCTCCGATATCTGACGATTGTTCAAACATCACTCATAACTGTTGTTCTGTGCAGTAGTTTCTCTGTGCATTGCCTACAACAGTAAAAAAAAAACAACATCAGTTCAGTTTGCATGAAAATAAGACATTTTAATTTTATTCATTTTCATAATTATCAAAATCGGTGATTTTCTTAAAATTTAAAAAAACAAACTGAGGCCTAAATATTTTAGAATGCCTAAATTAAATATTTAAATATATTAAATTTAAATATTCCGACTTGAGATACACTTGTGACTAGATTTAGATACAGTACTAAGTCCTAAGTTTAGTGAACCGTAAACCTAGGTATTTTTCATTATTTTTAAATTTAAAAATTGATTAATAAATTTAAAGAATAAATAAGATATAAGTATCTAAATGCATAATTACTTTGATAACAAGGATACCATTTAAACAGCTAAAAATGAAATCGATTGCACAGAACTATGACTACGACATTTATTCATTTGTGTGTCACTGATCACCGCCGGTAAGTGTTGTTGTTTTGATTAGAGTCCTGTGTCCAGTCGACTGGACACATTTTAAAATGATGAAATAAACTACGATATAATGTAATATTAATAAAAATCCTTATAAATTCATATTCTGTGACATATAATTGTCTTAAAACAACATTGAAATCTTTAGATTAGATTAAATCTAATAAATAATAGCAAAAAACTTACCAGCACCCCCAGAGCGCGTAGTTACACCACATCAGTCGGCCATTTTAAAATTATTTATTGTCTATCTCGGCGTAAAAGTAGGTCAGACTGGTGTAAAAATATGTCCAGCAGACGGTACAAGAGGATCCAAACGAAAATTAGCTACTTAGTTAGAATAAGTGATAGAAAACTATTGTCCAGTGGGCTGCACGCCTGGACTCAGGAGGTTATAATTTTGTTTAGTTGTTCCAAGTGGGAGGGGGGCGGGTGGCTGCGGTTTCAGCACAAGCCACCAACTGCAAAAAATGGCAACAGGGAGTAAAGAATAAGGAAGATAAAACAATTTAGCTTGTTAGGATCGGAGCTTACTCAAATCTAACGTAAAATCGTTTATAAGGAAGCATCTAATGAAGTCTCATCATCAGTCATTGGGTTTGTTTGCCCGGCACTATATAGTTAGTGCAGTACCGTAGTTGTAATAAAGTTACTAAGGGAAGTTCAGTAGAAATTTGAAAAGTACAGTCTAGTGCTGTAGAATTACGGTACAATTTAGGACATTTAAGTCGTCATATCGGTTTATGGTAAAGTTTGGAAAATGAGACACAGCAGGCTTACATTATAAGTGAAATACCATACGGTGTAACTATAGTTCGTTTTACTACAATTATAAACAAATAGTGGGACAAATAACCCAAGCAGCTATCTTTTACAATATTTTAATCAGTGCGTTGAAGGAGATTTGTAACAGTTGAGCGCATCTTTTTTTTGGTGCCACAGATCTCTTGGGTGCCACAGATCTCTTGGGTGCCACAGATCTCTTGGGTGCCAAATATCTCCTAGGTGTCACAGATCCCTTGGGTGTCATAAACCTTTTGAGTGCCACAGATCTCTTTGGTGCCACACATCTCTTGGGTACCACAGACCTCTTGTTTGCACATACCTCTTGGGTGCCACACATATCTTGGGTGCCACACATCTCTTGGTTGCCACATACCTCTTGGGTGCCACACATATCTTGGGTGCCACACATCTCTTGGTTGCCACAGACCTCTTGGGTGCTACAAACCTGTCAATCTAAACATGCAGTGGAGTGTCGAGCAAAAATCTGCGCCGGAGACGAAACCATAATTCAGACGCCCTTTTCCCAAAAAGAGTATATTAATGCAGAGCTGTGCAGCCTTATTTCATGTGCGGCACACGCGAGGCCCTTGTGAGAATTCCCCGGCACAACACGGGTAAAACGTGCGTAAAGATAACACACACTGTAGAACCCTGAAAAAAGACATTACTTTTTTTAAGCGCCTGTTTCGCGGGACACAGGTTGCTGAGCTCTTTGTTAATGCATATTATTTGTATGAAATTTTACGATTGTGGGGTCCTCTGAAGTTCGCACCGGGGATGGGTGCCCCCGCCCCCTTTTTTTTCAACCCCACCCCTCTTTTCGCACAACCATGATGATATCCACCAGTTTTTTGTTTCCATTTAATTAAAAAGTTGTTAATTTTTTATTTTTTTCGTTTCTTACTGCTCATCTGTTTTATTTCTTGAATCGAAGTGGCTATAGGTACACGGATACCAGAATTGATAGGTTGGGATTAAAAAACGAGTAAAAATATTATTGTACGGGAGGGGGGGGGTGTTTGAAATGGTCATTTCATGCGTAACGACTCCTTAAAATGTAGACACGTTTTGTCAAAATTAAATACAAAAGACAATTCGACAATTTAGAAGAGCGTGGTTTCGATCCACGGACCTCTGGGTTATGGGCCCAGCACGCCTCCACTGCGCCACTCTGCCAGGAAAACAATAAATTGTATTCTAATTTTTTAGTTACCGTTTTGAGCAGGTAAAATTGTAAAGCAATTAATTTAATTCGTTTATTAACTATTATATTCAAGTAAAACAGACCAAAATAGCCACAACTGGTGCGACGCCGCTATTTCGCCAACAAAGATATAGAAATAATTTAAAAACAAAGGTGATTATAATTATAAATAAAATAGTTTTAGTTGTGATTAAATATGATGTTAATATTCAACACCGTATAGTTTATACCTCTGGCTGGGCGGGTACAGATGAGCGTCGATTTTCCGAACCCCAATTATCCGAAACGTTGGTTATCCAACTCCCTCCCCACCAGGCGTAGCGAGAGTGTTGGGCGCCCGGGGACAAGATTCATTTTAAAGCGCCCCCTTTTCTTTTTTCAACTCTCAAACCCATTATTTTCATCAATAAAATAATATCAAAGCACAATTTGGCGCCCCTAACTAGCTGACGCACGGGGACATCTTTCCCCCCTTCCCCCTTTCGCTACGCCTCTACCCCCCCCCCCACCCACCAGTGTCTTTTATTATCATTAACTTATTCAAGATGCAGGAGTTTCAGTTTAATTACATTTGGCGCATACCTTGCTAATGGTGATAGGGATTACTTTCTGTCAACTTGACACGCTATTGTATCAAACACATTTGTATTTTCGACCCCCTTGTCCGTATTTGTCCGTACTTTCGTCTCGTCGCTCGGCTTGTCCGTACTTGTGGCAGCGACGACTTGCTTGTCTTATTTCTCCACGAAGGGTAGCGCAGTGAATAGTTTAACGCCATCTGACAGTCCAAAAATAGCATAATTATATCTCCAATGCTGTAAAAATATTACGCAATGTTGTGTTGGAATTATCGTCATAATGTGGCCATTTCTTTTCACAAATGAACTAGCTAGATATCGCTTTAATAGTACTCAGTAGTAGCAGTATTACAGTAATTAGTAATAATTTCGCCCACAGTATCTTCAATGTGTTAACTCAGTGGTTCCTATAATGTTTCCATTCCCAGCGCTTATGCTAAATTTAGATTTTCACCATTCTTTTGCCGCCCTCTCGGATACTACTTTTCAGCTAATAAGTGCTATTTTTATTTTATTCGGTTTTCACTGTTGTTTATTCGCTGCGGAGGAATTGCTGCACCAGGGGCGAAGCCGGAAAATTAGTGCACTTAATATATAGAAAAATTGCCCCCGGGCGGATCAGTTAAAAAAAAAGACAATGTTTGGTAAGCTTAGTGTAACTGTTTATTTTGGGGGCTAGTGGTGTTAATGGTTTATTGGAGGGGGGGGGGGGGTAATGGTTTATTGGTATTTAATTTGAGAGTTCGCTATGACTATTTGTAATACAAAAATGTACAGTTAAAAGTTGTTAGAAGATGATATTTGCACAGGTAACAACAGATTACAGTTGCAAGAATAGTTCGATAATTATAAAATTATTTTGTACTCTTTCAGCAAATCAAATTAATCAAATCCATTGACTGTTTAAAAAAATTATTTTTTAAAATTCAAACAATTTTGGGTTCAGTGCCGGATTTCCCGTAAGGCCAACTTAAGCCCTTGCCCAGGACACTGCAGTCAAGGCGCCTATACAGAAGAAATAACAATCAAAAATATATTTTTTTAAAAATTAATCAATAAGTCTGTTATTTTGAAAAGAAAAGATAAAATGCTGTTTTTTTTAAAAAAATGTATATCCATAATCCATATCCTTTACATTAATTGACATTTACGACTTGGAAACAAAAATTAAATGTGGTGCATGAGGCTCTTTAACCTTGTCATTGAATATTATCCCCCCCCCCTTCTTTTTTGTCCTGATTGTAAGCAGTTGATTCCCCCCCCCCCCCTTTTTCCACCCTTGTTTAGATGCCCCTGAGCAACAACAACAAATAGGGGTATGTGGTCAGCAATGTAGGAATTGGCTGTGACTGTGGGCACATTCGTCCACCCTCATCGTTATTTTGTCCTAAGCCAGATCAGAGGAGTAGTTGTAGTGTTGGCCAAATATCCTCCTAATAACTAAAAATACTGGTAAGCTTTTGAATGATTTTACATTAATAAAATGTTGATAAATAAAACAGTTTCACAAATTCCATCGACTTTCAATACTATCCAATTTTTTTTTGTACACATTAGTCAGTCACCATAGCAAAAAAGGACAATCTCTGTTGAAATGTGAGAAATCGAAAGAATTTGGGTTGTCTCTCTTATTATTATGCTAAATTTAATGTTGAGTTTACTTCAAACAGAAATATTGTCACCAATGTGATAGCAGACTGTAGGTTTATTGTCACCACTGTGATAGCACACTGTAGGCTTATTGTCACTACTGTGATGGCACACTGTAGGCTTATTGTCACTACTGTGATGGCACACTGTAGGCTTATTGTCACTACTGTGATGACACACTGTAGGCCTATTGTCACCACTGTGATGACACACTGTAGACCTATTGTCACCACTGTGATAGCACACTGTAGGCCTATTGTCACCACTGTGATGACACACTGTAGACCTATTGTCACCACTGTGATGACACACTGTAGGCCTATTGTCACCACTGTGATGACACACTGTAGACCTATTGTCACCACTGTGATAGCACACTGTAGGCCTATTGTCACCACTGTGATGACACACTGTAGGCCTATTGTCACCACTGTGATGACACACTGTAGGCCTATTGTCACCACTGTGATTGCACACTGTAGGCCTATTGTCACCACTGTGATGACACACTGTAGGCCTATTGTCACCACTGGCAGCACAAGCAATAAACAAGATGTGCATAAACAAAGGTGTCAGTATGGTGGTAATCTAAGCTGTCAACATGGTGATAAACTTAGGTGTAAATATGGTGGTTAAGTAAGGTGTCAGTATGGTGGTAAGCTGAGGTGTCAGAATGGTGGTAAGCTGAGGTATCAGAATAGTGGTAAACTAAGGTGTCAGTATGGTGACTAACAAAAGTGGCAATATGGTATAGTTGTCAGTGTGTCAGCGCTGACCTGTAGTTTTGCTCAGTCACTCAACCTACGTGGCATGGCAGTCACAAAATAACCAGCTTTGTATATCCAGGTATGAGAACCATTGCTCCTACCACTAATGACATGACACAGGCAATGTGATTCCTACCATTAATGACATATACAACGTGATTCCTACCATTAATGACATGACACAGACAACGTGATTCCTACCATTAATGACATGACACAGACAACGTGATTCCTACCATTAATGACATGACACAGACAACGTGATTAGGTTTAGGTTCCATGACCTATATACAAGGCAATGCTGTGTTAACAGCAATACGGTTGTCACCCACTGCAAACATCTTTGTTCACCCTTCTCACGTGAAGACGACGAACTTTATTTTGTTTAGGTAAGTTACTCAATTCATCTGCCTCACTCTCTCGCCCTTGCCTATTTGTCACAATGCCAAGATCAAGTCAAGACGTCGGGGAAAATAGACAAAGATGCAGTAGATACCAGCAGTGCTTCTTGTATCTCACTGTGCTCTTTATGTGCTCAAAAAACGCAGGAGTTGTTGAGATTTTAATTGTGTCAGTGTCATACTGCCTACGGGACTCCATCTACGGGTTTGACTTCAGAGTTTGCCTACTCTTAGATGAGTTGCCATCCCAGGTAAATTAACGAGTCCGAACTACTTGGGCTGCCGGTGGTGTTGTTTTTTCTCGTCTTCACGATTGACTCGGTTTAGACCGCTCGGCCATCAAGCACCCAGACATGGCATGGCACTGGCTTTCCCACCCCACCCCCATAAACCACTGGCAGAGATGATGCATATATATTATAATTCATAAATAAAACAAACATTTATTTATTCAAAATTTATTGTCACTTCCAGCAAAATGAAAACCCCAAAAGTCATGTAAAGCATGTCTAGCAACAAATTAATGTTAGCCTTAAAACAAAACAACATAAAATAAGGCCCTTGACCAACATGAAGCTGGACATCCAAATATGAGTACTGGACAGATGGGCATATAGTGAAATTACTATGCCTTTTTTCAATCAACAGTGTTTTTCAGAACGTCTTGCAATATTATTATTGTTGTACCGGTACAATTAAATAATGTGTAAAGATTGCCACCTGTAAGCAAAGACAAGTAAAACAATCCTGGAGAATGGGGTGTAGGAGCCTAATGAAAGGCAACAATAAATATCGCAGCTATGAACAACTATGGATGCTTCAACACACTAGTATAACTACACACGAAGCCTTTCTTTATTACTCACTTAACCTCAGGCTTTGCAGCTGCCACAACTGCATTCTTTAATATGAATGCTGGACACAAGGCAGGATGACATCCTGGGACATACAAACAAAGCTGACCAGTGGGGTAGCGCATGGAGGGAAGCTCACAGCACCTGACCAGTGTGACCCCCCCTGAGGTCCAGGTAGGAAAGCCTAACTATGTGAATGTCTCATGTTGATATAAAATTTTTGTTATGTCAAAGAATAAAGACAGATCTAATATGATACTTAACAGACATTTGTGTTCACGGTTTTAAAAGACACATAACCTAAGCCCAGTGACAGTACAATAGCTTTGCAAGCACTGAAAAAGTCAAAGAATTTTCTCTAAGCTTCATTGACTTTTGTTTCTTACTGCTTGGCCTCTAAAAGTAACATTGTCACTTTATAAACCTTGTCACTCTATAAATCCTGTCACTTTATTATTATTATTATTATTAGTTGTCTTACATAGCGTGGTACCCCAGCCTAGGGCTTGGCTCACCGCGCTGTACATACAAATATTAAAAAAGAGACATAATGGTGATATTAACATAAAATACATATATATAATAAAGAACAGATGTATAGAGACAAAACAAAATCTAATGCATATTCACCTCATCCTGTCACTTTACAATTCAAAACATAATAAATACTGATAAACATTTTGACGTAACAAGCTAAATCTGAATATACCACAACACAAGTTTCGTTTGATACTTGATACTGGAATATATTTGTAGAGGAAAATATGACACACGCAATAAAAAGTCACATGACCAACGAAACACAAGTGACAAAAAAAAAGTTCCTATTAGGCTGAATGCCAAAATTTATCATGTAGAAAGTCCTCCACATGATTGACGTTCCCACTGGCCACACAGCAGTTGATGGTGTCATGGAGTTTCTGTGCAACGCTCGGGTCTTTCTTCACCCACTTGGTCATCAACTCTGGCTCCCATTCAGTGCGGACGAGTTTAAATAGGTCAAGTGTTGCCTTTGCATCTTCGACAGAACAGTGGCCACGTTTTCCCACCTGTATGTGGCGATCTACATCAAAGAAAAGGCAACTCATGAAAGATGATTGTGTTGAAACAGATTTAACTGTTTAATTGAAACTAAGTCCATTTGAAGGGCTGGGCATGAAAGGTACTTGAGTCAATTTTAAAGCTTTGAGAAAAATGAGTTTTGTATTTGAGAAAAATGAGTTTTGTATCACAAGTTCAAACAAGAAACTAACATTTGTACTCATGATTAAAATCTATTTCACTTCCATCCAGCAAACATGAACCATGTTTTCTAAAATGATGCAGGAAAAATATTTAAATATAAATCTGGTCTTAACTAATTTTTAAATTTTAAAAAAAATTTAAACTTTAAGTACTTTTTCCACTGGACGGACACTTCATCTAGTTACTTGGGACATGTATAAACATAACATTGAATAGACAACTTTCTTAACTTTACAATTTTGTTAAACTTAGGCAGTATTGAAAGAGTGGAATTGGTTTTGGTGATTTGCTGTAGTAAGAATATTTATTCTGGTACACGGGGAAAAATAAGAAGATTTGAAAAATGTGTTCACGTAGCACAGTAAAAACAACAAAAAAGTCACAAACATTCTCTAAAGCAGTGATCGGCAACCTGCAGCAGCAGCAGCATGCTCTTTCAACGGATAAATGAAGCTGTTTACATTATAAAACATTTAAAAATAAATAACTATAATGCCATTAAGCAGTAAAGTGGCTGCACTTACAATGACGTTTAACAAACTAGACGGGTGGATGAAGCTGACGAAAAAATATATATTCTCATTCATGATTGGGTTGCATTTTAAAATTACATTATGCGCTGCATATGTTAACCTTAACAAGATTTTCCAGCCTTAAAGCGATCCACAGGTTAAAGCAATCCATAAAGCAATCCACAGGTTAAACCAATCCACAGGCAGGGCCCTGTCTGCCGCTCATAAAATGTTCTCCCTGGCAAATATAATTTACAACTTGCTCTTCACTCAAAAATTGTTTGCCTGCCCCTGATCTAAAGGAATTAATTTTAATGATGATCTAACCAAAAGAGAGCTGTCACAGACAGTAAATAAAACAAACCTAAAAGAGCTGCCGAAAGTTTCTTCAAACTGTTTCCCTTGCCTTGCAGTCCAGCCATTTCCACCAGTCTGGCACTACGAGCCGTGTCCCTCACCATGAATTGTAACGGCTGCATTTCTAGAGCTTTGAAGTCATGGTACACAGCGTGACCTATGACAATTTTATTCTGTTTAAAAAAAACAAACATGGCCACTCAAGTACCAGGAAGTTTTAAAAAAGTCAATTTATACAGAATTCTGCCTCTAAAAAAATTCAAATATTACATATATTTATGACATTTCTATCACTGCATATGATATTTCTATCTATCTATCTGATATGTGATGAGCAACTTTTTTTGATATAGCTAGTTCCTTTTTTCTTATTTTTTTAGTTCTTAAAGCTACACAAAACATGGATCTTAATATGTCCAGTGTATTGTGAATTTTCACTGTCACGAAAAAGATTTTAAACACTATAAATTTGTGAACTGTTAGAATATTTAAACTAAAAAAAATATTCTCTAACTGTTATAGCCATGCGTCCATGGGTGGACTTTGTTGACCCAAATTTGAATCACCACTGACTTGTATGGTGTAGCCTGTAGAATTATCTCCCTTTTTGATATTCTACATTCCAACGCCAATTAATTTGGTGCAACTTCCAACCACTCCCTACCCCCGTCTTTGAATGGGAAAGTTTATTTTCACAGAAGAGAAATCAATAGACACTTCAACATTTGGTAGATAATACTCTCTGACCTTCAAGAATTTCTATTTTGGAAATGTCTCACTCTGTGACTATAAAAATGAGACTTTGACTCAGACCTCTACACTTACAAGAGAATACCAAGAGAGAGAGACTTTTCCAAGAAAATATTGACTGGTTATAAACGTGTGATTGGTGTGTTTTGTGATTTTTTAGGGATAACTTTAAACTAACACATTTTGCTTAGGATAACTATTAACTAACACGATTTGCTTAGGATAACTATTAACTAACACAATTTGCTTAGGATAACTATTAACTAACATGATTTGCTTAGGATAACTATTAACTAACACAATTTGCTTAGGATAACTATTAACTAACACATTTTGCTATCATGAGTGTTTTGTATTCAAACAATGAAAGTTAATTTAACCCCATTATAGGCCAAACTGATTTTATTTTTTTTGCATGGATAGTAAAAGCTTAAATAAAATGACTATCTTTAATACCTCTAACTTTGGTATTCTCTTTCTTTGTCTACTGGTTTTCAGTCCCTTTGTTATGTATTGTTCATCTAACAAAACCATTAAAAAAAAAAAAGATTTGTTCCTACCATATGTCATGTAACGCTAATAAATTTGTCAATACATGAAAAGTAAAATGAATTAGCTAAAACTATATTGGTTAACTCTATAATTGATCCATGATGTTAAACTTATGTATTCCATTCTTATCATTTTGTAACAGTTCTAGAAAATAACACTGTTGTGAACTGGTTTGGTCGGGTGAGTTGTTGACCGTGAGAGTGTTTTGTGAGGTCAGAGGTGAAGTTGGTTCGTATTGAACTTTGGTGTATGCTGGGTGGGTGTGGACAGATATAAAAGACAGTGTGTGAAATGATCGTTGGTTGTGAACTGTTAGTCGAGAGAGGAGCCGAGAGATCGTTAGTTGAGTAGAGAAGCGAGTTAGGGTAGTCGAGAGTAAGATCAGTGCCATTGTCGTGATGTTTGAGCAGAGGACGTTTTTGTGAATTGGTAGCTCGTCTGTGTAAATAACTATTAAAGAACTGTTGTATTTTCATCCTGGAGTTTGTGATTTATATCCTGGGATAGTGTTGTAATCCCTAGGTCACGTGGAGTCTACTGGCCTTGCAGTAAACGTACCTACTGTAGGTTTTCTTAAAGTGTGAGAAGGCTGTAACATCTGTGACCCCTAGACAACAAAAGTATCCCGTACCAAACAACCACCAACTTGTGACTTACTTCCAGGAACTTCTTGATTTCTGGCACAGCCAAACCACAAGGTAAAGCCATGGACATATGGTGTGGTCGAATCCCACTCCAGGGTGTCCTGTAGTCTGTGATTTGATCAGATGGCTTGATGTAGTGGTCATAGATGACCTTGCCACTGTAGTCAACAATACTACACCGGGCTGAAACATAAAAAGCCAGACTAATTAGCGCAAGTCAACCTCTTCATTTACTACACAAGCCCCAACCACCTAACCTAAGCATAATTTTGCTATTAGTTTGGCTCTGTCTTTATCACCTACCTAGAGCACCATCTTTGCCATTGGGTCCTGTCATAACCACCTACCTAGTTAACCCTTCTAGCTCTGACCTATTTTGCTAATTATTCCCTGTGGCCCAGACATTATTTTGGAATGAGCCAAAATTTGATAGGCTTGCAAATTATTTTGTAACTGTTTTGTTTGAAACAATTGATAATAACATGTAGAGAATGATCTGTTCAGAAATGGATGAGGGTGTTAAAAATATCCCCCCCCCCCCCCCTTTTCCTCATCAGCATCAGAAACATCTAATCCCAATAATAGTTTCAGAACAAAAGGTTTCATCAAGTGGGTGTAACTCATCGTCAACAATACCCCTAGGTAACGCCATGGAAACAACAGATCCGCACAAAAAACTCAGTAATTGGTTAATTTTAATAATTTAAAAGGCAAAATAACATTTGACTATTCCCCAAACGAATAAACATTCTGCCTGAGACTGTGGTGAACTGGGAGTGTTAAGATTACTACTATGACTAGGACTATGTTTGCCATTAGGTCCTGTACCAACCACCTACCAAGAGCACCATTTTTGCCATTAGATTCTGTACCAACCACCTACCTAGAGCACTATGTTTGCCATTAGGTCCTGTCCCAACCATCTCACAATCCAGTGCCACATACATCCAATCAGGTATATCTAATGTTGGTTGCTGTATCACCACAGGACTGTTGACAGATCAAGTTTTAATGCAGTTATACTTAACTGACAGAGTAACAGAATCAAACTCATCATGTCAGCAGTGTGACAAGCTACAGTATTTTGTAGTCGACACATACTATCAAGTCTTGTTGTACCCCAATGGGCTAATAGTATATAGAATTTACTTTGGTATAATTAGGCTCACTTTCAGCAGAATTTACTTCTCATTAAAACAAACTGATAAGACAATCTCCTTAATAATTCTTAATAATAAGAAGTAGAACATTTTTTAACATTAAGAACGTTTTTGTGATTTATATTCTAATGTCTAATGTATTTGTATGGATAGCTTAGACAAAGGAATTTAAAAGATTTTTTGTTGTTGTTTACTTAGTTATTGTATGGTATAATTTAGGTTCACAATATCTCAGACGTTTGACTCGTGTTAGTTGATGACACATAACACAGCATTAATTGAGGACATAAATCCTTACCTGCTTATGTTTGGTGCGTCCTCTATCAAACTAACTTCTGCTATTTCAGCACTGTCGTTAAATAGCTTTCCAGGAAATGATGAGCCCTCATGTCTTTGATTCTTGGATTGAATCAGTGAGCTCTTATTGGAAGAACATCTTTTCTCCGATTTGCTATCACAGGTGTTGAGTTGAATACCAGATGAACTGTTAGGGTCACTGCCATCAGCTCCAGCCTGTTCTGACCTGCTGTTTCGATTTAAATCTGTCAAATTCCCACCCATCTCTTTTACAACAGCTGGAGAGTTGAGTTTTCTTTTCTTTTCATTTTGATTAAACACGACATTTGATGCATTCCTTTTTAATTTACTAGTAAATGTACATGTTTTTTCGGTGTCAGAGTCTAGAGAAACCTCCAATAGACTACCAGGCAGTTCACTAATGTAACTACAACTATCACCATTCCTACTCACAATATCACATATATTTAGGGAAGTGTCAACAACTACTTCATTGAGTTTAGTTCCAGAGGTTCTTGGAATATTGCTATGATTGGGGTGTGACTTTTTTAATTCCTGTTTTAAGGACTCTGAATATTTCCTCCGGCGTTTGAATCTAGGGCTGTTGATTGGATGACTGATTCCCATGATGCTAGGTCCTACAATACCATGGTCAACATCATCCTCACTGTCACTGCTGGTGAGGATAGTGGAGCCACCATTAATTCTGCGTAACATTCCATTCTTGACTATAGGTATCTCTGACAAATATTTCTTTTGCATCTTCCTCCCCAATGCAGCTTTGCATTTTTTAATGGACTTTTCTTCAGTGTTCAATTTGGGTTTCAGCTCTGTGTTAAAAACTGTAGGCCTCATCTTGTCTATGAAACTGCTTGTATTTGCCGCAGAATGGCTGTTATTTTTTTTGCAAAACTTTTTGGATAGTTTGAGGAGCTCCTCTTCTGTAACATTATCATCTACAACAAATAATAAATCCATGGCCTGTTACTTGACACTCCTTAAGACCATCACTCACGAGTCATAAAGTCGAGGATTCTGGAAAGACAAATGAAATATGCTAAAATATTAGTAGTTAGGCTTGTATTGTCTTTTAAAAAAATAAATAATTATGAACAAGTAAATAAGTAACTTGGATTCCCTCCAAACTCAGAGCAGCTAATTTGCCGAGTGTTGCGCCACAAAAAAAATATGGGCCACATACAGATGAAGTATTAAGGGGCCATACATAAGTGATGTCATGCGTCGTTGGGAATCTCTCATTTTTGTGATGATGTGTGACGAGGGGGGGGGGGGGCTTAAGCAATGTGATTTCACATGAAAAGATGAATATTGTAGTTAAGAATTGCACTTAATAACCCTTAATTACAGACATTTTTAACATTATTCTTTTATACAAGAATTATATTATTTTATTTTTAAAGTAAAATCACTGAGAGAATCAGTACAGGTATGCGAGGTCTGAGAAATGGCCTCTGATCAAATTACCTGAGGAGGAGACTGGGAATGTAGTTACAATGACGGTCGTGAGAATTTATGTCTAAATGTGGAGACGGTAGTCTTAGAATTAGGTCAACCACGTGAAGTAGGACGGAACGAAAAAAAATGGTTGACCTGGGGGAGGGGGGATTTTAGTAAATGCTCTAGGGCAGGGATTCTTAACCTTTTTTGCAGCGCTGCGGGCTCACTCCATTATCAAACCCCCCCCCCACAACTGTATAAATTATATTGTAATAAAATTAAAAATAACGAAGTGGTTGCATCCACCGCTGCGGTGTCCCTAGCAAAACCATGGACCTAGGCCTGCGTACATCGCTGCAAAAATGTACCATTGACCTGGTTTTAAGGTAAGGCAGTTCAAAGTGAACTTGTGTGGTCTTGTGGTAGAGTAGACGCTATCTTATATTATGTGATCATTTACTAGAGATGGGGATCGAATTTTACTTTTTTCTTCTTCTTCATTTTAATTAAAAGTACATTTTATATTTAATTTATTATGTTCATTTGTAACAGTAGTTTTATGAGAATTTTAAAAATATTTTGTAGCAATTGAAATATTTTAAGTATATGTTGAATTTGAAAATAATAAGAAATAAGAAAACAAATAGAAAGTATGATATATAGTTCCATCCATTTACGCACTATGGAAGGAGGAGGTGGTTGCTGATTTTGGATATTTTGCATACTGCTGCGTATAGCGGTTGTCAGAGGGGAGGTGGGTTCGGCAGAAAGAACGTACATTTAATAATTATCTTGAATTTCTGACACTCAAATACATCTATTAACGCCAATTTTAACCTAAAAATCTGTGCAATCAATAATACTTGTGGATGGTTAGCTACAGGTTAGGATATAAAATGCGTTTCATTTACGAAGAGGCCAGATACGACCAAAATAATATAAAGAAATGCTTGCCCTTTACAAAAGTGTGGAACTTACCCAAATATCTCCCAAAATAAAAAAAATGTATATTACCAAATTTTTAAAAAAAAATTACAGTTACAGTTTTACAGGAATGTCGTTCACTTGCGTTCATGCAGGACTCAAGCCCTGGGCACAATAAAAATATCAGGTTTACTTTTGTTTAATCTTAAAGATATTAAATAATTTTTAAATAAATAGTTTTCAGTTTTATCAAGAGTTTTACATTAATTTTACAAGTACTGCATAGAGTTAAAGACTGGCAAAGACCAAAGTTTTACTGCTTTTACCACCGTGGTGTACGCAGGCCAAAGTCCATGCTTTTGCTAGGTACACCGCGGCGGTGTACGTAGGGCCGGCCTAAAAATAATTAGATAAATTAGAATTCATAGTTTTATCTCTTTAATTTAAATAACTTTTTATAAACAAGGAAAAAAATTGAAAAAGTAATGCACAAACAAAATTCACCAGAAAAAACATTTACTGCTGCTAATCAAAATGCATAAAAACTGATTAAAAAAAAAAAAAGCAGCAACAACATAGCAACTATGCTTACCCGGGTCCCTTTAGACTAAATTTAAATGCTATTTGGCAATAATTTGGATGTCATTTGAAATTGTGGTAGTTTATTTTACTTCAACTAAAGAAGTAAGTTTACAAACATATATTCCCTTCAATTATCTTTCATTTGATACCAAATTTTATCTTACAAAACCTACAATAATAATTTAATATTTTTTAATAAACCCAACCTCTCACTTCTGTACGGGTCCAAATAGCCGCAGCCATTCTAAATCTAATAATAAAACACACATAACATATTCATATCATATCAATACTTCTAATTCTATGTCTATATAGGATTATATTATTAATCATCTCTGAACTCTATCAGGCTGTAGTATTTTTTATTAATGAAATGATTGAAAATGAAAGTAAAGTTATGAAATTGTCACCATATATTCATATCATAATCATAGTATTCATAGATAGACCATAGCACCTGACTGTCTAATGCCATCTAGTAACTACGTAATTAATATACAATTTAAAAAATTTCAAAATTTAATAACAAAATGTAGGCCTATTAAATTTGGTATAATACTATTCACTATTTAAATCAATTTGAAATTTGTTAACTTTTGATTTTGTCTTTCGTAGGCGTGGCATTAAAAAAAAAAAATTCATTATAAAGAACTTCATAGTGACACAATCAATGACAATACAAACAATTCAATACTAATAAAGTAATGTTTGACCATTGTTTATAAACTTAATAAATCTTGCACATTGTCGAGTCTATTGTTAATCATATTTGATTATTTAATTTAGGCTACTTTTATGAATTTAAGGTATTTACTAATGAAGTCACACGTGCAGCTCTTGGTTCATAACAAGCCTTTAATACATGAGTAGTCGATTACAATAAACCGTTTCAAAATGTTCGATCTCCGACTAAGTTTAACTTGATTCAGCTTGTTTAATTTGCTAGATCAAATAATTAAAGAAATATCTTACAAAATGGCGACCCGGTACAAATTTTGATAATTATTTTTGGATATTTATTTTATGATAAACTTGTAAATCTGTAGTGTTTAGTTTATCGAAGCACGGATTTATTCAACACAGATATAAATATATTTTAACTCTTTCATAAAATAAGTTTCGCATTCTTTGGAAATTACTTGCACCATATTTGTATTGCAGAGAAATGTCGCAATAACGGTATCTTTGAAAGTTAAAATATAATAATAACAACTCAAATCTATTAAGCTGTGCGAGTGACTGTGTATATTTTTATTTATTTTTTAGACTAGACAATTACCTAAGTAGATAAGTCTATGTTGGCTAATCGAATTACCTTTAAAATGAAGTAATTTATAGAGATCCTGGCTATTAGAATGTTCTCTTGTAACAACCCCTACCATCGTTTGTTTTTAAAATTAAGATAGATCAAGTAAACAAAACTTTTCTACTTAGTTAGCGCTTTTATTAGCACGCGCACAACAATTATAAAATGTAATTATGCCGCTTGTTGTAATTATGTTTTAATTATAAGTTTTATATTTATATCTTTGATCATTCTGGCTCATATGAATGTAGATGGGATTTGCAATGTTTCTCAGTGTTTCTGTGCCTGGTGTTGATGAGGATATTTTACTGGTTGCAAGAGTTACTTAGTGAGTGTATGATGCACTGGGGGTTGGAAGGCCTGAGACAATAGGGCGCAAATGAGTCAAGTGTTGTCGCCTCAACTGTTCCGTTTGAAAGCTTGTTCCAGTCCCTGATTGTCTTTGGCAGGAATGAGCAGTTCCTATACTGGCTTATCGCTGGTATGAGGCGGAACTGCCTGTTATGGCCTCGTCGCTGTCTATGGGGGAGAGGGACGAGTTTCTGTTTAATGCCAGAGTAGTGGACTAGGCCATTACTTATCTTTTAAATCATGGAGAGCCTGGTTTAATAGTCGTCATCTTCATTCCTCCAATAGTGACCAGCCCAGAGTTTCCAGCATGCTGCCAACACTAGAGGTATTCCTGTAGCGGTTCAGGACAAAGCGTGCTGCCTGTCGCTGTACTGCCTCCAACCTGTCGATGCTCTTCTGGGTGAATGGGTCCCAGACCGAAGATGCATAATCTAAAAGCGGCCGGACAAAGGCTTTATAGGCTCTTTCTTTCACACTGGAGTTGCTGATCTTTAGATTACGCCTTAAGAACCCCAGGGTCGTGTTTGCCTAGTTGCACACATTGTTAATATGCTCGTCCCAGCGGACCTCTCTTTGAATAGTAACACCAGGTACATTACGGAGGAAACTGGCTCAAGTAAATGGCCATGCAGTTCATAGTGGTAGTGTAGAGGAGTACAACTTTCTAGAAGTGTCTGGCACTTGGTAGGATGAAATTCCATGTCCCAGCTCATCTCCCACGCCAACCGATTGAGATCCTGTTGTAGCTGGTCCTGGTCAGATCTGTTGGGGATCGTCCTATACACCGCTGTGTCATCCGTGTCATCAAGTAAATGGCCATGCATTTCATAGTGGTAGTGTAGAGGAGTACAACTTTCTAGAAGTGTCTGGCACTTGGTAGGATGAAATTCCATGTCCCAGCTCATCTCCCACTCCAACAGATTGAGATCCTGTTGTAGCTGGTCCTGGTCAGATCTGTTGGGGATCGTCCTATACACCGCTGTGTCATCCGTGAACAGTCTTGCTTGGGATGTCAGTTTGTCGGGTAGGTCATTGATGTATGCTTAGCACTGAGCCCTGGGGACCCCTGACTTAAGGAGGATTTTGTACCTTCCACCACTACTGCTTGACATCGGTTGCTGAGGAAGCTAGAGATCCATGTTTTAGTAGGGCCTTGGATCTCATATCTCTGAAGTTTGTGTAGAAGCAAACTATGATTGACACGGTCAAAGGCCTTTGAGAAGTCCATCACCAACACATCAGTTTGCTTGGTGTTTTCCAGATTTGTCAGCAAGTTTTCTAAAAATTCAAGGAGTAGGGTCTCACATGATCTATTGACTCTGAAGCCATGTTGACAGTCATTGAGTATATTTTTGCTTTCAAGATGCTTCATGACTGCGCTTACGATTATGTGCTCCAATAGTTTGCATACTACGCTGGTGAGAGATATCGGACGATAGTTGGCAGGGTCATTGGAGTGACATGCGCTGTTCTCCAGTCTGCCTGAACATAGTCTGTGCACAGCGACGATTGGAAGAGGATTGTCAGTGCAGGAGCGATTTCTTTGGCTAAAGAAAATGTATTGTATTACATGGAAACTGTTCTAAGATGGTCATGTCTACCTGACCATAGCGGCCGATCATGGCCCACTAGAGCAGTTTGGGTAAGTTGTGACCTGACAGTGCAGTAATGTTTAAAACAATTTCAAAAAACACTCTTTTAGAATATTATATTAATAAAGAGCTAATTTTAAGAGGGTTTTGACTGAGATAAAGCTTTTGAGTGGATTAACGAACGAGACACAAACAATTAGTGTAAATAAAACATTTTATGTTAAGCTTTAAAAATGATTAGACAATAAAGAAACAAAAATAATAAATACATTCAAGTGGAGTCCTGTGATAACGAACCCCGCTGTAATGCAAATTCAGGGGGGAATGTTTATATTTATTAGCACCAGGAATTTGTTTTCAAATTACGCGCAATGGAGTAAAAAAAATGTATAAACTTAATTTTGAGACTGGGTTAAGGTAAACATTTGAATAACAAATAACACGTCACATGACCCTTCTCCTGAGCAATCATTAACCTTCAATCTAAGAAACAGTTCCCGAAATATCGCTTTAACTTAATTAAGGAAGGCCATCTGGACTCTCCCCCTTTGTTTCATAATTTGCAAAGGTTTGCATGAGGCAGAATCAGTTTATCTGCGTGCTTATGGCTTTGTTCAACAGGAAAATGAAGGTCTAAACGTTCACATTGGGCACAGCACAGTGAGTTTTGCTTTTTGTATAACTTCATCTTCAGTTGACTTGATTTTGAACAAAGTTGCTCAATATTATAATATAATAAATACATTTAGTCTGATAAAATAATAAATGGCGTAGCACACTGTACCAAAAATGTAATATAAACACAAATTCGATTCTTCAGTTTTTTTTCCATTGGTACTTAGCATGAAGCCTAGTGTCTCCTTTTCCATAAACTTCACAGTGTAAATATTTCTTTAAGCATCACTTAAACTTAAATATAGTTGAGGGATTGGGGTGGGGGGGGGGGGGGGGTCAATTCTTCGAGGGCTGTATGTCATTTAGCTTATCAAATAAAATAAATACCCAATAGTTATGAAACTATGCAAGATGTTGTAGTACGGTACTTAAACATTCTTTATGTAGTTCAATTACCGGTACATCAACATGTACATGCAGTCGTCGGTGTTTATCATTATCTCATATGAACATCCAAATAAAATATTTTGTATATTCACATTATCACCATTTTGATCCTCCTTCTAGGGATGTCATTTAGGTAGGTCAGGGTGGGGCATTTGCCCCCCCCCCCTGAATTTACAGGGTTTATTTAAATTGCTATGTACTGAAGCGCCCACAGTAATAAACAACTTAACAAGTCGACTAAGTTATGGAAAAACCATAAAGCACTGCATGTCAATCGCAAGGGAACACACGATTTAGTTCAAATAAACCCTGTTGTAATTCCCGCTGGATGAGACTTGGCGCCATTTTAAGTGTTGCTTTGGTCAAGACATCGATCGATGTCAGGTGGAGCATTTGCCACGGACTGCAATATTACAAAGTTCGTTATCCCCACAGCTTTCACTGCACTACAGATTCTAAATCACGGGTATCATTGAATCCGCATTTACACACATGTGCATTTAACATATGTGCATAGGGCAAGGGTCAGCGAACCGGGGTAAATTACCCCAAATGGGATAAAAGGGAAAATCTTGGGTTAATGAGGGCTTATTAGAAATGCATAAGATTGTATAAAAGTGAGTCCTCTGTTATGACATGCTGGTACTCTGTTCCTGACAACACGGCATTTGGCCATTGTGACAGAGAAACAAAGGCATCAAGTTATCTTTAATGGTGGCTTGATAGCTGGGAACATGTTAAATAAATTTAGGACTGCAAAGACTTTCGTTGAAACTTTGAACATCAAAAATGCAAAAGAGAAGAGTGTGAAACACTCAAACAACCCACATTTGCAAACGAGGAATTTCCACTCCGATGAACATGAAAAAAAATCAGAGAAATTGATTATAAGACAGTGTCCAGTATTTTAAAACGCTCAAGTCCAAGACCTATCTTGTTCACGCCAAATGGGTTTCAACCTCATGACTAAGAAGTATATATTTTTTCGCGTAAGGTTAGCAAAACTGTTTAAGTTTAAGTGTCTTTTAATGCCTCAACCTTGTGTGTGGATATAACCGGGAATTTAATTTATTTTGCGCTTTTTAAAAAAAAAGTATTTAAAAGTTTAGATTTTGTTTTAAACTAACGTTCCCATATATCAAAAATTATTAGCCATATTTAGGTAACGTAAAAAACAATTTAAAAGTTGATTAAAATAGTGGAAATAGATCATGTTTTTTTAATGAGTAATTATCTTGTACACCGTCCTGTGTAAAGTTTAAATCAAAGGTAAAATAATTTGGTTGCAGTTCTTAAACAGTTAAATTCTGTCTTCATGATCATAACTATACAATGTTAACAATTCTTTTAGTTTTAGAATTGCTGATCACAATTTGAAATCTAAATTAAAAAACACTAACTTTAATTTGATAGCTCTACAAATACTACCTTTTGTTTAGTAGAGTTCTTTTTCATATAAACGGATAACAAAACATACTTATTTATATGGGGCAAAAAAACAGCTTTCCCTGTACTTTATTTGGGACAGAAACAGAGTTAGTGATGTGGCAGATCTATTTTTCCAGAATGCAATTTCTGTATATGAATAATATTAAATTTAAAAACACAAATACATCAGGGAAAAACAACAAAAATATTTTTAAATCTCAAATTGATGAAATTAAATAATGACATTTTATTAAACAAAATAAGCAATTGAGGAACACAAAATTCCCTGTAAACACAAATTTTCCAGCTATCACTCTGATAACTCTTCTGATAGATGACTCCTTGTTTATTCATAACCCCTGCAAAATAAAATAACACCTATCATTAGGGGGAACACATTGTCAACTAAACATCTACTAGAGCAGCTATTTAGATTCTTGACTAAAGTGCAGATGATGTATCAATGTATGCAAGCAAGAATGTAAGTATGAGGCCTTCAATTCAGGCGGATGTATGTATAAATAATTATTGGTATCAAAATAGCTCTGCATCAGTGTTTTCCAACATTTTTTGCACCCACACCTCACATGAGCACCTAAAAAGGTTTGATGTCCTTTTGTCTTGTCTGACTGCCCCCACGCCACCCTTTTGTCATGTAAATATATTTCCTACTAAGACTGCATGTACCCCCAAAACCTTCAAATTGCCCATCTGTGAGGCAAATGCCCCTGATAGGAAAATATTGAATGCTCTACAAGATAACTGAGGTGATGAATGAAGACATCTTTTTTTTAACTGTGCAATATTTTCAAATTACATTATGTTACAACTTTAAAATGACATTTTTAATGAATAAACCAACAGATTTTTAATTGTAAGGAAAGTCCTTTCAAAATTGGTGTTCACATGCAATATTTGCGTTAATAAGAACTAAATTGGAAAATATCTAATATTTAACACTTAAGCCAACTGCGATTATGGCCCAGACAAATAAGAAAAAAAGGCCTCTAACGTTTCCCTTAAAATAAGTATAAATGCCAAAAAAAAATAATAAAATTTTTTGGGAAAAATAAATAAAATAATGGACTTTAAAAAAAATGGAAATACTTATTGTGGTATGATATATGATAGATAAATTAAAAGGATGTTACATTAGAATAGTGCAGGGGTAATGGCCAGGAATTTTAGCCGTTGTTTGTACCAATATAATATTGATTGAAAAATATGGGATGCATTTCTGAAAAAATAAATTGATTCATTCCTTACTTTATTTTAAGATAAAAATGAAAGACATATGTTTAAAATTAATGAAATGAGTCAACTACATTTGACAGTTGAAAGGAAAAGGTCACAATAAATACATGTTATACTAAATCTTAACTCCCTCACCCACAACATAGAAACAACTACTAGGAAAAGAACAAAACATACCCCCGACTGTACAGTGATCACAGATTAATAGTAAAAAAAAATGGTACATATGAATGCAAATGTGGGTACAATAAAATTGTGTATGTTTAGTTTGACATTATTGTGTCAACAAAGCCAATATTCAGTATCAACATATAATATCACTAACCAGGTATGTAATTCTAAGATTAATGTAAGAATAGACTAATATAAATTGCAAGTATTTCCATTATATAAGAGCAAGAGACTAAAATAGTGAGAGTAGCTACTATTTAATGATGACAGTCATAATCAGGATGAAACATATTGACTGGGCTTTGTAAAATTATTCCCCCCAGCTGTGCAATTTCCATACTTCATTTATAATCCTAATACTAGAACAAAGGGAAGAAACCATGATTTTTCAATTATTTTAAAACCTGTACTTTATTGGTTTTCAATTGATTTACTTGTTAAAAAAAAATTTCAGCTGCTAAATATTAATTAATTTTAAACAAACTAAATACAAATGAATACAGAAATGGCTTTTAAGTTTAAAATACCTGTAACATAAATTACCAAAAAATGACATGCATTGACTAAACAAAATTAATTTTCAGCACCTCGGTACAACATGTGCTAGATATAAGAAGAACCATACTAAATCACTTATACATTAAAAACTAAACAAGATAAAAAATTTAAGATTTTCTTAATGGAAATCACACATCTGCATAATTCTTGGGAGATTCTTGGTTTCGATTCTCTTTTAAAATAATGATGTGGTGTCAGGATGCAACAATTATTACCCCTACCCTTGAATGATGCATTTAGTCGAGAAAAAAACCATTTAGCTGTAACTCTTTAAAAATTAATTGAAAACAATTCTTAAAATAACTCACTTGATCATGTGTGCTACTTCCCAGTTAGTATCTGACACAATTGGTCCCCTGAGATCTACACCAGCTTTTGTGATGACTGCTACTTGGTACTAGAGGAGGTCAAAAGATATCAGCACCGTATCAGAAACACAAAGCAATTTATTCATTCTGTTTTAAAAAATGTATACTTAAGTCAAGCCATAATCTATAAGTCTTCATGGTTGTCTTACTATAACAGGAAGAGTACAGAAACTTGATAAAATAAGTGAATAAGTCATGCCACAGTTATAAATATGCAATTATACTGCATATTATTTAAACATTAACACTGCAGCTAATGAAGTAGACTCTACCCGTATTCCAGCCAATGAAGTGCCTTAACCCTTATCCCAACAGCTGTAGCATTAACTGCTTAACATTAATCTAAATTAGAGAGTTTATAATATTAAGGAATGAGCATGTTGTTACCACATATCCCTAGATTTAATCACTCACCTTGTTGAGGGCCCTAGCATCTCTGTAAAACAAGAGTTTCATACACCTGTCAATAAGTCTCAATGCGTCCTCTAATCCCATATCAGGTTTTTTCTCCAAGGCATCTCTAATGATTGGCTGGAGAAAGACAGAAATCAAATCATCTAAAAGCACATAAATATGAATAAAGAACTAAAAATGTGAGACAATGAAGGTTGTATAATCATACAATTAAGTTTCCATTAAAACATAGCACACATTTTATGGGAGGAAACAGACTTACCAAAGCTAGATATGCACCAAAGCCACTAGCCAGTGAAGGAGCTTCATAAGCCATGCCAATCTTGTCAACATATCCCAGGTATCTGAAGGAAAATCAAAGAAAGAAAAAAAACTGGTAAGGATCCATTTTAACGCAAACAAGAATAATAAATACATTATTTAGAATTAAATGTCTTTTTATGCAATAATAATTAGAAAATCTTTGGTCCACTTACGGTTTGTCATCATCTAATCCTGCTACTATGTAGGTGTTCCACAGTGGATTAAATTGGCTTCTTCGATTGTACAGGACCCTTGTAAGCCAACAATGCAAGCTCTTTGGTGTGTAACCAAATCCATCATTTAGACATTCTTCATCAATGCTAGAAAATAAATAACAAAGTTTCAAAGCGGTGCATTCACAATAAAATATATTCCAATATAAAAATAAAACTTTCTTGAGATAATTTAACAAATTCCAAGTATAATAATTTTTTTATGGATAAAAATCATGACATATATATTATTAGCATCAATTAACAGCTACAATATGTATACTATTGTTAGCAAAATTTGCATTAAATTTTAAGGTACCGTAATGAATAGGAATAATGCCAGTTGGAACAAAGCAATAACCACAGTGAAGTAATAATAGACATTGTCTCTACAGATATTTCAAATAATGTCCTACAACCAATCTAAATCTAATCACCAGAAAGCATTTCAGTCAGATTACTTGCCAATGAACTTGATAGTTTTTATTTTTACAATTTTTGAACATCTATAGTAAACTAGTAGAATACACATCTTCTAAGTATTTGACATCAACCTGTTTCATATAATTTTTTGGTATTTGACTCTTCATAGCGATTATATAAAATGCGGATCACACTAAACTATAAAAATTACAACCCAAGAGTGGACTTACAGAGTGATTCAGACACTCATTTTTATAGTATAGAGGACCTTTGTTTTTTTGTAAAACAGTCTTTATTTCTAACATAAGGGCAAGGGATTACATCACTATGTGTGGAGGATGAAGATGTATGAATAGTACATTAACAGAACTATTATTTTAGGTTACACACTACCCAGTATACTATAAATAATGGTATGACTTATACTTTTGAGTAAAAAAATATTAAAATATTTGTGATAACTGACCTATTTGTAGAATATCTATTTGCACTCAGCTATATTTAGGTCTTTAGATATTGTAATTTGAAGTATTACTATGAAGTCTTGTTGCTAATACTACTTGAAAGACAACAAAAACTTAAAACGTAAAAGAAACAAATTAGAATTAGAGTGCTTACACTTGTTGCTGTATAACATTAGAAAGATACTGGAAGTCTGCATAATCTCCAGATGCTCCAATGACTGTTGAATCATTAACCTTGAGAAGTCTGGGACAGTCACGGTACTTTGAAAGAGAGCCATATGAGCCGAGCATATCAGCAGCAATGACAACACCTCCATTGAATTGGATCCCCAGAACAGAGGATCCCATCACCACTGGGTTTCTGATTTAAATAGTTAAATGTAGAAAAAGAAACTAAGGGTATTTCAGCTTAATCAAGGTGCATTTTATTAATAATGATAAATAATGGACCTAAATAAGTAAATAGAGAGCTCTTCTCTTAAAAATAATTATGGCTAGTTACTAGTTTACTAGAAAGAAACATTCTCTCACAAATAATGATGACATAGCAAAGCAGGTAATAAATGCTAATTCAAGCATTTCATGTATGGTGCCATCAATATGTAATATTGTCTGCATTTACCATTTGTTTTAATAAGCTGTTGTCAGTTGTAGTGTATTTATCCACGTATCGATAATAGGTAACAAAATAATAATTGAAGCCACACAGTAAGAACAATGACTAGTATTGTAATAAAAAGAAATTGGACTTTTACTTACAAGGTCCGTTGTGAAGCCCCATTCGTAGCACCATTTTTTATACCAGGGAAATTATGTAGTTGTCCCGGTACAGGACCATCAGTCCAAAAAGCTCCAGGATTTCCATTACCAAACATACCTGACGTCGCCATTTTTCAATGCAAGTCACTATAAAGTAAAAAATTAAGGATACTTCAAGAGGAATTAAGAAACGGTTAAATGTTACAACATTTAAACATTACATTATTTTTTATTGATTATTGTAAAAAATAATTCAAGTATCCAATATTATATTCATTAAAAAAAGTAAAATATATTTTAATAATAAAAAAAATTATTTTTCATTTGTATTATATATTTTCAATCGCGTAGAAAGAATAGCGCATTTTAAATTATTAAGCGATAAAAAAGTTTTTAGCCTAGTGACATTTTTGTAAAACAAACCTTTGCTGAATTTGCATCAGAAAAATAATATATTTTTTTAACAATTGTGTACACTGTTAAGCTTATTTACGGAACACATTCATTAATTAAAGCTATCTTACATTATGTATGTGTATACTTTCTAAACATTAACAACTTTGACAAGCAGTAGGTAAGCAAAAGTAGATACTTTTCAGTTGTTTTTAATTTTAATTGAATTTAACTTTTAAGTTTAAGTTAAACTTAAAAGTTTAAGATGATAATGATATAAACTATAGACTACTAATTTAATTAGGACACAGTATACTTAATAAGTCTTAATTAGTAATTAACTGGTTAACTACCATAAGCCGCTGGTAGCGCCTAACTTTCCTTCTTCGTGGCCATTAGCTGTTTTATGGGCCATGGTTTGTTTCATAAACTAGTATACTGTATGTCTCGTATGCGCTCCCACACCATTCATGCCATTGCGACAAAACTTTGGATAGTTGTTGGCCACCTACCCGGGCATTTAACTGAGTCATTACAAAACTTTTAAAATATTCCGTTTTCGGCCGTTGGCCCTTAAATTGTTTTTTTTCTTAAAATGAGTTTGTAAAAATAATTTCCGTATGCGCTCCTACACCATTTATTAGAATGCGATAAAACTTTGGTCAGATGTTGCGAACACGCCCGCGAAGGCTTTTGATTTATTAAAATCGTTTTAAAATATTCCAATTTGAGCCAGGGGCCCTATGTTCGTTTTTTCTTATATGAGCTATATAAATATACTTTCAAACCGTTTGCACTCCTGCACCATTCATGCGATTGCAATAAAACTTTGGTAAGTTGTTTTCCACAAGCCTGTGCATTTTACTGAGTCATTACATCACTTTTAAAATATTCCGTTTTGGTAGTTGGCGCCAAATTAGTTTTTTTCTTATATGAGCTTTGTAAAAAATAATTTCGGTATGCGCTCCTATACCATTTATCAGAATGCGATAAAACTTTAGTGAGATGTTGTGCGAAAGCCTGAAAAGTTTTTGAAATTATTACCACCATTTTAAAATATTCCGTTTTGAGCCAGGGGCCCTAAGTTCGTTTTTTTCTTATATGAGTTATATAAATATAATTTCAAACGGTATGCGCTCCTACACCATTCATGTGATTGTGATAAAAATGAGGTGAGTTGTTGTCCACAAGCCGGAGCATTTTGCTAAAGTATTATTACCCTTTTAAAATATTCCGTTTTGGCCCCAAAGTCTTTTTTTTTCTTATACAGCTTTATAAAAAGAATTTCCGTATGCGCTCCAAACCATTTATCAGAATGCGATAAAACTTTAGTGAGAGGTTGTGCGCACGCCTGCAAAGGTTTTTAAAATGTTACAACCATTTTAAGATTTGTTTTCCGTTTTTAGCCAAGGGCCCTAATTTAGTTTTGTCCTATATGAGTTATATAAATTAAAACGGAGCTAATGCATGGATGGATCATATACAAATAGCGACATTAAATTGTGTGTGTGACATAATAAGTAGGTTTCTGAAGTAATACAATTCTACAATATTCCGTTTGTGGCCGGGGGCTCTAAATGCGTTTTCCACCCTTAAATTATCTTTATAATTATCGTATGCATTCCTATACCATTCATCCGATTGCGATAAAAATTTGGTGAATTGATATGCACACTCCCGCAACTGTATCTAAATTAGAATTTTACAATATTCCGTTTGAGCCTAATTTCGTTTTTTTTCTTATTAACTATAATTTCATACAGAGCTATTCCATAGGTGGATTGAATTTAATCAAATACAAAGAGTGATATTTCAGTTTGTATGTTACATTATAAGTAGGTTCTGAATTAATACCACAATTGTTGAATAATCCATTTTGCGTGGGGGGCCCTAAATATTTTTTATGTACTATATTGGCGCTATAAAAATATAATTTTCGTTAGCGTCCCTTTACCATTCATCCGATTACGATAAGAAGTTGGCAAGTTGTTGTGCGCATACCCGCAAAGGTTTCTATTTTAGTACAAACATTTTACAATATTCTGTTGGGGTCGGGGGCCTCAAATTCCATTTTTTCTTATTTGAACTATACAAATATAATTTCAAACAGAGCTATTTCATAGGTGGATGAAATTGAATTAAATACAAATAAACGAAATTTTGTTTCTGTGTTACATAATAAGTAGGTTTCTGAATTAATGCAACCATTTTACAATATTTCATTTTTGCGGGGGGGGGGGGGGGGGGGGGGGGGGGGGTCCTTAAATTTGTTTTGTTTTCTTAAATGAGCTTCATCAATATAATTTCAAACAGAGCTATCAAAAGAACAACCCTCGAACAAATGCCAACAGTGGCAACAGACAGCAAATTTAAACACAAACATTTTTTTTCTTTGTGTGGCATTGAAACGCATGCCTGGTTCTCGCTAGTTACTTATAAAATTAAGAATAAGTTACGTCATTTAAGACTTAACTGACTTAACTTATTCTTAATTTTATAAGTAAGTGGATGTCTGCAATGTCTAAATACGATTTGGCTAATGAATAAAAGTCTGTGTTTGTGTTGGGGGGGGGGGATGTGGCTGGCGATGAGGAGGACAGATATTAATGATATAAGTATTTGCTTATTTATTTTTTGTTTAAGTGTGAAAAAAGACTTTCCTTTATTCAAATATTCTTAGGCACAGGCCTAAGTTTAAATATAAAATTTGAGGATTTTTTTCTTGCGATTGATAGCATAGTGTACCACCAAAATTTATTTTATGAATAGCATGTCAGTATCATTAAAAATATGCGTTCATATTTATTGTTAAAGTTACGAGCATTGACAGAAAACAGTAATTAATTGGTTCCAGAACCGGCAAACGTTTTTTTAAAAAAAAAAAAAAAAATTAAGACTAAGGGAGATAATAAATAATATACATACTCGATGTCAAAGAAACACTTATTATTTTTCGTTTACCAGATAAATAAAGGTTTTTTACTTAGCTTTACTCATTTCAAGGGACATAAATCTTTATAATTAATTAAATTAAAAAAAAACAACAATTATTCCGAAACAGGATTCATTATTATTTTTTTAATGGATAACATTTTTCGTCTTAGCATTTGCTATTTTTATAAGTACTATAATTTTTTTATTGAATTAAATACTGTTAAATTTTACTATTTCTTAATATTACTTGTAAGAAATTTAAAACAATGAGATTATTTCATTTGTTGCTAAAGTGGGGTCTGAGAACCTTCAATGTTGGCTATCGCTTCTCGGCCTTTTGGCTAAGATCAAAGTGTAGTATCTGTTCTTATCAGCTTAATATCTGATACGTGGCTCATTGAGTCACTACGATATTAAACTGATTTTTGGAACTAGGTGAGATGCCCGGGGCTTGCTCCGCTCTCGCCACGGGTCGGCCCGGTATTGCAGTTCTTCCGGGAATGGCCCAACAATTAAAAGTGAAATGATTGGAAAACTGTCAAATGACGTTATACTGATAATTAATGTACTTCGGTTTGGGCGACGTGTACATCCTTACCAACTACCAATAGGAGATAGCCTGGGCAGCACCAAAAAAAAAGAAAAGAATTGAACATTTGCTTCAAACACAACTTTTAAGACCCAGATAGTCATGAAGTAGGACGAATGAAGGACTGAGATCAAGTATGCTTGTTTTCAGTTTAAATCTATGCTTTTTTCTACCCAACATTTTTTAAAACATTATTATTTCAGACTTTCATATAATATGGCAGACTAATACAACAGTGATCTTACTTCCTAACAACCTTATGGAAAAATGTCAAGACAGATCAGAGCAGTTCTAATTGATCTAAGTGGGACTTTGCATGTGGAAGATGACGCCACACCAGGAGCCCTTGAGGCTTTGACAAAGTAAATTTTTATAAGTATAAGTTTCAACCAACACTGATGAATTTTAATAAATTCCTTTTCAAAAAATTCTAAATAAATAAGATATTCAGCATTCAAGTGTGATACAGGTTCTATATTATAATAATATTAAAAAACGGTAGTGCATTGAAAAAACAGGCAAAAGTGCTAAAAAGTCAGTATGCTCAAAACCAAAGTGAAACAATTTCTGATACTTTATATTTAGGAACAAACAATGTGTACAAACTTAAATTTTGTTTTATAACTTCTTTTTTCCTTTTTGTTATCATTTAAAAAAAAAAAGCCCAATCATTGTTGACCCCATTTATCTTAATTCCATATTAATTGCAATCAACATTTTATTTCACAACAACAATAATTTCTTGTAATTTTAAACCACTTGTGGGATTTGTTTGTGTGTGTTGCTGTTTATAATATTTCAAATGAATTCAAAATTAGCCGACTGGGTGGCCCAGTTAGTAAAATGCATGTCAAATATGCTGACAAGCTCGGCAGTGCCAAATGTCATGAGGTATAATCAGGGTCCAGAAGGATGCTATCATCATCAATGACGCAACAGCCCAGAGAGGGCTCTGGCCTGCTCCATCGCATCCTACCACGCAGACTGATCAATCGCTATTTGACTCCATAAATGGATGCCCATCTCTATATCATCAATCCATCTCAGTCAACCAGTGACCCTTCAGCCCTATTAGAATGCTAACCAAAGGTAAAATGCATACACTCAAATAAACAGGGTCATCCTGGCTCAGAAAATATTTTGAATTATAAAATACTGCATTGTATGGAAGAAAAGAACCACTGGACAAACTAGGGTATAAATCAAATAAAAAAGTTCTTTATGGTTTAGTAATAATATTTCTAAAAGGTATCTTTTATTTGTTTCAGACTCCAGTCCAGGAATAATCTTCATATTAAATTTGTCACCAACACAACAAAGGAGAGTAAAAATGTTCTCCTCAAAAGACTGCATCAAATAGGATTCAAAGTTGAACAAAAAGATATCTACACGTCTTTGTCTGCAGCTAGAAAGCTAATTGATGACAGGAAACTTAGACCATTCTTCATGATTGACAGAAAAGCCATGGAAGACTTTGAAGGTAATTCATGGCTTCTGAATTTATTACTAAAATTTAATAAGGTTTCATCCATTTATTATGTATGCAATGACAAGGGAATTGGGGCAGGTATTGAGATTCAACATACACATGTGTATGGGGGAGAGGTCTTGACAAGTGCAATCAACAGTATGCACCAAAACTAACAGTACTGAAACTCCAGTGTCTTGAAAGGATACATGCGTTTGTCAAAGGAGCAAAGTTCCAGCCGCCATGAGTTCCCAGTAATGAAAAGGAATATATTTTAGTCAGTTGTTGGAAATGTGTCTCTTGGAGGAGGGAAAAGTTTTCATAGTTACCCACTATTTTTGCTTGAATTTAGGTGGTGGGAGGGGGGTGGTGTATTTGACAAAGGTAGCTGAACAATTCTGAGACAGTTTAAACAAGACAGCAACAAGTGAAAAAGTTATGCTGTCCTTTGTTACCAAATTTTGCCATTCTGGAAAATAGACTGTCAACAAAAGATCTGATTCACTATTAAATGAATGTAGCTTTTATTGGAGAACCACACAGTCCTATAAAAAACAACACCATGGCCATAGAAGTTCCGTAATACATCATCCTGGCTTGCACATCTGGCTTCATCAAGTGTTTTCTAACCTGCAACTGGTCTGAAAATGCACCTATGTCCTTGAACAATGGATGAACAGACATACCGCTGATGTTCAGTTTCAAGGATGCTTGTTGTAAAATTGGTAAGGGCGAATGCAGCATATGCTGGGGAACACATGTTGAATTCATATTTATTGAAACATTTACTGGTCAACCATAGTTCCCTTTTCTTTGACACAGTATACCTTCTAAACAGAAATTTGTTATTACTAAAACTAAAGACAGCATAACCATATTACTTGGTGTTGTCTAAAACTAAAGACAGCATAACCATATTACTTGGTGTTGTCTAAAACTAAAGACAGCATAACCATATTACTTGGTGTTGTCTAAAACTAAAGACAGCATAACCATATTACTTGGTGTTGTCTAAAACTAAAGACAGCATAACCATATTACTTGGTGTTGTCTAAAACTAAAGACAGCATAACCATATTACTTGGTGTTGTCTAAAACTAAAGACAGCATAACCATATTACTTGGTGTTGTCTAAAACTAAAGACAGCATAACCATATTACTTGGTGTTGTCTAAAACTAAAGACAGCATAACCATATTACTTGGTGTTGTCTAAAACTAAAGACAGCATAACCATATTACTTGGTGTTGTCTAAAACTAAAGACAGCATAACCATATTACTTGGTGTTGTCTAAAACTAAAGACAGCATAACCATATTACTTGGTGTTGTCTTATTAAAGCTCTCTCAAAATTGTTCAGACGCCTTTGTCAAACTCGCCCCCCCCCCATCTCACAACAACTTACATACGAGCAAAAATAATAGTCAACTGTGAATACTTTTTTGTCCGCTGGGAGACATATTTCCAACAACAACTACAAACTTGTCTTCCGAGATATTGTGACAGCTGGAGTTTTACACCATTGAATACTGCAAGTACGGGTTCAAGGTCTGGGAATTTCAGTACTTTTTTTTAAGCATAAGCAAATATCATGACTGTAAAACAACCTTCACAAATTCATACCATTCTGCCAATCTGCTTCTTTACTTGCCTCATTCAAAGAAAAGTCATTATTTAAAATTGTCATGGTAGTGGTAGTTGTAGTGGTAGTGAAATAATAGTTTCAAATTTTTTTTTTTTCATTTACATCATTGTTGTTTCTATCATTTTTGTTTCTTTTGCAAATTAATTTCATTCTCAAAATATGAATATATATGTAGGCCGGCATATTTTTATTGTCATATTTAAAGTAAACATTTACTTTCAATGGTTTTTTAACGTGACATTTTTATCCGGAATTGAGAAATGCAGGAATTTATTTTTTATTATAAATGTATTGCTGATCTCAAGGGATTTTTTTTACAATAAACACATTATACATTTTAATGATTAAAAAGTTTTGAGACATATAATAACTTGAATTTCTCCTCCTATTGGTTTCCTGTATTTATGCATAAGCTTGTGCAAGGGGAGGGGGGCTGGGTAGGGTACCCTGCATTGCTGGGATTTGAAAGAAGATGAAAAGCTGTTATGAAAATCAACATTTGTTGTGTGCCCAGCACTTAATCTGTGTGCTTATATTTAAAATGCTGTCTATCATAATCATTCTCCTAAATCCTAAATTCAGGGGTTCCAACAGAGGACCCAAATGCCGTGGTAATAGGTCTGGCACCAGATGAGTTCAATTACCGCAACATGAACACTGCCATGAGGTTAGCTTTTGTCTGGAATAGTCAGTGTCAGTAATTAAAAGTCATGCTTGACTCACAGAGAAGCTTCCCATTTATGTGGGCAAACAAAATATGAAATAAAATAGAATACTCCCTACAATTTTCATTTTAAATAGCATCACATGACACACATTAACCAATCAGAGATGTCACACACGTTAACCTATCAGAGATGTCACACACATTTACCAGTCTGTGATATCACATACATTATTTACCAGTCAGAGATGTCATTTTACTCTAAAGATAAAAAGCTTCACTTTTCAAATAATTTTTTTTTGTCCACCTCATTTTAAAAACTGCAGTTAGTTAAGAAATAACTTAAGAAATTATTATTTCTTCTATTATTGAAATCTGATTTAAGAATGCTTTATTTACATACACATAAACTTTTTGTCATACGGCATTGAGATGTTCAAACCATTTCACAGACTCATCCAGTCAGGAGCCACACTAATAGCCATACACAAGGCAAGGTATTATAAACGTTGGGATGGCCTTGCACTTGGACCAGGTGAATTTAATAGAAATGAATTCAAACATGTAATTTACTTAAAAGGTATAATTCTACGTTTTGTAAAATTGAATATTTCAGTTTAATC
Source organism: Omphiscola glabra (assembly GCA_964017045.1). Taxonomy (NCBI): domain Eukaryota; kingdom Metazoa; phylum Mollusca; class Gastropoda; family Lymnaeidae; genus Omphiscola; species Omphiscola glabra. The sequence goes on along the minus strand of OZ024811.1, from coordinate 10,218,700 downwards.
TAGGGGATTTTTTCTGCTACTTTTTTGCTGGAATGTCATCAAAATATTTGTTTCAATGTAAAATGTGTAAAGACTTTTAATAGTATTTAATTAGTTACACACATTTTTGAATTAATTACAAAAATATACTTACACTGGTCTATTTCATCACATCTACGTACCAACCCTGTTACCAAACTGATTGCACCTATAACTAACTAAATAAATATGCATATTTACAGTATAAGATAAGATATGGTAAGATACTTTTATTGATCAAAATAAATATAATTTTTTTTCATTCATCTTACATAAATATTTCAGTCTTGAAAATCCTTGTTTAAGTTTTTTTTATTGTTCCTCAAATTAGTCTGTAGGTATGCGTCTATCCTTCCTTATTTTTCTAATTTATGATTCCCTGTTTGCTACAAAAGAGGTTTAAGCCATTCTATAAAGTAGCAAACCATCTGTTATTTCCAACAGGTGAACTTGTCTTATGAAAATTACATAGTAACTAATATTGTTGACATTTTATTTTTTAGGACCTTTTGTGGCAGCCCTGGAGTATGCCACTGATAAGACGGCAGAAGTTGTGGGGAAGCCTGATGCAAGTTTTTTCTTGTCGTCAATATCAGACATCGATTGTGACTCATCTCAGTGTGTTATGATAGGAGATGTGAGTATCCATCTCAGTGTGTCTTGATAGGAGATTTGAGTATCCATCACAAGGTGTCATGATAGGAGATTTGAGTATCCATCTCAGTGTGTCACGATAGGAGATGTGAGTATCCATCTCAATGTGTTATGATAGGAGATGTGAGTATCCATATCAGTGTGTCATGATAGGAGATGTGAGTATCCATCTCAATGTGTTATGATAGGAGATGTGAGTATCCATCTCAGGGTGTTATTATAGGAGATGTGAGTATCCATATCAGTGTGTCATGATAGGAGATGTGAGTATCAAGACGATTAGAGTGAGTCACAGCTTTAATGATACTATGAATGCAAGACTTGTTTAAGTGTCACTAGTGAGAAAAAAGCTGTGGTGTATTGTTTGATTGTTCTTTGTTTTTCTCCCAGGATGTTAGGGATGATATTGGTGGAGCTCAAGCTGTAGGCATGTTGGGAATTTTGGTGAAAACGGGTGAGTTTCAGTCGGTATTACGCTTGTTACGTTCGGTTATATGGTCTTGAAAATTTAATGTTTTAAGATTTGGCCAGTTAAATAAACCATAAAAAGAACTGAAAAAAAGCTTTATGCAAAGAAAAACGATACCAAAGCTAGTGGTACTATCAATATCCAATTTAATTATACTTTAAAAGAAAAATAAAATACGAAATTAAGCAGACAGAAATACAAACTATATCAGCTTAAAGCACAGCAACTGAACAGGTATACTCCTCGGAAGATACAAATATTAAATGAAACCCACACATAAAGAGCACAATCTTGTAAGAATTTCTTGTAAATGTCTAAAAAGCTATAAAAAAATCTCTCTCAGCTAGAAATGCTGCTGGCCCATGTATAGGGATTAAATCAGAACCCACTGCCTTTAGGAAAGAAATTCTAGAAATTGCGTCACATGATAGCATTCTTTAGAAAAAATAGAACATATTTGAAAGAAAACAACCTTTTCCCAATCAAGAGAGGGGTGGGTAAAAAGATTGGCGCTGCACATTTAGTTTGGTACATCAATTTCAAAACCATAAATAGGAACTCAAGTGTTAGTGGGTATAACGCATGACAAAATCCACAAGGCCTGGGATTATTCTTTTGAGGATTTTAAGCTGGTTCCATACAAAGCAAATCACCTCTCTCTACGCCGCTGGATAACCCAAGGGAACATCACGTGGATGATACAGCTTGGCACCAGTGGCATTGCAGGAGTTGTCAGAATGTTTCATTGTGCCAATGTTTTACACCTATGGGACCCCATCTCCGTGTTTGAATTCAGAGTTGCCTTCTCTTAGATGAGTTGCCATCCAAGGTTAACGAGTCCCATCCAACCCGGGTGCTTGGCATGTTTTGGCTTGACTGGGCTTTTGGCGGGGATTAATCTCCGAACCAACTTGACCACCCAGCACAATATTCTTAAATTACATTTACAATTAACAAACTGAAGTAAGGATCAAAGCTGAGATTAAATTCTTTGATTTCATTTCATTTACATTATTTTTAATCAGGCAAATGCACAGAAGGAGATGAGACAAAGATCAGTCCACAACCATACAAAGTAGTGTTGCATTTTAATTAATTGTTATTTTTAATCAGGTAAATGCACAGAAGGAGATGAGACAAAGATCAGCCCACAACCGTACAAAGTAGTGTTGCATTTTAATTACATTGTTATTTATAATCAGGTAAATACACAGAAGGAGATGAGACAAAGATCAGCCCACAACCGTACAAAGTAGTGGATAATTTCTATAAGGCTGTGAGTGTGATTGAAAGTTTGATTGATTAGCATAAGTAAAACCAACATGTATGTACCAATGGGAAGCCTGGTCAATCTGAAGATGGTTTCTATGTTGTCATTGATTCATGCTTTTCTACTAGAGAAGTTGCACTGTAAAGTATTATTAAAAAATTATTATGTTGTGTTTCTAAAATAAAGAGTTTGTTGTTTTTAAAAGTTATGGGTAATAAAACAGTTGAGCCATAGTTTTTGTATCCTTTAAAAAAGAATGTGACCTTTAACCTTGGCATATGTTGATAAAGACCTGAAACTTCATTCTTTACACAAAAACAGTGGTTTTCAATTGGGTTTTCTATTAGGTTTTCAATTGGGTTTTCTATTAGGTTTTCAATTGGGTTTTCAATTGGGATTTCAAATGGGTTTCCAATTGGGATTTCATTTGGGATTTCTATTGGGTTTTCAATTGGGTTTTCAAATGGGATTTCAATTGGGTTATCATTTGGGTTTTCAATGGGTGTTTTGTGACAAATGGTTACACTCTAGTTAGTCCTTACAGGCAACAACAAAGGAGATCTCCAAAGTTTTTTTTACTTAGCTCTGTTTCTTGTCTTACTTCTATTTGTCTTGTTGCTGAAGAAGGCTCTAAGCCAAAACGTTCAAATTTTATTGTCCTGTCTATTGATTCAAGCTTCAACATACCTAGTTCTACTACTTGGTTAGTGCTGACAGGCGTGTTGCTCTGGTTACACTCTGGTTAGTTCTTACAGGCATGTTGCTTGATATAATATATAGAATAATGTAAAATAAACTTTTTGGAGCATCTTTCATACAGCATGTAATTCAAAATATGATATCATTTTAATTTGAGACAAGCCACATATCTATGATATGACGTATAACACATCAATCACCCTGTACATGAAGTATCTAGGATAGGCAGCATATCAATCACACTGCACATGAAGCATCTAGGATAGACATCACACCAATCACACTGCACATGAAGCATCTAGGATAGGCAGCACATCAATCACACTGCACATGAAGCATCTAGGATAGACATCACACCAATCACACTGCACATGAAGCATCTAGGATAGGCAGCACATCAATCACACTGCACATGAAGCATCTAGGATAGACAGTGGTGTACTTTGACTAATTGTCATCCCCCTAATGCCCACATCATTTATGTACTGCTCAATGTAAACCCCAAAAGTGCCGCCCTGGGATGTAACCCCATTCACATTCCCCGAGGTTATCTCTTCAGAAAAGGACACATGACATATCCTGTGTAGATACAAATGTCAACACATAATTGCAGCATTAAATTAATATTACAACAAATACATTTAAAACCATGAAACTTAAGAAGTTTTTAAAAATAATTTATTAGTTGGTAGAGATGGAGATATACATGAATCAGTAAAATACAAATTGCTTGTGTGCAGCCTGATGCATAGATGTGTTTCATAGAGATATTAAAAAATTAACAATAAAGACATTTCAAATGTATTTTTCTAAGTCAGTTTAAAAAAAAAGAAATTATAGCACTTTCCTAAATGTCTATTAAAAGTAAACATCCAATAATATCACATTAATTTAAATCAACATTTTGTTTGTATCACAATGAAAAACCCTCTACAGATCTTCTAGGTGCTCTCAATTAATGACCACTTGAATTAGGGTCAGCTCTTAAGACCAATGACCCTCTCTCTATATTAATGAGCAGCTCTAAGAGCAAAACAATTCACCAAATTTTTTACACATTGTTGATAGTAAAACAAGAAATACATGTCCATCTTATTAGTTTAGTGAATAATGTTAACTATTTGACGCATCATGATTATAATTTTTTGATGATCATACTATTATGTCCTATAAAATATCATGTGTTCTTTAGACCTTTTAAAAAAATAAATAAAAGAATTTAGTTCATAGCTCAAGTTGAAATGAGGAGAGCCTTTATTTTGAACACAAAAAGAATTAAAAAAAAAATATGACTTGAAATACAAATAGAAACTTTCAGTCAGCAAGGCTGAGAAAGCTGCTCCTAGGCAACCGTTTCATCCCAGCTACTTCGCGAATTAGTTGCGAGGTGGAAACCCACTGTAGAATCCCTCTTAGAGGGCGTCCGATGCTTCCCCGGGACGGGTGGGGGGAGATATTAGGACGTTAATTTACCGTCCCAGCCCCTAGGAAAGTGGACTACGGACGCTTGAAACACAGCATCTTCGGTCGACCAAACGTCTCCGGGCGGGGGGGGGGGGGGGGCCTCCATCAGCGAACTCAATCGAGCAGTTGCTGGTGGGGGCGTCCAACGCCCGGGGAGGTCTCTGACGTCTTCCCGCACGGCCCGGCGCCGGGGACACCCGGCGGCTGGCGGGTGTGGACGCCAGGGAGGGCATTAGGAGCACAAGCTCGACGGCCCGCTGACGCCATTTCCTAATGAGAGATTTTCCAGTCAGCAAGGCTTGAATATAATAAGCGATAAGCTTAAATGTAAGAAAATTACAATATATATTTCTTTATACAACACATTTTAAAAATATAATCCAAGTCATATAAGCAACAATTAAAAGTCTCTTTACACTTGTAAAGGCCGTGAGTGTTACATAAAAGACTACAAATACCTTAACCTACATCCATGTTTTTCATGAATGTACAAATAGGCCTATGTCTTTTTCTTGTCATAATTTCTTCATATATTTGCTGTGGTTTATCAACATAACTGTTGGTAAAGTGTGTCACTCGCTAATCCATATTTTGTATTGTGGGAATAAATAACTTATTGTCGCAATTCTTCAATTCCATCTACAAAAATTATTATTTCAATGTAAAAAAATGAAACATTTCAATTTAAAACAGTAACAGTTTCATTTTTAATAATTACATTAAAAATGGCTGCCTTGATTGTCATGCACTCGGAATGAACAATGGAGATATTTGGATTTCTGGAAATTGAAATTTTGAGATTATTTGAAGACTGATGGAAATATTTTACAGCTGTAGATTTATTTGACAAATTGTTGGTTTTAAATCAAGTCAAATGTCCTGCTAAAAGCATGTAATTAAAATATCTTCAATGTTTTCTTATATCATTTCTCAAACTTTAGGATGGATAGTTAATTTTCTTAAAAAATTAATCAATACATTGTATATTTGTTTTTTTTGTTTAATCTCCACTCAGTCAGATCTACTACTAAATTTTCTTTCGACAAATTTAACAATATCAGGTACTAAAAAATAAATAAAATACATTTATTATGGCAAGTACATGATAATGATGGTTGATTTGGATACAAGAATATCCAACATTAAACATTATCAGTGTCTGACAGTTCATAAAAAACAGTACAGTTACAATAAATACTTGTTAATGCTGGTTGATGACATGTTGTATAAATCCTCTAAATGATTGTCGAGATTGAGCGTTTGAAACAAAATGATGACACCTTTGGACAGAACAACAATTATATGACAGGTTTATAGTTTTGAACAAAATTAAGAAAATTAGGGAAAAAAAATTATTAAAACATGTTTAACAGAAATTGATGAAGGGTGCTTTCCTTTGAATTATGGCAACCTTGAAATATTTTAGTTACCAACATTAATTGCAAAACAATTCAAATGGCGATTAATTCTGCTGGAAATATGCAGGAAGGAAAATTTATTTTAAATTTTCTCAACAAACACAACGTGATTGATGAAGGCTTATAGATCTTGATTTTTTCTTGACTTGTTTACTAATCTGGAAAACAAAAATAGTACAGCTAATTACCTCCCTCTACTTTGTAAATTGAGTAATGCATTGTATTACCTCCCTCTAGACATTTAAACGAAGACTACATTGAATTAATTTTTTTTTTTTTTACTGTAGACGAGCCACAGTAAAACTCTGTGAAAAAATCCTAGCAAAACTATGGGAACAAAATGTGATTCATCTGCACCCTACAGAATTCATTTTTGGATTCACAACTGTCAAATTATGAATAAATACTTGTGTGCCCCTAACCGTAACTGTTTTTTAATTCATCTTATAAGCAATAAAGCCCAAATATGAAGTGATGAAAAGAAAGAAACTTAAATGTCCCACAGATTTTACATAACAGGAGACAAATCATAAACAACATTTTCAGAGCACAGAAGTATTAAAACATTATGCATAAAAAAATATTGAGTTTTTATTTGAAAAATTATATTAAACTTCTGACCTACTTCTCGCCATATGTAGGTCGACAGATAAGTTAAAACAGCTCAAACATTTCTCATACCTGACAGAAATGGATCTTGGTTCAATAAATTGGCAGCACTGGGGCGTTGTTCTGGAGCTCGTTCAAATGTTTTCTTTAGGAAGTCTTTAATGAAGAGTGAGGAAGATTCTGGAAGCTTATAGGCAGGAGGTTTCTCTGAAGTGATCAACTGAAATATGACTTGTTGGTGCTCAAGGTTAGAGAATGGAGGTCGCCCGGTGACCATCTGTACTACTGTACATCCAACACTCCTGTGAGAGAAATAAGTCTATGCTTAGTTACAACAACTTAGAAAAAACATTATCTTATTTTTTAGGATAATACTTGTGACTTTACAAAAGAGAATAAATTGATTTTGAAAATAGGGAATCTAAAAATCTAAAAGTCAAGAAAGAAATAATATAATATAATTTTTTTTAAAATATAATACAATGGAGTATATTAAAGCGTAAACAATAATGATATAAATATAATATATCATAATAAATAATTAAAAATATAATACATTTAGATAATATAATAAAATATATCTAAAATACATGATTGACCTTAAATTTACTAAGGCTCTCATTGGAAATTAGGTTAATGCTGTCATATTATCAAAAATATTTGTATTCAGTTTACACTCTATTAAAATAAAAAGTCTGTTGCATTTTATCAATTTGTATACTTGCAATTTTCAGAGAAATTAAATTGACAAAATTTACTTGAAACCCATAAACATGGACAACAAATATATTACCAGTTCATTAAAAGTATTATTATAGTAAGTACAGTGCGGCAAATAATTCATATGATAATCTTTACATAATTAAAGTCTGATTATCACAAGGAAAAAAAAACTAGGCTAATGATATAACGAGGCCTGCAGCTTGCTGGTAGCCAGTGAGACAGCCTCCTTTAATTTGTCATAATATAATTTATTATATTATTATTATTATTATTATTATTAATGGTAGTTTTCTATAGTGTGGTACCCCAGCCTAGGGCTGGGCTCACCACGCTGTACATACAATTTAAAGACATAATCATGAACTTAAAAATTAATTTACATTAATTAAAAAAAACAACAAATAAATGTGTATTCGCTTCAACCATTCCATAACTATTTACACGTGAAGCCATGGACGGCACTCAGCAGCATCATTTAACGGTCAGAGGGGGAATCATTATTATCATAATAATTAATTAATATAGTGTAATATAACTTTATATAATAAAATTCAATAATTTTATGCTAGGGAAATTTTTATGAAGGAAGTCAAACCCCAGAGTTTTACTTCTTACTGAATGGACATGATTTTCACTACACCTAAAATAAAAATAAAACATGTAACTATTTCAGATCTCTTACCAAATATCAACTTTATTATCATACTGGCCATTCTCCACAATCCCTTTGATCATTTCAGGTGCCATCCAGTTCACTGACCCGACACATCCTGTCTCACTATCCTGTGTGAGGATGGCCTTGGTCTGGGGCTGCTTGCGGAATGTCTTGGAAACACTGATGCCTCCAAGCTGGGCACTGTTTTCATTGTCCAGTAGGACATGTTTCCCTAGATTTGAGAAATAGATTTAAATTAGCTATTAAAAAAAAAGCACAGTTACCATAATTTCATATTCTAAAACCCTTTCTAAAATCAATTGTCCTTCCACAACCTTGGATACATTTCTGCACTTTGTTTTTATGATGTGTGGACTAGCCTGTGATGTCTCTAAGGATGATTTCGTGTAGATTTGGACTAACCTGTGATGTCACTATGGATGATGCCATTGTCATGTAAATGCTGGACTCCAAGGATTTGTCGTGCAAACAGTTTTGCTTTCTCCTCTAACAGAATTCCCTTAGAACTGATATAGTCTTCAAGTGATCCCTGCAATATTTAAAGAATTGATAAAAAGAAACATTAAAAAAAGTTGATGGAAAGGATGTTATCTTTGAAAGATGAAATATAAATAAGGTCAAATCAAAGCATGCCATTGTTTTCTATAACAAATTTAACTCTATAACAAATTTAACTCTATAACAAATTTAACTCTATAACAAATTTAACTCTATAACAAATTTAACTCTATAACAAATTTAACTCTATAACAAATTTAACTCTATAACAAATTTAACTCTATAACAAATTTAACTCTATAACAAATTTAACTCTATAACAAATTTAACTCTATAACAAATTTAACTCTATAACAAATTTAACTCTATAACAAATTTAACTCTATAACAAATTTAACTCTATAACAAATTTAACTCTATAACAAATTTAACTCTATAACAAATTTAACTCTATAACAAATTTAACTAAGGGTTAGCTGACATTCATGTAATGCAAATTTATTACAAATGTAGATACCTGTACAAATGAATTTCATTTACCAGTTTCATGTAAGCCATGTACAAGGATAAAACATTGTCTGACTCGCTGTACCCAAAAAATGGGACAATCCTGTCATGGTGAATGTGCCTCAAGATATTGGCCTCTTCTCTAAACAAAGACTGGAAAGTAAATAAAGAGTTATCAAATAAAGCTCAAGATTTAAAAATATATATATTTTGGCTGCATAAATCCTTCCTAAATTAAATATTTAAATACATTTTTTTTTGTCACGAAAAAATTATTTTGACGAGTAAATTTGAAGAATTTATCTAAATTTTTGTCTATTGGAACAAATTTTAATTACTTGATTGGGAAAAATTTCTAACTTGAGAATCATTGTCTATAGAAAACAATCACATAAGAAATTGTTTTGTTATTAACAGATTTGCCATGTAAAATGTTTACCATGATCTGTTCTCTTTTCTTAGATTCAATTGAAATCTCTTTGACAGCAAACAGCTCTTCTTGAGGCTTGTCCAAATTTTGAACCAAGTAGACGAGTCCAAATGAACCTACTCCTATTTTTTTAGCCTTTTCACGGTTGAGCGGAACTTCGGGTGACAGACATGACTCTAAAATGTAATTAAAGATTAAAATTTATTCTTAACAGATACCAGTAACCATAGAATGAATGCACATAAATATTAGCATAAAACTGAGTTGCAATAATTTTTTTAGAAGCTTATTGGCTTTTACCTGTGACAAAATCATCCCTAAGAAGTTCATCAGCTGTAGGTCTCGATGTGGCAGCTCTTCGAAATGTTTTTTCTAAAAATAACTTTAAGGATTCTGAAGATGTTTCTGGTAGGTTGTACTCTGGAGGATCTCCATTACCAACTTTTAAGAGAGCTTGAAATGGAGTCAGATTGGGGAAAGGAGGCTGTCCAGTGGCCATCTCCACCACCGTACATCCAATGCTCCTGTCAGTTAAATATCAGACTTAATACATCCAATACCCCAAAGTTGAGAAGTTAACTGTAAGTTATAACTATGGAATTTACTCAACTTTTATTACCCAAATATATTGTGTAGTTTTTCACTGAACCTGAATTTATCTGACACATTATCATGACTGATCAATTACTGCAGATAAAAGACAACTGAAATTGCATTTCTTTCTGTAAAGGTCTTATAAAATAAAATTAAATAATGCTAAATATATTGACCAAATATCAGCTTTTGTGTCATAGGTCTGGCCTTCTGCTATGCTGATTACTTCGGGTGCCATCCATTTGTAGGTTCCCAGTGACGAGCGCGCATTTGTCTGTTCATGAAGTATTTTTGATAAACCAAAGTCTGTGAGTTTTATGTTGGACTCGTCTTCTAGAAGAACATTTTGACCTAGAGAAAAACATAGCAAAATTTTGTTTGGTTTTGGCATGTTTTTAAAAATACACCACAATCATAATAAATATAGATTTACAAATTTTAAAAAATTTGATTACATTTTGTGGTGTAAATTTGTACATTTAAATATAAACAATAATTTGATCAAAGATTTGCAAAATAAATTAAGAGGGGAAGAAATGAATAAGTTAGTAGTGGCCATTTTGAGTTTACTTGAAATGAAATAAACACAATCTAAATATAAAACATAACCAATTTTTAAAAAAAATAAAAATTTTAAGAATGAATTAATTTTAAAAATTTTTGAAAGAGGATTCTAATAGTATTACAAAAATGTTTGAATACACCTTAAAGAGAATCCAAAAAACTGATAAAAACCTTTGATATCCCTGTGTATAATTGGCGTTTGTCTGCTATGCAAATAGGATGCCCCTTCTAGGATCTGCCTTGTAAATATTTTGATCTTGTCCTCTGTGAGTAGGCCTACATTGTTATTATGGATATAGTCAAATAAAGAGCCCTGAAAAATAAAAACTAAGTTTAAAAAAAATTTACCTAAAGTTTAATAATAATAATAAATATAGATCTTGTTAACCACATTGATATAATAATGTGAATTTTTCCTGCTTCTGCCATCTCTTAAACTGAGGTCATTGCGGGGAGGTAAAGTTGGCTCTCTGTTGCAAGGCCTGCTGAAGGTTTGGTCCATGTTGTGGACTTTTGAGGGTGAACTTGCATAGTCCATCCACTGCTGACGTGGTCATACTCTATACTTCTATTGTAGGCTTGCAATGCAGGTTGATTTTATACATATCCTCTCCCAGATGTTTGTCTATTTATATACCACAAATAATAATTCTCTAGGTGTGTAGGGCTGTAATGATGTGTTCAATAAAATTCAGAGAAGTTAGCACTTATTGGGATTCTTATAAAGTGAGTTACTTGAATGCTAGTTTTGTCAAGTAGCTTTAGTAGATGGGAAGTTCATGAATTGCTGCCGCCATAAGTTTAGTGGGTTATTTCTAATAACTAATAATTGTTATCAAAATTCTGCTAAACAAATTGTTAATAGAGAAAATAAATGTTTGAATAAGCTAGTGGTAATGTGAAGTGTGATATATTTACTAAAAGTAGCTGTATATTTTAATGTTAATTCGATGCAACTTGTAAAACGCCACTGGAATATTTATTTAATGAAACCACCACTTCTGATTTTTCATAATATTATTGAGATACAGAAAAAAAAGTAAATTCCTCTTGCACGATGTTGTTTAGCTAACCCTTGCATGTGAGATTCATTAGAGGGCTCATTCTGATCAGTGCCGCAAGTGGGAGGGAGGGTTTAGACATAGGATAGAGATGACAATTGGTCCTTGAATAAACTTCCATTAAAACTCACCATTTTCATGTATCCCATAAATATCAAAAGTGAATCCTGCATTTCACAGGATCCGTAGAATGGTACTATCCTTTTATTGTTGAGCCGTTTGAGAATTTCTAATTCTGTGATATTCTGAAAAGATCAAATTTTAAAGGGCTTCATTACAAAATGGCACAAAAGTTGCTCCATTAACTTTTCTTAACTGTTATTAATTTAATTTAAATCATCATTAAAATACCACTATCACTACTATCGCATCATTATGTCAAGTTAGTTAATTTGGTTATCTAATATAATTTCAGATCCTACCGACTGTTTATCTCTCATTGCATTTGTGACTTGGATTTCTTTAACAATAAACTTCTTGTCATCAGGTCTGTTTGGATCTATGACATGGTAAACTGTACCATATGATCCTCTACCTATAGCATCCCCTTTAATCCAAGTTTGTGGAATTTCAGGAGCTAGAGATGCTGAGGATATAGAAAAAGTTTTTAAAATATCTATATAATATATACTTATACCCATACATAAGGCTAAGTAATGAAATTATATTTATACCAGAAATGAACAGGTAGTTGACCTTTAGGAAACGAAAATAAGTAATCAATGATGCATGGCAACAGTCTTATTTTAATGGATTGCATATTTGAAGATGTACAGGTTGATCATTGCAAAAATGTTAAATTTCAGGCGTACTTTTTAAAGTTTCTAAATTTTGGTTTATAACTGTGTTGTAAACCACTCTGACAATCGACCACTTTGATTCTAACCAATCGCGATTGCTCTAACATTCTTTTATTTACATGAATCTCTGACATTTTAGCTGGTTCCATAACTTCTATTATGTCATATTTTAACCTTTATCCCCCACAACACCATGATTGTGACCTGTTTTTGAAACTGATTGTTCTTAGTTCACCCCACACTGTCTAGCAATAGAGGAACGCATTGAAAATCAAATGATTTCCACTTTTCTCGGTTGCTTCATTTTGGTGTTGCCCAATCTAATTATAATATCCAACTTATCCAGGCCCCATCATAATGCCTACTAACAAGTCTTCAAATTTCCAAGATCTTCCTCACAAAGAAATAGCCGGATTCCAACTTTGTAGCAGGTAGCATGAGACCCATATCGGAGGCCTTCGCGCAAACTAATTTTGCTGCCGCGAGTTAATGATAGCCTAGCTCAAAGCCCCACACAACTTACCGACTGTATGTTAAAATTGGCCAGGTAGAAGAGCATGGACTATTAACAAGATAACATTAATTAATAAATATAAGTGCAGATTTTGATCTTACAAAAGCCTGATACTGATGGGGGATAATACTAATAACAGGACAGGAACAAATATACCTAGAAGTTTTAAAAACAATATAGTAGTTTGTAGTCTGTTTTGGGCCCTGGGGCCACGTTGTTTCTTTTGACTCTTGAGATTGAGACATGTGTAATTGTACTGAAGAAGACTTTAACTTTCAGCTCAATAAATTTTGTTATAAACTAAATATTTACTAACTATTTAGGCCATGCCCTGCCTATGCCTATACTCTAGGCCTATATTATACTTATACTCAATGATTTAACTGTCAATCAATGAATTGTCAGAGTCAGGCAGTCACAATCACACTAAGATAATTAAATCAATCAATCGTCAATGAAATGAATCATTAATGAATCTGTATAAGTATAAGAGATAATTAATAAACAAGCTACTAATAATACTATCATTATATTACATGTATTCTGAATCTTATTATTATTAATAAATAATAGCTTCTACAGTCTACAGAGCTATTGGTACTCTACTATCAGTAGTAGTAGTTTACTATAAAAAAACTACTACTAATAATACGGTGATAGATTTATGTAGTGCAGTGTTGACAAAGTATTGGGACTATTTTTTTAAATCACTAAAAATACTGAAATCACTCTTATTAAGTAGGTCTTTGTTTATTTTGTGTTATAGATTAGCAATTTACACAAAGAATTTTTTTAATTGCCCATAAAAATATCAATGCATTGGTTTAGAGTCGTGCGAGAGGAATGTTGTGGAACCTTAGGGAAGAGAGCTGAGTGCCTTGTGTTTCCTGATAATTAAAGTTATATATAGTTATGAAAAGGACTTGAGTTGTTATTGTTACTAATGATTGAATTATTGGAAGAACTTGATTGAATGATCCAATCCTGAGGACATAGAACTTGACATTGGGGGCTACTCGTCCGAGATTGGAAAACATCATTTTCTTACCTGAGGTAAAGTCCAAGAACTTTCTTATACTTTTGTGAAGTTACAAGTATCGTCGCTGTCCCGTGTTTCAAGGTCGGAGCTCTGATGCCACCGTGTATCAAGTGTGTATGAGTTGCATACACCAGTGACTCCATTAACTACCTACGTCCTGTATCAGGCTAGTTATGTTAACTGCGCCTGGCCGTTAATCAAGTAAACTACGTCCTGCCCTGTATGAAGTTACGAAGGTCGTGTCCGGCTACAGTGAAATAACTACGCCTCGCCCTGAAGTTACCAGTGTCGTCGCCCGAACAACTTGTGTGTCGCCGTCTGAACAAGCTGTGTGTCGCCGTCTGAACAAGTTGTGTGTCGTCGCCCGAACAAGCTGTGTGTCGCCGTCTGAACAAGTTGTGTGTCGTCGCCCGAACAAGCTGTGTGTCGCCGTCTGAACAAGTTGTGTGTCGTCGCCCGAACAAGATGTGTGTCGTCGTCTGAACAAGCTGTGTGTCGTCGCCCGAACAAGCTGTGTGTCGTCGCCCGAACAAGCTGTGTGTCGTCGCCCGAGCAAGCTGTGTGTCGTCGCCCGAGCAAACTGTGTGTCGCAGTCTGAACAAGCTGTGTGTCGTCGCCCGAACAAGCTGTGTGTCGTCGCCCGAACAAGCTGTGTGTCGTCGTCCGAACAGGCTTTGTGTCGCCTGTCCGAACTCATCTGAGTCTGTTAAGTAAAATCGTGATGTCAAGTCATGGATGACACTCAGCAAGTTGAAACTTAACGATGACAAAACGGAAGCACTTCTTATTCATGATCACAAATCATCCTCTAACTCAGCTCTCCCCACCTCATTTCAAGTAGGTAACTCAGACATACAGTTTACATACTCAACTAGGAATCTTGGTTATATTCTGTCTAACAACATGTCTCTAGATTAACATATATCTCACATTTGTCGCTCTGCATACACTGCTATCCGTCAGATCAGCTCCATCCGCCACTACCTCACAGTTAGTGCAACAAAAACCTTATTCTGTGCTCTTGTTCTCTCTCGTCTTGACTACTGCAACTCTCTTCTGTCAGGCTCACCAAAATACTTCTTAGAAAGATTACAAAAGGTTCAAAACCCAGCTGCTAGGCTAGTTTTAAAGGCAAAAAAACGTGATCACGTCACACCACTACTTCATTCACTTCATTGGCTCCCTGTACAAGCACGGATTGATTATAAACTCTCTGTTCTGTGCCACCACTTTTTCTTGAATTCCTGCCCTTCATATCTAACCGAAATTCTCTCTGTCTATTCACCCCTTCGACAGCCTCGCTCCTCCGCAGACGATCGTATTCTTTCTGTCCCTAAGACTCGCACAAAAACATACGGTGAAAGATCTTTCTCTTACTGTGCCCCCAAACAATGGAATTCTCTTCCACTACACATCAGAAATATATCAACCATCACAGCCTTCAAAACTGCACTCAAAACACACCTCTTTAAACTTTACTATCCTGACTGATTCCCCCTCTGAAAGTTAAACGATGCTGCTGAGTGCCGTCCATGGCTTCACATGTAAATTGTTATGGAATGGTTGGTTTTTAATTTATATTTTTTTAAGTTCATTTTAATTTGCATGTACAGCGTGGTGAGCCCATTTCTAGGCTGAGGTACCACGCTATAGAAAACTACCCATAATAATAATAATAAATAAAAGTGTAGCTGTAGGACCGCTCACCCTAACCTGAACCCTAATTCTATCACGAAAATGACGTCATGGCCACACAACTACATATCAGCCCAATGCCTTTATTAGTTAACGAGTGCTCAATTGTGTAAATAATACTCAGTAGGCCTATCTCACACAAGAAAATCAATAACATTGAAGGGTGTTTGTCACGTGACCATGTTCCTAAAAAGAGATTGGCCAAAGCTTCTGTTATCATCTTATCTTATACCGGTATACCATTTCATTTAACTAACGTTCACATAACAAGATTTTTAAAAAAAAAACGTACTTTCACACTTTGTATACAGTATTTATATTTGGCAAAGTAGAAGCTGGGTATAATTTTTTTAGACTGACCCTCCCCCCCCCCTCTTTTTTGTTTCTCCAGTATTATTACATATGATCTATCTAGATCCTATTATTAGAGGACAAAACTAGATATTGCATTTCCATGTCATTAAAAGTAAACTATGTAGATTACATGGTAATGGTGTGAGTTTAGGCAAAAAAATTACTTTATAATTTTTTAGCTTTTCAACAACTGCAGCAGTTTTTTTAGTTACCATCAAACAATCATATATGTATACAGTCTAAAGTTTATATTCCCATGTCATTAAAGTGTATGTAGGTTACATGGGCACTGTGGCAAATGGTACGATGTCTATAGGTCGGTCCCCTGCGTTATGGCCACAGAACAATTTGTAAGCGTTCTAGCTCCTACAGAGCTGATGTGTTGTAAGAATTAAATAACACAAAGAAGTGAAATGGTTCATATTCATGTATTAAATAATTTAATCCTTATTATGCATGTCAGTTCAAAATGCAGAAGAAACAAATAATTATATCCACCTAAAAGCTCACTCCAACATCCACAGCAATGTCACTCTACAAAAACTAAAATCTCAGCACTCGTCACTATCCACACAACACTACTTGTTTAACGCACTTTTTTCCCTCACATTTTTTTACGACCCACCGCCCACTCATACATGGCTAAGAGAAATCGTAGGAAGGAAAAACCCCATTCTTGCTCGCTCAATATTATCAAAACAGACACATAACAGAATCATGTGATCTGACTGACAGACACCATCCATTCTTTGCCAATCAATTATTACACACCTTCAACCGAAACTATATTTAGAAAATTATGACAAATTTTATTACTGAGTGAGCTGATTAAAGAAGTAACTACTAGAAACATTCAACTAATGAAGAAAAAATATCATAATAACTTAACTACATTTATTAACAAATAGGGCATATTTATTTATTTAATAAAATTTAAAAAAAAATAAATATGTACAGGAAAAAACATAAAACAGGCTTCAATTTCAATACAATCAATAATAAATATTTTATCAAATATTATACATTATTGAAATCACATATATAAAAAGGGAGGTAAGAAACGCGAATTTTGGTAATTTAAACAAAATCACAAAAAATCAACTGATATTGATAAGAAAGCATTTATGATAATTATATCAAATTGTAGGGGAACTAATGGTCTATGTACTTAAACAGCAAGTTTAAACATAACATTTACACTTAAAATACAAAAATGGTTAGAAAAAGGCAAGGTTTCTTAAGACGCAAAAAATCAGTCATTTTAAAAAAATTGCAAAAAATCAATGGTTAAACCAAGAGATAAACCAATTATACCAAACTACAGAAGAATTATAGCTCTACATATTTCAACAGTCAATGAGCCCATTATTTATTTACATACATTACAAACATGGCTGGAACAGTGAAGTGAAAGCGTTCACATACAGAATTTTTTAAATTTTTTTGTTTTATAAGGTGTATTGAAAGCACATCCTAATTGTATCAAAATTTATGGGAACTAAAGGTCTATGTACCATACTCAAACAGCATGTGTACCAATAATTGAAAATACAAAAACTGTTAGAAAAGTGCACGGGTTCATGTGAAGTGAGAAATCAGCCATTTAGAAAAAAAATGCATAAAATCAATAGTTACACCAATGGATAAGCATATTATAACAACTACAGAAAAATTATAGCTCTGCATATATCAACAGTCAATGAGCCAATTACATTTTTATACACAATACAAACACTAGTGGAACAGTGCAAGAAAAATTTTAACGTTTATAAAAAATGTAACGTTTACATTCAGATTTAGAGTTTAGTTTGTCTTCGTTTAACATTGAGATGCTTCATTTTTAAATTTTAGTAACTTTTCACCAAATTGGCTATCTCTTTTTTTAAATGATATTTGTCAACAGATCCACATAATAAAGAAAGCCATCTATGAATAGAATAAAGAGTTATACTATCTGTTGTTTAAGTAATAGAATATAGTTAATATCAATAATAAATTCATTTGTTTTGATTGAATAGCGCGGGGGTAAAAATGATCGCTTGACTGTCGATAAAAATAATTTTGGTGATGGTTTTCATGCGATAAATGTAATACGCTTTGTTATTTCAACAACAATGAAAATGACATAGAATTAGAGGTCTTAAAATATACTTATAAATGGTACCATTTTTATTAGTTTATGACCAATTTTTAATATAGAAAACATTAAGTGAAAAGTTACTAAATACAGGCTGCTGTGACACAAAAACGTGTTTTTACGCCTGTTTGTGGTACCTAATACTAATACAATGAATGATGGAAATATCTTTTTAAAAAAACAGTAAAAAGAAATTAATTACCAGCATGACTGACAAAACCATGATTTTATTTTCATACTGGATCTATATCCAGCACAATCATAATGCAACCATTCCAGACAATGATTGCATTGCACCATCTTCAATTCACCATCATCTATATTTTGACAAGAGTTGCAAGCAAATAGATAATCTTGACTTTTTGTACTAACTCTAGCCAACAATTCCCTCCAGGCATCCTCAAGAAACTTATCTTTAATGGAGTTGAAATTATTATCCACTAAACATGCACCCAACAGGCTGGGTGACTTTAATTGATCTATAGTGTAAGGGGGTTCACCACCTGTCACACATGCATTTACATATAAATCAAATTTAACATCATCTGTCAATTTATCAAACTTTAAGGGCACTGAATGCTTTCTTTTTCTCCTAGTGAAATTCTGTTTATTATTTGGCCTGCCCTTAACTCATACTCTTTTAAAAATAATATTAGAAAAATTAGCAATTGTTTCAGTAAGTGACTGTTCATTGTCAAAGGACATACAAGGTAAGGATTGAACATCATTTAAACTAACTGTTTTTGCAGAAGAACAAGGTATTGAATCAACAACATTACAATTGGCGCTAGTTGAAGAACACATCAGTGAATCTACACCATTAATAAGAACAGTAGTAGTAGTAGCGGAAGGTATATTAAGAGAAGGACAATGCAATGAATCAGTATCAATTAAAGCAGGATCTATAGGTTCACTGCATGTAAATTCAAGTTCATGAATAAGAACAGTATTAATAGTAGTACCAGGTAATGATTCAACATTTAAATCAACACTAGGAACAGTGGTAGTATTTGTTAAAGCAGGCTCAATAGGAGCACTGGCTGCAAAATCTGGTACCAACATGTCATCGCAAGAATTGATGCCATGCCAGAGATTTATTAAATGCCTGACTTGGAGATATTTATCTTTAAAATCAGTGTCTCCAAGCAAAGGCAAATAGGAAGAAATTTCTGTAACAAGTTTAGAGGTCAGTACATATTTATTCTCTGGGGCACTAAGATTTACATTAGAAAAAATAAGTTCAACAATAGCACCAGTACTTTGCACATTTTGATGGAGGCAGTCAAAATGAGCTTTATTCTTGAACCTGTGGTTAAAAGTCACAGGTTCATAAATGGAAAGATGTTGAGACCAGTTGGTTCTGTGTGAGAATCACTGGGACATTCCTAACCTACGACTTTCCCAATATGACCCAATTAGAGTTTGGCCACATGATTCAGACACAATGTAAAAGTCACCAGGGTCTTTGACCGTGGAATAGCTTAGTCTTAGTCCCAATGGAAATTTACCAAAACTTAGGACTAGGAAACAATTCAGATAAACTCGCATGTTGCAAGAGTATCGACCCGGTTAGTAAGTACTGTTAGATATCAAAACTTTAAAAAAAATAATTGCGACTATTACTACTATATGTTGCAACAAATATTGTGTTGCTACCACTACATGAAACATAAGAAGGCTCATTTGATATTTGAGCACAATAAAACTCAACTTTTTCTAAAGATAAAAATTGCTGCACAACATACTCTGCAGCAAATGTGTTAAATCATTTTTTATTTGATTAATAGCAGGATCTCTCAGCTGAGCATTGTAATGTCTTGCATTTGAATTTAAAAAGGATGATAATTTTTATAGCTTACTAATTTGGGAATCATGGTAAATGAGGCGACTGATGCACGTGTTTAGGTTAGTCTGGTGATTTAAAATCTTTTTAATTTTGGAATGATAGGATACCACATGGTTTTCGAAACTGGAAAAACTGTCCAAGTTGCTGCTGAAATGCAGAGATACAAACTAGCCATCTTAGGAATAAGTGAGTCTCGATGGACAGGCTCAGGTCAGATAAAGCTCAGTACAGGGGAACTGCTGCTATACTCAGGCCATGAAGATGAAAATGCGGCTCACAACCAAGGAGTGGCACTCATGCTTTCCAGAAATGCGCAGAACGCACTTATAGGGTGGGAAGCTCACGGCCCCCGTATAATCACTGCAAGATTTAAGACCAAAAAACAAAAAGTCAATATGGACATCTTACAGGTATATGCTCCTACCAATGATAGTAAAGAAGAGGACTTCTACAACAGACTGCGAACCCTTGTCCAAAAGTGTCCTAAGAGCAATGGTTATACTCATGGGTGTCCTAAATGCGAAAATAGGCAGCAACAATAAAGGCTATGAAGAATGCATGGGAACACATGGCATGGGTGAGATGAATGAAAATGTTGAAAGACTAGCAGATCTATGTTCTACAGATGGACTGGTCATTGGAGGAAGCCTCTTCATGCATAGAAATATCCATAAGGCGACATGGATATCACCAGATATGTCAACGGCTAACCAAATTGACCATTTCTGTATCAGTAATAAGTTTAGACGATCTCTCCAAGATGTTAGAGTAAAAAGGGGGTAGATGTAGCCTCAGACCATCATCTACTGATTGCCAAACTAAGGCTTAAACTGAAAAAGAACTGGACAAGCGAGGGAAGCAAGCGCCAACGTTTTAACACCAATCTCTTGAAAGAAGAATCCAAACAAAATGAATTTAAACTTACTATCTCCAACAAGTTCCAGATCCTACAAGAACTAGGCAATGATGAAACAATTGAACAAAATCGGAAAGACGTCAAAGAGATATTCACGACTACCTGCGAAGAAGTGTTGGGCCCTAGGCAACAATCGCATAAAGAATGGATTTCTGCTGAAACCATGGAAAAATTCTAATATAGGAAAAATAAGAAGGCAAATCTAAACAACAGCCGCATAAGAACCGAAAAGTCCAGAGCAGCAACAGAATACTCAGAAGCAAATAAAGAAATTAAACGTAGTATAAAGACAGATAAAAAGAACTACATTGAAGGATTAGCAAGTGAAGCAGAAGAGGCAGTGTACCATGGAAGCACAAGAGAATTATTCAGTACAATCAAAAAGTACTCAACATAGAGCCAGCGGAACAAGATCTAGAAATAGATTGCAGCACACCCACAAAACCAGAGATATGCAGAGCAATTAAACTAAAGAAAGGCTAGGTGGCAGGTCCAGACAGAATACCAACAGAAGCCTTGACAGCAGACATTACTGAAATGCTACACACACTATTCAAGTATATGGGAGGAAGAACACATACCGATTGAGTGGAAAGAAGGACACCTCATTAAGATTCCGAAGAAAGGACACCTTAGTTCTTGCTCTAACTATAGAGGAATAACCCTGCTGTCCATCCCCAGCAAAGTATTCAACAGAATGCTGCTAAACAGAATGAGGGAGGCAATAGATATCTTAGGGACCAACAAGCAGGTTTCAGAAAAGACAGATCAGATTGCCACACTGAGAATTATTGTAGAACAATCCCTGGAGTGGAACTCGCCACTATACATTAACTTTATTGACTATGAGAAGGCTTTTGATAGTGTAGACAGACTCTGTGGAAGCTGCTAAGACACTACGGGGTACCACAAAAATTGACAGACATAATTAAGGCTTCTTACGAAGGACTGTCATGCAGAAATGTTCATGGCCAACAAACAACTGCGGCTTTTGGGATACAGATCGGTGTCAGACAAGGGTGTCTGCTCTCACCTTTCTTATTCCTGCTGACCATTGATTGAATAATGAAAATGTCTACAGAGCAGAAGAGAAATGGTAACCAGTGGACACTATGGAAACAGCTTGATGATCTGGCCCTAATATCACACACACAGCAACAGATGCATGAGAAAATCAATTATGTCGCACAATACTCTGCTTGCATCGGCCTGAACATCCATAGAGGAAAAAGCAGTCCTTAAAATAAATACATCAAGCAACACACCTATAGCACTGGAAGGAACAAACCTTGAGGAGGTGGATAGCTTTACATACCTCGGGTATGAAACATGGCGAACAACAGCAGCTGTTTCAAAAAAGCTACAGACATTTATCAACTCATGTCTCCGAACGATTCTACGAATCCGCTGGCCCAATGTCATCACCAATGAGGATCTCTGGCGGCGCACACAACAAGAACCAGTTGAAGAGTTAGTCTGCCAGCGCAGATGGAGATTGATTTGTCACACCCTCAGAAAGTCCACATCAAGTATCACGAGACAAGCCCACACTTGGAACCCCCAGGGAAAGAGAAAAAGAGGTCGACCCAAAATGACTTGGAGAAGAGAGCTGGAGGCAGACACCAAAAAGAGTGGACACAACTGGGGACAGCTGGAGAGACTTGCCCAAGATCGGGATGCCTGGAGAGCTTTTGTTTGTGGCATATGCCCCAGACGGGACGACAGGCGATGATCATGATGATGAAGCCTAAAGTGATGGTGTCTAAAATTTAAATGCCTGGCCCACATTTCAGGCTTATTCCACCAGTTCTCCTCAAAACATGAGATCACTTGAACAGGTGCAATATTTTTAATTTCATCTTTTAAAATGTTGAACTTGCGTACAGAATCTGTCTCTTTCATAGAAAAAAATAGATTTGTAATAGCCTCAATTAAATGGGAGGTTAAACCTCTTTTTGTCAAAGCTTTCTGAGGGGCCAAATTTATATGAAAACCGTTTTTATAGCACCAATTTCAGAAAAATCTATATCAACAAAAAAACAGGGGTTAGGGAACAAACAAATTTCTTTAAAAAATTCCAAACATTTAACAAGTAAATTCTGCTGCTCACATCGTATAAATGAATGCATGACAGGGCGACCCCTGCCTTTGCTGTCAACAGCCATTATTGTCAAAAGTGGTAAGTTATAAATATTTGTTTTATAAGTCATATCCATTACTAAAACTTCAGGATACTTATTTAAACATTGAATCATCTCACGTGATGAGTACACTAAATATATAAATCTGCCCTCCCCATCCCTCCAAAAATTGACTTTACCCCCTTCAACCATTAAACAATTTAAAAGTTTTTCTGTTTCTTGCTGGTCTGTTGTTTTATTGGGCTCACACACCTTTGCCCTCAGATTGCTCACATCTTTTGGAGCCACCACAACATTTTGTTCTTTTAGAATCCCTTCTCTGAGCTGGGTGTTGGTATATATTGAAGCAGCGTGTTCAACATTGGGGTCAGCTCGATTTTACTTCTCTCAGGCAACACTCTAAACAAAAAAGAAATAGCATATTGAATATGTAAAAAATATATATCTAAATGCAGCCTATAACTTAAAAGAATCTAATATACACAATACTGGTACAATAGAATTATATTAACAGCATGTCTGGGGAAAAATATCTTACCTCCAGGGGTGCCACTCACTGAAAGCTGTGAACCCTGAAATCCCTTTCTAAAAATTTCTTGAACCCTGAAACTTCATCTACCAAATTTACCAACCCTGAAGCTAACGAAACTCATAAAATTCATACACTTTTCTCGTGCAATGATTACATCCTATACTATATGCGTACATTTAGCCACAAAACTACTAATTGGGGACAAATCACAGGCAGTTGAAGACATTTAATGTTTAACTATAAAAGAGAAAATTGAATTTATTTAATTATTAACTTTTTAATATCACAATATTAACTTTAATTTCAGAAAATTTCTTATTTATTTATGAGTGGTTTTAAAAATTAAAACCAGAAAAGAATTAAAACAATTAATTTTTTTTCTTGTTACTTTAAAAAAATATTTTGCTTTATTTTCACTATAATTTTTTATCACATATGTTTTTTCAAATATGTAAAAAAAAATTCTTCCTCCTGTTAATATTTCCCAAGGTTTTGCCCGATTAAAAAAATTATTCCCCAGATCCCAATGGGGTTCGTGAAGTCCCAAGATCTTGGACCGTACTAGTGCTTGCAAACGAAAACGAGACGCTCGCAAAACAAAAGTGAGAGCTGGTCCAGGTACCTTTTCTATTTATAGCGAAAAACGAACCCGCTTCTTGCTGACTGGATGGTCCTTCGCGCTGTATTTATTTTTAAACCCAAAGCCTGTGTTTGAAAAAATTGAACTGGTGAACCCGGAACTAGAGAAAAAAAAGCTTGTGAATCCGGAATTGAAAAATATTTACCCTCGCGAATCCGGAACTGAAAAATATTAAGCCTCACGAATCCGGAATTCCGGGATAACCCGGAAAAGTGGCACCCCTGCTTACCTCCTGGGACAGCATGTGGTTAGCATGAACTAAATCCGATTGCACCACTTGCAATTTCCAGTTGTCTTGGACTTTAACCATTTTGACTTTCAATTTTGTTGGACAACCTAGTTTTAATGACCTATAAAATAAAGAAAAAAAACATTAATTATGGTACTTTAAAGTGTAACAGTGATAGTTTTAACAAGTTCTAAACTTGTAAATTATTTAACACATAGTAACAGTCTAAAAAAGAACACACCTCTGGTTAGGTCGCAAACCTTTGGATTTTGACACTCTTTCTGTGCCATGCTTGCATTCATAGAGTATGAACTAATAAACAAAAGTCTCATACTCAGTGGATCCTTTTGAAGCTTTAGCTGGTAGCTAAATTTAATAAAACAAATGAATACATGACAATGTATATAAAATACTGCACTAGGCTAATTCAGACTATTGGTGCCTTTAGGGATACATTTAGGATTCAGGTTAGGTTTAGGGATATATTTAGGGTTCAGAAGGTTTAGGGATACACATCATTTAGGGTTCAGTTTAGGTTTGGTGACAGTGAATTATAAAAGTTCACGGTCATGGCAACCAAAATGGTAGCCGTGTGATATGTCATGGCACCAATTGTCTGAATTTACCCTATACTATTTAATAGGCTAATGCGAAGAGATAGCACAGTGACTTCGTTTGCATACATTTAGGGTTCAGGTTAGGTTTAGGGATACATTTCGAACATTATTTCGTATTTACCATTTACTAATATATAATATAACATAATATCCATAATAAATAATACGAACCGGATTATATTTGCAGATTTTTAAAAAGAATTGGCAAATATGTAGCTGTGTGGTCATGACGTCATTTGCGTGGATTCACTCCACTTATTATTTTTATCTTTTTTTAAATAGAGTTACATTTTCATTAATATGACGGTGGCAAATTTTTATTGGTTGATTAATTATAATTAAAAAAATTTCATTGGTTGGCCTAAGATAATCTTAGAGGGTGACCACGCTGTGTTTCATTAATTTTTGGATATTCTTTTTGTTGGAACCTGAAATAAAGTGTGTAAAAGTGTATTCCATGAAAATGTAAGTTGGGTTTTCATTACTTCTTTCTTTTATAATTAATTTTGGCCACTTTTCTTTGTTTTTTTTTTAATTTTCCTAATTTTCAGGGTCAAAACCCAGAATCGTTTTTTTAGTTTATACGTTAAAATTTTGCGTCAAATTTCTTTTTAAACGCATTATTTTGTTTTACTATATAATATAGTGCGTTCAAAAAGAAATTTGACAAAAATTTTAACGTCTGAACTGAAAAAAAGATTCGACGAAATTTCCGTTCGATCAATTTTCCGTCGACGAAATTTCTTTCGATCAAATTTCCAGTAACCAGAGTGGTCCTACAGCTACTTATTTACCAAATAATTTTTTAAGTCATTCTTATTGCCCTATTAATATTACTATTGTATTGCAATTCATTGTAAATAATATGGTACGAAATATTAAAATTAATGGTAAATAGTTTAAGATATCATAAAGGCTTACCTTTCTAGAACTCTTTTTTTATAAAGACAGCATTTTGAAACACTTCTAAAGCTTTGATGGCATTTTCCAAATCGTTGAAGGTATCAAAATGGCAATTTAAAGGTAAAATACTTTCAGGATTCATTACTGAGCCTAGGTGTTGTCACTATACGAACTAGTAATAGTAAAAATTGAACGAGGCATTACTTCGCAGTTCGCACTCATCATTCAAAGCGGGTTTTTAAAGTTCCGGTTTTGGTCTGATTTGATTGGCTGGACTACCAATAGCTCTGACACTTCCAATAATTAAATTAGCTAGGCCTACTATTATTATATTATTATTATTATTATTTGCTGTCTTATATAGCGCGGTACCCCAGCCTAGGGCATAAAAATATTTTAAAAGAGACATAATCGTATTACTACTATTAATTAATGTATTAAATTATAATATAATAATAATACTAATACTGTAATTGATTGTAATACTATTACTAAGTACTATATTAATTAATAATTAAAATTAAATAATATTAATAATTAATACTTTGACTAGTTTGATTTTATTTTAACTTTAAGATTTCTCAAAGACAAAGTTATAGAGTATAGGCTACTTAGTAGTCTTTGACCGTCTGTCTTAAGTCAATAAATTAACTTAGTATTTAATAGGGCTAGGTAGCCTACACTACAATATTTTGAATAACATAATTAATCCTCAAAAATGTACACACTTTTCAATTACTTGAATTACAAAGATTGTGATTAGAGTGATGGGAAAGTGGCAAAGAAGTTACTTTAAAATTAATGTATCGAAAATCGACGGAAAACCCCGAAGAAAACGGAAATTCCAAGAATTGCTGCACACGACTTACTGTTGACATGTGTGAGCACACGTCTTACTGTTGGCATGTGTGTAAGCAAAGACACCTTATATTTCTTTGTTTGTAGAATGCATTTGTTAGGTGTTAATGAAAGATTTCCTTTCATTACTTATGAGCAGTGTTTTATTTACTCATTTGTTATCTCCATCAATGTGACATGTATTGTGAGGGTTGAACATACAGCCTTCAAGCAATGACAATGTGGTCACAAGCGATTGATACAGCAGTATCGAACCAGCGAATATACATAAAATGTGTGTAGTGGGCTAACTATTATCATGTGCTAAATTCTCACATATCAAATGGTGCAAGTGTAAGGATAATATTTCCATCTGTAGTGATATAATATAATTAATGAGACATTCTGCAATTCGCTTTTGTCTTTTCAAAGTAAAAGACAGCGATTCATTGATACTTACTACACGTATCAAAATAACGGTTGTTATACTTGATACCGTTGTAGTATCTGTCCTGCTATGTGCTCATCTTACATAGACACCATACAATTCATACATAGGTGCTAGTACCAAACTAATTTCTAGACCTTTATGTTAGCCCTCACATCTCACACTTTCTGACTGTAAGACTGTACGGGCTACGAGCTAAACACTGACACGGGATTTTGTTCATTAATAAACATTCTTACAGTAATATAATTTTAAGTTTAAGTGACATTTGTATAACAGGTACCACTTTCTCTTGTTAGTAAAGTATATTTTGTCATTGCTTATAATTACTGATTTATTTAACATGTGTTTATTGTTAACTGTGTTAATTCAATGTTAGTCAGGACATTGTTAACCTATCCCCAGCTGTACCATTTATATCTTTTCAGATATTGTCCTTTTTCTTAAGATTTTCTTTCGGACCCTTTTTCTAACAACTGTTTCTTACGATCTTACCTAGGAGTTACCACTCCTGTTTAGGAGTTACCGCTCCTGTTTATACAACACTGATAGAAACAAAGAAAGGCAAAAGTTCCCCTGAATTGATAGAGCTTATTATATCTAAAACCCTCAGCTCTACCACTACACCACTTGGCTAGTCTTTTGGCGCTGCGAGCAGGGTTGAAAGTATGTCAACCACTTAACAAAACACACGCAACCCACCCTCCAGTGGCCACACGGTTACAATATTTAATTTTTAAGTTCATGATTATGTTGTTAAATTGTGTGTACAGCGTGGTGAGCCCAGCCCTAGGCTGGGGTACCAGGCTTTATAAAACTACTACTACTCTTACCAATAATAAAAGGGATGCATCACTGATGCAGACAATGATCTAAGAAATACGAAGAATATTTTCTAGTAGGCTTATTATGTAGCCAATCATTGATAATAATAATTAATTAAATAGATAAAATTGTCTGAACATCAACATAAAATAAACAGACAAAGAAGTCCAAGTCGATACAATAAAAAAGTTGATAACAGAGAATACTTAAATCAACTGTTTTATTTTAAAATACATTCTACATTGAGGGTAGGAACGGGCAAATAATACAGATTAAAAATAGGTTATCTTAGGCTAAATATCACATGACACTAGTACATTATAGAAAATTAATTTATGCAGCATTTAATATTTATATTTGTGTAGTATAAAATATGGCTGCAACCTATAGGTACATGAGTACCTTTGGACAAAAATACTACTCGGACTCAGAGTGGCTCCGTATATATAAATTGGCTTCGGGCCCGGTTGAATTAACAATAACAGTATGAGAATTTAAACAAAAAAATATTTTTTCTCCGTTATTTCATAGTTTTATTCTATTTAGTTGTTTTTTTCTTTTTGCTTTGTTAAATTTCTTAGTAGCGGTAGTTTTTTTCTAATCTTCTTTTTTAGTTTAAGCCAAATACGTAGATCAAACTTTTTTTTTTTATCTCGTAATCAAGATGATAAAGATTAATTATTTTCATTTCAATTTTAGAAAGTAATAATATTAATTTAATTATTAAAATTAAATCCTTTATTTAAGATTATTTATGTGTATTGTTTAAGTTAAAATTAAAAGATTTAATCACCCAATAATTTATGAATTAATTAGGTATTCTAAATAATGAACATTTCACTCATAATGAATTAATTTCAACTATTCCTCTAAAGAGAACAATCAGAACAATCTTAATCAGAACAAAACCACCAATTTTAAACCTTTTCCTTGGCACTGGGAGTCAAACATGCGGACACTGACTGTTTTTCCTGATATCTGGAATCTCCTTTCAACAATCTTTCTCATACTTGACCTAATTCACAAGGTAGTTGGAATGAATATCTTAAAGGATGCAATTGTATAAAGCATGAGAAAGAGACTTATTTTTGGAGGGTTAGTCTTTTTTTTCTACCATACCTGTCTACTGGGTCTAATACACTGGTGCATAATTTGAGAAACAATTTTCCCAAACAATAGAATTCTCTGCCACTACACATCCGCAATATACCAACCACCCAGGCCTTCAAAACTGCACTCAAAACTTATCTCTTTAAACTCTACTATGCCAACTGATTCCCCCACTGACCGATAAACGAAGCTGCTGGCTGCCGTCCATGGCTTGACATGTAAAAGTTCTGAGGTGGGTTGGGTGAATATGTATATGTTTTGTTGTTCTTTATTACATAAATGTATTTTATTTTATTGTCATGATTATGTCTGTTTTCCTAATATTTTAATGTACAGCGCGGTGAGCCCAGCCCTAGGCTGGGGTACCATGCTATATTGGAAACTAATAATAATAATAATTTAAAATTTAATAGAAAAAAACCCTTAACCAGCTTGTGAACATTTTTGATTGGTTGTTTGTTATTTGAGGTGTGTTCTCCAGTATTCCATAAAATAAATTAGGGGCCGATATGGAGTAGGCAGCAAATAAAATTATTTAATTAGGTCACATCATTTGCCATTTGTCTCCTTTGACCTTTTTGCCTTCCTTGTTGGTACAGTAAACTATTGTTTGTATCATTTCTTCATTTAAGTACAGAAGTAATGATTGAGTGGGAGCTACTATGTGATCTGTGAAGGGAGATTGGTTTCAAGGCAACTAAGTCATGCCACATTGAAAATAAAATACTGATAACATAAATAGAGCCTTTTACTATGATATAAGTACAAGACTATGGGTGGAAGTTTTAGATGACATGTACTACTCATAAGTGTAGTATTGATACCATCTCGGTTGGAACTTTCAAATCTCTTGCTCACACAAGCAGTTATACATATAAATATAACAAATACAATTTTTTAGGGTTGTCACAAGAATGTAAATACAAATTTATTTCAACAAAAAAAATTAACCGAACACAAAATATTAATAGGTGACAAAAAGTCCATTTTAGTTCATTTAAAAAAAAAAAAAAAATTCAATTAAGCAATATTAAAAATATAATGTGAAATTATTAGGCAAAGGTGAAAACAAAATAGTTTACAAAAACTAAAAATCTACTACAGACTTTAAATTTTTTTTGAAAATAAAACAACAAAATAACATATCTTTACAAATTTTACACAATATTGTAGAACAAAGTAATGTGTTTAATAATAAATCAATAGATGTAAGTTTAGGAAACAAAAATCTGCCCAAGAAGTATAATAAAAATGGGTATTTACACAATACAAATTTATAATTTTCATCACATTAAACACATTCATTCACATATTTATAAAAGTAGTGGAAAATCTTTCAGAACCATTAATTGACAATTAGCAGTGAAAATAAATTTACAAGAACAGGTCAACAATGATTATTTCAGCAAGGCATTTTCACAATAGTGTAGCAATTAAATATTATTTAAAATTCATAAAAAAAACTACTTCTTACTTGCAATTTAAAATTAATATAGTTCTCATCAAAATAATTTCACAGCAAACCATTCTGTACTTAAGACATGTAACACATTTCAAGTAAAGGAAACGGCGATGCACTATTTAGTCTCAATCATGTATTATTAATTACCAGTAACAAGCAACAAGAATGTTTAAGAACTACGGTAATCCCAACAGTCTTTGCAAATCCAAGTTGACACTTTTATTTTGGAAATGACGCCAACACAAGCAAAATGAAACCAACAAAGACAACGTTCACAACCGACCATCTTTAACAAGGCATCATGAAACACTTGACACTCTGCACAATGAAATACAGGAGTAGCCTTTAAATCTAACAATGAGTGATGCACATATGACCATGCATCATCAGTAAAAGATGCCAATATTTACAGTCGAACCCACTAATCTCGACCTCGGTTAATTCGCCAACCCTATTAAGTCGACGTTTTTGAAGTGGAACCGCCAAATTCTCTCTTTGTCTTAGCATTTTCTCATCGGTTATGTCGATTCTTTTATGTCGCCGAACCCTAATATCTCGAGCACAAAAGAGGGCCAAATTTGCCACTTAGCGTTGGTTATCTCGATCCCCGTGACCAATCGCCAGCTTTTGAAAAGTTAGTTATCGATGCCACTTCACCATCTCACTACCGTATTTTCGCGTTTGTAGACAATCCCATCTTAGCAGTAGCAGTGCATTGTTGGTTGTCAAGGAAATTTGTGGCATACGAGACACATGGGTAGGGGCAGGGCCGACCCTAACAATTGCGGGGCCCTATGCGAAACGGATTGCGCGGGGCCCAGTCTGGGTAGGAATAAGGATAATAAGTGAAAATTAAGATTTTGTATTGTATTAGAAAATAAATTCGGGGCGGGGCCTATGCAAGTGCGGGGCCCATTGCGGCCGCATAGGTTGCAGTGGCCAAAGGCCGGCCATGGGTAGGGGGATTGGTAGGTGTGTCAAAGGTTATAAAAATATCACCGCAACGTATCGTATTGATCGTGATGGTCATATTGTTGCTTTGTGTGTCACAGTGAACTAGCTATCTGCGGGTGGGGGAAGGTTGGTTCCGCCGAGCGAAATAATGACGTCACAGCACGGAAAGACGTGTTGGCGGACTAGTGTGTTGTGACTATGTCATGTTAAATATCACTACAGCGATCTCTTTATGAAAACACAAAGCAATAGTATACGCAGTGGCGTAGCGAGCTTAACTCGCGCCCAGGGCACAATACCTTTTTAGCACACCCCCCCCCCTCTATTCGAAAACCATACAATATTATATGTAAAATATACTATTTGGCGCCCCCTTTGTGAGTAGCGTCCGGGGCATGATGTTCCCTTGCCCCCCCCCCTCGCTACGCGACTGAGTATACGGGCATACGATAACTGCGAACATGTTATTAGCAAACATGTATGTACATTTTTAAAACTTACACTGCACGCATGATGTAAAAACAAAATTAATCACAACGCCATGATTCTTGATACATTAACAGTACACATGAGACATTTCAATCCCGTTGGTCGGCTCTCTTTGAACTTGAGACACATGGTTGAGTGGTTCGTACTTTGCACATGACATAAATTATAGCTATATATTGCTTTAACTAAGACATGGAAACTAAGAAAAGCGATAAATATTTGTTTGCAAATGAAATCCCGGGAATGTCGAATATCCTTGTTTTTATAAATTCCAATCCCGGTTTTTTCGAACATCATTATAGTCCGGTATTCCCGAAATTCGGGATCTCGGATTGCGACACTTAATAGACATCCTGAGGGCATACGTAATAATTTGATGGCCCTTTGCCATTTTACGTTGACAAGGTGCGGCTGGGGGGGGGGGGGTATGAATATTTTTAAAAAAATTTTTTGCGTACTGGGCACCGGGTATGTTATATATGGTTGTCCCATTGTCCAAACAGCTCTGGCATTCGAATTTGGCTGCATTGACGGATGTGCACATTGCGTGATTTTAAATATTTTTTGTTACCATTAATGGAATCAGCGATCCTTTTTGTTTTCGGTACCGCAGTGTAGCTTACTTACTTAATTAGTATATTATTACGATATGGCCTCGAAGAAAAGAAGGGCACGCGAAACCGATGATGAAGAATAAACTTCTACTTCTACCGATAAACATCAGATTCAACAAAAGAAAATTTATGAGCAGATATTCTTACTTGAATATCAGACAAAATTTACCGAGTTGCATTCTTCATTGAAGGGTCAATAAATACGCGCATTGCACAATCTGCAAGTTAGATCAACACCGCCACATTTTCGTAATGACATGTTTTTGGGGGCGGGAATGTTCCTACAATATTCAACCTGAAAATTCAAAAATAGTATATACAGGCTCCCTGTGGTAAGTTCTAACAAGTACACGTCGAAATAGCTAATACAAAAATAAAATGAGTTGGATACAAATAAATATAACATGTATGTAGGTCACTGAGCGCCATCTCGTAGCTGCAACAGTTACTCAAGGAGGTAACTGCACCACGACCGAAAGTTGCCACATTGGATTAAAGGTGAAAATGAAATTGTTGTAATATTTCGCAACCGTGAGGAAGCCGTAGCAACCCAAATAGAAAAATTTGCACCCTCACCTGGGCGGACTCGTAAAAGGACAATTTATTGCGCCCCTTACCTTTGTGATGTAAATTTATAGTTAAAGTCACTGTTAAGTTCCTTTCTTAAGTCGATTTTGGCGCCTGTTGCTCTTCGCCGCATTCTTATGCCACTTATGGCCCTGTCCGAGCATACAGGGAAATGCGGCGTATATTCTGAGAACCATTGGGCTAGCCGAATCATAAGTGGTGAAAACCCGCGTCACATTTTGTTTATTGTAATTAATGTAATATCATATTTGATATATACATGGGGTGGGGTGGTGGTGTCCGAAAGCTCAATGTAACGAACGCAAAAGGGGGGGGGGGGGATGGGTTAAATAATTTTATTTTTATGCGTACCGATACTTACTATATAGATGGCCTCTCCTCGCGTTTTTTTGTGCTTTGTATGACCTAATTTTATGACAATTATTTCTTACGGCTGACCGCGGAGAGTACAGAAAATGAGAAAACTAGAGAATGCATTCTTAACTATTAACACGCAATATATGACTTCGAGTTTGAACCACCGTAAATTTCACCATTTACTTTATTTTTACCAGTAAAATATTGTGATAATGTGATCTGCACGTTCACCTAAATATTAATTGATATCTACGATTTTAAGAGTTTGAGGGTAAACAGATCTGTCTTTACCTATATGCACATGTGTTTTATGGATGTACAAATAGGCCTATATTCTTTTCTTGTCATAATTTATTCATATATTTGCTGTGGTGTAGCAAAATAACTGTTGGTAGGAAAGTGTGTCACTAAAAAATCCATATTTTGTGCAGTAGGACAGGAATAAATAGCTTGTTGCTGCAATTCTTCAATTCCATTTACAAAAATTATTATTTCAATTTAAAGAAATGAAACATTGCAACTAAAACAATAATATTTTAATAACAAAAATGGCTGCCTTGATTATCATATGGTTCGACATGGAATGAACAATGGAGATTGTTGGATTTCTAGAAAATTAAATTTTGAGATTATTTGATGGTTGGTGGAAATATTAGGGAGCTAGATATTTATTTACAAATGTTGGTTTTAAATCAAGTTATTAATGCCCCGCAAAAAGCATATATTAAAATATCGGTATGTTCAATATTTGTTAACATCATTTCTCAAACTGTTGGATAAATAGTTAATTTTCTTTAACGATGACTCTATTCATTGTATATATGTTGTATTTTTTCAATCTCAATTCAGTTACCACTAAATTTTCTTTCCACAAATTAAATACATTTATTATGGCAAGTACATGATTATGCTTTTTGATTTGGATAAAAAATATCCAATTTTATACATTATCAGTATCTGAAAATACATAAAATACAGTTACAAAAATAAATATTTGTTAATGCTGTTTGATGTCATGTTGTATAAATCCTCTAAAGGATTGTTATGGTTGAGCATTTAACAAAGTGATGGCATATTTGGACGGAACAAAAATTACATGACAGGTTTGCAGTTTAAACAAAATTAAGAAAAAGTAGGAAACAAAATAATTAAAATGTGCATAACAGAAATTAATGAATCCATTTGATTAATGGCAACCTCGAACTTATATAAAAAATGTGTTAATTAAAACATTAGTTGCAAAACAATTAAAAATAGTGCATAATTCTGCTGGAAATATGCAGGAACAATTTTAAACAAAAATAATTCAACATAAACACTGCATGGATGATGAAGGCTTATATATCTTGATTGTTTCTTGACTTGTTTACTGATCTGGAGAACAAAAACATTACAGTTAATTACCTCCCCCTACTCTGTAAAACAAAGAATACATTAAATTACATTTATTTTTAATGAGACGAGCCACAGCAATACTCTGTAACTACAAAAAAACTGCTATACTTGTCACAGCAGATGCAACATGTTCCATTTAGCTGTGCCTGTGAATCTACAGGCTATCACCAGCTATATTACAAACAGGATAAAAATAAGTGTCATAACTGCTGATTAGGCAGTGTTGAATATTATCCAATGACGGTACTTATCTTGAATGTTTTGAGAGAACACAAAAAGCCAGTATATGTGATTTTACAGGGTACATAATAACTAATAAAGAAATGTGGCCTCGGTTAAGCAACATGGATAACCTGAGTGATTGTAAATTAAATCCCAGGTTGCATAAAGATTACTGATACTGACAATCTAATCACAAAGGATAATATTTTTTTAAGGTCTATTTCATATGAAATTTAACAACTTATATAATATATATTGTCAAAATCACAAGAACAACTCCACTAAATGTTACTTTGATAAAATCTTAGTGGAACTATGGGAACAAAATTTGGTTCATCTGCACCATATAAAATACATATTGGATTCAAAACTGACAAATTATGAAAAAAAGAATGTCTGCTCCTAATCTTAAATGTTTTGAATTAAGCTTATAAGCAATAAAGCCCTAGCATTTTATACAATGTTGAATTTTTAGTAAAATGATTATATTAATCTTTGGACCTACTTCTTGCTATATGTAGGTAAAGAGATAAGTTAAAACAAGCTAATGGTTTCTCATACATGACAGAAAAGGATCTTGGTTCAATAAAGTGGCAGCACTGGGCCGCTGTTCTGGAACTCGTTCCAATGTTTTCTTTAGAAAGTCTTTAATGAAATGTGAGGAAGATTCTGGAAGGTTGTAGGCCGGAGACTGCTCTGTGGCGATCAACATATATATGACTTGTTGGTACTCATAGTCAGGGAATGGACGTGACCCGGTGACCATCTGGACTACTGTGCATCCAACACTCCTGTGAGAGAAATAAGTTTGATTGATTGATTTGAGTACTTATATAGCGCTCATTTGCATGCTATGCTCATTTCCGATGTGCGAAAATGTTTGAGAGGTTTCACTGCTGCCAGTTAGGCGCATGTGAACTCTCATCATAGAGACAGATGACTGCGCATTAACATCGCCAGTCCTTTGATGCACTATCTTTGTGGGAGCTGAGTGTTGAGATCCCATCTTCCTTCTTCCCCCACTAAAAATTCCTGCAGTTTTCTTTTTTATTAAACAAAGAGTTCGACATAGTGTAAGAATTTCAAGGGTACACAGCTGACGTAGTCTAGTTGATGAGTAGTGAAGGCAGGGCAATTCTTTCAAGTTAATTTCTCAGACTGTCAAGGCTTAGTTAAAACAACTTAAAGAAAACATTATCATGACTTTAGGATAATATATGAGAGAATAAATTTGATATTGAAAATAGAGAATCTACGAATGGTTGGTAAAGTGAATTAGAAATTATTACTTAAGTCAAGAAAGAAATAACATAATTTAATAAAAAATATAATATAATTAGGTACCACAAACCGGTGTAAAAACGCGTTTTTGTGTCACGGAAGCCTGTATTTAGTAACTTTTCACTTAATGTTTTCTATATTAAAAATTGGTCATAAACTAATAAAAATGGTACCATTTAAAAGTACATTTTAAGCCCTCTAATTATATGTCATTTTAATTGTTGTTGAAATAACAAAGAGTATTACATTTATCGCATGAAAACCATCACCAAAGTGATTTTTTATCGACAGTCAAGCGATCATTTTTACCCCCGCGCTATTCAATCTCCGTGCCGTTTTTGGTCGTTCGTAGTATTTCGTCACAAATAAGTCTATTGTGTGCAGAAATGAATGCCCTTTAGTTTTGTACCAAATATTAATGTAACGTTACAGTTTAAATATTTTAAAATTTAAAAAATCAAAGAAAATGATAATTTACTATTTGATTTTGGCAAAATATGAAATTTTAACCAGCATCATTGGAAAGCTCGTCCTTTTTCTTTTAAAATACGAAAACAACACTTCATTTCTAAGCATCAACAAAAACGGCCGAGTTAAACAAAGAACCATATAAAATTCATTCACCCCGCTTGTTCCCGATACGCGAAAATGGCTGAAAACCACGTTGACAACGCTCCAGAAGTTTTTTCTAAATTGACGGGTAGTCGATTTTAAATGTTTAGTAGGTAAGTAAAATCAGTAAAAATATGTAGTTAAATGGTTTGAAACTGTGTTGGCTATGTTTTAGTTCTTTATTTCTTTAGAAAATTTGTATTTATGTAGATATAAATATGTTCGTTTGTCGCTGATTATTATCGTTTTTGAGTTTTGTCAGATGACTTAAACCCCCCTCTGTTTGTAGTGAAGTCTAATTTTTTCTGATTGCTCAGTTTAAAATGTTATTGTTTTTTCTGAAAGAGGATACGTTGAAGATTAATAACTACTAATTTTTATAACTAGCAAATGATATTATATTTAATTTTAATAAATAAAAAAGGGCACGTGATCATATTTGTCGTCAATGTAAACAAACAATGAACGTTAAAAGTAGAACAACTCGTAAAGTTAAGAGATGGTCAAAGTAATGCATTATTAATAGCTTAAAGTAATTTCTGTTATTATAGGTGGATTTATGTTAGACTGACCATTTATAATTTGTTCAATTTTGTTTTAGATGGTGAACAATTCGCCGCTCTAGAGAAGACTTTTCTGGCTAAAGGGAAAGGAAGAAGGCCATCATTGCCTACTCTATTACTTCTTCAACTCTATGTTTTGAAGGAGGAAAACAACAAGTCATGGGAGCAGGTAACTATAAGTATAATTATATGCCTTAGATAAGTTATTCAGTGTAATGAACATATTTTGTATTTTACTTCTACTAAGTTAAACATTTTATGAATTTACTAATAAAGCCTGAACATATCTTTTCAGCTCGAAACCTGGTTCTCTCAGATCAAAGTATGTACCAGTACCAGTCGCAAAGTTCAAAAGTGTGTGGAAAAAGTTCTTTGCAGTTTGAAATCCCTTTCAACTTTGGATTATTTTCATTATTTGGGTCAAGTTCTGAATTTGGATTTCATAAGCCAAAAAAGAAGATAACCAATCTGGTGCAAAGTTACAAAAAAATGAGGCATTTAAATGTTAAATGCAGACAACCTGAACGTTTCAAAGAATTTATGAGTGTTATATTTATTGTTGATATTGTTCCTAACCCTGTCATTGTTAGTATCAACAAAGAACTATTGTCTTGTGAAGTTGATGAACTTATAATTAAAATTTCAACAGGCTTTAGACAATGCACAGTTACTTAGTGTACGAGTTAATGATTTAGAAATTGAAAAATTGCAGCTACATGAAAAAATTAGTAATTTTCAAGAAGAATTAAATGTGTTGAAAGTACAATTGGTAAATGATGAAGAAAATAGAATATCATCTCTTAATAAAATTAAGCATCATAAATCAAAACTAAAGAGTGTTATTAGAAATCTTCAACAAGAAAATACAGATTTTTCTGTTCAGTTAGACCATCAGAGATTAAAGATAATGAAATTATTGAAATTAAAAGACAAAATAAAATCAATGAAAGTAAACACAGTCTATTTTAAATGCCAATATTAATTGTGAATGCGAAAAGCCTGTTAAAATAAAAGATCCTTTAAACAATTGTTACTCCACCCCTGTTAGACAAACAGTTATTAGTTTGATGTCAGATTATGTAAATGTTTAAGGTATGCAGCGTGTTCTAATACTTAAAATAAAAATGCAGGTCACTCTAAATCTTTAAACGTTACATTTTATTAAATGTCAAAATTTTGCTTGCACTTGCACTGTTCCAGCCATGTTTGTATTGTATATAAACAAATAATGGGCTCATTGACTGTTGAAATATGCATAGCTATAATTTTTCTGTAGTTTGGTATAATCAGCTTATCTCTTGGTAAAACTATTGATTTTATGCAATTTTTTTTAAATGGCTGATTTCTCGCTTCATGTGAACCGTGCACTTTTCTAACAGTTTTTGTATTTTCAATGCACTTATTATAGGTACATATGCTGTTTGAGTATGGTACATAGATCTTTAGTTCCCATACATTTTGATACAATTAGGATGTGCTTTCAATACACCTTATAAAACAAACAATTAAAAAAATTCTGTATGTGAATGCTTTCACTGTTCCAGCCATGTTTGTAATGTATATAAATAAGAAATGGGCTCATTGACTGTTGAAATATGTAGAGCTATAATTTTTCTGTATTTTGGTTTAATTGGCTCATCTCTTGGTTTAACTATTGATTTTTTTGAATTTTTTAAAAATGTCTGATTTTTTGCGTCTTATGAAACCTTGCCTTTTTCTAACAATTTTTGTATTTTAAGTGTAAATTGTATGTTTACACTTGCTGTTTAATTACATAGTACTTTGGTTACCCTTCATTTTGATATAACTACCATGAATGCTTTCTTATCAGTTGATTTTTTGTGATTTTTTAAAGATTACCAAATTTCGCGTTTTTACCTCCCTTTTTATTTTTTTCAAAATTTGATGAATTCCATTTTCATAAAATAAAAATTTAATGAATTAATCATTTAGTACCATTGAAAAAAATTGAGTCTGTTCTCTATATATGTGGGTATGTGTTGAGTGCAAGAAATTGAGTCTGTTCTCTATATATGTGGGTATGTGTTGAATGTAAGAAATTGAGTTTAAGTGATTTACTTTTACAGATATAGCCTTACCAAAATGACACTTTTGATGGTGGCAAAAAAAAAACAAAAAAAAAAAAGTAAATTTTAAAAATTCATAATTTTTTTACTTATTGAGTTATATGTACAAGTTTGGTATCCACGTTCTTAGAATCATGAGTTCTTGACATGACAGTATAAAATAAAGCTATATGCCTGTTTTGAAAAATCGGTTTGTGGTATCTAATATAATGGGATATGAGATTAATGTATCATAATTTTAGTTGACAATCTCTATTATTAAAGTAGAAAATCTGTTGCTTTTTAAAAAAGCTCTCTCCCTTTGTACTCCTGTTTAAGCTTTCAATGTTCAGTGAAAGTAAATAGGCAAAATTTACTTGTAACACCCAATACACTCGAACTAATATGTTACTGGCACATGAAAATTATTATAACTAGCTCAGTCCAGCAAATAATCCATATGATAATCTTACCATATTCTGATTATCACAAGAAAAATCATGATTTCTTTAAAAAAAACAAGGCTAGTGTCATAATGCAGCATGCAGCCTGCTGGTAGCAAGTTATACAGCGACCATTTAATTTTTCATAATAAAATGGAACATATTTTATAATATACCCTAAGATAACATCACATAACTTTACTTGTTACTGAATGAGCAGCATTTTTATTACAACTACAAGAATAAATAAAAAGCACAATTTTGTTCATGTCTCTTACCAAATATCAACTTTATCATCAAACTGGCCATTATCCATAATCCCTTTGATCATTTCAGGTGCCATCCAGTTCACTGACCCAACACATCCTGTCTCACTATCCTGTGTGAGGATGGCCTTGGTCTGGGGCTGCTTGCGGAATGTCTTGGAAACACTGATGCCTCCAAGCCGGGCGCTGTTTTCATTGTCCAGTAGGACATGTTTCCCTAGATTTGAGGAATAGATTTAAATAAGCTATTTAAAAATTTTTAAAAAATAATCTAGGTTACCACATTTTCAAATTATAAAACCCTGTTAATTGTCATGAAATTCGTATTTAAAAAACATATATCATATATACTTGTTCACTAGCCAATTAGATCACAAAAATGAAAAGTGTGTGACCTGCTCATTAGCTGACCCCATAAAATAATATGCCAGTCGAAGAAATACAGTACCTGGCACCAGGGCTGTCTTAACAACATAGGAGGCCCTGGGCACAGCAATACACTGGGGCCCCCTAGCAACACAACACAACTGGGCCGTGAGAAGGGGGGCGAAAGGGGGGCAGTGATCCAAACTGAATGCTATTGTTTCCTGGGTGTATATTGGCTTGTGTTGTATGTGCTTGTGAGGGGAATGAAAGACTTTGAATGGGTGTGCTCGTGTGTAGTTTTTGTGGGGTTGCATTTTGTGTTTAGGTGTGGTAAGGTATAGATTGCTTCATTTCTCTTTTCGTATGGTTGACTTTGTAACGCACTTCGAACCTTTGGGGATGAAGCGTGATTTTTAAATAAACTTTATTATTATTATTATGCTCAAACAGTGGGGGAAAGGGGGGGGGCAAACAGTTCCTGCTCCCCACCAACTCACCAAGAGGAATAAAAATGTAAAAGAAATATAAGCATTCAATTAAGTTAAACTTCGATGAATTCAAAAACTTGTTGAATAGAGTTATTCCCCTTTAAAAGTTTTAAAATTGTTGCATTTATAATATTAATTTTGGAATGTGCTCATATATCTCGTGGATTACAATTGGGAATTTTAAATCCAATTAAATTGTCAAAATCTTTAAAGCATGATGCCTCTATAAGAGTGAGTCTCCTAGAAACATTGGGCCCTCTACAAGCAAGGGGCCCTGGGCCAGTGCCAACTGGGCCCATGCCTTAAGACGGCACCGCCCGGCATTAAAATATTATCTTTTCCAAAATCCCAAGTTTTAAATTTAATTATCCTTATAGTTTAAAAGCTTTAAAACTAATAAGCATACAGTATTATGGTAATTAAGCTAACACAGATACAGTAATCACTTCACAAGTGTACCCATATATACGATAACCATACTGAAGAATTGGAAACATTGAACCTCCATGATCAACAACAGAACAGTTTCATTATTCAGTAGGTACTTCAATACTCTCTAAGCATGGCAGTTGCAAAATGAAGACAAAGCATGTGACTCAATTTTTGCAAGCAGCTTTACTTTTGACTCATGTTAATTACTTTATTCTTCATTTTTTTGGCTTTAACAGAATCAATATCCTTGGAGAAAATTATACAAATCTATTATAACCTGCTTATAAGGCAACAGGGTTATTGCACGCTACTGGTCCCTCTGTCGCTCACCCTAACCGGAACCCTAAATCTATCATAAACAAAGGGAAGTGACTCCCAATAAGGGGACCACAACAGCACATTAGCCGGCAACAGCCCACTTATTCCACGGAAATATTTTTTTTTTAAAATGTTAGCTTTATGCAAAGGTATAAGATGGCAGATACGTAGGTTCCAGTATGGCGGATGTGAATTTTGTTCAAGTTCAAGCCTACGACTTGCAGTGCCATTTGACCAATAAGAATCACGATAAAACACAAGATTATCTGTCAAAAATGACACATTTTTCATTTATCACGCCTTGAATTCCAAAGAAAACATAAACAAAAACCCCACAAAACTATTCCGGAGCTGGAAAAAAAATGAGCACAGATGCAATCGAGTCGCCTGCAGGGCGGCTCCCTGGAAGCAATACTAAGAAAAATGGGATGCTCTAAAATCAATGTCTTTCCACAACCTTGCAAACTTCGCTGCACTTGTTTTTCTGAGATGAGTACTAACCTGTGAAATCTC
Organism: Omphiscola glabra; assembly: GCA_964017045.1. Taxonomy (NCBI): domain Eukaryota; kingdom Metazoa; phylum Mollusca; class Gastropoda; family Lymnaeidae; genus Omphiscola; species Omphiscola glabra. The sequence continues at coordinate 10,176,034 of OZ024811.1, read as the reverse complement.
TATAGATGATGTCATGTCAATGTTGACTGACCTGTTATGTGTCTAAAGATAATATCATGTAAATGTTGAATGAAATGTGAAGTCTCTCTGGATGATGTCATGTAAATTTGGACTAACCTGTGATGTCACTATGGATGATGCCATGTAAATTTGGACTAACCTGTGATGTCACTATGGATGATGCCATGTAAATTTGGACTAACCTGTGATGTCACTATGGATGATGCCATTGTCATGTAAATGCTGGATTCCTTCAAGGATTTGTCGTGCAAACAGTTTTGCTTTCTCCTCTAACAGAATTCCCTTAGAACTGATATAGTCTTCAAGTGATCCCTGCAATATTTAAAGATTCGATAAAAAGTAAAGCATTTAAAAAAGTTGATGGAAAAGACATGATCTTTTATTGATAAAATATAAATTGGTTTAAATCAAAGCATGTCATTGTTCTCTCTCTTATTAAAATTTTAGCTAAATTAACACTGGCTGATATTCATGTAAAGCCGGATCCACCCCCCCCCCCCCCCCCCGACTGGTTGACAAGTCAATAGTGGTTTGCAGACTAAAGAGCCACTGACCACCTGGCACTACCTGGGGAACAAAACCACTGTTGTGTGAACCTGCATGGGCAGAAAAAGGGCATGCATGCTATCTGTCAAAAATGGTAGCATGTACAGGGCTACCTGTTGCGGAAAATCTGCAGCTGGAAATAAAACGACTGAAACAGGATAAGGATCATGATTACACGTTGCCATTAAAGGGCATGAGGTGGGTAGGGGTAACCTTGTGCTAATGATTCTATTTACTAGGCAACCGTTTCATCCCAGCTACTTTGTAAATATACCATCCCGATTCCTGGGAAAGTCGACTGCTAAAGCTGTGAGAGCAGCGTCACTGGCCGACCAGATTTCGTTGGGCTGGGGTAGCCTCCAAGATTCTATTTACAGAGCAAGTAAGATAGCTGTTTCTAGGCAGCCGTTTAATTCAAGCTGCTTCGTAAATTAGTTGCGAGATGGAAACCCATTTAGAAATCCCTATTAGAGAGCATCTGACGCTTCATCGGGATGGGCAGGGGAAGATTTTGGGACATAAATATACCATCCCAACTCCTGGGAAAGTCGACTGCTGACTGGATGTCCTTGGGCTGAGGTAGCCTCCATTTGTACTCTACCAAGTGAGTGCTGGTGGGTGCTGTCCTGGCAAAGGGAGATTTCCAACATACTGCTTCATGGCCTGACAACTTGGGCTTGGGAGGGTGCTTTGGGGAGGGTAAAAAGAGCTAATGTACTAGCTGGACAGCTCACTGACACCATTTCTCCTAATGTAAATTTTTTTAATGTACAAATGAATCACCTTACCAGTTTCATATAGGCCATGTATAAGGAAAATACATTTTCTGACTCGCTGTAACCATAAAATGGGACAATCCTATCATGATGAATGTGCCTAAAGGTATTTGCCTCTATTCTAAACAAGGACTGAAAAAGATTTATCAAAGAAAAATCAGATTAAAAACAAAAGCATTTTGCCTGCATAAATCATTTCCTAAGTTAAATTTATTAAAATGCTTTTCTTTTTTCATTAAAAAAAAAAAAAAGATGTCAAGTTTCTAAAAAATTAATTAACTAAATTTTTGTCAGTTGAAACAAATGTTCATTATTTGATTGGGAATAATTTCTAAATTGAGAATCATTGTCTGTAAATAACAATTACATATCAAATAATTTTGTGATTATCAGGTGGGGTGTAAATCCTCAAAACAACTTATCTAGTGCTAAAAACAATGCCATGTAAAAAGTTTACCTTGATTTGTTCTTTTTTTGTAGATTCAATTAAAATCTCTTTGACAGCAAACAGCTTTTCTTGAGGCTTATCTAGATTTCGAACCAAGAAGACACGCCCAAATGAACCCATTCCTATCTGTTGACCTTTTTCATGGTTGAGCGGAACTTTAGGTGATAAACATGACTCTAAAATGTAATTAAAGAATTAAACTTATTATAAAACGGTACACATTAATCACATAAGAAATGCACTTAAATATCAGAATATAAACAAGTTTTACCAGATTAAAATAAATCTTATAGAAGTTTATTGGCTCTTACGTTTAAAAAACTCATCTTTAAGAAGTTCATCGGCAGTAAGTCTCATTGTGGCGTCAGGTTGAAATGTTTTTTCTAAAAATCTCTTCAAGGCATCCGAAGATGTTCCTGGTAGGTTGTACTCTGGAAGACCTCCATTACCAACTTTATATAGAACTTGATATGGATTCAGTTTGGGGAAAGGAGGGTCTCCAGTAGCCATCTCTACTACTGTACATCCTATACTCCTGTGTCAGTTAAATACCAGACTTAGTACATCCATGTTGGCAGCTTAACTGCAAGTTATAACCATTGAATTTACTCATTGTTTATTAGCTATATATAAATTGTAGTCTGTCATTTTAACCAATTTTAAACTTAATTTATCTCACACATTATCAGGACTTATCTATTACAGTTGCAGATAAAAGGACAACTGAAATTACATTTCTTTCAACAAATTTTTTTCTTTACTAACATAAAATAAAATAATGCTAAAAATATTGACCATATATCAGCTTTTGTGTTGTAAGTCTGGCCTTCTTTTACGCTAATTACTTCGGGTGCCATCCATTTGTAAGTTCCCAGAAATGTGCAGGCATTTGTGTGTTCATGAAGTATTTTGGATAGACCAAAGTCTGTGAGTTTTATGTTGGACTCGTCTTCTAGCAGAACATTTTGACCTAGAGACAAACAATGCAACAATATTTTTCTTTTAGGTTTAGCTGTGTTTAAAAATACACCATAATCATTATAAATATAGATTTATAATAAACAAAAAAAACAACAAAAATTACATATTTTGTGGTGTAAGTTTGTTTCAATCATAAATTTTGCTGATGATACTACCATCCTTGGTGTAATATTGGAAGGAGAAGGATTATACATCAGTTTATTTACAGGCTTTATTAATTGGTGGGATGACAATTTTCTCCAGCTTAATGTCTCAAAAACAAAGGAAATGGTTGTCGATTTCTGGAGGGGGTAACACCAGATTGCAAATCTTAACATAAAAAATCAAAGTGTAGAGAAAGTAGAGACATATAAGTACTTTGGTGTCAAAATTTAAAAAAAATTTTTTTTCTTGCTGGCATCCCTCCGTCACAATGTGACAATGGTGAGGAATTCACAGGACGAAATCCACAAGGCCTGGGATTATTCTTCTAGGATTAGAAGCTGGTTCCCAACAGCAAATCGCCTCTCTCCACGCAGCTGGATAACCCCAAGGGGACATCATGTAGATGATACAGCTTGGCACCAGTGTCACCATTAATAATATGGCATGAAGGTGGTCAAATGCTGTATAAAAAAATTGAACCAAAGACTTTTCTTTCTCTAAAAACTGCACAATTTCGACATGAACAAACAAGTTATTAACTTATTCTACAGTGCAACAATTGGAAGCCTACTTAATTTCAGTATTACCTGCTGGTGTGGAAATTCATCGTCTGATATCAAACACTGAATTAACAGACTAATCAAGAAAACTAGAAACATCAGACAAACTAAACATCCTTCACTTGAAGAACTCTTTGAAGAGAAATGTTATTGTAAAAGTAAACAAATTCTGGATGATAAATCACACCCTCTTCATCACAGATACTTAAGATCTGCCCGTTCAGGACTACTTCATTCTCTTAAGGCGAAGACTGAAAGATATAAAAATTAGTTTGTTCGCCAATCTGTGCGAATTTACTAGCGTGCTCTCCCAGAGGTAACAAAATCTAAATGATCCCTCATTAAGGCTCAGTCCACACTATCAAATTCCTTTCAAATTTTTGTTCATATACATTTGATGCGATTTTTGTATGAAGCCTTGTCACATCTTTCAAATTACTTTTTGATCAAATTCTCATTTTTGTACAAACGAAGAAACCACGCACAAAATAGTGCGTTCATACAAAAATATGACGCAAATTTGAAGCTAATTTGAAAGGAATTTGATAGTGTGAACTGACACTAAATCCTTATTATAACTAGGGGAGTTTTTTTACACTAGAGAAATAATTTAATGTAGATGTCTTGTGTTTAAATTGCTTTTGTTGGAAAATGTCAAATTTATTAAAGCATGTATTTATGTGCTGAAAATGTATATGTACAATGTAATAAAAAAATATTTCCATTTGTTTGGATCAATAAAAGAATCTTAACTTATCTTACCTGGTATTAAATATTAACAATAATTTTATTATTAAAGTTCTTCAAAATAAATTAAGAGAGAAAAGAAATTAATAAGTTAGTAGTGACTGTTTCATTTGAAATAAATAAATGAAACATACTCTATATCATAAAACATATCCAATTTTATTTTTATAAGAAATAATTATTTTTTTAAAAATATGTTTTTTTGCAAGTATATTTTAATATAGTCTTATAAAAATATTTGAAAACATCTCAAGAGAAACCAACAAACTGATACAAACCTTTGATATCCCTGTGTATAATTGGAGTAGGTCTGCTATGCAGATAAGAGACACCTTCAAGGATCTGCCTAGAAAATATTCTGATCTTGTCCTCAGGGAGTATATTGTTCTTGCGGATATATTTATACAAAGAACCCTGAAAATTAAATATAGATTATTTTGACTACACACATATAATAATGTGAAGTTTTCCTTCCACCATCCATCTCTACTGAGGAATTGTTGTAAGAAGGTAAAGTTGACACACTACTGCAAAATATGAGGCCTGCTGAAGGTTCAGTTCATGATGTATACTTTGAGGGTAAACATAACACAATCCATTCACTGCCATCGTGGTCTTACTCTGGCCCAGAAATCAGAGATCTTAATATGTCGTCTTGCAATGCAGATTGATTGAAAGGCATTATGACCAGAGCCAAACAAATTAATTTGCTGTTGGGCCATATACTGGCTGAACGGTATGACAACAAACATTTGCCTAATTTCCTGATTTCAAAAGTTGTCTTTCTTGTTTTACCTATAGCTCACTTTAAACATATTATCTTGCAGATTTTTTGTCTATTTAAATTTTTTTTAAAAATAATTCGCTACCAATGTATGGTTGTAACATAGGCCGAGAAAAATAAAATTCCCAGAAGTTAGCAATGATAAAGATTTTTATAAGTGTAACTTCAAGATTTTTATAAGTGTAACTTCAATGCATGTTTTCTCAAGTAACTTCAGTAGGCGGGAAGTTCATGCATTGCCGCCACCATTGTTTGGTGGGTCATTTCTAGTAAATAATAATTTAAATCAAAATTCTGCTCAACAAATAATTAAGAGAGAAATTAAATGTTTGAATAAGCTAGTAGTAATGTGAAATATTTACTAAAAGTAGCTGTATTTTTTTTTTGTTAATTTGATGCAGCTCGTAAAACGCCAATGTAATATTTATTTTATGATACTGTTGCCACCACTTCCGATACTTCAAAATATTCTTTAGATGCAGAAAAAAAAGAGTAAATTCTTATTGCATGATGTTTTTTAGCAAAGGCCTTGCAGGTGAGATTCATCAGAAGGCTCATTCTGATCAGTGTGTCAAGTGGGAGGGAGGATTTAGACATAGGATAGAGATGACAATTGGTCCTTGAATAAACTTCCAATAAAACTCACCATTTTCATGTATCCCATAAATATCAAAAGAGAATCCTGCATTTCACAGGATCCATAGAATGGTACAATTCTTTTATTGTTGAGCCTTTTGAGAATTTCTAATTCTGTGATATTCTGAAAAATCAAATTTAAAAGTACTTCATAACAAAATGGCACAAAAGATGTTTCATAACTTTTCATAACTGTTGTTAATTTAATTCAAAACCATCATTAAGATACAGGTAACAAAATCATCTCACTACCTTTAACATACTGATAAGACAACCATCTCACCATCATCAATATACTGGTGACAAAAACTAGAGCACCATTATTTAAAGTTAATTAATTTGGTTATCTAATTTAATTTCAGAGCCTACCGATTGTTTATCTTTCCTTGCCTTTATTACTTGGATTTCTTTGACAATAAAGCTCTTGTCATCAGGTCTTTTGGGATCAATGACAATGAAAACTGTACCATATGATCCTCTGCCTATTTCACCCCCTTTAATCCAATTTTGTGGAATTTCTGGAGCTAGAGATACTAATAACATAGGAAAAAAGTTTTATAATTTATACCTACATGATATATAATTACACAAGGCCACGTAACAAATTTTATGTATACCAAAGTTTTGGGTGGAAGTCAATACCAAGCTTGTGGACTGGAGTTCAATCCCTAGCATAAGCCTAGACAAGCATAAATATAACCAGCACCCCTGGTGGATGAGACTCATTAACCTTGGATGGCAACTTGTCAGAGTAGGAAAAATTACCTCAAGATGGAATCCTGTAGGCGGTATTACATTGACACAATGAAAATTCCTGCAACTCTTGCAATGTGGAATGCATAATGACAGTGAGACAAAAGAAACACTGCTGGTCAGCTACACCATTCTGGTCTATTTCCAGTTGTATTGTTCAGTCTTGTCATTGGAACAAATAGACAAGCGCGAGAGAGTGAGGCTGACAAATTCAGCTTTAAACAATATACCGGTACAGCTCAAGTCAAGGCTACTACTAAGTTGAAGCCTTTTTCATCTTCACTCACAAAGGACAAACAAAATAATATAATGACAATATACTACGTAGTTGACCTTTAGGAAAAGAAAATAAATAATCAATATAGCATGGTAACTTTCTACCTTTAATTGATTGTATATTTGAAGATTTATAACTTTATCATTGCAAAAATGTTAAATTTCAGGCGTATTTGTAAAAGTTTCTATATTTTGGTTTATAACTCAATCAGTCATTTTGGTTCTAACTGTTATTTACATGAATCTTTGACAATTTAGCTGATTCCATAACTTCTATCAAGTATTAAGTCACACTTTTACCTTTAGTCTCCCCATCCCATGATTTTGACCTGTTTTTCAAATTGTGATTAGTCGTAGTCAGCTTCCCCCACAGCGTGAAATAGATTAATGGAACATACCAGGTACTGGAAAACAATTGATTTCCGATTTTCTAGGTCGATTCATTTTAGTTTTGACTTACGGTATCTAATAATAATATCCAACTTATTAAGCTCCCATCATAATGCCTACTAACAAGTCTTCAAGTGTCCAAGATCATCCTTGACTCCATTTTCAATTTTGTGTATGTTCTAGGCGTCTTGTTTACTTTCATTCATATTTTCTCATGACTGAACTTTAGCTGACCCCAAGTTCGGCCCCGCAATTTGAGTGTGGCTAATTAAAAATAGTCTCCCTTGACCTCAGTTACAAATAAATACAGTCTCTAGCCTGTAAAAGTAGAATTATGTAGCAATATCGAGGTTGTTCGAGAATGGAATACAATGTGTAAGCCCATTATAGAAATGTCTCTGAAACAGGCTATATATATGCCTCTAGATGTATTGAGGTCAAGAGATATTTGCTATCACGATTATGACAGAGATTTGCTATACAAGACATTGTATCTTCTTCAACATTGTACCGGTACAAGCCATCATTATACTGTAAGTCAATAGCTTTAGTTTTTATTTCTTTTTGAATTTGTAATTTTAAAATTAACTCAATAAATCACTATTTGTAATTAGCCCTCGTTTAGGTATTGTTTGTTTACTATCATATATAATTTATGGTATCGTCCTTTAGTTGCGTACTGTTTCTCAACGAGCCATATAGCCAAATAAGAGATTAAATTCTCTATACTAATAGCAGTACGTCTACACTGCTAATGTAATTGCATGCCATGAAGAGTATATTTGTCATAGAGTGGGTGTGATGGCGCTCACATAATGGCAGATTTTTATATATGAAGAGGGAAAATAAATCTTTAAAATAATTTGATTTGGTTTTACCTGAAACATTTGCCATTTTGCAATGGTAAGGTCTAGACTTGAGTGAATAATTTATACTTCAATCCTCTATGGCTCACACTGTGATACTAGATATGAATTAAAGGAATACAATATTTTAAATGTACTAATCATCAACATAGAGATTAAGACATATCACAACTAACAGGAAGGGTAAATGCAAAGAAGTGATGCCATGTATTTTACCATGGCTGCCCCGACCAGTGAACTTTTATGGGTTCACGGGTCGTGGCAACCAACATAGCAGCCAAGTAAAAATAAAATATTTTGCATCTGCTAAAATTTAGAAAAAACGTTAAAATTTAATTAAAAATTGTCCTTAAATGTATCCCTCAACCTAACCTGAACACTAAATCACTAAAAAATGTATCCCGAAACCTAACCTGAACCCTAAATGTATCCCTAAAAATAACCTGAACACTAAATGTATCCCTAAACCTAACCCAAACCCTAAAACTAGCCCTAAAGCATCAAGTAAAAAACATGTGTACGGTACTGACTGCAATTACACACTGTCGACTCACACTATGGCAAGAAAACTAAAAAAATGAAGAAAAACAATAAAAATAATAATTCTAAAATAAATAAATAATGAAAACTCAAGTTACAGTTTAATAGAATTCACTTTTACACAATATATTTCAAGTTGCACCGAAAAGAATATCCAGAAAATGAATAAAATACCATGCCGTCATGCAATAATCCATTTTCAAATATGGCGGAAAAATTTAAATATTATAATATCCCAACCAATGAAATTTTAAATTATAATCAATCAACCAATAAACTTTTTATACAAAACATGACATGTCATATTAAGGAAATCGTAACTCTAGTAACAAAAAACAAGGGGAGTGATTCCAAAACATAAACTTAAAAACACGCAAATGACATCATGGCATCTCTTCTTTGCATTGATCACAGTAAGATGCAATTTAAAAAAAAAAAAATTAGTTCAATTATAATATATTTTATGTCATTTTTATAACTCAATATGACAAGGAAAGGGTAAAAGTGCAGTTCAGGTTCGTATATTATTTCTTAACGCGTTTTGTTTTTTCGCATGTAAACTTACACGTATTCTTTATGAATTAAATCCAGGCAGTAATAGTTAACTAATAATGAATTATACAGCACTTTTTTTCTTTTTATTTGATTTATAATGCGTCTTTGAACATCCCGCAACCAAAGTTACATAGCCTCATTTGTTTTGTATTTTTTCTTTCACCCTGTTGCCAGATTTTTAACCACCTATAAGTTAGTATGCTAAATGAAATTTTCAAACTATAGGCATGTGCACAAAATGAATGAAATACTGTAGGACAAAAAAAAAGGGGGGGTTGTGGGCGGGGTGAACCTAATTAGATGTTCTGTTTTGGGATAGGGGCCAAATATTCATGTGCTTTTTTTTCTTATATGAGATGTATAATTATAATTCCTATACTAACAAAGGCTCCTGCATTGGTGAATAGATCTAGATCAAACTTAGTAGACATACACTTGATTATCCATATTCAAATACCGGTACTGAAGGGTAATGAACTCATAATTTACATTTTTTCCTAAATCTAGGCAATATACACTGCTGCGTCTCTCGTGTCCCGGCGGCTTCTATCGTGGCGGTGTCACTCGTGATGGCATTCAGAAATTAACATTTTTAGCCCTTAGCTAAAATTTAAATTAAGGGGCCTGTAAAAAACACATGTATATTTTTTTAAATAAAATTATCACCTTAAAAAAAACATTAATAAAATACAATCCGAAAGGTTTCCGATCCCCAGTGGGATCTCTTCCCAGTTGTGATCCCAGTCCCCAGTATGGGATCCTGTTCCTGAAGGGATCCTGAACTCAGTGATATCCTGATGCAATAAAATCCCGTTTCCCGATGGGATCCCATTCCTAGTGGCATCCCAAAGTCATTGGGATCCCTATCCCGGTGGCATCCCAAACTCATTTGGGATCCCGACCTACGGGATGCCTATCCCGATAGGATCCAATTTCCCAGTGGGATCCAGTTTCCCCAATGAGATCCCATACCCCTTGGGATCTCTATTCTCTATTATGCACCCCCCCCCCCACCATATTTTCCACTCAGAGCGCTCGGAATATACAGACAGTCCCTTGAAGCCTTGGATGGTTGGTTGGGGGGGGGGGGGCGGGAATTAGAAGTGTATTACCGACAAAGGCAGTGGACACACATCATCATTGTCCTGGAATGGAGCTGCTGGAAAGTGTGTGTGTGGGGGGGGCACTAATTTGTGCCAATGTGTGATCATGTGTCCAATTTGTTTTAAACATTTGCGACGATGCAGAAATGGGGGTGGGGTGGGGGAAATCGACCATGATTGCGTGAGGTCATTAAGCAAATACATTGCCAGTAAATTGTCAGTTCCAATTTGAGGGTGAGTGCTGGTGATTATATATAATAAGGCGGACTCATTTTGCGGTGTTACTGGTAGTGGGATCGCTTTGTTCAAAATGGGTTAATTTGTTTGTTCCACAAAGGCTTTTACATGGATTGATGGATCTTAACCAAACAACTGGGTGGCGGGCAGGCGACTAAAGAGATACTCTTTCATGCATCAGGTCATGGAGTTTGAAAGGACAGTCGATCTACCCCAAAATAGAGAATGACCCTAATCCCAGTCAAACCGATATATGCGGAACCGTCATGTCCCTCCATACATTTGGCCTTGACTGACACAGCAGTGACAAAGCATAGACATGAACATGTTCAGAAAGTGGCTGCCCCTGACACCATGGCTATGTATTGCAAAATACCTGTGAAAGTGTTCACAGACGGCTCTGCCAAACTGATAGAAGGTACTGCTGGTTATGGTGCGCTCATACTATACCCAGGGGGTGGGGGCCCACAAAATCAGGAACTCTCTAGGCCCTGTGGGACTGCAGAATCAAACTGTGATGCTGAGCTTGAAGCCATACACAGGACCCTAGAGGAAAAGGTGACTGTGCAATTGATCCCAAGTCACATCAACGTCAGTGGCAATGAGAAAGCGGACACTAACGAAAACCGGGGTTGCCAAGCCTCAGCCAGAAGTACCAATTTCTTATTTGGGAATAAAGAACTGGCAAAGTGGTACAGGCAATGGGCAGACAAAACAACAGCCAGAGGCGTCTTTTCAAATTTGCCCACTCCTAGCAAACAGGACCCATGGTGGGGGTTAGGCCACAGACAGCAGAGCTTAGTGACGCAAATGCATACCGAGCATAGCCCCATAAGCACATACTTCTGGTTGCTGGACAAGAATAGGGATCCTACCTGCCGGCATTGCCGCCTGGTCCCAGATACACTAGCGCACCTGCTGACCAAATGTCCCTCACTAGATGTCCTGGGGGAAGCCAGGGTGGTTGGAGAACCCTACGTGAGCAAATGTTGTATGGCTCAGCTCAGCAGATGGAGCTGGTAGCAAATGTACTAGCCGGGATAATAAGAGTGTAATCTCAGACCATACATTACTAAACAAAATGTGACATGGGTTTTCACCGTTGGCTGTTCGGCGTGCCCAGAATATAAGCTGCATTGCCCTGTGTGCTCATTGCCCTAGACCGGCCATGAGAATGGGGCTAAGAGCAACTGGCACCAAAATCAGGGGGGCACCTTTATAGCGAATTAAACTTAAACTATAAAATCCCATTTACTTAACAAGGACAAGAGGCGCCAAAAATAGACCTAATCTGGATTCTATCGGGAAACGGGATACCATCGGAGAAGATGTTCCAACCGCGACCGGGATCCCATGGAATCAGGATCTAACCAGGGTCGGTATTCCACCGGGATCGGGATCCATACGGATCAGGATCCCATGATCCCTCCAGGCAACGGGATACCATCGGAAAACTGGTTTGGAATCCCATCGGTGAACACAAGGTTTACAAAATAATAATATGTTTTTATAGGAGACAAATCATTTAGCGTTTTTTTTTGGTGTTTTTTTTTACATTTCGCTTAATATCAATGTGAATTAGAAGGCTGCAGCAGATGATTTTCCTAATGCAATCCCGTGCAACACCTATTAAAGTTATAAAATAAATAAAACATTTATTTTAATCAAGATACATCCTATTGGGCAACCTTTAAAACAAATCTTTGAAGACAGAAGAGTTATCCTTGATTTACCACAACAATGGCTCCGTAAAAGACAAAAGTTAAAGATTCATGAAAATGTTCTTTCTTTTTCTCATATTAACATTAACTCATAAAACTTGTTAAATTGTTGTTGTACTCCAACATAAAGATGGTATTTTACTTTAAAAAATACTTACTTTTATAAAGAATTAAAATAACATTTCATGTGAAAATACGAAATTCGATCAGAAATAATATACGCACCTGAACTGCACTTTTACCAAGGAAAGTTTTAAATTAAATTTTCATTGGTTAGGTAATTATAAATTTTCTGCCATTTGGCTTGGAAAATGAATTTGATACTGTATATACTGTATTAGTATTTTGCATTGACTTTCTTACTTTTTTTAATTTTCTTATTTTCCTTTTTGGTGGAACCTGAAATAAAACTCTAAGTTGGATTTTCACTATTTTTCAATTATTTTGTAGTTGCCGCACACGTGTTCTTTACTTGAGGTTTAGGCTTAGTTTTAGCAGAGGAGAGTTGTTGTTGATGTTTTTTTTTACCCGGCCGCCATCTTGTTTGCATTACCCGTGAACTTTCGTGGCAACAGTTTATAGTTTATTGTAATCGAATACTCATATTAATGGCTTGTTATGAACTGGAATGAATTTTTGCAGTCCAAGTGATGCACATGTGACTTCAAGAGTAAATAAAATTTAAGGCTTTTAGTGTTCGATTATAAATATCGTACTAGCATTCCTGATTATAATCCGAAGACTTACTTCTCCTTGTTCGCACATAATTCACATGTCGTTATATTTAAAAAAAAAATTTTTTTTTTTTGCAACTTCAACTTCACACATTTGAAGACTTTAATAACACTGAATTAAAATACTTTTACATTTACATTAATAAAAAAAAAAAGCTCTACAATTTTAATAATAGTTCTTGTTAAGTATCAAACAAACGCAATCTATTTGAAAATTATATTTTATTATAAAAACATTTCTTTAAAAATTGCGGAGATGTATGATAATGTTTTAATTATAAATTGTATAATGATAATATTAGATCTAGGCTTTAAAAAAAATTATTAGCATAATTATGCCATAATTATAAATGTACTCGATTCCATGAATGTTGAGTTATATAAAATGGAGACTTACAAATTGAGATATATATTTCTTAAAATTAAGAATTTAACGGGCGCATGAAAATAGTGCACTTTTCATCAATTATTATGTCGAAAGGGTTTGTATTTTCTTTAAATGTGCTACGTTTGTAACAAAATTTCCTGAATAACAGAGGTTTAAAAAAACAATAAGCCTATATTTATTAAAATCCCACCAATTTTGTCTTTTTCATATTCCGCATCTATTTGTAAGGATTTGTAAAAAATATTTTTTTTTTCAAAATATGAGAATCTATCAGAATCAGAAAGTCAAAAAAAAAAAAAAAAAAAAAAAAAAAAAAAAAAAAAAGAGATATTTGTGAACTTGCATTTCGATTATCCTGCCAATTCCATTTGTTTTGTTGGTATTTGTTTTAGAATAAATTCTTATTCCTAATTTGTCAACTTAATATAAATTTAAGTCTTCAGCACCCTCTAATTCTATACCCCTTCCCGCAAGCTGATCAATATTCTGAGGACTATAAAGATTTAATAGGCGATATTCAGCTAGGGAAAGTGCATACCCTCAAGGACACTATAACTCGAATGAATTTGCAGTCGAACCCGCTATTCTCGACCTCGGTTCACTCGCAACACTGTTATGTCGACGTTTTTAAGTGGAAACGCAAAATCCTCTCTTTGCCTTAGCATTTTCTTTTCGGTTACTTCAATTCTTTTATGTCGCCGAACCTTGATATCTCGAGAACAAAAGGCGGGCAAATTTGCCACTTAACGTCGGCTATGTCGATCCCTATGACCAATTGCCAGCTTTTGAAAATTATATACAACAGAAACGTGCCTACTTCAAACTGTATTAATTGAAATGACAATATCGTTGTCCGCTTGATTAACTTGACATATCAAGAAGTAAGAAGTGAGAGGCTTGCAAACAAAAGAGAAACGTCGTCGTACCTGATCTATTTATAGCGAACCCGCTTGCCGCTAAATCAGCTTTCACGCGTTCTCACTTCTCACACGTTGATTTTTTTAAAACCCAGAATCTGTAAGTGTATTTGAAAAAACTTAACTGGCGAATCCGGAGCGAGGGAAAAATAAAATCTCGCGAATTAGGAGCTTAAAAATGTTTAGCCTCACGAATCCGGAATTCCGGGATAATCCGGAAAAGTGGCGCCCCACATATGCCTTCTGTTGTTAGCAAACATGTACGTACATTTTTATAGCATGCCGATCGCTTCATCAACCAAATAACGGTAACACTGTTGTGCAAAAATAAACAACTCCAAAAACACGTGCATGTCTATTTTCATTTATAAACGCACATGTGTACATAAATAAATTTCAAGCACATGTTAATATATTTCCGCCATATTGGTTTTCTAACCTCTCGATCATCGGTTAAATCGCCGCTTTTTGGCAAACCCAATGCCGTCGACATAACCTGGTTCAACTGTTGTTCATGTCCTGGTTCTGGTTCGGTACGTTGCTGCATCCATAAACTGGCATATGTGCAACGGTTGGGGAAGCGATGTTGCCAATCTAACGGCTCCTAGCAGATGCCAGGGCGGCCTTGAAGCTTTCGATCGTTGTCGAGTTCACGGCGGTATTGTCCAGGTTGTTCCAAGCAATTATGGTGCGTGGAAAGAATGACTGCTTATGTTGCACTGTGTTACTCCGAGGCACAGTGAAGCATTTGTTATTGTTTCGGGTGTAATTTCTCATGGGGTTGTCAGATGTTAAGTCAGTGTTAAGTGACTGTTTGGCTCTAATTAATCGGCCTGGCTTCTGTGGGGTAAGATAATTGTTTGCTGGGATGGCCGGAATTAGCCCCATGACCACTTTATATAAGAATGTTAGGCGGATCTTTTCTCGTCTGTCCTTGAGAGTGGGGATGTCAAATCTGTTTAGAAGGCCAGTGACGTAGCCAGGAGTGATGGTTTTATAGTCACGTGCTTTGAAGCGCATTGCGTTACGTTGGATTCGCTCCAATTTGTCCACGTCTTGCTTGAGGTATGGGTCCCAGATGATTGCACCATATTCTAGTATCGGACGAACGAGTGCAAGATAGATATTTCGTTTGCAGGATGTTGGGCAGTGGCGCAGATTTCTTCTAATAAAACCTAGTGTGGAGTTGGCTTTTTTTGAAATGTTGTTTATATGGGGTGACCATTTTAGGTTATTTGAGAAGAGAATTCCAAGGTATGGATTATTTGTTACTTGTTGAAGGATTATCCTATTTAGAGTGTACATATAGCTTGATGGTTTTTTTTTTAGATGCTCATTATGTAGCATTTGGTTTCATTAAATTTCATGCCCCATTTGTCTGCCCAATTCATAAGGCACTCCAAATCTTCTTGAAGTTGGTTGTGGTCATCGTAGTCGACTATCTCTCTGTATACAAGACAGTCATCTGCAAACAGCCTCACTTGAGATTTTACAGTATCAGGGAGGTCGTTTATGTGACAGAGAAAGAGAAGGGGGCTCAGTACTGTGCCTTGAGGAACTCCTGAGTATACGGTGGCTTTGCCTGATCGGACGACATCTACCACTACTTGCATGGTCCGTTTTGTTAGAAATGTTGAGAGCCAGGAGTGAAGGTTGCCGGTAATGACGTAGTGGTGGAGTTTGTGTAGAAGAAGGCTGTGTGGAACAGTGTCGAAGACCTTGGAGAAGTCGAGAATTGCCATGTCGATCTGGTTACCTTTGTCATAGGAGGCAAGGAGGTCATTGGTGGTGATGATTAATTGAGTTTCTGTGGAGCATCCAGAGCGGAAACCGTGGTTTAGAGTGGTCAAAATGTTGTAGTGTTCAAGGTGGTTCATGATGTGACGACAGATGATGTGTTCCAGAATTTTGCATGGAACGGAGGTCAGGGATATTGGGCGGTAGTTTGCTGGGTTATGACGGTCAACTTTCTTGTAGGCACTAGTGATATTTGCATCAAGCCAGTCCAGTGGGAGTTTGCCGGAGTCAAGCGACTTTTGGAAAATGCGGGTGATGGTTGGGGCGATGTCGTCAGCCAGGGTCTTTAGGACAATGTTTGGGATACAGTCAGGTCCGGGTGCTTTATTGGGCTTCAGGTTTTTGAGAAGTTTGGCTACTCCTTGTTCAGTTATGTTGAGGGGGTCAATTGTACCAGGTGAAGGTTTTAGGGATGGTAGTACTGTTGTGGTAATTTTGGTGAAGACAGATTGAAACTGCCTTAGGAGAATTTCAGCTTTGCATTGGCTATCGCTTACAAGTTGCCCGTATTCTAGTAGGGGGGCTACGCCAATGTTG
Source organism: Omphiscola glabra (assembly GCA_964017045.1). Lineage (NCBI taxonomy): Eukaryota > Metazoa > Mollusca > Gastropoda > Lymnaeidae > Omphiscola > Omphiscola glabra. Next base: position 10,159,577 of record OZ024811.1, on the reverse strand, counting down.
TCTTGCTTCTTGGATTTTATGTAGGGCCAGAATGGTTTTGTGTTGTTGTTTTCAAGGCCTTCTTGAATGACTCCATTTATGTGCTGCCACTCGCCTCTTCTTAGTTCCCTACGACAGTGTTTCTGGAACTGGCGGTATAGGGTCCAGTTGTTGGTAGTTTGGGCTTTCTTCAATAGTCTTTTCTTTCTTTTCAGCAGCTTCTTGAGCCGTGTGTTCAGCCATGGTAGATTACATGGATTTTTTAATGTGGCTGATGGGACATTTTGATCTAAGCTTTTGAATAAGACATATTTGAAGGTCGCCCATAGTGTTTCTACATCCTCTTCCTCGTTGTATTTTTTCAGGATGGCCTGTTCAGTGGCGGCGAGATCAAGCTTGATCTTGTCCCAGTTTGCTTTACCGAACTTGTAAGATTTCCTGGGTTTCTGGCGCGTTATTTGAGCTTTGGAGTAGAAGTCAACCACCACTGCACTCTTAATAATCTATCGTAAAAGTACCCCTCAAAAACAGTAACTTACTGTGTACAAGCTGCCAGTAACTTACTGTTTTTACTTTGAGAAAGCGATAGCATATCGTTATCAGCCTACAGTAATTTAGCGATAATATGCTGTTACTTTTCAGTTTACCGTTAACGGTAACCTACAATAAGTTACCGTTTTTTTTTAAAAAAAACCCAAAAATCCCCAGGTATATTCTTTATATAGTGCCGACCCCCATCCTTTAATATTAGGTGATTTTAATTAAACAACAAATAAAATAAGAAGTATACAATAAAATAAGAAATGTTCTCAAGCAAGTTACAAAATTTATTCCCATTTTCGGATTGAAAAATTAAATTCAGCCTAAGTCTTCGTCAGTGACATGACTCCCCGACTTGCAGCTTGTCTGGGGAATTAGTCTCTCCAATACTGCCTTCTCAACTTGATTGTCCAATAAAGGCCACCGCAATCTCAAAGTTTCTGTACAATAATGCCATCTCAACGTGTCTGTACAATACTGCCATCTTAACTGGTCTTTCAAAAAGTGGCATCACCATGCTTAGAAAATGTACCGTTCACTAAAGAGAGAATGAAACAAAAACAGATTTTAACACAATTTAATAGACAACAATGCTGCTCAACTAACACATTTACTATTGTTTATATTTAACCCATTCAATCCAGGGCGCTCAGAAATTTTTAATTGGAGACCCCAACCAAAGGGGAGCAACTCCACCCTTAACGTGGGTAGGTTTTGAAATAAATTCAAAACAAATCTATTGAACAGTATAATCATATGAAATAAATTGATTTGCATCCATTAATGGTTGCTATATGTGTTATGTAACATTATTTCCTAATGCTTTTCTTGTGTAAATTCCTAAAAGTCAATTTTCAACGAAGTATTTGAATACAAATGATCATAAAACTAAAATAAAAAAACTGTTTTTAAAATAATGAATACTCCTCACCCATTAAAAAAAAATATTTTTAAAAAGATAGTAATCTCCCTTGGTCTTGTTTCTAGCGAGATTTACGTTTAAATAGTGAGATTTCCACTTCCTTTTTAGCAACGTGTAAACAAAGGATTGAGTGGCCGGATTTGGCCGTAATGGGATTGAATCGGTACTGGCCGGATTTGGTCACCACGGGATTGAATGGGTTAACACAATTTAATAGACAACAATGCTGCTCAACTAACACATTTACTTTCATTTACCTTTAAATAAATAAGCTATACATTAAAACTGCAGTAGAGTAGTAACCTCCTAAGGCTTGCAGGCTCTGCATGCATTTTGCAGGGGTTGCTGTCAATCCCTACCCCATAACATTACTAAACATCAATAACTCATAAAACATTGAGTACGGTACCCCTTAGAAAGTGATAATAGAAATGACCCTGGGAGACAAAATGTTTGGGAACCACTGCACTACAGAATTAGCCAAGAGAATATCCCACAATTAAACATTTTATAACTCTAATTTTTTTTAAAGTAAAAAAAAACTATTTTACAAACTCGGGCTAACATGATAAATGGGAGTTACAAGGTGACCTTTACCCACTCAATCCATGGCGATCAGAAATTTTATCATTATCCCCCAACCAAAGGGGAGCAACTCCACCCTTACCGTAGAAAGGTTTTGAACATTTTTTTAAAACAAATCTATTTAACAGCATAATTACCCGGTATATGAATTGATTTACATTCAAAAATAGTTGCTATATGTGTTGTGTAACATTATTTCCTAGTGCTTCTCTTGTGTAAGTTCATATAAAAGTCAACTTTCAACGATGTATTTGAATACAAATGATCATAACACTAAAATAAAAAATCTGCTTTTAAAATAATGAACACTCCTCGGACAATAAATAAAAATATTTAAAAAAGAGTTATCTCCTTTGGTCTCGTTTCTAGCGAGGTTTCCGGTTAAATAGCGAGACTTCTCCCTTCTATTTAGAAACGTGTAAACAAAGGGTTGAGTGGCTGGATTTGGTTGCAGTGGGATTGAATCAGTACTGGCCGGATTTAACCGCTATGGGATTGATGAATGGGTTAACCAGTTTTTCAACAGCAAAAGTAAAAAAGTTCTTGGACTAACCTTTGTTAAAATGGCAAAACACTCCAGCACTACTTTGGAAGATCCATATCAATTGATTAGTCTTTGTCATCACAAGAGGAACTGAAAATTAAAAAATCATTATAAATATTAAAGTTGAAAATTAAAACTAAATAAGTAAAGACAAACTTAAAATAGGCTATATACAATACTAGTATCAATTCACAAAAATAGAGTATGAATGAATTTCTAAAACACAAGTATAGCAGCTCTTCTAATCTTAAAATCTGATCAATACCAGCTAACTAAAGTTTTGCAAAGAGCTATGGTATCGACCTCTACAAAATTATTACAATGAACCTGTAAATATAATATTACACAGGGAACAAAGCAAAGTTGGTGTTATTCATAGGTTAAGCAAAGAGTTGTAAAATATTTCCATGTCTCGGTCAGTTAGAGCATAAGTCATGGGCAAAAAAACTGGTCAAGGTTTGTCATATCCAGGTTGGATTCTATACATAATGTATACTGCAGTGTTTCCCAAACTTGTGGTCGAAGCCCCACCCGGTAACGTTCAAAGTCTATGTCACCTGAAAGGTGAATTATCTTGCTAGCAATACCCATATTATATAAGGAAATATTGAATTTAAAAAATCAATGAACCAAAAAGGGTTAAAAACATCCCTAGAAAACAAATACTGTAGTATGTAGCATAGGGTACAGGTAAAATCACTATGGAGAAATACCATAGTTAGAAGGTGATCCAAAAGATTTTAATACATTCCTCTCCATTACAGCAAGAATGTCACAACCCCCCTCTCAAATATTCTAATTGCCATCACATGTAGGGAAGCACATAGGTAATAGCCTCAAGATAAGCCACCTTTCAAAAATAATCCATGGGACTTACCCTTTAGAATAATATTCCACCATTGCATTATAAACAATCTTGATGAATAATCCATTTCACTTTGTCATCAGGACAGGAACTGAAAAAAAAAAAATGACATTGAAACAATCTAAGTAAAGCAACTCTAGAATACTATACATCATTATCAGGTACCAGTTTATAAAATATGGCACATAATAAGACATAAAACAATCTAAGCAGCCTAAATCATGTCAATTTTAACAACATATACCCGGTAGACAAAATCTTTCCAAGAGCTAAAAAATTAGCAAATAGAATGATATCTACATCTACACAAATTACAATAAAACTTATTAAAACCAATTAATGACACATACTGTTAAAACTCACGTAAAAATTGTGCTTTTTGTAGGTGAAACTATAATTACATTTGTGAGTTATTGCATATGCTAGGATAAGTGCTATTTAAAAGGTCCATGATATCCAGGCTTCACTGCATACATCAAGTAAGACTATGTACTTTTACCTAAATTCTTTGGTCCATGCCCAGCCTTATCACCATAAAAGGTTGATGTCACATAAAAGATGTCTAAACTTTCTTCCACTACCAGTACTCATTTTATATAAGAAAGCATTTGATTTGTGTTCTAAAAAAGAGTTTTTTTATTCTTAGTTTGAAAAAGGTTGGTTTTGAGAGAGGGGGGTAGGGGAACAAGGCAAAATGCTATGGAGAAATACTGAAGTTAAAATAAAAGGTGACCTGAAAGTTAAAGAAATTCCCCTATATTAGAGTAAGATTTTAGTAAGAATAAATAATGAGTCTGTAAAATGTCCAAGATAAGTTATTTTCAAAAAAAAATTTCAATCAGAGGCTAAATGATGTCAATTTTAATGACATATAGATCAGTGGCCCTAAGAATGGACACAATCTTTTCCAAAGTTAAATTTACAAATAAGAATGATATATACATCTAAAATTCGCAATTTAACATATTTAAAACACATGCTGTTGAAACTGGAGTAACATTTGTTTCTATTGCAGGTTTAAAAGTATTGCGTTAAGTGTTGCAAATGTTAGGATCAGTGCTATTTAAAGTCTGTTATTTCCATGTTGTACTGTATACTAGGACTTACCCCATTAAAAAACCACCGTTGCATTATAAACAATCTTGATTAATTCTTGTCCACAAAGTGGAGATATCTCTTCATTTCTTGATACCAGGTGGTAGAGTGTCCCATGAGACTCAAGGGCATTCACCATGCTGTCTATTAAACTAGTCTGCTGTTGAATTGTACAGATGAAATCATGATGAAAATAACAGAATGTATTTTGATTTTTAGTGATAGTTTTGATTCAAAATTCAAATCTTGTAATGATATGGGACAAATGAGTCTATAAAAGTAATACAAAATGAAAGTATAAATTAAATTTAAAAGCATGCAGATGCATTAACAATCCTATAAGATGGGATTCTTTGACTATACTAAAAAATTTAATTTGCTCGCTTTTATATCTAATGTATGATATGTACATTATAAACATTACTGTCATCTGCATGAAAGTAACATAATTATTGCATCCCCCTGACAACATGAGTTACTGGAATAACCAGTAATTCTCCATTGCTTAAGTACAGTGTACCGGTATATGTGATACAAAACAATATATATATATATATTTGACGTAAGGATGTGGGAAGATCAGGATGTGGTTGCATTTGATGTGGGGATGTGGTTGCATTTGATGTGGGAATGTGGGTAGATCAGAATGTGGTTGCATTTGCGTGAAGTGTTGCAAATGTTAGCATCAGTGCTATTTAAAGTCTGTTATTTCCATGTTGTACTATATACTGGGACTTACCCCATTAAAAAGTCCACTGTTGCATTATAAAGAATCTTGAGAAATTCTTGAAAAGATGGAGATATCTCTTCGTTTCTTGATACTAGGTGGTAGGGTGTCCCATGAGACTCAAGGGTATTTAACAAGCTGTCTATTAAACTGGACTGCTGTTGAATTGTACAGATGAAATCAGGATGAAAATAACAATGTTTTTAGATTTTTAGTGATAGATTTGATTCAAATCTTTTAAATATATCGGACAAATGATTCTATACAAATAATACAAACTGAAGGTATAAATTAAAAGCATGCAGATGCATTCACAATGCTATAAGATGGGATGCTTTGACTATACCATAGTACTTAAAAATTTAATTTGCTCACTTTTATATCTAATATATGATATGTACGTCACAAACATTAGTCATTTGCATGAAAGTAACATAATTACTGTATCACCCTAACAACAAGAGTTACCGAAATAACCAGTATTTCTCCATTGCTTAAGTACAGTGTACCGGTATATGCGATACAAAACAATATATATGTATACATACACACTTCATTAATTCCAAGCGGAGCTAAAACAGTATTTTCTTGATATGTAATACAAAAAAATCCTCAATTGTGGAATTTAAATGTAAAGACTACTTCAAACAGACTAAACACAAAAATATTTTTTTTTAAATTTATTATATTTTTATTTATCAAATCAAATAACCTTACCATTTAAATAAAACAAACTCAAATTAAAAGTTTTACCTTCATAGGTCTTGAAGCAAGTTTAAATCTCATCATAATATCCTATGTGCCATCAAAAATCTCCATATATTATGGATTAGTCAACAGAACTAACAGAAACTGAAATTTGAATAGTGAATCATTTCATAAATGGTAAAAACAAGCCTAAATAATTAGTATTTTTTCAATATGAATGTTAGATGAGTCCTGAATGAGTTTAGATTTTTAAAAGAAAAATAGATTTAGAAAATCCAATGCCCAATTACTAATAGGCTTGTATTATTCTCCTACATGAATTAATACTGGCCAAATTTTTTGTAGATATAAACATTAGACCCACTATACTAACAGTCAACTTGCTCTTTAACTCTAACCAAAATAAAAACTTAGTAAAGTTTAATTTTTATAAAGAACATATAAACTTGCACAGTCAATATCAGTTGTAGTTGTAAAGTCTGTGTTAAGCCTAACTAAAATTGTAAATGCCTCTTTCATTATTGCGACAAAAAAATATTGTTAACTAGTGTCTAGTGTTAGTGTTTTATTTAAAATATTCTAATGCTTACACGTAGATGTTCATTCATTGTTGAATTGAATTTTCCAAGATTAGAAGCTCAATAAGACCTAAAAGATTCCCACTGTGTGATGTAATACAGAAAACACTTTGTTGAGACTTGTATTTTTGCTGGAAGGGTTAACGTTTTTGCCTCCGGCCGGTCAGTGACAGTGTCTCTCCTCTTTACCTAAGTTTGAAAATAAATGAAAATTGTTTTAAAACATGTCATATGGGCTAGGCATAGACCTAACAAAACTAGGGCATTTCTACTTTTAAATTACTATTGTATAAAGTAAACTAGTTTTTTAAAACAGGCTCTAAGTCTGACGATATTTTTAAAGTTTAAAAAAGAGTTGTTAAATATTCTATGTCCTAACTTTAACATATTCAATCTTAAAGCCTGTGAATGATTTGGCATAGGTCTACCTATTTTTATAATAATATAATAATTGGCTTAGGCCTCCTTTACTTTTATAACAATTTTTATTATTATATTTACAAATTAAATGTTTCGCCATGTGGCATTCTGTCTAAGTCTAATCCATTAAAACTATAAGCCTAACCAACTAACCATATTAGACTATAGTTTGGTCTAATCTTGTTAGATTAGTAATATGTTATTAAATTACCGATATTCATCCACCAGCCACCCATACTCTTACTACTCATGGCCATAGTCGCCATAGTATAGTCCATCATTTCTTCATATTCAAAACATAATCTCGATAGAACTATTACCGATCAACTCGATTTCAATTTTAAATTAATTGAAATAATACTTAGTTAAAAATAAATTACATTTAATGCAATGATACTATTACATGTTTCAAGCAATGATACTATTACCTGTTTCAATCTTCTACTGGAAGCGAAACGTTAGCCGAAAATTTCAATTTCAAATCAGTAAAAGTAACGCCAACCTCCATCGAGAAGAATCCCCGGTTTAATGTAAAAATTCGAATTTTGAAAGGGGCGAAATAAAGTTTTTTCTAATTATTAATTGCATAGCTCTGCAAACGTTATTTATTTTCTAGTAAATATTTTATCGATTTTAAAATTAATTAAAACAAATAAGTAAAAATAGTGTGCTTAACTACGACAAACTTATTGATGCAAGTAATTGTGATGTTGTTCAACTTTTTAAACGCTTGGCTTCTTACATATTTTTATTGTAAAAAAAAATTTAATACTTTAACTTACTGTTTTTTTAAAATTAACAGTAAGAAATTATCATTTACAGCAATATAGAGTTTTATTACATTTTATACCTGTTAAATAACATTGAATTATTAACAGTGTGCGTCATGGTCAGATATGCCTGGGACACACGTGGATTGTTTAACAAGGGTGGGGTTGGACGTGAAGATTAGATCTAGGATGCTTTTTTGACGTGTTGGTGTCTTCTGCACTTGTGTGAGTAGTGAGGATGAGGTCAAGTCGATCAGTGATTGCTGAATGGTATTGTCTTTACCGGTGGAGTGGGCAGTATGCGTGGTCCAGTCTATATCGGGGCAGTTGAAGTCACCGGCGACGATGATGTCGCGCTCGTGCTTGCCGTTGGCTGTAAGAATGTTGATGGATTTTTGGAGTTCGTCAAGTGCACTCTGGGTTCTTTTTGGGCATATAGAAGGCACCGATGTAAAGGTCTTTCTTGTTTTGTAATTTAACCTTAGCCCATACTATTTCGCAGGCTGTGACCAGGTGCGGTTGCTCCACTGATGTGACCAGGTGTGGTTGCTCCACTGATGTGACCAGGTGCGGTTGCTCCACTGATTTGACCAGGTGCGGTTGCTCCACTGATGTGACCAGGTGCGGTTGCTCCACTGATGTGACCAGGTGCGGTTGCTCCACTGATGTGACCAGGTGCGGTTGCTCCACTGATGTGAGGGATCTGTGAGTCATGATGAAGACGCCGCCACATTTTGTTACGCGGTCATGACGATAAACATTGTAATCCATTGGGAAGATTTCTGAGGACTTTATATGGTCCAGGGTTGGTTCTTTCCCAGGTTGTATGCCTCTGAGCCACGACTCTGTTCCACATATTATGTCGGGCTTGGTAAATTGGATAATGGCTGCGAGCTCTTGTCTCTTTGATTCTATGCTTTGGCAGTTGATATTTAGTAAGCGGAGATTTGCATTTTGGGGGTTGTCATGGATAGAATTGGAGGTTGTAGGATGTCGATTATGTTCTTGGGAGCTTGTGGGATGCCTTTGAGTGGGGTAGGGAGATTGAGTGGGATTGTGGGATTTTGGGGTACTAGTTCTATGCGGTGAAAATGGGTAAGGTGTTACTATAGATTCAGCGTTGAGATTGAGTGATGAGAGAGGAGAGAAGGAGTTTGAGCAGTTCAGTTGATTGCTGTGTAATGTGAAGCTGTCGTTGTGGATGCTGTTGCAGCGTGGACAAGACCATGCAAAAGAGGGTTGACTCGTTTCGCCGTAGTCCGTGGATCGTTCGTCGGCACATAGCAGGTGGAACCAGATTCCACATGTGTCGCACGCTACGCCTTTGCTGTTCCAATTTACTGGCTCTTGGCACAGTCCACAGGGGTGTGTGGAGGCTGTTTGTCTGGGACCGGGGTTCATGTGCACATCCCCACACAACATGATGATTAGGAAGGTGATAGAGGGGTTGTGGGTTGGTCTTTCTAATAATATGTAAAGTTGGCGTTTATAAAGTTTTATCCATATCTCAATGGAACAGGGGTTTAGTATCCAATGCTTCGGAAGGGTGGTTTTGTCTTTCACTGGTGCTGATGGTAATCAGGTTTGCGTTGGTGGAGGTAGGAGCCTATTTATTACCAGGTAGATCATGGGTAGGAGTAGTAGGCCTAGGGGTACTCCATGGGTATAACGTGGGCGAGTCATGATAGGGTGGAATGTTGAGGATATCAATATTTTATATTGCTTGTATAAATACTAACACTTGGCCGCATGCCCCAACACATGCAGCTTTGTGCACTTCTTGTTATTTACCGCTTAAATGACAAGGTAGTGTTTCTCAAATATTTTTTTTTCCAGTTGCCCGCGTAACAAATAAAGTGAATATATATATATATATATATATATTTTTACATCTTCGAACAGAAGTGTCCTTGAGAATTCGTTTATAAACTACCAAGCAGACTTCCGGTTAGATGGGATTCGTTTACATGTTTCAGTGAGAAGGAATATTTCTTTGAATATGATATTATCAGTCTAACAAGTTCTCAACAAACTGTGATTTATAAACTAAAATGTCACCATTACTGGTCAGGGGAATAGCGAAAAGTGACTGTCTTCAACATGTTGAGCTAAATATGCGATTCCTGGGTTTGTACTGCATTGTTGATCTTCGGCGCCATGTTTGTTCTTGGTATATTCAATACCTAGTTGTTACAAGGTAGGGCCGTTTTCTTTAGGTACCCCATTAACCTAGCCATATCAGATGACCACCTTCCAGGAAGGGCGACATGTCTTTATCCGAACAATGGCCGGAGCAACGTCTGAGTCTGAGCGATTCAGTGACCCACATGTAGGTCAAGCCACGCCAACTACAGTATAAGTGCGGTGTGTAGTCCGGTAACAATGGAGAGATGCAAGATGAGCATCTCGATGCGTGACTAGCTGTCCGTTGCATTTGCTAAGTACCCGGTACTAGATAGGGCCATTCAATAGTTAGCAGAAATAGTAATTCCAGGAACTTAGATTTGGGATAGTATGGTTTATTTTACTGTGAGGTTTTAGATATTATTAGTGTTAGACCTGTATTCATTTTTTTTTTTGTAGATTTCATGTATCTTTGTTCATATTATATTCAATGTAATAAAGTACTTTTATATAGAGCACTGATTGTCTCCATTTTAGCCAAAAATATACCTGTGTTAGCCCCTTTTCAAATCCCTTAGACGACGAGCTTGTTCAAATTCATTTCACATAATAGGGGGCGTAACATACATGGGACCTCTGTCCGGGATTTATATTCAGAATATTCTTTGTCGGAAGTCTGTTTTAGAACCTTTGTCAACACTAAATTCACAATATAGTTAGGAGTTTGTTAGGTTCTTATAGGAGTTGTTTACCAGTGCTGTGTAGTGTGCTTCTATTTCACTTACGCTACACACCGGTTCTACAGTGTTATTGTTTTTGTTCTGGGTAAGTTTTCTCTTTAACTTTAAAAATGGAAATAGAAATATTTCTCCTGAATCCATCAACTCCTGTCTTACACAGTTTTAAAAGGAAAGAACTAATTTTAGTCTCGAAAGCTTTAGATGTTAAATTCAAACCTGCCAGCAGGAATTCTGTTCTCATAGACCAAATCATTGTACATTTTGTTAATAAAGGTTTGCTTGAGGAAGAATGTTTAAATCTAATAGCCCCAGAGATAGATAGTGATCACCTTTTGAAGATTAGAGAGTTAGAGATCAGAGGGAAAAGGTAGAATTAAATTCAGAGATCCAGAAACAAAAGTTAGAATTAGAGAAACAAAATTGGGCAGATGATAGGGACATGAAAATTAAACAGTTAGAATGTGATGACAGTAAACCTTCTACTCTTGTCAGTTCTTCTGAATCATTGTCTCCTTCTATTCACTCATTCGTTTGTAGTGTTCCTAAGTTCGATGAGACAGACTTGGAAACATATTTTAAACATTTTGAGCTGTTAGCAATCAAATTAAAATGGCCGGTAGAAATTCAAACCATATTATTAAGTACAGCATTGCACGGTAAGGCGTCACAAATCTTTTCATCATTACCCGCTGAGTCACAAAATGACTACAGCATAGTAAAAGCAGCCATATGAGCTGACTCCAGAGGCTTATCGCAGGATGTTTCGAAGTCACAAGAAACATCCTGATCAAACTTATGTGGAGTTTCTCTACGAAAAAGAGAAAATATTTGACAGATGGCTGATAGCTGAGAATGTCGACTCCCTTGACAAACTCAGATCACTTCTTCTTTTAGTAGAGTTTATGAATTCCGTCCCTGGGGAAGTGAGAACACACCTGATGGATCTATACATCAAAGATATTAGAAGAGCAGCTGAGATGGCCGACAACCATAACCTCAACAAGAGGACTGCCAATCCCACCCTTCGCCACCAGTTCACACAACCTGTGACGCTGCTAGTGACCGAACCACAACAGTTTGGCACATCAACTCGACATGAGGACTCAGACAGTGATAGGAAACCATCACCTCCACAATTATTTTGCCGGTACTTCAAACAGCAAGGTCACAGAGCAGACCAGTGCCGAAATCGGAAATACATCCGAAATAGGCAGAATGCCCAGGATGTTAGGCATGTCGGTTTAATTCATAAGATTCACGTACATCCACATCCTGATGATAAAGTCACTTTTGTTAAACAAAACAAAAAGTCGACCCCAATTCCGCTACGTGACTTAAAAAGATCTATCAAATCACTTGCACGGGAAGATTATTCATTGCTGGTAGCTAAGCCTCAAGACCAAGGTCTCCAGATCTCTAATGTTACAAAGCACCCTTCCACTCTCCACTGATTTAGCAGTGGTTGGTGACGTCACTCTACAAGGAGTTGGGTTAGGTTAAACCTCTGTACCCCTCCATATCATCAATATTTCACATAACCTAGTACAGGGAAATGTTTTAGTCAGCGTTCTCAATCAATTACCAATAAATGGTATTGACTTAATAATTGGTAACGATTTAGCTGGCGCAAAAGTTTTCTCAGAGCGACTCAAAAACCCTCCACCTTTTTATTCACCCATCAAGAGGGAAAATCAGGATTCATACCCATTCTTTCTAGTCACTAGAAGTATGTCTGAGAAATCGAAGATTGCAGTTCCTCCAGTGGATCTCAAAGAGACTTCAATTATTGGAATCAAACAAACCTAAGAAATCATCGGAACTGTACTCAGACTTCCTACAGATACCCTTGCAAATATTTCATCAAGATCTTTTAGCAGCTCAACTGAGTGATTCGGAAGTCCAAGACCTTACAAAAGACGGCATACATGTAGAAAACATGATTAACACTACTACTGGTTTTTATCTCAATAACAATTTGTTATTCTGGAAATTAGTCCCCCCCCAGTCAGAGGCGTAACTGTGTTTTTGACGCCCTTGGCAAATTTATTTTGGTGCCCCTGATAAATTGACAAGTTTCAGCTTTGCGACTTTTTCAATTGTTAGAAAAATAATTGAATTTCACTTATTTTATTTATGACAGTAATTACGTAATCTGACAGTGACAGTCATACAACGTGGATATAGAAAAATGCAAAAGACAGGAACAATACTAATTAACAGTTTATTATTTACTAAATAATACCAAATAAATTAGTGGATACAACTGGATATTGTTGCGTTAATACAGACTACAGCAATACTTGAAGTATCATGAATTATAAAGAAAAACAATAGTGTCAATGTGTCATACTCACTATCTCATACATAACGATAGAAACTCACAATTAAAAGTAAATTAGTAACACTACACCGATACACTCCTATGTCCTATATCAAAGGCTCAAAGCTTAACTTTTCTTGCTTTAATGTTTGCAAAATTAGTGATTATTTCATCGAAGTTTATTTGACGAGTAAGTCGACGTTCGATGGAAAGAAGAGCTAGAGATGATGTGCGTTGTTGACCTGACGTCGATCTCAAGTAATTTTTAATAATCTTTAGTTTGCTGAAACTGCTTTCAGCAGTGGCTACTGTGGTTGGCATTGTGTGGCTACTGTGGTTGGCATTGTAAGAAATGTTTTCAGAGCTCGTTCGATATTCGGGCACGATTCTTGCAATTCCCATGTAGCGAGAACATTTAAAAGATCTAAATGAAACATGTCATCGGGTTTTCTGTTTTGCAATAGTTCAATCATTTGGTGTTTATAGCATTTAATTTTAATTATAAATTGCTCTTTATTTATTTCAGGATTTTTGCCTGATAATAGAACAGCTTTAGATTCCAAATCTTCCATTGCAAAAGATTGAAACGCTTTGCCAGTCAGAAAATTGAAGTCTTCTGCTATATTTTTCAGAGAAACAAATGTGTTTTTTTGCTGCAACATTATTGCATCAATGATTGCAAAACAATAAATTTTGAATCTATCCAAGTTAGGTCCTTCATCTTCAGCATGCTCTCCTGGCATTCGTTTATTCGTTTTCATTTTTTTGCTTTCCTTTTTTGAACTGGCTCGATTTTCATTTTAATACACGTTTCTTCAATTTTGGCAATTTTTTTAATAGATTTCGTTAGTTCTTAGATCTTCAAAGTCATTTAAAAGTACTTTTATTAACAACGATGATCGATAAATATCCTGTTTTTTTCTTTTTTTGTAGTGCTAAATTGACTTTGTTTATTTTTTCCAATTTCAAATAGTTATAAACGCAATGAACTTGTAATTATTGATTTGACGGTGCAATGATTTAGCAACAGATAATGCGTCACCAAGTAAGTGACTATCCTTCATTTCAATTATTACTAAAATAATTTGCTCCAGTTGCTCATATACAGCACTTACAGCATTTGCTTTGGAACACCATCTTGTGTCCGTATGCTTCTTTAGGCTGATTTCAGTGACTGAGGATATTTTTTCCCATATACTAGTTGACGAGGAGAAAAAATTGTTCAATGCCTGTATAGTTCCGAAAAATGTCACAACATCTGCATCAATGCTGGCCGCTTGCACACCTACCAAATTAAGACTATGTGCACAACACGGGATATACCGAGCAAGTGGATTGATTCTCTTTTTTGAAGTATGGCTTGAACTCCCTTGTACTTCCCTGCCATGTTGGCCCCATTATCGTAACCTTGGCCACGTACATCGTCAAGTGATAAACCATTTTGAAATAATGCTGCTTTAATTTCCAATGCAATTCCTTCTCCTGTTTTTTCTGTTGTGTTTATGAAACCAACTAACCTCTCTTCAATGGTATAATCTTTATCTGACGATTTCACATACCGAATAATTTCAGTTAATTGGTCTTTGTGCGATACATCCGGAGTGCTATCAAATATTATACTATAATATTTAGCTTCTTGAATTTCTTTTATTATTTCACTTTGTACTTTCGCTGATAACAAATAAATAAATTCATTCTGGATTGTTGGCGACAAATAGCTAGTGGGATTTTTAATATTCAATTCAATGTAATTTTTAAAACCAACATCAAACTGACTCATAAATTTTATCAGATTAAAAAATATACCTCCATCTTGTTCGTGTCCACGAAAAGCTAAGTTGTTTTCAGCACAAAATAATATACATTTTAATATTATAGTCAATGAATGGCGCCATTTCAAAATTTCGCTTTTCAGTGCTGCTTGTGCAAAGTCGTCAATTAGTCCACCCTTTTCAAGCCCCTTTTCTAATGGCTGCGCATGAGTGGCTCCGTATATATTAAATGGCTTCGGACCCGAGTGTGATAACAAAAGTAGTACTTTTTTAAAAATGATTTTTCTCCTTGTTTTTTCATAGATTCATAGTTTTATTCTGTTTAGTTGGGGTTTTTTGTGCTTTGTTAAATTTCTTTGTAGCTGTAGTATTTTTTTATTCTAATTATAATTTTGTTTAAAATCTAGTAATCAAGATGATAAAGATACATTTATTATTTGAATTTTAGAAAAGTAAAAATATTAATTTAATTATTAGAATTATTTAAGATTATTTATGTGTATAGTTTAAGTTAACAGTAAAAGATTTAATCACACAGTACTTTATGAATTAATTAGGTATTCTAAATAATGACAATATTAATTTCAACTATTCCTCTAAAGAGAGCCTGGCTTAATCAGAACAAAACCACCAATTTTAAACCTTTTCCTTGGCACTGGAAGTCATACATTAATTGCAGCAACTGTTTCCTCTTGGGATACGGGAATTTTATTTTCATGAAAAATAACATCAACTGCTTCACTTTGAACGAAGCTTGCTTCATCACAGTTTGATGCCGATTCATTTTGATTTAAATTTGCTTGACTTCTCCAGAGACTTAAAGTAGTTTCAAGAAAGGATATTTTCTCTATAAAATCTTGTTCTCCTTGCATCGCCAAAAAATTTGCCAAGCCCATACAAATTCTTTTAGCATGATTAAACCGACTCTCTTGAGTCTTAAAATTATTGTTTCTAGATACAATTTGATAAGTTACTGAACCACTAGAAGTAGAAGCAGCCAATCTAGGAACACTATGTTTGCTAAAACGGCATGGAATTAACTCTGAACAAAATTCTGGAAGCTGTAAATGTCTTCGAACTGAAAAAATATGTCTGCAGGGTAACGCCATCTTTTTAGCAAATGAAAAATTACATTGAACTGATGTTGAGCTAAAAATACGTTCCTTGTAAGCTACTGAAAACAGTTCTGCCTCTCCAGGGACAACAGAGTACGGAACTGACCATGACAAGTTGAGCTGATTGAGCAACAGAGCAGCAGCAAAAGAAGTAGCAACACTCTCAATCTTATTTACACTTTCATCATTATCAGATGACGTATACTGAGCTCTGTTTGCAGCAAGCAATCTCAAACGATCACATACTGTAATTTTGCCGTTGTTAAAAGACATAAGGTTACGAAGAGCAGATGAAAAAGAAAGATAATGAGCCAAACTCTTTTTTATTGTAGAATGATAAGACTCCAAGTGATTTGTTGTTGTCGCATGGAGTCTTAAAACATCAGCATTGGATGATGCTGCCCATAAATGGGCCGTACTCCACCAGTTTGACTCAAAATACTCTAAAGCTACATCAGGAAGATTATCTTTCATGTCTTGTATAAAATTTAAAAATTCATCACACGACTCAGTATAAACTTGAGACATAAATCCTTCAAGAATTGGCTGAACCTGCTCACGACCTACATGTTTCAAAAGAAACATGTGCACAGCCTGGTTAATGTGAAAATGACATAGATTAACAGGTACATTTGGAAACAGATCATTTATAGCAGAGATTTCAGCCATGTCTTTGTCAACCACAAAGCACTTGAAAAGACTAGCATCACATTTCTTCAGAAGAAGCTGCAAACAAAAAGAAATATATTCCTTATCTTCATTTTTTACAAAACCATGAAGAACAGGAATGCCCCTCCCCTCTCCATCAATAACCATTACAGTCAAAAGTGGATATAAATATTTATTGGTTTTATGTGTGAAATCCATTAATAAAACCTCTGGATATTGGTCAATAATTCTAATCATATCATAAGTCATGTATGACAAATACTTAAATTCCCCACTTTCTGTTAGTTCATAGGACACACTTCCACCAGCTTGTGATATAGAATCAAGTATAGATTGAGTTTCAGTTGCACCAGAAGATGGTTTATTTATTCTTGACTTAATATTATAAATATCCCTGGGAAGCAAATCCACATCGTGCTGTTGTTCAAGCACTTGCCGGGCCTTAGATGCCTGAATCGTGGTGCTGGACATCAACAGATGCGTTGCCGCATTTAGTTCCAGCTTGCGGTTTTCCGGATACAAGCGGCACATCTGGAAAAAAACCCCACGTAGGTTACTTTGCAATAAGTATTTTGTAAAAAATATGCCCTGCAAACATAACTAAGGTGAAGACCTTGGGAATAAATGTTTAGGTTTATTATATTTCACAATCAAAATATAAAACTGTATTTGAACTGTTTAGAATTTATTCAATATAATTATACTGTTAAATAGATTTGTCTTAAATTTTTTCAAAACATTTTTATGGTAAGGGTCGTGACCTTAACCTAAAGTTTTCAAAGAATATTATATTTATTATGTTCATATTTTTCGCAGCACATGCACTTACTTCTTTTGATACTTCATGGCCAGTATGTTCATGCATTGAAATGGTAATTTCTAGCCGTTGTGGATTTCTCTTGGCAACAAGGTTTATCTTTGCCTTGCATCCCAATTTGAAAGAACTGAAAAATATAAAAATTCTTAACGAATTGCCAAAAGTAGTAAGAATTATGGTAATTTCCTAGTATTGGTTCCGCCATGTTTCACACGGCCGCCGACCCGTAAAATTAGGAATAAAACAAATAGTAATGAAAAAATTTCCTACATGTATCCCTAAACCTAACCTGAACCCTAAATCCATCGCTAAACCTAACCTGAACCCTAAATGTATCCCTAAACCTAACCTGAACCCTAAATATATCCCTAAACCTAACCTGAATCCTAAATATATCCCTAAACCTAATGATGAGGTATGATCTATCTGAATTAGTCCCCTAAACAATGACGCTGGGCACTAATAGTGTGAAATAGCCAGAATGATAACATGATAAGACAAACAAAATTTAAAGTTAACCTTATTTTATTGTTACTTACGCTTGTGATTTTCTTTGTCCTGTTGAAGAATTTGACTTTAAATTGCGTTTAACACCTTGTTTGCAACAGAGCAAAATGTATTCATATTTAAGGTGTTCTAAATAGGGGTCTTTGATCTTGGTATTCCCTCAATTTTGCATCTATCAATTGTTTTATTTCTAATGCTATACTCTCCTTTTCACCTCTTGATGCAATTTGCTCATTTGACTCTTCATCTAATTTCTCTTTATTAACGTGAATTTCTGCTGCATCTATTCTTATTCTTTTGATTCTCTCCCGGGATTCTCTATCTAACTTTTCTTTATGAGCTTGGAATTCTCTATCTTCTTTTTCTTTATTCTCTAATGATAATCTATCTAATTTTTCCTTTTCTTTTCGAGCGTGCATTTCTGCCACTTCTAATCTCCCTCTTTCTCTTATTGCTGCTATTCTATCATTAAATTCCTTGTCTCTTTCTTCCCTTTCTAATCTATATAATTCGTCCATTTCTTCCTTTTCTAATCTATCTAATTCGTCCATTTCTTCCTTTTCTAATCAATCTAATTCGGCTACGGCATAATTAGTAATCTCTTCCCCTTCAGGTCCTAAATCTATTGCCTCCTGCCTAAGTTTTTTTTATCCTTTCCATTATAAAGATATCACTTCAACCCCCCCCCCCCCCCCCCCCAAAAAAAAATAAAATCGAAATATACAACAGCACTAAAGTTAATTTTGATATTAAAAGGAAAATCTAACCTGACAATTTCTGGTTATACAATTGTCCTCAATTATATGGGGGAAAAAAAACATTCTAAAGGAAATAAATTGGTATAAAATCACTACAAAATATATCTACTTAAATTTAATTACCCGGTCTTGGAAACAGCGTAGGTGGCTTGCTTATTGCAACAGCAAAACAGTAGTGGTGGTGTCCAAATTAGCGGCCCAGCAACAGGTAACACCTCAGCAATGGGTATAATGTCAGAAACAGCAGCATACGGCAGTGTACAGCAGCGTACAGCAACAGCTGGACGAAGTAGCAGCGACGTCAATGAGCAGCGATTACAGGAAACAGCAGGTACGGGTACAGCAGGGAAGGTAACATCTGGTACAGGAACAGTGGGCACAAGAACAGCGGGTACAGGAGCCGTTACAGGAAACAGGTACCGGAATTATCAGGTACTGGAACAGCAGGTAAAGGGAACACCAGGAACAGCGGCAGCAACGGGATACATGATCAGCGGGTCACAGCAGCAGCTAGGTACAGGAACTCACAAGTTTTGGACGGGTCCCCATGTCAAATATTCTTTGGTCCGTGTCAAGGTCATGTAATCAGGGGCAATGTGTGTGGGTTGATTTGGGGGAAATGGGGTATTTGAGCGAGGTGAACGATTGTCATGTCACGAACGGGTGAATGACTTGTGAGAAGTAAAAATGGGGAGTTAACTGCTTTTGACGAGAGAGAGAGAGATAGATTATTATGTTCGAGTGAGAGGCTGTATTAATATATTCACGAACTTGGAGAGTGAACGATCGTGACTGAGAGAGATAACTTGTTTCGAGAGTTGAGGTATCCATCACAAATAATAATTGCAAAATAATTTTACATGTTGAACGAAAATGACAAACAAAAAGCATACGTTTATTTCCAAATATTTCAAAGTTTTACCAAAGTCAAATGTATATTATATATATTTATATCTACTATCGGATATACCCGGCATTTTGCCGGATTAAGAGTTGTACAGCAGAGGTCCCCAAACATTTTTGTCTCGTAGACCACTTGCTATGTTTTTCTGTTTTGGGTAGACACCCTGCTTACCTTATATTGATTTTTTGCAAATTCATTAACTTCAAATGTATTTTTGACAGCCGGTATAGTGTTACTCACTTTGAAATATTTAAATGTATATTCATATATCAGAAAATATACCAAAAACT
Organism: Omphiscola glabra; assembly: GCA_964017045.1. Taxonomy (NCBI): domain Eukaryota; kingdom Metazoa; phylum Mollusca; class Gastropoda; family Lymnaeidae; genus Omphiscola; species Omphiscola glabra. The sequence goes on along the minus strand of OZ024811.1, from coordinate 10,139,828 downwards.
TAAATTTTAATATGATTCTTTATCACGTTTCATGAATGTTTGTAAAATTTTTACTTCATAGTTACTTTTATAATTTATGTAGGAAGATATTTGTCTTTATATTATAAGGTAATATTATGTAAGTAAATAGGTACTATCTGTGTGTGTGGATTATTCCATTTAAGGAATGCCAAAATAGAAGTCACGACTTGCTTACGCCTATTGACCTATAGAACTTTCTGGAACATTCTAGATTAAATGTATTAGCCTCCTCGAACTGTGTAAAACTGTCTTTTCTAAGTAATTATCTCCGAATACGAAAAATTATACAACTAAATGCATTTCTATAACTATAGTACATTTAAGTTAAAATAGAGCCCCCGGGTCCCATTCTTTAATTGTACCGAATTAGTTTTGCCTGAGATGGGGCCCTTTAACAAACATTCAGGTAAGTATTGAAGTTAAAATTTTAAATTTTTCCCATTAAAATCTATTGAAGAATGCCATAGATATAGCGTTTTCAAGTTATCGAACTTTCTGGAAAATACTAGAGCGGATATTATTAGTTTTAAATCAGTCGATATTTTAGTACGGACAGTGAAGTGTATTGCTACCACCCTAGGCCTATATCCATCAATTCACATAGAACCTATAGTGTTGTCTAAGCTTATTGATATTTTTTACCGGGATAACATTCGAAGAAACTTCAACAGTCTACAGCTTTATAATTTTTCCGATCCAGGTGGGCTCTCAATCCAGTCGGTATCGCGCTCCCGTTAGTATACCGTTTAACGGTGGGATTCCGATCCCTCTGGATCCCAATTACGGTATGATCCAAATCCCGTCGGTATTCCGATCCCGGTGGTATCTCGATACCAGTCTTTTGTCAGTGTTAAGTCAGGGGTCACCCAGGGCTCGGTGGTAGGCCCCTGTTTGTTCCTAGCATACATCAATGACCTACCCGACAAACTCACAGCCCAAGCAAGACTGTTCGCAGATGACACAGCCGTGTATAGGACGATCACCAACAGGACTAACTACAACAGGATCTCAATCGGTTAGCTGAGTGGGAGGCGAGCTGGGACATGGAATTTCATACGGCCAAGTGCCTGACACTATCAGTCTCTAGAAGTTGTACTCCTCTACACTACCACAATGAATTGCATGGCTATTTACTTGAGTCAGTTTCCTCCGTAAGGTACCTGGGTGTTACTATTCAAAGAGAGGTCCGCTGGGACGAGCATATTAACAATGTGTGCAACCAGGCAAACAAGACCCTGGGGTTCTTATGGCGTAATCTAAAGATCAGCAATTCCAGTGTGAAAGAAAGAGCCTATAAAGCCTTTGTTCGGCCGCTTTTAGATTATGCATCTTCGGTCTGGGACCCATTCACCCAGTAGGGCATCGACAGGTTAGAGGCAGTACAGCGACGGGCAGCACGCTTTGTCCTGAACCGCTACAGGAATACTCTAATGTTGGCAGCATGCTGGAAACACTGGGCTGGTCACTATTGGAGGAACGAAGACGACTATCCAGGCTCTCCATAGTCCACTGCTCTGGCATTAAACAGAAACTCGTAGCTCTCCCACATAGACAGCGACGAAGCCACGACAAGCAGTTCCGGCTCATACCAGCGAGAAGCCAGTACTGTTCATTCCTGCCAAAGACAATCAGGGATTGGAACAAGCTTTCAAAAGGAATAATTTAGGTGACAACACTTGACTCATTTGCGTCCTATTGCCTCATGACTTCCAACCCCCAGTGCATGATACCCTCACTCAGTTACTCTTGTAACCAGTGAAATATCCTCATCAACACCAGGCACAGAAACATTGCAAATACCATCTACATTCATAGGAGCCATAATGATCAATAAATTGATCGTGGGCCCTTAATATATACAAGAATAAGAAGTGTACGTGTACTAAGTTTGGTAAAGAGCCATCTATTCATTCAGGAGTATTTGTTGGTCATTTTATTTATATAGCTCATATAAGAAAAAAAACGAATTCGGGGCCCCACATGAAATGTTATTAAAAGTTTTCAACCCCTTAAGAGTTCCTTCTGGATAATGATGGATATATGTGCCAAGTTTGGTCAACATCCATCAATCCATGTAAAAGCCTCTGTGGAACAAACCCACAAAGAGACAGACAATTGTTCACTTTTATATATATACTAGCCGATATACCCGGCGTTGCCCGGGATTGCATTAGGACCCCGATCCCGGTGGCCTACAGATCCCGTTAGTATACTGTTCTCTGTGGGATCCCGTTCCATCTAGGGTTCGTCCTTTCCAATGTTATCCCATTTCCCGATAGGATCCCGATTTGATCGTGACATAGATATAGCGTTTAAACTTATGGAACTTTCTGGAACATTCTAGATTAAATGTACTATCCTCCTCGAACTGTGTAAAAACGGTCTTTTTTAAGTAATTATTTTTTAAACTTGAAAAATTATACAACTAAATGCATTTCTATAACTATAGTAAATTTAAGTTAAAAGAGGGGCCCTGGGGGCCCATTCCATAATTGTACCGAATTAGTTTTGCCTGCGATGGGGCCCTATAAAAATCATTCAGGTAAGTTAAAATTTAAAATTTGTTCCATTAAAATCTATTGAATAATGCCATAGATATAGCGTTTTAAATTTATCGAACTTTCTGGAAAGTTCTAGATTGGATAACATTAGTTTTAGATCCACCGATATTTCAGTACGGACAGTGATGTGTATTGCGCTAACCCTAGGCATATATCCATCAATTCACATAGACCCTATAGTGTTGTCGAAGCCTACTAATATTTATATAGCTTATATAAGGAAAAATGAAATGGGGCCCCCGGCCCCAGAGGAATGGATATTATGAGTTCGGTACCCTTTAGTATTTGAGTATGGATAATCAAGTGTATGTGAACGAAGTTTGATCGATGTCCATCCATTCACGTAAGAGTATTTGTTTGTAATTTTTTTATATAGCTCATATAAGAAAAAAAAACAATTCGGGGCCCCCGGCCCCACACAAAATGTTATTAAAAGTTCGCAACCCCTTAAGAGTTCCTTCTGGATAATGATGGATATATATGGAAAGTTTGGTCAAGATCCATCAATCCGTGTAAAAGCCTTTGTGGTACAAACAAACCCACAAACAGATTTTCACTTTTATATATATATATATGATATGATATGACTAGCGGATATACCGGCAATCTGTCATCGTGCTGCACAATTGCTTGACAAATCCTTTCTTTCACTTTTTCATTGGTGATATGGTCTCTACAGAAATTGTAAAGAATGCCTCTTGATACATCTCATTCCCATCGCCTTTATTTTCCTTTCAAGTTCTGCTGTTAATGTCTGGGACTCGGAGGCATATAAGAAAATGGAGAGGATTAATGAGCGCATCAGCTTGATTTTGGTGCTGGGGGCTATATTTTTGTAGTTCCATATTTTCTTGAGCCTCTTTAGTGCTGTTGTGGTCTGGACAATCCGGGCCATCAATTCGGGCTTGGAGCCTTCTTCCGAGACTATTGCTCCGAGGTACTTGTAGCTACCAACTGTCTCTAATATTTTCTCCCCTACATTAATTTCAGTGTCGATGCCAGTGGTGCTATTCGTCATCATTTTTGTCTTTTCTGCACTGATTTGCATGCCAAAGGAGGATGAAGTCTTGTCGAGACGCTTTACTAGGTTGGCTAGCTCTTCTTCGCTTCCAGCCAGTCCGTCTATGTCATCCGCAATGCGTAGGTTGGTGATTGTTCTGCCACCAATGCTGACTGTCCCTACATGCGTTTCAAGTGCATCAGACATACTTCTCTCTAAGAAGATGTTGAACAGGGTGGGAGAGAGCAAGCAGCCTTGTACTTCAACCGTGGTCTTGAACCATTTTCCGATGTTATTGTTGAAAGAGACTGCACTGGTGGCCTTATCATAGAGGCTGCATATCATTCTGGTTAGGTTTGTGTTGATGTTGTAGTGCCTCATGGTGGCTCATAAAGCAGCGTGCCAAACCTTGTCGAATGCCTTCTAGAAATCCACAAAGACGTGGTATAGTTTTTGTTGGTGTTGAGCATATTTCTCACATAGTTTTCTGAGGTTTAGGATCTGTTCAGTAGTGCTACATCCTTGCCTGAAGCCCGCCTGTTCTTCAGCAAATCTTCTGTCGGTATATGGTCTTAGTCGGTTTAAGTATGACCTGGCTTGGGTGGCTTATTAGGCTAATTGTGCAATAGTTTTTGCATAGCTGTAGGTTACCTTTCTTGGGGAGTGTGATGATGAGCGATTGGGTCCATGATTTGGACCTTTCCCGCGTCAGCCATATTTTGTTACAAATATTGATAAGGGCATTTATCATTGCTTCTCCTCCCTGTTTCACCAACTCGGCAGGGATATTATCCACTCCTGCGGCCTTTCCTATTTGGAGTGCAATGGGAAACACTACAATCAGTTTGACTACATCATGTTGCAAACACGTTTCCTGTCTAGTATAAACATTGCCAATACACGCAGCTTCCCATGAGCTGACATTGGAAGTAACCACGATCTAGTCATGATGACCTTTGAGCTGCACTTAAAGAGGGTATATAAACATGGATATACCAGAATCAAATTCGACCTTAAAAAGCTGAAGGATCTCAAATTAGCAGAAGCCTTCCATTTACTTCCAAGCGCTTAACATTATAGATGCCGACTGTTCAGAATTGGACACACTGATTGATAACTTCAACACAGCTGTGACGGAAACAGCTCATGACATCGACCAACCCAAAAACCATGGGTGACAGCTGACATACACGATCTGTGTGATAAACGGAAGCAGTTAAGGAAAACAAAGATGGTAGATACAGAGGGGGCCAATAAATAAAGGAAAATTAACCAAACCATCAAAAAAGTTATGAGAAGGGCAAAGAAGAACTGGATTGAAGAGCAATGCTACGACATTGAAAATTGCTTGAAGAAAAACAATAGCAAAAAGGCATACCGGTACCAGTTGGTGAAAGAAATAACCACTGCAAAGCAAGGGCTTAGTACCACCATACAAGATAAAAATGGTAAAAGTTTGACCGAGGAAAATGATAACAAGATGGACTGAATACTGCTCAGAGCTGTATAATAAAAATATAAAGATAGACGCAGAGATCCGTAATGTCCCCCAGCAACGGACTACTATAAGACTATGCTTAATTAAGAATAGTAGGTCTACTACTTTTCACGCATTTCAAAGAATGTTTCTATGTTATGTGTTTCCAATTTCTGTAATGCCTACAGATTTTTGGATAGGCCTATATTTGAAAATGATTAACCAAGCTAAGCTTTATTACTTATATTATTTAAAAAAGTAAATTAAGCCTTACCCTAATATTAAAACATAATAATAATAGTATAGCCCAATGAATCTAAGGATTAATTATATATATATATATATATATATATATATATAAGAATGAGCTATAGGGATGTAACGCCAAAGAGCCGAAAATATTATGATACGTTCGGACTCTTAAAAACAAACATAGTTATTTTCTATAATTTTACGGAAATCGAATAAATTTACATGCGCAAAAAATATTATATTTCCGCTTTTATTTTATTAAAAGTTTAAGTATTTTATTATAAATTACAAATACATATAAAGAAACAACTAAGGAACTATCTTAAGCATTTTATTTGCGTTTAAAAGTTATGAAAAAAAATTAAATAAAAAAAAATATGATCAAAGAAATACACAGTAATCACATTTATCGGGAAAACCTAAACATCAGTTGTTGTTAGTGCGTTCTTTAGCGCGTTGTCAATAAGGCGAAATAAAATTAAAATTAATTAGTTCTTAATAATCACGCAAATGACGTCATAGTACGAATTGCTTATTTAGCCAAAGCTAAAAGTTATCTGATTTAATAAAAGAGCGTGACAAAAATGATGATGTAAATTCCCTTACTTATAAGTAAAATTAATAAATAGCATTGATTGCTTTTTGCTAAACTTAAATACTAATTTAGCTTTGTATTTTTAACATTTAATAAGTTTGTACTTTTTATTTATTCCAAAAATAAACTTTTATGAAATTTATAAAGTAGTAAAAACTATACATTTAAAAATAATTTATATACGAATATGCCTTTTAATTGAATTGGTGTAGCAAAACTAAATAGCATTTTTAATGCACTTATCCCTGATCTAGATAAGAAATAAGCATATTAAATGCAAAAAAAATCTTCTGCTTAATTAAGGGGGCTACAATCCAGTGGATGATGTATTTATTTTTTTAAAACTCTGTGTAGCCCACTATACATTCATTGTGCTCAGTGCAGCACAAGATAAGCCTCAGAATAAATTTGATCAATAATTAACCATCTTCGATACATTAGTAGGAAATTGAGTTCATGCATTTTTACTTGGATGATTTTATCTTTCAATCCAATGATATTTCAGTTGTAAAAATAACAAGAAGCTATATTCTCATTTTACATATGAACATATGTTAACCAATTTAGAAAATCAATGACTTTAACAAAACATACAGATATTTTCATAATTATCCCCAGGGATATCAAAACCCAATCATTTTACACAAGTGAAAATTTAATTTTAAAAATAGAGATTTTATTATATAGAGAGATAGAAAGACAGACAGGCAGACAAATACACAGATAGATGATAGATAGAGATGTAGATAAAAGATAGCTAGACGGATGGATGGATGGATAGATGGATGAAAAGATGGATGGATGGAAGCGTGGGTGGGAAGATGAATGGATGGATGGATGGATAGATAGGTAGGTAGAAAGGTAGATAGGCAGGTAGGTTGGTAGGTAGGTAAGTAGGTCGATAGATATGTAGGTAGGTAGGTAGGGAGATAGATAGAGAGATAGATAGATGGGTAGATAGATACAGACCTGTTTACTCTTACGATTTTGGCGTACAATGTACGATTTTGATGTGTTTGAATTATATATACTGAGTGTTTTTTTACTATTAAGATAATGTATTGACCGATTTTGTGATGAAATTGTACGATTTTAAGATTTTGAGGGTAAACAGGTCTGTAGATAGTAGCTGGATTGGTAGATAGATAGATAGGTAAGTAGGTAGGTAGGTAGATAGGTAGGTAGGTAGATAGATAGGTAGGTAGGTAGGTGGGCAGGTAGGTAGGTGGGCAGGTAGGTAGGCAGGCAGGCATGTAGATGGTAAATAGGTAGATAGGTAGATGATAGATAGATAGGTAGATAGATAAATAGACAGACAGACAAACAGGCAGGCAGTCAGACGGACAGAGAGACAGAAGGAGAGACAGAAAGAGACAGTCAGAGAGACAGACAGACAGAGATGTAGACAGAGAGACAGACAGAGATACACACAGAGAGACAAACAGAGAGACAGACAGAGAGACAGACAGACAGAGAGACAGACATAATGACAGAGAGATAGACAGAGAGACAGAGACTGACAGTGAGACAGACTGAGAGACAGCTTGAGAGACAAACATAGAGACAGAGAGACAGACAGACAGAGAGACATATAGATCGGCAGTGAAACAGAGAGACATATAGAGAGAAAGAGAGACAGACAGAGAGAAAGAGAGATAGAAAGACAGACAGAGCGTCAGAGAGATAGACAGAGAGACATAGAAACAGACAGAGAGACAGACAGAGAGACAGACATATAGGGAGACAGACAGAATGACAGAGAGACAGACAGAGAGACAGACAGTCAGACAGATAATCCTTGAATAATTGCAAAAAAGTTGCCTTAATTCGGTAAACTATATCTATACATAAATAAGTATATCCCGTATGTGCTTCTATACCATCAATCCAAAGGGATGAAAATTGTGTGAATTGTAAAAAAATGCATATGTTTCTGAATTATTACACACATTTTACAATATTCCGTTTTGGGACCGGGGACCTAAATTCTTTTCCCCCCCTTTTATGAGTTAAATATGATTTTCATAGGCTTCCTATACCATTCATCCGATTGCGATAAAACTTTGGTAAGTTGTTGTGCGCACCAAAGGTTTCCGAATTAGCTCATCCATTTTGAAATATTCCTTTTCCGGCCGGAGCCCCAAATTATTTTTTTCTTATATGAGCTATACAAATATAATTTCAGTCAGTGGGTGGCTAGAAATCAATCAAATACAAACGACATTTCAGTTTGTGTGTGTACAACCATTTTAAAATTTTACGTTTGGGGCCGGGGGCCTTATTTTAAAAATAATAAATATTTGAGATATCTAAATATAATTTAAAACAGAGCTACTGCGTGAGTGGATCAATCGCTACAAGTGTGTGGACTAAATTTTGAAAATACAATATGTTGCCTGGTCACGCGTTGAAAAACTTCTAATTTATTTGTGTACGCACTAGACAGAAAAAAACAATAAATATTTTCTATTTAAAAATTACTTAGTTAAAACACAAACACTTTTTTCATTGAGTGGCATGCAACGAATGCCGGGTTCTCGCTAGTATATAAGAATGAGCTATAGTGACAAAACGCCAAAGAGCCGAAAATATTTTGATATATTCAGACTCTTAAAATTAAAAACAAACATAGTTATTTTCTATTATTTTACGGAAATCGAATAAATTTACATGCGCAAAAAATACTATATTTCCGCTTTTAAAGAAACAACTAAGGAGCTATCTTAAGCATTTTATATGCGTTTGAAAGTTATGAAAAATAATATAATAAAAGAATTACACAGTAATCACATTTATCGGGAAAACCTAAACATCAGTTGTTATTAGTGCGTTGTTTAGTGCGTTGTCAATAACGCGAAATAAAATTAAAATTAATTAGTTCTAAATAATCACGCAAGTGACGTCATAGTGCGAATTGCCTATTTAGCAAAAGCTAAAAGTTCTTTGATTTAATAAAAGAGCGTGAATAAACTGATAATGTATATTCCCCTTCTTAAAACTAAAAGTAAAATTAATAAAAAGCATCGAGTGTTTTTTAAATTGCTAACTTTAAATACTAATTTAGCTTTGTATTTTTAACATTTAATACGTTTTTACTTTTTATTCATTCCAAAAATAAACTTTTTTTGACATTTATAAAGTAGTAAAAACTCTACATTTGAAAATAATTTTAATAAGAATATGCAGTTTAATTAAATTTGTGCAGCAAAACTAAGTAGCCAAATAGCATTTTTAATGCACTTATCACTCATCTAAATAAGAACAAAACATTTTAAATGCTAACAAATTCTTTTTGCGTAAGTAAGGGGGTTATAATACAGTGGATGATTTATTATTTTTTTTAATCTGTGTGGGGTAGGGGGTATTAATACTATAGATTCATTTTGCCCAATGCAGCACAAGATTAGCCTTAGAATGAATTTGATAAATAATTAACCTTCTTCGATACATATATATGGGGGGTAGGAAAATGAGTTTATAAATTTTTACTTAATATCTTTCAAACCAATGACAGTACAGTTGTAAAAAAATAGATGCTATATTCTCATTTTACGCATGAACATATGTTTAGCAAAACGTAAATACATTTACATAATTATACCGATAAATATCAAAACACAACCATTTTAAACAAGTTAAAATTTAATTTTCAAAAAATAGATTAGATTAGATAGAGAGATAGACAGAAAGACAGACAAATAGACAGATATATGATAGATAGATATGTAGATAGATAGATGGATGGATGGATGGATGAATGAATAGAGGAAAAGATGGATGGATGGAAGGGTGGGTGAGTGGGTGAATAGATAGACAGGTAGAAAGATTGGTAGGTAGGTAGGTAAATAGATAATATATAGATAGGTAGGTAGGGAGGTAGGTAGATAGATGGGTTGATAGATAGGTAGATAGTAAATAGAAAGGTAGGTAGGTAGATATGAAGGTAGGTGGGTAGGTAGGTAGTGGGTAGGTAGGTAGTGGGTAGGTAGGCAGATAGGTAGGTAGGTAGGTAGGTAGGTGAGTGGGTTGGCAGGTAGGTGGAAAAGTAGGTAAGTAGGTAGGTGGGTGGGTAAGTGGGCAGACAGGTAGATTGTAAATGGTAGATAGGTAGAAAGATAGATATATAGATAGATAGACAGACAACAAGACATGCAGACAAACAGACAGACATAACGACAGAGAGAGAGAGAGAGAGACAGAGAGCCTGACAGAGAGATAAAAGAGAGACAGACAGGCAGGGAAACAGACAGAGAGACAGACAAAGAGACAGACAGACAGAAAGACATACAGACATACAGAGAAAGACAGAGAGACAATCAGAGAGATAGACAGAGAGACAGACTTACGGAGAGACAGACAGAGAGACCGACAGGGAGACATAGAGACAGACATAGAGTCAGACAGAGAGACAGGCATACAGAGAGACCGACAGAGAGAAATAGAGTCAGACAGAGAGAGAGACTTACAGAGAGACAAAGAGAAAGAAAGACATACATAGAGACAGACAGACAGAGAGACAGAAAGACAGAGATACAAAGATACAGGCAGAGAGACAAACAGAGAGACAGGGATACAGACAAAGAGACAAACAGAGAGAAATTCAGACTGACAGATCATCCTTGAATATTTGCGAAAAAGTTATCGTTATTCGGTAAACTAGATCTATACATATATAACAAATTAATGTCTGTGTGTATGTTTCGTATGTGCTTCTATACTATTAATGCAAAAGAGATGACAATTTTGTAAATTGTTGTACACACGCCCGCAAGCGTTTCTGAATTATTACACACATTTTACAATATTCCGTTTTGGGACCTGGGCCTTAAATTCTTTTTTCCCCTCATTTTATGAGCTAAATATAATTACTGTATGCGTTTCTATACGATTCATACGATTGCGATAAAACTTTTATAAGTTGTTGTGCGCATCAAAGGTTTCTGAATTAGCTTATCTATTTTGAAATATTCCTTTTGGGACCGTGGGCCCTAAATAATTGTTTTCTTATATGAGCTATACTAATATAATTTTAATCAGTGCTATTGCATGGGTGGATGGAAATGAATCAAATATAAGCGACATTTCAGTTTGTGTGTGACATAAGTACAACCATTTTACAATTATGCGTTTTGGGCCGGGGGCTTTATTTTTTTTAAATATAAATATTTGAGCAATATAAATATAATTTAAAACAGAGCTACTGTATGGGTGGATCAATCGCTACAAGTGTGTGGACTAAATTTTGAAAATCCATGCTTCTCACGTGGACAGTTGTATGCCACCTGCTCACGAGTCGAAAAAACTTCTAATTTATTTGTGTACTCACTAGACCAGCGGTTCTCAACCTGTGGGGGTCGCGAGACCCTTTCGCGGGGGTCGCCAAGGACCATTGGAAAACAAACATTTCCGACGATGATTTTCTTACAAACCGATTGATTTGGTCCAACTGAAAAAACAGAAATGTAACCAATTGTCATTTGTTAGATATCCCCCTTTGAACTATTCACCCCACAATAAAAATTAAACCTACAGTGAAGACTACTGCACAAATCAGCTCGTTTACGGGTACTCGTGGATTATAAATAGGGCATACTATAGACGAATCAGAAAAGTCCAGTAAAAATGTAGAAGAAAAAACTCAAATTTACCTCCTTTAATATCAAGTGATGCGCTTAACCAATGGCAAGTAAAGAAAACGTAAATAAATAAAGAATATAGGCCAAATGTCAGATGCTGAAATTACACCGAACAATAAATGCTACTATTGTTATCTACGATTAATTTTAAGTGAACATTTAAAGACAAAAGTAAATATCGGTTTAGGAAGCAGAGTCTTTCTAGTCATAATACATGGGGTAAAGATAATCAATGTTCAAGTTGTATGTGATTAGAAGCAGTGTACTGAGACTGAGAGGAAAGTTTAGAATTAAGTTTAATTAGTTTCAGTAGCCCTCACATGCAGTCAGTACTATTTTGTCCAAGCTCAACATGAGTCGTATTAAGTTTCGTCTCTGTTAAAATTGCCCCTGATGAACGACGATTGCCTTATAAAGGCAAAAAATAAAAATAAAACGCAAAATAAAAAGTATTCTCGTCTATTGCTTCACGCCTTCTTTTGATTCTGACCATTGAGTGATGAGAGCATTACAATTATTTACAACATGGTCATTGTCAATCATTTTAAACAATTGTATTTAGTCCCATCTGATTAAAGGCTGTTAAAAACATTATAAAATATCTCTATGTTTTCATTGTTATTGAAACTGCAGGCCATTATCTTATATGTAATTAATCAAAGTCTTACGGTGAACTGAGTAATGACTGATGTGTATGTGTAAAATAGCATAACATAAGCCTATTCCATTAATTTCAGTACCAGTTCAAGGTCATAATGAGTCATATTACTTATAGGTCACTTATAATTTATAATAAGCTGAATGATAATGGCACTTTGAAAGTATAAACTTGATATAATTTATTACATTATCATTGAGTCGTTACACGGAAATTACACCACCTGTTCAAGATCTCAGTGGCTTGTACACTGCTTCAGATAAAAAAAAAATTACGATTTTTTGAAAAATAATTGTTTTTTTATTTCGGCCACAATTTGTTATCATATTTAAAGAGGTCACTTAAGTTTAATAAGTGATGCATAAGAGATGTAATTGGATTTTAAAAACATAAAATATAGTTAAATTAATAAATTTCAATTTTCAGTGGAAAAAGTTGACAAGTCACAATATTGAGTCAGTCTGATAATAAACTGTAAAAATCTATCACAAAATATCTAGTAACTGATATATTTTAAAAGTAAAATGGTATGCCTAAATAGAGGCAAATTATAGAATTGAATTTTACTTGAGCATATGTTGGATACTTTCAAACTTTAAAATCCCCTTTTCTCAAACTCTTCAAAATGTTACATGTCTATTTTTTACATTTAGATCTTCAATATACCATCTTTTAGCAAACCATCCCATGACAATGGATCGTGTAGAGAAGAACGTTAAGAAAATAAAATACAGTGAGGATTATTTACAGCAGTGGTTCTCAACCTTCCTAATGCCGCGACACTTTAAAACAGTGCCTCATGTTGTGGCGACCCCCAACCACAATATTATTTTCGTTGCTACTTCATAACTGTAGAGTATATGTGTTTTCCAATGGTCTTAGGCGACCCCCTTGGAAAAGGTCATTCGACCCCCAAAGGGGTCGCGACCCACACGTTGAGAACCGCTGATTTACAGTATGGTTTTACTTCAATAATTACAACAGGGATTGAGAAACCGCAATGTGTTATTTGTTGTGAAGTTCTATCAGCCGAATCTATGAAGCCGAACAAACTAAACAGCCATTTTGATAGCAAGCATCCGAGCTTTGCCGGCAAGGATACAAACTATTTTAGAAGTAAAGCTGATGGACTCCAGAAAGCCAGACTTGACACTGGAGGAAAGTACCACAAACAAAACGTAGCAGCCGGTGAAGCTATTTGGTGGCACTCAGAATCGCCAGAGCTTTGAAACCTCACACCATTGCTGAAGATTTATTGCTGCCAGCGGCCAAAGACATTGTTTGCGTTATGATCGGAGATAAATTTGTTACGGAATTGAGTACAATTTCCATTATCCAACGACACTGTCCGCAGAAGAATAGATGACATGGTAATGAAGTCTAAATACAGAAGTAGACTTGTTGTGAAATATGATCTTCGTTGTGCGCTTGCAAAAACTGCCCCGAGCATTTCTGATCTGGTAAAAAAGAAGCAATCTCAACCTTCGCACTGACGTTGGCTTTTTACGCATACTTTTGCAAAATGTAGCAATGTAGTTTACTGTAGTTATGTTAAGACTGTTACCCATTCTACATCATGCTTCAAGACAAAATCTCATTTATTTGTTGTTAGAAATAAATAGTTCACAATTTATAATTATCTATTGTTTTTTGTGATTAATGACCATGTTTGAATTATGTTCAATTTGTAACCATGGAAATAAATAATGCATATCAGATATTTTCATTACTATACATAACAGAAGCAAAATAACTGTTAAGAAGTAGCAACGAACATAAGTTTATGGTTGGGGGTCGCCACAGCATGAGGAACTGCATTAAGGGGTCGCGGCATTAGAAAGGTTGAGAACCGCTGCACTAGACGGAAAAAACAATAAATATTTTCTATTTAAAAATTACTTTAAAACTTAATTTAAACACAAACAATTTTTTCATTGAGCGGAATAGCAACGCATGCCGGGTTCTCGCTAGTATATTAATAAATAACTATTATTTCAATTAGGCGTATTTTCGTTATTCCGTATCCTAATTTATTATGACTCAAAATACATAGTGTCAAAGACATCTGATATATTTATACTATAAATATTATACAGGCTACTTTGGACAATTTACAGTATACCCATACCTCGCTTTACGGCCTAGATACGTTCCGGAAAAGTTGGCCGTAAAGCGAAAAGCCGCATAATGAATCAATAATTTTTAATATAAACCCATACAAATTTAATTGGATCTGTTCCAATTTTTGTATATAATAATATAGTCGTTAGTTCATAAATCCTTTTATTCTTTTCATTTCCTATAAAAATAAAAGTACAAAACATTGTAATAGTAAACAGAAATTAAAAAAATAAACATATAAATTAAAAAACAAAAGAAATCATATGCACATATTTATTTTAAAAAAAAATGTTTGATAAGTTCTTTGCAGTTAGCTGTTGGCAGACAGCAGGCTCTGGCTCTTCATCAAGTGCTTGTTGTGAATCAAACTGGATCAGTTCCTCGTTTGAAAGAGGTACTCTGTCAGCATTTAGAAGGCCAATCAAATCACCTTCTTCCAAATCCTCAAAACCAAGATGGCTTCCTAAGATTAGTATGTTTTGTCGAATTTCAGAAAGAGAATCAACTTCAGGTTCATTAGTTTTGATGTATTCTGGCCAGATTTTGTTCCAAACTTGGTTCATTGTGGTTGATTTTAATTCCTTCCACGATTCGCTAATGTTATCTATGGCATCTCTGATGTTGTATTTTTTCCAAAACTGTTTTATTGAAGATTCACCATCAGTTTCGTGAATAAGTTTACGAAAAGTCCTGCGTACATAATAAGCCTTAAAAGTGGCTATTGCACCCTGATCCATTGGCTGGATCAGAGCTGTTGTATTTTTGGGAAGATACTCAATCTCCACATCGTCAGATAATTTGGATAAATTAACTGGGTGCCCTGGAGCATTATCCAAAATGAGCAATGCCTTTTAAGTTATTCTCCTTCAAGTATTTTTTTTACTTCTCTGCAAAAGTAATTTTTAAACCAGTCTTCAAAGAGAATTTTAGTAATCCAACCTTTCTTGTTGCATCTCCAAATGACAGGCAATTGTTTCTTGTTCACCCCTTTAAAACACCTTGGATTTTCGGAAAGGTTTACTAAAAGTGGTTTTAGCTTAAAATCCCCAGCAGCATTAGCACCAAGCAGCAAAGTTAATCTTTCTTTTGAAACCTTAAATCCGGATGCAGAGTTTTCACATGTTGAAATGTAAGTTCTTTCAGGCATTCGCTTCCAATAGAGTCCTGTCTCGTCTACATTGAACACCTGTTCAGGTCGGTATCCACCTCTTTCAATAATTCTTTACAAAATGTTGGGATATTCTTTAGCTGCGTCATCATCAGCACTAGCTCTTTCCCCTTTCATTTTTAAATTGTGCAAATTGTGGTGATTTTTGAATTTTTCAAACCAACCTCGGAATGATACATCTTTCACAGATACATCAGAATCCTCCATTAAATTTTCAAAAATACTTTTAGATTTTAGCCTTTTCCTGGATAGTCATTTGGCTCATTGGTATCCTTCGTTGATTATTGTCTTCAATTTCAATCCACGTATCAGTCGTATCTAATAATTTTTCCATGTTCTCCATTATGGTGCTTCTTCGGCGAGTTATATTTGAAAAACTTGAATGTGCAGCAGAGAGCGACTGCGTTTTAATTTCTTCTTTCATATCCCGAATACATTGAACTGTGGACTTCGCCAGTCCCATTGCATTGCAAATGTTAATTATTTTTTCACCAGCTTCAATGCGATGTAAAACTTCTAATTTGGTCTCTAGCGTGATAGACTTTCGGCTTCTCTTTTTATCAGTACCGATATGTAACTTCAACGAACGTTTCATTGACATTTTTTGATAAAAAAGTAACGAATATATTTGAAAGAATTAATGAATTAATTACATAAATAACGAAAATACAGTCAATCTGATTCATACGTACCAAATATGCTTACAATTCACCAATCAATCCAAACAAATAAAACAGAAACAAAACCCAACCAGAAAAGAAACAGGAACAAACACGTCAACTTACTGAGTCACAGGATATGAATAAGGTGGGATAGCACAGGAAATAAGGCAGACTACTAAAGCAGAGCCGCCTAAGTCTAAGGGGAGAAGCTGAAACTTAAGAGAGGTTATCTATTGGCCGTATAATGAAACATCGTGAACCGTAAAAGTGCCATAATTTAATTAAAAAGGCTGTAATAGCGAAATGACGTATAAAGAGCGGCCGTACAGCGAGGTATAGGTGTATAGGCTATACTAAAGGCAGAATAATTTAATATGGTTACTTAGTAGGTCTATTCAGTGGGAGTGTTTTGTTATTTTTCATAAATTCCTGAAATTTCCTCTGAGTATGAGTACCGGTTCTACTTTACTATGACTATATTATAAATATTACTATTAATATAGTCCTAGCATTATTTAATATTACATATGAATAAATAAATTGCGCATATAACTAAACTGACCATTCATTTAAATTCTTAAGGCAATCAGGGCCCACAGTTTAAGCAATCCTTAGCAGCCAGGCTTCTTGTAGTGAAATTTAAATTTTGCCAATTTTTGTAGTACCGGTATCAGAAATGGCATTTATCTTTCGAAGGTGTGAGAAACTTGACCATGTCGTGTTTTCAAATATTTTACTGCCATTTTTATAAATCTGCTGTAATGTCACATGAAAAAAAGTAATTCTGTATTTGGGTATCGCATCCAACAACTTAGTATGTGATCAAATTTTGAACAAAATCTCAAAAAAGAAACCACACACAAAAGTGTTCATACAAAAATTTGACGTAAAGTTGTTACTGTGAACTGAGTATTAGTATTAGTGTTTAATATGTCCAAGTCTTTCCATCCTATCTCCTGCAGTGCAGCAACTGTGATTCTATATCTTATCAACTTGTCACTTTTTCTGCAGGACAGTGCTCCTGCTCTGTATAGACTCAGAACATATCAGGTTGCCATCCCTAAATCATTTCCTTGTCCAGGCATAGGTCAAAACCTAAGACACCATTTTGCCTCAGCATGACTCTGGTTATATAAAGTGTATATTATTTCTTACTTAATTATTTTACTTTCTTGAATTAAAAAAAGAATATATATAATTATAAAGAGTTTGTCATTTTATTTATTTTTTCAATAAAACTAGGTTGCAGACAGACAAAAATCTGTTTTCAAAAACATTAAATCAGTTTCAAGTAAAATTCATGATATTGATGAAAGACAAAAATAATTACATCAGCCACTTCAATTTTAAAGATTCATATGTTATATTGAAAATTCTTTGCATTTTAAAAACTTACTCAATAAATGTGTGTGGTAGTGCAACACACAAGGTGCACAGAATAAAATGCAGTAGTTTTTTTTAAAAAAAACATTCTTAAAAACACAGGAAGCGAGTTACGGTACTTCAATCATTTTTTGGTTCTATTTTACATGTGGTATATTAAATTGAGCCAGTATCCTTAATTAACACACAAGCCAAAAGAAAAACATATCATAAAGGATAGGAACCTGAACAGGTGAAAAAACCTCAGACTTGTATTAATGTTAGATTAGCTAAGTAATCAAATGAATCAGATAAAAAATAAAGCTGTCATAGGATATTATTTTCTATTTTTAAAAGTTTTTTCAGTTTCTTTTTACAAATAACGTAGCTAAAACAAATCTTTAAAACAAAAATTGCAGTATTTTGCCACATATTGGGACAAAAATAGATAAAAACAATCAACCTCTGACTTCTGGGGGTTCTCATTCATTTTATTTGAATAAAAAAAAAAAAAATAAGGTTTATTATTAATAAAATTATAATTATTGAATGAAATATAGCGTCTCGTAAAAAAAAGCGTAAAAATTTATTTTTGTTGTTATCTGCCAATATCATAATTTTTGTGTACCTTCAAGCGTTATATGATATTATATGTACAGGTTGGGAACCGCTGGCCTAAAAAGAATGGCTAGCTTTTAAGCCATCAATCATTTTTTTGAAAGTCTTGCATGGAGAAAAAATAAATACTTTCCTAATATTCTTATAAATCCTTTTCTTACATGAAATTGAAATTAAATCTGTTAATTGTTTTATAACTTCCACAAATCAGAGGTGTAGCTGAATGCTATAAATAGCTACATCAGAATGTTAAACATATTTTTTAAAAGCTTATCTATCATATTAATAAGATATGCATAATTGAATTTACTTTTTACTACAAAAATCTTAAATAATTTATTTAAATGATTAATTCAAAATGTTTTAGTATTCACTGTTTTGTTGTAGGAAAGGTTATTAAAACTTTAAATTAATATCATAATTAACCTAGATTTTATGAGAGTATAAAAAGAAGACAAAAACAACAGAATAAAAATGGCTATATAACTTTTCATTTTTATGTATTCCCTTTTATGTTAATAATTGACTAATTGAAATTGGAAACATTATGTCATAGTTAAAACAAGCTTTTGGATCGGACCACACCATTCTTTATATTTTCAGTTAGCATTGCATGGATCGCAAAATATTTAATCCCTTGCCGCATTGGCTTAACCCGTTTGGTTGAGTTTTTTTTTCAAATTAAAAGCTGCCATACTGGTCTGGCAATCCATCCCACACACAAGACAAATTATTTAAAGCAGATTGATGACTTTGGTCTCAATTTTTTTACTGTTATAATTTTTAAAAAGCGTACAGATCTTATCATGCTTGTGGAGTGAATATTCACAATCACGTAGCTGTTAAATCAGTTAAAAATTAATTTTATAAATGTGCCGGTAGCTAAGATATTACAAAATTTAAAAAAAAATTAATTAAAATTTTTACTTTCTGTCGCTGTCACATACCTACTCTCAATTTATCTGCAATGTAACTGTAGTGTTTCTTTATTACATTTAAAAACAGACCAAAGGCTGGCCCTGACCCAGCACAAAACAACTTTTCTAGCATAATTTCAGTTCTTATCTTGCGGGATGAATGGTTAATTATTTCCTGTTTGTCAGATTTGTAAAGGACTCCAAAAAAAATCAAGTCATCAATAACAGGAAGTGTTGCATCTAATTCTTCCATCATGTAATTCCAATGTCTTCTTATTATTTCTTCATCTTGTGGTCTCAACCTTCCTGAGAAACTTGGATTTTGAATGGATCTTGCCTGAAAATATTTTAAAAACAAATTCATATGAAAAATAATTATGGTACTTATCTTTTGAAATCTTCAAATACAATATTTTACAAATTTTTTAATTTTAAGTCTTTAACTTTGCTAAACATGCAGAAAACGGAGTTAGCTATTCAAAATAAAAATATTAAACCAGGAATCGGAAAGCATTTTTAATCTCTCACTCCAAAATACATTAGCTTATGCAGGTGTGATTTGAAAGAGAACTTATCAGAGTAGCATTTCCAAAAACTTTAATTTTGTCAGATTGGGGGACAAGTTTCCTATTGAACTAGGAAGCAATGTTATATTTATGAATTATTGTTCTTTTTATATGACATAAAATATGTTAGCATATCTTTTTTTATCTGGACTTTGGAATCCTTAGGTGTTATAATACTCAACTGTTAGCATTTAGTACTATCCATTAATAGTTTTATTCTGTTCAGATTGTTTTAAAATAACTTTCAATAGCATTTAAAAAAAAGTTTATAACTTAACCCATGAACTGTGGTATAGAATTATTAGAATCATGCTATAGTGTGGGAGCTCTTGTGTGCATTTTGAAATAGCATTAAATGACATGGAAATATTGATACAAGACCCCAATAAGTATATATTTTTAGAAAGGTAAATGGATGGAGATAAATTTGGCTATATTTTCCAACCCGTAAATTTTTTTGTTCAGTATCCTTGACCTTGGAGAGCACAAACATTTTTTAAAATCAACATGCCAGACCTGTTCACTCTTACGATTTTGGCGTACAATGTACGATTTTTAGGTGTATACCTTATTCATACTGTATGTTTATTTTTACTATTAACCCTTCTGGTACTTACCTACTTTTGCTATATATTACCTCACTACCAAATATTATTTTGCTAACTATTCCCTGTGGCCCAGACATTATTTTGAAAAGAGCCAAAATTTGATAGGTTTACAGATCAGCACAAAAAATTCAGTAATTGGTTGATTTTCATAATTTAAAAAGCAAAATAAAATTCGACTATTCTCCCAAAGAATAAACATTCTTTCCGAGACTATGGTGAAAGGTTAATCCTCATTTTTGTATTTATATTAGATACCCATCTATGTGGGCGTAAGTCGTCATCAATAGCGCTAGGTAGCGCCATGGAAACAACAAAATTCAGATCTGCACAAACAACTCAGCAATTGGTCGATTTTCATTATTTAAAAAATGAAAATAAAATTTGACTATTCCCATAACTATTCTGCCCGAGACTATGGTGAAAGGCTATATCCTCGATTTTGTGTCTATATTAGTATATTATTAGATACCCCTCTATGTGGCAAATAGACGTGCTTGGGCCTCAGGGAAAAAGTAGGTCACTGCAAAAAGACACGCCTGGTACTGGTCTGAAATGCCTTGCTTTCAAGTGCTCATAACATCATCATTTTTTTAATAGATTCCATTAAAATACTTATACCAGTGTGGTAGCTAATTCATTTATCTCTCAGAAATGTATAGTTTGCTAAGGTTTCTTATACAAATAAGCCTCTGAAAGCAATTTTAGGTAATTAATTACTGAAAGAAATAACAAATTGGGACCACAGCTAAAACCAAGTACAACATACAAAATCTCAGGCAAAAAAGTTATTATTAACAACTGTGGAACTGATTTGGGTTGCCTATAAAATTTATTAGTTTTGATCTATAATCTGTAGCTTCTGTGACTAAAATTCAATCAGTCCTTGTCCAACCTCTGGGCCTAACTTGAAGTCTTAACAGTAGGCCCACTTCAGTATCACTAGGACCAGTATCAGATTCACTAGAAAAAGAATCCGAAACTAAAATTACACGGGGAATGTTAAAATATTCATAATTATCACTAAATCCTCTCCTAAAAATGTTTTCAAAAATATTTCTATTAGTTCTTGTACTGATGGCCCAGCCACAGGTTCATCCATTTTTTGTACTGCATATCTTGGCACATAATGAATATCTTTTTTAAATTGTTAAATTCAAACAGAATTTCCAGTATAGGATGTGAAAAAATTAACTTTAATTAAATGAATTTATTATATCTTTGATCTAAAAAATATGGTGATTTTAAAACTAACAAACCTGATGGATTTGTCGGATACTGTAATTTGATCCTACAGGTATGGTGGTACCACGAAAAATTTCATGCCCCTCATCTTCTCTCACATGTTTCATGAGTGGCTTACCATCCTCTGTGAAAGAGCAGCAATATTTTTATAGGGTAATAAGGGGGGAGACTGCAATCAGGTTAGCACAATAGGAAATTAGTAAAACACAGTAAGGTTAAACCTGAAAAAAGGAACGCAACAAAACAACCAATGTGTCGGCAGGAAGCCTTCATCAGCGAACAAATAGAAAAAACAAACAAAATTAAAAAATATCATAAAATATTATAGCACTCAGCTGAGAAGTAGTGTCGAAGAGGGCAGCAAAAAAAAATTGGCACTCTACTTCTCAGCTAAGTGCTATAATATTTATTAATTTTTTGATATTTTAAAATTTTATTTGTTTTTTCTATATGTCCGCTGATGAAGGCTTCCTGTCGACACGTTTGTTGTTTTGTTGCATTCCTTTTTCAGGTTTAACCTTACTGTGTTTTACTAATTTTTCAGATTTGTATACAACATAGAATCTTATCTAAAAAGTCTGAGAAAAGCTGTAAATTTTATAATCCTTTTTGAAAAATAAAACCCAAAGCCAATCTAAAGTCCAGTCTTTGTTATGTTAAATTAACTTTGCAAAAGACAAATCATCTGTAAAATTGACTAATATAAAATTTAAGAATAATTACAAAAAAATGTATTACTTTTCCCCCCCTTTCTTCTTTAAAATATGTAAGCTTAGTTATGAATTTTTCTTTATCTCCCACACCCACCCAAATTTAACCAAAAATGAAAAAAAATCATTGCCTAAGTAATTTTTAAGTATATACTACTACTAGAACTAGAAAAAGTTCTTAAAATGCAGAATTACATATAATTCGTTTTTACATTATTTTTATGCAGTATCTTAATTTTAAATTTTAATATAACTGAATTATTTGTTAACTATGATATTCATGGAGTTTATACCTGGGAAGAGATTACTGAGTAAAATGTCTTTTGCATGGGGTCTCATTGATGGGTTTGTTTCAAAAGCCCTTTTTAAAAAATTCATTATTTCTAGTGGGCAAGTTTCTGGTAGAGCATAAGCTGGTGATGGATCCTTGCTCATTAGATGAAAAACTACCTGCTGTTCTTCTTTTTTATCAAAGAATGGATTATTTCTGGTCAACATTTCAACTACAGTACAGCCTGTTGCCCTGTAATATAAATATTCAGGAATAAAAATATTATAATTTTTAAATTTCAAAATAATGGGAGTTGCATCCAAATTTTAAATCAAGTATGTCAAATGTTTCCTTACTTATTCATCATCTTGTGGTCTCGATCTATGAAAGCCTGTGAATGGGAGATCTTGCCCGAGAACTTATTTTTAAAAAATTAAAAGATATCTGTTGGTCTTCTTTTAAATTATTAAATGAAGCTTTTCTGGATAGCATTGAATAACAGTGCAGCCTACTGCCATGTGATTTAAACATTCAATTATACTAAATTATAGGTATAAATAAGTAAACAATATTATTATTATTAAATTTCATATTTATGCCAAACTTTAGTATACATGTTAGCATTTTGTTAGGGTTCTTTTATAGATATAAAAAAATAACCAATAAGCAACAAAAACAGAAGAAGAAATTAAAGAGTACCATATGTCAACTCCATAGCTGTAATCATTGGACGGGTAAAACATTTCAGGAGCCATCCATCGAATGGACCAAGATCCCATTGTAGTTGACAATGAAATATCTTGAAAGATTTTGGACACACCAAAGTCCGCCAGTTTTATTTGAAAATTTTCATCCAATAAGATGTTCTCACCTGCATGTGCATTATATATAACATTTTAAAAGAAAAATGCAATGGTAAATAAGAATTTTATATTTTAAACTACGAAATTAACTATTTATATGCTTTTTCAAACAGCGACAGTAGTAAAAAGCAGCGTGCACTGGTATTCAAATAGAAATATGTGTCACTAGCAATAACCCATCAAAAATGATGAAAAAATTAAACAGTTACTGTAAAAAAAAAAAAAAACATTTTAAAATTATGAAAATTAAAAACTATTCTATCAAAGACAAGTTAAAACGTGCAAAAACTTAGAGAATAATTAACCATTTCATAAAATGCATTACACAACAAAAGAATGAGCACTCTATATAGCCGAAGGGTTCAAAATCAATGTGGGCGAAGCTTAAATGATTTACTTTTACAGCTTAAAAAAAACCAACCAATCAGTAAACATTAATTGTGGCAACATCTTTTTTAATTTTTTTTTAAACACAGTTGATCCATCAATGGCGTCTTGCAATAAAATTGGAGTGCCTGCTATTGTATGTTTGCAATGCAGCTTGGTTGACAGGCATTCTGATCAAGTGGCCAACCAATAATTTGTTGTTGGGCTTTAACTACCTGATAGGTATGTCACCAACCATTTGTTTTACTCGTCTAGTTCCTAATATAATCCCTTATTGTTTTACCAACTGAAACACCTCATCTCACAGGAGACGATTTCTTTATTAATGCTTTTTTTCAGTGCCAGGGTCTGATACTGATAAGCATGGGTTTGATCTAAGACGATGATAATTAGCCTCGCTTTTGTCTCCACATTAATGTCTTAGTAGTGGGGATATTTGCCCTCTGCACACTTAAACCATTTTTATCATCAGCGAATATGCTTCCAATATTTAAACTCCTGGCGTTGATGGAGCAGCTGACCACCGATAGTTTTTCTGGTGTATACATAATCCTTTAAAAAAAAAAAAAATTCAGATTTTGAATTACTCATGAGATGAATTATACAGGTTGATGATTCAGTTGTTATATTTTAAAGAGGGGAGAACTTAAATAGATTTACTTATATAATCTGGGGACCAAAGATTGATTAGTTACCCCACATGACTATGACTGCTGCACAGTCAGAGATGTTACCCCTAAATAAAGTACCCCACATATCACAAAAGAGCTAAAAATACAATGTAAATAAAATGTTTACCTTTTATGTCCCTGTGAATTGTCAGTTTTGAGTGTAGATAGGACACGCCCTCAAGAATCTGTCTTAAGATTGATTTAATGGATCGCTCATCCAAAAAATCATCTTTCAAGTAATTGTGAAGTGAACGCTAAGTGGGAAAATTGCAAATTAAAGAATTGTTATAATATATGTAAAAAAAAAAGTTTTAAAAATACTTTAAAAAGTGAAGAACAAATTTAGCTTAGATTGAAATAAATCTCTTAAATATTTATGAAGATTGTACATTGGGCGTGTGTAACTCTAAATTATAATAAATATCTTGCAGTGTGGCAAAACGACTTATAAAATATACATGTTTTATTGATAACAATAGTTAAATGACTCGCATATGATCTTCCCAAAACATTACTATTTAATTGAAGAAAAAATTTGATCTTACCCTTTTTAAACGATCCATAAACAAGGAGAGAACCCCCCCAGCTTCACAAAATCCATAAAACTGGATCAGTCTAGGATGGCTGAGTTGTTTCAAATTAGCCAGCTGTGACAAAAGGGCAGCCTGAAATTTGATGTTAGCAATGATCATCAATCTCTTTTTATCACACTCCATTCCTTTTTTTCTTTCTGTCTTTCTATCTCTCTATCCATTCTGGTCTTCCTAAAAATATGACAATCTTTCTAACAAGTATTCTCACATTCTTAAAATTTCTTTCATGATCAATCTCAATACTTGTTACTATTTTTTAAAAATACCCTCCTACCCATTCACGCTCTTTATCTCTCTTCACTATTTTACACTAGCTTACTTAGTGTCACAAATAAATCTACAAACAAAACATAAGTTAATAAAAATATAATTATACAAGGATGCTTCGAGATCTGTTTATGCCCGGCCGGCCTTGGCAATTTAGTGCTCCAAGTTTTAAATTTTGAACCCCCTCACCTATTAATTGTAAGGGTGATATTAACTTATAATCAAAAGCGGTTGCTAGAGAAGACTGAAAATAAAGAGTTCTAAAATAAGTCTTAACTTTTACTCTGATAACTTAGTATCAATGACCAATAATAAAATTATTTAAAAGGAATGTAGATCTGAACATTACAATCTAATAAGTTTCAAATTAAAATGGCTTTCTTGACAAGATGTAATGTAACTCTAACATGAAAATATTATTTATAATTCATGCTTTCAGCATTGAATCACAATATAACTTTTGAATTTTAAAGAAAGTAATTGGTTTCAAAACTAGTACTATTATTCTACAATCAAATTTGTACAAAAAGCAGAGTTAGATTGGTAACATCCCTTTCATATCACACAGTGGCTAAAACTCAAGCATTTCCCGAGTCATAAATCCCATTTAATATGGACTAAACAAATATATTTTAGAAAAAAAAATATTTTAGCATCATCAATGCTGATTGGAAATACCATAGAATTCAAGAAGGAATTACAATTAGTACAATTTGAAAATTAACATCCAGTCTTTGAATTCAATGTAAAAGTTTTTAAAAACATTTATTAGGAATTTCTTTACATTGCAGAAAATGTACACTATAAACTATAAAGCAGTGCTGTCCAACCTTTTCGACTCCGGGGGTGGGGGGGGGGGGGGGGGGGGGGTCAAATTTTGTTTTTTTCATGAAGCAGAGGGACGCATTTTTTTAATTACTATTTTTTAAAATTAGTCAATTTATTAACGCTCCTTACCTTATGCACAAACAAAAAACTATATATCTGTTAGCAGTGTCATCTCAACGAAGAAAAACTGTAGCACATCTTTAATGCGATATTTGGCTTTGACTTGAAATTACAATCTTCTTAATTTGTGGTTGGTATTCACTTACTGCTGCCCTTATTAACTTATTAGTTTTAGGTTTCCTAAATGTTCATCAGTCAAAGTGGTATTTTGTTTTTTTGGACTTGATGTTGGTCATTACTGAGAATCCAGCTTAACAGACATAGGTGCTTCCAAACATCGTCAATATATTTTTAATTTCATTAGTTGTGGGAATTCATCTGAAGAAACATAGGCCATCCAGAATTCAGTTGGCGACGCATTATGTTTCTGACGAAGAGCCTTGTTATGCCGAATTTCGATGATTTCAAGCTGCACTGCATCTTCATCTGTTCCTAATAATGACATCTTTGTGGCTACAATGGAGATATCACAGGTAAACGCATTTTCAACAAAAAGTAAAACAGGAGTAAGACTGCGAATATCTTTAAAACGATCTTTGGAATCTCGCTTCAACTTTTCTAACAATAGATTGAATTGCTCACTTGTGACCAGCCTGGAAGTTGTTCAGCCGTTGCTAGGGCTGGGAAGTGAATACAATTTGACTGATTCAGTTGAGTAATGATTAAGTCCAGCTTAGATTCAAAAATACTTATTTCTTTCATAAGCATTGGATAGATTTGAAAACACGCTAGCAATTTTAAATTTAATTTATTAAGGTGATCTGTGATAGTGATATCAGTTAGAAATGCTAGCCTTACAATAAACTCAGGCATTTCCACATAGTTTAAAAAATCGCTCTTTGCTTTGGACCTGAGAAACAGTTTCACTTTTTCAATTAGATCCCAGAATCTGGCCAGCACTTTCCTTTTGCTCAGCCAACAAACATCAGTATGAAGTACAAAATCCTCAAAATTTCTTTCATATTCTTCTACTTCTACCAAAGTCTTAAACTGCCAGTGATTTAATAGATTAGATCGATTAAAATGTACAATTTTCACTACACTACCCATAACATTTTGCAATGTATCATCTTTCAGCTTTGAGCAAAGAGATTGCTGGTGAATTATACAATGATACTCTTGAATGTCTGGAAAATCATTGTCAGCCATCAACAAACCGATCAGACCAACTCTCCTTCCCACCATTGCAAAATTGCAGGAGCACCATCTGTTGTAACCGAAATAAGCTTCTTCAATACTATTCTTCAATAGAAATGCTTTCAGTGCCTTATACACCTCTCCACGGGTAGTATTTTTCAATGGAAGTAGTAAATCTATGTTCCGTGTCAAAACTAACCTAGACAATAGGTTGGACTGTGTCAGTGATGTTATTATTATTAGTGGTTTTATATTGCGCAGTACCCCAGCCTAGGGCTGGGCTCACCACAAATTAACATACAGTAATTAAATAAAACAAAACAAATGTATATTCACTCAAGCCATTCCAGAACTGTTTACATGTCAAGCAATGGACGGCACCCAGCAGAATCATTTATCAGTCAGGATAGTAGAGTTTAAAGAGATGTGATGTGATTGCAGTTTTGAAGGCTGTGTCGGTCGGTATATTGTGGATGTGTAGTGGTTCATCAAATACAAGACTAATACTAATACCGCTAGCATTTTTCAAATCATGAAGAAACGGCTCAAATATATCCCTCAACATACTTTCAACATGTCTTGCTACAGTCTGGTGAGAAAGCTGAAGATTAGATATTGGTTTTTTTAAAATTCAGAAAATAATGAATCTGCACATTCTTGAAAACAAAGTTTAACAGTTTCACCATCTGAATATGGTTTTTGCTTCTCAGCTAATATTAAAAAAAGATGCTTCAGTAGCTTGAACTAAAAATCCGATGAAAAACATTTTGCTTGCCATTCAGATCCTTATTTAAAGAAATAACTTTGTCGTCTCTTAACTTTGTTCCAATTGGATACTCTTTCTCAAAATCTGCATGCACTGACTTTCTCTGCAGTTGCCTTTTTCATAACAGAAATAGAAGTCTGGCATATACATATAAAACACACTGGCTTCTCATAAAACAATGAAAACAAAAATTCCAGTTACCATGAAGTGATAAAAGTACGGTTCTCTTCTGTAACTTTCCTTTTTTACTTGCTGTTTTGGCTTGATCTTTTTAGTAATAGAAATGCTTTCAAGAATTGTTAGTACTGTCTCTCAGATGTATTTCTGACTGAATTGCACTACCTACAAACACAGCTTTTATCCTGCTTTCTTCTCCTGGAATTGATCCTACTCTGATTATTGAATACCAGTACTAGTCTGATTTCGTCTAAAAAATACTAAATAGACATACCTTCCCCAGTCATTTGCGACACCCATAGTACCCGTCTTTTTTTATTTTACGCATAAAGCCATGTTTTAACTGGGATGCTCACATATCCAGTTCATCTAATCTTTTGCTGCCCTCTTGGATACTACTTCTGAGCTAAGTGATACATTTTTTAATTTTATCCGTTGTTCTGTTTGTTCGCTGATGAAGGCTTCCTGCCGACACGTTCGTTGTTTTGTTGCGTTCCTTTTATCAGGTTTAACCTTACTGTGTTTTACTAATTTCCTATTGTGCTAACCTGATTGCAGTCTCCCCCATTATTACCTTTTTCATCTAAATCTAAACCAGTCTCGTGGTGTGCATGGACATTTTACGATGACCAGCTAGCTACGCAACATGTTACCATACTTCAAGTTGTTTCCAAATTCTTCTCTGTTAGTAATTAAACCTGTACACCATGACCCCCACGCTCCTTCTACTTTTTTTCTATGGCCGGTCGAATAAAGCAGCAGAAAGACGAAGTGAGTATCTGATTTCATGTCATCCGGTGTTCCCACATTGTTCATAAGCTGCCGTGCCTGTGAAGCATCTCTCTCCTTTTGCCACACCCATTATTTCGTTTGAATACCACCACTTCTGCTGAACTCTTGTGAGATTTCCCCAAAATACCGAATGTCGTTTGCTTTTTATTTTTCTCCCATCAAAATTTAAGATGTTTATATCTTAAACAAATGGTTAATATGTCTCAAGCCCTGACCGTCCATTTAAAACCAACCTGCGGGCCACAACGGTTGGAGAGCACTGCTATAAAGTATTTCTTCACAAATATCAAATCTATTCATGTCTTTTGACAACCTTTCTGTTTCTGCAAATAGCTTCTTGCTGCAGTATCAGTCTTTTTTCTTTTACAATGAGCAAAAGTTATCCTTGTTTTCTACATTACTGACATTTTAACAACATAAAGATTTCATTAAAATTAGACTATTATGTTTTCATTCGCCCCGAGAACTTTCACCTGAAACTTTGTAAAAAAATGATAACATTTGCTGGTGATATATTTTTTTAAACAAACAACTAACAAAAAAAAGTAATGATGCAATTTTAAAATTTCTAAATCACATTGAGAAACTCACATAATCACCATCTTTGCAATACCAAGCAATTTATGTTGTCTGCTCCAACATTTACTTCTGTCAAAATATTTTGGAAAGAGATTTTTTAAATCAAAAAATTTATCAATAACAAAGCTTCCCCTGTGGATTTGGTAATGACATTTCTATTATAACCCATCCGAAACATCTCACCATTCAAACAAATTTAAAACGTTCTTGCATCTAGGACATTTGCACTTATTTGCTATCAACCCAGAAAATATTTCTTTTCTTATTCTGACATTCATGATTATTCCAAAACAGGACGGGTCAATTAGCATCATTTCCTTAAAATGTATTTGTATTCATGCCAGCGAGGAACAAAGAAGGCTGACACAAATGGGCTATCAAACAGTCTTATTCCTGCGCGATACCCCCCCCCCCCCCTAAATCTGCATTGACAATAATTATGTCAGTAAAAAAGTTCTGAAAATTGTAATCTTTAATACTGGTATAATGAAACATTTAGAAAAAATGATTCTAGAATAAAAACCGTCCTTGTAATGAAAAAAACATTAAAGAAATTTTAATTAAAAAACAGGTAAAACGTAAATTAACACAGATAAGATATACATACATACTGTGCAGTTTTATCTACACACTAAATATTAATTAATATTTTATTTTAAAAGTATCTTTTTGCTTAATTTAATGTTCTAAATCATCAGGGGTGGCCTTGGCAAGTTTTGTGCCATAGGCAAGAAAGAAAAGTGCAACCCCTCATTTGTAAATCTTGAGCAGTCATCTATTACTAGTTTTGAAAGAAACTTCATGAGTACTAAATTTGTAGTACAAATAAGAATATTCAGAATGATGAATAATTTCATACTCTGTGCAGTGTGGTATTTTGGCTTATACACTATCAGCATAAGTAAACAAAAGATATGTAACTCAGACAACTCTATTTCATAATTTTTGTCTGTATATTATGAATTGATTTTCTATATGCCTACAGTAGTATTTTTATTTAGGGCTGTTTACTGTTTGTTAGTAGTGCTAATAACCTAACAACCATACTACATAGACATAAATAGTTATTTTGAAGTATACTGTTGCTTTTAAGTAAAGTGAGGGATGACTTTAGTTCAGGCCTGCACAACTCAAAATGTAAGGCGGGCCGTACTACTTTATGAAAATCTTCTGTGGGTCGAAAGAAAATAGGAAAGGGGAGAAAGCTAGTAAGAAAATAGTAATTAAAAAGAATACTTCGTTACGTCGCGGGCCGCAAAGTGGTATGTTGTGCAGGCCTGCATTAGATTGTAGAATAAATAAATTTATTAACAGATGCAGGGCAGTATTTTATAAATAACATGGAAATTAATTTTTAAAACATATTTTAGAAGTAGCTCACACAACCTATGATAACAGGGTGAAGCCATCTAGGGAGTCAGCCTTACCAGAGTGTTGGTGTAAATGTCTGACAAAATTCACAGACATTGAGAAAGAATCTTTTTTCTGCAGCATTTAATAGTCTAAGATCATAAAGCTTAAAAAATATATCTGTAGGGTTGCATAAGTTTAAACTTATACAGATTACTTGCAAAGAACAAAGCAGCTTTTCCTATTCAGTCACTGCACTGGACAAACTATTTCCATTTTTAAGGCAACATCTCTTGCTATGTACAGAATAAAGAAAACTATACTTAAGAACAAATTTAACGTAAGATGGGTG
Organism: Omphiscola glabra; assembly: GCA_964017045.1. Taxonomy (NCBI): domain Eukaryota; kingdom Metazoa; phylum Mollusca; class Gastropoda; family Lymnaeidae; genus Omphiscola; species Omphiscola glabra. The sequence continues at coordinate 10,108,501 of OZ024811.1, read as the reverse complement.
GGGAAAACATGGAAACAACACCAGACTATCTTTCATGTGAAAGCCACTAGAGCGGATCAAAGAACAAGCACAAAAAGTACCTGGATTCCTCTTAACAGTGGCAGAAATTCATTCTCCCGTTTTAAGGAAAATCCAGATCTTACACAGAGTGAATACTGTTTTTCCATGACATATTTAACTTTGAAATTAATATTAAATTGTATTTCCACCGAGTGACATATATAATAAATATTTAGGCACAAATAAAAGTAGCAGAATCTACAAATGATGTCAAACTTGTAAACAACCTCAAATTTCATAAGTTTCACACAAGGAAAGCTGACGTGTTTAATATGCAGTGTTAATATTTTATTTGATAGATGCAATTCCACACTGCCCGCAAAAAGTTAACTTACTATGACTATTGTATGTGAATCTTTTTGGGTTGGCCACCCTTCTTGTACATATTACTGTTAAATTAAAAGTAAAGTTTTTTCGGCTCAGAGACACTATGATTTTGTAATTGACTTTTTATTGCCAGTGTACCTTTTTTTTCCCATCACCTCGTTGACATACTATGACTTGTTTTACATCTAAATTCATGTTTAGAGGACTTGTTACCACTTCAAAAACAGGTCCAAATCCACCTGATTTTATCATTTCTCCTTTTTCCCAGTTTGTCGGCTTGTTGGAGCCATCTATAAAAAATATAATAAAAATCCAACAGTAATGAATTACACACGTATAAATAACAATAATCAATTTGTACTTAAAACAAAAGGAAGATAAAATAATTTTTGTTATATTAATATTTCTAAATACCGGTACAGCAGTCTTCTGATAGTAAAAAGGGTATACTACTGGTGTGTATGAAGACAAATTGAACAGCTGAAGTATAATAATAATAAAGTTCATTTAACATGCTTCATCCCTAATTAAGGCTCGAGGCGCAATAAAATACAAAACGCAACAATACAAAATCTACATACAAGCCAATATACATCAAGGAATATGAGCAAGCTGGAAACAAGGAGGTAGACTACATCAACCCAGCAGGTAAGTGCGAAAAAGATGTGTTTTCAACTCTAATTAAGGCTCAAAGCGCTATAAAATACAAAACGCAATAACACAAAATCTACATACAAGCCAATACACATTGAGGAACATAAGCAAGCTCATTGAAAACAAGGAGGTATACCATATCACCCCAGCAGGTGAGTTTGAAAAAAATATGTTTTCAATTCAGTTTTGAAAGACTGCCGAGTCTGGCTGTTTCTGAGAGCAACATGAAGGCCGTTCCAGATTTTGCAAAAGTGAAAGTGAGCCTTCCGTAGGTCTCAAGGCACACTCACGGTATCCATAGTTTGCCACTATCGGATAAACTAGTTGGCACACAAGACATCATGAGCGCTTTGAGATAGGACGGCGCCAGGTCATGCAAGCAGCGGCGGTGGCACAGAGTTGGAATTTTGTACTCTATGCGAGCGCAGACCGGCAGCAAGTGCAGCTCTCTTAGAAGTGTTTTAGCCACGTCCAATTTTACTTCAATTGCAGCATGTTTAAATTTAAGGTTATTTTTAAGCTGAAGGCAGGTTTCACCCACTGTACAAGGATATGTAATACTTTTGCTCCCTAACTAATTTCAATGTCTAAGTATGTATTTTTTTAAAATCAACTAACCTCCAAAAAATACGTTTTCCAAGAATTCATCTGAAACTGAAAGAAATATTAAAAATAAAATTGATAAAGTATGAAGATTTCAAGTTATACAGTAAAAAAAGAAAAAAAGAGAAGAAAAGATCCCTTATTGATAAATAAAATAGCTACCATTATAGAACAATTAACTTCAGTAGATCTGAAAGGAATTTAAATGTTCTGTTTAATATTTTTTTTTTTTTTTTTTTTAAAAACATCTTGTAAAATATGCTAATTTAAAATTATAAACATTTAAATTTGTAAACCTATATTTCACAATCAATGTTTTCTGCGTATAAAGAAATCTCTCACGATAAATTAAACACAAATGTAATTAACTTGAGAAATGTACACATAAAATGCCCATTTAACTTGTATTCCATAGAGCTTCAAGGCGATAAAGTTAAGTAAAAAAAAATTAAATCCTGAATTATCACAACACTTCAATTTGTTACCATTTTGGTCATTGTTACATTTCTAGTTATATTTTAAATGTCAGTAGACCCTGTGTTCAGGAAATTGTTGGGCTTACCAGTGGTTCTTTGTGGCAAAATGGGGTCTTGAACACTGTTGGAATCTTTTGAACACGCCATAAATCTAAGGGATTGTTTATGAGAAGTTAGAGTGATGTATAATTCAGGTCATTCTTGAATTAGCATAACAGAATACATGTACTTCATTTTATAATTTGTATGGAATATAAAAAGGAATTTTTAAAAATGTTGGTAACTTAAAAGCTATAAATGAAAAATTAAATCAAATAAATACATGAATGTTAATCAGAAAATATAATTTGTCTTTTTAGAAATGTATATATTTGGCACTAATTGCTAAGCTACGAGAAACATATCTTGTATGATTTAACACATAGGCTACTACATCAAAAGTAAATAAGATTTTACAGGAAGAATAAAAATATTAAGATAAAACTTTTATTTAATGCCTCAACTATCAATATCTATGATATAAAATTCCAGAAATAGATGAGAATTTTGTCACATAGGGTCATTTGGTTGTCAGGTTTCCACAAATAAAAAGAGAGATTTGAAACACTTGAATTAGGCAGAAACAAATACAATACTGATGATGATAAAAATATGTTTAATCAAATAATGATGCGCGATGCTATTTTAATTGGGGTCAATGAAATCCTTTTTTTAAAAAGTAGGTTTCATTTTTTCATCATTTTTCGACATGAGCAGAATGGATATTTGAAAGAGTATTGAAGTACCCACCTCATTTTAAGACTTAAAGGGCCTTGGCAACTTAGTAAGTACAAGACCCTCAACAAAATGTTCATAGTGATAGTAAAACTAATACTAACAATTCTTTTGTCTTACACCTAACTAAATAAGTATTAATCAAATACAGGCTATGGCATAAAGCCATAATATAGACCCCTTATGATATCTACATTCAATGGAGACAAATGGCATAGGAATGAAAATGATGAAACAGTGTAGGCATAAGTAAATCATGTCATATTATTAATCATATATAATGCAGGCTACATACTCATACATAACATGTATGTAAATGTACTAATGGTCAATAATTCAATGTCAAGGCTAATATATGTTTAGCATGCCACTTTTGAGTTTCAGTGTAGGATTCTCTCCTTTTGTTTATTCTTCGATTGTTACCGAGTTAACTTTTCTTTTTCTAAAAATATTAATATGCCGCCGGATGGCTAATTAATATATTTAAATTTTCCTGCAATTTGGAAAATGGGTATTTTTATTGACCAATGATTTTTCTGACAACTACTGGATTTTATTTTGGGGGGGAACCTGCAACAAGTATAAAGTGTGTAAAAGTGTATTTGATGAAATTAAGTTGGGTTTTCATTATTTAAAAAATATTTTTTATTGTTTTTATTCATTTTTACCCATTTCTTACCACAGTGTGTCACTATAGCACACATTTTAGTTGAGGGCAGGGAGCAATCGCACGTTGTTGAGACTTCTTGCCACATATCTAGAGGGTTACAATAAAGTTGCTACATTCGCCACAAAACTAATGTACAGGCTGAGAGTATTTAAATAAAATTTAAAGATTTGTTCCTCTTTTTATTTCTCTCTGAAAGTAGCTAAAGCAGCACATTCTCTCTTTTTCCCCTCTCCATTACGGCAGACGTAGGTTTGCACTACACTTTTTAAAATGTTCTAAAACTAGGCAATGCTATGCGTGGTGCAAAAGACCGAGAGGAATGGAGAAGGATAGTATTTATGTCATCTGTGCCGCCCCCAACGGTACAAGAACTAAGGGACATGATGATGACATGCCTGGAGACATGGCGACAAAAGCGCAATTCAGGTATGTATATTTCTTAACACATTTTGTATGTACATTTATGTGTATTCTTTATTAAATAACTCCAGACAGTAATAGTTATCAAACAATAAGTTGGGTAATAATACCTTATTTTAGCACGATTAATAATTTCGATTGACATAAAGTAAAAACTTCACTTATACCTCATGGAACTACATTATTAGTATTTTTAGAAGTAAAATACCATCTTTTTGTTGGAATTAATTTTTTTTTACAAGATAATTAAAAAAAACAAGGCTATCAAATTATATAAAATGTTAAAATATCTCTCATTTTACTCATCACAAATCAGAGTCAACTTAGGTGTGATCTAAATAATTAAGTCCCAGTCGAATTAGAGCTGACCAACCACAGACCATTTGAACAACTTATTTGCCTACTATGAGATGACTCAAAAATGTCAAGAAAGTCATTCCACTTGCATAGGAAGGATGCTGTGAAGGGGCAGTTTACCACAGGTGGCACTTTTTTACTTTATATGGAGGGGCAGCATTTTGAGCTAAGTGGAGAGTTTTTGGTGATTTTTCTTTAATTTAGTGGAAGTGGGCGGCACAACTCTGACCAGCACCGGACAATTACTTACCCTTGCTAAGACACTGAGGCATTCTTCATTCCTAGCTGTTACGGTATGTCAATATCACTTGCACCAGCCATGTTTACACCTTATAGCATAATCCTTGGTCAGCTTATTACGAGGATGCGTGACAGGTCAACCAACATATTGACATTTGGTCGCCCTGATGTTGGTGGAATTCTATTACGTAGCCAAGTCTGAAGCTTCCCATCTTTTAATAAACTGGCCTAATGGATAAGTGCCGGCATAACAGAAGCAACGCGGTCTTCACGACCATGTCATGTTTAGGAAGGTGCGGCAGCGACGTGATGGCAGACAGCAACGCATCACCATGGCTTCCACGTGTATTGGTCTACTGGGGTACCAGGTACCTCCAGGTAGTAGGTGGTGACCGGACTAATTAACACAGGACAGGTAAACCCACGGCAACTTGCCATAAGACAACCGAACACATGACAAGTAAACCAACGGACAAGTAAACATGCAGAAAAGTGTATATAAACTGAACTCACAATCAACTGAGGAGCCGACCAGTGGACCGTAAAAAAATTATAACATTTTCATTTTAGACACCCCGTATGACAGACCCACCCTGTGAGACGGAAACCGGTTTGACAACTTTTCCCTAAAATTCCCGTAGATTTTCGGTTCATCATGTTTAGGAGTCAACTCCGTAACCCACCCCAAAACAGGCAGACGTGAGATTGTAGGTTCAATTGGCAATGTCCTCACTTTTACGTGGTCACTTTTCTTCTGCCCTTTCACTTGTCGGTGGTGGGAAGCACTCCCTGCATTGGTCTGAAAACAATATCCAATCCCCCGAGGGACTCATTTGGGCATTTGCTCCCCCCCCCCCCAACCAATTCTGCAGGTTCTATTAAAATTGCTATGTACTGTGGCTATTCCCATAATAAACAAGCCTGCCAAGGTTTGGTTTAGACCCCCCCCCACTGAAATTATGACATTTCTATGGTTCCCCCACCCCCGGGCTTCAAATGCACTGATGGGAGGAACGCAATGCCGAGTAACTCGGAGTATCAGTGTCAGTCTATTAAAACTATCTGCAAAAGATTTTAATTAAAATACAAAGTTGGAAATTCATTAGAAAAGAAGAAACGATGTATGTACATCAAAATCATAAACTTTAACAAACAACTTACCTTGTTCCTACCATAAAAATGTATTGAGTATGTGTAGGGGGTGGTGGTGGGGAGGGCTGAGGTTAAACCATCAGTTAATACATGTACTGGTACTTAATCCTATGACCAGATTGCAGCTCTGCAAACAAACAAAAAATCTGTCGAGTGGAGGGGGTTGTGCAACCCGCAGGTGGCTTGATTTAAGATCTACATACTAATGCACAAGCCTTTTTAAAAAGAATTATAAAGTTACCTCCGTTGTCTTTGAACTCCATAGAACATGAGAAATACATTACTGGAAATTTCTACATACAGAACAATATCCATTTTATTTACATATTCACACATGCTGCTAAGAGTTCCGTTTTCCAGCATCTCCCTAGTGGCTTTTTTACACTTGTCTAAAAGCTCTTTGGGCAACTGAAGGTTAGCAATGCAACTGACTTTAGTTACAAGCAAGTTAGAAAGAGTATCAACTTTCATGCTTGCCCTTGTTTCATTGTAATTTTTCTTCACAATAGAAAAAATTCTGCACACAGCTAGCATAGCTGTAGCCAAATGGTTTTAATTCCACATGATCATTAACAGGACTTTTGTTGTAGATTTTGTGTCACTTTTTATCAACGCTGTCGGAGTTTTTTTTGGTTAAAATATGTTAAACAATTATTGTCAGACCTGTTTACCCTTTAACTCCTAAAATTGTACAATACAGTATCTTAGGGGCCATCCATAAATGACCGTCACGCGTATAGGGGGGGGGGGGTGTCTCAGATTTTTGTGACCGGGGGGGGGGGGGGGGGGGGGAACCCTCAAGCAATGTGACATCACATGAAAATTAGAATATTGCAGAAAAGAATTGCACTAATAACCCTAAATTACAGACATTTTTAACATATTCTTTTATACAACAATCATCATTATTTTATATTTAAACTACTATCACTGAGAGAATCAGTACAGGCATGTGAGGTCCTAAAAATGGCATCAGATCTAGTTACAAGACACCAAGGAGGAGGGGATTGGGGGTGTACTTGCAATGTCAGTTGTGAGAATTTATGGCTAAATGTGGACACAGGAGTCATAGAATTTGACCAGGTGATTACAGGAAGTGGGATGGAAAGATAACAACGGTTGACCTTGGGGGTGGGTGGGTGGATAGTGGTAAATGCTCTAGGGAAGGGACCCAGGGGGTGGTATCTTAGCACATGGTCTAGGGCAGGGACCCAGGGGGTGGTATCTTAGTAAATGCTCTAGGGCAGGGACCCAGGGGGTGGTATCTTAGTAAATGCTCTAGGGCAGGGACCCAGGGGGTGGTATCTTAGTACATGCTCTAGGGCAGGGACCCAGGGGGTGGTATCTTAGTACATGCACTAGGGCAGGGATTCTAAACACTTTTTGCAGTGCTGCAGGCCCAATCCGTTTTAAACACCCCCCCCCCCCCCCAAACACTTATAAATTATATTGTAATAAAATTAAAAATAATTTAACAATTTAGTTATCGTAGTTTTATTTCTTTCATTAACTTTAAAAGCAAGGGAAACAATTACCAATAAAAGCAATGCCAACAAAATTCACAAGAAAGATATTTACTGCTGCTTAATCAAAATGCATGCAAAGTATTTTTTTTAAAAAGCAGCAACAATTAACAATGGCAGCAATTACAAAGTAATTCTTCTTGTTTAACTTAATCCAAAGTATTGAAGGTCAAGAGGTAAATGAATTTAAGAACTGTGACATGTACTTAGAATCGCTCATTGTTAATATTGTTATTATAATTATAATGTTATCAAAGGATAGTTTTACTTCTCAGAATTTAGATAATTATAGCTTCCTGTCACATACAAAAGTTACACAACACTTCATTTTGGCGTTGAAAAATGGTCAAAACAATGTGTTTCTGACCTAATAATAAGGTAACTTAATTGCCGATGCATCACTTTTGAAATTTTAACAAAAACGCATTTAGATTGGTTACATAAATGGAAAATATATGTGTCATCTTTAATCCTTTTGTGGATTTCGGTTAGACCGAGCAGTCTGTGCTCTGTAAATATGCAATTTTTCAATTTGATGTCATCCCCTGAGATGGTGTCACCCCCGTGTGGTCCGCAGTCCCTTAGCTACGCTACTGAATACACTTTTCTGGTCTTCCTTACCTCAAGGCTGGGGAGGTACTTTTACCGCTGGATAAGAACCACTGTTTTAGTGAAATGTTCCTGACACAGGTGCAGTAATTTGATATTGATATCCAAGGGAGGTGAATTTCTTAAAGGGTTTGTAAAGGACAGTAGTGGACACAGGGGATTTTTTAAAAAAGGGGGGGGTGTTGAGACCCATTGGTTCTCACCAGTGTGAGACTCACTGACTCACAGGCAAAAACATTCTTAAACCTAGGATTTTCCCAACATAACCCAATTAGGGTTTGGCCTTAAGGGTAAGTGACCTAAGGGTCGGATCAGAGACCATTAAAACTTTCCAGGTTCAGTGACCATGGAATAGCTTAGTATTAGTCCAATGGAAAGGTACCAAAACTTAGGACAATGAAAACAGTTCAGCACGTCGCCAGAGTATTGACCCGGCTTGTAAGCAAAGTGTTAGTAGGTCATTGAACTTCCTTTATGTCTCGATGCCAAAGGGCTTATAAATTGGAAGCCTGCTTGAGACTCGCTCTCTCTCACATTGAAGACGCAGAGCCTGGCGAGATTGTTTTTTTGCTGCTATAGTGTGTATAGCCAAGAATAGCTCGGTTGGTAATATGGTATTGTTAATTGTTAGCTGCATAATAATATATATTATAATGTTAATAAGAAATGTTAGGATGTTAATTAGTTAGTCAAGTATTGTTAGATTATGAATACTCATTACTAATAAGGTATTAGGAATGTACTTCTTCTTGTAGCTTATGTATTGTATTTATTCTTATTTACAGCCAGTTAATACCAGTTAAGGTTGAATGAACTTAAGTCAGTTAAGTTAGGTTCTGTTAGCCTAGCAGTAGATAGAATCGAGTAGTAAAGCCTAGTAGCCAGAGGCTGTGAAATGATTATAGAAGAGTTGAAGTGAACATAGTACAGTGGAGCATATAGCATAGCTCATTGTACATGATAACCCCGTAGAGTTGGGGACAGTCAGAAATCGGTGTAGCCTACTCAGAAGTAAACAGTGGACTAGACTGATAGCTCAAGCAGTCAGCTGACAACGCCGACGTCTTGTGTACAAGTGGATGCACCGGAGCGTGACTGGTCATTCATCACCCGTCACCTGTAAACGACAGTGACCCAGAAAGGGACGGAACGACCGTCGACCCTTGTAGTGTGCTTTGTGAAGTCTGGAGTGTGTATCGGACCCATAACAGATTCCAGGCCAGAGACTACCCAGAGTACCAATCCAGTCTCTTATGTCACTAGTACAAACTGTAACAATTAATGTCTGTATATTTATATGTATCAAGTATATGTTAAGTAATTTATAAGTTTTAGTAATTAAATATTTTATTTGTGGGCTGAACCACCTGTGTTATTAAGTTTACATATAAGTAGCAGTGTAAGCGAGTGAGAGAGTCAGTAGCGTTAGTGTAAGAGCGTGTAATATCACTAGTTTAAGAACAATCATACTTTAGACATAATAGTACTAATCGACGTAGCGGTAGGGACCAAACAATATATATATAAGAATATCGTGGCCATAAAATTACCAATATTTAATATTGGGGGCTAATATTCAACATTGGGGGCTCGTCTAAAACTAACGTAGATTAGTACATTTAGCAGTAGCTTTAGCTCTAGAGTCAATTTTAATTTAAGTTCAATTTTATGTAAGTTAGCACTTAAGTTAGTTTATTGTTCATTTATTTGTGTTCATTTCTACTATTTCAATACTTGTGCAAGTGTTGTTATTGAACGAGAGATTTTTGTTACAATTGTCTTAAAATAGTTGTCATTAAATTTTGTAACTTCCTTTCCACATATTTCTGTGGGTTACAAACCGGAGCTGGTCACGGTCCACTGCAGTTTGACGCTGGTGCTATAATGGCTGGATGAAAGAGATACTTGTCTCCTCGCATTGTATCGTTGGGAGCATTGGACAGTGGGTTCATTTGGACAGAAGGTTTGATTTGTGTTTTTCACCTTTGTCGCCTCACAGTCCACCACACCAGTTGGGTTAATTCAGTATTCGTTTTCTGTTTTTTGTTCACCGTGTGTAGCATTTTAAGTGTCTTTTCCTGTATTTGAAAGGTTACTTTTAATGTTCCTATTTCTATTAGGGTACTTTAGATATATATAGATAAAATTCGTATACCCGTAAGAGCGATAAAGTTCGCTGGGGATTTTACTCTATATATTTCTTCATCATTTTTAGCTGTGCTGTCTGTTGTCTTTAAAGGGGTCTTAAGTTACGTGGTGTCTACTATCCTCTCTTTTTCTTTGTGTTCTGGACAACAAAATATTTTTTTCAGCCTTGTCTTGTCTTATCTTGTTTGTAGGGTATCGTTAGGGGACATTGTTATTGTTCTGTCAAGTCTTACGTTCACAGTTGTATTGTATGCAACTGTTGTCCATAGTCTTATTTTAATCTTCTATAGTCCTTTAGTTTAACATACCGTTAGAACGACAATGAAGTCGATCCAAGAACTTAAGGATGAAGCCACCGAAATGGGGCTAACGGGTAAAGATGTAGGGTATTACGTAAGAGATCAAAAAGCAAAACAAGAACAACTAGCTAAAGAAACTGTAGAAAAGGAAAGGGAAGACAAAAGGGAAGACAGAGTACGTAAGGAAGAAAAAGAAGAAAAATTACGTCTTGAGACAATAGAAAGAGAAAAACGAGAATTAGAGATGAAAAAGCTAGAATTAGAAGAAAAATCACGCCTTGGAACTATAGAAATGAGAAAGCTAGAATTGGAGGAAAATGAAAGAGAACGACAGTACCAACTCGCGTTGGCACAAACTCAGATTAACGTTAAGAATGACAATAGAACAGACACAGATACTCATAGGACAAATTTTAGAGACAGACTAGATCGAAACTTACCTAACTACCATGACACTGAAGATCTAGACAGTTATCTGTTGTCATTTGAAATAACCGCCGAGCGTTGTAGCATACCGAAACCTCAGTGGATAGACCATCTTCATACAAAGTTATCCCCTAAACTTAGACAATTTATGACTACTCAGGACATATTAAGCAAAAGGACTGATTATGACCTGATTAAGACATTACTGTTACGACAGGCAGGGTACAATAACGAAACTTATAGAATAAAATGGAACACACTATTCCCACTACAGGATGATTTTCGATCCTTTCACTCCAATCTGGTACGTACATTAGACAACTGGTTAGAGACAACTGACACACCTAAAACATTTGAAGGGCTTAAAGACCTCATTTGTCTAAACAAATTATTATTAAATGTCAACTCCAACTCTTTAAAAACGATCTTACTAAAAGAACCGAAAAACTGCTCAGAAATTCTAACCCACATAGATATGCTTAAATCTATAAATGACAGTAGGGTCGCTAAGCAGTTTACTAATAAAACATGTCCCATAGTTGATGCTGCTGCCGCAAATTTCCCACAGCCCTATAGTGGACACCGAACTAGGTCAGTGACAAGACGTTTCGATGACGTCACATGTTATGCCTGCAACAGACCTGGACATCTAGCCAATACCTGTCCTTCGTTTCAGACAAAATCACTACAGTTTAGGCCAACTCATGCCTCAAGCAATCGACCTTTCCGTAACCCCGGAATTAATAAATATGGGCAATCCAACAAGACAGTCACAAATACACAATATGACAGATTTGGTCAAAATAGACAAAGTAGGGATAGGCAAAGACAAATGCGACAGTTCTGACTACACAATATCAACAATGAATGCGGTCAACACTGTAACGCGTGTAAAATCAATTTAGACAACTCGGACATTCCCATACCTTGTAGAGTAGAGACATTTAACAGTTTTGAAGGGCACAAACAAATACGTAGTAAATCGCTAGGGAAATTAACATTTGACGAGGGATTTTTAATGGGGAATAAAGTAACAGTGCTTAGGGATACAGGGTGTAGTGTAATTGGATGTAGGAAATCGTTAATTCCTAGAAATAAATGGTCAAATGAAAAAATTGCTTTGAAATTGATAGATGGCACTATACGACGCTTTCCGACGGGTTACGTCATATTAGATACACCATACTTAACGGGCACATTTTTAGCTGCGTTGTTTGATGACCCCGTAGCGGACGTGATTATAGGGAATGTAGGTCAAGATAGCCAAACCTCGTTGGCTGCAAACGCGGTGACCCGTGCAGCCGCTAGACAAGGTAAACAAACACAGCAGCTGACCCCTCCACGTTTTAGTGTTGACGTAGACCACAACACTTTCCGCCAGGACCAGTTAGCTGACCCCGATTTACAACACCTATGGGACAAAGCTAAATTAGGTACAATAGATCTAACAAAGACAGGTTCGACAACTTTCCAGGAAAAAGGGGGACTCTTGTATAGGATTTTTCAATATCATTCAGACCAGAATAAAATAGATTGTAAACTAGTAGTCCCTAAAAGTAAAAGAAATTTAGTATTAGAAGCCGCACATTCCACTCCATTAGCCGGACACATGTCCATTCGTAGAACTAGAGATAGGGTCTATTCAGAATTTTTTTGGCCACATGTAGACAAAGATATTAAAACTTATGTTAAGTCTTGTCCTACATGCCAGAAAGCTCGCCCAGCAGGGACAGTTAGGAAGATAGAGTTAGGAACCATGGATATTGTCGGTACTCCTTTCACTAAAGTAGCCATAGACATCATAGGTCCACTACAGTTGACAGATAGGAAAAATAGATACATCTTGACATTAGTCGACACCGCCACTCGTTGGCCGGAGGCTATAGCTTTGAAAAACATAACGACAGAGGATATACAAGAAGGACTGTTTGCAATTTTTTGTAGAGTAGGCTTTCCACACACTATACTCTCAGATAACGGTCCTCAATTCCGTTCAGAAATGTATCACCAGGTATGTCGGTTCTTCAATATTCACCCGACTAAATCATCAATATATCACCCCCAGTCAAACGGCATGGTTGAAAGATTCAATGGCACTATCAAAACTATGTTAAGGAAATTAGCAGAAAACGAACCACAGAATTGGGACAGATTTATATCAGCTGCACTTTTTGCATATAGGGAAATTCCTAATGAGACCACCGGTATATCTCCATATGAACTTGTGTTTGGTAGGAAGGTACGTGGCCCGATGGCCATATTGAAACAGCTGTTCACGGATAAAATAGTTGACGATGATCAGAAACCAGTTTTTGAGTATTTGTTAGATCTTAAAAACAGACTCCATGTAGCTACCGAGACAGCGTTGACACATTCACAAATTAAGAAAGCTAGTGCAAAAAAGTATTATGATAGGAATGCAAAGGAGAAAGACATTAAAGAAGGTGACCATATATTAATTCTAAAACCAAAAAAGGGTAATAAGCTGATGTTACAATGGGAAGGTCCATTCATTGTGGAGAAAAAACTTTCCAAATTTAATGTTAGAGTTAGACGGGGTAATTCAGTTAAAACTTACCACGTAAATAGGGTTTGTAAATTTCATAATAGGGAAAGTTTAGACTTACCTAGTACACAAGCACCTGACACTCAAAACCATATCTTGAGCGGATCTTTAGCGTCAGTAATTAATGAGACAGATGATCATGATGATGATAGTCCAGACTTGGACTTAGGCAGTGTGCCCACTTTAGATTCCAGCACAGATAAAGATAGCAATATTTGTTTTAATCCCGAATTAACAGATAGTCAAACGGGACAACTCAAAGATTTATTGAAAGAGTTTGAGTCAGTCATATCAGATAGCCCGGGTAAAACCAATATAGGTTATCATACTATAGAATTAACCTCAGATAAACCTATTACGCTAAGGCCTTACGCCATCCCATATAATCTTCAGGATGTATTAGCTAAAGAAATAGAGTTAATGTTAAAATTAGACATAATAGAAGAATCAAATTCACCTTACGCTGCACCTGTAGTATTAGTTAAGAAGAAGGATGGTACTATCAGAACTTGTGTTGATTATAGAAAACTTAATGCAGTCACTAAATTCATAGCAGAGGTTATCCCAGATCAGGAGGAATTAATGTCCAAATTACATCAGGGTAAATATTTTACAAAATTAGATTTAACTAGAGGGTATTGGCAAATTCCATTAGACAAAAAGAGTCGAGAATTAACTACTTTCAGGGTTCCCTCAGGGTTGTATCAGTTTAAGTACATGCCATTTGGTCTGGCGACAGCTCCTCTTACATTTAACAAATTAGTTAGGAAATTGTTTAAAGGATTAGATCAGGTCATCACGTACTTTGATGATATTTGTATTTTTTCAAGTAGCTGGGAGGAACATATCAAAGAGTTAAGGGAGGTATTTAAGCGTTTAAAAGAGGCAGGTTTTACAGTAAAACCGTCTAAATTAGAGCTCGCACTCTTCAGCATCAAATTTTTAGGACATAGGGTAGGGAAAGGTTCCTTACAACCAGATCCCGATAACATTGATAAAATTCTAAGGCTACAACAGCCCAAAACAAAGAAACAGGTCAGAAGCGTAGTAGGACTAGCATCGTACTACAGTAAATTCATTCAAGGGTTCGCGTCCTTAACCGCTCCGCTCACTGACCTCACAAAGAAAGGTAAGTCCAATAAGGTAGTGTGGACTGATGAGTGTGATAGGGCGTTGAAGACCATTCAAACGCTTTTGTCTCGGGGCCCAATTCTTATGTTACCTAACACAAAATTACCTTTTATTGTTAGTACGGACGCTAGTAATAAAGGTTTAGGAGGTTGTTTAATGCAAGAGAGAGAAGGCAAATTATATCCAATCAGGTACATAAGCAGAAAATTGCTGGATCGTGAAACCAGATACTCCACCATTGAAAGAGAATGTTTAGCTATTGTTTGGGCTGTACGTAAGTTAGCTCGTTACCTCTTAGGAGCTAAGTTTAAACTGCAATGTGACCATAAAAGTCTTAGTTACTTACAAACTTCCAATTTTGCCAATCCACGTATTTGTAGATGGGCATTAGCATTACAAGAATTTGTTTTTGATATAGATTATATTAAAGGACAAGATAATGTTGTAGCTGATTTTCTCTCACGGGTAGGAGAATAGAATTGATCATTGAATATGATACTTACATTTTTCCATTTTGTTTCTTTTATTCCTCTCAGGTTTATTTACTATTAACATAATTTATCATTATGTCTTGTCAATGCTGTATCACTGTTATACAATTTTGTCACAATTGATTCCATGTAATATTGTACTTACAATTGTTGTTATGCTTACTTACACCATTAATGTATGTATGCTATGTTTTTGGGTTACAATCTTTTTCTATTTAAGTTAAAATGGAACATTTCATGTAGTAAGAAGGTTCTAGTTCAGGCAATGTGTGACAATACGATGTATTGTCCCAAAGCGAAGAGGGGGGGAGTGTTGAGACCCATTGGTTCTCACCAGTGTGAGACTCACTGACTCACAGGCAAAAACATTCTTAAACCTAGGATTTTCCCAACATAACCCAATTAGGGTTTGGCCTTAAGGGTAAGTGACCTAAGGGTCGGATCAGAGACCATTAAAACTTTCCAGGTTCAGTGACCATGGAATAGCTTAGTATTAGTCCAATGGAAAGGTACCAAAACTTAGGACAATGAAAACAGTTCAGCACGTCGCCAGAGTATTGACCCGGCTTGTAAGCAAAGTGTTAGTAGGTCATTGAACTTCCTTTATGTCTCGATGCCAAAGGGCTTATAAATTGGAAGCCTGCTTGAGACTCGCTCTCTCTCACATTGAAGACGCAGAGCCTGGCGAGATTGTTTTTTTGCTGCTATAGTGTGTATAGCCAAGAATAGCTCGGTTGGTAATATGGTATTGTTAATTGTTAGCTGCATAATAATATATATTATAATGTTAATAAGAAATGTTAGGATGTTAATTAGTTAGTCAAGTATTGTTAGATTATGAATACTCATTACTAATAAGGTATTAGGAATGTACTTCTTCTTGTAGCTTATGTATTGTATTTATTCTTATTTACAGCCAGTTAATACCAGTTAAGGTTGAATGAACTTAAGTCAGTTAAGTTAGGTTCTGTTAGCCTAGCAGTAGATAGAATCGAGTAGTAAAGCCTAGTAGCCAGAGGCTGTGAAATGATTATAGAAGAGTTGAAGTGAACATAGTACAGTGGAGCATATAGCATAGCTCATTGTACATGATAACCCCGTAGAGTTGGGGACAGTCAGAAATCGGTGTAGCCTACTCAGAAGTAAACAGTGGACTAGACTGATAGCTCAAGCAGTCAGCTGACAACGCCGACGTCTTGTGTACAAGTGGATGCACCGGAGCGTGACTGGTCATTCATCACCCGTCACCTGTAAACGACAGTGACCCAGAAAGGGACGGAACGACCGTCGACCCTTGTAGTGTGCTTTGTGAAGTCTGGAGTGTGTATCGGACCCATAACAGATTCCAGGCCAGAGACTACCCAGAGTACCAATCCAGTCTCTTATGTCACTAGTACAAACTGTAACAATTAATGTCTGTATATTTATATGTATCAAGTATATGTTAAGTAATTTATAAGTTTTAGTAATTAAATATTTTATTTGTGGGCTGAACCACCTGTGTTATTAAGTTTACATATAAGTAGCAGTGTAAGCGAGTGAGAGAGTCAGTAGCGTTAGTGTAAGAGCGTGTAATATCACTAGTTTAAGAACAATCATACTTTAGACATAATAGTACTAATCGACGTAGCGGTAGGGACCAAACAATATATATATAAGAATATCGTGGCCATAAAATTACCAATATTTAATATTGGGGGCTAATATTCAACAGGGGGGGTGTAGAGATTTGTGACCTAATATTTTAAGGGGGGGTCTAACTTTTTGTGATTTGTGACGATAGGGGGGGGGGGGGTAAAAAATCGGCTAATTTGTGTGATGTCATTTATGATGGCCCCATAACAGTAAATAAATAAAAATACAACATGAATAATGTATACAATACAATAACTACTGGCATCGCACGTCTAGTGGAATCGAGTTAAGCTGGCGTCAAAATATGGAACTGAAGGCATACAGTAGATGACTGACGTTAATTGCAAACTGGGGTCACTTTGTTTTACAGACATGTATCTGCTAAAGATATAAATTTATAAGGTGAACGTGCTATCACAATATCCTAGTCTGTCACTGGTAAAAATAAAGTCACTAGTGAAATTTAAAGGTGTTCAAACACGAAGTGAGACAAGTATAAAATAGAATGGTTTGTATATATTTTCTATATGGGTTGCTGCAGCTTCCTCACAGGGCCGTTGCCAAATATTACAAAATTTTCATAATAGTAATTTCAATTTTAATCCAAGATTACAACTTTCGGGTTGTGGTGCAAACAGTTACCCATTTGAGTAACCACAGTTTGCAGTTACTAGATTGCGGGTAGTGACCTAGACACTTGTTCTAATTATTTGTACCCAACCCTTAATTTTATATTTTTATTTATTCAGCTATTTCGAAGTGTACTTGTTAGCATTTCACACAGGGAGCCTGGTGAAAACCTAATATGGCATAGGCACTGGGAGACGAAAATTCTAGAACCACTGACATAGCCCAGCAAAATATATGTCACACGGGCGCTGAACATTCGGGGGGGGGGGGGGACGGACTAAAAATTACTGTAATTTCTCTACTATTGAGTAAAGCTAGCAAGTTCATGTGTGAAAATACATATTGACAACATCATGACGATAATTCCTACCATATTTTACAGCATTTGAGATATAAATATGCCATTTTTGGACTTTTTGAGTTTCGGGATGATTATTGTAGAATTTTTTTAATAACGCATATACTTTCTGCCGAGGAACATGAAACACCCCCCTCCCATGTGGCTGTGTTTATTGTATAGATTTAAATATATAGACCTGCGCCATACACACCAATACCTAAATCAACACCACTCCTTTTGCCTCTGATTGCTAAAGAAAAGTCAGACTTGCAGGTTGTGCAGTGCGCGTATGATGGACCCTTCGATGAAGAACACAACTCAGTAAATATTGTCTGATATTCAATAAAGAATATCTGCTAAACTATCTTTTATAGAATCTGATGTTTATCGGTAGAAGTCGTTCATCATCTGTTTCATGTGCCATTCTTTTTGTCGAGGCCATATCGTAACATACTAACTTAGTATGCATATGACAGCTTTAGTGGGAAAAAAAAAAGGGGGGGGGGGGCACAAGAAATGGACTTAAATTTATGATTAAATTCTACAGTAATTATCTTGACAGTCTCTAATAGAGCCAAATGTCACCTGAAAATCTGTGAATTCCAAGATTTCCATTAGGCCTATTATTAATGCTATAAAAATATCACCACAATGCTTCGCATTTATTGTATACTCGTATACTAATGCTTTGTGTTTTCATAAAGAAGTTGCTATATTAGTAATATTTAACATGACAAATGACATAGTGACAACACACTGTAGTCTACTAGTACGTCTCTCTGTGCTGGTGACAAAATTATTTCGCTTGGCAGAACCAACCTTCCCCCAGCCCTATGAATGGGGAATAAAATTGTGCCATCGCCTATCCAATAGGCGCCTGATTTTTCCATTAACATACTATGTCTATAACTACAGCAAGCTGTAAAACAAAAGTGTGTGTATGAGGGGGAGTAAGAGTAGTGATACCCAACTGTTTGTATTAAAATCGTTGAGGGGATAGAGCTGCTTTGCAAGTTCTAAAAATATTTTTTAAATGCTGCTGACTAGATCTTAAAAAATATGTCCAAATCCAACTTTCCAGTACAGTTGGATAATGTATTTTACTTTAAAAACAATCTCTAGTGTTACTAGTTTTCTCCATTTTCAGTCGCAGCAGTTAAGACGAAAAAAAAAGTTATGTAACAAAACTATGTCACACACTTGGTAGCATTCAAAGGGGATGGTGAGTGAATTTGCTGCTAGTCTAAATATTAGGCAGTTCATACACAAAGCAACAATATGACAATCATCACCATCAGAACAATAGGATGATATTTTTTTAGCCTTTGACACTCCCACCTATGCATCTGGTATGCCACAAATCTTACTCAACAAACCCCACCTCCCCTCTCAGTGACTATAAGTCCATCCATATGTTACTTACGCACTATGAAAGGAGGAGGAGGTTGTTGATTTTGGATATTTTGCATACTGCTGCATATAGCGGTTGTGGGTACGACAGAAAGAACATACATTTAATAATAATCCTGAATTTCTGACACTCAAATACATCTAATAAAGCAAACTTTAACCTAAAAATCTGTGCAGTCAATAATATTTGTGGGGAGAACGCCACAAGTTAGGATATAAATTACTTACAAAGAGGCCAGTTACGACCAATAAAATACTAAGAAATGCTTTGCTCTTTACAAAAGTGTGGAGCTTACCCAAATTTCTTCCTCCCAAACCCAAAAATAAAAAAATATATATATTACCAAAAAATTTAAAAGATTACATTTACAGTTTTACAGGAACATGCCTTGCATTCTTGCAGGACTCAAGCCCTGCTTGCACTGCGCCTGCGCACAATAAAAATATCAGTTTTACTTTTGTTTCATCTTGCAGGTATTAACCTATTCAATCCCGTAACGGCCATATCCGGCCACTACCGCTTCAACCCCGTAAAGTCCAAACCCAGATCTGTTTACCCTCAAAATCTTAAAATCGTACGATATCATCACAAAATTGTTCAATACATTATCTTAATAGTAAAAAAACACACAATATATATATAATGTATACACCTCAAAATCGTACGCTGTACGCCAAAATCGTAAGAGTAAACAGGTCTGCAAACCTGACCACAATATATACCGCACAGGCGTTGTTTTATTCAACGAAACTATCGCCTTTAAAATGGAAATCTCTAACGTTACGAGACTAGACGAGGCTAAGGGAGCTTACTATCAAATTTTGCGTCATTACGTTGATCCAACGCGGAGATATAGTGATTTGAAAAATGGCTTTTAATTTTCTGCAAACTTTGATAAATGATGGCGCTGGGCCGTCTGGTTTAGATGAAGACAATGAACAATTCGAAACTGCTATTGATGATGATGAGTCTGATGTAGACTGTGATTTAATTAATAATGTGGAAAGTGACAATGCTGATACCAGTGATGAAGATATTAGGACTATGGTTAGGCCTAGAGCGAGTGGACAAGTCACCGAGGATGGTGACCATGTTGATCATGTGTGGTCAAGAATTTTGACTGAAGTAGACGTTCAGGAATTTTCTGAACCAACAGGTCCAAGCATTTTTATTAATGCTGATGATTCACAGCATATGATTATTTTTCACTGTTCATTCCTGAAGAATTCTACAGACACTGTGTTAAAGAAACAAATCTGTATGCACTTCAACAACTCTCGCAAAACCATACAACTTGGAAGCCAGTAGACATTTCAGATATCAAGCTCTTCATTTATATTAACTTCATGTTTGGCATTCATGTATTGCCTCACTACAGGCTGTATTGGTCAACAAATGAGCTACTAAATGTTGCAGCAGTTTAAAAAATCATGTCCAGAAACAGATATGAAGCTATTGCAAAATACTTTCATCTGAATGATAACGCAAATTTTATTCCGAGAGGGGAGCCAGGCCATGATCCCATATTCAAAGTTCGTCCTCTATTTGACACCGTCCTGGAAAATTCCCTTGCAATTATGAAGCCGGAGGAGATTTATATTGATGAAGCCATGGTGGCATATACAGGGCGATTAATTTTTAACCCATTCAATCCCAGGCGCTCAGAAATTTTATAACTGGAAACCCCAACCAAAGGGGAGCAACTCCACCCTTGCAATGGTTAAGTTTTGAAAAAAATTAAAAACAAATCCATTTAACAGTATAATCATATGAAATAAATTGATTTGCATCCATAAATGGTTGCTATATGTGTTGTGTAACATTATTACCTAATGCTTTTCTTGTGTAAATTACTAAAAGTCAATTTTCGACGAAGTATTTGAATACAAACGATCCTAACACTAAAATAAAAAATCTGCTTTTAAAATAGTGAATACTCCTCACCCAATAAATAAATACATTATTAATAAGAGAGTAATCTCCCTTGGTCTCGTTTCTAGCGAGATTTACATTTTAAATAGCGAGATTTCCACTTACTTTTTAGCAACATGTAAACAAAGGGTTGAGTGGCCGGATTTGGCCGTAGTGGGATTGAAACACTACTGGCCGGATTTGGCCGCTATGGGATTGAATGGGTTAAACAATATATAAAAAATAAGCCCACTCCATGGGGCATTAAATTGTGGTATGCTGCAGATCCACATAGTGGTTATTTGTATAATTTCAACGTGTATACTGGAAAGTCTACTGTAAATATGGGTTACCGGAAATTTGATCGAAAGAAATTTCATCGACGGAAAATGTTCGTCAAATTTCTTTTTGAACGCACTATACTATACAGTAAAACAAAATAATGCATTCAAAAAGAAATTTGAAGCAAAATTTTAACGTATAAACTAAAAAAACGATTCGACCAAATTTCCGTTCGATCAAATTTCCGTCAACGAAATTTCTTTCGATCAAATTTCCGGATACGGTAAATATGACCAATGGCCTGGGATATCATGTTGTTTTTACAATGGGTGAGCCTTATCTGGACAAGAATCACCATTTTTTTAATGACAAATACTTCACTAGTATCAAGCTTGCCGAGGACTTGTTTCATCGTGGCACATATTCAACTATTAGGCCCTCTCGCAAAGGTTGGCCGAATGAACTAAAGAACCTGAAGCTTAAAAAATCAGCTACTGAATCGGGAGTGCAATTTAGGCAAATTGGAAACCTTGTGGCATGTTTCTTTCATGACAAAAGGCCTGTTCAAGTTTTGTCAAAAAATTCGCACCCAACTATGTCAACAACACAGCGCAACACAGCCGCTGAACATGTTGATGTCCACATACCAACACCTGTCTACAATTACAACAAGGGTATGGGTGGTGTAGATCTCCATGATCAGTTAAGATCCTACTATCCCATTGGCAGAAGAAGTAGGAAATGGTGGCGGTCTCTTCTATGGTTTCTGCTTCAGGTTGCCCCAATCAACGCCTTCATTGTATACAAAAAACAGTACACTCAACGGCATCCTAGCCAAAAATCAAAGACACACTTGGAGTTTCGCCTTGAGCTAATGCAACAGCTCATGGCTGGATCATCTGCAAGGCACCGTACTGCGACTGACAGCCCTGCATAAACTGGCACTAACACAGCTGACCACACAATGCATCAGCCAAGTAGATTGTATGGCAGGAAAAAAACATGCTATGAATGTTCAAGAGCAAAGCGAAAGATCCCTACAAATAGACCAATAGAAACGTCCAATAGATGCCTCGTGTGCAAGGTTCATTTGTGCAAAGGACATTGCTTTGCAGCCTTTCACCATAATCTAAACTAAAATAAATATAACTTCTTGTAAGGTACACAAATTTTTCCCTTCAATTTTTAGGCTAATTTTTGTCATTCTGTCATTTTATTTCATCCTACAAAAATCAGTATCATACAAAAGGATCCAATGATAATTATTCATGTAGAGCAACCATTTCTGGATACAATGCACTTTATTTCATGTAAATATTCGGCAAGATAGATTTGTTATTAATTTTTTCCTGAAGCAACCTACGCTAAGTGCGGAGTTATTTCCCTTTGGCTGGGAATTCAGAGTGTAAAATTTCTGAGTGACCGGGATTGAATGGGTTAAATAATTTTAAAACAGTTTTCAGTTTTAAAAGGAGTTTAACATTAATTTTACAAGTACCGCATTGAGTTAAAGACTGCGTTGTACGTAGTGCCGGCCTTAATTTGATAATAGTACTAACACTTAGTAAACATTATTATTTTTGAATTTCGTAAGAATTAAATTGTTTTAATTTTAATGTAGTTTCATGAGGTAAACAGAAAGGTTTTAATTATTTCACTAGAAGTAATAAATCGCGCTAAAATAAAGGATTACCAATAAGTTGTACAGTACAGCTCTAAATTTTCTTTTTATTTGAATTCCAAAGCGACTTTGAACAGTCCCCACCCATACACTTGCACACCATGTCAATCTCTCCATTTTTTCGTCCACAATAACATATGCCAGATTTTTTCATCTAAAAGTTGGTATGCTAAATTAAAGTTTCAAAACTGAAGGCATATATAAAACATATTTAACTATTCATTGACGTTAACGTTGAACGTAAATAATAGAACTTTCTGGAAAATTCTAGACCAGCCCAGAATGGAGTGAATATTATTAGGCCTCTCTTAAATCCACCAATATTTAAAGACTACCAATACTTGCCAAAAGCTTCTAGGGAGCTATTTGAATTAAACGACCAAAAGCTTAATTGTGTAAATAATATTCAGTCTGAGTAGGCATATCTACCACCAGTAAATCAGTAACAAGGGGGGGGGGGGGGGGGTGTCCCAAATGGCTATGTTCTTAAACAGAAATTGGCCAAAGCTTTTATCTTTAAATTTTAAACCTAATCACGTTATTATACCGTTTCATTTCACTAAAGTTAAATATTTTTATTTAACATGCACACTTTGTAGTAGACTTGAGTATAACTATTAATAATAGTATTATTATAATTATCGCACTTAAGTCATATTTATAATTTAGTTGCTATTTTAATTCATAATTGAATCATAATTATTAGCAATCACAAAATTTTTACAATAAAATTACTTCTCAGTTGCATTTTATTTTTCAGATGTGCACATATTACTTTGGCAAAATAAAAATTAAAAAAAAAAGAGTTGGGTATAATTTTTCACAAAAGGAAAGACACTGTATAACAACCATTAGGCCTACGCCTACAGTCATGTTTGCAGAATAAATCAATACTTTTAATGACTGGTTGCTGCAATGCCATATCCAATCAGGTAAAATTGTTTTTAATAAATGACATAAATGTATCTATTGTATTGAGAATAGACAAAAAGAAAAAAACAGGACAAAAGTCTATTTTCAGGACAAAAAGGGCCTGAAAATAGTACATGTACTAGTACAAGGAAATTATCTTTATACAGTGGTACCTTGACATATTAGCGCGAGATTTTTAAGATACGAACCGTCCAGCAAGCGATGTTTTGCTTTGAGATACGAGAAATATTTGAGATACGAGGAACCGGGTCAGCAGGTCGGCCAGCTGCAGTAACGAAAATAAAGCGAAAGTAGCATTAAGAGTGTATCGAGTAAGTGAATTAAAGTGACAGAAAGAGTTTAGCATTAACATCGTAAGCTCAAGACGGCTGATTTCCAAGGTCAATACTAATACACTTTATAAAAACAGTTGATTTCTTTGCATTCTCTTTTGTTATGTTTTTATACAATATTTGTCATCTATTTAAGAACACCTAACAAAAACAACTGGGGTGGCATTTTGGGGGCTGGAACGGATTAATGGCATTTCTATTAATTTCAGTGGGGAAAATTGCTTTGAGATACGAGCAAATTGACGTACGAGCAAGGATACGGAACAAATTAAATTCTCATTTCGAGGTAACCACTGTATATTGTTTAGCACATGTAAGTATGTAAGAAAAAGCCGAATTTTGGACTGAGGGGCCATCCATAAATAACGTCACGCGTCTAAAAGGGGGGGGGGGGGTTCACATTTTTGTGACGAGGGGAGGGGGTGTTAAAGCGATGTGACGTCACAATTAAAGTAATATGTAACTGAAACTACTTGCAAATAATAAGTTATTTGTACCATAGTTTATTTTATAGGATTTTAACCATTACACTGTAATTCTTGACGTTTGTGAATATTGAATCTTTGATTGTTGTCTGATTGCATTTGATTCAATATTTTCATTTAAAACTACGATCACCGCCGTTTCCCCACCTAAGTGAATCAGTACTGTGACTGCGGGAAACGAGAATGCCTGCACAGGTATGCGAGGTCCATTTAATCGCGCTCTCACCACCGGTTGCTTTATGCTGAGAAGATCTAGTTACAGCAGCGGTTCTCAACCTGTGGGTCGCGACCCCTTAGGGGGTCGCACGACACTTTCCCAGGGGTCGACTAAGACCACCTGAAAACACATATACTCTATAGTTATGAAGTATAACCGAAAATAATTTTGTGGCTGGGGGTCGCCACAACACGACGAACTGTATTATTATTATTATTTGTTGTCTTACATAGCGCGGTACCTCAGCCTAGGGCTAGGCTCACCGCGCTGTACATAAAAATATTAGAAAAAGAGACATAATCGTGACAATAACATAAAATACATATATGTAATAAAGAACAGATGTATAGAGACTAAACAAAATCTAATGCATATTCACCTCATCCACACCAGAACATTTACATGGCAAGCCATGGACGGCGGTCAGCAGCAGCGTTTATCGGTCAGATGTGGGGAATCAGTCGGGGTAGTAGAGTTTAAAGAGATGTATTTTGAGTGCAGTTTTGAAGGCTGTGATAGTTGATATATTGCGGATGTGTAGTGGAAGATAATTCCATTGTTTGGGGGCGCAGTAAGAGAAAGATCTTATGTATGTATCACCGTATGTTTTTGTGCGAGTCTTGGGGACAGAAAGAATACGCCCGTCTGCGGAGGAGCGAAGCTGTCGAAGGGGTAAATAGACAGAGAGAAGTTCGGTTAGATAGGAAGGGCAGGAATTCGAGAAAAAGTTGTGGCAGAGAACAGAGAGTTTATAGTCAATCCGTGCTTGTACAGGTAGCCAATGAAGTGAATGAAGTAGTGGTGTGACGTGATCACGTTTTTTTGCCTTTAAAACTAGCCTAGCAGCTGAGTTTTGAACCTTTTGTAGTTTTTCTAAGAAGTATTTTGGTGAACCTGCAATAGTCAAGACGAGAGAGAACAAGAGCACAGACTAGCGTTTTTGTTGCACTAGCTGTGAGGTAGTGGCGGATTGAGCTGATCTGACGGATGGCCGTGTAAGCAGAGCGACAAATGTGGGATATATGATTATCAAGAGACAAATTGTGAGACAGAAAATAACCAAGATTCCTAGTGGAGGATGTAAACTGTATGTCTGAGTTACCTACTTGAAATGAGGTGGGGAGAGCTGAGTTAGAGGATGATTTGCAATCGTGAATAAGAAGTGCTTCCGTTTTGTCATCGTTAAGTTTCAACTTGCTGAGTGTCATCCATGACTTGACATCAGCAATGCTCTCCTGCAAAGTCCGGACAGCGGAATCGACAAGAGAGGGATGGGTATGAATGTATAGCTGCGTGTCATCCGCGAATGACTGGCTCTCCACAGCATGCCTCTCTAACAAAAGGAGAGCAGTGGCCTGGTATACATTGTAAATAGAACCGGGCCTAAAACGGACCCCTGTGGCACTCCATACACCAAGTCAGCACTGCCGGAGAGACAGCCATCGACAACGACCGCCTGCGTTCTATTGGAGAGGTAGGACCTAAACCAAGCCAAAACTGAACCAGAAATGCCAAAGAGATTTTCAAGGGTTTTGTAAAGGGTTTCATGGTCGACAGTTTCAAAGGCCGCACTGAGATCCAAGAGGATCAGGAGGGAGACATCACTGCTGTCCAAAGCGAGCAAGAGGTCATTGGTTACTCTCAAGAGAGCTGTCTCAGTGCTATGGAAAGGTCTATAGGCTGATTGATTAGGACTGAGAAGAGAGTTGTCGTTTAAGTAAGCAAAAAGTTGTTTTAGAACTATTTTTTCAATGACTTTAGATAAAAATGATAAGTTAGATACTGGTCTATAGTTTTTTAAATTGTCTTCATCCAGACCAGGCTTCTTAAGCAATGGTTTGATGACGGCTGACTTACACATAGAGGGAACAATGCCAGAAGACAAGCTTTCATTAACTATGTGGGTTATCGTTAGGAGCAAATGATCTAACGACTCAACCAACAGGGGGGTGGGGATGGGGTCCAAAGAACATTAAAGGGTCGCACCCATAGGAAGGTTGAGAACCACTGAGTTACAGGATGCCAAGGGGACCGAGAGAGGAAGTTGCACTGTCATTTGACTGTCGGAATAAATTATGTCGAAAAAGAAGGAGACCAGCATTTTACGCGAGTCCGGCAACTAGGGGTAGGAAACAATGCTAAACAGTTTTCAGGGAAAAGTGATCTTAGAAAATGGTTTTTGGGGAAATGTTTCTGGTCGAGCTATAGTAATTCGATAGACATAAAAATACCAGAAAGGAATTTTTGAGCTTTTGCAAACGAAAAGGCTACTCGCATGTGTAGAGGTCAGAGTGAATTTCTCTCCAGAACGGCACGGGCCTAGTAATTTTAGATAGGAAACGAAACGCAAATACATTTAACAATTGAAAACTGCTCAGATATTATGTTTTTATGAATTAAAAGAATTGTTTTTAATATTTGACAAAAATTATTTTTGTGGATCAGAAGACAATTGGAAGTACATCTCTCTGTGAACGAAATTCAAATTGACCAGAAAGTTATTCTTTGAAAAGTTTATAACTTTACAATTTAATCTAGAAAAAATATTTTTTAATATTATAATTTTAAGATTTAAAAAATTGCAGTAAAAACATCATTGTTATGTTATTGTATATTGCCTAGATTTATTGATGTATTGTTAATATTAAATGTTATTAAATGAAATTCTTTATGTCTCCTTGTTTAATTATTTTTTTAAACATTATAAAAACTAAATTATTACTAAGGTGTCATACACGCTTTACATATACACTGGAGGTGTTTCAAATAATGAAATTATTTGCGTATTCAATATAATATGGATGGACCTTAAAACTATTTTTTTTATCTTGTTTTTTTTAAAACTTGTATGCTACAGAAGTGAATTTATTAGATTGGTCTTAAATATTTTCGTAGTTTTATTAAATTGAATATTAAAGTTAATATTTCACAATTATTTTTTCAGAAGGGTAACATGGATAAAAATAAAATGTTCCAGTGTCTTTTCCATGCATTCGTGTTGGCGTATCCTACAAAGAGCAGAAAGATTTGCCAAGAGGAGGCGATTAAAAAGTGGAATGAAATTAAAAATAAAGCAGATTTGCAAGTTATAGTTGATCACTGATTGCAAGAACTAAAGGCGATTACCACCAAACAAAAAAGTATCCCTTCTAACATTTTGGACAAAAGCAACATCATCTGTCAATAAAAAAAAACGACACAAACTTTGCCTGTGGAAATATCTGATAATGTCTCATGCTGAAATAAAAGATACAGATGTTAAAGCTGTTACAGCTTCTACCACTTGCCAGTCATCAACATGAAGAATAGCTTCAGTTCAAATGCATTTGAAGTCAGAAATTGATATTTTAAATTCTGATCTGGTCGGGTTGTACGAACGACAGAAACATGCATGCTTTCGGAGGAACAGGTTGTAGAACTGAAAGAAAAGAAGAAGAAGAAAATTGAAATGTAAAACCAACTGAAGAAGAAGAAGAATGATCAGAAAAGATCACAGAAAGCAAGAGATGAAAGGAAAAGAAAACTTAATGCTCTGTTTGAGGATAATCCAGAACTAAGAATTCCTTTAACGTCAGAGCCAAAGCTGGTAGTGGACATTGCTATGTATGGGTCGGCAGCTCATGAACGAAGACAGAGCGATGTGTATAAAAGCATAAAAACATTAGATCAGCTGACTAAACAGTTAAAAGTTTGGACGGGTTTACTATAAGTAGAAGTGGGCTCTACCTTCGTCTTTTGCCAAGTTGCAGTTCATCTATTGAAGGACAACGTCATGTGGCAACCTTCCCAGTGAAACCCAGACCACAAAACGATCATCATGCCAAACATATGGATGGTTTGTTTTCAATACATCACTTGGAAGAGTTGGCGTTGACCGCTGCTAACAAGCAAAGTCCATTGCTGATGCACGTTGAATACAGAGTCAGCTTGCCTGACCATGATTGGGTTGTGGCCGCAGGACACAAGCTAATTCCTTCGGTCTATGCTGGAATCCAGATACAATCCAATGGCCTAGGAAACCGAGAAGCTGTTGGCTATTCAGGACCGACCTACATTGCAATTAGATCTGGAAAACATTCATCATCAACAGCATTCAGCCATTGTCTAGACTTTGATCAACTGATTAGCCTCAAGGAGTTTGACAATATTACAAAGAGTGGTATTGAACTATTAGTGAAACCAATTTTCGTGATGGTGGCCCGGATGAAAATCCAAGATACCAAAAGTAATTAAAGTAGCTGTCCACCACTTTCTTCACTACGAGTTTGATGGATTGTTTATAGCAACCAATGCTCCAAGAAGGAGTGCTTTTAATCGAGTGAAGAGATAAATGGCGCAACTCAGTAGGGAACTGACCTGACTGATATTGCCACATGACCACTATGGTAGTCATTTAAATGAACGAGGAGTTACGATCGACCCAGAATTAGAAAAAAATAATTTTGAGTATGCAGGAAACACTCTTGCAGAAATTTGGTCAAAATTGGTAGTGGATAATTTTCCGACAGTGGCGAAATTCGTCAATCCAACAGAGTCTGAGCTCCAAGAAGCTCAACTTCTATCAAGAGATCAAATTTTAAAAAAGGTACGATGTACACATATGAATAAGCCAATACTTAACCCAAATTGTGAAATGCACAGACAACAAGTGCTGTTCTAAACAAAAAAGGTCATATATCAGATATATTTCTTCCTCCTACGTTGCCCGTTATTCAAACAAAAGAAGGTTTGAAAATTCCAGATCGAACAACAGACAGGGATTCTCACACATTCCCATCTCTGTTTGCTGCTCACAGCAGAGCTAAAAACAGACAGGGATTCTCACACATTCCCATCTCTGTTTGCTGCTCAAAGCTTGAAAGTGCCTGACATCCTTCCTCGCTCTTCAAATTCTTATCAATCAATTCCATATGATTTGTACTGTTCATCAATCCAATCTGTGCTTGGTGATAGGATCTGTAGGATCTGGCACACATACTTTGGGTCGCTTGTCATGCTGCTATGCCATTCTACAGTTCACAAGCAGGAGTTAGTTATTGCTCCTAAACCCATCACGCCACAGAGAGTCGCTGCACGACGCCAACGGGAAATGATGGTTATTATTGCTAACGAGGAAAATGGAGAGTGTGCAGATTGGATAGATGAAGAAGATCTTGCTCTTGATGGAATATTCATTCCCCATGATAAAGTTATCCATGCTCTCCCTATTTGTTCCACGAAGGAGCATTTTGCTTCGCCATGGGAGAATTTAAGTGGACAATGTTAATTTTTTAAAAATAAATTATTTTAAAACATGTTTTCATTATTCTGATGATTTTACCAAAATTTTCTTTTGTTGAAAGCTGTATTCTGTTATAATATTTATACTTTCCCTCTTTACGTTTCAAGTAGTTTATAGCTATCACACTATTTTTGATTAATATGATATTTGGAATATGAAATTCTGGAAATTGTAGTTTAGACTAGACCTCTAAGTGATGAATAAATTTCTTAAGAATTTGTTCTTTCAAGCACTTACTTTTTAATACAGGTACGTGTTTTCCCCGTCAATAATCAGAATGCAGCGCAATTTTAAATTGATACTACAATGAAAGCAATAGAGATTTGAAACATTAATTTTTAGTTTTGAAAATAAGGGGGGGGGGGGGGGGGGGTTTGCCGAGGTATGTGACGTAATATTGGAAAAAAAAAAGGGGGGGGGCTAAATTTTTGTGACGCTTTGTGACGAGGGGGGAGGGGAGTCAAAATTTGGCAAAAATAGCTTGATGTTATTTATGGTTACCGGAAATTTGATCGAAAGAAATTTCGTCGACGGAAAATTGATCGACGGTAATTTGATCGAACGGAAATTTGATCGAATCTTTTTTTCAGTCGAGACGTTAAAATTTTCGTTAAATTTCTTTTTGAACGCACTATACTATATAGTAAAACAAAATAATGCGTTCAAAAAGAAATTTGACGCAAAATTTTAACGTATAAATAAAAAAAACACGATTCGACCAAATTTCCGTTCGATCACATTTCCGTCGATCAATTTTCCGTCGACCAAATTTCTTTCGATCAAATTTCCGGATACGGTTATTTATGGATGGCCCCTGACTGCCAAAAATGGAATATTTCATTTCGATTTTTATCGATTGAAATTGAATGCCTTTACAGCGCTTGCCTCAATGCTATTTTAGCATGCTCACAGCGCTCCGAAGCTCTAAAATCTATTTAAAGAACATGCCTTCAGTTTTAAAAATCTCATTTAGCATTTTTATTATGCCAAACTAAATGAGATTTTTTATAATTATTATTAACGTATAGGTTATAGTTACATAGGATGACACATCTAGAACATTGTCTCACACTCAAAGGGCGATAAAATAAATGGAGAGATCAAAACAGGGTTTGTACCACTTGTCCAGTGGTACATAATATGGCCAGTGACTGGGGGCTGTTCAAAGATGCTTGGCAGCTTTAGTACTGCGTTGGCATCACTTTTAGAAATCAAATAAAAAGTGCAGTAGACCTACAACTTTTTATACTTATTTTTTAGATACCGGGTAACTGTTCCTGCCTGAAGTTAATTTAATAAAGAATACACATAAGTTTATATGCGAAAATACAAAAGAAATATACGCACCTGAACTGCGCACTTTAACCGGCCATGGGCGGGAGATGGCAAGATGGCGAGCCGAACATAAATTTAACCTCAATGAATCATTGAATGTCAAGATACTTATAGTATAGTAAAACTTAAAAAGCAAAATAAGGCTAGTCCTCAGATTTTAAGGCTAATCACCTTTCACCAGCGAATGTCCTTTGTTTCTCCCTCAAAAAGCTGACTAAGGGTCCACGCTATCAGCAGTTCACATTCAAATGGTATTTGTTTCGCTATTACTTAATGTATTGTTTTATATATTTCCGGTTATGGTCCGTTTTTTAAAATTGAAATTTAAAATATTTAGCTGACAAACTTTTATGGTCCACCAGTTAAATGAAAAAACAAAAATCAAACCTTTTTTCCTATGACGATTGTTTCTTTCGGAAATTTTCACCCGGGAGGGCATTTCAGATTTTCGGGGGGGGGGGGGGGGGCACAAATGGGCTTTGATGGAATTAATTGGTTGAAAATAATAAGTTTCAGAATTGGAGAGGGGCGTAAAAATGAATCATGTCCCCTGACGCCAAACACTGTAGATAAAGCCCTGTCAATGGCGTCGAAATAGGGCGGATTGAGTGGTCCCCCCAGGTGTAACTTTTTCTTCATATTCTGGAGTGGCATTTTGGACAACTGCAGAGTTTAAATCGTGAAAGGGAGGACAGCAAAAATATTAGGCCGCTCATGGCAGCCTTAATGTTGTTGCTGTTCGTCCGTCAAATCGACTAGGACCATCCAGTTAGGGGGGTGAGTTACGGTGGGTTCGTAGGTGGCTTGCCAATCATATACGTGCTCGGAATAGTCTGTGGCACCACGGGCAGGGGATAGTTGGTGCAGTCGTGGATTTAATAATGTTCTTTCGGGCTTGCCTGCGTGTCTCAATGGCGGCCATCCTACTGGCTTCATAAGATTTAGCCATTATCTTGACCACTGATCTCCACCTTACTCTGTCCTGAGCGGTCTGCTCCCATTTAGTAGTGTCGATGCTGAAGGCCTTTAGTGCCACTTTCAACGTGAGTCTTTGTAACGTTTTTTTTTTGACCTCCTTGGGAGCGCTTGCCTGTCTCGAGTTCACCATAGAATATTTGTTTAGGGAGCCGCTGATCTTCCATACGGGCAACGTGTCCTATCCAACGGAGTTGATACTGCATCATGGTGGTGAAGATATTAGGTATGTTCGCTCTAGCGAGAACCTCTGTGTCAGGAACTTTGTCTTGCCACCTTATGCCGAGGAGTTTCATGAGGCTGGTTGTGTGAAACTGGTTCAGTTTTTTGGGGTGACGCTGGTAGACTGTCCACGTTTCACATCCGTTAAGCAATGTCGAGAGGACTGCTGCGCTATAGACCTTGATCTTTGTTTCCTGTCTGATACCTCTCCTGTCCCAAACAATGCTGCGGAGCCTGCCAAATATGGCACTAGCTTTTGCAAGTCTGGCATTCATTTTATCATCAATGATGACAGATCTGGAGAGGGAGCTGCCCAAGTACGTAAATTTATCCACCGCGTTAAGACGCTGTCCGCTGATGATGATGTTGGGTTCAGCGTATGGCCTACTGGGAGCTGGCTGATACAACACCTCTGTCTTCTTCGCGTTGATTGTTAGGCAAAAGTTGTTGCAGGCCTCAGAAAAGATATCAACGTTTTTTTGCATGGCAGCTTCAGAGTCAGCATTGAGGGCACAATCGTCCGCAAACAGAAGCTCGTTGATGGTGGTATGTTTGACCTTTGTTTTAGCTTGAAGCCTCTTTAGGTTGAAGACAGATCCATCGGTGCGGAAACGGATTGGCAAGCCCGTGGTGGAGTCCCTGAACGCATCAGACAGCATTGCAGAATACATAATACCGAAGAGTGTGGGAGCCAGGACACAGCCCTGCTTCACACCATTTGTGACAGGTAATGCTTGAGATGACTGACCGTTGTCCTGCACTCTGGCCATCATGCCATCATGCAGCTGACGGATGATGTTGGTGAATTTTCTGGGCATCCGTACTTCTTCATGATTTTCCACAGGCCACCTCTATTGACCCTGTCAAAAGCCTTATTCAGGTCAATAAATGTGGAATATAGGTCCATATTTTGCTCCTGACATTTCTCTTGGAGCTGCCTGGCAGCTAACACCATATCGATAGTTCCTCGCTCTTTTCGGAAACCACATTGACTTTCAGGTAGGAGACCTAGCTCCAGATGTGCATTCAGGCGGTTCAGAAGGGCTCGGGCCAAGATCTTGCCCGCGATGGACAGCAGTGAAATTGCGCGGTGATTGTCGCAGGCCTGGCGTTTTCATTTGTGTTTTTACAGGTGGATAATTGAGGCATCTTTGAGGTCCTGTGGTACAGTTTCCGTCTGCCAGATGGTCTGGAATAGACGCAATAGCTTATCCGCCAACGCTGGTCCACCCTCTTTGTAGATTTCGGCAGGAAGAATCATGTCCGAGCCAGGTACTTTACCATTGAACATTTGACGGATTGCTGTCTGTATCTCGACCGAAGTTGGGACAGCGTCCAGTGACTTGTTCGTTGGGACCTGGGGCAGTCTTTCAATGGCCTCATCATTAATGATGGAAGGCGTATTCAGCACACTATTAAAGTGTTCAGCCCATCTTTCCAAGATTTTTTCCTTGTCTGTAATGAGTGTAGAACAGTCTGCACTAAGGAGAGGGGAAGAGCCTGAGGACGTAACTCCATAGATTTCTCTAAGGCCACTGTAGAAGCTTTTCATGTCTTTTTTGTCTGCAAATCCCTGAATCTCATCAGCTTTCGCACACAGCCAGGAGTCTTGCATCTGGCGCAGTTGTAATTGGACCTTGCTGCGGATGTTCCTCAGTGCAGCTGTCTTTGCTACTGACATTGGGTCATCATAGAGGGCTTTGTACGCCCGACGTTTTTGTTCAAGTAGCATTTGGATTGCTGTGTTGTTTTCATCAAACCAATCCCTGTGTTGTCTGATAGAGGGTCCGAGGCGCTCAGCGGCTGTGTTATACACCGTCTCACGAAGTGTGGTCCACGCTGCTTCCGCGTCCTGGTTGTTCAGTGTTATGGAATCAAGGCGTTTATCCAGGGTGTCAACAAAGGTTTGTCTCACATCAGGGATCTTCAGCTTACTGATGTTGAGGCGTTTTGGAGCTTTGGTGGCCTGAGGTTGTCTCTTAAGTTGGATGTGAATTTTCAACTTTGAGACGATGAGGCGGTGATCCGTCCAGCATTCTGCGCCGCACATGACCTTAGTCACTCTCACATCCTGCCGGTCCCTATTTTTGACGATGACATAATCAATTAGGTGCCAGTTTTTAAAACGGGGATGCATCCAGGAGGTCTTGTTGCGCGTAGGCAGGTTAAATGTGGTGTTTGTTATTAGAAGGCCGTTTTCAGCACATGTCTGTAGTAGCAGTAGGCCGTTGATGTTGCACTTTCCAACACCATATTTCCCCAACACTCCTCCCCAGGAGGTGTAGTCACTGCCGACACGTGCATTGAAATCTCCAAGAATTATGAGTTTGTCAGCAGTCGGTGTGGAGGAGATGACAGTGTTCAGGTCCTCATAAAACTTATCTATGGACTCTTCTGTGTTTGTCATGATGGGTGCATAAGCACTGACTAAAGTGGCAGCCTACATTCCATGGCAGAGAAGGAGTTTCAACGTCATGAGTCGGTCATTGATTCCCTCTGGAGAGCTGGAGAGCTTGCTCGCAAGAGAGGTTTTGATAGCAAAGCCAACCCCGGCTTCACGCCTTGCGTCAGGGTCTTGTACACTCCAGAAGAAAGAATAGCCAGCAAGCCTTTCCATGAGTTCACCTTTGCCAGAGAGTCGGGTTTCACTTAGGGCGGCGATGTCTATGTTGTATCTTGCAAGTTCATGGGCAATGAGCGCCGTGCGTCGTTGAGGTCTGTATGTAGAGTCCCTGTCAAGCAGTGTGCGGATGTTTCACGTGGCAATTTAAAGTGAAATAGAGTTTATCTTTGATTTTCGACCGCAAACATTGGGTCCCCGTCGACCCTTTCTAACCTGCCAGTGTGTGAAGGGGCAGAGAATGTTTTGGGCTCCTATTCTAGCGCCTTCCTCATGCATTTAGGAGAGCGTGCCAGTCGCCACAGGATTTGGGATGATGGGAAATGGATGACTGATGACTTGAGCGGGTGACTTTGTTTAAAGTGAGGATGAGTTGCGCAGCGTCAACCCCACTCTCTCGTCCGGACCCACCGTGTCCAGTGGCAAGACTAAGTCAAGACGATTGGAGATGGGTACGGATGCAGTGAATGACCAAGATGTTCTACGTGTCTCATCTTGCTCTACACACTCCACGGTGCGTTGCTGTAATCGCCTTCTCTTCCGTTGAACCCAAATGGTCTCATCCGCAGGATCGGACGACGTCCAGGCTCCGCATGCAATAGATAGGCAGTCCCAAATCACCGAGGGTTTGAGGCCCAACAGCTACCCTCGCCTGGTTTAGCCGGCTAGAGGAAGCCGTTGCCCAGGGTATGGACACTGTTGCATGCTAACAGATCTTGGGTTGCACTGGTGACAGTTTAGTTGCAGGAGAGGACAAAGGCGGACGATTTGTTCCTAGGCCTAAGAGCATAACGTTTTCCCCCTTGAGGGGTACTACCTCTGCCTGTACAACCCATTGACTGGTACTACCTCTGCCTGTACAACCCATTGACCGGTACTACCTCTGCCTGTACAACCCATTGACTGGTACTACCTCTGCCTGTACAACCCATTGAGGGGTACTACCTCTGCCTGTACAACCCATTGACTGGTACTACCTCTGCCTGTACAACCCATTGAGGGGTACTACCTCTGCCTGTACAACCCATTGAGGGGTACTACCTCTGCCTGTACAACCCATTGAGGGGTATTACCTCTGCCTGTACAACACATTGTAAAAATGGGAAATACTTAAGTGAAAGAAAAAATGCCAACCAGAGTCTTAAGTATATTTTCTTCAGAAATGTTTATCTCCTATATCCAAATTTTGGAAATTAAGAACTCCTTCCTTTTTTGTACTTCTTGTTATTATACCGCCATCTTGAAGCCGTATGATAGGGTGTATACGTCAGATGGCCGGGATAGGGTTGTACATTGAGCACATCAATGTTTTATATTTGTTGTATCAATACTAAAGACTAGCACTTGGCTGCACGCCCCAACACATACAGCTTTGTGCTCTTGTTGTTATTTACCGCTATCACGTCGTAGCCGGAAGTTTCCTTTTACCGTCTTATTAAATGATAATACTTATCCGAAAACATACTTTCTGATTTGGCCTAAGTTTTAAGTTCAGTTTCCACAAATTTGAATATTTCTTTTAATTAATTTCGTGTCTAAATTTCAAATTTTCTCGCCTTAATAATAGCTAAGTCACTAGGTAGTTTAACGATACCAAAATCGACGATCATTTTAATCGAGAAGTAGGGCGGAAATCTAAGGCGCCGATGAATCTTGATCAGTGGAAGGGTTCGGGAGCCTGCTCACCAGAAAAAATTGGATTATTTCGATTTCAAGAGGTTTATTTCTGATTATACTTGAATTTGATGTTTCTATTGTACCTTTTGAACAGGAAAGAACATATTTAAAGTTTTGTGGGAGGCATTATTTAGCCCAGTTCCTTATATAAACTGAATTCACTCCGTTTGTGGTGTGCCCCATGTTAATGATTAGACATAAGCTTATAATCAACCTCATACTGTAACATTGATCAGCGTTTGAAGAGTTGCATAATTAAGGGTGCTAATGATAGTCGTACAAACTCAAATGCAGCGATGCAATATTTTGGCGCATGCTTGAATTTGTCGTTTCTTTCGGTTACCGGAAATTTAATCGAAAGAAATTTCGTCGACGGAAAATTGATCGACGGTAATTTGATCGAACGGAAATTTGGTCGAATCTTTTTTTCAGTCGAGACGTTAAAATTTTCGTCAAATTTCTTTTTGAACGCACTATACTATATAGTAAAAAAAATAATGCGTTCAAAAAGAAATTTGACGCAAAATTTTAACGTATAAATAAAAAAAACGATTCGACCAAATTTCCGTTCGATCAAATTTCCGTCGATCAATTTTCCGTCGACCAAATCTCTTTCGATCAAATTTCCGGATACGGTTTCTTTCAGACAATTTTGTGGTGGCATTTCAAACTTTCGGGTAGGAAATGGCAACATTAGCAATAATAATGACCAAAGAAATCTTTGATAGTTTTCATGTTATCTGTGGCGCCCCAACGGTCCAATGAAGAAGGGACATGATGATGATGAAAGACATCTTAAATTTCGCACCAGCGGGACGTAAACTATATTCACTCTAGTTATGTCATCTTTGAGGGTACGCTTTTGCCCTAGATTATTCTCGCCCTTTAAATCATTTTAGTCCCATTGAAAATTTTGGATCAATTCAAAATGCAAGAATGCATTTTGTTCACATATCTGAATTTAGTTTTGCACCGGAAAATATCCTAGTTAAAAATGTACGTGTCACTTAACCTTAGAGCTATCGTGTGCGCCCAGCAACCCCCACGACTGCAGGGAGCCTCGGATATTTTAGGGGCTTAAAGATGTGATGAGGATAGTTTCTTAATTATCATCTTTCCATGCAGGGTTGCCAAAATGGAAATTGCATGACCTGCTTGTGTTATGAAAAAAAAATAATTTTAATTTAAAATAATTATTTAACTAAAAATAGTTAAGTGGCTTTTATTTTGTATTAACATTATTTTTAGGGATAGATGCGTAATTAATAAATGAATTTTCAATACAAAAAAAATTCAATTAAAAATGGTTCCAGAACTAAAAAGCATTGCAAACATTATTTTATATGATGAATGTAAATGGTAAAAAAAGTTACCTATAATTATAATGCTTAAATTTCCTTTTCTAAATATTTCATAATTTTACCAGCGTAAAAAAAATGTTTATTAGAAAGGTCTATACATTTTTATGGGTTTGAAAACTGGTCATTTTTATACACGCATATGAACGGCATAACTATTTTAAGAAGACATTATATTTAATAATGTGTGATTTTATCTAAGGGAAATTCGTATGCAAATAAAATATAAATTTCCCAATATTCAGTAGATTGAAATTTTTATTTGGAACTTCAAACTACCATAACTTTTTCTTAAATTGCCTCTTCGCTATACTTTGAAATATTTTATCTAATTCCACAGAATCTATTTTAAAGAGACGAATTAGGAATACGATTTAAAAAAAAAAACACATACCAAAAATGGAATTTGCATGATAATCAAAATGGTAGTTCACAAAAAAATTATTAGCTTTCTACTAGATTCTCATCTAAAATAAAATTAATAATATAAAAAATGAGTGCAGTGCCAATGGATATGGCACTTTGTTATTCTGGCATTAAAAAGAGAGAAGCAGTTGGCAAGTTCATAATAAAAAATATAGTCTAAGTATTTAAATAATAAACAAAAATATGTTATTAAGGAAACTTTGTAACTCCATGCGACAACAACAAATCACTTGCAGTCTTATCATTCTAAAATAAAAAAAGAGTTTGTCTCATTATCTTTCTTTTTCATCTGCTCTTCGTAACCTTATGGCTTTTGACAAATGCAAAATTACAGTATGTGATCGTTTGAGATTGCATGCTGCAAACAGAGCTCAGAATACATCATCTGATAATGATGAAAGTGTAAATAAGATTGAAAGTGTTGCTTCTTCCTTTGATGCTGCTCTATTGCTCAAACAGCTCAAATTGTCACGGTCTGTTCAGTTGTTGTCCCTGGAGAGGCAAAACTGTTTTCAGTAGCTAACAAGGAACGTATTTTTAGCTCAACATCAGTTCACTGTAATTGTTCATTTGCTAAAAATATTTTTTCAGTTCGAAGACATTTACAGATTCCAGAATTTTGTTCAGAGTTAATTCCATGCCGTTTTAGCAAACATAGCATTCCTAGATTATAAATGATAACTTTTTTATATATCATGTTATCAACCAATTTGTTTGAAATGTTGCTTGATACTATATCATATAATTGTCTATGTCAGGAACTAAGCAGATTACAATATATTAATAACTACAAATTTAACAGTCTATCAAAGTTTGATTTTAAAATGTCAAAATAATTAAGATGTTTTGGCATGCTGTGATACAAAAAGTATTCAATAAATTATATTTTGTATAGTTCAG
Organism: Omphiscola glabra; assembly: GCA_964017045.1. Classification (NCBI taxonomy): domain Eukaryota; kingdom Metazoa; phylum Mollusca; class Gastropoda; family Lymnaeidae; genus Omphiscola; species Omphiscola glabra. Next base: position 10,068,924 of record OZ024811.1, on the reverse strand, counting down.
GCCATGGCTAATCCATATTTCTATTTGCCGTTAAAAAGTATAATAAAATTGAACTTAAAACATTCTAACTATTTTTTTTGGTCTTACGTGCCGATTTCCAGCATCCCATTTAAAAAAAAAAATGTGAGCAAACTATTATGTATCACTTTTTAATGGTTATTTATGTGTTACTTGCGAGTACCCGGCATGCGTTGCAATGCCACTTAAGAAAGAAAGTGTTTGCGTTTTAATTATGTTTCTTGAAGAGCTTTTAAATACACAATGATTTTTGTTTTTCCGTCTGGTGCATACACGAATAAATCGGAAGGTTTTCCGACGCGAGAGCAGGCGACATACAGCTGTCCATTGGAAAAGTATGGGTTTTCCAAATTTAGTCCGCAAACTTGTAGCGATTGTCCCTGTGCTTTGTTGATGGTCATTGCAAATGCGAGTCGCATCGGAAACTGCAGATGTTTGAATTCAAATGGCATATCTGTTGGAATCAATGGGATTCGTGGCAGCAGTACATCTTCGCCTTTAAATTTTCCATTTAAAATAGTTGCTTCGATGATATTGTTCATCATGTTTCTCACTGAAAGCTTGGTGCCGTTGCAAAGTCGTGGTGGATTTATGTTTCGTAAAATAATGATAGGCACGCCAATTTTGAGTGTTAAAACTTGCAACGGGATGCCTGGCAAGTCAAGTGAATTCAAAAATTCCTTTGGATAATTGACAACTTCGTCTTGATTCAATACAGTATCGATGGACTTGTACGTTGTCGTTTCGCCTGGGATTTCATTTTGAATGCTTAAGTTGATGGCATTGACATCGTTGTTTTTGGCTGCCAATATAGCACGTGCACTGAGCCAATGAAGATTTGTGTAATTTTGTGCGATATTTGGAAAAACTCTATGAATCAATTCGTCGATGATTGCTGTAATTTTACAGAAACTTGTTGGCAATGTGAAACATTGTGTGGATTCATCGATTGCCATTTTCCCATTCCCAATGTCCAATAACTGTTTTGCGAAACGGTCAGCGGATGCATCATTGTGTAGTTGCACACGCATATAGGTCTTCAAAGTCAATTTCTGTACATGCAGCCATAAAAGTGATGATTTTTGGACATGAATTGAATTCATCGGCACTGTTGAATGTGCTATATCTGGTAGAGTTTGTCGAAAATCACCAGATAATAGAATAACTGAGCCACCAAAGAGCTGTTCATTTCCTCTCACATCTTTAAGTGTACGATGCAGCGCTTCCAATGCTTTTTTTGCGCCATAGTACATTCGTCCCATATAAGAAGTTGATATGATTGGAGTACTTTACCCATTCCAGAATGTTTATTTATATTGCATGTTGGTGTCTCAGTTATTTGCATGTTCAATGGCAATTTCAGTGCTGAATGCGCTGTTCGTCCACCATCCAAAAGAGTTGCTGCAATTCCAGATGATGCGATTGCCAGTGCAATATGTTTTCGAGATCGTATGGTTGCCAAAATAAGTGAAATTAGGAAAGTTTTGCCTGTGCCTCCGCGAGCATCTAGGAAATAGAATCCACCTTTTTGACTTCCAATTGCATTCATAATTATGTCATACACTATGCGTTGCCCTGGAACCAATTTCGGATAATTCATTTGAACAAATGTACCAAATTCGTCGATATCAAAGTGTGTTTCTCGATGCAAATCTCGATGGAAAAGGTTGTTTGAAGATCGATTCGGAGCAGTCATTCCCAAATCTAACAGTGCTTTGTTAGCGATTGCCAAACTCATTTCCTCAATCGAAATCAATGCCTCATTATACACGTTTGATGTAAATTGAATGTCACGATTTTGTTTCTTTGCACGTAAATGGTGTAGAATGTCTTCACTCATGTAGTCTTTGTATTTCTCCCAAAGATCTTTTGGATTGGACGGGAAGCATGTTGTCAATATGATTGAAAACAAAGTGCGTATTTGCTGTGGTTGAGCAATATTCGATGCATCAGAGAGCGAAGTGTCCCAATGAGCATCGTTTTCCAGAAGTTTTCATTCTTGGCAAGCTTCACGATAAGTGGCACATACTTGACCGTTTACTGTTCTCAATTCTTGGAAGGATGTTGGTCCACGTTCATTGATTAACAGTAATCGCAAGTAAAAACATTCTCCATTGTTTAGGTGAACAGTGTACAGACGGCCTAATGCGTCGGTTGAATATAAATTGGGGTGTTTTTCAAATGCTTTACCCTGTTTGCGACGTTGAAACCTTTTCGCTAAAGCATTCCATGTGTAATATATTGGCACTTCAGAGTAAAGTAGCGACTAAGCAAAAATATCATTCCCGCACAATGAGAAAAATGCAGTTAACGATGTTGGCGGAGGTGACAATGCTCTTGAACGTACATTTTCTAATGTAAAGTACACGCGCTGTCCATTTTCAAGGTGCACTGCCAAATGAACAACTGTTGGATGGCGTTCATGGATTGGAAATGATAAAATGCGCCATATTGCTCCATTGCTACTAATGTAGCGTCCAAGTTGATATTGGTAGACTTCATCGAGTGATCGTGTTGCTTTTTCCAATCCAAAAATTGCCATATCGCTTCCTTTGTTAACATATTTGCAAATGTACTTGATCGATTTCACAGAATTGCAATACTCGACATTGATGTGTGCTTTGAACGTTTTCGAGAGTAACGGTGAATACGGTACAACCCAACGATTATCGACTTCAACATCATTGTTTCGTACTTTTAAAGTGATTGATTTGCCACCATCTTCAGTTGATCGTCGACGATATAGTGGATATCCGTCATTGCCTGTGACAGTCTCATCAACTAAATCTCTTGGGTATCGTTTCGTACATTTCCCATCAGACATGCATGGTGAATTTTTGTTGAGTAAGCCACATGGACCGTGAATCATGTTTTTGGTGATTTCTAATAAGTATTGATCAATGTCGCCATCAGGTATTTCTGCAGAAATGAATTTATCAATTTGATCTGCTTTGACTTTTTCGATCAACCAAATTAAAATGTGTGCATGTGGCAATCCTCTTTTTTGCCATTCAACGGAATACATCCAACAGCGTGTCTCTCCAAAAACTTGATGCTTGACATAAAATCTATTAAAGATTTCAATTTTTGTTTGAACACACGGGCAGTAATATCGTGACGATCTGATGATGATTGTCCATTTAACAATAGTTCTTGTATTTCATTCCACTTATGGTTGCATGTAAAGGTAACAAAAAATATGCACGAACATATGTCATTGCATCTTGTGCGTATTCATGCATGTGACGTGGACTCCCAGTAAATGTGGCCGGCAGTATAACCATTTTCCCTAATTCATTTGGATTCACATTGCCATCATTCACAACTGCATCACGTAAATGAATGTACTCTTCGGAACGCAACTTGCTTTGATTTAATTGAATGTAGAGGAGTCGTTCAGTTTCGATTTTCGCATACATATCAACAATGTATTGATGGAACAATTGTCGACATTTTAAGACATGATTTTCGGCACTCTCACGAATCATCAAACGATATGAATAGTATTTCGTAAAACTGACTTTCTTATTCGATTCCTTATCTGTTTGTGGATTTCTCAATTTGATGCTGAAATGATATCCATCTTCTCCTTGCCAAAATAAAATTGGATATTGCAATCCGTCGTATGAGCGATGAGTTTCTGAGACTCGCTGAACATCACCATTTCTGCGATAAATAATTATATCACGTGAGTTAAATTCTTCGCCTACTTTAACGATCGCCACTTCAATTGTTGGTGCATTGTATTGTCTTTCGTGTTGGCCGAAAGTTGTTTTGTCCGCTCTAACTACAACTGTGTATTTTTCTGTCGGCATTTGTTCTAGTGCATTTCTAAACAATTGAATTAATTCGTTGTGTTGCAAAAATAAAGCTTGCAATGCAGCTACAATTTCTCGTTTAGTGCCGTATTGATATGACAACGTTGATCGATTTGTTCATCAGTATTCCCCATATATAAATTTGAAGAAATTTGTGATCTGTGTTTGGCAGTGGTAGTACTAAGTAGTAGTGATCCTGCACGATGATAAATTTGTCCTTGCACTTTAAATGTTGGCATGTAATTCTTGCGCACGATATTTGTTGCACCGAACGATGTCATTTGGAAACATGAATTGTACTTGCATATGTTTGCCAAGAAATGTTTCAATTGGCTTGTTTCACCTGATACCAAGGTTGAAATGGTTCTGGTGGTGAATGTAATTCTTGCAATTTCACTTTCCCCACTCAGGCAGCAAATTCCCGCTGTTTCATTCTTAAATTTGAGAGCACTGCAATACACGCATAATTTATCCATTTTTCAAATAACCACGGTTGGATGAAGACTGTAATCATAATTAGCATTGTAATGGAATGCACTAAGATTTAATTCAGCGTGCTGTGTTTGTCTGGATCGAGCGTTGCGTACTCTGGTGGTTTCCAGTCTTGCTTCACGTTGCTCGACTGTTTCAGTTGAACGGGTTTGAGCATTGCGTACTCGAGCTGTTTCTAGTCTTGCTTCCCTTTGCTCCACTGTGTCAAAGGTACGGGCTTGAGCATAGCGTACTCGATCGGTTGCCAGTCTTGCTTCCCGTTGCTCCACTGTGTCAATTGTACGGGCTTGAGCATAGCGTACTCGAGCGGTTGCTAGTCTTGCTTCCCGTTTCTCGAGTGTTTCAGATAAACGGGTTTGAGCATTGCGTACTCGAGCTGTTTCTAGTCTTGCTTCCCTTTGCTCCACTGTGTCAAAGGTACGGGCTTGAGCATAGCGTACTCGATCGGTTGCCAGTCTTGCTTCCCGTTGCTCCACTGTGTCAAAGGTACGGGCTTGAGCATAACGTACTTGAGCGGTTGCCAGTCTTGCTTCTCGTTGCTCGACTGTTTCCGATGCTCATGATGACTTTTTCTTTCGAGCTTAAGGTGTGGAAAACCAATAGCTTTTCGTTTGGTCGGCATCATTTTTTTGACAGCAAAAGTATTGCCTTGTGACGAATATAACAAATGCATGTGATATCTGTTATTAGATGTCGATAGGCAATGGTAATTTCACATTTAACACCACTTGTTGCGTCACACACAAAATGAAATATCGCTGTTTGAATTTGATTCAATTAATTTACGATATTTTTAACGTTTAATAGTTTTCACATGTTAGGAAGTACAATGAATTGTTGACAGTACAATTCCAGTCGTATAGGGGTCACATTACTTTATAAATCATAAAATCCAGCGTTAAAATCTAGATGTTACCATAGTTCAATACCTTCGTTGTCTATGGGGTAATTTAATTACTTAAGAAACCATCGATTCATGTCAAATGTCTTTTCATAAAACAAAAAACTCCGAAATTCTAACACTCTATTATAGAATTACTCAATCATTCCTATCCAAAACCATAACACGTATACAACGTCATATCCGATTCTAAAATACGTCACAAAATTCAAGCTTATTTATAAAAACAACAAAAATACTCTCTACACTAAACACTTAACAATGTGTTTTCACTGCTCTTACTACAAATTTGCTGTCTGTTGGCATTTGTTCAAGGGTTGTTGTTTTGAAATTATATTGATGAAGCTCATTTAAGGAAACAAAACGAATGTAAGGCCCCCGGCCCAAGCGATATATTGTAAAATGGTTGCATTAATTCAGAAACCTACTTATTATGTAACACAAAAACTGAAATGTCATTATTTGTATTTGATACAATTTCATCCAGCCATGAAATGGCTCTGTTGGAAATTATATTTTTATAGTACAATAAGAAAAAATGGAATTTGGGGCCCCCGACCCCAAACAGAATGTTGTAAAATGGTTGTACTAAATGAGAAACCTTTGCGGGCATGCGCACAATAATTCGCCAACTTCTTATCGTAATCAGATGAATGGTAAAGGGACTCAAACTGAAATTATATTTTTATAGCACCAATATGGAAAATAAAAAATAATTTAGGGCACCCCACCCAAAAATGGAATAATTATCAATGGTTGAACTAATCTAGAACCTACTTACTATGTAACATATCAACTGAAATATCACTCTTTGTATTTGATTAAATTTAATCCACCTATTGAATAGCTCTGTATGAAATTATAGTTATAAAGCTCTTGTCAGAAAGAAAAAAAAAAAGCGAATTTAGGGCCACTGGCCCAAACGGAATATTGTAAAATGTTGTTCTAATTTAGAAATATTTGCGGGAGTGCGCATATCAATTCACTAAAGTTTTATCGCAATCGGATGAATGGTACAGGAATGCATACGATAATTATAAAGAAAATATAAAGGGGGCAACTGAATATTGTAGAATTTTTGTATTACTTCAGAAACCTACTTATTATATCACACACACAATTTAATGTAGCTATTTGTATATGATTAAAAATCTATCCATTTATGCATTAGCTCCGTTTGAAAGTATACTTATATAGCTCATATAGGACAAAAACGAAATTAGGGCCCCTGGCTAAAAAACGGAAAACAAATTTTAAAATGGTTGTAATATTTTTAATACTTTGCATGCGTACGCATAACCTCTCACTAAAGTTTTATCGCATTCTGATACTTGGTATAGGAGCACATACCGAAATTATTTTTTTACAAAGCTCAAATCAGAAAAAAACAACTTTGGGGCCAACGGCCAAAAACTTAATCTTTTTATAGGGTAATAATGACTTAGAAAATGCTCCGGCTTGTGGACAAAAACTCACCTCATTTCTTTCGCATTATTTTGAATGTTGTAGGAGCGCCTACGGTTTGAAATGAAATTTATATAGGTTTAATTTAAAAAAAACGAACATAGGGCCCCTGGCTCAAAATGAAATATTTTAAAACCATTGTAATAATTCAAAAACATTTGCATGCATGTAAAAAACATCTTACTAAAGTTTTTTCGCATTCAGGTGAATGGTATAGGAGCGCAGAAGGAAATTAGTTTTTACAAGCTCATATAAGTAAAAAAAAAAACGATTTTGGGGCCAACGGAAAAAACAGAATATTTTAAAGTGTTCTAATGACTCAGTAAATTGCGCAAGCTTATGGACAACAACTCATCAATGTTTTGTCGCAATCGCATGAATGGTGTAGGAGCACATACAGTTTGAAATTATATTTATATAGGTCAATTAAGAAAAAACGAACATGGGACCCCTGGCTCAAAACGAAATATTTTAAAACGGATGTAATTATTCCCAAAACTTTTCGGGCGTGTTCGCAACATCTCTTCAAAGTTTTAGCGCATTCGGATAAATTGTGTAGGAGCGCAGACGGAAATGATTTTTACACAGCTCGTATAAGAAAAAACAAACTAATTAAGGGTCAACGGCCAAAAACGGAACATTTTCTAAAAGTAGTAATGACACAGTTAAATGTCAGGGTATGTGGTAGTATATACAATTATCAGTAGTAGGCCTTTATTGTAGACTATAGGCTATAGTATAGCTGTTCTAAAAATATTGTAGATTTAGTTTCTATACAATTATTAATTTTTTTTTATAGCTTGAGGTTTGATATTATAAATTACAAAGTAATTGATAAATTCAAGAAGAAGATCCAAATTACATAAGTAATATTAAGAACGGACACTATACTATAGTCTTAGAGATAGCAGCAAGATTGCACCAGGGACCAGAGCCAGATTGATTCATTATATTTTCTTTTAATTGTGGGAACACTGGTCTATAGTATTATTTCTAGTCAAAATGTAGTCATACTCATAATGCTCATATCATAGACGTATAGATTAATTATATTAAATCAAACTTTCACATAAGATCTAACCAATCTTAGTTTGTAATAGGAAAAATCCTGCACAGTTATTGTTATATACAAAATAATATATTTTACATAAATAATTGTTAATCTTCATCATTAACTTTGACAATAATGATAACTTTTTATTTAAACCTTTTTGACATGCCGCTAAAAAGTTGATCATCAGAACTGAAACATAATATTATTTCATGGTTGTCACAAAAACCTATTCTTAAAAATTGTAATTTAAGAAATGAGCAAATTTTTGCAAAATATCAACTGAGACAAAAATTCCTTTTTATTTAATTTTTAAAAATAACAACAAAAAATAATAAATTTCAAAAAATCATGCGAAAGGAAATTTAAATTCTATTACTGTAAAAATAATAGGTTACATTGAAATTAATAAAATAATTTTTTCATTCATCTGATCTTAGTCTAGGTTATTCAAATTTGTGTAAACACTGCGAAAATTAAGTGGAATTTTAATGCATCCTAATTAAATTACAGAGTATCGCTTTAAATTTAAACTTTACTTTAAGAACATAAATTATTTTAATTGGAATTTTTTATTTGAAACTTATTGGTTCACAATGTAGCGTACAATATTTGCACAATAAAATAGTTTGAATTGTAATTGTCTGCTTATGTTAATTGAATGGCTTGATTTTGTAAAAATTGGAAACTGATCTTTATTAACTGTAAGACATTCAGGATCGGTCTGAGTATTAACAAATAAATATAATTCATCATTACCTGAGAAAATTTTCGGAGTCTTGATATTGCGAAGAGGAATAGCTTCTAGGAAACTTGTTGACGCACACATGATTGTCAGCAAGTATTGGTGACCTAATTTTGTCTTTGGCAGAGGTCCAACGCAGTCTATTATGACGCGACTGAACGGTTCTTCAAACGCTGGAATTGGTTAAAGAGGAGCTGCTGGTATCTTCTGATTTGGTTCACCTACCACTTGACAAGTATGACATGATCTGCAGTAGTCCACCACATCTTTCTTAATTTTGGGCCAAACGAAGTGTGACGTGATTTTGTGATATGTTTTGTTCACTCCCAAATGGCTTGAAAGTGGTGAATCATGGGCTAAGTTGAGGACTTCGTTCCTGAAAAGTGCCGGTACTACATTCTGGTGAACAATCCTCCAATCTTCGTCAGCTTTGGCATCTGGAGGTCGCCATTTCCTCATAAGTATGTCATCTTGTAAAAAGTAACAAACAGGGAATTGCTCAGCTTCTTCTTTGGTCATAGCGTTCTCTCGAAGTTTAATTATTTCTGGATCATTCTTCTGCTCTTCAATGAGATGTGTTCGAGTTTGTGTTTTGTGATTCTTTGATTCTTCATTAAGATTGGCAAAAAAGGTCGTTCCCAGATCTATTTCAGATTGGATTTTCTTACTTTTTGGTGAACTCTCTTCTTTGGAGATCTTTAAACTCATTGCCCTGGTAACAGCGCATGCTGTATATATTTCTGGATCTTCTTCTGGAGATTCAATGAGACAGGGTTCTTGAGTTACGATGGGTTCGGCTATCACCTTCCCACCAGCTAAGTCGTTGCCGAGCAACAATGAGATGCTGTCCAATTGTGTTGGTAGGACACCTACAACCACAGGTCCGGAAACTAGGTCTAATTTGAGATGGATGAGATGAAGAGGTACATCGATACATCCCAGCTCTACGCCTTTCAACAGTATGTTGCTTCCAGTAGCAGTAGATGCAGATAAGGGAAGTATACCCTCTAGGAATAAGGACTGTGAAGCACCTGTATCTCTTAGGATTTTGATTGGTCGTAGACTGGAAAAATCACCTGGCAGTGATACAAATCCTTCCGATATGAAGGGCATGAAGTCTTGTGTGACATCAGTATTTTCTGATGTAGAATTTTGGACCTTGGGAGGTAAACTCTTGTTGGAGTCTTGAGAACATTCGGCTAGGGTAGAGGAAGTAAAACTCCGTGTAGAGTCGTCAAAACTTGCACTCAAGTCCTCAGTAAGACGCCCTCTGGAGGTATACCTCTTCTTGGAGCAAAACGATCTTGGCGACAAGCTCATAAAACTCGCAGTCGAAGCAGGAACTTGGCTGGAGTCGGTAAAACTAGCCTTGTTGTGCATATTGAAACTCTTTGATGAGTCGTGACAAACCTCTTTGAAGTTTGTATGGACATCTGGAGAGCCAAAACTTTTGACTTTTGAAAATGTGTTTCCAGATGTATGACGAGACGTATAAGCGTAGACTTTGTGTGGTGTACCAGGATGTGTGGTCTTCTCAGTTTTCTTCTTGAGTTTCCAACACTCATCCCTCGTATGTCCTTCCTTTTTACAGTAGGCAAATGTGTCTTTTGCCCTTGTTTCTTTTGTACCGTGCTTATTAAATGGTTTTAGTGGAGGTTTGCTGTAAGTCGATGTTGTTACCTTATTTTGCCTGTCTTTTCTGGTGTCAAATGGGTTCTTTGAGGGTTGATGTGAGATGGTGAAGTCATCAGCTAACACTGCTGCCGTATTTGCGTCACCTTCTCCACGATCTGCAATATGTGTCCGTTCCTCTTCATGAACACAATTCTTAAACTCTTCCACCAGAATGAGCTTCTTGAACTTTTTGAAGTCTGTGTCGGTGTTTGTTGCATGCAGCCATTTATCCAGGAGTCGTTCCTTTCCCCGGAGGAACTCGACATGAGTTTGGCCATCCCGTTTCAACAGCTCCCTAAATTTTACAGTATGCTTCGGGGACACATTCTGGTATTACTTTTGCAAATTTAATTGCATCACAACCCTGATCGACTGGAGCCGTGAGTCTATTTTCCATTGCTCCCAAATTGGCCGTTATTTCCATTTCTTTTAATTTTTTTGGGCAACTCTTTCTGTGCTTCTAGCTCCATTTTCTTAAGCTCTCTATCTTTTTCCTCTTTCTCTCTATGTAGCTCTAGCTCCATTCGTTTAAGCGCTAATTCTTTTTATTTTTGCTCTTTCTGAGCATCTAGCTCATTTGTTTAAGTTTGAGTTGGAGCTCCATACTAGGATTATGAGATTGTGTGACTAAGGCCAGTTCATCCTCAGACAACATATCCTCATCCACTAAGTGGATAATGATCATATCTCGTGCCGTCTTCTTTAGCGCCGAATGAGCTACATTCATTCCTAACTCTTTCGCAATGGACAATAGCTCCTTTCTAGAACATTGATGTAATGCCGCTACTAATGGGTTTTTAATATCAAAATCCATTTTGATACAGGCAAAATATAACAATATAAGTTTTATAAATGTTCAAGCTTAGTGAACACACTTATAAAAATAGAATTTCAAAAAATTGCAACTAGCTCTGTTATTGGTATCGTTAAAAAAAATAGGGTATCATATACTCAATTTAGTCTGAGTAAATTTAAGAAAACAGTGCGTCAAAATCCTCAAACACTCAATTTATTATTGGTGTAATAATACACGTTATAGATTCAAAAACATCCAAGGACAAGTCACTCAATTTATTAAATTGGTTATTCCCGGACGACGCCCAAAATTTACTACAGACCGTTATAAATGGAGAATTTAATCTCTTATCTTTTGTCTATGGCTCGATATAAAAACAGTCCATAATAAAGGACGATACCAAAGTTTAAAAATAATAACAACTAATACGACACACAAAGCCAGAGCTAATTACAATTAATACGTTTTTAATGTATGAATTTCAATTAAATTACAACAGCAAAAGAATGTGATTAAAAATCATTAACTTACAGTTTGCAGGTACCGGTACTGTGTATAAAAATACAATGAGCGCAAAATTGTACAACGAGGAAATAGAAAAATCTACACACAACAAAGTATTAAATAATGATGCATAGCACATCTCGTGATCAAGGAAAGGAAACTCTCTCCACACGTTCAGTCGTTCAACCTTTTATTGTCCACTTCAAATGATCATTCTAGATAATAATACGCAGTCTCACTGCTTCCAGCATTCTCGAGATCATTCTGCAACGTTCGACTGAAACGGACGATAGTAAGCTAAAATTTCAACAAAGTGATATTTTTCTAGCCACCCCCAAAACGGCATTGACTGAAAAGAGGTCATGCACGTGGAATGCGGGCTAGGCGTGTATCAAAACACGTTATCCTTCATAACAAGCAAATTCGTGTTTATTATCATGAATGCAGTTCTCATCCTAGGTCAGGCCATTTTATCATAAATTATGGCTCTCAAAGAGACCATAATTTATGGTCTCTTTGACAATAAATATGTAAAATGGTCTAGGTATGGCCATTTTACATATGTATTGTCAAAGAGACCATAAATTATAATGTTACACAAATCACAAATATTTATAATAGGCCTACCTAGTTAAGCATCACTTAATAAACTTTACAAAGTCAAGATTATCCATTGCTTACAAATAATAACAGTGCTCACAGACAAAGTAAAGAAAACAACTATATTGTGATTATTGTTTCATTTAATTAAATGTCAAAAATTATATGGCAATATTGTTTTCTTCCCGAAAGAGACTCGTGACCAGTAATGAACTGTTCAATATGAAGTTCGTTAAACTTAACTCACGGTTAATGGCTCTTATACATTTCCAAATGTTGGGGTGATCATGGCAAACTTTGTTATGAAACCCCTATGCCAACCTTCAAGAGCAATGTTGTCTTTTGGCAAATCTTGCTGACTGGCATCAAAGCAGTTGCTCATTATGACATATGAAGAGGAAATCGGGGGCGGTGGACGGTGACTATGATTAGGTCAACCGATTATTGTGTCATCAAAATCATTAACCATTACTTTAGCGTCAGGGCGTAAACTATTTCTGCTGCAAAGTAACTAAAAGTACTCTACAGCGTGTTGTGTAGGCAGAAGGGGCCAATGCTCAAGCAGACAGCATTCGTATTCTTAACACAAATTAATATTTGCAAATTTCTATAGATACACTGGCAGAAGATTAAAAAGCCTTCTTGAATAATTGTTTGAGGAAACTCTATATTTATAGCATTTACCATTGCAAGCTCTAAGTCTGTGAGAATAATTATATGATGTTTACAAGTAGGCTCCAAGTCTTTGATAGCTCTTAAAAGCTATATATAACTTTGTACAGTTTTGTTTGGAAGAAGTGCATAAACTTATGGCACAGCAATGTGTTCACGCAAGTAAGCCATGTATTGTATACAAATTTTCAAATAAAGGTGGCACTGTTTTAAAAATAACATCTGCATACCAGTTTTGTTTAGCTTAAAAGTAAACGCATATTACTCCTGGTTGAAAGTGTCATAAATTTAAGTAGAAATATATTCACTAATGAATCTGATGTCCCTCCAATGAGAAGTAATATTTGGACCCATGTGTCTTTTAATAATTGATTTCTTATGTTTTTTTTCATAGTTTCAACTAAAGCGAGTTGACCTTTGACCTTTCGTGACAGGGGTTAATTTCAATGAAGCTTTAGACAAAAATATAATGAGAAGCGTTACATGTAGTTACAGCATCAGTTTTAATCCTTTTCATTATTATATTTACTTCAGTTTTGAAGCTATCAGCTGCATAATTATGTTCTTTGCTTTATTTACTTATAGCACTAATAGCAGTTACAATTCCACACGGACACTTAGGCTTAGGAGTTACATGAATGGACATGAATGTTTTTTATTGAAGTTTTCGCAATTTAAATAACTTGTATCGTCAGGTTGATTTTCCGATATTGTAGATATTTTAATAATAACTTCGCATTAATAGACACACTTATTTTTAAAAAAATTTACTATTGGTCTTTATATTTTTACTTAATGCGTTAATTTATCAATAAATAAATAAGTACTTGCTAATGCTTTGTATTTTTCAGTTACAAGCGTCCGTTCGAACAGATCTGACCATTTCTCACACACAAGTCTTAGACTTAACAACATTTATTTTTAAAATTATAAAAAATGAAGAATCAAATTAAATATCATTCGAAAATAAGCAGTCCTACCATTCCAACAAATTTCTCAATGGCAGCTGTTAGAAAAAAATATTAAAAAATCGTCGTTCGACCAAATTTCCGTTCGACGAAACTTCCGTTCGATCAAATTTCCGTTCGACTAAACTTCGTTCGATCAAATTTCCGTTCAACCAAACTTCAGTTCGATCAAAATTCCGTCGATCAATTTTCCGTCGACGAAATTTCTTTCGATCAAATTTCCAGTAACCCGCTTATTTTATTTTGAAAAAGCCGGTTGAAAACTTTATCCCCTGGGCTCTAGTCGGCATGTTCGTCCCAAAATTGACATGTCGATAAAGAGGCGTTTGCCACAAACCTCCTGAAACGTTACCCGGGGTACAGGATCACCGTGTAGGGAACCAGCGCTGAAAGGCAAAGGTAACGCACAGAAACTGCGTTAGAAAGAGCACAGCTGCATGGTTTCCTACCAAGTGCAGTTGAAAATAACGCAGAAGCAGGTCGGGACATGATTACAATTGCTGTATGGATATGAGGTGAGGGAACGTGGTGACCTCTTTTCTCTCCTAGCTGTGGTGCGAGTTAGCCACACCGCAGAAAACCACGTAAACCCTATTAGAGGGCGTTGTAAAACACCTGCATGTCTCCCCGGGGTGGGAGGGGGGACATTAGTGACGTAAAATATATCTACCCCAGCCCAAGAAAGTCCGGCTCGGTTGCTGTGTGTAAGCAGCACCCCGGCGTTCCTTCTCTGGTGCCGCCTCACTCGCATAGTCAATCGAGTGGAAGGGTGGGTGGGGCTGTCTCAGGGGCGGAAAGCCCCCGGCATGCCGCTTCGCGGCCTGACTGGAATAGAGACCACTAGGGGAGTGGTTGAATGCCGGTTGGGAGTGGCGGGCGTACGCTGGGGAAGACTTCGTGAGCTTCGGCTCGATAGTTTGCTCATTTTCTTAAGTAGATTAGATTATTACTAGGTATAAGAAAAATAGATGAAAATTTACTGTAGTTGTAGGCTAGGTTGTAAAAATACTATACCTAATTCGAAATAGCAATATAATTAAAAGAGGTAGAAGTTTTTGGTACCGTATTAGCCATAGGTTTATCACGTCATGACCAAAGAAAAAGAATTTGATTTATAAATATTAACTAACGGTAGTAGGCCTTTATCTATAAAAATGACAATTTTATTTTTAAATAGAGTTTATAGAGCTAGATCTTTAACTTCTATGACTTTATTTAAGTTTAAATATGGAGTAGGCCTTATGAATAGGCAAAAATAAAATAAAAATTAAGTTGTGTTATTTTTGCGTAACATTGTTTATGATGACTTCGGGACTTCATTTAAAAGTTATTAAAACTAGCTGATGCATCCATTGAACCTAACATAAGTTTACATGACATAGTTAGTCTATATGTAAATTTAAAAATTAAATTATGCACTTATGTGTTCTATGTATACTTTGCAGTATTATAAGCACAGTTGTGTGGAGGTTGGGGACTTTAGAGATTTAAAATAGTGGTGGTTTGGTCATAGACTAATTCCCCTGTGGAAAATCAGGGCTACGCCAATAGTAGGCATATGCCCATTTAGTATCTCTTCTGCCTCTGTATTATTAGTTAACTAGCAGTATAATATAGTCTATATTATATTAGTCCTTTTATAGGCCTAATGACTAATATGATAAAATATTAATTCTACTTCGTTTCACTATTCAGAGTCTAGGGTAAATAAAATAATGCCCAACAGTTCCTTTGAAGATTGGTGGACCTTTAAGATAGCAATTCTAAGTGAAGAAGCCATAACTGCTACTCTATACTGGAAATTGATTGAGTCAATTCCAAGCTAGTGGACTGGAGTTCAATCCCCAGAAAATGCCTAGACCAGTTATACATTGACACTCAAAAACATCACCAGCACCCCGAGTAGATGGGTTCATTAACTAATTAACCTTGGATGGCAACTCATCTTAGAGAAGGCAAACTCTGAACTGAAATCAATCCCAGAGGAGTCCCGTATGAGTTATGACATTGACACAAGGAAAATTCCTACACGCTACTATGACATAGCACGCATAAAAAGCGTAGTGAAACATATACACCCACACCTGACTGCATCCTGGTCTATATCCAGTTGCCTTGACTAAGCCTTGCCATTTGATCAAATAGACAAGGATGAGAGAGTGAGGCTGACGAATTGAGCAACTCTTCTTAAATTAAAACAAAATACAGCTCACGCCAAGGCTACTACTCAAGTCTTGGTGATCTTCATGTGTAAAGGACGAACAACAATACTGGAAATATTCATATCAAGTATATTTGCTGGGCTGTTCTTGGATGTCCTGAAAATAAGGAGAAAAATATTATAAACAATTATCTGAGACTTCTTCTAGTTCATCTTCAGCTTTTTTCACCTACCTTAGATGTCCACTTTTGCAAATTCTTAGTCAAGCTCCCAAGTTATGTGTCTTCGGAAATAAATATTACTTAGACTACTTGTGATTGAAATGGATTATTTTATAACTTTCTTAATTGTTTGTTTTCAAACATCAAGTAGGCTACATCTTATAAAAACCAAGTTACTCAAGTGTGTAAGTACTCAGGACCAGAGTATCTATACCACATAAATCAAATATATATACCTCATAAATAAAATATTGCTATAGCATTAGCAGTCCTTAGACTTAGAGTAAGTACTATATAAGATATACGTTCCAAAAGTATATAAATATAAGTGCATTTATGTCCAGTTACTACAAATAACTTGCATAATAAATGTATAGTCTTTTTTTTTAATGTCCTGGAATTTTGTATTTTCTCATGAAATTTCTTTTTGATTTGTTGCAGGATCCCTGATGTTACATACAGCTCAAAAAGAGTATGAATACGTTTATTTTATAAGTTGTGTGATATTTTTTTTGCGATTATAGGGACCCGGATCCCATTAGACAAAATGGATATTCGAACCCGGAGTGGTTCCGTATATTTTAAATGGCTTCGGACCCGGGTGCATTAGTATTATGAGCTTTTAAAAAAATATATTTTGTTTTTTTCTCCTTGTTATTTCATAGATTCATAGTTTTATTTATTTTAGTTTTTTTCTTTCTTTTTGCTTTGTTAATTATTAGTTTTCTTTTTCTAATTGTCTTTTTTAGCCATGTTCGTAGATCAAAGTTTTTATCTAGTAATCAAGATAGAAATATATACATTTATTTTCATTACAATTTTAGAAAAGTAATAACATTAATTGTTAAAATTAAATCCTTCATTATTTTAGTTATACCTGTATTATTTAAGTTAAAAGATTTAATCACACAGTACTTTATGGATTAATTAGGTATTTCATAATGAATTAAAGTCAACTATTCCTCTAAAGAGAGCTTGGCTTAATCAGAAAAAAACACAAATTTTAAATCTTTTCCCCGGCACTGGGAGTAATACTACTAATACAACTGGACACTGATTTTTTTTTGATCACTCAATCTCCTTTCAATAATCTTTCCCATACTTGACTAATTCAAAAGGTAGTTGGAATGAATCTATTGGAGGATGCAATTGTATAAAGCAAATTATTTTGAAGGGCTAGTCTTTTTTTCTACCATACCTGGTTACAGGGTGTAACACACGACACTTAATTTAAAAGAAAAAAACACCTTAAGTGGCTTATAAACATTTTTGTTTAGTTGTTTGTTATTAGAGTTTGTGTACCGGGTACCAGTAATCCATAAAATAAATTAGGGGCCAGTATGGAGTAGGCAGCCAATTAAAGTAAAAGCTTTCTTGTAGGTCACATCATTCCTTTGCCACTTGTCTCCTTTTACTTTCTGGCTATCCCTGTTGGTACCGGTACTGTAAACTATTCTTTGTATCATTTTTTCATTAATGTACAGAAGTAATGATTGAGTGGGAGCAACTATGTGATCTATGAAGGGAGTTTGGTTTCAAGGCAACTAAGTCATGCCACATTGTAAATAAAATACTGATTACATAAAAAGAGCCATTTACTGTGATGGACTATGGCTGGAAGTTTTAGATGACATATGCTACTCATAAGTGTAGTTTTGATACCCTCAATCTTCTAAAATAACTTAGTTGGAACTTTCAAATCTCTTGCATACACAACCAGTTATAAAAATAACAAATACATTATTTTTTAGGGTTGTCACAAAAATGTAAATAAACATTTATTTGAAACAAAATTTAACAGGAGCAGAATTTTACAAAATATTAAAAAGGTGACAAAAAGTCCATTTTAGTTAAATTTAATTTTTTTCCTTAAACATAGGAGTCAAGTAAAGTGAAGTTTAAAGCATATCAGTATGAAATTATTAGGAAAAGGTGAAAACAGTAAAATCTTTTACAAAAATAATTTCAGCAAGGTATACAGACTTTAAAATATTTTTGAAAAACCCACCAAAGTAAGATATCTTTACAAATTGTAAACAATATTGTAGAACATGCGTTTTATAATAAATCAATAGATGTAAGTTTAGAAAACAAAAATCTGCCCAAGAAATATAATAAAAATGGGTATTTACACAATACAAAAGTATTATTTTCAGTACATTAAATAAAAACATTCACATATTTATAAAAATAGTTGAAAATCTTTCAGAACCATTAATTGAGAATTAGTAGTGAAAATAAATTTATAAGAACAGGTCAACAATAATTATCTCAGCAAGGCATTTTCACAATAATGTAGCTATAAAATATTTGTTAAAGTCATAAAAAAACTAATAAGGAAGGTTTTTACTTACATTTCAAATTAATATAGTTCTCATCAAAATAATTTCACAGTACCATTCAAGTATAGGAAACAGTGATGCAATATTTAGTCTCAAGCATGTATTATTTATTATCAGTAACAAGCAATAAAAAATTTTAATAACTAAATTTTCATTGCATTATTTATCTGGATAATTTATGTTCGAAGTCCGTCAAAATTGACCATATCATAAAAGTGTTTATCAAAATAGTGATCTTCATTAAGTCGAAAGCATTGAATCAGCATCAGTTCCAATAATTCAATAATTTCTAAAGTCTTTGGGCCCAAGATTATGACGTTACAGAATTTGTGTCTCAAATTTCTAATGTCTCAGACCATCATTTCCCCTCCATTTTGACAATCACCTCTTGTATTTCTTTGGTCGATGCTGATTAAATGTTTAGCACATCCACCAAATTGTTTTTTCACCCTAATTTCATTACCTGGGAAAACCCCACATATAAATCACACAAAAATGACTTAATTTCTCTAACTTTTTAATGGCTAATCATATATTAAAATACAAATTACAACGATTAATGTTCTAATCACTTGACAATGTTGAAGACCAAAGGCATGTGTTTCTATGCTAGATAAAAATATTTCGCAGAAATAAGGAAAATATAAGACTATATTAAATATATACTAAATATACTGGTATTCCACAATTATTATTATTATTAGTTTTATAAAGCGTGGTACCCCAGCCTAAGGCACATGCAGTCTACAGGGTTGGCCAATAAAAGTGAGAACATCTCGTAAAATGTGATTTAATCATATAAAAGTAGTTTAACTATACCCATACTAGATTAAATAGTTTACTGATTTACTTACTTACATATTTAGCTATATGACGTCATTATTTCGACTACTTCCGGTCGCCATTTTTGATTTTAAATCTACTCATTGTTTACGTCAGCTGATTTTTGTACATTTTGTGCTCAGAATGACAAAAATCACTGCAGAAGACCGTATTCTGATGAAACATTTGCGAATTGAAAAACTGTGGGGTGCTAGGAAAATGGCCAACGAGTTTACAAACAAAGCCTGGAGCATAGCAAGCAGTGTTTCTTTCAGACAATTCCCCCCGGGGGGCGTTTCAGATTTTTTTTTTGGGGGGGGGGGGACAGTGCCAGTGGAAATAGGCGTATCTAAGGTGGGCATAGGGGACATACGTCCCCGGGTGCCAGACTAGTGGGGGCATCTAATGGGCTATAGTGTTAATAGATGAAAATAATGGGTTTCAGAGTTTAGCGGGGGGGGGGGGGGGAAGTAAAAATGAATATTGTCCCTTGGCACCAAAGACTCACGCCAGTGACGTAGAAGTCGGGGGGGGGGGGGGGGCATTTGGTCTTCCCAGGTGTCATTTTTTCTTTAAATTGAACGGCGGGATTTTCAGACATCTGCAGAGTTTCTATCGAGAAAGGTAGCGCGGCAAAAAGTTAACCCACCTAGGGTGGCGCTAAAACTAGGCATGCCGCTGGACAGTGTAAATATCAGCACCAAAATTGGTTGTCAGGGCAAGTATGGCTGCTATTTTTATCGGGAAGTAGGGCATCAATCGAGCATTCCGATGGCTTTCCTAACAAGAAATTGTGTGATTATTTAACAATCAAGAGGTGCATTTTGGAGTATACATGATTCGAATGTTTTGATAATACTATCATTTGTCAGGGAAAATAATTTTTCAAGTGTCAGGAGAGGCATTATGGCGACCAGTGCCATACACAAACTAACTTCATTCTGGTTGTGTTGGGCCGAAGAAAATCATTTGACACAAGATTAGATTCAACCCCGTTAAGCCACATTGATCGACGTCAAGGAAATGGGGTGGGGGGTAGCAGAAATTGAAGAAATCCGAATCCTCACTTGAGCAAAAGTGAGGGCAGGGGTCACCTTAATTTAAAAATAATAATTCAGTGATGCATTTTGGTGCATATTCAATGTATCTTTCAGACAATGTGTGAAGGGGCATTTCAGACGTTCATATATTTACTATTAGATGTCTCGTAGACAAATGTTAAGAATACAACATCAACATACACCAACTATATGTGGACTACAAATCAGCTTATGATAGCATAGACAGGAAATATATGTACGATGCTCTCCTGGAACTTGGAGTCCCTAACAAACTTACCCGACTCATACATATGACGATGGATAACTCCAAAAGTAGAATCAAAGTACCGATAGAGTACTTGAGGGAGTTCCCAATTAATCAGGGCCTCAGACTAGGAAATCCGTGTATCCTTTTCAACATCACTTTAGAAAAAGGCATTAGAAACATACGTGTGAGCACCAGATAGGTGGTACAGAACAACCATAAGGACCTTTATAAAGCTAGCCACTGCAATACCTGGCATACACAGACGATATAGAGATATACTTGGTAGAAACAGCAATGATGATATAATTAAAACTTTCAGGGAACTTGAAGATGTCACGGTCAAAGCTGGTCTTGATGTAAATAAAGAGAAGGCAATATATATGATAATGTCAGGAAATACGCACTGATGACAAAATCAATATGAACAACTTCACCTTTAAGAGGGAAGCTACTTTCAAATATCTACGGGTGACTAAAAATAAGAAAAAGGAAATACAATCGGAGGTGAAAGAAAGAATAACAGCATGCAACCGTTTGTCACGGCCTATTTCTTTGCGGCCGCCAAATGTTACAGCCTCTAATGTTACGGCCTCTTACTCTCGTTGTCTAGGGTCTCTATGATTCCAATGAGGTCCACACAATGACACAATAATACCTCGAGTTTCATAAGTCAGTTTATTCAGTATATACAAACTGTGGTTCTACCAAGAGTCATTAATACATCATCTGAAATCCTTATTACACAGGTGTGAAAACTAAACTCTGACTGACACAGGTGTTCCTCTCTCACGATCCCTAAATCTCTAACTGCCAAAACTCTTGTCTTCCTGTACAAATCTCCCAGTCTCTCTCTCGGTCTCTCTCTTGGTCTCTCTCTCGGTCTCTCTCTCGACTAACTCACACTGTCCTTTTATCCACGCACTTGTTTATTCATATTTCCCTTTCATCCAATGACCATTCAGCCAATATAATGCATAACAACTAATGGGCTAAAAAGTGTTCACTAACAACAGTGGTTCTCATACAAACTCTCACCATGCATAAACAACTTTCATATCAAAACATCAGGCTAACTAACTCTAGTTCACAACACCATTCTCTTTTCAATTTCCAGAAGCTACTTCGAAGCAAAAATCTCTCTAGGGGAACAAAGAAGGCAATATATACCACTATCATAAGACCATCTGTAACTTAAGCAAGTGAGACTTGGTTCCAACCAGAAAAGCGGAGAACCTGCTCAATATATGACCCGATGATAGACAATTTTGTATTGGGAACCCGTACAAACCAAAAGCTATATCATTTGTACAAATACCCATCCATAGTCACAACAATATAAAAAAGGCAGACTGCCCTGGGCAGGACACATTGAAAGGATGCCGGATTCTGAAGCAGCAAAAACGATCTACAGGCAGAAACCTAGGGACAAACGGCTCACCGGTCGACCAAGACTGCGATGGATTGTTGATGTAGATAAGGATTTACAAAGGTTGGGGGTTCGCACATGGAGGTGTAAAGCGATGGATCGATCCGAATGGAAGAATGTGGTGGAGCAGGCCAGGGCTGTAAATGGGATGAAGCGCCACTGATGTAAACATTTCAGACATTTGGGTGGGAAGCGCTAAAAATAGCAATAATAACAGGATATCACTAACTCTTCAACCAGCCCAATATTAAATAAATTCAGTCCAGTTGGGGGCCCTTAGTGTATCCGTTTTTATCAAGAGATACTCCCTAGCTTAGACTCGCCCCTTAAAACTTTATAGGCCCCGGAAAAGTTTTGATAAATTCAATATACAAGAATGCATTTTTTACACAGTTAAATTTAGTTTCGCATCATTATACACTTAACTGGAAAGCAATGGGAGAGATGCTAGTTAAGATTGTATGTGTCATTTGACCTAAGAGCCATCGTGTGAGGTCTGCAATCCGTATAGCTGCATGGGGCCTCTTATATTTTAGGGGCTTAAAGTTGGGCTGTAATTACATTAAATTATCAACTTTTGCTGCTAGGTAGAGAAGTACAAAACCGAAAAGTAGCGATGTCTCTTGAAAAGTATTGTGCTTTTTAAGTTTTTATTTAAAATATTTTTGAGGTAAACTACATAAAAAATAATGAATTTACGACAAAATATTTTTTAAATGAATTCCTTTCTGTACAATAGGCTACACCTTTACGTGTTTTCAAAATTGGTATTTATTTATAAATCATATGTAACCGACATAATTGTTAAGAATGTCATGAGTTGTTTACAAACGACATCATATATTTATTAATGTGTTATTTGTTTCGTATAAAAATAAAGTTTAAATTCTCAATATTCAGTTGATTGAAATGTTAATTTAGATTTTTAAACTACTATAATTTGCTTCAGATCATTACAACTTGCCTCTTCGATATTATACTTTAAAACAATTTTTTTTTAACAATTCCATAGATAATCGAAATACTCGATTTTTTCAAAATAAGTTTTTTAAATTTATATATTCTTTCGACTGGATTAAACATTTTATTTAAAAAAATAGTTCAAAAAGCTGGGGGTGATTGTTTATTATTATCATATTAACAGAGAAAATTCATTGGGGATTTAATAAAGACTATTTTTTTAAAACATCATTTTACTCTGTTACCGAAACTGTGTTAAAATATTAGAAACGCACTCGATTTAATAATTATTGATGAAATGTCCACTATTTGTATGCAACCGGTAAATTCCTAATTTTTTGTTTTAAAATATAGTGGGTTTTTTTTGTTGTTCTTTTTTTAAAGTTTTCATTTTATCTAAGTTAGTATACATGTATGGAATCTACAACATTAAAATGTTTGCTAAAAATGATTTTTTATAAAAAGCATGATGCTATTATACAATACTACTGAGAACCCGGCATGCGTTGCATGCCACTCAATGAAAAAAAGTGTTTGCGTTTTAATTAAGTTTTAAATAAATTTTTAAATAGAAAACATTTATTGTTTTTTCCGTCTAGTGCGTACACAAATAAATTAGAAGTTTTTTCAACGCGTGAGCAGTTAACATATAGCTGTCCACGTGAGAAGCGGTTCTCAACCTGTGGGTCCTTTTTTAATTTCTCAGTAAATGTTTATTTGCAGAGCAAAAGTGAAAATGTTAACAAAGTTTTTACGCAATCGGATGAATGGTATAGGGACGCATACGAAAATTATATTTAGCTCATAAAAGAGGGGAAAAAAGAATTTAGGTCCCCATCCCAAATTGATTATTGTAAAATGTGTGTAATAATTCAGAAACATTTGCATCTCTTTACAATTCACACAATTTTCATCACTATGGATTGATGTTATAGAAGCACATACGGGATATACTTATATATGTAAGGATATAGTTTACCGAATTAAGATAACTTTTTTGCAATTATTCATGGATGATCTGTCTGTCTGACTGTCTGTCTCTCTGTCTGTCTCTCTGTCATTCTGTACGTCTCCCTATCTGTCTGTCTGTCTGTCTCTCTGTCTGTCTTCCTGTCTGTCTTCATGTCTGTCTCTCTGTCTCTGCCTGTCTCTATGTCTCTCTGTCTCTCTCTCTGTATCTCTGTCTATCTATCTTTCTCTCTGCCTGTCTCTCTTTCTCTCTGTCTGTCTCTCTGTTTCTCTTCCGGTCTATATGTCCTCTGTCTGTCTGTCTCTCTGTCTTTATGTTTGTCTCTTAAGCTTTCTCTCAGTCTGTCTCACTGTCAGTCTCTGACTCTCTGTCTGTCTATCTCTCTGTCTGTCTGTCTCTCTGTCTGTCTCTCTGTGTGTCTCTGTCTGTCTCTCTGTCTACATCTCTGTCTGTCTGTTTGTCTCTATGTTTTTTTTAAGGAGTACGAACGTATCAAAATATTTTCGACTCTTTGGCGTTATGTCCCTATAGCTCATTCTTATATAAAATATAATTTGAAAACAGAATGAACATGTTTATTGCTTAGCAAGAACTATATTCAATTTATAAACATTTATATCGATGTAAAGGTAGTTTAATACAATGTTATTAAAAAGTCTTTCAACTTGTGCAGCTGCAAAATGCAATTAAATTAAAAAAATACCGATATATGCGAATAAAAAAAAAGTTAGTTTTAGCTTATGATCTGGGGCGGCCAAAATTCAAGATAATGCGATATGTATAATCGATTTCTGCGAGCCTGTAACATGATTAACCTGAACGATATGGATCATTAATATATATCGAACAAAGCGATATTTTATTTGTTCCATTAATTGTAATCGATGAAAGGCACACATGTAAATTACTTTTTTAAAATGTTATAAAAATTAAATTTAGAGTAGTTTTTTTTTATTTTAAATAATTTTTTTACACATTTTCCCCCGGGGGGCACTTGACTAGCTCCAGGGGGGCCTTGCCCCCCCCCAGGAGGTATGCCTGAAAGAAAAACTGATAGCAAGTGTCAGTCGGGTTATCAATACAATTGACAACGACGAGTCAACGGAACGTAAACCAGGAAGTGGTCGACCAAAGTCTGTTAGAACACAATAGAACATTGTACGAGTGAGTGAGCTTATCTGCAGTCAAAATGATGATCTTCACAGTCACAAAAGACTGTTAGAACACAACAGAGCATTGTACGAGTGAGTGAGCTAATCTGCAGTCAAGATGATGATCCTCACAGTCACAGAAGTCTGTGGGAAATAGAAAGAGAAACTGGTCTACCACGGTCGTCGGTTCGACGCGTTGTAAAGCAAGATTTACAACTTAAAACATACAAGCGTGTGAT
This sequence comes from Omphiscola glabra, assembly GCA_964017045.1. Lineage (NCBI taxonomy): Eukaryota > Metazoa > Mollusca > Gastropoda > Lymnaeidae > Omphiscola > Omphiscola glabra. The sequence goes on along the minus strand of OZ024811.1, from coordinate 10,043,621 downwards.
CGGGCCGAAGCTCAATGTACATGTCAAGTTGAAACGCATGCAACGCAGTCGTGAGCTACGTGAACGATTTCCTAATGAGAGAAGTGTACGAAGCATCTGGTTTACAGACGAAAAGGCATTCACCGTTGCCACGCCATTGAATTTTCAAAATGATCGTGTTCATTCCGTTGCAACAAAGAAAAGTCAGGTTCAAGAAAGGCGACTTATACGAGAGCGTGACATTTTCAGCCGCGGTATCAGGGTTTCAATTGGTGTGTCTCGAATGGGGAAAACTAGTGTTGTGTTTGTTGAACCAGGCGCCAAAGTAAACAGTGAATATTATTGTGAACAAGTTCTCACACGAGGATTGCTGCCCGACATTCTATCGAGATGTGGTCGACATAACTGGACATTGCAGCAAGACGGAGCCCCATCTCACACAGCCAGAAATACATTCAACTTTCTTCGTCAACGAGCTAGACATGTGGCCACCGAACAGTCCAGATTTAAGCCCAGTACATTATGCCATAAGGGGTGTACAAGAAAAAGTCTACCTTCGGCGAAAATTTACCACGGTTGAGCAGCTCAATTTGGCAATAATCGAGGAATGGCGAAATCTCGGGCAACGTTTCATTAACAGAAGCATAAACGAGTGGCGTCGACGCTTAGAAAAAATCGTTGAGAAGCAAAGAGGACACATTAAACATGATTTCTGATTAGCTAAATATTTCGCAAAAAAATGTGAAAAAACGTAAAGTTATCATTGACACTGCGCTAAGGGTGAGACAACTCCTACCAAATCCATGCCTTTAACTACACATTTATCTTACATTTCATAAAATAGCTTTACCCATACTCAGTACTATACAAAAATTAAGGTCAGGATATAAATACACATATATTACATTTCTAAGGCTATGTTTGGGTTAGCGGTAAGGCCGACGATGTGTTCCATGGTATATAGGTCACGGAGGTTCCCACTGGTCCACTTCCGTCTACAGCGACATACTAAAAAGATTTCGATGATTGTATTTACATAATGCAAGTTGTTTCCTTATTTTTATATAATTTTTGTTACATTGGCGAGAGGTTCTGGGGAGGGATATGGAATTTCTTTGTTTCTCATTATGGTATTTAAAGTGAGGGAAGGGGTTTAGGGAGGGCCCAATCAAAATACAGCAATTTTGGCGGGCGTCTTATTTTTTCACCGGTGTTCGGTCTTGGGATATCAGCAATGAGGTGTTTCTTTTTTCCTTTCCTTTGAAACGTGTAAACTGAATTTTAATAAAATTTAATGGAAAATTTCATTTAATGGAAAAACTCCATATTAAGGAAGCAACAGATAGTATAACTGTTTATTCTATTCATAGATGGCTTTCTTTATTATGTGGATCTGTTGACAAATGTCATTTAAAAAAGAAGACAGCCAATTTGGTGAAAGTGAAAAGTTAAAAAAAAAGTGAGGCATTTAAATGTTAAAAGAATTCAACCCGAACTCTAAATCTGAATGTAAACGTTACATTTTTTGTAAACGTTAAAATTTCTCTTGCACTTTCACTGTTCAAGTAGTGTTTGCAATGGCGTCATTGACTGTTGATATATGTAGAGCTATAATTTGTCTGTAGTTGGTATAATATGCTTATCCATTGGTGTAACTATTGATTTTATACCATTTTTATTTAAAATGGCTGATTTCTTGCTTCGTGTGAACCCTTGCACTTTTCTAACAGTTTTTATATTTTAACTGTACATGTTATGGGTACACATACTGTTTAAGTACGGTACATAGAACTTTAGTTCCTCTACATTTTGACATAATTATGATGTGCTTTCAATACATTTATTAAATTTTTTTTTACATTATGTATGTGAGCGCTTTCACTGTTCCAGCCATGTTTGTGATGTATATAAATAAGTAAGGGGCTCATTGACTGTTGAAATATGTAGAGCTATAATTCTTCTGTAGTTTGGCCTAATTGGCGCATCTCTTGGTTTAACTATTGATTTTTTGGAATTTTTTTTTAAATGACTGTTTTGTTTACACTTGCTGCTTAAGGGCATAGACCTTTATTTCGCCTACATTTTTATATAATTATCATGTATGCTTTCTTATCAGTTAATTTTTGGTGATTTTTTAAAAATTATCAAATTTCACTTTTTATTACCTCCATTTTTTATTTTTTCAAAATGTGATGAAATGCCATTTTCATAAAAATTTAATAAATTAATCATTTTTTACCATTGAAAAAACTGAGTCTCTTCTCTATATATGTGGGTATGTGTTGAGTGTAAGTAAGTGAGTTCACGTGATTTACTTTTACAGATATAGCCTTACAAAAATGGCACTTTTGATGGTGGCAAAAAAAAATCAAAATAATAATTTTTAAAAATTCATAACTTTTTTTTACTAATTGAGTTATATGAAAAAGTTTAGCATCCACGTTATTAGAATCATGAGTTCTTGACATGACATTATAAAATAAAGCTATAGGACTGTTTTGAAAAACCAGTTTGATAATAAGAAATTCGATCAGAAATAATATACGCACCTGAACTGAAAGATTACCAAAATACCAACGTATTCTTACATTTAAGCTGTATTTAACATACAGCACGTCAGATTCTTCTTCAGCTCTACATGAAAGTCTTGGTAAAATATGGCTCCTTTCTGGATATTAATGGATACATCATCAATGATCGTCATACATCATAAGTGACATGGCGAAGCAAACCAACAGAATATACACATCACGTGACCAGCCGGGTCCGAATAGCGATTTTGTCTAAGGGGACCCGGATCCCTATAGCAGACCTGTTTACCCTCAAACTCCTAAAATCGTACAATATCCTCTCAAAATCGTACAATACGGTATCTTAATAGTAAATAAATAAAAATACGGTAGTATGATACAGTATACATTATTTATATAATAACTACTGGTATAGCGTGTTCAGTGGAATCGAGTTAACCTGGCGTCAAAAAATGGAACGAGCGCCATAAAAAATATTTATGTCTTAAAATTAGGTCATATAAAGCAAACAAATGCGAGGAGAGGACATCTATCTAGCACGTACCGGTACCCATAAAAGTCAAATTATGAACGGGTACTTTGTATGACACCCCCCCGCCCCATACCCCATAACAATAATTATATATTATGATGTTATAGTAAAAATTATGAAACGGATTTTCACAACTGGTGATTCGGACAGCCCAGTGGTTCCCATAATATGCGTCACATCGCCCTTGTGTGCTCATTGCCCTGTGGCAGGGCTATGAGAATGTGGCGAAGAGAAAACTGCGCGAAAATCGTCTTTAGAAAGAACTTATTTTGAAGTGTACGTATAAGAATTTCACACAGTGAGTCTGGTACAAACCTAATATGGCATAGGGGCCGGCAAACAACAATTTTAGAACCACTGGCGTAGCCCAACGAAATATACGTCACACGTGCGCTAATATACGTGGACTAAACATTACTGTAATTTCTCTACTACTAGCAAGTTAATTTGTGAAAATAAATCTTGACAACATCACGATGATAATTCCTACTAAACATTGGGTGGTATTTTACAGCATTCAAGATATAAATAGAATGCTATTTTTGGACTTTCAGAGTTTCGGGATGAATATTGTATAATTTTTTTATAACGCAGTACTTTCTGCCGAGGGACCCCCCCCCCCCCCCCAAAAAAAAAAAAAAAAATGCCATTACGAAATGTGGCGGCGTATAGATTCAAATATTTAGACCCACGCCATACACACAATCTCCTAAATCAACACCAATCCTTAAGCCCTTGATTGCTAAAAATGAAAATGACAAAAATATCACCACAATGTTTCGCAGTAATCGTATACTAATGCTTAGTGTTTTCATAAAGAGATCGCTGTAGTGGTAATATTTAATAGGACAAAGTCACAACACACTGTAGTCCACCAACACGTCTTTCCGTGCTGTGACGTCATTATTTTGCTCAGCACAGCCAACCTCTCTCTCTCTCTCACCCCCCCCCCCCCATTATTTAATGGGGGAAAAAATTGTGATTCCAAACTGTTGTATTAAAATCGGTGAGGGGATAGAGCTGCTTTGCGAGTTCTAACAATATTTTTAAATGCCGCTGACTAGCTCTTATAAAATTTGTCCAAAACCAACGTTCCAGTGCCGAACAGTTGGATAAAGTATTTTATTTTAAAACATCAACTAGCTTTCTTTTTTCACAATAGCCGCGGTTCAGAAGAACAAAATAATTATGTAACAAAACTACATCAAAGCTTGGTAGCAGTCAAAGGGGGTGGTGAGTATGGGTCGCAAAACCGGTCCCTTTTGCCAAAACCGGTATTTTCGATATTGAAGTTTACGAATACCGGAAACCCGGTATTTTCGATATGTTCGATATTTAGAGAATTTTTAATCGAGATTCGAGAATATAGTTGATGATTTATCAATGAAATAAAAACATTCAGAACAAATATCACATTTTGTTTTTTAACAAGCTTTTAACAATAACACAAATGTTTATCTTCAGACTTTAATCAAATGAAAAGAAATAATATTCTTAACTTTTTAATTTAAATAATTTTATTAATCAATTATCAAAAGAATTGGTGTTGTTTTAATCTTTGGTCAAATTTAAATAATGAGATTGGAAATGACAACGTGTCTAATGTTTGGTCACTTAACTTTGGCCGCAAATGGTTACAAAAGTATTCTGATGACGAGAACACCTTCTCTGGCTCCATACTGGTCGGAGGAATAGACCTTAGGCTATCAATGGCTATCATATGCAATTTCTAGGTATTTTTCTCTTGAACCGCCTTTCTCAAATAAAACCATTTCTATTTTTACCAATGTATCAATGTCTCCATCCGTTGGTCTGGAAGTATTATCCTAAGCCTGAAGTTTCTTTTGTATTTCAATTTCTAATTGTCTCTTAAGCGGCAGTGTATCTTCAAGTTCATCATGCTCAGATCCAAGATGTTCAATTTCATTGTTCAAAGATATTTTCAACGAGGAATCCGCTGTCTGACCAAGCTTTTGAATATCCACGATATGTTTTCGCATCTGGTCGCAATCTGGCCTTAGAAATACGTCGAAGTAATCACTGGAATGTGCAAAATTTAATTGAGAGTGAAGGCCCGAAGTTGTAAGTTTTAAGTATCTTGTTACATCTAATACATTTAGCTGAGAGATTGTCTGTAGCTTTCAAGAAATAATGCCACACTGATGTCTTTTTTTACGATAGTTTCATATGCTTTTTAAATTTAGGTTTCTTTTTTTCAGGGTACCCCATTTCTTTCTATCAACCTTGGAAAATAAATCATTTAAAAAATTATTTAATTCAATCGAATTAGTTTGACGTGTAAAACTTTTTTTAATGTTTAAAATTGTCATGTAAATTTTAGCTAGGTATATACGGTACAGACAAACTGGGAAATTCAGCCTGAGAAAAAATAGCTAGAAAATCAATTATGAGTTGAATGTAAATTATTAATATTATTATCACAAAATATAAGTAGCATTATTTTTCTGTGTCTTAAACTTAAGGTGTTGTATTATCAAAATACGGAGTTACTCATATTTTTTAATGTGCAGGTTTTTTGGCATAATTTAAAAGAAATCAAGCAATTAAAAAAAAATTAAATTAAAAGTTGACCCCGTGATTTGAGTAATGCGCCATAACAAGGGATTACCTCCTCTACATTCAGGTCGCGACTCGTCTCCACTTACACACTACACAAGCACGATGAAAAAACAAAACTAATCACAACGAGAGTGCACATATCGGTCGGCTTTCTTTGAACTTGAGACACGTGGTGTGATGGATTTGCACATTTCAAAAATTATTGCTATGTCTTGCTTTAACTACGACGTGGAAACTAAGAAAATCTATTTTTAAAAAAATTGAAAATAAAATCCCGGGATTATCGAAAATCCCGGTTTTCATGAATCCAATCCCGGTATTTTCGAGCATGAATTATGGTCCGTTATTTTCGAAATTCGGGATCCCGGTTTGCGACCCCTAGGGCGACTAGTGTAAATATTACTGTTGACGCAGATAGCTAGTTCACTGTGACACACAAAGCAACAATATAACCATCACCATCAATATGTTACGTTGCCGTGATATTTTTATATCCTTTGACACTCCCACCAATCCCCCTACCCAAGCGTCTGGTATGCCACAAATTTCCTCAACAACCCCCACCTCCCCATCAGTGCGTACATAATATAATGAAGGATGGTCCCAACTTAAAAAAAATAATACAACCCATCGTTTTTCTCGGTTCATTCACTGCCAGCTGTTTTTAGAAAGGGCTAAAACTTCCAAACCGAAAATTTATTATTATTTTTTTAAATCGGATTTTTTTTCCCACCGGGTCTCTGAAAATCGAAATTTTGGCGGGTCTCGGCGTACAGTCGTCAAAGACATCTAAAAAGCGTACACTGTACGCCAAAATCGTAAGAGTAAACAGGTCTGCTATAGCCACTCCGTTTTAAAATTGTATTGTATAGTTCTATAATTATTAACATGACATCACAAGACAAAGTTGCCCTTTTTGGCAGTAAAATAGGCTTACTGTCTCAGGTCTGTAATTCGATTAAAATCTAACTTAATTGAATTTCTAACAAACCATGCACTTCAATGAATTAAATAAGTATTACTTTAAAATTCAAAATTTTAAAGACATATAAAATTGGATCTATGTGCAAATTTTAATATATGTGCTGCATAACCCATAAGTGAAAGCCAGTTAAATCGTTTTTGTACTGCGAAGCAGATTCTTACTTTTTTACTTTTACCTTATTTTTTTTTTCGATTTATATCTGGGGATAAGTAAAACTTGTTGTCGAGAGTTATTCCCCTTTAAAAGTTTTACAATTCTCCAACTTTGCTTTGCTTTTATAATACTAATTTTGGAATATGCTGATATAGGCCTGTATATCGTGGGCAGACCTGCCAACACGCCAAGAAAAAAAATCTGTCTGAGGGTTGCATGCAGGGGGGGGGGGAAAGGGGGGCCGCTTCCCCCAGTGGGCGGTAAAAAAATCGGCAGGTCTGCGTGGGTTACAATTGGAAATTTAAAATAAAAATTAATTGTCAAAATTGTTCAATATTCGTTAAAAATAAGTAAATCATGATGCCTCTATAAGAGTGAGTCTTCTGGAAACGTGGGAACCCTTACAAGCGCTGGGCCCATGCCATAAGACGGCACCGAGTACTGCACAGATTTTCTTTCATAGTGTTCAGTTACGGTACCATTCTTCACTTGTTTTTGATTTTATTCGGTTTCAATATGGTAATTGCGGAAAATATTTAGTTTAGTACCGGTACTAGTAGTAGTATATCTAACTTAATATTAGTAATTATTAGCGACATATTTCTATCTAGCATAGAAACACATGCCTTTGGTCTTTAACATTGTCATTTATTAGAAAATACTAAATTGTAATTTTTATTTTAATACTAGAACTTTCTGGAAAATTCTAGATTGAATATTATTAGTTTTAAATCCACTGATATTTCAATACGGACAATGAAGTGTATTGCTACCATCCTAGGCCTATATTGTGGAGTGTCCAGACCATAGTCGACCTGTAAGGGATGGTGGGGGAGTCCTACATCAAACAAAGTGTCAAGCTTGTCAGATTGCCGCGACGGAATGGCGGCGTTGGTTTATGACCTATTACGCGGTGTGTTACATAAGAAGGGGATTGGGGCCCTGGGAACTTGGGACTTATAAAAGGGACAGTAGGACGGGACTAGGAAGAACTCAGCCGGTCAGAACTCAGCCGGGGAGAACTCAGCCAGGCAGGTGGACGGACGGGAGTTAGAGAGGAACCGTGACAGTCGGAGTTGAGTACGACAGAGAGAGCGAGAGAAATAAGTGAAGTCAAAGGATAAGACAATTAAATGTTCAAAGACTATAACCCTCATTGTTTTGTCATATTGTTTCACACGAGAGACAGATTGTACAAGGTTGCAGATTAAAAAGAGAGCAGAGACGAACCAGGTTCGCTACAATGGTGGCAGCGGTGGGATGGTAACCTTGCAACGTCCCTGAAGAGGTCGCTGTTTTCATTTTCTTACACTGGACCTGATATGCAGATACTCCAACCGGCCTAGAGATGAACTCACTACTAGCTTATCACATGCCCACATTTAATGGACATTCGGCTTGGCAAACATTTATAGAAAAGTTTGAGACGATCGCTAAACTTTTAAAATGGAGCCCAGAGGAGAAACTTCTGTCATTGGTGGTTTTGTTGCAAGGTGACGCAGCAGAGTTTGCTTTCGGAGAATTAGAAGAGTCAGACAGAGAGAGCTATGCGGGTTTTAAGGAGGTTCTCACAGAAAGATTTAAGGACCGTCAAACCACAGCATTTTATCAGAATGCACTAGAGAGGAGAGCGCTCCAGACTAATGAAAGCACTGTCGATTACGCCTCAGACATCAAACGGTTGACAGCCAAGAGTTATCCTACAGCGGATAAAACAACGCGTGATGCTATTGGCCTGGAGCAGTTTTTGAGAGGAATACCCGACCAGTCCATAGCGATGCAGGTTGGAATTTTGGCACATCCTCCATCTGTTGACGGAGCGAAATTGGTCCTTGACCAAATTATGGATTTTAAGGTGAACATTTGTGCATCGACACAACAGACAGGCAGCGATAATCTTGACACTTTGAACCGAGAACTCGCTAACTTTAGAGAGGAAATTAAATCCCTCTGTAATGCACATCGTTCACCAGTGCCGCAAAATAATCGTGAACCTATAACTCGCAGAAGAGTGGAACCTAAGTGTTTTGGATGTGACAGGATCGGTCACATTGACCGTAATTGTCCAAACAGGAGCAAAGGAGGAGAAATTACTGATCGTGATCGGCTGAAACTAAATCACATTTCATCAAATGCTCCAAACATTCATCCTAGTGCTGTGTTCGTGCCTCTGAAAGTGTGTGGTGTGAGGACAGAATTTCTAATGGACACGGGTGCGGCGGTGACCGTTATTTCGAAAAAACGATTTTTTGAAATTCCACGACGTCAGCGACCTAAGAGTCATCATCATTTCTCACCCGTGAATCTACAGACAGCAACTGGAGCACCAGTGAATCTTTATGGGGTGAGTGACGTTAAATTATTGATTGGAGATGAAGTGTATCCCTGGACAGTAAATGTGGCAGATATAGCAGAAGACGGTTACCTGGGTTTTGACTTTTTGAGTCATTACAATTTTTCTTTCTCAGCCAGCCAAGGTCTGAGCTTGGATTCTCACAATGTGCCGATTGTGGCCAAATATCCGAGTGCAAGGTGTACATCAGATCAAAGTTATTTTAGTACGTCCAAACGTCCACAGTTCTCAGCACCATTCAGTGTGAGAGTGAACACTGTCACCACACACAACAAAAGACAGCGTCCAGATAAAAGCCAGTGGACAAGCATGTCTGCTGTCCAGGTTAACGTGTTACCCCGTCCTGAGATGGCCTCGCCGTCGACGAAGCTCAGGAATGTGGGTAATAAATCAATCCAGTTGTGTGGTGAAGTCAATTCTAAATGGGAGAAAAGGGAGGAAATTCCAGAAGGACCAGTGAAGCGACAGAAAAGTGACCCCGACGCTCGAGCGGTAGTGCGCCCTTTTAACGTGGGTGACGTAGTCCAGTTTTCAGACTCAATAAACAAACAGAAGTTGAGCACAAATAATAAGTTATGCGGGCCACGTGTCATTAGCCGAAAGCTTCGGCATAATTTGTTCGAAATTCAGGGAGAAGGAAGAATATGCAAAGTTATTCATCATGAAGGCCACTATGGGTTGCAGCATTACGACACTGACCCGCCAGATGGTAGCCAATCCTGGGCTCCCTTGAGTTCTTCTAGAAAATGTGTACGTCAGTAACAGCGGTGACAACTAGTTTCATCTTATGGCTTGTAGCATGACATTTTTTTTATTAATAGATTTATAGTGAATTAATGTTGATGGTTATTTTTTTTCTCGAGGCACCAGAGAGTGACTGTTGGATAAATGGATAATGTTCTAATCCTGTAATGATTAATTTTAATTTGCGGTCGAAAGATTGTTTAATTTTATAACATGTTTTTCTTGGTGACCTCGTATGACCTTTAAGAATGAAGGGTTTGAGTTAGTTTAAAGTAATTAAAGTGTTTTTGTAACCAACATTTATTTTTCCTGCATTTGGAACTTTAGACGGTTCTGGCATTTTACTTGACATGTTGTCATTATGATTTTTGTTTAGCTGGTTAATTTAGTTTTCAACTTTATGTCATAATGTGTCACTGCCTGTTAATTGATTTTCTATATGTTTTACTTTTCATTGATTCTCGAAGTTTTGTATTATTCCTTGTTCTACCATAATTGTCTGATTGTGTGAATGTAAAAATGCTCCGACTGTGACCCAAGTTGAATCTGACCTTGACCAGAACCGTTTAGGAGACTTTAAATGGGATGACGTAGCGTACATTACTTTGTACTGTTTCTAATTAAACGCTGAAGGTCTAAGTCACTTAAAGCCATTTAGAGATCAATAACCCGAAATAGTAGTGAGGATGTTACGTAATGTCGGGACGACATTGTTTTGTTGGTTGGGGGTATTGTGGAGTGTCCAGACAATAGTCGACCCGTGGAGTGTCCAGACCATAGTCGACCTGTAAGGGATGGTGGGGGAGTCCTACATCAAACAAAGTGTCAAGCTTGTCAGATTGCCGCGACGGAATGGCGGCGTTGGTTTATGACCTATGACGCGGTGTGTTACATAAGAAGGGGATTGGGGCCCTGGGAACTTATAAAAGGGACAGTAGGACGGGACTAGGAAGAACTCAGCCGGGGAGAACTCAGCCAGGCAGGTGGACGGACGGGAGTTAGAGAGGAACCGTGACAGTCGGAGTTGAGTACGACAGAGAGAGCGAGAGAAATAAGTGAAGTCAAAGGATAAGACAATTAAATGTTCAAAGACTATAACCCTCATTGTTTTGTCATATTGTTTCACACGAGAGACAGATTGTACAAGGTTGCAGATTAAAAAGAGAGCAGAGACGAACCAGGTTCGCTACAATATCCATCAATTTACATAGAATCTATTGTGTTGTCTAAGCCTATTGATATTTATATGGCTTATATAAGGATAAAGGAAATGGGGCCCCCGAGGAATGGATATTATGAGTTCAGTACCCTTCGGAATTGGAATATAGATAATCAAGTGTATGTGTACCGAGTTTTGTCAATATCCATCTGCAATCTATAAGTTTAGGAGCATTTGTAAGTCATTTTATTTATATAGCTCATATTAGAAAAAAAACTAATTCGAGGGCCCCAGGCCCCAAACGGAATGTTATAAAAAGTTCTTAACCCTTAAGAGTTCTTTCTGGATAATGATGGATATGTGTGTAAGAAGGGCCCCGGGGGCCCATTCCATAATTTTACCGAATTAGTTTACCTGAGGTGGGGCCCTAAAAAAATCACTCAGGTAGGTCATGAAATTAATTTTTTTTAATTGCCCCATTAAAATCTATTGAATAATGCCATAGATATACCGTTTTAAAGTTATTGAACTTTCTGGAAAATTCTTGATTGGAAATTAATAGTTTTAAATCCACCGATATTTCAGTACGGACAGTGAAGTGTATTGCTTCCACCCTAAGCCTATATCCATCAATTGACATAGAACCTATAACGTTGTTTAAGCGGTAACCAGACAAAACGACAAAACGAAAAGTGACAAAACGACAAGTGACAAAACGAAAAGTGACAAAACGACAAGTGACAAAACGACAAGGTGACAAAACGACAAGTGACAAAACGACAAGGTGACAAAACGACAAGGTGACAAAATGACAAGTTTTCAACGCCAACTCATCCACCGTCTTTAATGCCTTACATAAAATAAAGTAAGGTCAACTTTTAAAGATATTTTACATGCCTTATAGTTGGAGAAACACGGTATTCGGTTATCAGACTTGCGCATAATTACATTAAAATGTGATTAATTACCATTAGAATTACATGACCTATATTTGTAATTATCTACAATTTACATTACTTAATTCAAAAGCAGACATTTTGAAGAAGGTGGATGTACAATGTCTAAGAAGTGAAATTATATATATTTTGGAGATGCATATCCTGTGATGTTGCTGATAATTATTATTATTATTGATCCAATGATTATTTATTGTTATTCATGGAAATAAAGTGCATAGTGTGTTAAATAGTTTCATTTGTGTAAGTAGAAGTGGCAGTAGCAGTTGATTTATTATGTCCCAGATACACAGGATAAAGAGTTACAAAAATGTGTGTGAAAAAAGTCTCAAGGTTAGAGAAAGTTTATCCATTCTTAATGGTACATAAATTAAATAAGTGACATTCATTTATACTAAGGCATAATAACTTCCACAAATCAGAGTAACACACAATTTAATTATAAATAAATACAACAATTATAAATAAATACAACAAAATGTTAAACACATGTCATAAAGAAATCTTATCTATTAAATTAATAATTATAAACACATACCGGGTAATAGTACTAGAATTTGTTTCACTAAAAAATTCTTATATCTTATTTTATTAATTTAAAAAACTGAAAATTTTTCTGTATTTCCTTACAAAAGTACGTTACTAATTGGCATTGGTATGCCATAAAAAAACATACTTTATTCATATCACACCATTATTTTTTTTTCCAGTATGTTTGCATTGCATGGACCATCAAATCTTTAATCCCTTGCCACATTGGATATCTTAATACTAATACTATGTGGTTGAGTTGTTGATTTCGTCCTTATGAACAGCTGCCTTACTGGTCTGGCAATCCACACAGATATCAGTTACTTAGCAGACAAAGAAATTCAAAACACATTTTTTTAAACTGTACCTAAAAAATTAAAAAATCTACAAAAAAAAAAAAAATTAATAAAATAAAACATTTATTTTAGATCCTATGCCATAATATATTTCTTTTTGGATTCATCTGTAATGTGACAATGGTCTTTTTGTAATACATCCAACAGTTTATAGGCTTGCCCTGGTCCAGCATTCAGCAGTTTCTGAACATTAGTTCAGTTCTTTTCTTGGGGGATGTAACAATATTGTCCTATCACCTTCATCCAAAGTCTAACCGAAATTAAGTCCAAAAAAATAGTAGCATCCAATAGTCCTATCAACAAATTTCAAAGTATCCTAGTTGTTTGTTTGTCTTCTGGTCACAACTTTTCTGACTTTCCCCATGGAGTGAATTCTTCCCTAGGATATAAACATTTTTATTTCAACATGATTTAATATTATTTGTTCTTTTTATGTGAATTTTCTTTTTTATAACAACTTTTAAAAAGAAATCCATAAATGCTATTAGACTCAATTGACAATTGCAGTTCAACACTAGCCATTAATAGTTTTATTCCATTAAGACTGTTTAAAAAAAATAAAAACATTGAATATAACTTTAAAAAAAAAAAACATTTTAGATAACAATTTGACTGACTAATGAGAAATGCTGTTGTGCTTTTTATTTGGAGATAACACTAAATTAAAAGAAGGTCGATTCTGCTCATTGGGTCTTACAGATAAAAAAAATATAAACACGCGGAAAAGGGGGGGGGGGGGGAATTTGCTAACAACTATAAAAGAAATTTATTTATGAAAAAGGACTATATATAGCTAAGAATACAATGTACACAAAATGTTTAAATGTCCCTGTGAAATGTTCCTTTTGAGTGTAAGTAGGACACGCCCTCAAGCATCTGTCTTAAGATTGATTTAATTGGACTCTCACCCAAAGGTTTATAACATTGTTCAAAAGTATAGTAACTGGTGCCATAAATTATTGCAATTAGAGTAACCTTTAAAATATGTCTTCCTTCAGCATATTTGACGATCCCTTTATTTAAAGATGAATATCTTGAGGCTAACAATAAGTCATTAAAAATATATTGTTCTGAAAATTGGAAGGTCCTGTTTAAATAAGCCAAAGTCTTACTTCCAGGTTGTTCAAAAATATTGGTAAATTTATTTACTTAAAAGATTAAAGATTTTAATAACGCAGTATTTAACTACCTATACATCAATATAATATTATAAGTATAGAATTTTAAAATAGTTCTGGCCAAGCATCAAACACGTGCAATGTTTTCAAAATATATTTTAGACATAATAAAAACATCAGTTTTAAAGTAGGGATAGGTGTTAACTTTAAATTAGTATGATGGCATCACACTTTAAAAAAATATAGTTCTTAATCTTAGAATAATTTAAAATTTAACAGAGTTTAACAGGTGCAAACAAATAGTGCACCTTTCATCAATTAGTATTAAATCAAAAGCATTTGTGTCTTCCGTAAATTTGATACTCTTGTAACACAATTTCCTGAATAACAGAGTTAAAAAACAACCTGAGACTTGATTTAAGAAATTTCCTGGTACAAATTTTAGAAAAAAATTCTGCTTTCTAAATCATCTAAAAATAAATAAAATGGATCTGTTTCATTTTTTTGTCACTTTCAGATTTTTATGACGGGTGAAAAATTATGTTCGGAAAATCAGAATTATAATGGGTTTGTCGGAAGGAGGGGTAAACAATATGTATAATTCCGACAAAATCTGAAGGGTTGGCAGGTCTGCAATCCCCACCCTTCCCACATTTCTTGACTTATTTAAAGGACCATCATATAGGGGACACTGGGCCCATTTCTTTTTAAAACGTGCAAAAATGTACTTAACTTTAAAAACATTATTGTACAGTATTTATAATCTAAAAAAAAAGGAACGGTGACTGGAACAGTGAAATTTAAAATGTTTACAAGAACTTCTATTAATTAATAAAGACTAACCTGAAGTATATGAAGGAATCCACTATCATTTGATTCTACAGGTATGGCACCAATTACTTGATCATCTCTATTTATAGCTTCACCATGATAAGATACACACCCCTCACTTACTTTCACCCTTTTCATTAGTGGCTCATCACTGTCTTCTGTTGGAGAAAGAGCAGACAGATTTTTATCCAATATAGAATCTTATTGTTATAAGGGATGACGTATTTTGAGACACGCTTTGCCCGCCTTCCACGTGCATGATCTCTTTCAAGTCGGTCCCGTGTTGGGGCGGCTAGAAAAAAAATATCCCTTTGTTGATACTTGTTTACTATCATCCGTTTCTATCAAAAAAGATAGAACAATCTAGAGAATGCGGGAAGCAGTAATACTGCGTATTCCATTTCCAGAAAGATCATATGAAACTGGGTATAAAAGGGATAAGAATAAATGACGAAGAAGAGATTTTCCTTTCCTAGATTACGAGGCATGCTATGTGTCATTATACTTTGTTGTGTGTAGAGATTTTTATTTCCTCGTACAATTTTGTGCTCATTGTATTTTTATATACAGTACCGGTACCAGCAAATCTGTAAGTTTATAATTTTAATAATATTTCTCTTGCTGTTATTATTTAATTGAAGTTCACAAATTAAAAAGTTATTAATTGTAATTAGCTCTGGCCTTAATTGTTATTATTTTTAACCTTTGGTATCGTCCTTTATTATGGCATGTATTTAGAACGAGCCCTAGACAAAACAACAGAGATTAAATTCTCCATCTATAACGGTCCGTAATATTATAAAGAACGGTGAATGTTAATATCGCTTTTGAATTAGGCTAAATTTACCTGCGACAGACGGATACAAATCAACTGTAAACATGAGTAATGATTCATTTAATTAATTTTTTTTTTAAAATTTAAAAACAATAAAAGTAAATTAAGTAAAGCTTACTACTTTTACCCCCCTTTCTTCTTCAAAATAAATCAACTTAGTCATGCTTCCTTTCTTCATCTGCCAAACTTCACACAAAAAAAAATAATTCTGTGGTAAATTTTAGCATCTTACTACTAAAACAAATTCTTTAAATATGATATTATTATGGTTAATACCTGTAACAAATGGGTCATGGAGCAAAAGATCATTAGCACTGGCTCTTTTTGATCGATCTTTTTGAAATGCCCCAGTTAAAAAATCCATTAATTTTTGTGGGCAAGTTTCTGGTAGATCATAAGCTGGTGATGGATCAGTGCTCATCAATTTAAAAAATACCTGATGCTCTTCTTTCAAATTATGGAATGGACATTTTCTGGTCAACATTTCAATAACAGTGCATCCTATTGCCCTGTAAGGTAAATATTAAAATAAGAAAAATAATTAAGCAAAAAATATTATTATTCTTAATTTCAAATATATACCAATCATTTTTATGCATGCTAGCATTTTGTGTCATTTGTTTTGTCTTTAGATGAAATTGATTTTGCAAATATTCATAAATAAAAAACAGAAAGTAAATAAAGAATACCATAAGTCAACTTCGTAGCTGTAATCATTGGAAGGGTAAAACATCTCAGGAGCCATCCATCGTATGGTACCTAATGGTTTTGTAGCCCATTGCAAAATATGTTGAAAAACTCTATACACACCAAAGTCAGCAAGTTTGATTTGTAAATGGTCATCAATCATAATATTGCAACCTGAATGTGTATTTTAAAAGAAAAATGCAAACTTAAACAATAACTATACATTTTAAACTACAAAATATATTATAGTTGAAAAAACAATATGTTATTTGCAAACAGTTACCACTACAGTTGTAAAAAGTAGAGTAACTGGTTTTCAAAAAGAAATAAGTCTTACTCGAAATAACCCACAGAAAGAAGAAAATCAAATGAATACAAATAAAAGATAAATCAAAGGGAAACTTTATTTAATTATCATTATTTGACAGAGCAGCTGACCACATAGAGTTATGTCAAGCTGCCAGCTTCTATGTATCCTGTCTAGTGACATTATCATCAACAAAACTCAAAATTCTCTTCTCATGGATGATTTGTCCATATGATCCATCTAAACACAAGATAATCAATTTACTTAATTAAGTATTATTGATTTACATATGACACAAATTATATGAGCTGATGATTCAGTTGTTGCCATTTTTCTAAAGAGAGAAGAAATTAAATATAGCTAAGAATACAATGTACACAAAATGTTTACTTTTAATGTCCCCGTGAAATGTTCCTTTTGAGTGTAAGTAGGACACGCCCTCAAGCATCTGTCTTAAGATTGATTTAATTGAACTCTCACCCAAAGGTTTATTCGATTCATCTTTCAAGTATTCGTCAAGTGAACCCTATGTGTGAAAATTAAAGAATAGTTATAATTATATGTACCGGTACAAAAAAATATATTTAAAAAGTACTTAACTAATTGAAGAACAAAATCAGGCTCTTTACGTGTGTGAGAGAGGATATAAAATAAATATAATTTTTTTTTAAAGACTGCTTATGATAGTTTGAAAAGAAACATTACCATAAATTACAATAAATATCATGGCATATGGCAATAAATATATAAATGCATTTTATCATGTACAACAAAGTTAAGAAAAAAATTTGGTCTTACTCCTTTCATCTGCTCCATAAACAAAGAGAGAACCCCCCCAGCTTCACAAAAGCCATAAAACTGGACAATTCTAGGATGACTGAGTCGTTTTAATATATCCAGCCTTGATAAAAGGTCAGCCTGAAATGTTATGTTAGCAAATTAACATCTCAATCATCACGTCAGCTTTCACATAACTTTCTTGCATCTAGGAAATTCATTAATATTTCCTATCGACACAGAAAATGTATACCAATCAATATCACTTCTCTTATTCAGACATTTATGATGATTCCAAAACTCTGAGGTAGGAAAAAATTCCAACTACAATTGCACAAACTATCTTCTTTTTGACTTCTACGAACCAGCTGAGGCTGTAACAATGCACACATATTCTCAAATTCAAGAAGCATAAGTTACAGTACTATAAGTGTCAGTGAAACCATATTTAATACAAGTACAGCTGAATACCACAAACTAGGATGAAATGCCTGTTCCATTATGCATCACCAATTGACCACATACATATTTCTTTAGATAGTTAAACGTTTAATGCGTTTGTATGCTGTACAGTAGGGACAGCCAACCCGTGCCCTGTCACATTAAATAATGCAGACAGCCAGATGTTTAAAAGACAATCATATCTCTTCATTCTATTTTCATGACTGCTTGCGACTGTGGGGTTGCACAAGGACCATTTTTTTAAAATTTTATTTTAAAATACATTTGAAACCCTAATTCTCAAATTTTAAATAAAAATTAGAACAAAAACAATTCAGTAACTACACAGCATTGAGGAAGCTGTCCCTAGGCAACCAATTCATCCCAG
Organism: Omphiscola glabra; assembly: GCA_964017045.1. Classification (NCBI taxonomy): domain Eukaryota; kingdom Metazoa; phylum Mollusca; class Gastropoda; family Lymnaeidae; genus Omphiscola; species Omphiscola glabra. Next base: position 10,025,378 of record OZ024811.1, on the reverse strand, counting down.
CTGCATCTAACACTTCCCTGAGATGGGAGAGGGAAGATTCTAGGATGTAAATATACAACTCCTGGGATAGTAGAATGCCGACACTAACAGCAGTGTCACTGACTGACCAGGTGTCTCTGGGTTGGCCTCCGAAGGTACCTTATCAATTTGGTGCTGCCCTAGCAAAGTGTGATTTCCAACATGCCACTTCTTGACCAGATGCTCGGGGGTGGGGTGTGTGTGTCAATTTGTGCTGGAGAGCCTTCAGTTGGCATCCTAGATTCCCCCCCCCCCCCCCTCACTTCCATTGATCAAAGCGACAGCAACTAACACCTATTTATCAACACTACATATAATAAGGAGATATATGTAAATAAAAATCGAAACAATTTACTTTGTGCAGAATGTCATCAATTTAAAATTGATGCGTAATAAGAATAAGCAAATTATGTACATTATAAAGTGTTTATAATTTATATGTCAAAATTGTTCTTTAATAGTTTTGGGTTGGCCACTCCTGCTGAACAGATTACTGTTATAAAAAAAAAGGTTAAGTTTCTTTTGGGGTCAGAGAGATTATAATTTTGTATAATGTAATTGACTTTATTTTGACAGTGTACCTTTTCCTTTTCACTATATCGTTGACATCTTATTACTTGTTTTACAGCTAAGTTCAAGTGTAGATGACTGCCTTCCACTTCATAAACTTTTGCAAATCTACCTGTACCAATGTGTTTTCCCTTCTTCCAGTTTGTGGGTCCTTTAGAGCCATCTATAAAAAAAAATATAATCAATTAAAATTAAATCTGTAATGAATCACAAACATAAATGACAATAATGAATTATTAACGTACGAGCAATGTTCCCTTTAAGCTGTGTGGCAATCTCTCAGACGCTGTGCAGCAATTTTGAGTATCCGTGCAGCAAATTTTTATAAAAATAAATTTTTAACAGATACGCTGCACTCTGCAGTAGGAATATTACAGCTTTTAATTTGATTGAGATCTATATTTGTGTATTCTACTTCTTACTGAGAACTACTGATTTACATGCTAACCGATACATGCCTGAGTAAGCTAGCCTCGTTCTGAACCACCGCCACCATACATGTTAATTTCTAGGCGCATACTGCACAGTGAATGTGTATAAATTATAAAGTAACTAAATCGCAAATCTCTGGTTTATTATAAATGTAGTAGCTAATTATTTTTAATGTTTTAACCGTTATGTCTAAACGTCAGTTAAGCAAGCCATCAGCGTCATCACTTGCTAAGAAAAAGTGTAAACAAATTATGAATGGAATGGCTAAATGAATTGATGCATGCAGCACTACCAGATTCGCCGTCAGGGCAGACTGTCAAGCTGGGTGATATTTTTAAATAACGTGAAATTGATGATGACGTCTGTGAAATATGCTTCAAAGCTAATGCAGGTGGTGATTCCTCCACAGGGAAAAGGTGGTAACCTCGGAAGATGGATCATCTTAAATGATGTATCAAGCAAAAAATAGACATAGATGCTATACAAATACTTTGATCTATACAGTCAGGAGGTGTACTGCGAATTTTTACAGAAAGTGTGGCTGATCGAGGCATGAGACAAGAAGCAGCACAATGTAAAAGGGCTGAAGAAGACCAGGTTAAAATTTTGATTGACAACGTCCTCTTAGCTGTCATCGTTAACACATCTATGAATATGGTTCAATACATACACAACCATATGGTTAAGTATGACCCAGTCCCTGATAGCTGGTGCAATAAGAATTACGCTTTTGAGTTTGTTGAGTCTAACGATTCTGTAGTGAAGGATGCTATAATTAGCGAACTTCTCAATGCAAAGTTCCACACATGAACAGCAGATGAGAGCACTGACAAAAATGTTGATCTTATACGCAAAGGCCATATCCCGGTAATGTTTACAAGACAGGGTTTGTTGGAATTGTCTCTGTCGGCAGTTGAAAGTAAAGTTTTACCATGACAATTCACTGTACATGCAGAAAATGGTTATGTTTACCTCTGATGGTGCATCGGTTATGCCAGGCAAGAACAATGGAGTTGCAGCAATGTATTATAAAGCTACTGAAACAACATTGCCTTGCTCATCGTGAAAATTTATATATATCGATGATGCCTGCAGACATTGAAACATTCCTTAGGACAGTGTACACATTGTTCACTAGGCCGACAGTACGGTAAACCCAATTTACCGAACTAGCTAAAATTTTGTAATTTTATTCCGTAGCCTTTAGACCATTGAAAGGAATCAGATGTCTTCCCGACACTTTGCTTTAAGAGCATTGCTGAGAAACATACATGTTGACTGAATACTGTAAGGAGCAGGTTGGCCTGCATAATGATCCAGTTCATAAGTACTGTTGGAAGAAACTAAGGGATTTAAGAACATAAGAGCATGTTAAAGTTAAAGTAACATAGATACAAGCGCAATATAAATATTCAATCAATCAATTTGCAGTTTCGAACTGCTCTGATTGTCTCTGGTTAAGTTGTTGGTGTACTTGCTAAACTATGCAAGCTGCTATAAAATAAAATCTTACGACCATCGAGGCATATCAGTTTGTAAAAACAAGGATCGCTAAGCTCTGTGCCCAGTACCTTGGTGAAAATGTGCATTGGTTCGAAGAGGTTGCTGAATTGTTTGCAAATGACAAGGACATAAACATGAGTTCCATCCTAAAATTTGCAGAATGTTTATATTTGCACTTGGACTCTCGTTTCCCTGAAAGTGAGTTGATGCCATGGCCAATCTTTGAGATATCAGCGTTAATCGACAATTCAGAATTTAATTTTGGTCAAGAAGAACTTGCAGCACTGGTTTCTAGATATGCGGAATTCCTGGAAAACTATGATGACATTCTGCAGGAAGTTAAGTATCAGTATCGTAACTTAAGCTTTGTGCTTGCATAAAAAATAAAATGTGGGTTAATGTAGAATTTCGACAAGATGGTTAAATTTGTAATAAATGAGGAGCGATTGGCGACATAGCCATTTTGTTGGATATTTGTGCTACATTTCTTGCATCAAGCATCGATTGTGAACGTGGATTCGGCCTATTGAATAATAAAAAAAAAAAATCTAGAATTTATGAGGATGAAATCGTATCAGAATGATGGACATCAGATCAGCCTTGACGATGGGTATAAAAGATGGACAGATGCCAGAGTACCTCCAGAAATGAGTCAATCAAATGACTAGCAGCCATTGGTGGTGGCTGTGTTGGAATTTAGTTGCATAACCCAATAACAGGACAAATAATATAAATAAAAATAGCTTTTATTGAACTATTGTGACATTTCTGATTGTAATTATTTAATTATAATTCTTATATTTATTTATATAAAAAAGTGGACTTAAGTTCGTTTATGTAATTTCCGTGTGTGTGTGTGGGCTGTAAAATTTTGCACACAAAAAATTGATGCTGTTAAACTTTGAGCAAAACTGTATGATTTTGAACACGAACCAGCAAACCTTAGAAGGAACATTGCGTACCAGTATAACAAATTGGAGGACAAACAGTTTTCTGATTGTGAAATGGTATACCACTAGTGGTGTGTAAAAAAGAAGAATTGAACAGCTGATCTATAAATCTATTTAACGTCGATTACAGCATTTTAGGCTATGTTAAGCTGAATAGACGTTTCACACAATGTATAAGGTTATATAATACTTATAGAAGCCCCTATACAGTAAATTCATTTTGTTCACCAACTAATTTCAATGTGTAAAGTATGGTGTTTCTATTAATTCAACTAACCTCCAAAATATGCAAATTCCAAGATTTCATCTGAAATTATTATTTTAAGAAATGATCAAGCATGAAGACATAGGTTATATGTAAACAAAGAGCCTTAATTGATAAATACAAAGTTTCATCAATTATAGAAGATTTAAACTATTGGAAATTATTTTTTTTATTATTTATAATTGTATTTTTAATACATCTTGTAAAATTTACTCACCTTTCATTGTAAACATTTAAATTCATTAATTACTATTTTACAATCAATGTGTTATGCAAAAAATGAATTATCTATCATGATATCTTAAGACAAATGTAACAAAGTTAAGAAATATACACATAAAAATGGCCATATAATATATATCACCTAGAGCTTCAAGGTGATAAAGTCAAGTATTTAAAAAATTATGGGATAGTCACAACCATTTACCACTTAGTATTGTGGTAAATGTGTAGTTAAGCATGTGTTTTGCCAAGAATTATCCTGGCAATAAAGTTAAGAAATATACACATAAAAATGGCCATATAATATATATCACCTAGAGCTTCAAGGTGATAAAGTCAAGTATTTAAAAAATTATGGGATAGTCACAACCATTTACCACTTATTATTGTGGTAAATGTGTAGTTAAGCATGGGTTTTGCCAAGAATTATCCTGCCCTAAAGTCTAAGTGCAGTGATGACAATTAGGGGAATCCCAAAACTGGACAGAACCAAAAGTTGGACCTGAATGAAAATAGTTTTTCATTTCTTACCGAGTGCTGTTAGCTTCAAAAGCATAAAGATACTTAATCACTGTCTATATGAAAAAAAGTTAAAATGAAACTCGCATTTCTATTAATTTTCAACTTAACTTTTTAAAAAAAGAGAAAATCATCCTTGCTGACACCACCAGAGAGCACTGGCAAAAAATGTGTGCATGGATAAACATGCAGTTTTTATAATGTAGCAATTTCACAGGACATCTCAACATAATTTTCTGTTGAGGTGATAACCCTCCCCCAAACTTAATACAAAAAATAAGAAACAAAATAGTTTGTGGTGAGGGGTCTTCCACTCTTTTAAGACAAAAAATTTCAGAATTTTTTTTGAGAAATGAAACTATGGCTTGATGATGTCTACCACAGTTCGATAATGTGTTGTGCTTACCAGTGAACTGATTGGTTCTTTGCTGCAATTTGGGGTCAGCCTCTTCTCCAATAATGTTGGAATCTTTCAAATGCCATCCTCCATAAGTAGCCATTGCAGTAGTGATCTAAGGGAATGTTTATGAGAAGTTAGAGCGATGTTTGATTCACTTCATTCATGAATTAGCATAATAATATTATTTATTTCGTTAAGATGGTCTGGTGCATATTTATCTCAGATTTTGAAGCTATAGGCCTAAATGAAAAATTAAATCAAATAAATATATGCATAGTTTAAGAATAAATATGTTCTATAAAAATTAATTTTATTAATAATTGAGTAATCTATACACTTATTCCAAAAGCTACCACTTCACCAAGTATGTACTTTGATATGAGGCTATTTTTATGTTTTAATTACATTAATGAGACATCCATTTTGTTTTCATAGTGGGTCGTAAAGAAAAAAAACCGTGAGAAATAATTGAAATCTAATTTATCAATATTTTGAAAACTATTCAATTTAAATCAACCTGGTGTAAGGGTAAAATTGGATTAATCATGTAAAGTTTGAAGTCTCTAAGATGGCCATAACAATGTTATTTTTGGCCATAACGGGTTCTAAAACCAGAGAAAAAAAAAGGCAGAAACGAACGTGAAAATAGTATTATTTATGACATATGGCAGATAAGTAAGAGAACACAAGAAATTTAAAATAATGCTTACAGTTAAAGCAATCAAGTTCCATTTAATTTATTTTAGTAGACTTTATTGCATTCATAAACTATTACCTTTACAATAAATAGACATATTAACTAATATTGTATCAGATATTACTCCCTTTCAAATTAAAGCACAACTGTTCATTGTGAAATTTTATGTCAAAATAAATTACGTTTGTGCATTAAAAATACAAATTGCATAAATATTACCAATTCAACCTATTGAGTTAATGCATACAATCTTATAGTGAATTAATATTAATACTGTGAATAAACAAAAAAGATTTATAAAACAATGTATAATAATGGATAAGTCGCATTGAAAAAAGGCTAATCACAAATGTTAAATCTAATCATCTATGTTACAATCCATGAAATTGATAATCCAACTAGCCATGCTACTTAATATTACATTAGTACTTTTATAGTTTACTGAACGGCTGAATAAAAGAATATTTTCTTTCATAGAAAGATGATGGTCAAAAGTAATGTGTTGGCCGAGTCCATGGCAATCTTGATAAAATTTGTGACAGTTATAGATACCATTGGTAAAGATTCAGTTTATGACATAGATGAATGGAGTCCTAGTGTACAGTCCTTCATTGGTAATGAAGGATTTTTCGAAAATGGTTTACTTTGTGTCAATATTGTTGATTCCACCCATCATGATGAAAAATAGTGAGTCCTGAGTGTATAAATTGCCAAATGCATGTGATGGTGAATTAAATCAATAGCTCTTATTAAGATTCGTATCCGGAAATTTGATTGAATGAAATTTCGTCGACGGAAATTTGATCAAACAGAAATTTGGTCGAATTGTTTTTTTTAGCTTATACGTTAAAATTTTGCATCAAATTTCTTTTTAAACGCATTATTTTGTTTTACTATATAATATAGTGCGTTCAAAAAGAAATTTGACAAAAATTTTAAAGTCTGAACTGAAAAAAAGATTCGACCAATTTTCTGTTCGACCAAATTTCCGTTCTATCAAATTAACGCAGACGAAATTTCTTTCGATCAAATTTCCGGTAACCATTAAGATTATGCTCTTATACAGATTATTTAGAAAATAAATATAAATAAAATTATGAAACTTAGAAAAAATTGACAATGACTTTTAGTAGCTGCCGAGCTGTTCTATCTAAATTTCAAGATGTTGATCGTGTCAATCAGTTAAGTGCTTCTTACATTGGAAAGAAAAGCAATCAATAGGAAAACTATTATGGTTACCCGAAATAAAGTGCTAGCAAACTTACCTGTTTTCCCTAACACAATATATCTGCTACAAACACAAAGTCAGTGAAAAGGTTATGTTGTTATGATCGTCCTTGTGTGCACAAAACAGACTATAACAAGTTCATCGTCTCTCCCACATGTAGACAAAGGAAACTTAATTTCAATATGACCCGGTGACCGACCGGCATTGACCAGTCTGCTGTTTCCAATCCGAAAAATCTATTGGTGCGCGCCGCTTAGTGAAGTACCTACTAATAATATTGAAAAACAGTTTCCCATTCATTAACTTATTTTAAGTATTTTTAAAGATGAACAATAATTAAAATATTTGTGTACCTTTTAATATTAAAATGATAAGAAGAGCTATTTCCGACAACCCAAATTTTTTTGTCAGGGGGAATAACTGGTGATAACCGGCATTTTAAAATACACAGGAAAATTCATAACTTTTAGGGGGAATCGCTATTATTAACAAAATAAAGTTTTTAACAACTGGGAATAAATGAAGCAGTACCACATTACAGCGCTATATTGCCTATAAAAACACTATTTGACATTAGAAAGTAATACGCAGTGTCTACATGTCTGGCGACCGGACGAACAAATTCGAGATTTGTCCGGCGACCAAGTCACATGACGGCAAATAGTCTATCAGAATCAGAAAAAGGGTGTCGGAGATGCATGCGTGCCACCAGTTTACTTCATTTCAACAAATGGGGGGGTGGGGGGTGGAGCAATGGATACTAGAAGGAGGAAATAATGAGAGCGAGAGAGAAAGGATAAAAATAATAGTAATTCCCGATAAATTTGCTAAATGATATAACTTTTATTTTAAACGCAACTGCGTTTGATGCGTAATATTTCCTTTTCAGAAAATCAAATCGTCTCAATATAAGTATGGTGCAAAAAATCTTCAGCTTTAAAGTGGTTGGGACATCAGAATATATTAATATAGTTCATGAGCTTGAAATAAAAAGCGTGCACTGACGTACCATGGGGGGAAAGGGGTGTAGCAAAAATTAAGATTCTTAAATGTACATTATTTATTATGTTTTGTCAAGTATAACTTTAGTAGATGGAAAGTTCACACAAGTTAAAAGCTTATGATACTTTATGTATCTCAGAGCATTTAAAAATATTAACATACTCAATATTTATTCATTATCTAGGGATCGGCTGACTAATATTTAAATTATTTAAAAACGCAATATTGGAATGAATATCATATATATACAATGCAACTATTTTGCCAGCGACCTCGTCACAAGTCATGTCTGCCGGAATAATATCTCCTGCACTATTTTGCCGGTCACCAGACGTGTAGACACTGCCAAAGTAATAAGCTATTTTTAGGTACCGGTACTTGACAGAAATTTTAAATATTGTCCTATGGACATAAATGATAGGCAGTGTCTACACGTCTGGACGTATAGTGCGGGAGATATACGTCCGGCTGGCCTGTCACGTGACGGCCGGACGACTAGTGAAAGATATTCTGCCTGCAGGCATGTCATGTGACCGCCGGACCGCTAGTGGGTGTTATTAATCCGTCAGGTCATGTGACAAGAGGTCGCCGGCAAAATAGTTGCATTGCACATGATACGGTATTCCAATATTTTGTACAATAATTACATATATTAGACAGCTGATCCCTAGATAATAAATAAATACTGAACATGTCAATATATTCATATGCTATGAGATACATAAAGTGTACTGTACTAGTACTACTACTAAGTAGTACTATTGCTATTAGTATTACTATTTGATTCCGACGCTTCAAAAAAAAAATCTGTTATCTTGGTTAAAAACAACATAATATAATAAATATAAAATATACTTTTAATTAAATAATATTAAAAAAAAGTGAAATTCGATCCCGATCCAGTAAATGATCACAAAATACAAAGCCGCTAAGCGCTGGACGTGTAGACACATCGTAAATGATATACCACTTAAAAGGGTTAGCAATAAGCATTGCAAAAATACCAATATCATCTTTATATTTTTTATAGAAATGAAGTTATGAATTTTTTGAACCCCCTTCTTTATCTTTGTAGTTAACTGAAAAAACGTGTGACCAACTTTCCATTATAGATAATAGATTTGGGACACACAGTACAAAAATCACCCATACACAGGCCCTAACCTCACGAATTTTGAATAAGTATGCCTACATCTAAATAGGTACTTTGACAGAAATTTTATATATTGTCCTATTGCCATCAATGATACATCATTTTAAAGGGCTAGTTATAAGCTTTATAAAAAAATCAATTTCATCTTCCTATCTTTTATAGAGTTATAATTTTGTTTTTGAATTTTCTTAACCCCCTTCTTTATCTTTGTATTTAATTTCAAAAACGTGTGACTGGACTTCCAAATTTCTGCCTTATTTTTCCCATAACTTTTTAAAAGATAATGCTCCCAAATTTTCAGGGAACATTTTCAATGCAATATACAACACAATGAACAACAAAACTTGTACATAACATCAAGATTTTGTATAATTTTATTTGAGATTTTATGTTAAAAAAAGTGTGAACAGAAAATTGGGAAACATCATTTATAAAGGAAAAAAAGAAACAAAAAAACTGTTTATTGAATTTTAACTAATTATATTCTTTATTTCTTGTGTTAAATTTTAAATAAATTCCAACATTTATAAAAAGGTAAAGACTCTTTTTTAATATAAATTTGAATGCATGTAGGCCTAATTATAAATAAAAATTACTCAAATAAAATCACCCATAAGACTAATCCAATCATACCGCTATGTGATTAAATTTTAAAAGGTAATGGGGATGTCCTGCATGTCATTTTCTAGTGCTTTACAAACTTCTCTGTCTGGTTTATGAATCCTGCAATCTCTCCATCAACTTTGTCTTCGCGATCTACCTACAAACACCCCCTTCATTGGCATTGGAAGGAATTCCGAGGTAAATAAAAATTTTCCCTTGCACTCGAAAGAAGCCTAGAAATAACCTATAATCATAATAATTAATCTACACAATTTCTGTTTTCTTTTCAATACTATTCAAGTTTTGTGTTTATTCAAAATTCTTATTTTGTGTATGTGTATTTTAATTATTTTATTAGAAATATTAAGTATTTGTCTACTCTATGTATATTTTTTTCTATGTCCTAATAAAATATAATTACCATGAAAATGATGATGTTGAGTCTTATTTATTTATTTATAGTCTATAGCCATCCACAAATAAGATAATAAAATAACTGTACTTTACTACTTAGACCTAATCCTAAGCGTAGGCTTGGCGTAATTTTAGTAATAATAATATATTCTTTAAATTTATATTTATAATAATATTTGATGAATGTCAATAATGATAGAATAACAATTATTGTTATTACTATTATTATTCAAACTAATATTGACTTAATAAAGAAGAATAGATAAAATGCGTAAGCATACACTCACAAAATTTATTAATTTAAATAGATACGAATACTTCGACGACACATATATAACTATTTATGTAAATCAAGGGACAAAACTAGTCCGAAATTCACCCAACTACACAAAGTAAAATTTATAAAAACCCTTTCATGTATTGGATTGTATAAATTATTAATAATATTGAAAAACTGTTTCCCATCCATTAACTTTAACTGATTATTGAAAAACTGTTTCCCATTCATTAACTGATTATTGTTCCACGTATTTGTAAGGATGAAACATGATGAAAAGATTTTTGTACCTTAAATTAAAATGATGAAAAGAACCATTTCCGACAACCCAAAGTTTTTTATCAGGGGGAATAACTTGTGCTAACTGACATTTTCATTTACATGGGCATGACATGGGAAAATTTATAACTTTTAGGGGAATGGCTATTATTAACGAAATAAAGGTATTTATTAACTATTGCGAATAAATGAAGCATTCCCTCATTATAACCACTATTTTACATTAAAAAGTAATAAGCTATTATGTACCTACCAATTCATAAGAATAAATACGTTGCCAGTCCCAAGATACACTGTGCTTTAAAAATAATACCACAGTGTTTGGAAAAATATGCGCTCCACGTCACTGATGACAAAACAATTTATTATTAGAAAACTGTGGTGTGAAACGCAAAATAACGAAGTCCTCCCCCAGCCGAATGTAAAATGGCCACAACAGTTTTTCCGTCATTCTTTTCGGTTGCACGTGAGACTTTCGATGTGCCTAGCCTAATCTAAAATTTTTAATCTTTTTTCTTAACTTAATATTTTCCACAAAAAAATATGAATGAGTCAAATTAGCTATTATTTACCATTAATTTTCAAAAACAAATTTTTTCTAAAAAAAAGTCTCGAATGAACAAACATGTCTGCTTTAAGTTGAAGGTGGAAGTAGAATTTTCTAACAAAATTAACTTCAGTAAAAACATCAGAAACAACACTACCCACTGCACTGTAAATTAAAATGTGGAGGTCACCATTTGGCTATTTCAGACAAGGAGTACCTTGACTTCATGTGCGTGTTTATTGGGAGTCACTTCCCTTTATTTTATTTTTTATAGAGTTACATTTTCATTAATATGACGGTGGCATATTTTTATTGGTTGATTAATTATAATTTTAAAATTTTCATTGGTTGGCTTATCAATATGTTAATGTACTCCGCCAATTTTTTGAAATGAATTTGGATGATGACCAGAATGTGTTTCAATAATTTTTTGATATTGTCGATGAAAAGTGTGTAAAAGTGTATTCCATGAAACTGTAAGTTGGGTTTTCATTATTTCTTTATTTTATAATTAATTTTGGCCATTTTTCTTAGTTTTTTTTTCATTTTCCTAATTTTTAGGTTAGGGAGAGGGTGAAAACGCTGATTCCGATAGGGTCAAAACCCTCTTTAGGGATGAATTTAGGGTTCAGGTTAGGGTGAGGGACAGATTTAGGGTTCAGGTTAGGGATAGATTTAGGGTTTAGGTTAGGGCGAGGGATAGAATTAGGGTTCAGGTTAGGGATAGATTTAGGGTTCAGGTTAGGGTGAGGGATAGATTTAGGGTTCAGGTTAGGGTGAGAGATAGATTTAGGTCATTTTTTAAAAATTTTATTTGTAATTTTAGCAAAAATATGAGTTATTTTATTTTTCCACGGCCGCCATCTTGGTTGCCCCGACCCGTGAACACGTAAAAGTTCGCGGGTCGAGGCAACCAAGATGACTGCCATAGTAAAATGCGAGGTACTCCTTGTGCGAATTTACCCACCATTTTGACAATGAAATCACAATACCTGGTTTTCGGGGTAAATCCCAGAAGACAGTGCCCCATTTTTTACCATGGTAGGTATTTTGAAAGTCACTCGCGCATCGCTTCTGCGCACTAGAAAAATTACGGAAAAACTTTTTGTGGCCATTTAATAATCGCCACTACGGTGACCTCCGATTTATGTGTTTTACGTCACAGTTTACTCATTATAACTTAATTTTGTCATCGATTACGTTTACTGTTTGTCTTCCGGTGACGCTCATACAATTTACCCAATGAGGGGAACCCCCGTTTTTTTTTTCTGAGTCACTTTTTGACTCTTGGTAAGCTATAAATGTCTTAAATACTTCTTTGGAGCATTCATACATGATTGAAACCCAAAGACTCATGTGTATCATGTAATTTGGATTGCTAATAACTTTGAAATAGTCAATTATCCTAGCTCAATTGAATGTTACAGCACTCCACAAAAAAAGGGTCAACCTTCATCACCGGGAGAAAAAAAAATGGCGACCGATTTTTTGTCTTCACCGGGCTGATAGACGCGGCTCTAAATAACATTTAATAATAGTTAAATCCTTTTGTAATCTTTAAACATCTGAATAAATCTAAGTAAATATATAAAACATACCTTAAAAAATCATAGAATTGGATAAGATCATACAAATAAATTGAAATTATGAATATTAAACTGATGGGAACTTGCTTTTTAATTAAAATAATAGAAATGCGAGAACTACCGGTGTCGGTGTCTAAGTCTACTTGCTAAATTAAGCTTAATTACACTTAATGAACCAATACTATTCTGTTACTACAAATGCACTTAAAGGACAAATTTAAGTAATATTTTAAAATTAAATAAGGTATTTAATCATAAATTTTAAATTATTCTTAAGTACTTGTAATGACATGACATAGAATTAGAAAAAAAATATGTCTAATTATAATTAATAATAATAATAAAATAAAAAAGAAACAAGTATTAATTAACAGCAAATTTAAATTATTTAAAAGAAATAAGAAATTGTGTAGTGTAAATTCAGGATGATTTAATATGATAAGATGTTTTTCTAGGCTAATTTCAGATACAAAAGAAAATTTTCTATTGGAGAACTCGGTGGAATTTCTTCCAAGGAGGCCCGTTTGAATGTAGAGAAACAATTATTTTGATTAATTTTTATTTATAATTACATTCGATTTTAGAGAAAAAGACTACTTACTTACTTACCTTTTTATAAATATAAGAATTGATTTAAAATTGAAGAAAAGCATATAATTCGTTCAAATTCAACAAACAAGTACCGGTAATTATTTTTTTTATCAGCAATAGATTTTCCAATTTTTCTGTTCACATTTTGCTTAACATACCCTCAAATAATTTGTTTCAAAATACAAAGTCTTGATGTCATTTAAAAGCTTTGTTGTTCATTGTGTTTAATATTGCATCGAGAATGTCTCCTGAAAATATGGTAGCATTATCTTGTAAAATAAAAAAGTTTTGGGCAAATAAGTCAGAAATTTGGTTAGTAAAATACAAAGATGAAGGGGGTTACAAAAATTCACTACAAAATTCATAACTTCAATTCTATAAAAGATAGAAAGATGAAATTGGTATTTTTACAAAGCTTATAGTTAGCCCTTCAATATGATATATCATTTATGACAATATTGAAAATTTCTGTCAAAGTACCTAACCATGGCCATCATCTTGGTTGACGCGACCCGTACAATTAAGAATAAAACGTTAAAAAATAATGATAAAAGGCTAATTCAGACTATTGGTGCCATTAGGCTTAGGGATACATTTAGGGTTCAGGTTAGGGATACATTTAGGGCTTAGGGTTCAGGTTAGGTTTAGCGACAGTGAATTACAAAAGTTCACTGCAAGTTCGTGGCAACAACAATGTGATGTGTGACTGTGTCATGGTACCAATTCAATTGAGACAATTGTCTGAATTTACCTGAAAAAATGTCCTTAAATGTATCGCTAAGCCTAAACTTAAACCAACCTGAACCCTAAAATGGTATTGCAATGTAGTCGTTTAATCCAAATAGTTTCGAACTTAATATTAAATCTATTTGAAACTTACTATCTCTTTCAACACTTTCAATCAGCAACAATGAGATGTCAACTACGACTACGACGTCAGCGTGAGTTAGCCTGGAAAATCGTGTCTGGAATGAATTACTTTTTACTACTTTTACCGTTTAAATAGAAAACAAAATAATGTGATTCCGGTTTGAATTGCTATTTAAACAGTAAATCTTTTATTAATTCTGTTAAAAGTTAAGTGCGGAGCGTATGATAAATCTTTCCAAATGTATTATAAAACACGTCGGTCTGGAGTTCAACAAAAAACAGTGCCCACTCTCTCTTTCTACTACACCGAAAACCTATTCGCTCTCTCTCCACTGCACCAGTTGTTGTTTTACAGAATTAATAAAAACAATTACCGTTTAAATAGCTTTTTGCAACAACATTATTGGATTTTTAAATAAAGTATTTCAAAAAGATGGATCAAAAAGAGGCAGTTACAAAAGACCTTTTGCTCCATCTGATTTGTTTTAAGGCTGCTCCTATTGGTACACGGGTACCAGAATTGAGAGGTTGGGATTAAAAAATGATTTAAAATATTATTGTTGGGTTTGTAAGACAAAATGAGGTATGAAATGAAAAATACACCTCTTGATTTTAAAATAATCAAACATTTTCTGGGGAGCAGACCCCCCCCCTCCCTGCGATCAAGATTCATCAGCGCCCTGAATATCCGCCCTCCTTCCCGATGAAAATGATCGCTGATTTTGGTATCAATAGACACACTTCCTAGTGGCGCATCTATTACTACCGCCATGGGCGGGCAAATATTTTTGCCGTCCTCCCTTTCACGATACAAACTCAGCAGTTTTCCGAAAATGCCACACCTGCATATAAAGAAAAAGTGACACCTCGCTGGACCCGCCTTATCTCAACGCCACTTGCAAGTGCGTATCTATAGTGTTTGGTGTGATGGGGCAAGATTTATTTTTACGCCCCCCCCCCCTTCACCCTGAAACTGATTATTTTCAACCATTAAATATTATCAAAGACCACCCCCTCCGCTAGTCTGGCGTCCGAGACATATGTTCCCATCTGCCACCATTTAGCTACGCCTCTGGCCACTGGCAAATGACAAATCACCCCCCAATAAAAAATTATGTCGTCCCCCCCCCCCCCCGGGAAAAAAATGTTTGGGTCTGAGATATTTTTGGGATGTAAAGTGGATATTCTCTCACTTATATTTTAATGCAATGTGTGGGGAGGACTAAACCAAAAAGTGACAAAGGAGGCCTC
The DNA here is from genome assembly GCA_964017045.1 of Omphiscola glabra. NCBI lineage: Eukaryota > Metazoa > Mollusca > Gastropoda > Lymnaeidae > Omphiscola > Omphiscola glabra. The sequence continues at coordinate 10,010,001 of OZ024811.1, read as the reverse complement.
GAAAAGTTCAGCGACTTCTGTGCTTTCGCTATGCATACATATATATATATCTTTTACATAGATAATTAATGAATTTTTTTAAGATGGTGTGGGGGAGGGGAAGTTCCATATATAAGAATGAACTATGCTGATTCTTAAAAACAATCATAATTATTTTCTATAATTTTACGCGTTACAAAACTTATAATGTATTTCCCCTTCTTAAAAGTAAAATTAATTAATAAATGTAATTGATTGCTCTTTAAATTCGTAATAAAACACACACAAATTAGCTTTGCAACTTAAATATTTTAAAAGATTTTTACTTTTTTAAATTCCAAAAATATACTTTTGTTAATTTTATACAGTTATAAAATCTTAACCTTTAAATATACTTTAAATGCCGTTTAATTCAATCAGTGCAGCGAAACTCCATAGCCCAGTAGTATTCTCTAATCTACTTATAACTCACTCATATAAGAACAAACAATATGGAGTGTAAATATGTTAGTTTGGTAATGTAAGGGACTATATTAATTTTATTTAAATCTGGGGGTTGTGGGGAGGTGGGTGTTGGTCATTTTTCCCCAGGCAGCACAAGATACGTCACAATATAAAGGAATGAATTTGATACAAAAATAACTTCTTAGGTAAGTACTTATTGGAGGTAGGAAATAGGATGTGTACATTTTTAAGTGGATGACAATATAATATTTAAATCCTATGGTATTACACTTGTAAAAAAAGAGATGTTATTACACACAATTTTACCAATTAAGAAAATCAAATGCGTTAACAAAACGTGGCAAAATTTATATAAATATATTCATGAATATAAAAACCAAATCATTTAACACATTGAAAATTTAATTTTTTAAAAAGGGTAAGGGTTAATACTTTCTTTTAAAAAATGAATTTTGTTTTTAATCTGCGTCAAGAAAAGTGTGTGTGTATATTTTTATGAGATTAACAATACAAAAAAAGACACCCAAGTCTGTTATTGACGTGAAAAACGGTTGCGAGATTCTTCTTCAGATAAAAGAATTTATTTTCTTTTACGAGTTTTTGATATTGTATAATTTAAAAAAAACCAAGGCAAAATTTTTGATGTAGATATCAATGTATCAAATTCCTTTCATGTAAAATATATTTATATAATCATATATAGTTTTGTTGTAAATTTAAGATTATGTGTTTGTGTATATTTTTATGAGATTAACAATACAAAAAAAGACACCCAAGTCTGTTATTGACGTGAAAAACGGTTGCGAGATTCTTCTTCAGATAAAAGAATTTATTTTCTTTTACGAGTTTTTGATATTGTATAATTTAAAAAAAACCAAGGCAAAATTTTTGATGTAGATATCAATGTATCAAATTCCTTTCATGTAAAATATATTTATATCATATATAGTTTTGTTGTAAATTTAAGATTATGTGTTTTAAAATTTTTAGAGAAAACTAGTTGTAATTCAAAGGCACAAAAAGGGGTAAATCTAAAGTATTTCTGTAGCGTAGAAATAGTCTCCCAATTAATTTATTTAGTGACGAAATTGATATAATTAGTGATAATTTAAATTCGGCCATTTAAGGTAATGTTTAGAGTGAAAATATTAGCTTAAGGGCCGAGACAGGGAATAGGGTAGGCGTATAATATATAGCAGATAAATACTTCTGAAAACTTAATGATGTTAGAAACGTAAATATTTGCATAGATACTTCATGTTAAAGTTTCGAATTGTGATGAGTTTATGCAATAGCAGGTAGAAATTATCGCAAAATCGGGTCATTTATTCTAGTATTTAATATCCTCATCGAAATGTGCAAAAATGACTTTTCAATGTAATTATTTTTCGAATAAGAAAAATTCTACAACTAAATGTATTACTATAACTATAGTAAGTTTACGTTGATAGAAGGGCGCCCACGGGGCTCATTTCATAAGTGTACAAATCAGTCTAATAAATATCAAATTAATTTAAAATGTAAAAGTTGTCAAATTAAAATCGGTTTAAAAATGTCAAAAATATACCTCTTTTAAATAATCGAACCTTCTGGAATATTCTTGATTGGATATTACTTAGTTTTAAATCCACCGATATTTCAACACTGACAATAAAGAGTATTGCTTCAAAGCTAGGCTTTTATAGATCAATTCACACATAACCTATAGTGTTGGCTAAGCCCATCGCTATTTATATAGCTTATGTAAGGAAAAATGAAATGGGACCACAGGCCCCTGAGGAATGGAAATTTAGAGTTCAATACCGTTCGGTATTTGAATATGGATAATCGAGTGTATGTGTTCTAAGTTTGGTCAAGATCCATCTATTCATGTAGGAGTATTAAGCCTAGGGGCTGTCCATTAATTATGTCAACAAATTTTTGGCAATTTTTACCCCCCCCCCCCCTTTGTCAACAACTTGTCAAACTTCCTGAGACACCCCCTATAAAATTACGTCAACATTTGATTATCCCCCCCCCCCCAAAATAAAGATAAAATGGGGGAAAAAAAACAATATTTTAAATAGACTAGTCTACAACTACAACAAAAAAAGTGAATAAAAGTAAAATGTTTAGAAAAAAATCGTTTAATAAATTTTAAATTATGAAATTAAAGTTATTAAAAAAAAGTAACATTGTTGACGTCAACTTTTCTTGACCTCCCCCCCTCCCCCTTGTCAACAATTGTCAAAAAATTTCAGACCCCCCTCCCCCCTATTTTGTTGACATAATTTTTGGACAGCCCCTTATTGATATTTATATTGCTTCTGTAAGGGAAAAAGAAATGGGGTTCTAGGCATCTAGAATTTCAATTTAAATGTACTATAGCTAAAGAAATGCACTTAGTTGTATAATTTTTCGTATTCGAAGAATAATTACCGGTAGGCTACTTAGAAAAGAAAGTTTTTACACAGTTCAAGGAGGATAATACATTTCATCTACGATGTTCAATTATTGAATCAATAAAGTTCTATTGGTCAATATGCTTAATACTCCTATATTAATGGATGGATCTTGACCAAATTTGGTACATATACCCATCATTATCCGGAATGAAGTCTTAAAATTGTATGATTTTTTATAACATTCCGTTGGGGCCAGGGGACCCAAATTTTTTTTTCTTATATGAGCTATACAAAAACTATTTACAACAAGTACTCCTACATGAGTAGATGGATCTTGACCAAACTTAGTACACACATACTTTATTATCCATATTCAATTACAGAATGGCACTGAACTTATAATATCAATTTCTCTGGGCCCTGGGGCCCCATTTAATTTTTCCTGATATAAGCTATATATAAATTTCAATAGGCTTAGACCGATACCCCACCGGTATCGGGATCCGACAGCTATCATTATCCCACTGGTATCTGGATACCACCGGGATCGGAATACCGACGAGATTGGGATCATTTTGGAATTGGGATATAGAGGGATCAGAATCCCACCGGTCAACGGTATACTAACAGGAGCCCACAGGGATCGGAGTAATTATAAGGCTGTAGACTAATGAAGTTCCTTCGTTCCGAATTCTATCCCGGCAAATTGCCTGGTATATCCGCTAGTCATATCATATATATCATATATCATATATATATATAAAAGTGAAAATTTGTTTGTGGGTTTGTTTGTTTGTTTGTGGGTCTGTTCCACAAAGGCTTTTACACGGATTGATGGATCTTGACCAAACTTGGCACATGTATCCATCATTATCCAGAAGGAACTCTTAAGGGGTTGAGAACTTTAAATAACATTTCGTGTGGGGCCGGGGGCCCCGAATTCGTTTTTTTCTTATATGAGCTTTATAAATATCAATAGGCTTAATACTCCTACACTAATGGATGGATCTTGACTGAACTTAGTTCACATACACTTGATTATCCATACTCAAATACTAAAGGGTACCGAACTCATAATATCCATTCCTGGGGGGCCGGGGGCCCCATTTCATTTTTCCTTATATAAGCTATATAAATATTAATAGGCTCTGAAAACACTTTTAGGTTCTATGTGATTTGATGGATATAAGCCTAGGGTGGTAGCGATGCACTTCACTGTCCGTACTGAAACACCAGGGGATTTAAAACTATTAATATCCAATCTAGAATTTTCCAGAAAGTTCGATAACTTTAAAGCGTTACATCTATGGCATTATTCAATAGATTTTAATGGGACAAATTTAAAATTTTAACTTCATAACTTACCCGAATGATTTTTATAGGGCCCCATCTCAGGCAAAACTAATTCGGTACAATTATGGAATGCGCCCCCGGGGCCCCTCTTTTAACTTAAATTTACTATAGTTATAGAAATGCATTTAGTTGTATAATTTTTCAAGTTTAAAAAATAATTACTTAAACAAGACAGTTTTTACACAGTTCGAGGAGGATAATACATTTAATCTAGAATGTTCCAGAAAGTTCTATTGGTCAATAGGCTTAATACTCCTAGATTAATGGATGGATCTTGACCAAATTTGGTACACATATCCATCATTATCCGGGAGGAACTCTTAAGGGGTTATGAACTTTATACGATATTCCGTTTGGGGCCGGGGCCCCGAAATTAATTTTTATTTATATGAGCTATATAAATAAAATAACCAACAAATACTCCTATTTGAGTAGATGGATCTTGACCAAACTTAGTACGCAAACACTTTATTATCCATATTTAAATAACGTAGGGTACTGATGTTATAAGGGATGACGTATTTTGAGACACACTTTGCCCGCCTTCCACGTGCATGACCTCTTTCAAGTCGGTCCCGTGTTGGGGCGGCTAGAAAAAATATCCCTTTGATGATACTTTTGTTTACTATCATCCGTTTCTGTGGAACATGATAGAACAATCTAGAAAATGTGGGAAACAGTAAGACTGTGTGTTCCATTTCCAGAATGATCATCTGAAACTGCCTATAAAAAGGGCTGACCGATAGAGAGGGAGAGATTTTCCTTTCCTTGATTACGAGGCATGCAATGTGTCATTATACTTTGTTGTGTGTAGAGATTTTTATTTCCTCATACAATTTTGTGCTCATTGTATTTTGATATACAGTACCGGTACCAGCAAAATCTGTAAGTTTATAATTTTAATTATATTTCTCTTGCTGTTATTATTTAATTGAAGTTCACAAATTAAAAAGTTATTAATTGTAATTAGCTCTGGCCTTAATTGTCGTTTTATTTGTTATTATTTTTAACCTTTGGTATCGTCCTTTATTATGGACTGTTTTTAGAACGAGCCCTAGACAGAACAACAGAGATTAAATTCTCCATCTATAACGGTCCGTAATACTGAACTTATAATATCCATTTCTTTGGGGCTGGGGGCCCCATTCAATTTTTCCTTATATAAGCTCTATATAAATATCAATAAGCTTAGACCGGTACCCCACCGGTATCGGGATCCGACAGCTATCGTTATCCCACTGGTATCGAGATACCTCAGGGATCGGAATACCGATGGGATTGGGATCATACTGGAATTGGGATCAAAAGGGATCAGAATCCCATCGGGAAACGATAAATTAACGGGAGCGGGATGGAACGGGATCCTACAGAGAACTGTATCCTAGCGGGATCTGTAGGTCACCGGGATCGGGGGTCCTAATGCAATCCCGGGCCACGCCGGGTATACCGGCTAGTATATATATAAAAGTGAAAATGTGTGGGTTTGTTTGTGGGTCTGTTCCACAAAAACTTTTACACGGATTGATGGATCTTGACCAAACTTGGCACATATATCCATCCTTTTCCAGAAGGAACTCTCAAGGGGTTGAGAACTTTTAATAACATTTCGTGTGGGGCCGGGGGCCCCGAATTCGTATTTTTCTTATATGAGCTTTATAAATATCAATAGGCTTAATACTCCTACACTAATGGATGGATCTTGACTGAACTTAGTTCACATACACTTGATTATCCATACTCAAATACTAAAGGGTACCGAACTCATAATATCCATTCCTGGGGGGCCGGGGGCCCCATTTCATTTTTCCTTATATAAGCTATATAAATATTAATAGGCTCTGAAAACACTTTTAGGTTCTATGTGATTTGATGGATATAAGCCTAGGGTGGTAGCGATGCACTTCACTGTCCGTACTGAAACACCAGGGGATTTAAAACTATTACTATCCAATCTAGAATTTTCCAGAAAGTTCGATAACTTTAAAGCGTTACATCTATGGCATTATTCAATAGATTTTAATGGGACACATTTAAACTTTTAACTTCATAACTTACCCGAATGATTTTTATAGGGCCCCATCTCAGGCAAAACTAATTCGGTACAATTATGGAATGGGCCCCCGGGGCCCCTCTTTTAACTTAAATTTACTATAGTTATAGAAATGCATTTAGTTGTATAATTTTTCAAGTTTAAAAAATAATTACTTAAACAAGACAGTTTTTACACAGTTCGAGGAGGATAATACATTACTCTAGAATGTTCCAGAAAGTTCTATTGGTCAATAGGCTTAATACTCCTAGATTAATGGATGGATCTTGACCAAATTTGGTACACATATCCATCATTATCCGGGAGGAACTCTTAAGGGGTTATGAACTTTATACGATATTCCGTTTGGGGCCGGGGCCCCGAAATTAATTTTTATTTATATGAGCTATATAAATAAAATAACCAACAAATACTCCTATTTGAGTAGATGGATCTTGACCAAACTTAGTACGCAAACACTTTATTATCCATATTTAAATAACGTAGGGTACTGATGTTATAAGGGATGACGTATTTTGAGACACACTTTGCCCGCCTTCCACGTGCATGACCTCTTTCAAGTCGGTCCCGTGTTGGGGCGGCTAGAAAAAATATCCCTTTGATGATACTTTTGTTTACTATCATCCGTTTCTGTGGAACATGATAGAACAATCTAGAAAATGTGGGAAACAGTAAGACTGTGTGTTCCATTTCCAGAATGATCATCTGAAACTGCCTATAAAAAGGGCTGACCGATAGAGAGGGAGAGATTTTCCTTTCCTTGATTACGAGGCATGCAATGTGTCATTATACTTTGTTGTGTGTAGAGATTTTTATTTCCTCATACAATTTTGTGCTCATTGTATTTTGATATACAGTACCGGTACCAGCAAATCTGTAAGTTTATAATTTTAATTATATTTCTCTTGCTGTTATTATTTAATTGAAGTTCACAAATTAAAAAGTTATTAATTGTAATTAGCTCTGGCCTTAATTGTCGTTTTATTTGTTATTATTTTTAACCTTTGGTATCGTCCTTTATTATGGACTGTTTTTAGAACGAGCCCTAGACAGAACAACAGAGATTAAATTCTCCATCTATAACGGTCCGTAATACTGAACTTATAATATCCATTTCTTTGGGGCTGGGGGCCCCATTCAATTTTTCCTTATATAAGCTCTATATAAATATCAATAAGCTTAGACCGGTACCCCACCGGTATCTGGATCCGACAGCTATCGTTATCCCACTGGTATCGAGATACCTCAGGGATCGGAATACCGATGGGATTGGGATCATACTGGAATTGGGATCAAAAGGGATCAGAATCCCATCGGGAAACGATAAATTAACGGGAGCGGGATGGAACGGGATCCTACAGAGAACTGTATCCTAGCGGGATCTGTAGGTCACCGGGATCGGGGGTCCTAATGCAATCCCGGGCCACGCCGGGTATACCGGCTAGTATATATATAAAAGTGAAAATGTGTGGGTTTGTTTGTGGGTCTGTTCCACAAAAACTTTTACACGGATTGATGGATCTTGACCAAACTTGGCACATATATCCATCCTTTTCCAGAAGGAACTCTCAAGGGGTTGAGAACTTTTAATAACATTTCGTGTGGGGCCGGGGGCCCCGAATTCGTATTTTTCTTATATGAGCTTTATAAATATCAATAGGCTTAATACTCCTACACTAATGGATGGATCTTGACTGAACTTAGTTCACATACACTTGATTATCCATACTCAAATACTAAAGGGTACCGAACTCATAATATCCATTCCTGGGGGGCCGGGGGCCCCATTTCATTTTTCCTTATATAAGCTATATAAATATTAATAGGCTCTGAAAACACTTTTAGGTTCTATGTGATTTGATGGATATAAGCCTAGGGTGGTAGCGATGCACTTCACTGTCCGTACTGAAACACCAGGGGATTTAAAACTATTACTATCCAATCTAGAATTTTCCAGAAAGTTCGATAACTTTAAAGCGTTACATCTATGGCATTATTCAATAGATTTTAATGGGACACATTTAAACTTTTAACTTCATAACTTACCCGAATGATTTTTATAGGGCCCCATCTCAGGCAAAACTAATTCGGTACAATTATGGAATGGGCCCCCGGGGCCCCTCTTTTAACTTAAATTTACTATAGTTATAGAAATGCATTTAGTTGTATAATTTTTCAAGTTTAAAAAATAATTACTTAAACAAGACAGTTTTTACACAGTTCGAGGAGGATAATACATTACTCTAGAATGTTCCAGAAAGTTCTATTGGTCAATAGGCTTAATACTCCTAGATTAATGGATGGATCTTGACCAAATTTGGTACACATATCCATCATTATCCGGGAGGAACTCTTAAGGGGTTATGAACTTTATACGATATTCCGTTTGGGGCCGCGGCCCCGAAATTAATTTTTATTTATATGAGCTATATAAATAAAATAACCAACAAATACTCCTATTTGAGTAGATGGATCTTGACCAAACTTAGTACGCAAACACTTTATTATCCATATTTAAATAACGTAGGGTACTGATGTTATAAGGGATGACGTATTTTGAGACACACTTTGCCCGCCTTCCACGTGCATGACCTCTTTCAAGTCGGTCCCTTGTTGGGGCGGCTAGAAAAAATATCCCTTTGATGATACTTTTGTTTACTATCATCCGTTTCTGTGGAACATGATAGAACAATCTAGAAAATGTGGGAAACAGTAAGACTGTGTGTTCCATTTCCAGAATGATCATCTGAAACTGCCTATAAAAAGGGCTGACCGATAGAGAGGGAGAGATTTTCCTTTCCTTGATTACGAGGCATGCAATGTGTCATTATACTTTGTTGTGTGTAGAGATTTTTATTTCCTCGTACAATTTTGTGCTCATTGTATTTTGATATACAGTACCGGTACCAGCAAATCTGTAAGTTTATAATTTTAATTATATTTCTCTTGCTGTTATTATTTAATTGAAGTTCACAAATTAAAAAGTTATTAATTGTAATTAGCTCTGGCCTTAATTGTCGTTTTATTTGTTATTATTTTTAACCTTTGGTATCGTCCTTTATTATGGACTGTTTTTAGAACGAGCCCTAGACAGAACAACAGAGATTAAATTCTCCATCTATAACGGTCCGTAATACTGAACTTATAATATCCATTTCTTTGGGGCTGGGGGCCCCATTCAATTTTTCCTTATATAAGCTCTATATAAATATCAATAGGCTTAGACCGGTACCCCACCGGTATCGGGATCCGACAGCTATCGTTATCCCACTGGTATCGAGATACCTCAGGGATCGGAATACCGATGGGATTGGGATCATACTGGAATTGGGATCAAAAGGGATCAGAATCCCATCGGGAAACGATAAATTAACGGGAGCGGGATGGAACGGGATCCTACAGAGAACTGTATCCTAGCGGGATCTGTAGGTCACCGGGATCGGGGGTCCTAATGCAATCCCGGGCCACGCCGGGTATACCGGCTAGTATATATATAAAAGTGAAAATGTGTGGGTTTGTTTGTGGGTCTGTTCCACAAAAACTTTTACACGGATTGATGGATCTTGACCAAACTTGGCACATATATCCATCCTTTTCCAGAAGGAACTCTCAAGGGGTTGAGAACTTTTAATAACATTTCGTGTGGGGCCGGGGGCCCCGAATTCGTATTTTTCTTATATGAGCTTTATAAATATCAATAGGCTTAATACTCCTACACTAATGGATGGATCTTGACTGAACTTAGTTCACATACACTTGATTATCCATACTCAAATACTAAAGGGTACCGAACTCATAATATCCATTCCTGGGGGGCCGGGGGCCCCATTTCATTTTTCCTTATATAAGCTATATAAATATTAATAGGCTCTGAAAACACTTTTAGGTTCTATGTGATTTGATGGATATAAGCCTAGGGTGGTAGCGATGCACTTCACTGTCCGTACTGAAACACCAGGGGATTTAAAACTATTACTATCCAATCTAGAATTTTCCAGAAAGTTCGATAACTTTAAAGCGTTACATCTATGGCATTATTCAATAGATTTTAATGGGACACATTTAAACTTTTAACTTCATAACTTACCCGAATGATTTTTATAGGGCCCCATCTCAGGCAAAACTAATTCGGTACAATTATGGAATGGGCCCCCGGGGCCCCTCTTTTAACTTAAATTTACTATAGTTATAGAAATGCATTTAGTTGTATAATTTTTCAAGTTTAAAAAATAATTACTTAAACAAGACAGTTTTTACACAGTTCGAGGAGGATAATACATTACTCTAGAATGTTCCAGAAAGTTCTATTGGTCAATAGGCTTAATACTCCTAGATTAATGGATGGATCTTGACCAAATTTGGTACACATATCCATCATTATCCGGGAGGAACTCTTAAGGGGTTATGAACTTTATACGATATTCCGTTTGGGGCCGGGGCCCCGAAATTAATTTTTATTTATATGAGCTATATAAATAAAATAACCAACAAATACTCCTATTTGAGTAGATGGATCTTGACCAAACTTAGTACGCAAACACTTTATTATCCATATTTAAATAACGTAGGGTACTGATGTTATAAGGGATGACGTATTTTGAGACACACTTTGCCCGCCTTCCACGTGCATGACCTCTTTCAAGTCGGTCCCGTGTTGGGGCGGCTAGAAAAAATATCCCTTTGATGATACTTTTGTTTACTATCATCCGTTTCTGTGGAACATGATAGAACAATCTAGAAAATGTGGGAAACAGTAAGACTGTGTGTTCCATTTCCAGAATGATCATCTGAAACTGCCTATAAAAAGGGCTGACCGATAGAGAGGGAGAGATTTTCCTTTCCTTGATTACGAGGCATGCAATGTGTCATTATACTTTGTTGTGTGTAGAGATTTTTATTTCCTCATACAATTTTGTGCTCATTGTATTTTGATATACAGTACCGGTACCAGCAAATCTGTAAGTTTATAATTTTAATTATATTTCTCTTGCTGTTATTATTTAATTGAAGTTCACAAATTAAAAAGTTATTAATTGTAATTAGCTCTGGCCTTAATTGTCGTTTTATTTGTTATTATTTTTAACCTTTGGTATCGTCCTTTATTATGGACTGTTTTTAGAACGAGCCCTAGACAGAACAACAGAGATTAAATTCTCCATCTATAACGGTCCGTAATACTGAACTTATAATATCCATTTCTTTGGGGCTGGGGGCCCCATTCAATTTTTCCTTATATAAGCTCTATATAAATATCAATAAGCTTAGACCGGTACCCCACCGGTATCGGGATCCGACAGCTATCGTTATCCCACTGGTATCGAGATACCTCAGGGATCGGAATACCGATGGGATTGGGATCATACTGGAATTGGGATCAAAAGGGATCAGAATCCCATCGGGAAACGATAAATTAACGGGAGCGGGATGGAACGGGATCCTACAGAGAACTGTATCCTAGCGGGATCTGTAGGTCACCGGGATCGGGGGTCCTAATGCAATCCCGGGCCACGCCGGGTATACCGGCTAGTATATATATAAAAGTGAAAATGTGTGGGTTTGTTTGTGGGTCTGTTCCACAAAAACTTTTACACGGATTGATGGATCTTGACCAAACTTGGCACATATATCCATCCTTTTCCAGAAGGAACTCTCAAGGGGTTGAGAACTTTTAATAACATTTCGTGTGGGGCCGGGGGCCCCGAATTCGTATTTTTCTTATATGAGCTTTATAAATATCAATAGGCTTAATACTCCTACACTAATGGATGGATCTTGACTGAACTTAGTTCACATACACTTGATTATCCATACTCAAATACTAAAGGGTACCGAACTCATAATATCCATTCCTGGGGGGCCGGGGGCCCCATTTCATTTTTCCTTATATAAGCTATATAAATATTAATAGGCTCTGAAAACACTTTTAGGTTCTATGTGATTTGATGGATATAAGCCTAGGGTGGTAGCGATGCACTTCACTGTCCGTACTGAAACACCAGGGGATTTAAAACTATTACTATCCAATCTAGAATTTTCCAGAAAGTTCGATAACTTTAAAGCGTTACATCTATGGCATTATTCAATAGATTTTAATGGGACACATTTAAACTTTTAACTTCATAACTTACCCGAATGATTTTTATAGGGCCCCATCTCAGGCAAAACTAATTCGGTACAATTATGGAATGGGCCCCCGGGGCCCCTCTTTTAACTTAAATTTACTATAGTTATAGAAATGCATTTAGTTGTATAATTTTTCAAGTTTAAAAAATAATTACTTAAACAAGACAGTTTTTACACAGTTCGAGGAGGATAATACATTACTCTAGAATGTTCCAGAAAGTTCTATTGGTCAATAGGCTTAATACTCCTAGATTAATGGATGGATCTTGACCAAATTTGGTACACATATCCATCATTATCCGGGAGGAACTCTTAAGGGGTTATGAACTTTATACGATATTCCGTTTGGGGCCGCGGCCCCGAAATTAATTTTTATTTATATGAGCTATATAAATAAAATAACCAACAAATACTCCTATTTGAGTAGATGGATCTTGACCAAACTTAGTACGCAAACACTTTATTATCCATATTTAAATAACGTAGGGTACTGATGTTATAAGGGATGACGTATTTTGAGACACACTTTGCCCGCCTTCCACGTGCATGACCTCTTTCAAGTCGGTCCCTTGTTGGGGCGGCTAGAAAAAATATCCCTTTGATGATACTTTTGTTTACTATCATCCGTTTCTGTGGAACATGATAGAACAATCTAGAAAATGTGGGAAACAGTAAGACTGTGTGTTCCATTTCCAGAATGATCATCTGAAACTGCCTATAAAAAGGGCTGACCGATAGAGAGGGAGAGATTTTCCTTTCCTTGATTACGAGGCATGCAATGTGTCATTATACTTTGTTGTGTGTAGAGATTTTTATTTCCTCGTACAATTTTGTGCTCATTGTATTTTGATATACAGTACCGGTACCAGCAAATCTGTAAGTTTATAATTTTAATTATATTTCTCTTGCTGTTATTATTTAATTGAAGTTCACAAATTAAAAAGTTATTAATTGTAATTAGCTCTGGCCTTAATTGTCGTTTTATTTGTTATTATTTTTAACCTTTGGTATCGTCCTTTATTATGGACTGTTTTTAGAACGAGCCCTAGACAGAACAACAGAGATTAAATTCTCCATCTATAACGGTCCGTAATACTGAACTTATAATATCCATTTCTTTGGGGCTGGGGGCCCCATTCAATTTTTCCTTATATAAGCTCTATATAAATATCAATAGGCTTAGACCGGTACCCCACCGGTATCGGGATCCGACAGCTATCGTTATCCCACTGGTATCGAGATACCTCAGGGATCGGAATACCGATGGGATTGGGATCATACTGGAATTGGGATCAAAAGGGATCAGAATCCCATCGGGAAACGATAAATTAACGGGAGCGGGATGGAACGGGATCCTACAGAGAACTGTATCCTAGCGGGATCTGTAGGTCACCGGGATCGGGGGTCCTAATGCAATCCCGGGCCACGCCGGGTATACCGGCTAGTATATATATAAAAGTGAAAATGTGTGGGTTTGTTTGTGGGTCTGTTCCACAAAAACTTTTACACGGATTGATGGATCTTGACCAAACTTGGCACATATATCCATCCTTTTCCAGAAGGAACTCTCAAGGGGTTGAGAACTTTTAATAACATTTCGTGTGGGGCCGGGGGCCCCGAATTCGTTTTTTTCTTATATGAGCTTTATAAATATCAATACGCTTAGTACTCCTACATCAATGGATGGATCTTGACCAAACTTAGTACACTTACACTTGATTATCCATATTCAAGTACTAAAGGATACCGAACTCCTAATATCCATTCCTTTGAGGCCGGGGGCCCCATTTCATTTTTCCTTATATAAGCTATATAAATATTAATAGGCTCTGAAAACACTTTTAGGTTCTATGTGATTTGATGGATATAAGCCTAGGGTGGTAGCGATGCACTTCACTGTCCGTACTGAAACACCAGGGGATTTAAAACTATTAATATCCAATCTAGAATTTTCCAGAAAGTTCGATAACTTTAAAGCGTTACATCTATGGCATTATTCAATAGATTTTAATGGGACAAATTTAAACTTTTAACTTCATAACTTACCCGAATGATTTTTATAGGGCCCCATCTCAGGCAAAACTAATTCGGTACAATTATGGAATGGGCCCCCGGGGCCCCTCTTTTAACTTAAATTTACTATAGTTATAGAAATGCATTTAGTTGTATAATTTTTCAAGTTTAAAAAATAATTACTTAAACAAGACAGTTTTTACACAGTTCGAGGAGGATAATACATTTAATCTAGAATGTTCCAGAAAGTTCCATAGCTTTAAACGCAATATCTATGTCACAATCAAATCGGGATCCTATCGGGAAATGGGATAACATTGGAAAGGAGGAACCCTATATGGAACGGGATCCCACAGAGAACAGTATCCTAACGGGATCTGTAGGTCACCGGGATCGTGGTCCTAATGCTATCCCGGGCCACGCCGGGTATATCGGCTAGTAAGCTATATAAATATCAGTCGGCTTAGACCGGTACCCCACCGGTATCGGATCCGACAGCTATCGTTATGCCAATGGTATCGAGATATCACCGGGATCGGAATACCGACGGGACTGGGATCATACCGAAATTGGGATCCACAGGGATCAGAATCCCACCGGGAAACGGAATACTAACGGGAGCGGGATACCGACGGGATTGGGAACCCACCGGGATCGGAACAATTATTAGGCTGTAGACTGTTGAAGTTCCTTCGTTCCGAATGCTATCCCGGCAAATTTGCTGGGTATATTCGCTAGTAATACATCATTTATCCAGCTGACTGCATAAGTTCTACTGAGATTTAAACATTTCCGAAATGGAAATACTTTTTAAAACATCTTTTTTTTTCTCTATGATTTTCTCACATTCTCGGGTCCAACATAACAGCTGGTCACACAAAGTCACATCATAAACTCTTACATCCTATGCCATCAATAAAATCGCTAATTCTTAATTTCCTTCACAGCCATAATCTCTTGCATGGGTCTCAACCATAAACCATTACATTGGGTCACAGCAATTAATTCTTAAATTGGGTCACAGCAATAAACTCGAATATTCACGTACTGCCGTAACTTGTAAAGTTATTGACAAAGAAGTCCTTTTATTTTTACCAACAACGAAAGGCTTGTAAATTTATTGACAACGAAGGCCTTGTACATTTAGTGACAACGTAGGCCTTGTAGATTTCATGACAACGATGATCTTGTAAATTTATTGACAATGATTGTCTTGTACGTTTATTGATAATAATGTCACATCCTCTTGGGCTGAGACTTAGTCTCTTAGAGCCCTGGCGATTACTTTGGCGGCTTGCCGCATCTGGTGGGCGTCGTCGTAGATCAAATCTTCAAGGCAGGTCTCTGGGTCACGACCCTCGGCCCCCATGCCTCCACCGGGGCAAGCGACCACCAAGTAAGCCACTGTCTCTACTGCCTGTGCGCAAAATCGGCAGTTTAGTTCCCTTCTGTCGTCAAGTCTGTGGAGGTAGCTATGCGTCGCGCAGTGGCCTGTACTCATCTGGGTGATGAGACTCTGTTCGCCTCTTATTAGTTTCCACCCTTGCTCGGCCTCGGCATTCTCCGGTAGAGCTGTCGTCCGGTTTCTCCTGCGGCCCATTCGCTCAACCACTTCTCTCTGAAGTGATCTCTAAGCCAAGCGTTGACTCCCAGCTGAGTAGTTGGCTTATCGGGTTGCGGCTGGGCTGCACCTTCTTTGGCTATAAATTCTGCCCTGTCGTGCTGCGTCACCTCAATGTGCGAAGCGATATACTGTAGGACTACTTTGCCGCCCTTTGCATTGATGGATCATACTGTCTCCAAAATGGCGTTTACCATTTTGGTCTCGCTAGAGCCCCTCCCCACATGTTCTAGAGCTGAGCGTGAGTCGGTGAAGACCACTACGTCGGGAAAGTTTTTTCCTTTTTGCAAGGCGTTGGTGGACACTCTTGAGGGCAACCTGTATTGCCTCGATCTCTGCATCGAGGCTTGTTTTGTTCTTCCCACTGGGTCCGGACAGCTCCTCGGGTGGAGCCATCTCTTTGGGATACTGGATGAGAGCACCGTATCCGCATCGTTTTTCCCCTGCAAAGCGTGAGCCGTCTGTTAAGACTTTTACCTAACTGTCTAGGTAAGCTTCAATCGTTCTCAGCGCTGCCTCGGATAGTTCTGGTTGAGGGCTGGCCTTTGTGGCTTTGGTGTTTGTCATGGTGAGTCGAATTTGAGGTCCGATAAGGCCTTCGTGGGGGCCCCGTACTGGGATCGCCCTCACCTTTTCCTTGTTTTTGTGTAATGCCATGTCTTCATCAAGATTGTGGACCGTATCCATAAAGGAATGTCTCTTTAATCTGATCTTCTTTACCCATCGATCCTGTAACTGGAAACAGAGTTCCTGCCTGTCCATGCGACGGTATCGCTCCACCGTCGTAAGGACTGCATTTTTCAATATGATATCGAGCGGTTCGACATCAGCCATGATTTCCACCGCCGCTGCATGAGTGTTGTGCGTATCGCCCCGCATACAAACCTGAGAGCTCGGTTTTGGATGCGATCCAGTCCCTCTAGAGCCGTGCGGCTCGCGAAGGTCTGGACTGGTAGGCTATAGTCCATTGCCCATCTCACGCTACTAAGATATAGGGATCTTAGTAGTCTTTTTATCTGCGCCCCAGTCGGTGCAGGCCAGCTTTTTCACTAAGCCTTATTTTTGTAATGTCCTGGCGCATAGTTCGTTTATGCGGTTATGTGGTTATGGAGCTGGAGTTTTTGGTCCAACTTCACTCCCAGATAAACTGGAGTCCGATCCCATTCCAGTTGATTCCCATTGATAGTTAGTTTCACGTCTACTTTAAGTGCTTTCCTTCCGTTTTTAAATATCGAGTAGACCGTCTTGTCCGTATTCACGACCATTTTCCACCTCCTCACGTAGGCTTCAATCTTATCTAGGTCGCGCTGCAGCCGGATATGCAGTGTCCTGACGTCCTTTTCCGAGCTCCAGATCGCCAAATTGTTCGCGAACATCGCGTCTTCGGACTCTAGTTCCTCTTGTAGGTCGTATGCATAGGCGAGGAAAAGTGTGCAGCTGAGGGCGGGTCCCTGCGAGAGTCCGTCCTCTAAGACAAGCTGTTCAGAAACACTATTGCCAACCCGTGTGGCAATAGTTCTGTTCCTCAAGAATTCCTCTACCCAATTTGACGTATGGCAGAGATTCCCAGTTTCTGGAATTTATACATGAGGCCCGTGCGCCATACTCTATCATACGCCTGTTTGAGGTCAAAGAACACGGCGACCGTATGATTCTTCATCTGGAGTTGGTTTGTCATGGACTGGACAAGACGGATTACCTGATTTATTATTTGGCGGCCCTTACGGAACCCACCTAGGGTCGGTGGGAGGCACTTGTTCTTCTTTAAAAACCAGTAGAGTCCGCCATTCACCATTCGTTCTGCTACTTTCCCCACACACGATGTGAGGGATATCGGCCGATAGCAGCTTGGCAAATGGCCTGGTTTCCCTACCTTTGGGGTTGGGATGACTATGACCTTCTTCCACATTTTCGGCAATGTGCCTGCGTCCAGGTTTTGTTTATGAGAGCCAGCAAAATTTCTCTCCCTCGTTTCCCCAGGTGAGTCAACATTTCGTTGTGAACCTTATCAGGACCTGGTGATTTTGCCGGATGGCATTCTCCTAGAGCGGTTCACAATTCTTCCATTGTGAGGATGGGCGTGAAAAGCTCTTGGTGGGGCCCAATACGTTGGGCTCGAGCTCCGTTCTTCCTGAAACTTCGGATCGTGCGGTGTTTGGTCGTCTCTCTGGTTTTTTTGTTTACTTCGGCAAAATGCCTAATGAGCGTCCTTCTCTCTTGACGTCTTTCGCATCGACGCCGTTTTCGGTCTAACGGCTGGGGGTTCCTCTTGGCCCCCATTCCAGAGAGATTTCCTAGCATGTTCCACACTTTCCCCCCGTCTTGGAGGTCGAGCTTTTCACACGCACTTACCCATTTCGATTTTTTGACTTTTTGGACAGCTACCCGAGCTTTAGCTGTTAGACGGTTATACCGTGCACGAGCAGCAGGCGTTTTCCGTTTCGCGGCTTGTTTCCAGGCTTTGGTAGTTCCAATAGTGCCTGAATTTTTTTTATTTCCGTTCGTCCTGGGGATCGTCTTACGGGCGACCTCCAGAATGGTGCCATTAAACTTCTCGAAGGCAACATCGCTGTCATTGTCCTCGACATCTAGCAGGCTAAGCTTGGACTCAGTCTGTTGTTCGTACTCACCCAATTTGGCTTTCCGGAATAGCCAGTGTCGCTTGTCACATCGTCCTTTGGCCGTGCCGAGTGCAATCTCTAGGTCCGCTGAGATAAGGGTCAGATCTGGTCTGGACTCCGTGATGTGCCCAGTATGTAGTAGATTGGGCGCACTCTCTCCGTCCTGTAAACTAATGAGATTTGTCTCAAGGCAGACCTCTTCTACATTTTTGCCTGACGTGTTTCGCTCTGGATAACACCACATGGGGGACTGGGCATTAAAATCTCCTGCAATGATCGTCTTAGAAAAGACTGTCCCCCTCCCCCCCCCCGGGGTAAGGACTGTGATTGGATTGTGAGGAGTGTTGTAAACATTCGACAGGGCGAATGTCTTGCCTTGCCTTGTCACCCTCATCATTAGGGTATCCGTATTCATAGGCCTTGTATATTTATTGACAACGATTGCGTTGTAGATTTATAGACAACGCAGGCCTTGTATATTTATTGACAACGATTGCTTTGTACGTTTATAGACAAGAAACCCTTGTATATTTATTGACAACGATTGCTTTGTAGATTTATAGACAACGCAGGCCTTGTACATTTATTGACAACGATTGCTTTGTAGATTTATAGACAACGCAGACTTTGTACATTTATTGACAACGATGGTTTTTGTAAATTTAATGACAAAGAAGTTCTTTAATATTTATTGACAACGAAGGCCTTTTACATTTCATGACACGGAAGGCTTTGTAACTTTATTGAAATTGATGAAATTGTGCATTTCTTGACAACGGAGGCCTTGTACATCTATTGATAACGAAGGCCTTGTACATTTATTGAGAACAAAGGCCTTTTACATTAATTGACAACGAAGTCTTTGTACAATTATGGGCAATGATTAATTTTTACATTTATTGACAATGAAGACCTTGTACATTTATTTAAAATAATGGCTTTGTATATTTATTGACAACGAAGGCCTTGTACATTTATGACAACAAAGGCCTTGTACATTTATTTAAGTTGTCTTGTACATTTATTTACAACAATGACCTGGTACACTTATTGAAAACGAAGGTGTTTTACATTTATTGATAAAGAAGGCTTTCTACATTTTTAGACAACGATGGCGCTGTATATTTATAGACATTAAAGACCTTGCACATTTATTGACAAGATGACCTTGTACATTTATTGACAAAGATAACCTTATACTTTTACTTGCAACGATAGCCTTGTAAATTTATTGACAACGAAGGCCTTTTACATTTTTTGACATGATTACCTTGTACATTTATTGACAACAATGACCCTGTACAGTTATGTACAGCCATAAAATCGTAGGTCACAGTTAATAAATAACTCGTATATACTTCTTCTTCTTCGATATATTAAGGGCCCACGTTCAATTTATTGATCATTATGGCTCCTATGAATGTAGATGGGATTTGCAATGTTTCTGTGCCTGGTGTTGATGAGGATATTTCACAGGTTACAAGAGTAACTGTGTGAGGGTATCATGCACTGGGCGTTGGAAGGCCTGAGGCAATAGACGCAAATGAGTCAAGCGTTGTCACCTCAACTGTTCCTTTTGAAATATTGTTCCAGTCCCTGATTGTCTTTGGTAGGAATGAGCAGTTCCTATACTGGCTTCTCGCTGGTATGAGCCGGAACTGCCTGTCATGGCCTCGTCGCTGTCTATGGGGGAGAGGGACGAGTTTCTGTTTAATGCCAGAGCAGTGGACTAGCCCATTATTTATCTTGTAAATCATGGAGAGCCTAGATAGACGTCGTCGTTCCTCCAAAAGTGACCAGCCCAGTTTTTCCAGCATGCTGCCAACACTAGAGGTATTCCTGTAGCGCTTCAGGACAAAGCGTGCTGCCCGTCGCTGTACTGCCTCCAACCTGTCGATGCTCTTCTGAGTTAATGGGTCCCAGACCGAAGATGCATAATCTAAAAGCGGCCGGACAAAGGCTTTATAGGCTCTTTCTTTCACATCGGAGTTGCTGATCTTTAGATTACGCCTTAAGAACCCCAGGGTCTTGTATGCCTTGTTGCACATATTGTTAATATGCTCGTCCCAGCGGACCTCTTTCTGAATGGTAACACCCAGGTACCTTACGGAGGAGACTGACTGAAGTAAATGACCATGCAAATCATAGTGGTAGCGTAGAGGAGTACAACTTCTAGAGACTGACAGTGTCTGGCACTTGGCCGGATGAAATTCCATGTCCCAGCTAGCCTCCCACTCAGCTAACCGATTGAGATCCTCTTATAGCTGTTCCTGGTCAGATCTGTTGGTGATCGTCCTATACACGGCTGTGTCATCTGCCAACAGTCTTGCGTGGGATGTCAGTTTCTCGGGTAGGTCATTGATGTATGCTAGGAACAAACAGGGGCCTAACACCGAGCCCTGGGTGACCCCTGACTTAACATTGACAAAGGACTACCTTGCACCGTCCACCACTACTGCTTGACATCGGTTGTTGAGGAAGCTAGAGATCCATGTTTTAGTAGTGCCTTGGATCCCAAATCTCTGAAGTTTGTGTAGAAGCAAACTATGATTGACACGGTCAAAGGCCTTCGAGAAGTCCATCACCAGCACATCAGTTTGCTTGCTGTTTTCTAGATTTGTTATCAAGTCTTAAACAAACTCAAGGAGCTGGGTCTCAGATGATCTATTTAATCTGAAGCCATGCTGACAGTCATTGAGTATATTTTTGCTTTCAAGATGCTTCATGACAGCGCTTACGATTATGTGCTCCAATAGTTTGCATACTAAGCTGGTGAGGGATATCGGACGATAACTGGCAGGGTCGGAATGCTCCCCTTTCTTGTAGACTGGAGTGACATGCGCTGCTCTCCAGTCTGCTGGAACATTGCCAGAGCACAACGACGATTGGAAGAGGATTGTCAGTGCAGGAGCGATTTCTTTGGCCATTTCTTTGAGCACTCGTGGTTGTATACTGTCAGGACCACATGCTTTGTATGGAATAATGGTTTTGAGGAGGGAAAGCACCCCCTGTCCTGAAATCTGAATATCTTCCATGACGGGGAAGGCTGTGTTCATCATGTTGGTTTTTAGGTAGAACTCAGCCTCTGAGTACTCTCTGCCATCACCAAAGACCGACTGGAACTGCTGATTGAGTATATCAGCCTGTGTTTTTGGGTCAGATGACAAATGGCCATCCCATCTCAGGGGGGAAACTCCTACGTTTGAGGACTTTTGGTGCTTCATATAGTTCCAGAAGCGCTTGTTCTTGACACCATTGGTCGGAGTGTCTTCCTCTGAGAAAATGCCGTTCAGGTAGTTCCAATACGATCTACGCAGTAAGCGTTGGATGGTTCGGCGGAGTCTCAGTACCTCCTCTCTCAGTTCAACGGAGCCATTTTTCTTCAATCGCTTATATTGGTGGTCTCTCCTGTGGATGAGTCAACGAATTTCAGCCGTGACCCATGAAATTTTACTTTTGGTCACAGTCATGAAATCGTTAAGTCTGGGACATACAAGGATATCATCATTAAGCAAACATGTTTTTTTTGTTAGTTTTCTCAGTTTTCACGTCACGTTAGCTGTCCAATTAGGAAATAGATTTCTTATTATGGTTGTTTTCAAAGTCTTCCTGAATTGAAGAACACATATGCGTTTCAGGATGACAGCAGACACACAGACAGGTAGCTGCATGCTTTATTTAGAACAGGGGCGATTAAAAAATATGTCGTGACAGAGTGACAGGGGCCAAGAGTGACGTATCCGTCGTCATTAGGACTGAGATAAAAGGGAGAGAGTAACTGACCAAGCAAGGAAAGGTATTTAGAGCTAAGCAGCCGTTAGAAGAACAAGAATAAAGGTAAGTCTAAGTTGAATTTGAAAAAGAAATGGTATAGTTTAAACTCAATGATACATAACATAATGCCGTTCTATTTTAAACTAAACTGTACATTTCTTAAACGATTCCAGGTCTTAGTGTAAAATCGCAATGGAATAAGTTTTTTGATCACTCGTTGTGGGAAATCTACACAAATCTGAGAATGAATCCAAATGTAATGTTTTAAAAAGTATATTTTCTTTCAAAATTCATTAAGCTTCGTACAATATTTGTTAAAAATAAAAATCTGCTCAAATTTAATTAAACGGAAAAAATAAGTTATAGAAGTATATCAATATATCATATCATATATCATATATATATATAAAAGTGAAAATGTGTTTGTCTGTTTGTTTGTACCACAAAGACTTTTACACGGATTGATGGATCTTGACCAAACTTGGCACATATATCCATCATTATCCAGAAGGAACTCTTACGGGGTTGAGAACTTTTAATAATATTTCGTGTGGGGCCGGGGGCCCCGAATTGTTTTTTTTTTATAAGAGCTATATAAAAAAATTACCAACAAAAACTCCTACTTGAATAGATGGATATCGATCAAACTTAGTACACGTATAATTGATTATCCATATTCAAATACCGAAGGTTACTGAACTCATAATATCCATTCTTCTGGGACCGGAGGCCCCATTTAATTTTTCATGATATGAGCTATATAAATATCGATATGGTTAATACTCCTACATTAGTAGATGGATCTTGACCAAACTTAGTACACATACACTTTATTATCCATATTCAAATACCGAAGGGTACTGAACTTATAATATCCATTTTTCTGGGGCCGGGATCCCCATTTAATTTTTTCTTGTATAAGCTATATATAAATATCAATAGACTTAGACCGGGACCAAACCGGTATCGTGATCCGACAGCTATCGTTATCCCACTGGTATCGAGTTGTCACCGGGATCGAAATACCGACGGGTTTGGGATGATACCGGAATCGGGATCCAGAGGGTTCAGAATCCCGACGGGAAACCGTATACTAACAGGAGCGGGATACCAACGGGATTGTGAGCCCACCGGGATCGGAATAATTATAATGCTGTAGACTGTCCCTTCGTTCCGAATGCTGTCCCGGCAAATTGTCGGGTATATCCGCTAGTATATATATATATATACACACACATATATATAGATATCAACGCCAAACGAGCAGAAGGTAACGACCTAGTGTGATAGAAAGTCATTGCACTAAACTAAAAGAATAAATTAAATTTTATTAACAGTAAGTAGGTCATAAATAATGTAAGAAAGTGCTTGATTTATTTATTCCAAAAAGTCACCGTGTACTAAGACGATGATACTATAACATTCCTTGCCATTTTTTTCTGACACGACCATTTGTACCATTTCCTTCAATAGTGGTCTGAGGCCTCCATTTTATACCTTTCCTACCACAGTGGTATGACACGCCCTTCATATACTACTCCCTACCAGAGTGGTCTAACACGCCCATTTTATATATTCCATACCAATTTTATTGGACACACCATATATATTCCATAGCAATCTGATTAGACCCGCCCTTATTATAAATTCCATAGTAATCTTATATGACACGCCCATATTATAAGTTCTATACCAATTTTATATGACACGCTCATATTATAAATTCTATACCAATCTTATCTGACACGCCTTATTTACCCCATCCCACTTTATTGCACCCCTGTGGACCCTTCATGTAACGGTCCTCCCCGAGAATATTAATGTATGTACCTTTAGGCAAGAGGGATCTATTTTATAATTATGTAAAGTATGTTTTATTTGCACTATGTCAAAGGACGGCCCTGGTCACACATGTAATGTGTCCAGAATTAAAAGCTAAATAATGAACTAATGTATTATGCAATGTAATTAATTTAAAAAAAGGATTATAATGGCAAGGATAGATTAAAATGTGTGCACTTATTTTGATGAATGAAATTAGTTAAGAGTCAAAATAAGCCCCTTATGAAATGTTATATTTCTTAATGTCTTATGGTATGTTATGTGATATAATGTTACTTCATTAGGATTATTTCATTGGTAAAATTTGCTCAAATTTGGAATGCATTAAAACTTTACTTCATACCCATATTCTTCTTCTTATCCTTGACACGGTGACGTCACGTCCACGCCGTTCGTCCTGACGGAAGCAATGAAGGGGATATTACTCTTTGAACGAATATATCAAAAAGTTGGGAAGATTTATGTAGATACATTTTACGACGTTGTAGATAACACGAATATAATGTGAGAGTTAAATGTCATTTATGAAGCTGTGACGTCATGTCACTTGAGGCTTCCTGAAATGTTTATTTAAATATGACATTATATTTTACTAGATATCGCCCGCAAAACATTGGTGGCAGTAATGGGTGAGCTTACCATCTACTAAAGTTACTTGACAAAACATGAACTCAAGCTACACCCTCCCCCATGATACGTCACTACACAATTATTATTTCCCGCCCATGAATTATTATTAAATATTTTGATGTCCCAACCACTTTTAAACCGAATATTTTTACACCATATTTAAACTGAGACGATTTCATTTTCCGAAAGAAAATCGTATTCGCCAAACGCAATTGCGTTGTATAAAAAAAATATGTCATTTAGCGTAGTTATCGGGAATTATATTTTGCACGCTATTGAACTGTTTATTGAACCATATTTTCTTTCAAACATATATAATTATTTGTAATATACTCTCAATCCCAAATTCGCTGAATAGAAAGGAAACGGAAATGGAAGCAGTAAATTGGGAAGCAGCCCACGAGTCATACCAGAAGCTTAATATATATAAGAGATTACAGAGTTTCACGTTATTGTTAATAAAAACAATTTCTAAAGTGATCCACATAAGACCAACACTGAAAGGAATACCTCTGGTCTCTCCTCTTTGAAAGACATGAATACATTTAAAAAACAACACAAAAAACACCTAAATTCGTTTGTTATCACCCATAAACTGCACGACATAACAGTAAATATGTTATACTTATAAGTACAGAAAACTAACTCTAAACTAGCGCGTTCTTTTAGCGTTTTTTGGGTATTTTTTTGTGGGGTGAGTGGTAACATGCCGAGGCGCCCCATGCACACTTAAAGAAACCATTTTCTGTTTTTTTTTGGGTTGTGGGGATGTGGGGAAATAATTATGATCACCTACATAGCCGTTTTGGTTGGAGGGACGAAATGGAGTTGGTCAATTCTGGTCAACTTTGTTTAAAAACTAATGTTAGTCGTCAAAAACGCATATAAGCATGTAAGAATTTAAGCTTGTAAGACTGTATAATGGAGTCAATTCTGTAATGCAGCCCCCCCTCCCCCGAATCCCCCCCCCCCCAATCAAAAACCAACAACAACCCAGCGTTTAAAATATCCTTAAAAACACCACAAAACCTCGAATGATCACAGTGGATATGTCTTTTTACAAGCTAACACTTTCCCCACTCCCCCCCCCCCAACATCTAGCTCAGTCCAAAAGCCCTTACATTGTTAGCCACTGCTGGTGTAATACTATGTGTGTGTGTGGGAGTTTGTGGGTTTCGTTGGCAAGGGGGGGTATTAGAGGTTTAGATCGTGGCCGAATTAATCTAAATAAGGAAACGTCTCTCTGTTTCTGTACCGGCCCCTCGCTCGTTCATCTTGTCAGTTTACAAGGCTCCACACAACGTCACTAAGTCTCACAGAACTAGCTTTCTATAACAAGTGTGTTTCTTTAACAGAGTAGATACATTTTTTAAAAACAATTTATACAAGAAAATAAAAAAACTGTTTAGTTTCTGCTTAATTTCGTCTCATATACATACCCTTTACATGCTACTTATTCCAATCATGTCATATGCATGCTAAATTTTGTTACGCGAATGGTGCGTAATATTTTCTTTTGATTTTTCGGAAATAGTCTCAATTTAAATATGGTGTCATAAATATGCGGTATAAAGAAATGGAGAAAAAGTATGGGGTATATGGGGGGGGGGGGGGGTTACTCTATTTGAAAATCTTATAAAGTATAAAGTGCGTTACTTGAGTGCATGTTTTGCAAAGTAACTTTAGTAGATGGGAAGGTTTACACATTTCCCGCCGTCATTGTTTGGTGCGCTGTAAATGTTGGTTTAATACATCTGCCGTGTTAAATGCTAGACAGACATTGGAATATTAAATCGAGTTCAGGGGTGTTGGCATACCGGAGGGGGGGGGAGGGGAGGGGGGTAGCACTAACTGGGAATCATATAAAGTGCATTGCTTGAATGCTTGTTTTGTCAAGCAACTGCAGTAGAGGAGAAGTTCACGCATTTATGCCCGTCATTATTTGGCGGGCTGTTGCTAGTTTTTATGTAATGAAATTTGGGTAGATTTCTTATCTCCGGGGAAGAAAATAAATATTTAAAAAATGCATAACGCATATGAATCTTGCACAAAATTAACGAAGTTTAAAAAAAATTAAATTCCTAACACAAGTTCTGTAATCGTCTTAATCTCATGGGTTAAATATTAACTCTTTTCACGCTTCTACCAAATTTGTTGTAATTACATTGTCCTCAGACCTTGTCTAACCCTCTTACACCTCCACCCCTTACCACACCACCCCAGTGGTACCAAACTTTTAAAAATAGAAGAGCAAGGCATGTGGAAGCTTGAAATATAAATACCCGACTGTCTTTCTATATTTTAAGCTTGCACGTGTCATGTTCTTCTATTCAAGCTTGCACATGTCCTGTTCTTCTATCTCCTTCACATAGTTTGATCGCAGTCCTTCATTTATTATTCAAACTTTTTCTTTGTACTCACATCATAATTTTTAGAATAATTTTTTTTTTTAAATCTGGGATCCCCCTTAGACTTAACCTATGTCCCACAAGGTAACAGTGTTGAGGTGACTTTCTTGGAGCGGCCTCGAAGCCTCTAAGAAAAGGTGTGGGAACCACTGCCCCTCTCCCCGCCCCACCACCATTTACCAGCGGCCATCACTTATCGTAACATGTCTATCAAATATGGCGGACGTGACACGGCCATCAAAAATATGGCGGACGTAGCATGTTTTCCTGTAGCAATCAATCGTTCTACATTGTCTTAACTTCGCCACATCTCTTTGTGTGTTGAACAGATAGCAAGAAAAAAAACAAACAACAACAACAGATATTCTAACCATTACAGATTCGGAAGGCAGCCGGAAATAGAAGAACTTTCGAACTTGAGGAGCTAAATTAAATTGAAAAATTCATAGACAAGACTGGTTTAACTTTAATCAATTGTTATTGAGTAATCAGCACTATGGCATCTATTCAAGCAATAATTTTAGGTAAGTAAAAGTTACCGGATGTAATTGATCAACATAATGCTCCACACAAAAAAAAAAAAAAAAAAAAGAGAAAAAGAAATAAAAAAGATTGATGTGTCATGTGTTAAAACCACCCAAAAAATGGATGTGATTTGTGTTTTCACACTGTTTGATGAATAATTACTGGTACATTTTTTTTTCTTATAATGAATATTTTTTTAGCATGTGGCGTAGATGTTATAATACAAATGCTCATTAAATAAGGATCACTATCAAGAATATCTACTGCATAGAGTGATTTATTATTGAAAAAAAATTACTTTTGAAAATCAAGATTGAAATAAAAAAGATTGATGTGTCATGTGTTAAAACCACCAAAAAAATGGATGTGATGTGTGTTCACACACTGTTTGATGAATAATTACTGGTACATTTTTTTTTCTTATAATGAATATTTTTTTTAGCATTTGAGGTAGATGTTATAATACAAATGCTCATTAAATAAGGATCACTATCAAGAATATCTACTGCATAGAGTGATTTATTATTGGAAAAAAAATTACTTTTGAAAATCAAGATTGAAATAAATAAGTTAACCAAGTATTTCTGACTTTCTCCTGGCACAAAAAAAAACAAAACAAACAACACAACAACAAACCAACGACAACCAACAACAAGAAAAAAACAACAACAAACACAACAAACACATCCAAAGTTGATGGATGTATAATGTGTGGATACTCAATCCCATTCAACTGTTTATATCTTTAGTTCAATGAAAGGCAAACAAATTAAAAATCGATACACAGCTTAATGTTGATATTGTTCCTCTAAACAAACTTATTTTTAAACTTTTACACCTAAAGAATGTAACATAAATTCAATATATACGTCAAATGGTTATTTTCCCACAGTCGCACTGTTCAGCTGTTGTACAGCACAGCTAGCACCAGTTCCTGGCTTCTTCAATGTGCCTGCGTCTGCCTTCAATACAGGGGGAAGTAAGTGGAGACAATCAAGCTTCAACCACTCAAATTGCCTGACATGATCTGACCAATGAAATTACTTGAAATGAACCAACCAATTAAATTACCTGGCGTGACTCAACCAATCAAATAACATGACTCGACCTAACCAATCAAATTAAATGATCTGAACCAAACAATAAAATAACGTGATTTGACTCAAAATAGATTTTATTTTATGTTATAAAAAATAAATAAATCACACCTTACATTTTTAAAATTGTATTATAAATATCAATGACAAAAATTATTTACTACGTTTAACGTTAAATATACTACGACTTAACAGACTTTGGCCTTTACAATTTTATTACCAGTAGATTTTATTCGTTATTTCTCACACATTTGATACAATATTTGTCTGCGATATGATTTTAACAAATCTCTCTTTTCCCACAGCTGTTAACTTCGCTGGGTCGTCTTTATCTGGTAAGTCGGTATTAGAAGTCAAATTTTATGATGAAATTAGTTAGGGACGAGAGCGTGGGGCAGATTTTTTTGAAATTAATTTCTGGTTCAAAAATAAATCAAACCAACTGCGTATTATATTGAAGAGGTTTAATTTAGGGGACACAATTAAATGGATCAAATGATTTGCTTTTTTTCAGTCAGATGTTATCTGTGATGTGCTGTCTGACAAATGTTTTTATATAGAAAGCTTTCTGTCACGTAAATTCTGATCTTATTTCTGTCTCATGATATCCATCCTGAGCTTATCTGTCACTTCACAACATTCACATTACTATGTCTTCTAATGTTTAGATTCCGTCTGTTGTATCATTTCTGTCACAAAATGTTGTCAACAACTTTTACTCTCTCGAAAGTCCTGTAGCATCCTTTAGTTATGATCTCTCAGCCACTTCACCCCCTTACCTTATACAAACCATGCTAATTTATGTCATATGAATTTCTTTATATTTTCAGACGTATGTAGAAGATTAAGTAAGTAATTTATTTAAGAACCAATTGAAGTGTTATAGTGGAAGCAAAACTTGGCATATAGAGAAATTGAGCACTGTTAGAGTTACGTGGCTTAGATTAAATGTAAACTCAGGGTAGCAGTGAGAGTGTAGGACACAAACCATTGTAAGTACAACATGGTGGGCCCAGCCCTAGGTTGGGAAACTCAAGGTAGCAGTCAGAGTATCGGGACACAAACCACTGTATGTACAACGTGGTGGGCTCAGCCCTAGGTTGGGAAACTCAGGGTAGCAGTCAGAGTGTCGGGACACAAACCACTGTATTTACAACGTGGTGAGCCCAGCCCTAGCTTGGGGTACCTTGTATGCACAACGTGGTGAGCCCCGCCCTATGTTGGGGTACTATGCTATAAAAAAACTTCTTATAATAGTTATAATATAACATGAGACATGATTGTACTTCAAGTTGATAGATGTGGATATTTCAAGGTGATAGATGTTGATATTTTGAGGTGATAGATGTGGATATTTCAAGGTGATAGATGTTGATAGATCTTGATATTTCAAGGTGATAGATGTTGATATGTCAAGGTGTTAGATGTTGATATTTCAAGGTTTATAGATGTGGATATTTCAAGGGGATAGATGTGGAAATTTCAAGGTGATATATCTTGATGTTTCAAGGTGATAGATCATGAGGATATTGTAGTCATTTAATCGCACACTGCGAGAGTGTGTGCACAGAATTGAACATAATGATCTATAACTTGAGAATTACACCCTGAAAATTGTACCTCTCAAAACCATTGTACTGAAGATTTTATGAGATATTTGTTTCCATAAAATAACACCCTGAAAATTGTACCTCTCAAAACAATTGTACTGAAAATTTGCTGAGATATTTGTACCTATAAAATAACACCCTGAAAATCGTGCCATTAGGTTCGTCAATTGACGATTTTGTAAATAAAAAAAAAATTACCATAGAATTGTACCCAGAAGAAACTTACCTTCAGAAGTTTGTTAACTAACGACTAAACCTAGGAATTTCCCACTAGGAAATGATACCAGATAACGTATCGAAACAAGTCTGTAAATATAGAGAATTGCACATTGTATATTCAAGTTAAGCCATACCAAATTTAACTCAGAGACTGTAGTTGGAACAGTCTACGGATGGGCATACATGGTGTTCGTAATTCCATTTACGTTTATTCAAAACATAATTTATATATAACTCATCAGATTTATTTAGCAATAGAATGATTTATGTAATTCATTTTGTCTTCAAAATTTAAACAAAAAAATTCAATATATCTATATATTATATTGTATTATTCCATTTATGACGTACACTATATATGACACTGACAACCAGTAACCACGAGACACACCCAATAATAAACATTGTTTCATTTCACCAGTGTTGTTCGGAGGCAAAGAGGCGTTATGTGAGTAACTTCTCTATGACTTTTTGTCATTCACCAATCATTGCATAACTTAGTTTATCAATCATTCAATCATTTGGTTAATCGACCATCCAATCATATCGTTTTTTACCAATCATTCTATCAAGCTCAACCCAACAAAAAGTTCACATCCACCTTCACCTAGAAGCTATATCCCCAGCCATTAGTTAGACGACCAAGAAACAAGTTCACCTGCACCTCCATCTAGAAGCCATATCCCCAGTCTTTAGTTAGACGACCAAGCAGTGTAACAATCAACTCCATCTAGAAGCCATATCCCCAGTCTTTAGTTAGACGACCAAGCAGTGTCACAATCAACTCCATCTAGAAGCCATATCCCATTCTTTAGTTAGACGACCAAGCAGTGTCACAATCAACTCCGTCTAGAAGCCATATCCCCAGTCTTTAGTTAGACGACCAAGCAGTGTAACAATCAACTCCATCTAGAAGCCATATCCCCATTCTTTAGTTAGACGACCAAGCAGTGTCACAATCAACTCCATCTAGAAGCCATATCCCCAGTCTTTAGTTAGACGACCAAGCAGTGTCACAATCAACTCCATCTAGAGGCCGTATCCCACTCTTTAGTTACACGAAAGCTCGTAGTCCCCTTGATTATAAGATAACCCCCACTCCCCCCCCGGCCTAAGTTATCCTAATATTTATCTGACATATTTTCAGCTGATGGGATGGGAGCTGCTGCCAAATGGTTCTCAACACGTAAGTTAGATAGAATATTTTTTTTGTGAGCTATTATTTTTGTTTAGACTTAACTAAACCAAAGCTAGACCACTAGAAAGTTAAGTAAAATAAAACACATCCATCACAGTGGCGCTACAGCTCATGTAGGGCTCTGTCCTGCCTCACTACTTCCTTCCACTCTGCCTCACTACTTCCTTCCACTCTGCCTCACTACTTCCTTCCACTCTGCCTCACTACTTCCTTCCCCTCTGCCTCACTACTTCCTTCCACTCTGCCTCACTACTTCCTTCCCCTCTGCCTCACTACTTCCTTCCACTCTGCCTCACTACTTCCTTCCACTCAGACCTAACTAATGCCTTTCTTTTCCATGCTTGGATTCCCAGTTGTTGTAGATCTTTCTCCACATCATCCATCCATCTAAGCCTAGGTCTGCCTTTGAGCCGTTTTCCTCTGGGGATTTGGTGGCGCACCCTCTTCACTCCTCTCTCATTTGGCATTCCCTCTAAGTGTCCTAATAATATAAAACACAGGGTAAGGGAAAACCAACCCGAGGAAAGCCGCAAATAAACAGTGATCGTAAAACACAGGGTTAGGGAAAAACCAACCCGAAGAAAGCCGCAAATAAACAGTGATCGTAAAACACAGGGTTAGGGAAAAACCAACCCGAAGAAAGCCGGAAATAAACAGTGATCGTAAAACACAGGGTTAGGGAAAAACCAACCCGAGGAAAGCCGCAAATAAACAGTGATCGTAAAACACAGGGTTAGGGAAAAACCAACCCGAGGAAAGCCGCAAATAAACAGTTATCGTAAAACACAGGGTTAGGGAAAAACCAACCCGAAGAAAGCCGCAAATAAACAGTGATCGTAAAACACAGGGTGAGGGAAAAACCAACCCGAAGAAAACCACAAATAAACAGTGATCGTAAAACACAGGGTTAGGGAAAAACCAACCCGAAGAAAGCCGCAAATAAACAGTGATCGTTTCAGATGACAGCCTTCAAACATAAATTAACAATCCTTAAAACAAAGTATTTTGAATAAATCCTTTTGAAAATGTAAAAATGGTGTTTGGGGGGATCTTAAAATTAGACAAAACATTCATTAAAGTAACGCACTTTATAAGAATCACAGTTAGTGCTCCCCACCATCCAGCCCCCCACCCCAAGGCTAAAAAAACGCAAAAAATATACAAGATATTGGGTCCCTATTAATTTGTGCTCAATTAATTCATACCCATGCGCTCCATTTTGAGCATAATTATTCCTGTACCCTTTGAGGGTACATCCAAACCGGCGTTAGAATCACTTATGTTAGAAGTGCTGTCACTTATGTTAGAAGTGCTGTCACTTATGTTAGAAGTGCTGTCACTTATGTTAGAAGTGCTATCACTTATGTTAGAAGTGCTGTCACTTATGTTAGAAGTGCTGTCACTTATGTTAGAAGTGCTGAGTAAATGAATACTTTGGAACGCTATCTTGAACATAGTTTTTGTTTTTGATGACAGAGAGAATCAGTGGACAAGTCGCAGGAGGTACAGACCCCCAGATGCAATGTAAGTCTTTGGACAATTCTCTTTTAGAGTTGAGGCTCCATGTTAAGGGATGATTGAAGATTGTGTGTGTTTAAAAAAAAGAAGTTATCGATTACTGATGACTGTGGTGGGTTTAAATATATACTACAAATTTAGGATTTCGATGTCATGTCATTATACTGACATGTCGATACTGTTGTCATTTTTAGACACTGCACTGTCGGTAATTATTTTATTTTCGCAAAGTGCTGATATAATACTGTCTCCGTCTTGTTCTCCAGGTCTCTACAATCAGGCAACCGGGAGCATGATACCAGGCATGGTTGGAGGTAAGGGACTGGTCATGTGGGGGTGAGGATGGGGTGTAGTACTCTAATAGCAATATCTTTCAACACATTTAAGTTATACAGGAATACGTAGGTGATATATATATATATATATTTATAAATGGATGTATACAAATATAAATAAAGAGAGAGGATAGAGTCAGACAGAAAGAGAGATGCTGGAAGTCATTGAATGATAAGTTAAAAAAACAAGACATGACAAATTAGGAAACGAAAAACGAATAAATTAGAGCTGAATTTCGATGTCATTTTGTTGAATCCACCTCCAGTTTAAACAGTTTAAAATTACTTGAATTTTATTGTAAAACAAACAAACAAACAAACAAACCTTGAATTGCTTGAACTTATATCAACAATACTTTAAATATTTTTTGTCATTTATTTTCACAGCACGAGACCCAGGCAGTAAGTAATCAGTTTCATACTTGATGAAATTAGCGGATGAAAACAATATTATAGAGAGATTTAACATTAATACAATCATCCATTTTTTCGGTCGTATCTTTAGAAACAAATGCAGTCTAGGTGCTTGGCAAAAGTTTGCAATAAAATGTTGAAATTGTCCCCCAATATGAGCTTCAATTGTGACAGATGATATATAGAAAGATTTATCTTTGGGATAAGCCCACATTTTGCTCCTTTTGGTTGGACCAGTATTTTCACTGTTACAACAGATGAAGAGCGCAGAAAGAGGACATAAATACAATAATGAATGTTCAATTAAAGACTCTTAAGATCATACGATTTTAATGTTTATGTAATCTTTTAAGGGTTATACGTTTACCGCACTTTTTATTTTACATTATAAGCACGTGCAGAAATATTGGCAAGATAAAGTTATTACTTTCCCATTAATTATGATATTTTGACTTAAAGTAATTTATACAGACAATACTTTATAAAAGTAAAAAGTTGTCATAAATAAAATGTTTCTCTTTCTCCCCCCACCACGCACTTGTCTCACAGATATGTTTGGTGACTACTTCGACACAGGTGAGTTCTGTTCAGTGACGGATTTACGTACACGCTAAATAAGCTACAGCTTAGTGCCTCACAATCTGCCGGCTGTATATTTTTTTATATTTTTCTTTGACCACCTAATGTAATTTCAAATGTTAGGTGGCCTCTGGACATGGTATAGCTTAGGCCCTCAGCAAGTCTAAAGTCCGCCCTGGTTCTGTTTCACGATAGTGGCTGAGTTAAAATAAGTGTTTTCTATTATCAGATATTTTTTAAAAAAAAAGTATTTAAATCAGGGATGACAGCCCAATAAAATAAAATTTACGGACAAATATTCTAAATTTCCAAATATTTTACTGGATATTTTAACGGACACATTTAGATAGAACCTATTAAGGGACTTATTGTCTTTCATCTTTAGATAGGATACATGATCCCAGTTTTATTAAGTTTGTTTGTCGTATGCCATTCTTATCACTGTCGAATTTCCACTCGATATAACCACACAGTTTTATGAAGTAACATCACAGGAGCAGAGATTTCCCGTGTTAAATCACTTCAAAAAAAAAAAAAAAAAAAAAAAAAAAAAAAAAAAAAAAAAAAAAAAAAAAGATTGTACAATGTCTTAATTTTTTTTAAAAAAAAAGGTCTTTAGGACTTTTATCGCCAAATCACTTTAGGTCCTATTTTGACGGGACTTTCCGTGAATTGACGGAAGTTTTGCAACACTGATTTTAAATCCATGATACATTGAGCTAGTACGTACTAACTTAGCTTTTAATTCCGTTTCCAGATATGATGTTGTGACTCCCTCTCCCTTTCTCTCCCTTTCTCTCTCTTTCTCTCTCTTTCTCTCTTTTTCTCTCTATCGCTCACACATACATTCTCTTCATCTCTATATTCCGTTTCTTTCTCTGTATCTCTCTTTCTATCTCCCTCTCTATCCCCTTTATATTTCTCTATCTCGCTTTTCCTCTTACTCCCTCTTTCCCTCTTACTTTCTTTCTCCCCATTTCTTTCTCATCTCTCTTTCTCCCCCCTCTCTCTCTTTCTCCTCTCTAACGCTTTTCTCCTCTCCCTCCTTTTCTCTTCTTTCTCTCTCACTCCCTTTCTCTCTCTCTCTAACTATTTCTTTCTCTCTCTCTTAATATTTCTATCTTTCCCTCACTCTTTCTCTCTTCCTCTTTCTTTTTTTCTCTCTCTGCCTCTCTCTCCCCACATCTACCTATATATCTAACTTTTCTTTTAACAACACTTACCTTATTTGTGGTATTATTATTACTAACAACCTTTTTATAATGTAAACTATAAATATTCTATACAATCTCAAATTTTCGTTCGATCTCTTTCTGTCTCATCCCGCTCTGTAACTTATAAGAAATCAACTGTCTTCTATTTCCGTCTGTCTTTACAAATTGTGTGCCATTCATTAAATAATTTTATTTGTCTACTTTCAGTGATTGAATACCCGATGATATTGGGTAAGTTATTTCATTACATGCAACTATAATCACCATCATAATCTACCTGACCCACCAATCACCATCATAATCTACCTGACCCACCTAACCCTTTGACCCACTTTAATCACAAGACACGCCTGAATTACTTACATGACCTAGCTGACCCACATCACCCGCCTGACCCACCTAACCCACATAGCCCACCTGAAACACCTGACCATTTGACCCACCTGACACGTATGACACGCCTGAATTACCTCAATGACCCACCTAGCCCACATGATCTGTATGACAATCATGA
Organism: Omphiscola glabra; assembly: GCA_964017045.1. NCBI lineage: Eukaryota > Metazoa > Mollusca > Gastropoda > Lymnaeidae > Omphiscola > Omphiscola glabra. Next base: position 9,973,515 of record OZ024811.1, on the reverse strand, counting down.
ATGGGACGTTGTACTGTAAAATATATTTCATAATTTTTTTTTAATCTTCTCAATGATTAATGTACCACTAAAATAATCACCATGACGTTACAAGTAGGACATCATCAGCTGATGCCTTCATCTCTGCCATCCATCTCACAGATCCATGCAGTAATCCACAGTGCAACGGAAAGGTCAACCCCACGGTGCTACTCATGCAAGCTTTCGCCCCCATGATGAGACCAGGCATGGGAGGAGGCATGGGCGGAATGGGAGGAGGTATGGGCGGAATGGGAGGAGCTAACCCATTTTTGTCTATGAGTGAGTTTATCTGTTGTAGATATGTCAAATTGCATTAAAAATTGTTTGATATGGTTAGCTTCTAGAAAGGAAACCACACGTATAGAGAACACTCAGATTATGAATTATGCACACCAAACATTACAGCTGAAAGTTAATGGTCCATTATATTATAGTTTATATTAATGATGTATGAATTCGTTGAAACTACTGCTAATGTTAGTAAACTGAGTGGAAAATATTTTAGTTTATATTAATGATCTGTACATTCAGTAGAAGCTACAGCTTGTTAGGGATGTACACTTATGAAATAGCACGTGCGATCATCGTATTGACGAATTTTAACACCTCTTTCAGTGGGTCACGGTCATGGGATGCAACAGAACCCCTTGTTGGCCGCCACGTTGCCAGGAGTTAATGGTATGCAAACGTCTAAAGGTAACATATAGGTCAATGAGTGTATGAATGGGATTCAAGAGTTAAGGGAACTTAAAGGTGAATGAGTGTATGAAAGTGAATGCAGAAGTCTAGAGGTAACATACAGGTGAATGAGTGTATGAAAGTGAATGCAGAAGTCTAGAGGTAACATACAGGTGAATGAGTGTATGAAAGTGAATGCAGAAGTCTAGAGGTAACATACAGGTGAATGAGTGTATGAAAGTGAATGCAGAAGTCTAGAGGTAACATACAGGTGAATGAGTGTATGAAAGTGAATGCAGAAGTCTAGAGGTAACATACAGGTGAATGAGTGTATGAAAGTGAATGCAGAAGTCTAGAGGTAACATACAGGTGAATGAGTGTATGAAAGTGAATGCAGAAGTCTAGAGGTAACATACAGGTGCATGAGTGTATGAAAGTGAATGCAGAAGTCTAGAGGTAACATACAGGTGAATGAGTGTATGAATGGGATGCAGAAGACTAGAGGTAACATATAGGTTAATGAATTGACCGTATGGTCCGTACGTACGTGTTGCTTGATGTTCTTGGAGTTGACCGCGTGAATGAAAAGGTGAGGAAGATGGGGGCGAATAATTTTAAAATTCGCTGCTTATGTAAGTACATGAGATGATGGGGTAAATGTTTACAACTAGCATTGTTAATGGGAAGTTGTTTGAGCTTCTTTAAACTGTCAACCACAACACTAATAAACTACAATCTTAATCACAGCACTGTAAAGTTGAACTTTCTCATGTTTGCAAACATCCCTTAAGGAAATACCCGTTCAAGAGTTAAGACATGACATCCGCTATAAGTTACTCGAAGACCCCCTTACACCTTGTGACGAATTTAGCTTCCACATGTGATGAAAAAAAACACCACTGACCTAAATGATAAACTTAACCTGTTTGATGATATTTTAAATCACGCATGAAAAATTGGCATACAAATAGATGATAATTGGTGGAATGCGTTTAAGTTGTGTAAATGAAATATGAAAACAGGGCATGCTAAACTTGAATTCACAGACTGGACAAACGATTTTGACGTTTCGGCTTAGAGCCTTCATCAGAAAACAGGACAAAAAGAGCTATAACGAGTATCAGAGCACAAAGAGGAAATCTCTAAAGTTTTAAAAAAATGTTATTAAATATATATATATTAATTAGATGTTATATCTTCTCTAAAACGCACAGGTACCGCTACTCAGCCAGCCAGCCCGCCAGCCAACCCTGCAGGGTCGACTCCACCGGTCTCACCAAAACCCGCGGTCCAACCCGCAATGCCCAACAACTTAGCCCAGATGATGCAGATGTTCCAGAACCCGCAAATGGCGCAGGTCGGTACACTGGCGTAAGAAGGAAGGGGCAAAAAGGGGAGGGGGGCTCCTGTATATTGAGTGGCGGCATTTTCGGCCAACTGCAGGTTTTTTTCAAAATCGAGGGGCGGCAAAAATCATGTCCCACCCCGGGCGCTACTAAGCCTAGCAATGCCATTTGGGTCACTGTATTGAATCCGTCGCGGGTTTCTCGTGTCTTATTACATCAGGATTAAAGGAGTTTATTCAGGTTTTTTTAAGATTAAGAGTATAGTTAGGATTAAGATAGACTTCATGCAAAATTTAAAAAAAAAAATAAAAATAAAGGGAGACTATCGTGTCTGGTTCCATTTAATTAAGTCGAATTATCATGTTTCGTTACAGATGATGCAACAATATATGCTCAAAACTCTCATGGGTCAGGGCGGAGGACAACCCGCGGCAACCCCAGCACCAAAAGCCAACCAGTTCCCAAACTTTGGTGGTAGTCAAGGCTTCCCCTTTTGTAAGTTAATATTCTCCTTACACAACCCTAGATTAGAGGAAGAGATAGCATGATAAACAGAGATATAGAGAGAAAGGAGAGAGATAAGGAGACAGAGAGAGAGAGAGGTAGAGAAGAGAGAGGGAGGGTGAAAGAGATAGAGAGGGGAGAAAGTGGGAGAGAGACAGAGAGAGGAGAGAGAGACAGAAGGAGAAAAAGTGAGAAAGATAAAGTGAGAGGAGGAGAAAGATAGATGGGGAGAAAGAGGGAGCCTGAGAGAGAGGTAGTGAGCGGGAGAGAAGAGAAGGAAAGAAAGAAAGAGAGAGAGATAGAGGGAAAGAGAGGAAGAGAAAGGGAATAACGATTTGATTAAGAAAATATTTATAACCATTTCAGTTTAAACGATATTTCTCTGGATGCAAGAACGTGACGTCACAGCGAATGCACCAGACCAGCGACAATTACAGCGTTGGATTACCATGTCTGTAGTGACATCTTCGTGGTGCCATCTGTGTTTTGACATAGCAGTGGTGACATGGATCAAGGGCAGTTTCAACAGCCTGATGATCTTGACATAACTATAACGATATTACATTTTCATTAAAAAAAGAGAGGGTGCTGGGGGGAGCAACGTTGTCTGATGGCCAGTTGTTTAGTTTTCGAGAAATTTATTCTATAAAAAAAAAAAAGGAAATAAAAAAAAATATGATTTAATTTTATTTTTACGTTGTTTTGTAAACATAATTTCTCTCTTTCTTCTCCGCTTACTCAAACTTCTTTTCGCGGAAAACAAAATATTGGTTACATAATGAGATTTATGGATACATCTCGATGCATGGACCATACAAATTGAAGCAACGCCGAAGTCGACCTAATTGCGCCAGGGACTCACGAAGACCACCGTTCCGGGTCTCGTTCTCTGCCACGCTCACGACCGAAATCGGTAGAGCAAAAAACCACAAATGATACAACAGCGTGAGAGTGCTCACCTCAGCTCAGCCAAGTGTTGCAACCGCGCATTTGTTCACGCCCCTGAACTATATTGATATTTCAATGACCCACACCTCTTTTACACCGCAGATTTATTTCACCAACTACATATTGTAGTGCGCCATTCACTACATATACTATATACAAATACCATGTACCACGACACACATCCAATACTAAAGATTGTTTCATTTCACCAGTGTTGATCGGAGGCAAAGAGGCGTTATGTGAGTAGCTTCTCCTTAACTTTTTTTTTAATTCACCAAAACCAGCAGCTAAAATCACTCACAAGATAAGATCTCAATCCTCTTACAGCGGACTCGTGCTTTTGTTGAGTAGTAGAAAAATAAAAGACTACACATTATTCACACAGAGTAAGGCTAATAATAAAACTAAAGAAATAAAGTTTTTATAATAGGGGTCCTTCGCAAATTACGTCACGCTCGGGGGGTGGGGGGGGGAGAGGGTTCGAGAATTTGTGACACTTTGTGACGGGGGAGGGGGGGGGTAAATTTGTGACGTCACACTTAAAAAAAAAATCTAACTTTTTCTATTTTTGAAAAATATTTATTCACTTAATATTAAAAACATAAATTTGAGGTCGAAATCACCTCAGGTATTATAGGTACCGTGAAATTCAGTCGCGCACACGTTATGCGCATATCCAAAAATGACACAAAAACTGTTGTAGCCAGTTTACATACGGCTTGGGGAAGACTTCGTTGTTTCGCGTTTTACGTCACATACTAAATACTAAATCTTAATCCATTATGGGAAAATATTAAAAAGTAAAGTAAAATCTAAGTTTATTTATGACAATTGTTTGTATGTTTTGAATTTTTTTAGGTGTCACGTGACACTGGGGGTGGAGGGGTAAATAATTTGTGACACTTTGTGACGGGGGGGGGGGGGGTCTGAAAAGGTCATTATTTGCGTGACGTAATTAGCGAACGACCCCATACACTTTTTTGTTTTACTATATAGTATAGTGCGTTCGAAAATAAATTTGACGCAAAATTTTAACGTGTGAACTGAAAAAAAAAGATTCGACCAAATTTCCGTTCGATCAAATTTCCGTCGATCAATATTCCGTCGGCGAAATTTCTTTCAAACAAATTTCCGGTAACCATCTAAGACTTTGTTCTTCTAAAAATAGTTTCGTTGCTTTTTATAGGGCGAAAAAAAAAGGATCTCAGTTATTTAAGTCGAAACCTTAATGAAAATAGTACGGTGACCATTCGTTCTATTTTTACCAGTGCAGAATAACTCTCCTACTTCACCTTAGAGTCCTCCATAAGACGTTTCCACCAAGAAAACAGCACACATGATGAATATGAAACAACAGTGTTTGCTTGAATGACACACCGAACAGCATGGCCATCATCTTTAAGAAAAGTATCACGCCGAAGAACATAAACTTTTTAAATATTTGCAGAGTTTCAACGCAAAAAAAATAATAAAAAACACAACCCCAAAAAATAAATAATTTTTTTTTGCTTTAAATTTTTATCACCTACTATGTGTTTCTTTGTCAGTTTTATATAATAATATAGTAAACCCTGAGTTATCGGTTCTGTCCACTGGTGTGAACTGGCTGATACCAACCACTAGTTATATCCCTTTACTTATAAAAAAATAAAAATTAAAACAAAAAAAAGCAAAAAATTAACATTTCGGTAGAAGATTAATTCTCCTGCAATGATCCATCGTTATGGCCTGGACGGACAATCTTCACAGGCCACATCACTTCTTTAATCACTGTACATGCCGTCTACGTCAATAGTGGATGCTTCCAACTATATTTCTTTGTCCCTGTACCCTTCATGCATTCTTCTTACGGTTCAAGACGCCCGACTGATAAGAATATTCAATGCCCAAAAAAACCTCACCGGCACCCCAGGTGGACGGGACTCGTTAACCTTGGATGGCAACTCGTCTAAGAGAAGGAAACTCTGAATTCAACCCCGGAGATGGGGTCCCCCGTAGGCGGCAAACATCGAAACAATGAATCGTTCCGACAACCCCCTGCGACGCACCAGATGTCCCCGCTGAGAGCGCAGTGAGCTTGCTAAAATAGCATGGATACAAGCGGCATATAAGTATTCAATCAATGTATACTTTGAAATGTTCACATTTTTAATGGTTTACGGTACTCGTCTCGGGTAAAGCATTTATAATAATAAAATCTAGAGTAGACAAATTTGTCGGTCGAATTTTATTGCATTTTTATTTAGATTATTGGGTTTTATAGTTCAACAAAAATCGAGACAGACAACTATGACGTCAAGATTTTAAACGTTGTACAACGAAAGAGCGAAAACGCGCACGGAACAAGAAGATACTCTCAGAACGAAATATAATCTAACTGAAATTGAAATTAGATTACGTCTTTTTTTTTCTTTTCAGATAATAAACATTATGTATTTAATGTTAAAATTTAAAACTCATTTATAAATTATTAAAAAAAAATTACAACTAAAATAAATTGGATTATTTTATTCAATATTTTGAAATATATATTATTTTTTACAAATACTTCGTAATACTACCATTACTACATAAAGCTTAATAATAGTTAAGCGTAATGTATATATAAGAACGAGCTAGGGTATCAAATGTAAAACACAAGAAACGAATTAAATTAAATACATTCGGATTCTTAAAAAACAATCATAGTGCGTGTCTTTCATTTACGGAAATCGAATAAATTTAAGTGCGCAAAAACGAAAATATAATTAATATATTTATAAGTATTATTATTACAAATTAGAAATGCATTAAAAATAAAAATCAAATAGCTATTTATGTATATTAACCCAATTCAAAACTGAATATATTTTTTTATAAACAATAAATCGTTGTAAAAAAAAAAAGTTAATATTTTAAATTCATAATAGCACATTTATCTGAGAAAATCCACTTCTGTTGTTTTAGTTCGTTTTAATGTGTTAAAAATTGTATTTTCCTTTTTTCGTGAACATTTCATTTAAAATGTAAAAAAAAAAATGAGGCTGATGACATTTGTATGCGGATAAAAATATCAAAATTTTTTTTTTATTGGCGTGAAAATTTCATTAAAAAATAGAAACATATTTTGTTTTTCCCCCCCAACGACACTTCAATGACGTGAACAAATAAGGGTTACGATTTTTTTTAAATATAAAGAAATATTAGTTGCTTTTTACAAAATTTGAGCAAAATACACTTTAGGGGCATGAGATATTTGTATGTGTATAAAAATAGATCTTTAAAAACCACAAGACTTTCAGACGAGAATACTAGATTAGATATTCGTCTTCAAATTGAGGATTCTGTTTTCAACGATTTGGCGATAATATGATGTAGGCGCGAGGAAGAGGTTGGGTACATTTTTAATGTCCATAAATCAATTTATCAAAACCCTTTAATGCTAAAGCTCTTTAAAATGGTACATTTGTAAAAAGTTAGGAAACATTTTTAATTTTTTTTAGAACATATGATTTCTTTATAGTTCATTGGCATGACAATTGGTTGGGTTGGCCTATATTATATAGAATTAAAAATTCTCAAAACCAAACGATGTGAGAAACGTATATATCTATACACAGCTTTGTCTTAAAAAATAAGTAAAGTCTCATTTTATTATTTCCTAAACATTTAATTCGGGGGGCGTGAATTTTCTCCCCATTTTTGATACAGTACTTCGAAAACGCGATTCAGTATATTCGTAAACATTGGATTTTTCGATGTTGAGACTTTGCAAGAAAATGAGGAGACTAGTGTATTATACCTCCTTTATGATCTCGGTAACACCGGGTCATATATTCTAGTTTATTATAATAAAGCTGTGGTATATTAGTGCTATTGAAAACAAAAACTTTCGTATGTAAGCAAAAACTTTCGTATGTAAGCAAAAACTTGCGTATGTAAGCAAAAACTTGCGTATGTAAGCAAAAACTTTCGTATGTAAGCAAAAACTTGCGTATGTAAGCAAAAACTTGCGTATGTAAGCAAAAACTTGCGTATGTAAGCAAAAACTTGCGTATGTAAGCAAAAACTTGTGTATGTAAGCAAAAACTTGCGTATGTAAGCAAAAACTTGCGTATGTAAGCAAAAACTTGCGTATGTAAGCAAAAACTTGCGTATGTAAGCAAAAACTTGCGTATGTAAGCAAAAACTTGCGTATGTAAGCAAAAACTTGCGTATGTAAGCAAAAACTTGCGTATGTAAGCAAAAACTTGCGTATGTAAGCAAAAACTTGCGTATGTAAGCAAAAACTTGCGTATGTAAGCAAAAACTTGCGTATGTAAGCAAAAACTTGCGTATGTAAGCAAAAACTTGCGTATGTAAGCAAAAACTTGCGTATGTAAGCAAAAACTTGCGTATGTAAGCAAAAACTTGCGTATGTAAGCAAAAACTTGCGTATGTAGGAAGAAAAAACAATCCGATAAAATAATAATTCTCCATGTACGTATGTATGTATGGTTGTAAAGCTGTGTTCAATAGGCGCGCAAAATAACAATTCCTGCAAGTTAGCGCCAATTTAGAATCTTATAAAGTGCAATTTTTTTCAACTGACTTAAGTAGATGGGAAGTTAAAACGCATTGCTGCCCCTTATTGTTTGGCATCTTAAGTCTAATATTGAATAAAAAATACGTCAATTTAAATTAAAAGTAAAGCCATATAAAACGGGTATTTTTTTAAAAAAAAGCGATAGGAAAGAAAGACAAAGTAAAAAAAAAAAAACACGGTGGATACAAGTTCCTATTTTCTTTAACAGGAAACGCAAACACATGAAATAGTCTGGTGTGTATAGTGCATAAAATAATCACAAAAGATATTGCTGTAATTTAAATTTGTGGATTTGGTTTCTGCCGTTAAAAAAATTGCAACCATTGACTGTATTATCCAATTAGATTGTTTCAGCTGTACTCGAAACATCCACTTCTCAGTGTCAGGCAACATCTTATTTCACCGTTGTGGGTAACGCGTGCAAAATATATGTAAATTTTACGAAGTTCTTGTTGTCTTTTTTTGGTACATAAATTAAAAATTTGCAGACTGCCATCATAGCAATCAACTGGTTGTTGCTAGCCCTTTAAGCCATATCTTTCGTTGCAACGATCTAACTAAGGCGTGCACAAATCAAAATTTAAAGTGGGCCCTAATACGCAATGAAACATTTGTGCGAGTCGAAAGAAAATAGGATAGGGGGGAAAGCTATTAAGACAATAATAATAATTTTTTTTTTTACTTCGCGGACCGCAAAGTAGGTGCTGGCGGGCGTATGCTGCCCGCGGGCTGTATGTTGTACAGGCCTAATCTAAATAACATAGTGTTGGTTACCCTTCGTTCATCTCCCTTCGTTGGACACAATGTTAAATGGCACTTCTCTGTGGCTTTCAGGCAGTCTTTTCTTCTGTTGAAATTGTGGGTGCGGGACACACGTGGACCGTGAAAGCGCTAACCGTAGTCAGGATACATAAAGTTCAGGAGCTGTTCGCGTGTTTGAGCAAATATCGCTTAACTTCTAAACCCACAAGCATGATCATCTCATTTCATATCTTATCCTGTCCTAGTTATTGTGCGGGTTCGCATTTTATAAGACCCATTGGCAGGCTGTACCACAGTGATTGTGGTATTTTTTGGGGTGCGCGATTGTGGTCTTTTATGCGGTGCGTGATTGTGTTTTTTATGGGGTGCGTAATTGCGATATTTTACGGTGGGCGTGATTGTGGTATTTTACGGGGTGCGTGATTGCGATATTGTATGTGGTGCGTGATTGTGGTATTTTAAGGGGTGCGTGATTGTGGTGTTTTAAGGGGTACGTGATTGTGGTATTTTATGGGGTGCGTGATTGTGGTATTTTACGGGGTGCGTGATTGTGGTATTTTACGGGGTGCGTGATTGTGGTATTCATGAAATAATGCGTAATTGTGGTGTTTTATAATGTGCGTGATTGTTATATTTTACGAGGTGCGTGATTGTGGTATTTGTATGGTGTGCGTGATTGTGGTATTCATGAAATAATGCGTATTTGTGGTGTCGATTGGAATGTTCACAGGATGCGTGTTTGGGGTGTTCATGTGTTGCGTGATTGGGGTGTTCATGGGGTGCGAGATTGGGTTGTTTGTGGGGTGCGTGACAGAAGCATTCATTGTGAGTGTAAAGGCGGCATTCTCGTGGAGCTAATGATGGGTTCGGGTAGAGTGTGTATTCTTTTTTTTAATTATAAATAAACATTTAAGCAACAGTGTATATTATAAATAAACAAGCAACAGTTTACATTATAACACAACCCACGAGATTTCAAAACTAAAGTCTTTACAGACATCAGAAATCCCAACCAGTGCTACAATAATTTTGACCTTCGCTATTCACTCCGGAGTGAACATGGCTGACGTACGACCAATCAAACCCCAGTGAATGGACATACGCCCCACTACTACCTTTACATGTACATGTTGTGTACCTGTATTTTGTGCTAAAACGTCCCAACCTCCATCTGTCTATCCAACGTCCTATAGTGACCTGTTTTGAACAGCCATGGGGATGCGATACTATGAATGTCCAATTGTCTTTAGCTCTAGATCTGTGACTTTTGCCATTTAGTTTACGCCATAAATAGTTTCTGTAGCTCAAAATTTTGATCAGTTTATCCAGTGAATCAAGGTCACATGTCACGCATTTCAACTTACACCAGTCTTCGGTCACGTTTGCACTCATCATTGTCCAGCCACCCAGGGTGACCAGTGGACTCTCTTGTGTATCATAGAACAATCTACACGTGGTGTATCTCGCCTCAAGTTTATCAAAGACCACGTGTGCGGCCGTGTACATCCATACCACCCCCCACTCATTGCTTGGCGTGTCCGACGTTTGACATTTGAGACACGCACAAGAACCCATGTTGTATTTCTTTATGTCACCCTCCGTCCACTTAAATACAAGCCTCACCATTCCAGTTCCTGTCCTCAAGCGATCGCTTTCTCTATTATTATAAAGAGGATAAGGCCAATGCGCGTTTGGCCAAAACTCTGGTCTTTCTGCACTGGTCATTTCAACAGCTATTCTGACAGTGAGGTCAGCTGTAGCTTTGATGTACTCACACGTGTCGTCGTCATCGTAACCCAGTGGCAGGTGACTGATATTAAAGTCATTGATAGGTACAAACTCTGCATGGCCCGGATTCTTCTCACACGTACTCAAATGTTTGTGTAGATCTGCTTCTCCTCCTTCTGATACCTGGATTTCATGTTCACCTGACAAAAGGGGGTGAATTAAGTACGGTTTAATAAATTATAAAAACCCTCTTTATACTGTAACTATTTGTATACTGATATATTTATTGACTTAAATTATCAAATTCTATCTTGACAGTTCAATTTTCAGCTACATTTTCATTTCTTGATTAAATTAGTATTGAAAACTGAGTTTGTGGGATATAAATTTATTAGTTGTGTAGACCAGCGGTTCCAAAGCTGTGGTACACGGCGGAATGGCCGCTTTGGGGTTACGCAAATACTTTTTTTTTATTGATAATGGCGGTAAAATGAGAAACATTATTTTTTACACACTTTCATTTACGAGAAGCTATATTTCAATATAGGGGGGCCAGGTATTATTAAATTAAACGATCAATCAAGGGTTACGGAAGAACAAATAGGTTGGCAGCCGCTGGTGTAGACCAACTACATAGTCGGGACTTCTCTTCTCTTTCTTAGACATTAAAACAAAAACCAACCCTGTGACCCATTCATTTCCTAATGAATTTCAATCTGCTGGATTGAGCTAACATTGACTAGAGTGGTTCTTAACCTTATTGGAGGTACTGAACCCCACCAGTTTCATATGCGCATTCACCGAACCTTTCTTAATAGGACAGATAAAATATAAATCCGATCGCGAATCATATGAGTCGGGTGTGTGTCTCATATGAGTCGGGTGTGTGTCTCATATGAGTCGGGTGTGTGTCTCATATGAGTCAGGTGTGTGTCTCATATGTGTCGGTTGTGTGTCTTGACCTCCGCCGAACCCCTGAGACTGACTCGCCGAACCCCTGGGGTTTGATCGAACCCAGGTTAAGAACCACTGATTTACTATTATAACAACACATTCATAACCAAAGATTCGACTGGTGTCTCTCTCTTCACATTCCACGCTGTCATCTTTCCTCTTATTCCCCCTCCACAGAACCTGTCCATTGAACACATGTTACCGTGTTAGAAATAGTGCAAGATATAGACAATAAAATATACAGCATACCTTTGATACATTTAGTCTTTTTATTATTATACATTAGATACATTTAGGCTATTTAATATTGTACATTTGATTGAAAAATTTTTTTTTTTTTCCAGAAGTTATTTTGGTTTCAGAGGGCTATATTTCAAATTGTAGTTTCTTTTACATTAAGAGTTAGATTGAACACAATGATTTATCTCTTTTTCTTACTTTCTCTCTTTTTTCCCCCTTTTCACTCTCTCTCCCTCTCTATCTCCCTTCCCTCTCTCGCTCTCTTTCTCTCCCCTTTCTCTCTCTACCCCCTCTCTCTCACGTCTCTCTTACACTCTCTTTCTCCTTCTGCCCATTTGCTTTGTCCCCACTCTCTCTCTATTGTCCATTCTTTCTCTCTGGTAACATCTACAAAAGTGTAACAATATTTTACCTTTATAATAATTGCCTTTCCATATTTTCTTGTACATTCCTTGAATGCTTTGAAATATCTGTTAGTAGAATGAAGGGTCACATAACTGGAGCATATTAGATATGAATCATAAGTCATGGGAAATCATCAGTCACAGAAAACATTAAAATAAATTATCCCCACGGAACAGCTACTGCATTAGCTGGTAATCAACAGATACATGATCCGTCATGAAGGACGAATATTTTCATAAATGATAATTACAGATTTTAGTTTAGGGGTCGTTCCCAAATTACGTCACGCTCAGCGTGGGAGGGGGGTCGAGAAATTGTGACAACTTGTGACAGGGGGAGGGTACACAATTTGTGACGTCACACATTTTTTATTATTTCTGAAATTTTCTAATTTTGAAAAATCTTTATTCAACTTATTTTATACATCGGGGTCAGTATTGATGACGGGGAAGGGGAAGAGGTCGTTTCCAAATAATTGCTTGTGAATAAATTCCGATCGTAAATAACTGTCTTTGCTGGCGATTATTCTGCGATCTGTTTCGATTAAAGAGTTCGCTGATCACATTATCCCTGTCTGGCCGTGGCATGTAAAGAACCCTTTTAGATTTTTAAGCGGGAGTTTGCGATGTGATTCGGAACTATTTTGTAACGTTTGTTTCCCAATGGGCCGTGTCATGCTCACTGTGTAAGCGATAATAATAATAAACGAATATTTTTTTAAAGTACGGATAACTGACGTTCTTGATAAACAAGGGTTCGGGAAATCTAAGCTCTACTGTAATTAGATTCTGTGGAAAATATAAATTTTAAAAATTTATAACAGGACTAACTGGTGTCCATTTTCGAAGAAGGCAATGTTTATATGGATTTATAAACGAAAGTTATAAAGGGTAAATGATTTTTTTTATAAACTCAGCCTATAAAGCCAAAAGGTTTCGCGGATCACTTTGATAGTGAGCAAAGCTTTCGTGGGTGGCATGTTATTAAACCTAATATTAAAATAAAGACCCACTCAATTCTGTGTAGAATAATTTATGTATTTCTAACACGTATAATGAAATAATTTAAAGAAAAACAAACAAACAAAACAAAAACAAAAATCAAAAACAAAAAACAACAAAAAACTTTAACCAATCTGATCTTTGTTTGTTTGTTTTTTTTTTTTTGCACTCTTATTCTGAAATCATTTATTTTAGTTTCGCTTTTGTTCATGTGTTTCTTTCTTTCTTTAATTCAAACGGCCAAGCCTCGGAAGGTTAAATGTTGGACTTACCGTCATCCTATCGAGCTGAAACTTGGCCTATAGACTTATATCTGAAGACAACACATTCTGTCAAAATTTCAACCCCCTACCCCACTCCAAATTTTTTTCTTCTCTTTCTAAAGGGGAGGATAAAGGAATTATATTGAAATGATTTCTTATGCATAGAATCCATCGCTAAGTCGCGCAAAGCTTCATAAAAAGGATTTATACGAACAGCTTTGATTTTAAGGGTTGTTTAATTTAAAGTCAATTTGTTTGGAAACTGAATGAAGAGCGATTGGGTTTATTTAAGATAAATCAGACATCCGCGGGCCTCAATATTTGACTTGGCAGGCCGGGGTTTAGCCGTACTGGTTATAGATTGAATAATTTCTTTCTGAACACTTTAATTCTAAACGCTACATGTAAGTACAATTTAATGTAAAATGTTTTATCTAGTTGTGTGTAATTAAACTAACACACATTCTTGTACACCGACATTGTAATAAAAATATCAAGAAGTATACAAATACTTACCCCCATTTATAATTTCTTGATTCACACGTTTTAAATGATTCAAGTCAATACGATTTAAGTCAATATGATTCAAGTCAATACATTCAAGTCAATATGACATTAACTGAAGGATTCTATTTTTTCAGTTAATATATTGTTACAAGGTAAGGCCGTTTTCTTTATGTACCCCATTAACTTAGACGTATCAGATGACCACCTTCCAGGAGAGGTGACATGTCTATGGCCTAAAAATGGCACGACCAACGTCTATTAAGTGAACATTGACCTACTTTAAGGTCAAGCCACGCGAAATGATCAGAATAAGACGGGGTGTATTCCCAGGGCCGGATTTACAGACAGGCCGACTAGGCCGTGGTCTAGGGGCCCCGCGAAATAAGGGGCCCCAAAATTGGGAGTAGTATTTAAATAGTTTTTGAATATCAATCGAATTGCAATGAAATTATTATTGAAATAAAATCTTGAATTACATGAAAGTAGTAATATATTTTTAATTTAAAAAACTTAGCAATATTTTTTTTTCAAAATGGGGCCTCAAATTTTTATTGGCCTAGGGCCCCTAAAATTGTAAATCCGGCCCTCTGTATCCCCCTACAGGAGAGGGAGAGAAGATGAGCATATCGATGCTTGACTAGCTTTCCGTTGCATTTGCTAAGTACTAGATAGGGCCATTTACTAGTTAGCAGAAATATTAATTCCAGGACCTTAGACTTGTAATAGCATAGGTTATATTACTATGAGGTTTTAAATGTGTTAGACCTGTATTCATTTCTTTATAAGTAGATTTCATGTATCTTTGTTCATATTATATTCAATGTAATAAAGTACATTTATATAGAGCACTGATTGTCTTTATTTTAGTCAATAGTGTGTCTAAAATCCACCTATGTTAGCCAATAGTGTGTCTAAAATCTACCTGTGTTAGCCAACAGTGTGTCTAAAATCCACCTATGTTAGCCAACAGTGTGTCTAAAATCTACCTGTGTTAGCCAACAGTGTGTCTAAAATCTACCTGTATTAGCCAACAGTGTGTCTAAAATCTACCTCTGTTAGCCCCTTTTTCAAATCCCCTAGACCACGAGCTTGTTCAAATTCCTTGAACACTTAAAGGGGGCGTAACATTATTTTAAATTATTTCAAAATTAGAAATGGTTACTTTAATAAATCATTGACGAATTATGATAACCGAAACATCCATTCAAGTATGTTAAAGCCAATGCATATTATTTTTTACTCTTGTTGGTGATCGAGATGCTGCGCCCTTCGTAACAACTGAAAAAAAAATCAAAATTATCGGATTGAACAATGCAAATATTTGTGTGTTCAAATGAGCAAACGGTCTGACTTTCTCGAACAAAGTATGAATCGAATTCCATTGAAAACGTGCACTTAATTCACAAAGGCAATCTTGGCCCGTCGTATCAGTGAACTGTCTTAAGAAATACCCAAAAGAATCTCAGCAGACTTTAACAAAAAAAATGAAGAAAAGCAGTTATATTTTATCGGTTATAAAACTATACAACTATTTACCCAAATTCGGTCTTTTATTGAGGGGGCGGGAAACATTTTTAGGACATAGCAAAGACAATAAAACGAATAATTAGGCCCTGGTGTATATTTTTTTTAAAGTCCAAAGGCACTCAAGCGCACACTTAACACAGGGGCGTAGCTTCGGTGGTGCAGAGGGTGCTCAATTCCATCCCGACCAAGGGCTCACAGGGGCCACACAAGCACAGTATAGTAAGATACACTTTTGGTTCGATTAGCTGACGCGGTAAATAGCAAAGTGAAATTACTGAACCTATCGTTGATATCCATATTTAGATCATTACATTTACATATGAAAAAGAACAATTGGTGCATACACCTAACAAATACCAAATACAAATAGTAAAGAAAAAGAACCAAAAGGTACAAACCACTCTCATTAAATTAAGGAAATAAGATAAGATAAGATCTTATCTCTTCTTATCTTATCTTATTTCCTTAAAGATTCCTGTATTGATCCAAACAAATTTAAAATGTTTTTTGATTGCATTGTACATTTTAAGCACATAAAAAAACAATTTGAAGTCAAAACATCTACATTAATTTATTTCACTGGTGAAAAAAAAAACAGCCATTTAGTGAATTCTCTTAGCTATATTATGGACTTATTAATTCTCGATAGTAGGCCAATGTATGCGGAAGCTTGAAATAGAAAGACAGTAAAATAGAAGAAGAACGTTTCGGCTAAGAGCCTTCCTCAGCGTACAGGATACATGAAGAAACAAGAAGAAATAGAAAGTGTTTTTGTTTTTGTTGTCATGTCTTTCTATTTTAAGCCTCTCTACTATTTCCTTCACATGGCTTGAACGCCATCTTATCTTTTAATAAAATTAATACACGCAAGAGCAACTTATCCGTAGATAGAATAAAACAGATTTCAACGGCTAAATTCTCGCATGCTTTTTTCCTGTATGGTCTCGCAACAATTAATCATAGCGTGATCCACAGACGGAAAGTAAATACAGAATACAGGAAAACTTCTTTTTCCCAAACTTATTAGGACCAAGCATTGTTCGTAAAAACTTTTTTCTTCTGTATAATGTTTCGAGTGCTCCCACTAAGTACGTCGCTCTGGGAAATGGTGCCTGTGGGCCGTCGGGCGTGAGCTCTTAGTGCCCCCGGAACTCCCACCCCCTAGTCAACCGAAAACGCTGCATTTAAAGCGTTCGCAGCCAACTCTCCCTAATGGCTTGGGCGGGTTTGCTACCAATCCGGGGGAAAATGGTGTGGCTTTACCACTCCCACCGCCCAGGGAGTCTTTCGGTCGGTGTGGTAAGCTGGGACGAAACGGTTGCCTCAGAGCAGCTTTCTCAATGCTGCGTAGCTAAAATCATCAACATGGGTTTTACCACCACCCAAGCCTCATATCCATTAACGGCAACAAGTAATCATGTTTTTGCGTCACTACTCCCGTTGCGTTGGGAGTCATGTGGTCGGCCGAGGTTTTTGGCTTCGGGTGGACCCTACTTGTCCGCCACGCCACAAGGAGGCCAACCCCATGTGGGCGCCCCCAAGTTTCCTCGGAGAAGCTCCCGCTTGCGCAGGACGGATTGCTCCCACTAAAAGGTTCCTTAAAGACGTTAGTGTATAGAAAGCATTTTTATTCTTAGCTGATACTTGTCAACCTTTGGTGATTTATTGTACAGAATATTAACCATACGTCAGGGTGTCTTGAAATCAGCTGATCGATGTCAAAACCGGCAAGGACTGGTATTTGTCCCCAAGGAAAGATGCCGTTTCCCCTTACTAGCTCTTTTTTTTTAGTCTCGTGATCGCTCTCTAAATTCCTTTAAAAAAATTGTACATCATCTTATTTTGATGTGCCCAAAGAAACACAATACGAATTCAGTATAAAAAAAAATAATAATTAAACTAGTTTGAAAAGTTTATGTAGACTCAATACACATCTTTACAATATTTGCAAACGTTATACATCGTTATAATGGAGTCTTGGGTGCGGTTGGGCATTTCTTCTCGATCCTTTTGATCTGCCCTAATGTTACTCTATCGTCTATGCCTCTGGTCACTATTAATTAATTCGTCCTTTGTCCAAACATGTATATATTTACCTTTGTGATGTTAATTTCCTTTATACTTATATACATGTTTTGTTGTTGTTTTGTTGTACCGATGAAGCTATTGGCCGAAGCGTCTGCATTTATATTTTGTAAAATCATCATTATAGCTGAACATATAATGTTTTATTGACACAAATTATTTGTGTCTAATTAATCTAATTTAAAGCTTATCACAGTCCAACACTCGTATAATCTGTCAGAACAGCTACACACTCCTAAGGAATGGACACGACTAGCCAAATGGGTGATCATTCCTTATATATATATATCTGAGAAACCACCTACACTACACAATACCATTACACTACACTACTTACCATGGCTCGCCTATGATGCATATATATGGTTACATACTATCTTTTCAGTCACATCTCTCACACTCTGCCTCACTTTTCAGATTCTCCATTCTAACACTACATTTACACTTGACTCCACTGGTCCACGTCTATAGCGAACGCTTTGCAAGGTACGTGTGTTTTAAAAGATGCATGTGTTGACATACATTAGTGTCTGACGGAGATATACCTAGAGGTGAAATAATTATTAAAAAAGCAACTTAAGATGACTTTATGATTATGTTCCCAAATCTGGTGTGGCGTAGTTATATAGACAACTTATGATATTTCAGTAGAAGGATTAGTTTATTAAAACAAAATGTTTTGCAGGACATGTTTAGATGACTCAAAGAACTTTGCATTGAATGACAGACATTTTCCCACAATTTGTATTTTTTTCCCCTAATGAAAGCTAATTTAAATGTATGTGTGTGTGAATGTGTATGTGTGTGCTGGTGTGTGACAAAAAGCATAGACAGAAAATTTTCAACCTCAAGGTACCTACGGTGGTTTAGCATTTGTATTTTACGTTGAGTGACCTACTTCCCCAAAAATAGATGAGTTTCAGTGCTGTTAGTTCCTATCCACCAATTTACTTGTCCCCACTCGAGAAAACTTCAGATGAATTCAATGTTACTAAAGGAAAAATGAAAAAAGACCAGACTCAAACAACAAATACAATTGAATCTGTTGTCAAACTATGTCTTGGTGAGTACCATTGTTTAAAGTATATGAAATACAACATTTAAAGAAAAAAAATAAATTCAAAAGAGGGCATATATTATTTATTTTTGCACGGCAATTGAATTTTAATTTTAATTTATTGTCTACTTTTAATTTAATTAGATCATTAAAATCGCTTCGTTACATTTACTGAAGCCCCTAGTCACTGAAATGAAGTCATGCTATCACCAAGTCCAGGCGAGGTACTTCCTTCAGATGGTAATGTCTCGAACACACTCTTAGTCTTAGAGTTCACTGAAATAAAATGGATTTGAATTGATTAAATTTTGATTTTTACCCCTTACCGCGGGTTTCTGTATTTATTACAACCATTTTAAAATATTCCATTTGGGGCCGGGGGTCCTAAATTCATTTTTAGAAAATAATTTGAGCAATATAAGTAATATTTAAAACAGAGCTATTGCATGGGTGGATCAATCGCTACAAGTGTGTGATCCAACTTTTTGAAAATCCTTGCTTCTCACATGGACAGCTGTATGTGGCCTGATC
The DNA here is from genome assembly GCA_964017045.1 of Omphiscola glabra. Classification (NCBI taxonomy): domain Eukaryota; kingdom Metazoa; phylum Mollusca; class Gastropoda; family Lymnaeidae; genus Omphiscola; species Omphiscola glabra. The sequence goes on along the minus strand of OZ024811.1, from coordinate 9,954,394 downwards.
ACGGATGATAAAACCTTGTAATTTATTCGTGTACAGAAAAATAAAACAAATTTTTGTCGATATAAAATGTGCTTCAAAAATCATTGTTAAAACACAAACACTTTCTTTCTTTGGGTGGCATTGCAACGCGTGCCGGGTTCTCGCTAGTACCTTAAGAATAGTTTAAAAACATGATTGGTCAGGCAACTTGTTCAGAAAGATTGTCAAACAAGCTTCGCTGAAAGGCTTCAACAGCAAGAATTTTTAAGACCCAGAGGAAGAGCCTATGACATCGGTGGATCGTCTGTGTTAAGAGCGCCTTTAAAATCCACAACCACAACCTCGAGCAAAAGCGGTTGGGTGGGGGTGTTCACAATGTCGGCAGTTTGCCCCGGGCAGCATTTAGTCATGGTTGGCCATTGCTAGCGAGGTAAGGTTTGCTAGCCTTACACTATGGCATTCCTATATAATTTATCCAGTCTTCTTTTTTATTCTTTGAAATGTAAATGCGTTTTTTAGAAAACCAACAACCTTTCCGGCTGTCTCTTTGAATACTTCACGGGACTGAAAGTGTACAATCTACACACAAACAAAGCTTTTATCGTGATTGTGTACAACTTGAAAGTTTTATAACTGAATTCCAGGTAGTTGTTTCATTCTTTTCTGATCGATACATGATGGAAACCCACTCCCCATATCTGAACAGACTACCTGGACACACTCCCCATACTTGGAAAGATTACTTGGGAAGACTACCTGGATCCACCACCCATACCTGGACAGGTCACCTAGACATGTTCCCAATACCAGGACCGACTACCTGGACATATTGCCCATAACAGGAAGGACACCCTGGAATCCCACCCCTTATACCTGGACAGAGAATCTAGACACAGTCCCCATACCTGGACACACTCTCTATACTTGGACAGACTTCCTATTCAATTTAACACAATTACCATTACTGGTTCACATCCCCCAAAAACATCCCCCAACCGTAGTCCTTAGTGGCCCCCTTAATACACTGATCCCATCTCGTTGAATCTGACCGAAAGATCGTCATTTCATGCAATATTATTATTGTATAGAGCCCATTAGTATCATACACTCCACAACGACTCCCTTGTAGAAGGAGAAGATGAAAGAAGAAGTTAGTATCCGATTTCTTGCACCTGATGTTCAGAAACATGTTGAAATGCTGATGTGCTCCAAACAAATTACTGCCACCAGTCAAGCCATCCCACATCTACCATCCCACCACTATCATCCCACCACTACCTACCCATCACTACCATCCCACCACTACAATCCCACCACTACCATCCCACCACTACCATCCCACCACTACCATCCCACCACTACCATCCCACCACTACCATCCCAACACTACATCCCAACACTACCATCCCAACACTACCAACCCACTAATTTCATCTCACTGCTACCATCCCAACACTACCAACCCACTAATTTCATCTCAACGCTACCATGCTACCAATTATCTTGTGCTCTCAGTAATTTCCAAACACTACTGTATTCAATAATGCAGTTAAACAATATTTTCACTCTAACACGTTTTTATTGTTGTCAAAAATCATAAAACTATTGCGGGACACTTAAAATTTGTGTGCGGCTCACATGCGGTCCACAGGAGGAATTGCACTACATAAAACTAATCTCCTACGTTACACACCTCATACTTTGACTAAACGTACCTTACTTGGACTATAGAAATGTCTATAAATTAATTTTATCTTTCAGACACAAACCTTTAGCAAAACGAGCAGAGCAATACGGAAGACTTGAGAAAACCTGTTGTCAAGGTTCTTTGTCACTACTGCAGCTCAGACTGACACTGCAGAGTCGGCATCATGAGCCATTCGAGGAGATGGAGCTAATACTGAAAGACGCCGTCGTCTCCCAAAGAAGGGAGGAATTTAAAAAAAAAAGAATTAAAATAATTTAACGAAAGTTTTTAAAAAATAAAAAAATAATAACAGAAATTTAACATAAACTTAAATGCACCTATAAATTGGTTTTAATATAGCTATCACCCCCACACATGTTGTAAACAAGCATAATCGGATTTGTCAATGGTGAGGGTTCATATTTTGTTGTCGCTTAAAGTTAATGAACCAACACTTTTATGAAAATACATTTATCTTAATCAGCAGCGTATCAGTTGCAACAATTGAGTCCCAAATAATCGAGACTTACAGCAACTTATCCCAAGAATTTTTAAAAAATAATTTTGGACATTTTGTAACATTTTAATTGTATTTCCTGATTGACAGTTATTGAGGTTCATTTTTTGAGGCCACGGGTTTGAAACCCTCTAAAAGCCCTAACACCCCCCCCCCCCAAAAAACACAAAAAAACACGCTTTCTTGAATTTGTTTTTATATCGTTATTCACCTTTGCTAAAAATGTAATCGTCCACAGTGTTTTCCTCCACACAGCAAAGAAGTTAAACTAGCTCAATACTTCTTTCAATATTCACCCGAGGTTAATAAGTTTAAAAGAAACGCTTGCTGTAATAGAAATCACGTGATTGATACGTCATCGATGAAATAAACTTTTAATAATTGATGTTCAAATATTGTGATTAAGAAATAAAATAAACTGTAATAGCCAGTGCTAATACTGATGGAAGAAATACAACAAAAAAAAAAAAAAAGATTGCAGATACTTTCATGGTTATATAATAATTAATTACAACTCAAGGCCAATTATTTTCAAACGCAAATACACACATTAAATGCAACAATGGAAAAGTGGAAGGGAATGGATCTAGAAAATTTGTTTCCCCTTTAAATATAAATTGTTTAAGTTGGAAAAACTATTTGAAGGTATGTTAGAAGTGGTGGTTAGGAATTCATGGAAATGGGGTGTGTGGGTGTGGGGGGGGGGGGAGCTGGAGTAAAGGAGAATTTCAGTCCATTATAAACGATTAAGAGACGTTCACGTCGATTGGACCGAGAAAGCTGTTCTTTGGGGGGGGGGGGGAATCCTGTTTGCTGTATTTCCTTTTGCCTCAACCTGACCGTACGATTTATGGCCCACTCCAGCTGCTCCTCCCTTACTCTCACTGGGGAGATCTCGGTTGGCGTCCTCGATTTCCGCTCTCCCTCCCTCCCCCATCACGCACTTACAATTATGCAACGTCTATAAATATTTTTAAGATTTATATTTTTTTAAATTTAAATCTGTACATGTATGGCGGTAGGAGACATGTATCGCCATCTGATAATTATTTGCATTAAGGTTAAATAAGTGTGTACATCGTGTACTTTGTTCTTATTTTCTTTATTAGGTTCAATGACATGCGGCATACAAAGGATTGACTGGTGAACAAATTGCTCCCCCCCCCCCAACCTACACCATGTAATGATTTGGGCTAGCAACCCCCTCTACTCCCCTCTTTGTTCTGTTGTAGACCGTGTGCGACAAGTCATGTGAACAGGCTGCAGAGATTCATGAAGATTATGGGATAGTAAAACATTGGATTTTTGAGGCCGGGGGGGGTGGGGGGGGTGGGGACGACTGCGATCAGGTTGGTTGAGGAAAAAACCTGAAAAATGATACAGCGAAACAATGGATGTGTCGGCTGACATTCTGGGGTGGTGACTACTGTGATATAAACTGTCATTGCTGACTTGTGACTCATGCATTAGTTTTTTTAAATGTGCTTGTAAATAAAGAACTGTTACATGAAGTTTATGACTATACCTGTCATTTTACTAGTTGTAATTCCAGAAATATGATTTGCATATTAGCCATTTGTTCTTAATTCGGGTGTACGAGTGTTAAATCAGCTCTAGGATTGTCACTCCTGGCATACAATTCTGCATTAAAATAAAGCCATTTATATGGATTTTTTTTTCTCAACATTTGGGACTCAGTCTGTTTAATTTAAAGATTTAAGTTCGGCCCGGGTCAAAAATCCATCTTTTTAAAACCAATCTAACTCGAAATGATGTCTCATTAAGAAAATATACAATGATGCCAAAGCTAAGCACATTTATCACTTAATGTAAAGTTGGAAACTATTGGGATCCCGTTACAAAGTTTTGTCTAGATCGATCTATTGATCTTCCTGTTGAAGGCTATGTGGGCCTAATTTTATTTTTATAGCTTATATATAAGGAGAATGAACTTAGAGTCCCATAGCCCCCAAGTAGTGGATATTACGAGTTCACAAATACAATCATTTGAAACCGGATAATCAAGTGTATGGGTATTAAGTTTGTTATAGATAAATGAATCCATGCAGGTGCCTTTGTTGGAAACGTGATCAAATTAATACAGCTCATATGACGAAAGAAAAACAGGCCCGAAGAAGGATATTTAAAAAATCTACCCGCCTTCCACACACAATTTCATTCTGTATCATGATAGTATTATGATAGTATCATGATAGTATCATGATAGTATCATGATAGGTATGTATGCCAAATTTGGTTAATAGCCATCAATCCACGTAGAAACATTTTCGGAACAAATCCACACACAAGCACGCATTTTCTCCACGATATATTCGCACATTAAAAACACAAATCATCTGAATAAAAAAAATATGTTTAAGCTTTAATTATAAAGTTAAACTGTGAATCAAAATATTTCAGGCTACAAGCCTTCATGAGAGAAACACAAAGTTTAATGATTAAAATCTAAATTGGACATGCCACGGAGCCTACCTACTGAATAAGAAATAAATGGAAAGCAAACAGATCAGCAGAGACTATAATTATTACCAAGAGGCACGAAGAAAACAAAAGAAAGTCAAACGTAAGCTGAAGTCTTGGGCTTAATTAATAGCAATAAACAATTTAGAGCAGCGGTTCTCAATTTGTGGGTCGCTATCCCTTTTGGGGGGTCGCGTGACTCTTTAGCAGGGGTCTCTTAAGACCATCTGAAAACACATATACTCTACAGTTATGAAGTAGAAACAAAATAATTATGTGGCGTGGCGTCGCCACAACATAAGGAACTGTATTAAAGGGTCGCGGCATTAGGAAGGTTGAGAAACACTGATTTAGAGGCTACGTTAAAATTTTCTTTATGCCGTATGGAGTCAACAGGCCAAATCTTTTCATTCATCGCGGTGCATCAACATAATGTAGTACACTGGTTAACAGTAAAAAGTCCATCATCAAAATGTTTGAGAGTGGGACAAGATATTATGCAGGTGCTCTCTCTGAACAGGCCAACAGCTGTCGCTCTTTTAATATCTCGCTATATTTTGATAGAAATATATATAAATTTATGAATTACATGATGCAAAGTTTTCTTGTTTCATTTAAATTAAGCTGAAATAATTTGTCTACAATGGTCAAGGCAACAATTTTTTCGCAAAAAAATCCTGTTTCATTATAATGAGAAAATTTAGGTTTGAAAAAAAAAAAAGACCAAGACTATTGAAATTAATTATATATATATATATATTCAATTATATAAAAGACTTCAACATAAAACAATGAAAAACGGAAGCAGGAATAACATTACATAAAAAAGGGCATTATAAAGGTGTTTGTTTTGTTAAAGTTTATTCATACCTTTGCATTATTTGTGAGTTTTTAAGGGATACCCCGTCATGAAGAGCCTTTGCTTAAATTTGAAGATTTGAAATCTGATTCATATAAAAAAAACCAAAAAGGTGGTCTACACTTCCATCACACATTCTAGATTATAACCTGACATTTAGGTTTCCGTGCAATGATTGGATTTGAAGTGTTCATTTTTGAAATCAATAAACTGTTGTGGAGTTTACAAAAGAATGGTGGATAAAAATTTTTTTTTTTTTAACCTTTATTCTTTAAATGATAAATTCCTAGATTAAAAAATATGATTGGGTAAATTAAAGACTTAAAAAAAATATCAATTACCTCGTGTGTAAGTGTGTGTGTGTCTGTGTGTGTTTGTTTTCAGATAATATTTTCAGCAAAAGCAAACTATATGATGAAAAAGTACTACAAGCAAAAATATATTTTAAAAAAAATTAACTGTTTTATATGTATACATGTTTGGTACAAAAAGTAATGAAAATAAATTTTAAAAAAAACGGTTTTGTATTGTAGAAAATACGTAAATGATTATGAGGTTAAATATAGATTAAATAAGAGAGCTACAAATGGATACAAAGACAAAAAAGGGAAGGTGGCAATGTTCATTGCAATTTTTGATGACAACGAAGATTGCCAGAAGATGCTTGTTTGCATATCTTGATGTTGAAGTTATATATTCATAACTGTCTATAGAAGTCCTATATTTATGACTGGTTACAGAAGTCATATATTCATAACTGTCTATAGAAGTTACATATTCATAACTGTCTATAGAAGTCATATATTCATAACTGGCTACAGAAGTCATATATTCATAACTGTCTATAGAAGTCATATATTCATAACTGGCTACAGAAGTCATATATTCATAACTGTCTATAGAAGTCATATAACTGGTTATACAAGTCATATTCATAGACGTTTCTAGAGGTTATGCTCATAACCAGTGTTAAAAGTCATATTCATAAACAACGCTAACATAAGTTAAGCTACTGACTGGACATGTACGTGTTGTGTCAGTGCACTTTGTTCATTTTTGATCGAATGCCCCACTGAGACCTGTTTAAGACAGCCGTGTGGATGAGATAATAGTATGTCAACTTGACCTTTCAGCACAAACAAGTCAAGCATGGAGTATGTCCAGATTTTGTTAAATGAAAAATGACAAAAATTAAAAACTAAATAAAGTGACCAAATTAAATGCCATTCTTTTTTAAAGCGATTGCTAATTGCTTTTTAAAATATTTTTCCACGATGTGGAACGATATAAAAATAAAATATTAGAATAATAATGAGATCTACAATACTGAATTAAAATTAAATTTCTAATTTTAAAATTTTCTGAAATACAAATTCACAACTAGATACAATTTCAACCTTTTTTTAATTTAAATTCACAACTAGATACAATTTCAACCTTTTTTTTTAATTAAAAAAAAAAAACAGTATTAAAATGTATAATAATTATTATTATAAGACGTTTTTTCATAGCGTAGTACCCCAACCTAGTGTTGGGCTCACCACGCTGTACATACAATTTAACAAACATAATCATGAACTTAAAAAATAAAAAAAATTAACATACATTAATTAAATGAAACAAAACAAATGTGTATCCGCCCAACCATTCCATAACTAATCACATGTCAAGCCATGGACGGCACCCAGCAGCATCGTTTATGGGTCAGAGGGCGGAATCAGTCAGGATAGTAGAGTTTAAAGAGATATAAATCATCTGGTAAAGAAAAAAATACTCCAAAATTAAGCAGATTAAAAGTGTTTGGCCTGTCCCGTATAACGATATTTGAAAATAAAATATATTCAGCAAAAGAAAACTATATAATGAAAAAAATGCTTCAAACAAAAAAAATTAAAACATATTACAAGAAGTCTATTTCCGTAGGTATTATTTTAAACATGAAAAGCGGTAGATTAAAAAAAATACAGCAATATTTTTCTAAAAACAAATGGTTTGTATATTAGAATTAATTTGTAATGCTAGACAGTACATTAAGGACTATATTTTTTAAACACATTTAAAAAAATGATAGAAATCGAAAAAAAAAAATCTACAAAAAGCTTCAAGGAATGTGTAAGTGTTAATTGCGCCACGATGCTGGCTTTAAAAACGTTCGATAACAACGTAGACGGGTAGATCTTTCACTCAAAGAAAACGTACACACATTTCATTACGTGTTTTTGGAATAACCGCCTCTAGAAGTCATACATAAATACTGATTCTAGAAATCATATGTTCATAACCGGTTCTAGAGGTCATATTCATAGCCTATTCTAGAAGTTATGCTCATAGCCCGTTCTAAAATCATATACAAAACCAACGGTAAAAATATTGCTTCCCCGTGAGTTGACGTCAGAGTCGACATTGTGGTCATCCATCCAAGCTATGGCCGAGGATGTTCTTATAAGATCTATTACTGCCCGGACATGTACATGTTACGTGTACTTTGTCCTATGACATCCCACTTTGATCCTTTTAATTAAATGTTCTACATTGACCTGTTGAGAACAGCCGTGTGGATGAGATACTGTGAATGCCAACTTGATCTCATCACAACTCATGTGTACAAATTTTTCAACAATTATCAGATACATAAACATAAAACATAGGAAAATAGATGCAACAATAACTAAACATAAACATGTCTTAGTAGAAAATACAAGATGATTTCTTTATCATAGTAGAAGAAATTAAAGTCAAAGTTTAAATTACCATTTTAAGAACTTTGTCAAAATTACATTCATGGGGTACATTCTCACAAAACTGGATACATACTGTTGGATACCTACTTTTTTATACATATTTTTAGATACCTTTTTTGGATACCTAATTTTGGATACTTACTTATGGATACATTGTGACATAAATCTGACACGAAGTACATAATTATTGTTCTTTTAAATTAGATTATTTGATTATTGGATTATGATCATGTTGAAATTTAATTTCTTTTTTATTTGGGCAAAAAAGAAAAAAAAAGGGGATGGGGTCTGGGAGGGTAGATGGTAATGATCATGTAAATAAATATGTTTGTTTTGTAACTAGGCTAAGTTAATTCAGACTTTTGCAAGATTTGAGAGTTTTTAGGGGCCATTGCGTCCTTAAGAACCTATACTTAAATATGAAGAACTAAAATCTGATGAAAAAAACATGATATACACTTACACAAAACTTGCTACATTAAAGTTTAAAATTACAAGCTCTTATAAAAAGATTGGATTTTCAGTTTTCGGTTTTGTAATCAGTAGACTTGTTGTTAATTTTAATTGAGGATGATCGGTTCATTATATTTGATTATTTTGTAAAATTGTAAAATATTTTAAACGGGATTGTCCAGCATGACGACAATAAGAGTTAACTAAAATATTTTATATATCTGTAGACGTGAAATTTAATTTCAACATAAACAAGTCAATCATATCTTGTGTCCATAATTTTGTTATTGAAAAATGTCAATTATTAAAAACTAAATAAAGTCACATAATTATCTTCAATACTTATTTTAAGAGATTTATCATTGCTACTTAAAATATGTTATAATAAAGTAAAATAATAGTATAATAATGAGATATACTATATTAAGTTTAAGTAAAAACTTTAATTTTAAAATCTCATTAATAAAAAATTTGTTTGAAAAAAGATTAAATTTAAGACCTGTTTTTAAAAAATGGAATTAAAATGTATAATGTGTCTCTATATCATTTATAATCATGTCGTAAAAAAGGTCGAAAATAAATATATAATAAGCATTACACTCATATCTGTAAAAAATATTTTCCGCAAAAAGCATAGCATACAATGAAACAATACTAAAAGCACACTATATAAATAAAAACACTAAAAGTAAACTCTATAATGAATCAACAGCTAAAATTTTATAAAATCGTAAAAAAAATCAATTTGCATAAGTGTTAATTTGAAACATAAAAACCAGTAGAACATAAAAAAAAGATTAAGTATATTAGACATGATATAAAATACTAGAACATGTGATTATGAGCTTTAAATACATTTCATTAAAAAGCTAGAAAAAGGAAAAAAACCCACAAAAAGTCTCAGGGAAGATGGGGTGTGTCATTGCGCTACGATGCTGACTTACGAAATATTTGATGACAATGAAGATTGGCAGATCTTTCATTCAAAGAAAATCTACAACCATTTTTCTTAAATGTTTGTTGGCTCTTGAAGTCCTATATCATAACTGGTTCTGGAATTGGAAGTCATATTTCTTAACCGGTTCCAGAAATCAAATATTCATAACCAGTTCTAGAAGTCAAATATTCATAACCGGTTCTAGAAGTCAAATATTCATAACTGGTTCTATAAGTCAAATATTCATAACCGGTTCTAGAAGTCATATGTTCATAACCGTTTCTAGAAGTCATATTCATAGCCTGTTCTTGAAGTTTGCTCATAACCAGTTCTAGAAGCAATATTCATAACCAACAGTGCAAATATTGCTTCCATTTGAGTTGACTCCAGAGTGGACATGGAGGTCATCCACCCAGCCCTCATAGCCGAGTGGGTGAACATAAGCTCCACTACTGCCTGGACATGTACATGTGGTGTACGTGTACTTTGTCCTGTGACGCCCCACTTTGAATCTTTCTATCGATTGTCCTACAGAGACCTGTTTGGGACAGCCGTGTGGATGAGATACTATGAATGTCAACTTGGCTTCATCACGACGACCCACGTATTTACGGTTCACCTTTTGCCACAGATCATGCCAGTGTCTCCACATCTTTTCCAGAGTATCCAGTAAATCCAAGTCACACGTCACGCATTTCAACTCACACCAGTCTTCCCCAACCTTTTCCCTCACCACCGACCAGCCATCGAGGATGACCAGTGGACTGTCTTGTCTATCATAAAACAGCCGACACGTAGCTTGTCTCGCTTTAGGGCCATCAAAAACCACGTGTCTGGCCGTGCAAATCCTGACCTCCCCCCAGAAGTTGCTTGCTTTCGTCGCCTAGAAAAACAAGTACATTAGCCACTGTGTACTTGATTTCAATAGATTTATATGTGGTCATAAGCTGTTGAATTTTCTGGTTTTGACAAGGTTGGCATGTCTTGCATTGACAAGTTCCTAGGTTGTATTTCTGTATGTCATCTTCTGTGTATATGTTTAGACGAGACATAAATGCCGTCCCCGCCTTTGAGATGAAAATTTTCTTCTTGTACCATGGATTATTATTGGTTGAGACAAAAATGCATTCCATCATGAAAGATGGTTGATTATTGCCTATCATTCTAGGCCAACTTTGCTTCATAAAAAATGGCGGATCATCGTTTACCATAGGCTGACTTTCTTCAGTGTACAATGGTTGAACATTTCTTTTCATTGGCTTACATTGTTGCATTGTTTTAAAGACATTGCCTGTTACAGTTACCTTGAAAGTCAGACTACCCGTAGCTCTGATCAGGTCGACTACGTCGCTGTCGCGGTATTCTTCTGGCAGGTCATTGATGTTGAACTGCTGGAAAGGCACAAACCCCGTGTGACCCGGGTTCTTCTTGCAGTTGTTGAAATGCCTGTGTAAATCTGCTTCTAATCCTCCGGATACCTCTTTTGTATTTGTGGCTTAGAAGATGAATACGCGGATTTAATATGATTAAACATTTTTGTATGTTCATGTATTTAGCATATGTTACACTATGAAATAAAAGTGCCGCATATCACGGCTTGAAAGACGCATTCACCTGCTCGTTATAAAGTATCAATTAAAAACATTTCTGCGTCCTATAAACAAAAGGTGAGCGACGGGACGTTGTTTCAGTCTCCACTTAAGGGTAAATCAAATTTACTCTTATTTATGGAACCAAATTTACACGTTATTTACAGTAAAATTTACGCTCGATCAAGAAATTGTCATGATTAGTCAGGATTTCATGCTGACTTTGGGATTCGTTGTGTAAAATGGGAATTTTGAATAAGGTCTTGAAGTACAGGGACTAATTATTTTCCTGATTACTTCCTTTAAATTTTGAGGGGGGGGGGGGGATGCGTCTAATGAGTCAAAGCGTCTAATGAGTCAAATCGTCTAATGAGTCAAAGCGTCTAATGAGTCAAACGTCTAATGAGTCAAACGTCTAATGAGTCAAACGTCTAATGAGTTAAAGCGTCTAATGAGTCAAAGCGTCTAATAAGTCAAAGCATCTAATGAGTCAAAGTGTCTAATGTGTCAAAGCATCTAATAGGTCAAAGTGTCTAATGAGTCAAAGCATATAATGAGTCAAAGCATCTAATGAGTCAAAGCATCTAATGAGTCAAAGCATCTAATGAGTCAATGCGTCTAATGTGTCAAAGCATCTAATGAATCAATGCGTCTAATGAGTCAAAGCATCTAATGAGTCAAAGCTTCTGAGTCAAAGCGTCTAATGAGTCAAAGCGTCTAATACGTCGAAGCATCTAATGAGTCAAAGCGTCTAATGAGTCAAAGCATCTAATGAGTCAAAGCGTCTAATGCGCCAGTGTCTAATGAGTCAAAGTGTCTAATGAGTCAAAGTGTCTAATGATTTAAAGCGTCTAATGCGCCAGTGTCTAATGAGTCAACGTGTCTAATGAGTCAACGTGTCTAATGAGTCAAAGCGTTTAATGCTCCAAATTGTCTAATGAGTCAAAGCGTCTAATGCGTCAAGTGTCTAATGAGTCTAGTGTCTAATGAGTCAAAGTGTCTAATGATTCAAAGTGTCTAATGAGTCAAAGTGTCTAATGAGTCAAAGTGTCTAATGAGTCAAAGCGTCTAATTTGCCAAAGTGTCTAATGAGTCAAAGCGTCTAATGAGTCAAAGCATCTAATGAGTCAAAGCGTCTAATGAGTCAAAGCATCTAATGAGTCAAAGCATCTAATGCGGCAAAGCGTCTAATGAGTCAAAGAGTCTAATGAGTCAAAGAGTCTAATGAGGCTAATGAGTCAAAGCATCTAACGAGTAAAAGCGTCTAATGAGTCAAAGCATCTAATGAATAAAAGCGTCTAATGAGGCTAATGAGTCAAGGCATCTAACGAGTAAAAGCGTCTAATGAGTCCTCAGTAGTAAAATTATAATCACAAAAATTACTCAGTGGAAAGGAAATGTCGAACACGGAAAACTTCACACAGGGAATACTTCACCCTCAGAACCTCCTACCCCCCACCCCCCAAAATAAAAAATATAAAAAGCATACATACAATCAAACGTTAACAATATAAATATATAGATTCTTTGAAAGTATAGTTGAAGAATGATCAATATCTCACCTAATTCCTCCCACAGGGTTTCATTCATGATCTCATCAGTCTAGAAAAATGTATGAGAGCAGATTATACACATATAGTTCATTAACATTTATAAAACTAGTCAAAGGTTAATTTGTATCAATCTTAAATCTTTTAAAATAATTTGTTCTAAAGCAGACGCTCGTTCTCAACGGACTGTGGATTAATCTAGTTGAAAAAAACAACAACAACTACAAAACCTATAAGTGTATGTGACGTGTTTAAATAAACTTTTAGCAGCTGGTTGTATTTCAGGGAAATTGTCAAACAAAATTTGTTGAAGCTTGAAAGAAAAACACTGGACAGTAAGTTCAACTTTTCGGCTAGATGGCTTTTTTTTTTTTTAAAGCCGAGAAGAAGGCGTTTCGCCCACCCATTTTAAAAATATCCTGTTTTATTTCTTCACGCTGCTTTGAGAGCAGTACCTCATATTTATTCAAATGTATTTGAGAGCAGTACCTCATATTTCTTCACATGTCTTTGAGAGCAGTACCTCATATTTCTTCACATGTCTTTGAGAGCAGTACCTCATATTTCTTCACATGTCTTTGAGAGCAGTACCTCATATTTCTTCACATGTCTTAGAGAGCAGTCCCTCACATTTCTTCACATAGCTTTAAGAGCAGTTTGTCATATTTTTTCACACGGCTTGAGCGCAGTCCCTCATATTTCTTCACATGAATTTGAGGGAAGTCCCTCATTTATCTTCTCAAGCCTTAGAGAGCAGTCCCTCACATTTCTTCACATAGTTTTAAGAGCAGTTTCTCATATTTCTTCACATGTCTTTGAGAGCAGTCCCTCATATTTCATCACACGGCTTTGAGAGCATTCTCTCATATTTTTTCACACGCTTTAGAGAGCAGTCCCTCGCATTTCTTTACATGGTTTTAATGGCAGTTCCTCAAATTTCTTCAAATGGCTTTGCGAACAGTTCCTCAAATTTCTTCAAATGGCTTTGAGAGCAGTCCCTCATATATCTTCCCATGGCTTTGAGAGCAGTTTCTCATATTTCTTCCCATGGCTTTGAGAGCAGTCCCTCATATATCTTCCCATGGCTTTGAGAGCAGTTCCTCATATTTCTTCCCATGGCTTTGAGAGCAGTCCCTAATATTTCTTCTCATGGCTTTGAGAGGAGTTCCTCATATTTCTTCACACGGCTTTGAGAACAGTCCCTCAAAATGACACCAAATATTTCGAAGAAGTACCCGGATTTTCGTGAAGTTTAGTGTAAGGTCGTCGTCAGGTCAGAATGTTGTGTTTCTGTACCTAGCAACGCTTCAGGTCAGAATGTTGTGTTTCTGTACCTAGCAACGCTTCAGGTCAGAATGTTGTGTTTCTGTACCTAGCAACGCTTCAGGTCAGAATGTTGTGTTTCTGTACCTAGCAACGCTTCAGGTCAGAATGTTGTGTTTCTGTACCTAGCAACGCTTCAGGTCAGAATGTTGTGTTTCTGCACCTAGCAACGCTTCAGGTCAGAATGTTGTGTTTCTGTACCTAGCAACGCTTCAGGTCAGAATGTTGTGTTTCTGTACCTAGCAAAGCTTCAGGTCAGAATGTTGTGTTTCTGTACCTAGCAACGCTTCAGGTCAGAATGTTGTGTTTCTGTACCTAGCAACGCTTCAGGTCAGAATTTTGTGTTTCTGTACCTAGCAACGCTTTCAATTAACGTCACATTTTGTTTTTAAATCTATAGGAAACAATCACTCAAATCAATGTGTTCTTTTACAGAATTTTATTACTTAGTCTTCAAACTGAAAAGATGCCAAACTGTGTCTTAGCGGGGGGGGGGGGGGGGGGGGGTCTATTAAGGGCAAGGCAACATTTTATTTTGTTGTGACCCCAAAATACAATTTGAGAATACAACTTTATAAATAAAGCATAAAATAAATAAAGTATACAAAAAATGCGACAAAATAAAATGAATAACATTTTCATTATGGAACTCAAAGTTATCTTTAAAAAAAAAAGAAAGGCCACTTTAAGTTTTGGTGACATGATGTTTCATTTCTGATACTTAAACATCTTGGAGCTTGTTGATGTCAGGGGTCACCATAACTGTGCACACGAATCTACGACGAGTGGTGTTAAGAAATAGTGACGAAGTATTACGAGGGTGTCAAAATTATGTGACAAATTTATGAAGATGGGTGAACGGGGTCAAAATCTGACAAAATTCTTTGAATCCTTTAATGGATGGCCACTTATTACTATTTGGCTATTGTAGTGGGGCCTAACTAAAATTTCGTGAGAAAGCTGCTCCGAGGCAACCGTTTCGTCCTAGACTACCCGTCCCGACCGAAAGAATCCGCGGACGGTGGAAGAAAACCCATCCGAACGCTCTGAGAGAGTTGGCTGCGAACGCTTTAAACGTAGCGTTTTTGGTTGACCAGTCGTACCCCAGACCAGGGGGAGGTTCCCGGCGTGCCTGGTCCGTGTGGTGGTGTACCGGGGGGGGGGGGGATTAAGAGCTTGCTTTCGACGGCACACCGACACCATTTCCCGATGTGGCGTAATAGCAGTTTTCATCAAGTTGATTCCGTAAAATCGAAACCCTTTAAACACATAACAAAATATGAAAAGAATATACTAAAAATCTTGAATTGAATATCTATTCAACTTAACATGAAAGTTCAAAAAGGGTAAAGAATATTTTCAACTAGAGACTTAAAAAATATTTAGTTGTCTATGAGTGAGTTCAGGAATTAATTAAAAATTCTTTAAAGCTATTGTAAATTGAGGCATAAAAAATGCAATTTCTAATCAGTTAACATTGAAATATATACGTCATATAGTAGGCCAATAAATAGGAAATTGCTTTTGACATTATTAAATCATTGTGAGTTTTAGAATGTTCTCAATTTGGGATTACCTATTGAAAATAGTTTGGCCGATTGCCTTTGCTAAGTTTTTCTTTATAGGAAAAATACAACGACTTTAACATAAATGTATATTTAATGTAAGCTAACAATCGATGGCTGAAATCAGAAATTGTTGTAGTCCCCAAATGAAAACTCAAACTGCAAAATGCCTAGCAAGTGGGAAATGTTCTTAAAACGTACAAATAAGTAAAAGGGAAGAAAGCGGGTAAAAATATTCGGAAGACAGCCTAGAAGCGGAAAAGGTATTCGAGATCGACTAACGAAAGTGGGAACCTTTGTTCTTGAGATACAATGAACCGGAAATTGTGTAATTTATGCAGTGACACAATATCTCGGAGTGCAAACACTTCGGTAAGAAAGGGAAACTACTAAAAATGATCTAGTCATGATAATACATACAATTAATTAATTATAAATGACATGGAGAGGGATGGGCGCCGCCATGCGACAACTGCCCTAGTTACGCTACATGTGTCATCTGTGGCGCCTCAACGGTCGAAGGACTACGGGACCTGATGATGATGATGAACAATCGAAATACTTACCGCCATTTTAATGATTTTATTGGATTGCGCTTTAAATTCAAACTGTAAAATAAAAAATACATAATTTTACAGCGTCAATAATTTGGATAATGACAATTTTATGTTAACACAGCAATACATTAGAAAAGGAATCTAACAGTGAAGCCACTATTACGGTCTTAATAAATCTAACATCTTGCAAACGTATCCAACTGTTACGGAAGTGACCTTTTGCACTTTTTTTTTTATCTAAGACAGTGTTTTGAGGACTATCAAAATATTTTTAGTGTTTGCTATATTGTTTTTAAGAGAGAGATACATAATTTTTTCTATAAAATCGTTTATCTAGTGGAGGACAATTTACTGCTTAAGGAAAAAATATATCACAAGATAGTATTTGTTCTCCTTAAATACCAATGCCGCTTATAGTTAAATCTAATCAACGAAATTGGTGCCTATAATAAGTGTAACCTACGACTACAACATTCTGAAACGAATGTTATATTTTAGGAATGATTACGCAAATAACAACAAGCAAAAATAAGTTCAGATATGAGGTTAAACTTTCATTATTATTTGGAACATGTCATTCTAAATATAATTAAAACAAAGAGATGCATACCTTATGTTACATTCTGAATTATGTTTTAAACACACACAAGATTTCACCATGAGAGAAAAATGGGTGAAAGTCCACGCAGACCACACCAGGGATGATGGTCACTTCAACCTACTCTTAAGGTTAGCGTAACAGGCATGAAGTCATTTTGGAATAACTTAGTGAGCACTTTAATTGTCCTCTCCGATTTCCCCAATGTTAGGAATACAGCGATAGTATGCCGGGCACTTACACCATTGGTCGAGAACCTCCGTGTGTAACTAAGGCGCTACAATCACCACCTAACCCGTGGGGCGGCTGAGGACCACCTGTAATGGTAACGTCAAGAAGAAATATTGATCGTTAAAACTATATAATTATTCATTATATCAATTAAAAGCTACGTTAAAATATATTAATTATGCAATTTTAAGGCTTATTTCAAAAGATTCATTCTTTATGATTAGTACCGAATGTGTAAAATGTCCTAACAAATTTGGAGGAATGAAAAACATCCGTTAAGTCATTGGTAAGGTTTAAATAAATGTAAGCAAGTGTGGCTTACAATATACAGAAAGCTGCACCAAATTAGAAAACAAAGTGACGACTTTATTTTAGATGGACAGCAACTGTATCTAGAAATTCTAGATTGATCTAAAGAAAAGCAGAGAGACTTGTGCTGAGTGACAAATGGACGCCAACCTTTTATATGGTGTGCAGGAGTGATTTAACGGTTTTCCCGGCGGTATCTTTATGGATACGGCTTTTTCTAAATTTAGATCTACGCAATGTTTAGTCGTTATCCCATTGTTTCTTCCGGCTCTTGGCACACACTTTGTGCTAAGATTTGACGTTGGTAGGAGGGGGGTGGGGTTAGGGTGAGGTCAGGTCTAACAAAAACCAAGATAAGAAATGTCAAAATACTTTTAATTTTTTTTCTCGGTGCTTTGAATAGGCTCGTAACTGACTTAAAAAAACATGGGTGTGTGCACGTCCGGGTTGGTTCGAAAAGTATCTATAAAAATTAAAACGCTTTATTTCGAAAAGCGTAAGCCTAAAGGGTTTCCGGAAACCACCCCCGTCTTATCCACATGTGGCACTGCCCCCCCCCCCCCTGGCCACGGTGGTGGAAGTTCGCATCCTGTGTTATAAATTGGGAATGCCAAGAAATATAATCACACTAATAGCGATTATAAAGAGCAAAGAGTCATCACATTTAAACGTATAAATAAGTCAGATAATATAAAACATTCGATTAAATTCAACAAGACCCCAGAATTAGTGACATAAAACAAAAACATATATTTAGAGTGATCTCCCTTATTATTTATTTAAACTTTAAGGTGTTTTAAGATTAAAGAGTATAAAATTAGTTGAAATAGATCAGCCAATGGGGACGTCCGCAAGTTAAAAAAATGAAGCATACTGAAGGAGACGCAGCCAACTTAAAAATGACAAAAAAATGATAACTTGTGGATCTCCGTACGACCCCTTATACCCACTCCCCTACGCCTTTGTACGCATTTGTCCACTTTTGTCCCCCTCCTCCTTTTCTTTGCCGATGTCCTTTATGGACGAAATCTAACTAACTCTTCAAAGGAATAAAAGATCAGATTTTTAGTTCACAGTTGCTGAAACAATGTTTCAATTGGTAACAATTTAATTTGTCTGACTTGCTTGAAGAAAATTATTCTAGATACTATTCTTTTGTGGTAGCTCATCAATGATGACATCTCCATAGTCTAGTCGACAGGCAACATCCTTTTTTAGTAGGCAGGATGAACAAACTTGTAAGTCATTTCGGAGTGCAAGATGCATTTAAATATGTTTATTTAGTTTTATGAAAATCTTATTTTTCCAGCTGCTGCGTTTGAATCGAAATTTCATCAAATTCACTCTATCCTCATTGTTTCAGCAGTAACAGTTTGTATATTCTATGAATTTGATTATCTTTTGAATCATTTGGATATCATCAGCCTTCATCAAGGCAAAAAAAGAAGTAAAAATGTTTTGTTAACTTTATGTTTGCTAACAGCAACCACGGAGACTGTAGACATTATTGGCGCCTCATTGATTCACTCTCAAGCTTTGGGAAAGCAGAGGACTCAAAAGATATTGCAACTAGTTGTAGGCAATGTTTTCCAGCAGGTCGGGTTTAAAGTGAACAAGAGGGCGTTAAAGTGGGACAAGCAACAAGTCCACTTAAACTCTAAGCTAGATCACTGGTGCAAATGCACAATTTCATACTAGACTTGATTAATCAAGCTTGGCCTAGTGTACAAAAAAAAAAAAAACAAACAAGTAAATGACAAATTCTATTGTTATAATTACTAGATAACTTGAGAAATATTTATAAAAATGAAGATATTAAGAAAGTAGTTTCATGCCTTCGGCTAGGCATACGAGTTTTTAAAAAAAATTTTTGTGAGTCATTTTTTAAAAAGAAATTTCTGCTTTATAAATTTACAAATTTATAAAGCAGAAATTTCTTTTTAAAAAAATGACTCACATTTTTTTAAAAAGAAATTTCTGCTTTATAAATTTGTAAATTTATAAAGCAGAAATTTCTTTTTTTAAAAAAAAAAAAAAAAAAAAAAAAAAAAAAAAAAAAAAAAAAAAAAGAAATTTCTGCTTTATAAATTTACAAAAAAATTCTAAATGATAAAAAAGCAACAAAGGTTTACAATAATTAGCAGATTTGTGTGAACTTTTGTTACTCGCTTTTAACTTGAAATTTGCTTGTTGCGTGTCTGGTCTTTTAGGGGGTGGAGACTTTATTATTCGGTTTCGTCAGGGTGTTTTTGGGCCTGGTTGCTAGAAATAGTACATACTGTTAGTGAGATGGTCAATGGAAAGGTTATATACTGTTAGTGAGATGGTCAATGGAAAGATTATATACTGTTAGTGAGATGGTCAATGGAAAGTTATGTAACGCTATGAGGGTGAAAATGTCATACTTTTGTGTCATATAATACTTGCACAGCTCCTTACGCCGCATTGTACTTAATTTTTTTTTAACAAAAAAATCGTTCATATCATACTTCTTATATTTAAAGAAAAGGGTTAGTTTTTAACACTAAAATATATAACACATTTCAAATCCTTAACATATTTAGTATTTGATAAATTGATATTAAAATGTAGCTTCCTTTTTTCAATCATCTTCGCCTATGCACGCCCTGAACTATTATTAATATTCTAATGCACCTCTTGACATTTTTGGTAAACACATTTTTATAAAGCTGTAATCTATTTGTGCAGAATGCTGCTCTGTAAAACATAAGATTGAAACAAGGTATAAAGGGAGTTTTCAAAAAAAAAATTATTAAAACTTAATTTTAAGATGGCACCATGTTATTTAAACTTGAAGAGGTACGAGCTAAGCTGTTTTTACCTTGTTGCTTTTTTGTTGTTCAAATACAATCCATATTTGTTGTATAAGGGTGACCGATAGGTAATTAAAATTATTTAGAATTTAAAGATAAAAGTTGAAAATGCCAATGTTTTTTTTTAAAAGCAGAGTTTTGTGTCGGTTGAAAAAGTTGGATTAACTTTATAAAAATGGGAATAACTAAAAACCAAGATCTCATTTTTAACCAAATAATAGTAAATATTTTTTTTTATGATAACACTTTTCTTTGGCCGAGGAAAATGTTGGGTATATTGTTATGTAACTATAAAATCCTATAACATCATGTATTTTTACTATTGTATATAGAATATTTCTTTAAAAAAAATTTTTTTCAAGAAAATGTTCCGAAATTTCAGCTCAGATGCGTTACCAATATTTCTTAAAACCGAATAATGTCACTTGTATATGGATACTTTTTAACAATAAAATAAAGAAAAACACTGTTTCCCACAATAAAGCCCTTTATAAATGGTTGGAACGTATTTCGCATAGTAATGCATTAAACCTGGATTGCGTAAGAGCCGAGAGAAAGTTTGGTTTGAGATATGTAATTTCTGAATTTGAAAGAAAGTCAAATCTTAGAATTACTCAATCACCGGAAGTTACACAACTGAGATAATCTAATAGCAGATAGATAGGAGTCAGATTGATCAACAACTATATCGTGGGCCCTTAGTATATAGGCGAAGATAGTAGCGCTAAATGATTTCAAAAGATATCGGTCATTTTCACATAGCAAATGTCTTTAAACTTTTCTTGCAGCTCTCAGAGTTAGCGTTAGTTCACACGACCACATTTCGCGTCAAATTGTTGTATGAACGCACTATTTTGTGCGTGGTTTCTTTTTTGGGGAATTTGATCAAATAGTAATTTGAAAGTTGTGACAAGGCTTCATACACGAATTGCATCAAATGCTGGAAGGAAAATTTTATCGTGTGAACCGACCCTAAGTCAAGATGTTTGAAAAAGTAATCCCATTATGGTCAGTATATCTATTTCTTAAGTCCATTTGGACCCCACATTACTGATGGAGTAAACAAAAATAACGCAAAAAAGCAACTCTTCCAATGTAAACAAGTCTAAATCTCTGCAACGCCCCTACCCCCCATGTTTTAAGTCATGCCCCCAAAGTAAAAATGTCTATACCCTGGCTACGAACCCTACTACTACATGTCAAAAGTCATGATCTAAGTCATGGTGTACGCCAGTGTTTATTGGTAAAAAAAACCGCTAAAAAAATTAATTAATCAATGTTATCAGCGGTGGTTTGGAGCCGGTTCGGTCAGGTTCGTGCGAACCGTTAGTTCCCCTAATCGTAATTTGACTGACTGTGGCGGTGACCGATATGGCATAAGGGGACATACTAACTGCGAACCCTTTGTTACGAATTTGGCAATACACCGCTGAATGTTATAAATCATGCCGCCTATGTAAATAACGCCCACACACTGGCTACGCCACTGAACCAATATCAGAATGGCGCTGGACTGTGCTAAAGTCATGGGTTGTCATTGTTCGCTTGTCGTCATACGACAATAGGATGAAATTACTACTTAATCATCTTAAAAGTTTAATGTTCATTCCACTATACTATCTTTAAATTAAATCCATTCACCTTAAAGCTCTTAAACTTTATCGCCCAAACAGGTGTAAGACAAGGGTTTCAAAATCTCCAGATACACGTTTGACCATGTTGACCTGGGTATGTATGAATATTGAATGCCCTTATATTGGCTTAGGAATGTCTAAAATAGCATTGTCCACGTATTGGACTGGCTGTGTATAAAACATTATAGTCCATATTTTGGAATGGCTGTGTATAAAACAGTATTGTCCATGTTTTGGACTGGCTGTGTATAAAACAGTATTGTCCATGTTTTGGACTGGCTGTGTATAAAACATTATTGTCCATGTATTGGACTGGCTGTGTATAAAAAAGTATTGTCCATGTATTGGACTGGCTGTGTATAAAAAAGTATTGTCCATGTATTGGACTGGTTGTGTATAAAACAGTATTGTACGTGTATTAGACTGGCTGTGTATAAAACATATTTGTCCATGTATTGGACTG
This sequence comes from Omphiscola glabra, assembly GCA_964017045.1. Taxonomy (NCBI): domain Eukaryota; kingdom Metazoa; phylum Mollusca; class Gastropoda; family Lymnaeidae; genus Omphiscola; species Omphiscola glabra. Next base: position 9,932,087 of record OZ024811.1, on the reverse strand, counting down.
GTTGTGTATAAAACAGTATTGTCCATGATTTGGACTGGCTGTATATATAAACAAGATATAAAGATTACGAGCATATCAATGGGATCCAAACATGCTTGGAGAATTCTGTTTAGTTTTATCGTAATATTATTACGCTGTACAATTGACTCATATACCTAGGCCTATCTTGAAGTTTCTACCATATTCTAAAACGTTCAGGTTTTTTGTGTTTTCTGTTACATAAATGTCATTTTCACAAGGGCAATTTTGTTTCTATAGTCTCTCTGCTTTCAATCAAATGCTTAACAAAGCAGATTTGCTTGCGTGTCTTGGTGTGGAGATGAATTGTGTAGCTGTTGCTGCGCGCTTTTTGTATTTGTGACGTATTTGGGTATGCAGTGAAAATGAAATGTGTTTTTGAAGGTAACCATAAAGGAAATGTGAAATGTGTTTTTGCCAGAAGTTTTATCGATTTATATAAACGATTCTGAATAAATGATAAACGACTTACAATGACATAAATGCAAAGAAAAATACATGTAAAGGAATTATACGAAAAAGCTTGTTTCAAGGTTGTTGTTTTTTTTAAATTTGAGACGGTCAAAAGACAACTAATCCAACAGGGAAAACTTATGTTTCTAATAAATCAAGTACCGATATTAATATTCGATCGGTAGTGACGTTTCCAATCTCATCCAAAAGCAATCAATACGTTCTCAATAAGACATTAATTGAGACATAGTTTATAAAAAAAAATCTGTAATAAAAAAATGGGAAAGCTGCTGATTTTTGGCACTTTTGACGAATGAGTTTTCCGACCATTGAACTAGACTAACAAAGCTGAGTTTGCCGACCATTGTACTAGACTAACAAAGCTGAGTTTGCCGACCATTGTACTAGACTAACAAAGCTGAGTTTCCCGACCACTGTACTAGACTAACAAAGCTGAGTTTGCCGACCATTGTACTAGACTAACAAAGCTGAGTTTTCCGACCATTGTACTAGACTAACAAAGCTGAGTTTGCCGACCATTGAACTAGACTAACAAAGCTGAGTTTTCCGACCATTGTACTAGACTAACAAAGCTCAGTTTGCCGACCACTGTACTAGACTAACAAAGCTGAGTTTGCCGACCATTGTACTAGACTATCAAAGCTGAGTTTCCCGACCAATGTACTAGACTAACAAAGCTGAGTTTGCCGACCATTGTACTAGACTAACAAAGCTGAGTTTGCTGACCATTGTACTTGACTAACAAAGCTGAGTTATAAAATGTTTATTTTTTTGCTTATTTTTTCTATAAGGTCAAGACTCTGAATACATTAAAAAGAACCGAAAGATGTTTTTGGCATTATGAAAAACTATTGGATTTTTTAAAGTTTTATTTTCCTTATTAAAGTAAAAGTTATACATAAAGGCTTAATTTAAAAATATCTAACGTGAATTGTTGCATCAGGTTGTTAAAATTCCCTTCATAATCCCCAATAAAATATCGGTGAATTTAAAACTAATAATATCCACCGAATTATTTTGTTTGGTCTTTTTTATTTTAAATTAAATGCTGTATCTTTGGAGTTTATCAACTATTTCTAGGATAAAGTTAGTTCAGGATAAAGTTAGTTCAGGATAAAGTTAGTTCAGGATAAAGTTAGTTCAGGATAAAGTTAGTTCAGGATAAAGTTAGTTCAGGATAAAGTTAGTTCAGAATAAAGTTAGTTCAGGATAAAGTTTGTACAGGATAAAGTTAGTTCAGGATAAAGTTAGATCAGGATAAAGTTAGTTCAGAATAAAGTTAGTTCAGGATAAAGTTAGTTCAGAATAAAGTTAGTACAGGATAAAGTTAGTACAGGATAAAGTTAGTTCAGGATAAAGTTAGTTCAGGATAAAGTCAGTTCAGGATAAAGATAGTTCAGGATAAAGTTAGTTCAGAATAAAGTTAGTTCAGGATAAAGTCAGTTCAGGATAAAGTCAGTTCAGGATAAAGATAGTTCAGGATAAAGTTAGTTCAGAATAAAGTTAGTTCAGGGTAAAGTTAGTTCAGGGTAAAGTTAGTTCAGGGTAAAGTCAGTTCAGGATAAAGTCAGTTCATGATAAAGTTAGTTCGTCATCAGACATAAAATACTCACTGCTCCAAACGTTTAGAGAATAAATCCTTTTGGCGCAGAAAGCCAAAATATAGAAACAAAATTATGAGATAACATTTTTGCTAATTCCTTCCGATAAATAAAGGGAAAAGTGAACTTGAAAATTTAACCAACATTTGTTATAGTGTCTAGATTAGAGAAAACTAAAATGGCTACTTTTTGAGATGGTTGATAACCAGGGATCATATTTTATTTCAATTGATAAATGTCCATAGCTTCGGCATTGGTTATTACCTTATTTGATAAGACATTGTAACGAAATTGCGCTTTCATTATTTTCAAAAATTTAAAGTAAGTGATTGGTGGTTACACAATAATTATTAATCAACTTTTTTGTTGTTGCAGATGGTATTTCCATTACTCTTCTTGTTCTGCGCAACAGAAGTTATAGAAGAGGAAGGTAGGACATTTTAAAACCCCCCTTACTCCAGACGGTTGAAATATTGAGTCGGGTCTTAAAATGATCGAAGTGTTCAGTATAACAGGAAGTAAATAGTTTAAAAGCCAATTAATGATATTGTCAGCAAGTGCTGGTCAAAGATATTTACGAAGTCAGCATGTACGAGATACGGAGGGTAGAGTAGTAAATCAAGATCTATGTGTTAACATCTTTGTAGACACCTAGACCCAGAAAGGTCAATTTACGCCCCCCAACTGGAGTAAGAGAAGGAAATTTACGTAGCGAACTTGAGTTATTTAAGGAAATCTATTTAGTAAACAGGAGCTCGTTTAGCTGTGTAACACTATCTACATAGACTACTAGAGCTAGATAAAACATCTACATAGACAACTAAAACTAGGTAACAACTTATGCATAGACTACTAGAGCTAGTTTACAACAACTACATTGACGACTAATACTTAGTATGAAATTGACATATAGACTTTGGATGAAAAACTGAAAACATCTCATAGCAAAGGATTATTTAACAGAATGTTTTGTTATTTACATTTGCATGCCAAGATTGACGCTAACCATAAAAAATTTTCAATGTGCACCCCTCCCCTTTTTTTTTGCTTCTGAAATAATTTTTGTAAACGTTGGTGCCACTCGTTTAGCTTTCTGTCAAGGAAGCGATGTTATCATTTGTTTAGCTATACCTTGTATGTACTAAACAAGACGAAGGTAAGCTCATCTACTAGATGACAAGTGCAGGGAACCGGTATCTACTGTTTGAGGACTTCTACTTATTTAGCTAGAAATAGATAAGGACATCTACTTAGTTAACCAGAACTGTGTGAGGTCATCTACTTAGTTAGCTACAACTATGTTAGTAAATCTATTTAGCAAAAACTGTGTAAAGAAATCTAAATAGTTAGCTTGAACTTTGTAAAGACGTCTGCTTAGCTAGCTAGAGTTATGTAAGGACATCTACTTAGTTTTATATAGCTATGTAAGGACATTTACTTAACTAGCTGGCGCTATGTAAGGAAATCTAATTAGTAAGAACTATGTAAGGGCATCTACTTAATTAGCTAGAACTGTCAGGAAAATAAACTCCAGCAGCTTACAATACACTCTAGAAGTTAGGGAACAAACTCCAGCAGCTTACAATACACTCTAGAAGCTAGGAAACAAACTACAGCAGCTTACAAATTGTAAGTTACAATACAGTCTAGAAGCTAGGAAACAAACTACAGCTGCTTACAATACACTCTAGAAGCTAGGAAACAAACTCCAGCAGCTTACAATAAAACTCTAGAAGTTAGGAAACAAACTCTATCAGCTTACAATAAAACTCTAGAAGTTAGGAAACAAACTCCAGCAGCTTACAATACACTCTAGAAGTTAGGAAACAAACTCCAGCAGCTTACAATACACTCTAGAAGTTAGGAAACAAACTCCAGCAGCTTACAATACACTCTAGAAGTTAGGAAACAAACTCCAGCAGCTTACAATACACTCTAGAAGTTAGGAAACAAACTCCAGCAGCTTACAATACACTCTAGAAGTTAGGAAACAAACTCCAGCAGCTTACAATACACTCTAGAAGTTAGGAAACAAACTCCAGCAGCTTACAATACACTCTAGAAGTTAGGAAACAAACTCCAGCAGCTGGACAACAAACGTAGCACTTGCTTCTGTAGACTGCCATTGCTAGGTCTAGGTATGAAGTTAACAGTTGTTCCAAAGATTTGAGGAGGAGGGGCTGATAGATTGCGATACCGGCAGTTTGGGACCCTGATGTGGACCACCCAGGTAAAGTAGGAAACTACCGGGCAGTGTACATCCTACTCACTAAACACTTCTCCTGCCATTGCAGTTTCCATCATGGAGCTTATTTGATGGTGATCGTCATCCAAATCGTTTCCGCACACACCCGAATCGCCTCAAGAGCAGCGGCCGCTTTTCGGCCATATTTCAAAGATGTAGTATGGAGCTATATACTTAATTGACACAATTATGAAATTAATTCACTTTGATATTTAAAAATTCTTAATTTTGATCTTAATTTAAAATGAGATATAAATGGCGTGTAAATATTTCTAAATATCTTGACTTTTTTTTTTACATTTTTTAGGTTCAGCGCAGTCGGTAGTAACTGAAGGTATTTTACAAGCAACTACACAAGACATCCCATATGTGTCAAGTAAGAGATAAGTGCATAAAATGTTTTTATCATGCCTTTTGTCCTATTTTCCATCATTTATTTTTAAAATGAATGAGTTATTTTCATGGCAGTCTTCATTTAGTCTTCACTTTTATAAAAACTACCTAGCATGTTACATTTACGTAGACAGCATGTGTTTCTAAGTAAAGAAAACCATGTGGTCAGTTATCAATTGAACAATAGGGATTGTAGAATGATTGACATACAGATAAGCTATTTTATGTGTGTGTAAACATAGCGTCGATGTTAGATGTCAATTCATTCAACAAGTAACGCAAGAATGATAGGTTAATGTATAAAATAGATACTCAAGAATGATAGGTTAATGTATAAAATAGATACTCAAGAATGATAGGTTAATGTATAAAATAGATACTCAAGAATGATAGGTTAATGTATAAAATAGATACTCAAGAATGATAGGTTAATGTATAAAATAGATACTCAAGAATGATAGGTTAATGTATAAAATAGATACTCAAGAATGATAGGTTAATGTATAAAATAGATACTCAAGAATGATAGGTTAATGTATAAAATAGATACTCAAGAATGATAGGTTAATGTATAAAATAGATGTTTGCATCCGTAGACTTGCATAGATGTGGGTATTCATTAAAACATTTTTGAGAGTTTTTTTTTGTTGTTGAAGGGGCGATAGTTGCGATACCGGCCTTTTGGAACCCTGTTGTGAACTAGCCAGGTAAAGTAGGAAACTACCGGGCAGTGTTTTGTCTACATCCTACTCATTAAAACCTGCTCCTGGCTGTCAGTTTCCATCATGGATCATTTTTGCTTGTGATCGTCATCCAAGTCGTTTCCGTTTAACCATGGATCACCTCAAGGGCAGCGGCTGCTTTTCGGCCATATTTTAAATGTTTATTAATGAGAAGCATAAAGCTGACCCAGTGGAATAAGAGATATTCTTTGTATTTGTCTGGGTACATTGTAGCCTTTTGAGGTCCTTTAACTACCGAGTGTAGGGTGAAATAATATTCAAAATGAGCTCTTTAATTTAATATCACTCAGGGCGGATGGCCCATCGCACCTACCCCTCCCCCCTTCCCCTTTTTGCACTAGTTATCGTCTGCAAGTTTCAATTTTGACAAGTAAAAACAAAAGTAACTTTATTAGCAAAATCTAATTAATTAGTTACAAATTTGTTAGGACATCTACTTGAATAACTCCCTTGAGAGTCACCAATGACCTCTTGCTTGCATTGGACAGAGGTAATGTCTCCATCCTGATCCTATTAGATCTCTGTGCATATTTTAAAAGAATTTAATAATTTTTCACATGAGGTGCAAAACTTCACCACAAAAAAATTGGTAGTCGTTACCATACATTGACTGGGAAACTATTTGGCATGTCACTAATTAATTTTTTAATATTAATTAATTAGTGACATGCCAAATAGTTTCCCAGTCAATGATTTTACACAGAAATTGCTTTTAATTCAAGTGGGGATCTAAAACTATCAAATTTTTGCTTAATCGAGAAAGAGATATACATATTTTTTAAATTATTATAAACTGTTATATTCCAGCTACCCTGCCAACAACTGCCGCCATTTTAAAAAAAACTACAACGGTTCCAGTTGTGCCAAGTTAGTGATTAGAGTAATAAATGTTTCCATTAGGTCATTGTCTTATTTCAATTTAAATTTGTTGGCTTACGTTATTCCATGATAGGCTTCATAAGTTCTATTAACGACAAATCAAGTCCTCCATCTAAATTTCGTAGGGTAGAATTTTATATAATAAATGTGTAAAATTCCTATTTTACTTACAAATTAATTTGAAACAGCACCATGTAACCAAGAACTCAGCTTCCGCAACGCCCCTATTTGTTTTAACGACCTATATAATGGTTACAAACTCTTCTGTGATCCCTTTATGCTCTGTCTTTATATTATATCTTTCCATTGTCTTAATCCTTGATTCTTTTTTTTTTATGCATACTTCAATAGATGTGTCGTTTAATATAAGAATATAATGCAGAATGATGTTGTAAAAACTATTCTTTCTGTCCCACCCAGCTGCCCCAGTTCTGTATGTTCCACGTGGAAGAACAGGCGTATGTAGAGGGAATACAGCAAAGATCAAATGCGATGCTGATGGCTTACCTCGACCTGATATACTGTGGAAACATGATTATTTGAAGTAAGGCTTAGTCTGAAGCTCATTATTCCAATGATTAAAGTAAGCTATAACATAGAATACATTAAACCAAAAAAAAACACCTTTTTTTCTTACAAAAATTACTGGTGGTTTGAGGACTCATTAGACATTATTTACAATAGCATTACGGAGGGTCCTAAATACAAGATAGAGAAATTATTCGAAGGCATACACGTTATTCATTCCGCGTTACACATAAGAGCCGTGAGCAGCAAAGATTACGGCTTCTACGAATGTGCGGCTGTCAATGGCATGGGATACAAGCAAGCCACACTTGCGCTCTACCGTTAGTTTTTTGTGTGTGTCTCGTTTAGTCACGTTGACTGATTGCGTTAAAGGAGTCGTCTTGGGTAGCCTTATAATGAAGAGTTTAGTGTCCTCTTAAATATGTTATCATGAATAACCGCAATTTTTTATATCCCGGGTTCCTAATACATGGCTAGCGAATTATTATTATTATTTTAACACGGATGCATTCTGATGTTTATTTATACCGTCTCTGGGGTCTCTTTACTTCTGTGATAATGGGAGTGAGATTTAAAAAAAAAACGAGGTTGGGAAATTGTGTTCAAAATTATATTTTTCTTTAATCTTTAATCATCGATTGTTAAATAGATATTTTAGGGTCTGCGACAAAAACACTTGCAGCAACAGTGTAAGCGTTATTTTAGACAAAATTGGGTTTTCTAAAAAAAATAATTAAAATTTGAGAGCTACTCCTCTAAATTGTTATCGAACATTACCCAGATGAAAGGAAAACTGCAGTATGAGACAGAGGTTCTCCCAAATTATATTTTGGCTTTCAGTGCTCCCTTATGAAACATTGACCACTGTAACCACCAACCTTCATAATATTTATCAAGGATAATAAATACAATACTGTGTTCAAATAGTGTGAAGGAAATAGTAGACCAAGGTATGTGGAAGCTTGAAATACCAAGGCAACACAATAAAAGAGGAACGTTTCGTCTAAGAGCCTTCCTCTGCAGACAGGACAAAAGAAAAAACAATAAATAGGAAGTTGTTCATAAATCTTAAGTGTTCGCCATTAATAAGTGTCTGGTGTAGCATTCCTTCTTCCTTTATTAGCTGTCTTTTTATTTCAAGCTCCCCCTTACCTTGTTTCACTGTGTCCCTAATACTTATAATCCTTTCACAAATATGAAGTATGCCTAGATCTTTAGGAAATGTTTTAAAACTAACAATGCCTAAGATACTTTAAACTATTTTATTTTTAAAAAAGAGCCAGACGAGTGTGCCTGTCGTCCTTGTTAACCTTCAAATGTCTTGACCAACTAATGACCAGACCAACCTCTAAAACAAGTCCGAAAAGTGTGCTGATGCTACTTGTAAATTCAAATGTTTCCAAATTTGCATTGTATTGATAAAATAATAGTAAAGAAAATGCCATTAAAATAGTATTCAACTGAGTTAAATAATTTTAAAAAAGTTGGATCAACGATGACAAAGGTCAGCTTTTTAATTTAGGCAAAAGTTCATAAGTCCGCTATGTAATGCTGGGAAAAGTTGAATACATTAACGTGTTTTAAAAAAAGAATATATTTTGTTTTATAAAAACAAGGATTATGAAATATCTTTCCACTTTAATGAAAATTGAATTTTTAAAATGAAATATTTCTTGAAACTATATTTATTGTTGTTGATATTTGTTCATACCTTTGTTATTCTCCTGGCATGCAAATAAGTAATACTCATGTCTTACAGTGCACAAGAGATATGTTAGATTTGGATTTTACAGAAGTGAAGTAAAATATATTCCTCATTAAGTTACAGTCTTTTACTAGTTAAACTTATTAACTCATTCAATAAATAGTTTTAACATATTAACAAGATTTTACAAGTATACACGTCACAGACAATAATAAAAATTCATTAACTTAATATATGTTTATATATTTCGTTGTTAATGTAAATGGATGAGAACAGAGAAAATGCACATGAAAAATATCTGATGCCAAACTGTGTCAATTTACTTAACAATTGTTGGCTGAAAATTGTGGGCCTTTCTTACATCAAGGGGGTCAATTTCCCTTATTCATGGAATCCCCCCCCCCCTCCCGACCTTGTTTAATTATTAGTTTGTATATTTAAATTTCTCGTAATGACTTGAAAAGAGATTTTTAAAGGGTATTAAAGGCTCAAGAATAATATATTTTAAAGTTTTTAGGGTAAGGAGGCCGATGAGTTATGTCAAATTAAAAAGTCTTTTTGAATTCTCCAGTTATGTGCCAGCCACAGCTTGACCAAGGCCAGGGCTTTTATTTTAAACGCAGTCAAACACTGTATTACATAGTAAATAATGCACAGTAAAATAATCGTATACAGCTTAAAGAGAATAAAAGCGTTCAAGTGTATAGCTCTACTCTTTATACAACTTGGAACAATTCACAACGTTGGCTACGCTCCTAAGCTACTGATGACATTTTAGTAGTCTCGAGAGATACGTTTTCAATTCCAGATCTCAGCTGCGCACCTACACCCATGTCAGAGGTCATGCCACCTGTGTAGGCAATGCCAGGCGCATTTTACGCCTTTAATTTTTATGTCGTAAGGTATATCACATGTATAAACACTGCTACACACTGTCTATGCCACTACATCCTATCTTTGTCAGACGAGTTGTGCGATGTAACATTGGAATATTTTATATGTCAAACAATCTGGAATGATGACTGAGATATCAGCTTCAATTCAATGATATTTTCCTCAAGGATCAATACGGCTAAAATAAAATATCTATTCACATATATCGAGTTTATTATTTCGAATTAATATTTTTAAAACCAAATCCATTTACCGAATTAAACCGGCTGTATAGAAAAAGAAGTCAAGCTAGTGGTTGGAGATCCGCGACTCACGAGCCGCATACGGCTCTTTAGCGACCTGAATGCGGCTCTTTAGCGACCTGAATGCGGCTCGGCCAGTCGGCCACAAAGCAGTTTTTACTCCGAAAAACGTTTTCTTGACAAGTTCTAGAAAAGAAAAATGGCTCTCAATTTTAAAAAAAAAATCTTTCTGCTTCTTTTTTTGTTTTGTTTTTTTCATTAACACGCTTGCCGATCACTGGACCGTTAAGCGAACGGCCTCCAAATAATTGAACATGTTGATCTAGGTATGTATACAAATTATCGCCCATATGTGAAGTTTGTTTGGTGTGACTGATACAATAGCGGCCATATGTTAACGGTTCGTTGGTGAAAAAATTGTAAGTTAGTTGTGTATGCAGTCCATCAATTTTTAATTTTTAACTTGATTTGGTTGCATATAAGAAGTATCACCAATATGTTGGGTAGATATGTATAAAAATAGCGATCATATGTTTGTTCGATACTTAACTATGTATCATAATTATGTTAGGTTGAATATTTATAAAATAATATCAAACACATGTTGTCGTGTGTATGTATACAAATTTATGTCACACATGTTGGCGTGTGTTTGTATAAAACGTTATATCACACATGTTGGCGTGTATGTATACAACTTTATGTCAAATATGTTGGCGTGTGTCACATGTTGTCGTGGGTATGTATACAACTTTATGTCATATATGTTGGCGTGTAGGTATACAACTTTATGTCACATATGTTGGCGTGGGTATGTATAAGAATCATTATTCATTACGTCCCAGTGGGTCATTCTTATAAATAACTGTTTTGCTTACAGTTGATTTGTTTAAACAACATAACGCAGTTAATACAAAATTCAACCTTGAAATTGGTCATTTTAAATAATTATGTATTTAACATAAAGTTTCTCTGATAATCCCTTAATTGTCTGATTGATAATTCGATTTATTGATGTGTTAATCACTTTTATATCTGGTAGTGCTTCCGTTTTTTTTTTTTTACTTATCTCCAAAGCTGACCAGGGAGTACTGACGGGTAATATTTTAGAAATTTATTTATCGAAGGGGCTATTCGCGCCCGGGTACCAGAAGTGAGAGGTTGGGATTAAAAAACTATTTAATACATTATTGTTGGGTTTAACCAATAAAAACTCTCTAACACATACCGCGCGTAATAAACATGACTTTCAATAACAACAATAACTAACGAAATCCCATACTCGACAGTAGCGTCGTCCTTATAACGATGTGTGCCGTGCAAATAAAAAGGTAATCAATTAAAAGAAATAGTAAATTTGCATAGTCCCTGCTTCTCAGCAAACTAGAGTCAAAAAATAAATAAATTCAGGAACCAATCGAAATAACATGTTTTGTTTTCGTTAATTTATTAGATAATTTGAAAATATAGCATTACCCCATGTTGAAACATAATATTCTTTCATCTTCATGTTGAAATATAACATTGCCCCATGTTCAAATATAACATTGCCCCATGTTGAAATATAACATTGCCCCATGTTGAAATATAACATTGCCCCATGTTGAAATATAACATTGCCCCATGTTGAAATATAACATTGCCCCCTGTTGAAATATAACATTACCTCATGTTGAAATATAACATTACCCCATGTTGTAATATAACATTACCCCATGTTGAAATATAACAATACCTTATGTTGAAATATAACATTACCTCATGTTGAAATATAACATTACCCCATGTTGAAATATAACATTACCCCATGTTGAAATATAACATTACCTTATGTTGAAATATAACATTACCCCATGTTGTAATATAACATTACCCCATGTTGAAATATAACATTACCTTATGTTGAAATATAACATTACCTCATGTTGAAATATAACATTACCCCATGTTGAAATATAACATTACCCCATGTTAAAATATAACATTGCCCCATGTTGAAATATAACATTGCCCCATGTTGAAATATAACATTGCCCCATGTTGAAATATAACATTACCCCATGTTGAAATATAACATTACCCAATGTTGAAATATAACATTGCCCAATTTTGAAATAAAACATTACCCAATGTTGAAATAAAGCAAAACCCCACGTTAAAAAAATAACATTACCCCAAGTTGTTAATATATATCATTACCCCACGTTGAAATATAAAATTAAAAAATTTTGAAATATAAGATTACCCCATGTTGAAATATAACATTACCCCATGTTGAAATATTTAATATGTGAGTGTATATCAATCAATCTCTAAAACGTCTGAAATTCAATTTGTAAAAATGACAGGACTTTGCTGTTATTATTAGATACTTTGACACACACATTTTTTTATTTAATATTTTTACGCTAACATTTGCACACACTAAATGAGCTATTACAGAGGCGTCACTTTTGGGAGTATTTACTCTCACGTGGCGTCAAGTTGGCAACCAAAAAAACTGTTAGCTCAGTTGGGGAAAATCGACATGCATGGCCATACCCTAATAACAGCGGACACAGCAGCATTTTCGTAAGTTACAACACAAGGCCGCTCATTGGTTATCCATATTCCAACTATAGATGTGTAAATCTCCCCAAATCAGACTGTTGGTTCATCTATGCCCCCAACCACGCCAACAATTATCACTGTTAGTTCAACAACGCCAACAACTCACATGGCTAGTTCAACAAAACACAATGTTAGTTCAACAACGCCAACAACTCACATGGCTAGTTCAACAAAACACAATGTTAGTTCAACAACGCCAACAACTCACATGGCTAGTTCAACAAAACACAATGTTAGTTCAACAACGCCAACAACTCACATGGCTAGTTCAACAAAACACAATGTTAGTTCAACAACGCCAACAACTCACATGGCTAGTTCAACAAAACACAATGTTAGTTCAACAACGCCAACAACTCACATGGCTAGTTCAACAAAACACAATGTTAGTTCAACAACGCCAACAACTCACATGGCTAGTTCAACAAAACACAATGTTAGTTCAACAACGCCAACAACTCACATGGCTAGTTCAACAAAACACAATGTTAGTTCAACAACGCCAACAACTCACATGGCTAGTTCAACAAAACACAATGTTAGTTCAACAACGCCAACAATTATCACGGTTAGTTCAACAATAAAAAAAAAAAATTTCTTGTTAGTTCCACTACCTACATTATTAGTTATTTTACTAAATAACCCCTTGCTCTTTCTACTACGTACCCTATTGGCGTTTCTACTCCCTACTCTATTGTTGTTTCTACTACCTACCCTTTTGGTTTTGCTACTATCTATTCTATTGGTTTTTTTACTAACTACCCTTTTGGTGTTTCTACTACCAAACCTACTGGTGCTTCTACTAAGTAAACCATAGATTTTTATATTACCTACCGTATTGTTGTTTCTACTACCTACCCTATTGGTATTACTACAAAATAATCTCTTTTTCTTTCTGCTACCTACTCTATTGATGTTTCTACTGCCTACTATATTGATGTTTCTACTGCCTACTCTATTGATGTTTCTACTACCTACTCTATTGATGTTGCTACTGCCTACTCTATTGGTGTTTCTACTGCCTACTCTATTGATGTTTCTACTGCCTACTCTATTGGTGCTTCTACTACCTACTCTATTGGTGTTTCTACTAGCTACTCTATTATTGTTTCTACTAACTAATCTCTTGGCCTTTCTACGACCTACCTACTTGATGTGAGCATAATTATATGTTTTAAAATTGTACCCCTTTAAATGACACAGTTTCTTTTGGTATCTTACCAACGTTGAGAGTATCGACAAACAGTTTGAAAGAAAATGTATCCATCACGGCTAAGAAAATGTATCCATCAAATCACCCATTTCAATTTACCTGTTATCAATACTTCACCCCATAAGCAGACTGCTATGACTGACATGATCAGCAAATCGCATTTCATGTTTAAAATACACAGTTCACATTGACTATATAAACAGTTCACATTGACTATATACACAATTCATATGGACTATATAAGCAGTTCCCATGACAATATACACAGTTAAAATGACCATAAACATAGTTCACATGACTATAGACATAGTTCACATGTTCATATACACATTTCACATTGACCATATACACAGTTCATATGACCTTATACAAAGTTCCCAAGACTATATACATAGTTCATATGACTATATACATAGTTCCCAAGACTATATACACATTTCCCAAGACTATAAACACAGTTCCCAATACTATAATCAATATACATAGTTCACATGACTATATACACAGTTCACATGACTATATACACAGTTCCCAAAGCTATATACATAGTTCCCATGACTATATACACAGTTCACATGACTATATACACAGTTCCCAAAGCTATATACATAGTTCTCATGACTATATACACAGTTCCCAAAGCTATATACATAGTTCCCATGACTATATACATAGTTCACATGACTGTATACACAGTTCACATGACTATATACACAGTTCCCAAAGCTATATACATAGTTCACATGACTATATACACAGTTCACATGACTATATACATAGTTCACATGACTATATACACAGTTCCCAAAGCTATATACATAGTTCACATGACTATATACATAGTTCACATGACTATATACACAGTTCACATGACTATATACACAGTTCCCAAAGCTATATACATAGTTCCCATGACTATATACATAGTTCACATGACTATATACACAGTTCACATGACTATATACACAGTTCACATGACTATATACACAGTTCCCATGACTATATACACAGTTCACATGACTATATGCACAGTTCCCAAGACTATAAACACAGTTCCCAAGACTATATACACAGTTCCCATGACTATATACACAGTTCCCATGACTATATACATAGTTCCCATGACTATATACACAGTTTCCATGACTATATACACAATTCCCAAGGCTATATACACAGTTCCCAAGGTTATATACACAGTTCCCATGACTATATACACAGTTCCCAAGGCTATATACACAGTTCCCAAGGCTATATACACAGTTTCCATGACTATATACACAGTTCCCAAGGCTATATACACAGTTCCCATGACTATATACATAGTTCCCAAGGCTATATACACAGTTCCCATGACTATATACACAGTTCCCATGACTATATCTATTTAATCCCAAAGTGGCATTCAGTTCACCCCCTTCTAAAGAAACAACATTTACGATTTTCTTCTGCTTACATTTTAACTGCACTCAAAATATTTGTTAGTATTCCCCCACCCCCGACATAAGAAGTACATGGAGTTCCTCATACCCCGCTCAATTCTGTTCAAAAGTTACTCAAACCCACCTAAGAGAAGTTTTATGTTATACCAACCCAGGCGAGGACACGGTCAATATCTCTTTATGCTTATCAGAGCCAACATGGTCGAACGTGCGACTTGAGGCCGTCAGACAAATCGATCTTAAGGCACATTTTTAAATTCGAACAATAAACTTTATAAGCTTAAATGTGCGTGTTTACAACTTAAAGTTAAAGGTAATAGTTTTCAAAAGACGAAAGAATCCATTGAGAAAAATCAATATTATTTTGATCAGCCCATTGTGACTAGAAGAAGAGGGTCAATAAGTGGACTTGACGACCAAGTCTTTGTGCGAAGTTGTTTGAAAATATAAACGCCCTTTAATGTGTGATTGACACCGACATCCTTCTGTAGGTCCCGCGGCGTGGCAATGGTGTGGTGGTGTTCTACTTATGTGACGTGGCAATGGCGTGGTGGTGTTCTACTTATGTGACGTGGCAATGGTGTGGCGGTGTTCTACTTATGTGACGTGGCAATGGTGTGGTGGTGTTCTACTTATGTGACGTGGCAATGGTGTGGTGGTGTCCTACTTATGTGACGTGGCAATGGTGTGGTGGTGTTCTACTTATGTGGCGTGGCAATGGTGTGGTGGTGTTCTACTTATGTGACGTGGCAATGGTGTGGTGGTGTTGTTCTACTTATGTGACTTGACGTCTAACATGGCTTAGAAAGGGTCGAGCGTTGTGTGCAGAGGAGGCGTACGACTGTTGACATGGGAGTAGGGGGCGTAAAGTGAATGGGGAATTGGAGGCACACTGAAGGGGTAAGTGGGGGCGGTGGTGGCGTGGCCAGATGGAAGGGATCCAGGAGGGGTAGGATGGAGAGATTATTGGAAGAAGGTAAGTGGAGGCATGGTGGATTGTGTATGTGGGGAAGAGGGAGTAGAGGGCGTGGTGAGGGGGCGGGGGGCTAATGTTTAGCGGTGAGCATTTAAAAAAATGTCACTAGGAAAAAGTTTCACGTTTTGCTACAAATAAAAGTCACAGGAAGCTTTTTTTGAACACGTTTTTAAAGTATCTGTGTCATAACTGTCCTGCTGGTGCAATGATCAAAAATGCAAATGATCCATGATGGAGACAAGAAACGCATCTGTTTGCTTAAAATTAGCGTCATAAGCCAAAAGCCAAACACACTGATCCACCCGACCTGAGGTAATGTCTGCAGACACACCAAGGACACCATCAGACTTTGCCTGGCCGCCGTCAACGATAGCTCACTTAATGACTGTGTTTCGTATTTGTTCGCCGATCACTTTACACCAAACCTGCACAATACACGGCCCGCGTGCCTCATGCGGCCCGCCAGATCCCCACTTATCAAAGAAATATTCTTTATTCTTATCATTTTCTTAATAAATTTCCCAACTGACCATTTTTATTTCGGCCCGCACAGGTTTTTCATAAAGTATTACGGCCCGCCTTGCATCTTGAGTTGTGCAGGCCTGCTTTACACTATAGCTTGCCTAATGATAGTCTTTCCTACCCCCGCCCTGGCCACCGTCCATGATCTCTTGTATTTTATATCTGGTACAATAGATTGGAATTGAAACTTCAAGGAGTTTATGAAAGATTTGGATGTTCACAAACATGATGATAATTCTTATTTACTCATGTTTAAAAGTGCTCCGTAGTCAATAAAAATAACTTAGCGCCATGATAGGACCAGAGGTAGTGTTTCCTTTCTGCGACTGTTCTCTGCCAGGGATCGATATAGACCAGTGAT
Organism: Omphiscola glabra; assembly: GCA_964017045.1. Taxonomy (NCBI): domain Eukaryota; kingdom Metazoa; phylum Mollusca; class Gastropoda; family Lymnaeidae; genus Omphiscola; species Omphiscola glabra. Next base: position 9,915,241 of record OZ024811.1, on the reverse strand, counting down.
TATCAAACTGTGGGTCGCGACCCCTTTGGGGGTCGAACGAACCTTTCTCAGGGGTCGCCTAAGACCATCGGAAAATACATATAATCTACAGTGATGAAGTAGTAACGAAAATAATTTTGTGGTTGGGGGTCGCCACAACATGAGGAACTGTATTAAAGGGTCGCGGGATTAGGAAGGTTGAGAACTATTGCTATAGACTACCTGCTGCCAAGTAGAAACCGTCATGAACCAAACTGGTATAATAATCATTAATAACCATGTGAAGCCGGTAAGAGACTACAGCATGCCTGTCTAAATATTTTGGAAGCAAGAAACAACGTTTCTTTCATACACTTTTCCCAGGTGGGAATTTCAGTTTTTTTGTTGTTTTTTTTTGGTGGGGGGGGGGGGGCAGTACCAGTTGGCAGTCACCGGGGGAGTATTTAAGGGGTGGCAGATTATTATTAATGTTTGAAAATAATGAGTTTCACCGTTAAGGATTGAGGGCGTAAAAATTAATAACGAACCTGGACGCCACAAACTCTTCCTACGCCCATTGAAGTGGCGTACTAAAAAGGGGGGGGGGGGGTATGAGGTTCTTCACCTAGGTCTCTCTTTTTCTTTATATGTAGGTGCGAGATTTTCGAATAAATGCGCAATTTTTATAAGTCAACAAGTTCTTTTATGTTGTATATTGACAGACTGTATATTCCTTAAACACATGTATAGCGCAGGTCGCAATCAGAGAGAAATAAAAAACAACATTTTGTCTACAAAGTTCCTTTCCCGACTGCTGACTAATCAACACTTACTAAGGGTCGGTTCACACGATCAAATTTTCCTTCAAGCATTTGATGCAATTCATGTATGAAGCCTTGACACAACTTTCAAATTACTATTTGATCAAATTCCCCCAAAAAGAAACCACGCACAAAATAGTGCGTTCATACAACAATTTGACGCGAAATTTGATCGTGTGAACTGACGCTTACGCCACACAACAGACTAAATACGCCAAAATAAGATTAAAAATACGTCACCGAGTAAGCGCGTGAGGAGCGTTCATTAACCAATTAATCTCTCAAAAACACACACACAGCGCGTAATCAAAAAATAATATCCAGTGCGCGACGATTATTAAGGAACGCCCATACTTGACAGCCCCCATGGTGGCACTAAAAGTAGCTACGCCTCTGGGTAGTATAATTATCGTCAACGAAATTAGCGATTATTTTAATCGGGGTATAGGGTAGAAATCGAACGCAACGACGCGTCTTACTTTTTTTTTTTTATAAATAAAATCAAGACAAAGATCTTTGATGTAAACTCAGACTAACAAGAGCGTATAACTCTGGTAGGAAATGCATTAGAAAAAGTGTAGGCTTTCACCTATTTAGGCAGCACAATTGACTTAAATGGTAGATCCGAAGCGGATGTCATGGTTCGAATGGGAAATGCTAGATCAGCATTTGAGTTATTAAAGAAAAGGAGTCAAAGGAGCCTACTCTTCAAACCAAAGTCATAATTTTCAACACACATGTCAAAAACAGTCCTACTCTATCGAGCAAAAACTTGGAGAACAAAAGCGAGTATTATGCAGAGAGGACAGACCTTCATAAACACTTGCCTTAGAAAAAATTAATGAACGCTCTTCCCGCGCTTGACTTAGTGACGTATTTTTATCCTAATTGTGACGTATTGTCTAAACTGTATAGTGAGGTAAGTTTTAGTCGTGCGGCAGTGTTAAGTGGAACGTTGTGGAACGTTGTGGATGCAAGATGTGTTTCTTTTATGTCTGATTGCAAGCTGCGCTATATCATAATATATTCACGTCTTTATGGAAGTTGAAGCATATATATATATATAGAATTAGTTATTTAAGTTATAATTATTATAAAAAGGGCTTGAGTTCATACAGTGATATTAAGAATAGTACGACGTATTACACGCTTGTTTAAGAACTTGACGAATTACTCAATCCAGCAGAACAGAGGAGTTGACAAATATCCTGAACATCAAATGGCCAAACACAATCGCAAACAAAGACTTACTAGAAAGGACATACCAGGAGCTTATTACTGAAGATTTTAAAAGTAAAAGCTGGAGATTGATAGGAGAACCCCCAGATAACATCACCAGACAATTTCTAACATTGAAATCCGCAGCGAAATAGAAAGAGAGGAAGCCCTAAAAATGTCACGGAGACCTGACCTAAAAGCAGACGCATAAAGTATGGGATACACCTGGAAGCAACTGGAAAGATCAGCACTGGACCGAGATAAATGGGAAATTCTCGTAGACGCCCCATGTCCCAGACGAGGTAAGAGACATAAGTAATTAAGTAAGATGAACTCTGAGCGGCTGATGGGTCTGGGGAGACATAATTTTTTTTTTATTATTTCAAAACAAAGAGGTGCATTTTTGAGTATAGTATAAATCAATGTATCTTCTAGGCATTTTGATTAGGGTAAGGAAATTTGTAATAATCTGGGAAGACATTATGGTGCCAGTGACATACATAAACTGAATTCACACCAGTTGTGGCGTGCCTCAGGGTAATTATTTGGTGCCAGCTTATTTAGGCCACATACTGAATATCGATCAGCTTGCGATAAGGAGAGCTGAAATTTAGGCAGCTGAAGACAGTCGCACAAATTCAAAATGCTAAGATGTATTTTGGTGCATACTCGAAATCGGTGTTTCTTTCATACAATTTTAAGGTGACATTTCAAATGTTCGTGTAGCAAGCGCTAAAATTAACAGTAATACCTTTAACCTTTTTTTTTCACAAATCCACGGAATTTATTTTTAATGGACAAATTAGAAATACGAATTTATTCTAAAAAAAAAAGTACCTACAAAAAATAGAATTGGCATGATAATCAAAATGAAAGTTCACAACAATCTTCTTTTTTTAAGCTTTGTTTTAGATTCTCATCTAGAAAAACAAATGAAACTTAAAAACAATTCCGCGCAAATAGCGGATGTCATGGTTCGAATGGGAAAGGCTAGATCAGCATTTGAGTTATTAAAGAAAAGGAGTAAAAGGAGCCTACTCTTCAAACCAAAGCCATAATTTTCAACACACATGTCAAAAACAGTCCTGCTCTATCGAGTAAAAACTTGGAGAACAAAAACGGGCAGTTTGTTTATTATTCTTAGAATTAAAAATACAAAAGCAGTTGGGGATCTAATAAATATAGCCAAATTATTGTTTTAAAACCTCTGTTATCCAGGAATCTGTGCTAAAAATTAGCACATTTACAAGCATTTGATTTAATAGTTGATGTAATGTGCACTTTTTGTATATGCCCGTTAAATTCTTAATAAAACGATAGATCTTAATTTTTTTCTCAACATTTATGGAATCGAATTCAGTTGAAATTATTCTAATATTTATTTTAAAAAAGCCGGATATCATCATAAAATGTATAGTTAAACACTATTCCTACTTAAAAAGTAATGCTTTTGTAATGAAATAAAATTTAAATATAGATAGCGTATGTTTGATACTTAGCAAGAACTGTCATTACAACTGTAGACGTTTATATTAACTTAAAGGTAGTTTAATACGTTTAATACTGTGTATATTTAAGCATTTAAATTGTTTACATGCAAAAAATTAATGAATTAAATCACCGATAAATGCGATCAAAGGAAAATAAGACTTTGGGTTATAACCTGGAGCGGCCAGTGCAGTATTCATAATCGAATACTGTAAGCATTTAACAAGAGTAGCCTTATATATACGGATCATCAAATATATCGAGCTTGGCAATATTTCACAGATTCGACTGTGATCGATTAAAGGCACCAGATAATATACTTTTAAAACTGTTTGAAAATGACAATTTAGTCGTTTTTTAATTAAAAAAATAAAATCGTTGCTTTTGTGTACACTTTCTGTTCCGGGCGGCACTTGACCATCCCTGGGGAGATCTGCAACTCCCCCCCCCCCCGACAAGGTGCCTGAAAGGAACACTGGCTGAAAAGCACTAGAGAATAATGGAGCTGAATCTAAAGTGAGGCTATGTGCTTTATATGCGTCGCCACTAGATACACTTGCACAGGGGAGATGGAACTTTTTATAATACCAGAACAATTTAAAAGTTAGACATTTAAAGTAACGATAATTTTTGAAGCAGAAAAAGGCTGCCAAGCCCTGGCCTTGGTCAAGCGGCACCTAATACATAACTGTTGAATTCAAACATACTTTTCAATTTGGCATAAAATATTGGCCTCCCTGCCCTAAAAACTTTAAAATATATTATCCTGGAGCCATTAAATACCTTCAAAACCTCTCTTTAGTCAAGGCAAGCAATTTAAATGTACACGCTAATAATAAACTACGGTCAAAGAAGATGATATAGGATTCCATAACTAAAGGAAATAGACGCCACTGTTGTACGATTGGCCCAACATTTTGGTCAAAAAATTGTGAAGTAAATTGAAACAATTTTGCAACACGTATTTTTAATGTTCATTTGCTATGTTCACATCCAATCCCAGTAAAAACAAAATTCTTTTTTTTTTTTTAAAAGTTGATACATTTTTATTTACTTATGTGTCTGATAATCTTGTAAAATCCGAACTGAATAAGTTTATTCGTGATTATATTCAAACTATTGAATATGTTGATAAGTTAAACTAGTAAAACTCTGTATCTTAATGAGGAACATATTTTATTTCACTATCGTCGAAATTCAAATCAAACAATTCTCATCTTCACTGCAATGCTTGAATATTACTTTATTTGCATGCCAATTACTAACAACAATAAATGTAATTTCAAGATATCTCCCTTTTTAAAACTAAATATTAATTTAAGTGAACAGTTAATTAATGATCATTGTTTTAATTATATAAAAACATAGTCCTTTTTTTAAAACCAAATAATGTATTCTATTTTTTCCAAAATTAAATAGCTGACCTTTGAACTTTTGTCAATCAAATAGTTGACATTTGAACTTTTGCTAACAATAAAAAGCTGACCTTTGTTATATTTGATATCACTTTTCAAAATTACTTACATTAATCAAATAATATTTTAAAAGCATTGTCGTTACTATTATTTTATCACTGAAATGCAATTTTGAAACATTTTAAATCACAAGTAATATCAACACACTGTTTGGTCTTCTTATGGAGGATATGCTGGCCGTTCATTTATCAACAAATTTTGAAGGTTGACATCAACCAAGGGAACAAGGACATCAACCACTGGCACATGAAGTTGGCACTTTTGTAAAAAAATAAATTAATTAAAAGCATCTAAGTCATAGCTAGTCAAATTTCGAAGGTTGACATCAACCAAGGGAACAAGGACATCACCCAAACGTTCTTCTTTTATTGTCATGTCTTGGTATTCTAAGCAATCCAGGGCCGGCCTTAGGCCACTGCAACCTATGCGGCCGCAATGGGCCCCGCGCTTTCATAGGCCACACCCCAAATTTATTTTCTAATAAAAAATCGTAATTTTTACTTATTATTCTTATCCTCTACCCAGAATGGGCCCCGCGCAATCCGTTTCGCATAGGACACCGCAATTGTTAGGGTCGGCCCTGAAGCTATCACACACCTTGGTCTACTATTTCCTTCACACTTTTTGAACACATTCCTTTTTCTTTTATGATTGATAAATATTAGGAGGGTTGGTGGTTTCAGTGGTCAACGTTTCATAAGGGAGCACTGAACGCCAAAACATAATTTTAGAGAACTTCTGTCTCAATCTGCAGTGTTCCTTTCATCTGTTTGATAAAACTTGAGGGCAGGAGTTGTCCAACTTTAATATTTTGACGACACCCCCTTTTGCCTAAAAAAAGGTTTACGCACTTGTTTCAACAACATTCCACAGTCAAGCAAGAATTTTGTTGCGGGCGCCACAAAAACATTTAAGAATCACTGCTTGAATAGAATACTAGACAATAATTTTGAACACAAATTTCCAAATCGTTTTTAACCTCGCTCCCATAATCAAAGTGAACAACAATCCCGATCAATTTTTTAAAAATAATTCAATTTAATATAACACACAACTTGTTTAATGGGATGATGAAAATTGTAACTCTTTAACAAGTTTTTTTAAAAAATAGCACAAATCGTATTATTATCATATAAATCTTACTTAATGATACCGATTAACATGAAATCGTTCAAAAATCAGCATTTACCCGCGTAAAAATAATAATTCGCTGTTCATGTATTGGGAACCCTTGATATAGATCAGTAGTTCTCAACCTTCCTATGGCCGCGACCCTTTCTGAATTGAGTTATCCATTTAGAAAAAAATACTTTTGGGCCCGGGCGCCCTAAATAATTTGTTTTTCTTGTATGAGCTATATAAATATAATTTCACACAAGGCTATTGCATGGCTGGATGGAATTTAATCTTATACAAATAGCGAAATTTCAATTTGTGTAGGACATAATAAGTAGGTTTCTCAATTAGAACAACCATTTTACAATTTTGCTTTTGAGGCCGGGGGGGCCTAAATTTTTTATAATTTCTTTATTTTATGAGCTATAAAAATACAATTTCAAACATAACTACTGATAAATAGCTTCTAGTGTGTGAACTAAATTTTGAAAATCCACGCATATCACGTATGTTGCCTACTCACGTGTCGAAAAACCTTCTAATTTATTTGAAAATAATTAACAATTACTTGAAAATTACTTTAAAAAACGTAATTAAAACACAAACCATTTTTTCTATGAGGGGGCATTGCAACTCATGCCTGGTTCTAGCCAGTTCTCTATTAATAGACTACACATTCTGTACTGGTAGATTACATATACTCTAGTGGTAGATAACATATACTGTAATGGTCGATTACTTATACTGTAATGGTAAATAAAATTTTCTATAATGATAGATTACATAAACTCTTATGGTATATTATATTACATATTCTGTACAGTTGACTACTTATACTCTAATGGTGGATTGCATAAACTATAATTTAAATTACCCCTCAGTAATGGGAGATTACATATACTATACTTATAGAGTACAAATACTGTAATGTAGATTATATATATTGTAATAGTAGACTACATATTCTTTAATGTAGACTTCTTATACTGCAATAGTAGATTACATATACTGTATTGGTAGATTTCACACACTGTAATGTATAATATAAATACTGTAATGATAGCTTACATAGACACTACTGGTAGATTAAATATACTGTATGTATATTACATGTACTGTAATGATGAATTATATACTTTTAGGGTAGATTTCCTTTCTTAACTATGAAATATATTTTCATATTTGATTGCTTGCCGAAAAAAGTAATTATCAATCCTTTATCTGTATTATTTATCATAATAATCATTGTTATCTTTATTATCTTTTTATGGGTCCCTGCGAACATAATGAAAGGTAACTAATTAACCATTTTAATATCTTGTTGCATCTATCTATGTGTAGGGAATGCGCGTGTACGCAATATTTGTGTATTTTGTGTGGAGGGAAAACCTGCTTACCATAATATAGTTTTATGTTAAAAGTTGTTTTTTTATTATTAGTGAGCCCTTTTTTTACTACGTTTTGGCGCAGATGTAAGAGTCTTAGAGCTGGACATACCTGCTGGTGCAGTTGTAGTCACAATTACACTAGTAGCTGTTGAATCAATGATTTTCTGCTTGTCTCCCACCTGTCGGGATGGGAGATTTCGGTTGCCACACTCAACATGCTCAGCTTCGGCACATTTCCCTTTCTTAGCAATAGAAAAAAAAGACCTTTCAAAATATTTATTTTAGACACAACAAAAACAATAATGACTCTTAATTTTTACTAAACTGTCATGTAATTTACTAGTAGTAATAAATAGTATTTATTTGAAATTTCATTTCGTAAAATGTGTGTTGTAAACTTTTGTTTTGAACAATTGTTCAGTCTATATTAACGTTATATATAATTGGTTTGTGTTTACATATGTCTTTAATGATAACCTGGTGTGTAAATATTGGTAGTAGTTATGATATGAATAATGTGATCTTCATATAAGTACATGAAAAAAATGGTTTTATTAATATTTTTCATAACTGTTTAGTAGTTAGTTATAGGGTGTGTACTAGTGTTGTATAAGAGAACATTCTTGATCAAACATTTCTGAAATCAAAATGTCGCGTTTATAACGTCGCTTTAAGTGTGAATATGATTAAACTTATATGATAACAAAAATTATTTTTTCTTTATTTTCCTATAAGTACGCTGTACGTCACCCTATGTCCAGGATACTTATAAGTGTTTTATGAAAAGGTGAAAGTAATACCTATATTCAAATGTTAAAAATAAGCATTAAAACCACTATAAGAAACGCAGCTAAATTTGTGATGATCCTTCTGCAAAAGATGGTAACTTGAGATTTCGGTTAAAATACTTTATAACAACTTCTTTAATTCAAAATATTATGAAATATAGAAATTACTTTCTCTAATATCATTACATAACTTACTACAATATCCTATTAGATCAACGGATTGGCTTCGCGGCTCTATACTAAACGGTTAACATACGTCATTTTTGGTGCACTCACTTCTTTCTAACATCAAAAAAGAAAAAAATTATAATTTTACAAATTAAAACAATTAAGTACGTGTTGCACAATTTATTTTTAGGACAAAATCATACAATCCTAAAAACTAAATTTTCTTTACGATAATGTCTAACTGCTATTGCTAAAACGCATCCCAATTCCTTATTTAAAAAGAATTGGAAAAACTTTTTAAAAAAAAAGAGACGCAAAAAAAAAATCAACCATAAAAACAGAATTAAAAGATAAATGCATTAGACAGCAGCAAGAAGTCTCTGTTTAATGATGTTAACGTTTCTAACATCATCAAGTTTTGAGAAACATTTAGCTGCTACATATATTATAAGCCTACCCTACCCCTTTTTGCGCCCCTGAACCCCACAATATTTTCTCTATTAAATCTATATATCATTTAAATAAATATATTTTACATTAATGGAATTCGATTTATTGGTATCTTCCTTAAATATTTAACTAAACTTTTGCCTTGTTTTTTTTTACTATATAATCGGAAAATCAAAATACTAAGAATTCCTTTATTTAAAGAAAAACATTGTTAACTCATTTTCTAGTCTGTAACAATCTTGTTTTTTTTAAAAAGCAATAGTATTAATCTCATACAAAACATATACCCCCTTTAATTTTCGCAAAAATCTGTGTACATATTTTAAAAGAAAATCTTAACCAATCTTAATTAAGGCCAGCTAACTATACAGGAAAAGACATTATGGTTCTATTTTTTTTTGGAATTAAAAAATTATAAAACGGTATTAACATATATATGAATTCGTTATAAGAGAATGTAACAACTGTTTTTCGTGACTGTAATATCATTGTAATTTTTTTAAAAAAAATATTGTCATCCACGTAAAAATGTTCACACCATATTTAATACCTCAGATCAAAATGAACCTAAGAATAGTAATTATTTATCAAATTAATTACTTAATTCTGAAGCATTTCTTGTGCTGCTTGGGACAAAATGAAATTATCGCACATCCCCTTTCCCCCCCCCCCCCCCCCCCCCCAGTTTTAATACAATCAATAATGTCATGGACTGGATTGTAGCCACCAACGGACGCAACCACACATCTTTTGAACGCACCTGAACTTAATAAAAAAATGTAAGTCTCAAATCCCTTTACTACACACTGTTTTATATTCTCTATAAATATATTTATACATAATTCTACGCATAATTCCGTATTTTTTGTAAAAGTATGATTATTTATTTTAATATAATTTTTTTACCAACATTTAAATTTGTCACATAATTGGGTCTTTCTATTTAGAGATAAAATTGAACCAATTGCAAAACCATATGGTTTATTTTTATTTGGATCAGTTATACATTAATTAGTGAGTACTGTTTGGTTGTGAATTATAAATTAATTAGTGAATTCTATTTGGTTATGGATTATAAATTAATTAGTGAGTACTGTTTGGTTCTCAATTATAAATTAATTAGTGAATTCTATTTGGTTATGGATTATAAATTAATTAGTGAGTACTGTTTGGTTGTGAATTATAAATTAATTAGTGAATTCTATTTGGTTATGGATTATACATTAATTAGTGATTACTGTTTGGTTGTGAATTATAAATTAATTAGTGAATTATATTTGGTTATGGATTATAAATTAATTAGTGAGTACTGTTTGGTTATGAAGTTTCGCTACGCAAATTAACTTAAACGACATTTTCTAATTAAAAGTATTGTCAAACTTTAAGTTTTTATTACTTTATAAATTTGCTAAATGTATATTTTTTGGAATGATTAAATGAGTGAAAAATTATTAAATTTTAAAAATAAAAGACTAAAATTTGATTTGTTTTATTAACTTAAAATTTTTATTGGCAAGTTAAAATTTTAATATAATAAAATTAAAATAATTTTGCTTTCTTTGAGCTCAATCGAAAATTGTAATTTGAAATTGTTTTACAACTTTTAGATCAATTATTTTTAATTTAGTTTCGTAATATTAACAACGCACTAAAAGTGTAATAAAACAACAGATTTTGAATTTTCCCGATAAATTTTAATTAAAAAGTTCTTAGATCACAAATTATTAATAAAAACTATATATATATATTTCAAATTCGTATAAAATGCGTATAATTTTTCTTTACATTTTACTTTTAAATGTTTTTGTAATAGTACTACTTAATTACATTCTAAAATTAAAGCTGACATGTTTTATTTTTTTGCGCATTTAAATGTATTCTATTTCTGTATTTACAGCCAGTCGTTATAATTGTTTTTTAGAATCTGAACGTTTTTAAAATAATTCGTAAGCGTTATATTTAAAATCCAGCTCAGTGTAATATATATTACTATTCTAATGAACAAGTCGCTTTTACACAGAGCAGATTTATTACATAATGAATTTGAGAAATAAAAATACACAGGAAAAAGCGATTATTTTAAGAATCTCAATTATCGCGGTAATCATGAAATTATTAAAGCCCTATTTCGTACATCTTCTCCTTGAAAAGTACGAAAAAAATAAATTATGTTTGGGCTTTGGAATTGAGTAGAGTGGCTGAAAATTTGTTAGAATTTAGTTTGTTTTCATCGACAATGTGTCTAGTGCTAAGTTTTAGCTGGATGGGTTGAAGAAAAGTGTCACTTAGTTGCCTGTGGGTATTTTATTCGGTTACCGGAAATTTGATCGAAAGAAATTTCGTCGACGGAAAATTGATCGACGGAAATTTGATCGAACGTAAATTTGATCGAACGTAAATTTTGTCGAATCTTTCTTTCAGTTCACACGTTAAAATGTTCGTCAAATTTCTTTTTGAACGCACTATACTAAATAGAAAAACGAATTAGTGCGTTCAAAAAGAAATTTGACGAACATTTTAACGTGTGAACTGAAAGAAAAATTCGACAAAATTTACGTTCCATCAAATTTCCGTCGATCAATTTTCCGTCGACGAAATTTCTTTCGATCAAATTTGTGTATGCTATATAAGGCAAAGCCCATGTATGCTATATAATGCAAAGTCCATGTATGCTATATAAGGCAAAGCCCATGTATTCTATATAAGGCAAAGCACATGTATGCTATATAAGGCAAAGCCCATGTATGCTATATAAGACAAAGCACATGTATGCTATATAATGCAAAGCCCATGTATTCTACATAAGGCAAAGCCCATGTATGGTATATAAGGCAACGCCCATGTATGCTATATAAGGCAAATCACATGTATGCTATATAAGGCAAAGTCCATGTATGCTATATAAGGCAAAGCCCATGCATTCTATATAAGGCAAAGCCCATGTATGCTGTATAAGGCAAAGCCCATGTATTCTATATAAGGCAAAGCACATGTATGCTATATAAGACAAAGCACATGTATGCTATATAATGCAAAGCCCATGTATTCTACATAAGGCAAAGCCCATGTATGGTATATAAGGCAACGCCCATGTATGCTATATAAGGCAAATCACATGTATGCTATATAAGGCAAAGTCCATGTATGCTATATAAGGCAAAGCCCATGCATTCTATATAAGGCAAAGCCCATGTATGCTGTATAAGGCAAAGCCCATGTATTCTATATAAGGCAAAGCACATGTATGCTATATAAGGCAAAGCCCATGTATGCTATATAAGACAAAGCACATGCATGCTATATAATGCAAAGCCCATGTATGCTAAATAAGGCAAAGCCCATGTATGCTATATAAGGCAACGCCCATGTATGCTATATAAGGCAAATCACATGTATGCTATATAAGGCAAAGTCCATGTATGCTATATAAGGCAAAACCCATGCATGCTATATAAGGCAAAGCCCATGTATGCTGTATAAGGCAAAGCACATGTATGCTATATAAGGCAAAGCCCATGTATGCTATATAAGACAAAGCACATGTATGCTATATAATGCAAAGCCCATGTATGCTACATAAGGCAAAGCCCATGTATGCTATATAAGGCAACGCCCATGTATGCTATATAAGGCAAATCACATGTATGCTATATAAGGCAAAGTCCATGTATGCTATATAAGGCAAAACCCATGCATGCTATATAAGGCAAAGCCCATGTATGCTGTATAAGTAAAAACCCATGAATGCTATGTAAGGCAAAGCCCATGTATGCTGCATTTAGCCCGCGTCTGAAAGTAGGTTTTAGTAGAGTGAAGGTATTGTATGTTCATTTATAGATGGATAACAATATCCTTAAAAATTGACGGAGAAAGGAAACTTCAGATTTTTATATAAAAATAAATGTTATGGTAGTTTATGTCATTGTAAGGGTTGAAACCGGAGCCTAGTGAAGTCAGTTTCAGTGGCATACCATGTGTTGATTGAGTGACATCTGCTCTGGGATGATTTTTTGTTATTGTTCATCGCCAGCTTCATAGTGTTTATATGTGGAGTCGTGAGATGTAAGTTTGTGAGTTTTGATCCCGTGCATCATTTAGTCACATGGCACTATTATTATAACCTTTGGTTTGGTTGTAAAAAATATAGGAGCTTTTTACTCGAGTTTTAGTTTTTTTGCGGGGACACTTCATGAGCTGTATGCAGGAAATATTGGAACAAGGTATCCGGTAATAACGCTAATGGCCAACTCTCAACACATACGTTTTTGAACTACTTTCTATTTCTTGTCGTTTCTTCAGTTTCGTTGACCGTCGAGAAAGGCTGTTATTGTCTCGTCGATGATATTTCAAGCTTCCATATTCCTTGTTTCAACTATTTATTTTACTCAAAAGTACCCGCTAAAAATATTTAAATAAGCTGAAAATATAAAAGTACATTAGCTGTATATAAAAATTACTGAATAAAAAAATTCGTTTAATTAAAGTGTTTAATTTACCTTTTCATCAAACAAATTGCCAGACGGACATTCCTGTAAATAAAGCTCACCGCTCACACATATGAAAAACTTGCTACAGTCGTTTTGGATGGGAACTTTCCCCAGTTGTTTTCTTTGTACACAGCGCTGAGGCTTGCAATGTAAGACAGTGATTGCAATATATTTAGACCAGTGGCAAACAAAATGTGGCTTTAAAAAATGAAATATGAAATGCGCGTATTTAAAAGTATTTACGTTTAAAATAACAAGAATATAAAATTTTTCATTATAAATTTAATCATTTTAAACATGATTGTTTAGATTTAGCGCAAGGCTTATTTTTTTTTTTTAAGCCAAAAAATTTACGCGAGAGATTAAGCAGCGTATTAATTTAAACATATATGTATTATGGAATATCAGTTCACCTAATTGCAGTGTCCGTGTAAACAAACTCATTCCATTTTAATGTCCTATAAATATGGAAAGCTCAAATAAAGAGAATACATTTTAAATAAAATTTAAAATGTCTTTTCCCCCGTCCCAATTATCAAAGATGAAATACAAGACATCTTACCCAAATGTGTATCAACAAAAGGTACTCTATCTACTACCCTGCCTAATGATGTTTCTACTGCTGACCCTCTTGGTGTTTCTACTTCGTACACTAGTGGCGTTTCTAATACGATCCCTCTTAATTTTTCTACTACCTACCCTCTTGGTGCTTCTACTGCTGACACTCTTGGTGCTTTTATTGCTGATCCTCTTTGTGTTTCTGCCACTCACTCTCTTTCTGTTTTTACAACCCACCCTCCTGGTGCTTCTTTTGCTAAAACTCTTGCTTCCACTGCCTACAGCCCTGGTGTTTCTAATACGAACCCTCATGGGTTTTCTACTGCTGAAATTCTTTCGCGTTTCTACTATGTACCCTGTTCGTGTTTTTACTATGTTGAGACCCGCTGGTCCTTACCTTTTTGAGACCTGCTGACTCACCCTCTCTCCATCCCTACACCACGTGGTATTGCAAAATTAGGCTGGGCCTAACATTAATAAAAATGAACAATGTAAATTAACCGGGTAAACTTGAACGTGAGGCAACTTAAACAATGCGCTCATCCGGGTAACTCATCGACACGCATACGAGAATGAAGGGCATGACGCTAAACTTACGGTATATAATAAATGGCTCATCATTTTTCGCCCTCTTACATCTGTAGTTTGACAGCAGAGCCTGGCTAGCTACTATTGAGATGAAGTTTGTTTAACCATGTTGGCTAGGTTGGTATTGTTAATTTTCATCTGTTTGTAGTTTTTTATTAAGAAATGTTAGGATTGTAGTCACTGTTAGCTTATGATAATTATTAATAATGATTAATGATGTGATTTGAAGTCTTAGTTATGTGTTGCATTATTATTATCATTTACAGCCAGTGTCACGGTCAGTATTAGTATAAGTATCAGAATCAGTAGATAGTATCAGTATTAGTATCAGTATCAGATTAGTTGAAAATAGTTGAGTATAGTTGAGTTTAGTATACAGCCAGAATACAGTAGAGTATAGTCTAGTATAGACCAGTCAGACTAATTTAGTTGAGTTAGTTGGAGTCAGTCGTTAGTGGCTAGACTACCCTAATTAAAGAATCACGTATAGATTAAGCCTACGAGAAATAAACATAGACCTCGCCAGGAGCTCAGGCCGTCAGTGCTCCACCGTAGAGTGTTCGAGTCCACACCTTGCGTCCTAGACCGTGCGAGTGACCACAGACTTCGCAGTACGAGTGACCACAGACGTCGCAGTTATAGTGACGAGCGAGAGAACGGCCAAACCTATAAGACTGATGCTGTGTGTGTGTGTGTGTGTGTGTGTATTGGGCCCTTACCTGACCTGCTTACCTCAGGAAAAGATTGCCAGTCGTAACATAGCTATTAGTATTGAATTATATTAAAGTGTATATTAGTTATTCTTTTTATGTATATATTATATGCAATAAGTCTTGTAATTAAATATGTATCATTCGTTGGCTGAACCACCTATGTTTTTCTAGTCATAGTTAAATAATAGTATTAATAGTAGTGTTGGAGTGAGAGTGTCATTCGTGTGAGTGTGGTGATTTAACCAAGGGTGTTTAATTAGCAGATGACATCGGACCCTGGTCAAAGCCTTAGTAGTAGTGCTACTTTATTGTAACGTAACACTGGGAACCTTTAAAAAATAATATGTAACACTGCGGGCTCTAGTACACAAGCTTCGTAACATACTACCTACCCCCTTGCTGTTTTTTACTCCTTACATTCTTGATGTTTCTATTACCTACTATCTTGATGTTTCTACTATCTAACCTCTTGGTGTTTGTACTATCTAACCTCTTGGTGTTTATACTATCTAACATCTTGGTGTTTGTACTATCTAACCTCTTGGTGTTTCTACTGTCGGGTACCTAACCTCTTGGTGTTTCTACTGTCGGGTACCTAACCTCTTGGTTTTCTACTATCTACTTTATTGACGTTTCTACTGCTTATTCTCTTGGCGTTTCCATTCCCTACACTCTTGGTGCTTCTACTGCCCACACTCTGGTTGTTTTTACTAACTACACTCATGGTGCTTTTATTAATTACACTCTTGTTTTTTCTACTACATACACATTTGGTGTTTCTACTAACTACACTATTGGTGTTTCTGCTACCTGCACTTTTGGTGTCTCTAATTTTTTTTACTAATTATCGCAGATGCAACTACACACTTAATGTTACCTATTGTCTACAAAACTATGCTCTCAATATTTTACTCACATCCTTCTGCACGCACGTCTGAGATGCAGATCAAGACCACGATTGGAAGGACTATCTGATATTAAATGGATGAACAGAGCAAAGTGTTTGTTCAAAGAATACACAATGAAACTTTTATTTATTTTAACCTACATTTGCTTAGTGTTAGAATTTAAAGCGAAATAAAACAAATTTAATTGTGTATTGTTAATTTGATTAAAAAAATGTTTTGTACAGATATGATACAATAAATAAACATATGCTGGATTATTCGCATGCACATCAGAGTAAGGATATAATCGTTTCTACTTACCCAGGTCGACATGATGAAATGAGTTTGTCAAATGAAGCCGTCGAGTCCCTACCTTGTACATCTTTTAGAATTCGGACAATGAAGTTTAATGGATCTACGGTCAAAAAATTCAATTTTAGTCTGAAATGAAAATAGAATACGTTTATAAGGCAAGAGAATCAGATCTTTTATCAGCCCATTCATAAAGATAAACATAATCTTTAAACGGAGTTTACAACAAAGACGTAGTCCGGAGTGATATGAAATATACAATTTATTTTTATCTCAAATCGGTTTGGTGGCTTATTTTGCAGAATCATATACATAGGCGGCTTGACTTCGGAAATGTAGGGGCGTAGCCAGTGCGCAGCATAATTTATATTTGTGACATGACGTTTAGCATTGATGTAAGGGCGTAGCAAGAACTTAGCCTATTTTACATAGGAATAATGTCCTTGTAGTTATTTATTGTTTTTACTACATTAACATTATTGGGTCCAAAGTGGGGAAATAGTTTTACTGGAGACTTAATTATATGGATCCAACTGGCCATCTGGACTAACTCTACAATTTGCGTGTAGGATATGTGTATTTTCTTGGTACATATTTTTGGCTGCGGTGACCCCATCACACATATATATATATATAGGCATCCTGTTGGCTTTGCAAGACGATGGAGTAGCTATTTACTTTTCATCAGATTGCTTACAGTGCCGTTCCTGTCAGTCTCGGCCAGTATCTATATAATTGATATAACCCTAATAATGATCGTAGGTATAAACGTTTGCGCTACCTTCCATCTGTTATGAAGAAGTCTCAACATATAAAACACAGTTTTAACGTCTGTAACTGAAACGGATTTCCATTTATAATATCACGCTTTATAATTTATTATATAAGTTTTATCGTAACCTGATGAATGGTATAGCAAGCCACATGAAAATTAAACTTATATAGCTAATATTAGAAAAAAAAAGCGAAAGTAGGGGCCCTGGCGTCAAACGGAATAAGGCAGAAATGTAGTACTAATTGAGAACCCTACTTATTATGTCACAAAAAAAAGTGAAATGTTGTTATTTGTATTTGATTAATACTCCATCATCCCATGCATTAGCTCTGTTTAAATTTTATTTTGATAGCTTTAATTTGAAAAAACGAATTTAGAGCCCCTGCCTTAAAACGGAAAATTTTAAAATGGTTAAAACCTTTGCAGCCATGCGTAGAAAAACTCAGCACAATTTGATCGCAATTGGATAAATTATATAGGATCGGATACGGAAATTATATTTATATAACTTATAAAAGAATATTTTTTTAGGGCCACAGGCTCAAACGGGAATATTTTAAAGTGGTTGTAATAATTCAGAAACCTTTGCGGGCGTGCGCACAACAACTCACCAAAGTTTTAGAGCAATCGGATAAATGGTGTAGGAGCGCATACGGAAACTATTTTTGTATAGCTCATAAAAGAATAAAAAAGGAACTTAGGGCCAGCGGCCCAAAAATGGAATATCTTAAAAGGTTAGAATGACTCAAAAACATGAGTGGGCTTGTGGGAAAACAACTCACCAAAGTTTATCGCAATTGCATGAATGGTATAGGAGCGCATTTATACATACACACAGACTTTCATTTATATATATATATATACGTAAAATAATTTCAGAAACTCTTGCTCCTAGTAAAAATTTCATGTCATCTTTTAGGATTCTGTATTGTTAACAAACAAAAAAATGAAGACATTTATAAAATATTACTCACCCGTCTGCGCTCCTCCGTCAGCTTTGCAGATCAATAACACTAACGGAACTACCACCTGATATAAAAGTGATTAGCACATCAAAAAATTGAGGTGAATAATAATCGGACATTTACGTGATTATTAAATCAACTGCTTAAATACATGATTACTTGAAATAAATATTTCATAGTTTGAATTTTGTGTAATCAGAGTTAATTGTTTAATCAAACCAACTGTACGCAAAACTTTTAAAAAAATAAGGAGCCTCTCTGACGTCATCAATAAATTGTCTTATATATTCCACACCCAACATTTGTGTGATAAAGTTTTATACATACCCACTCCAACATTTGTGCGATAAAGTTGTATACATACCCACTCCAACATGAGTGTGATAAAGTTGTATACATACCCACTATAACATGAAGGGGATAAAGTTGTATACATACCCACTCCAAAATGTGTGCGATAAAGTTGCTTACATACCACTCCAACATTTGTGCGATAAAGTTGTATACATACCCACTATAACATGAAGGGGATAAAGTTGTATACATACACACTCCAATATGAGTGTGATAAAGCTACCAACATAATATATGGGGGGGGGGGTAAACATTGTGTACATTGCTGGCAAGACGTCTGATAGGTTCACAATGTTGTAAAGAGTAAAACAATATATTTGAAAGCTTTTAATACTCTTTTAAGCTCTATTGAATTTTTTGTTTTATGCATTTTTTTTACCTAATATGCATTTGTAACGGCATCCTACCGACGATGGTGTAGGCTTCGTAGGACGAAATCCACAACGCCTGGGGTTATTGTTGGATTCTCAACGGCCAATCGCCTCTCTCCACGCCCAACAGAAGATCAATCGGATGATACAGCTTGGCACCAATAGCGTCGCAGGAGTTGTTGGAATATGTCATTGCACCAATGTTTTCCGCCTAAGGGTTTGAATTAAGAGTTTCCTTCTCTTAGATGAGTTGCCATCCAAGGTTAACGAGTCCTTTCCACCCGGGGAACTGGTTTTGTTTTTCCTTGACTGGGCTTCCGTGGGGATTGAGAGACGATCAACTTGAAACTAACCCACTTGGCTTACATATGTTTACCAATTAAGAAAATCAATGACGTTAACAAAACGTAAATACATTTACATAATTATTCCCATGAATATATCATAACCCAATCATTTTAAACAAATGAAAATTTTATTTTTCAAAATAGAGATTTTATTAGAAAGAGAGATAGACAGAAAGACAGACAGTCATAAATACAGACAGACAAATAGAAAGATAGATAGAGAGATAGATAGATAGATAGATAGATGATAGATAGATAGACAGACAGACAGACAGACAGACAGACAGACAGACAGATAGACAGATAGATAGATAGATAGATAGATAGATGATAGATAGATAGATAGATAGATAGATAGATAGATAGATAGATAGATAGATAGATAGATAGATGATAGATAGATAGATAGATAGATAGATAGATAGATGATAGATAGATAGATAGATAGATGATAGATAGATAGATAGATGATAGATAGATAGATGATAGATAGATAGATAGATGATAGATATATAGATAGATGATAGATAGATAGATAGATAGATGATAGATAGATAGATAGATAGATGATAGATAGATATATAGATGATAGATAGATAGATAGATAGATGATAGATAGATAGATAGATAGATAGATGATATATAGATAGACATATAGATGATAGATAGATAGATAGATAGATGATAGATAGATAGATAGATGATAGATAGATAGATAGATAGATATATGATAGATAGATAGATGATAGATAGATAGACATATATATGATAGATAGATAGATAGATAGATAGATGATAGATAGATAGATAAATAGATAGATAGATGATAGATAGATAGATAGATAGATGATAGATAGATATATAGATGATAGATAGATAGATAGTTAGATGATAGATAGATAGATAGATGATAGATATATAGATAGATGATAGATAGATAGATAGATAGATAGATGATAGATAGATAGATAGATAGATGATAGATAGATAGATAGATAGATGATAGATAGATAGATAGTTAGATGATAGATAGATAGATAGATAGATGATAGATATATAGATAGATGATAGATAGATAGATAGATAGATGATAGATAGATAGATAGATAGATGATAGATAGATAGATAGATAGATGATAGATAGATAGATAGATAGATATATGATAGATAGATAGATAGATGATTGATAGATAGATAGATAGATAGATGATAGATAGATAGATAGATAGATAGATAGATAGATAGATAGATGATAGATAGAACGCTTCCTTGAATATTTGCGCAAAGTTATACTTTAATTCTGTTCACTATATCTATACATATAAAAACTTTGTGTATGTATGTCCCTATGCGCTGACATACCACTTATAAGATTGCGATAAAATTGTTGTGGGTTGTTGTACACATGCCCGGAAATTTTTGTGAATGATTAAATAAAAATTACAAAATAACGTTTTGGGCCTGGGACCAAAATCCTTTTCCCCCCTCGTATAAGCTAAATATAATTTCCGTATGCGTTCCTATACCATTCATACGAATGTGATAAAAATTTCGTAACTTGTGCGCACGCCCACAAAGGTTTGTGAAGTAGTTTATCCATTTTGAAATATTCCTGTTGATGCCGGGGGCCCTAAATTATTTTTGTCTTATATGAGCTATATAAATATAATTTCAAACATAGCTATTGCATGGGTGGATGAAATTTAATCTAATTGAAATAGCGACATTTCAGTTTGTGTGTGACATAAGAAGTAGGTTTCTGAATTAGGACAATCATTTTACAAATTTGCGTTTGGGGCCCGGGCCTTAATTTTTTATTTTTTTAAAACTATGTTAGCTATATAAATATAATTTCAAACATAGCTATTGCATGGGTGGATCAATCGCTACAAGGGTGTGGACTAAATTTTGAATATCCATGCTTCTCACTCGGACAGCTTATTTTGTCTGCTCACACATCGAAAAACCTTGTACGCACTAAACGGACAAATATTTACTATTTAAAAATTACTTTCAAAAACGTAATTTCTGTGAGTGGCATTGCAACGCATGCCGGGTTCTCGCTAGGTGTCTTAATATTTGTTTCTAATTTGTTTACACAATGGCTAGTGATAGCAAATATTCAAAGAAACGCTCGTTTCATGAAAGTAGATGTACTAAGTCTACTGGTTGACACAATGGGGATATTTTAAATGGAAATAAAATAATCAAAACAATCTGATTCCATTAATTCAATCGTTGAAGATGAATTACGCTTGACTAAAATTAAAATACACAAGTGTTGTGGTAGGAGTGGTCTTGAAAACATCATGTGCCACGCCCAACCAGAACATGGCAGAAATTAAATTGAAAGACAAGTACGGAGTAAACGATTCCCATTTAGATTAAAGTGAAGATTAAGACTTTTAATTTTACATTTTTATAATAGCAGTGAATTAATACCTGCAGTCGGAAATGAATTCAATTAGGCCAATTTTTGTATATCTTTCCTATCCAAGTATTTTTAGTAAAAAAACAAGATAGTTATACTTAAAGTGCTTAAGAGTTGTCAACATTGGTGTTGCATTAGCAACACTTCTTTTGAATGATGAATCCAAAAAAACAAAAAAAAAACAAACGTAGGCTCATCTAAGATTTTTTCATCTTTCCTTTGGTCAGTTTAGTTTCAATTATTTTATTATGATGTGTGCTAAGCGGATATCGAAGGCACAAAAACAAATAACTAAGTCCTTAGAAATTAAAAAAAGCACAAGAAGGCTTATAGTAGGTTTAGAAGAGTCAAAAGTTGAAGCTAAGTGTTATCCTAATCTTTCAGGGGGTCATTTAAATTAAAGAATTCATTTACTTTAAGAACAAAATTAATGCGTTTCAAATTTTACATGATGCTATATTATATAATTTTTTTTGTAAGGAATTAATCATATTACAATATATTAATAAGTAAACATTTTACAATACATCAAATTTTGATTTTAAAATGTAAAAATTAGGATACTTTTTGACCCTGTGATACCAAAATTATTCATTTTTCTTACATTTTTCTTAGTTCATGCCATAGCTAATCCATATTTCTATATGGTTAAGAAAGTATAATAAATTTGAGCTTAAAATTTAAAACATTCTATCTAATTTTTTTAGTCTGACATGTCAAGTCTCAACATCCCATTTTTTCCTTTCCTACCCCCCCCCCCCCAATCTAAGCAAACTATTATGTTGCACTTTTTAATTGTTATTTTTGTGTTATTATGTTAAAATTACTATTCCTCTAGCTTCAGTGACAATTAGACACTTGTAACTTCAATAGGTTGTTTTTTGGGGGGGAATTTTTTTAGTAGTCGACCTATGTTCTGGGTGCACCTCCAGTGGCGTTGCGAGGGGGGGCCAAGGGGGGCATCATGCTCCGGGCGCTACTCACAAAGGGGCGCCAAATGGTATATTTTACATATAATATTGTATGGTTTTCGAATGGGGGGGGGCGCTAAAAAGTTATTGTGCCCCGGGCGCGAGTTAAGCTAGCTACGCCACTGTGCACCTCCCCACTTAACAATTTTACGAAATTTTAGTTCAACGGCGTTTACAAAACAAAACCAAAAAAAAAAAAAATGTTTTTACCAATATCTCAAAATCCCTTAATGTAATTTTCCAGAAATTCAAATGGGTAAATATATTATTTTTTTCAATTTAAGGCAATTTTTGCTTGCAAGTTTTTTAAATGTTATCTTTGCATTTAGGAATGGAATAAAATAAAAGATTAACAAATATTGTCAAAGAAGAATTTGATTATTAGAAATTGTACACATCACTATTTCATAAGGGATTGAGAACAGTTTTCAAATTGATTTTATTCGGAAGCCTTTAAAGTGTTATATTGGTTAATATTCCAACATACAGATTGGAATGACATGTAAGAATGTAGCCCTTATAAAATAGATCTAAATATTATATTATTTTCATTTTAAGATACTTTTATTGATTATAATAAATGGAAATCAACTTTTGTTTTTTTACAAGGTACAAAATTGGTTCAGTCTTGGAAATCCTAGTTTGAGATTTCCGTTCCTCCTTAACATTAGTCTGTACCCAGAAGAACGTCGAATAATTGCGCGATATGAACAACTTTTGAGTTTCTGAATGTGACTTATCCTATTGAACAGAAATATAATGACTTTTAATATGTTTATCTTTTGAACGTTTATTTTATTATTATTATTGATGACTTATATAGCGCGGTACCCCGGTCTAGGCCTAGTCTCACTGCGCTTCACATTATATTAGCAACAAACAAATAAAAAATGACACGAACAAAGGAATTACGCAAAATTATTTATTTAAAAACAGCTTTGTAAAGATGTATTTAACCCACCCAAGTACTATATACCATGACAAGCAATGGACTGAACCCAGCAGCATCAATTGTTGCTTAAGAGTCAGATTTTTTAGGTTTTTAGAAAGTAAAAAAAAAGAAAAAGTGGCTATACAATGTTTTTCCTTCTAATAGACTAAACTATAAATAGGGGCTTACAATATTTTTCTAGATTTAACTTTGCATTTAAGACAAACTTGGTAAACCATTATTTCATAATCGCTTTTCAATTATCGGCGAATTTCAAGCTAATCATACCCCAACTTTCTTTGGAAGGGAGGTCCAATTTTTTACAAATAAAAGTTTTGTAAAAAAGGATTTCATAGGGATATTTAATTTAATATTTTTTTTATTATTTAACTTCAATTTTCACGTCCTCAAAATATTCACCATCAAATGCATTTGACGCTGCACGCCGAAAAAAGTAAAGTTTAAGCGATACCATTTTTTGGCAAATTTCCATCAAAAAATAATGGGATACTACTAAAAAATAAACGTTATGGTTTTTATACAATTGCTATCAATAGAATATCGTTTATAGCCTCTTTTGGAATTAGCAAATGAAAGGGATCCTCTTTTATTTTAGTTAATTATCAGCTATAGCTTTAGGCAGTTTTAAATAATTTTTTTAAAATAGATGATATAAAATAGGTTTTTTTTAATTGATTAAAATAAATTGAAATGTTTCTATTTTTACATTGCACATATTTATATACAGCCATAAATAAATACACCTGTTTAACAAAGACATTTTAAAATTATAAAAAAAATTAAAGCGAAACAAATCGTATGCATTTCTCTGGCCGAAAATTAAGCAATCACATACATAAAACAATTTAATAAATCCCATAGTAACAATAATGACTTAATTAGGGATCATTAGAGATTTGGTGATCGCTCGGGGAGCACCCTGGTACATTCGTACAGTTGAGGGAACTAAAGAATTGTTGTATATTTCTGTCCTAATTTTAAGACAAAGAATTCCATCTGATCGAGTGGATGAAGATGGTGAATTTTTCCATGTTAGATTGGTCTAAAAATCATAT
Source organism: Omphiscola glabra (assembly GCA_964017045.1). Classification (NCBI taxonomy): domain Eukaryota; kingdom Metazoa; phylum Mollusca; class Gastropoda; family Lymnaeidae; genus Omphiscola; species Omphiscola glabra. The sequence continues at coordinate 9,890,605 of OZ024811.1, read as the reverse complement.
TTTTTTTTGCTTTGCACGGTTGAGTATTAGCCAAAACCGGATTTGCCCTAAAGTTAATGTTGAAAAGACAACAATGGCCTTAGGTTCGGCGCCCCTTCCCTGTCTTTTTCCGATTACCATTCGCATTTTAACATGCACATTAATTAAGACTGTTTAGTTTTTCTACTAAAGGAAGGGTCGGAGAACAATATTAAAAGAACCCCCTGCTTTAGAGCGTCCCCCTTTTCAACTACCTGGACCAGGGTGATCTGAAAACCGGCCAGTCCAATGAAAAGTTTGGGTCAATGTAGTTGACATTATTACATTACATTATAGCTTAACACGAAATGTACGCTGTCAAGGTATCAGCCAGTAACAACGCGAGACTATTGGAGGGCCTCTGACACTTTTCTGCTCTGTGTTCCTGCATTGAAAGTTGATAGATGAAGTTTTTCCCACATCACAAAAGTTGGAGCCTGCATTCAGAGTTGATAGATGAAGTCTTTCCCACATCACAAAAGTTGGAGCCTGCATTCAGAGTTGATAGATGAAGTCTTTCCCACATCACAAAAGTTGGAGCCTGCATTCAGAGTTGATAGATGAAGTCTTTCCCACATCACAAAAGTTGTGGCCTGCATTCAGAGTTGATAGATGAAGTCTTTCCCACATCACAAAGTTGGAGCCTTCATTCAGAGTTGATAGATGAAGTCTTTCCCACATCACAAAAGTTGTGGCCTGCATTCAGAGTTGATAGATGAAGTCTTTCCCACATCACAAAAGTTGTGGCCTGCATTCAGAGTTGATAGATGAAGTCTTTCCCACATCACAAAAGTTGTGGCCTGCATTCAGAGTTGATAGATGAAGTCTTTTCCACATCACAAAGTTGGAGCCTTCATTCCGAGTTGATAGATGAAGTCTTTCCCACATCACAAAAGTTGGGGCCTTTAAATATCCTTAGTCCCGTACAGCCACAGAGGCTGCAAGGCAAACACGACAGCACTGGATCAGCTTATTGTATGTATGCATTGTGCCAAAAGGAATACATTTACTAACCTGATGTAAAATATTACAATGAGAAAAATTAAAATTATGTTAAAAGCTTTCATTATCATCATCATCATCATCATCAGGTCCCGTAGTCATTCGACCGTTGGGGCGCCACAGATGACATGTACACTATTCTTCTCCACTCCTCTCGGTCTTCTGCCCAACGCATAGCATCGCCTAGTTTTAATCCCGTCCATTCTTTGATATTATCTTCCCATCTTTTTCTTTGTCTTCCTCTTCTTCTTCCTCCTCTAGTAGTGCCCTGCAAGATCTCTTTGGCGAGCCCTTGTTTTCTGGTCACGTGGCCATACCACTCAAGTTTGCGCTTTTTTACAATTTCTAAAAAAAAAATATTTTATTATAATAATGTAATAGTCAACATGATTGAAGTACATTAAAAAAATTATAACAATTTTTTAATGAAATATTGACAACAAATATTAAAGACTGAAAATGTTCGTTTAAATAGAGATAAACTAATGGAAACGTTAACATGATTGACATCAAAATCAAAACGAAAACTTCTTTAAAATATCACTTTAAAGTTTAAACCAGTAATTCCCAAAGTGGTCTATATCGACACCAGGGGTCGACGACAACTTGCAAGGGGTCCATGTCATTGAAAAAAAATGTTTGGGGGTCCATGAAATGAAAATGGGGGTCAACGATGGTGGATCTCATGTAAGCAGTTCGTGACTTCTATTTTTGGCATTCCATAAGCAGCCCGTGACTTCTATTTTGGCATTCCATGAATGGAATAATCCACAAATACAGATAGTATCTATTTACGTATATAAAATATTACATTATAATATAATTAATATATGCCGCCTACAGAATTTATAAAAGTACCTATGCAGTAAAAATTAAAAAAAAATTTTTTTTCACGAAACGTGATGTAGAATCATATTAAAACTTAAGTTAATAGGTATATTTTCTGATATATGAATATAAATTTAAATCTTTCAAAATGAGTAGCACTATACCTGATGTCAAAAATACATTTGAAGTTAATGAATTTGCACACAAAAAAAGTCAATATCCGGTAAGCCATATATCTACCCAAAACCGAAAAATATGGCTAGTGGTCTACCAGACAAAACTGTTTGGGGACCTCGGGTATAAACGATTGTAAAGGTTAACAAGCCTGACATACAATACATTTTTTTTTTTTTAAATAATAAAATTGATTCATAATGTTATTTTGAAGAGAACTGTCCTGTTCAAAACAACAAACGCTTGACCGCTTTGATCATCTTCACACTTCGACCCTAAAGGGATGACTTCTTTGAAAAACTGTTTGGTAAGCTGCGAGTTCATCCGTGCGTATCTTGTTATATATAACAAATCATACATGATGTATAAAATAGAGTCGCATGCAGCCAGCAAGATTTTCTATTGAACTTTGCAGACATTCACATTGTCTCTTTAGAATTTGGTCTCTGGATCATCTGTATGAAATGAAAGACGTTTTATTATAGGCCATGTTTATTCATTAAGAACGTTGTATGATCTATGCGCGTTATATTTGTGAATTATTTTAATTTTAATTATAAAACAAAAATGTGTATGTATGTCGGTAACTAAAGATGATAATGTGTATGTGTGCGTGCGTGTGTGTGGGGGGTGTTCGTGTGGGGAGGGTGGTGGTAGGAGCAACCTTTTTTTTCAGCATAGAATTGTTAGTATAATCAGTTATTTCAATTTGGGAGGTGGGGACGCGGGGAGCCTTAAGGTGATGTATTTGCCTACAGAATGTATCCTTTAGACTTGCAAAGAGAAGTTTTAAATCAATTTCCTTGTGGGAGTCTTTTTAGCCCAGCATATGACTTGAGTGGGTATACCCTTATGCCTGCCATATGTCTTACTAGTTTAATGTGTTTAGGAGTCTCATTATATCTGCCATATATCTTACTAGTTAGATGTGTTTATGAGTCTTCTGGAGTTGACGCGGATCCAGGGATCATGAGCACTGGAGCACCGGTTGGAAACCACTGCTTTGGACAAACTGCTTTATGAAAACTAATTCACAATTTTTAAGTGGCATTTCGGTTGCTGAAGTAACTACAGACCAGCACAATGAGAATCGTGTGATCATTTTTAAGTGTATTTACCAAAACCAGTCTGAGGTTATGGATAATTGCATGCACCATTAATCTTAACTAGGGCTGTTAAGGCATAGTCGATGGCCCTTTCCATACTCGGCTACCCAAAACGGAATAAAAAACAGTACTTTCCAAAAATGTATTAAAAAGTATAGATAAATGTCCATCAAAATTTTAGAGTTGTTACAGTCGTAAGACTAAATAAGAAGCGTGGGGCACCCATGAACTCAATATTCTTTGTTTCATCTAATTTTTAGATCAGGAAGTGGGTGCGTATTGAGATGCACGATTTGACCACTCACAAACTAATACAGAACTGAATAATCCAATTTAAAAGTCCTTTAACATTAGTGTTTTGTTTAATTTATTACATGTTGTACAATAAGTTTAAGTCTGGCCTTTTTTTCTTGCTTAAATCAGATAGTGACACGACAATGTTACTGTTAAAAACGGTGCAAGGCACTGCTCAATGAAACACCGTACAACATCCTACCCGTATTTATTAGTAGGTAACTTGTGATTTTGAATCAACTGAATGTCTGAAATGATAGTTTGTTTACAGCTCAAAATGAGACTTCAAATATTCATTAATGTACCTTCCGTTATAATATTTATGTGCCATATACATGACGAATTATGTCTGTTTGTACCACATACGGCTCTATATGGATTAATGGATCTTGATCCGACTTAGGATTCACAGATATTACTCTTTCTTACCCAGAAAGAATTTTTTTTTTTAAAACATACCGTTTAGGCTTGGTGGCCAAGTTTTCTTTTCATCTTTTATAAGCCATATCAATAAAATTACATTTAATGGAAGGATCTAGACCAACATTAGTACAATGTAACTTGAAAGTATATATTGAAATACTGTAGGGTCTGAACTCATAATGTTCACTACTGTCAGACACAGGGACACTAATGTCAGTGCCTTATATATACTATATCCCTTTTAGTTTAAATTGGACGAGTTTTAATTATTATCTTGACAATCTCTATTGAAATACTAGAACAACCCAGTGGCGTAGTGAGGGGGGCAAGGGGGAACCTGCCCCGGGCGCTACTCACAAAGGGGCGCCAAATGGTATATTTTACATATAATATTGTATGGTTTTCGAATAGAAGGGAGGGGGGCGCTAAAAGGTATTGTGCCCCGGGCGCGAGTTAAGCTCGCTACGCCACTGCAGCGTCCAGTGGCTCTTAAACAAAGATAACACTGGGGCCCTTGCCCACCTTGTCAACCGTTGGCTGCTGCCCAGTGAGGGCAAATTTGAATGTGTGTGTGAAATGTTGACAAAGATAACACTGGGGCCCTTGCCCACCTTGCCACATGGTGGCTGCTACCCAGTGAGGGCAAATTTGAATGTGTGTGTGAAATGTTAAAGGGTTGCGCCAGAGGATATATAATAGAGGAGATCGTGGATTAATGAAATATGAGGGTTCACTCGGTTATTTGGTTGATATGGGGGTGTACTCGGTTATTTGGTTGATATGGGGGTGTATTCGAATGCTTGGTTGATATGAGGGTGTACTCGAATATTTGGGTAATATGAAGGTGTACTCGGATATTTGGTTTATATGAGGGTGTACTCGAATATCTGGTTAATATGAAGGTGTACTCGGATATTTGGGTATTTTGAGGTAGTATTCGGAAGTTTGGGTGATATAAGATAAGATCAAATTATTTAATTGATCGAGACAAATGGAAATGTTTTTTGATTACATATTTTATACATAAACATTTTCAGCAGATAAATAAATAGGTACTTTAATAAAGTCCACATTTTTCAACTAAAACAATTTAAACACAAGACATATACATTCAAATTATGCCACTAGGAAAAACAGCCATTCAGTGAATTCCCTTCGTCATAACAGCTTCTCTATCATAAGGTGTGTTTGGATAGTGTTAAATGCTGATGAGAAGTCTAAGAAGAGCACTCTAGCATAATTTTTATGGCTATCTAGAGGATGGTAAATCCCTCCAACAATAGTAAGATAGCATTCTCCGTGCTACTGGCAGATTGGCGGGGGTCAAGCTTTTGCTGTATTTCATTTAAAGTTTGTCTCAGACTAAATTTCTCAAAACATTTCATGGCGTTGGAGGTAAGTGCGACAGGACGTAAGTCGTTATTGCAAGTTACCTTATTTTTCTTGGGAATTGGTATGATTTCTGAAGTTTACCAAACCTTTGGTATAGTGTGAGTTACATAAGATTTATTTAATATGTAGGAGAGCTGCTCTGAGCATAGTCTAACGAGCCGACCACTTAATTTGTTTGGCCCTGAGGCCTTGGCTGCGTCCACTTTGGTAAATATTGACAGCACGCCCTGTTCGGTGAATAAGAGAGCATCATCCTGTGTACTTCTGCAATCTTTAAATATATTCATCATTTCAATGTGTACACTTCCAAAATCCAGACTGCATTTAAGTCGTTAACAAAATTCTTCACGCCTTCTAAACACAAGCATTCCTGTTTATTGTTTTAGACCAGCCCAATAAGCCCTTGAGTTGTTACTTATGAATATATCCTGCTATTTGTTTTAGACCAGCCCAACAAGCCGTTGAGTTGTTACTTATGAATATATCCTGTTATTTGTTTTAGACCAACCCAACAAGCCCTTGAGTTGTTACTTATGAATATATCCTGTTATTTGTTTTAGACCAGCCCAATAAGCCCTTGTGTTGTTACTTAGGAATATATCCTGCTATTTGTTTTAGACAAGCCCAACAAGCCCTTGAGTTGTTACTTATGAATATATCCTGTTATTTGTTTTAGACCAGCCCAACAAGCCGTTGAGTTGTTATGAATATATCCTGTTATTTGTTTTAGACCAGCCCAACAAGCCTTTGAGTTGTTACTTATGAATATATCCTGTTATTTGTTTTAGACCAGCCCAACAAGCTTTTGAGTTGTTACTTATGAATATATCCTGTTATTTGTTTTAGACCAGCCAAACAAGCCCTTGAGTTGTTACTTAGGAATATATCCTGTTATTTGTTTTAGACCAGCCAAACAAGCCCTTGAGTTGTTACTTAGGAATATATCCTGTTATTGGTTTTAGACCAGCCCAACAAGCCTTTGAGTTGTTAGTAAGGAATATGTTTTCGATTTTAGGGTATTCTCGGTTGTTTGGCTGATATGGGGGTGTTCTCGGGTGATATCAGGGTGTACTCGGGTGATATCAGGGTGTTCTCGGGTGATATCAGGGTGTACTCAGGTGATATTAGGGTGTTCTCGGGTGATATCAGGGTGTTATCAGGTGATATCAGGGTGTTCTCGGGTGATATCATGGTGTTCTCGGGTGATATCATGGTGTTCTCGGGTAATATCATGGTGTTCTCGGGTGATATCAGGGTGTAATCGGTTGTTTGGCCGATACGGGGGTTCACTCTTTGGTTTAAAGCCACGAAAAATATTAGATACACAGATTTTATATGTATATATTGTTTTTAAAATAGAGTAAATGCTACCTTCAGGTTTGAACCAGTTCTGCTCAACTTTCATGAGAAATCGATCCTTGTAAGCTGAGGGGCTACAGTACTCTGTGTCTTTCTACATAAAATATAAAATAAAAAAATGAAATTACCAAACGTTTTAATTACGTTTAACACGATCGAATGGTATGGAATATCGAATATCGAATATAAGTATCGAATATTTAGATATATATTATTATTTGAAATTAGGGTTATTATTATTATTATTGGTACTTTGAGACACGTCGCACGCAATTTAGGTCTACAGGATGACCTCCAAGAAGTGAGAACAACTTGTGGCAATGTGTTATTAAATATAATTGAATTAATGTTTAAATTTTTTTTTTTCATTTACATTTGTATTCTAAGTATTAGGCTAATCAGAAAACATGTCCAGTGTGCCGTCACACTGCCCCCCCCCCCCCCACGGACTATCAACAACTTTTCGTAAGGGTTAGCGTCATTTGTTTATGCTTCTGCCAATAAAGGGCTGCTCTAGATTTTTCCATTCACAATCTTCGACTGCTTGAGCTGCTCAAAAGTGGTAAATTTCACCGACGGTACGCGTGCTCTTGCAATGAACCTCAAACTGCATACTCGAATGGGTTTAGATTCAGGACCGCGTGGGGTAGCCGCATGTTTGGCTTGATGAAGAAAGTTTATGGGCTGCATGAGATGGAGCTCCGCCACGGCTAGAATGTCCCGCTATGGCGACGACGTGTCGCTTGGATGTCAGGCAGCAAACCTCGCCTGAGAACAGTTTCACAAAAAAATGTTCAATGCTATCTTTGTACCCTGGCTCAACGAACTAGTTGTTCAATGTTATCTTTGTACCCTGGTTCAACGAACTAGTTGTTCAATGCTATTTTTGAACCCTGGTTCAACGAACTAGTCCCCCTCCCCCCATTCGAGACACATTCGACTATTCCCATGATACCGTGGCTGAAATGGATTCGTTCTCGTGTAGGTCTCCTTTCATGAAATTGCTTTCCTTTGATTCAGCTGGAGGAATACGATCATTTTGAAAACCAACTGGCATGGCAAAATTGAATAGCTTTTTGTCTGTAAACAAAAGACATCTTTGGAAACCATTCAAGTAGCTGATGACAGCAACAGTAAATAGCTTTTTGTCTGTAAACAAAAGACATCTTAGGAAACCATTCAAGTAGCTGATGACAGCAACAGTAAATAGCTTTCTGTCTGTAAACAAAAGACCTCTTAGGAAACCATTCAATAAACTGATGACAGCGTTGGAAACGTTTCAGTGTAAACATTTTGTTGAGCACCCCCTCCCCCCATCTCTGGCTTGCATGTTTTAAGTTTTAAATCTTTCCTTACAGAACGTTTACACAGACGACCGTGGTAAATCTGTTTCTATTTCAATTTCCCACGGACTTTTGTTGACGGTCAGGATGAGCTATGCCACAGGCTTTGTTTGGAAATTCATTTATCATTCACTTATTACCCCATTGTTTTTTGTTTTTTTTTCAATTTGCAAATTTTAATCAGAATACGTTCTTGTGCTGTCATTTTGTTATTCTAGTTAAAACATTTTTTAAAAAAGCCTTGTTGTCGACTGGCAAATTAAAAATTAAATATGGTGACCGGAAAGTGTCGTGATAATAATATCCTATTGTTAAGCAGATATCTCAGTAAATCAGTATTAACAAAAAAGAGGTATTTAAGCTATTATGGATACAGTTGACCACATTTCGATGTAACCATATTACATTGTAAGAGACGTTCTCACTCTTTGGGCCACCCTATATGTATTAGATGTCTTGATACGTTGTAATTTATGTTTGTATATATTACGATTTGTTTTTTTTATATAGATATGCTGTTTAGCATTAGCATTTAATTTGCGACTGACAATTAGCGATAAGGTACTTAATATATTGATAAATCTTTACTGGTATTTTGAATAATGTTGATTGGTAACTAAAGACACTTTTATATGTTTAGAGAAATTTTGATTGGTATTTAGATAACTTGTTTGGTATATATATATATATATATATATATATATATATATATATATATATAACAAGTAGATATATATGTGTGTGTATATAGGACACTGCAACCTATGAGGCCGCAGTGGGCCCCGCACTTTCATAGGCCCCGCCCCGAATTGATTTTCTAATACAAAATCTTAATTTTCACTTATTATCCTTATACTCTACCCAGAATGGGCCCCGCGCAATCCGTTTCGCATAGGGACCCGCAATTGTTAGGGTCAGCCCTGTGTGTATGTGTGTATGTGTGTTGATTGGAATTTAGAGATTTATTAATTCTTGTACACAGCACAACAATAGTTTTTTCACGTTGTTCCTACCCCAAAGAAATTAAGGAAACTGTGGCCCAGTTTTTGTATTCCCGCGTACTCTTTTAATTTCCCTCTGATGCCGATGAAGAGTAAGAGGTTTTTACCATCTTTCCCTGTTGCCTTTATTCCGAGTGATCTTTGGCTGGAAGCAAAATAATTGACCGTTAAATCACACGAGATTATATGATGACCCTATCAGCTCCATAAGAAAGACTGATAACCAACAAGGACCAACATGACCTTCTAATGCTCAGACCTTGTTAGGAATAACTGTTATGTTTTGATAATCAGCTCCGTTGTCCATGGTAATCTTTAAAGTGACCTACTCTGTGTCATCTAATCGCATCGCAGTGTTACGTACTGTTATATAGGTCACACTCGTTCGATGAAACCGACGATACCAAAGACTAACAATAATCGATTCAAATAAACTATTTAGTTGATATACACATAACAATATAGTAATAAACAGTATAATCCTAAACGGTGCAAGTATTAAACCACACACACACGTCATTTAGGGCTCTTGTAAGTCTGGCAAGTCACTTAGGTCTGCCGGTCCCAGCCGACCGTCTTATTTGTAAGGGAATGAGTCAGAACCATACAGAGCAGAAAGTCAAGAAATTCAATCTCCAGAGAGTATTTTTCTATCACTACGTAGACTGTACAATGACCTCCCGGTGTCTGTCAAACAGCGCAAACTGGAATGGTGTGGCCACGTGACAAGAAAACAAGGCCTCGCCAAAGAAATCATGCAGGGCACAACGAGAGGAAAGAGAAGCAGAAAGAGAAAAAGATGGGAAGGTAACATCAAAGAATGGACGGGACTAAAACTAGGCGATCCTGTACGAAGTGCAGGAAACAGAGAGGAGTGGAGAAGGATAGTTTTCATGTCATCTGTGGCGCCCCAACGGTCCAAGGACTAAGGGACAAGATGACGAAGAAGATGATGATGTAGACTGTTCTGGAAAGTATAAGTAAAGTTCCCCAATCAATCCCGGGAGGGGGGGGAAGAGGCAGCACGTATCAACAAGTTAGTTAGTGACGTCAGTAACATTAACAAAGCAGGATTTAAGAGATGCAGGCCGCGGCTCCACACTGCAGAAAAGGGGGGGGGGGAGAATAAGTCAACACACAATTATAACAGTAACAAACAACAACGCAACTAAAGGCATAGATCGATTCGAATAACCAGTACAGTTATCATAATAATAATAATAATAAAGTGTATTTGAAAATCACGCTTCATCTCCAAAGGCTCGAAGCGCGGTACAAAGTGAACCATACCAAAAGAGAAATGAAACAACCTTTACCTTACCCCACCTAAACACAAAACGCAACACCACAAAAACTACACACGAGCACACCCATTCAAAGTCGTTCATCCCCTCACAAGCACAAAGAACACACGCCAATAGACACACAGGAGACAATAGCGTTCAGTGTTGACTTGGAGTGGACCACCCTGTCCTTCATCCCCTCACAAGCACAAACAACACAAGCCAATATACACACAGGAGACAATAGCGTTCAGTGTGGACTTGGAGTGGACCACCCTGTCCTTCATCCCCTCACAAGCACAAACAACACAAGCCAATATACACCAAGGAGACAATAGCGTTCAGTGTGGACTTGGAGTGGACCACCCTGTCCTTCAGCCCCTCGCAAGCACAAAGAACACAAGCCAATATACACCCAGGAGACAAGAGCGTTCAGTGTTGACTTGGAGTGGACCACCCTGTCCTTCAGCCCCTCGCAAGCACAAAGAACACAAGCCAATATACACCCAGGAGACAATAGCAGACCTGCCAACCTGCCAAGAAAAAAAATCTGTAGGGGTGGTGCATGCGGGGGGAAAGTGGAGCCGCTGCCCCCAGGAGGCACCGACCGGGGAAAGCGTTTGTTTAAGATCTGTAAACTAATGCACAAGCCTTTTTAAACAAATGAAATATAAAATTACTTCAATTGTCTTTGTAGAGTCCAAAGAACATGAGAAAATATACAGATCTATACAGTACAAGACAGAAGATCCATTTTATTTACATATGTGTACACAATCAGGCTGCTAAGACTATGAGTTCAGTTTTCCTGCCTATCCCTAGTGGCCTTTTGGCATTTGTCCAAAAGCTCTTTGGACAACTGGAAATTACCACTTCAACTGATTTTTGATACAAGCAAGTTAAAAAGATAAACTTTCATGCTTTCCCTTGTTTATTTGTAATTTTTCTTTACAATCTTCTAGCAATCTGCGGGTGAGGAAACATTTCTTTGACTCTTGCATTAAAACGATCGGAGTTGGTTGGAGAAATATTTCCTTCAATAAGAGAAGTGGTCAATAACACTTAGCAAAGAATTTAGACATGGATGTCGTAGATTCACTGCACTTTTAGCTGCAGTTGTATAACTTTATCTTTATGGTTTTTTTTGTGTGTCAAAATATATTTATTAATGTCACTGTACCCACCACTTTCAATATATTTATCCATTTAAATTTAATAAAGAAAAACTTTAACAAACAAAAAGTCACAACAAAACTGAATTATTTTTTTAAAAGGAAGAATCACGATCGGATCAATTGATGATTGAAGAATGATTTGGAGATCGCGGCTCGCTTCGATTAAAACAAGGCAGTGTCTACACGTCCGGCGACCGGACTGATCGACTATTAGCGGTCACGTGACAAGGCTGACGGACAAATATCTCGCGCAACTTTGCTACGGAGGTCATGTGACTTGATCAAGTATATAATAGTAATAGCCGGGCGAATATCGCGAGAACTTATTCGTCCAGTAGCCGGGCATGTAGACACAGCGTAAAAAATAAAGGAATGCACCACTTGACGTCGTTTCCGATTTTGTATTTTTGTATATTCTAAGAAAAAAAAATGTTTGGGTCGCTTTCGGATTTTTATGACGGGTGGAAAATAATAGTGTTCGGAAAATCGGAATTTTAAGAGGTTTGTCTGAGGGTCGGAATGAGGGGTACAAAAATCCGTATAATTCCGACAAAATCGGAATGGTTGGCAGGTCTGCAATAGCGTTCAGTCTGGACTTGGAGTGGACAATCCTGTCAAAGTTTTTTACGACTGTAACAATCCGTGCGTAGACAAAAATAATTGTGAGGCGAACCACTTAGTCTGAACGATCTCAATGTTGATATATTATTGAGCGTTGATTTAAAAAAAAAAAAAGAAAAGAACACTTTGAAGACAATTGCTTTTCAAATGAAAAATGAATGTTAGATAGAGGACAAGAGCTTAAAACTGAACAGTAGATAGAGAATAATAGCTGTATAAATAAACAGCAGATAGAGGACTATAGCTCTATATCTGAATAACAGAAAAGAAGTAATAGCTTGTAGTTGTAGATGAAGGCAAAAAGTTGTCCTCTGAAAAAGCACATAAAATCCGTTTCATTTTACAAGCGCGCGAAGCCACTTACAAAGTACCTGAATGTCAATTTCTTGTCTTACAGTTAGCTGACAGTCAACTGCCTTTTAGCTGACCTATGTGTTTAAAGTTTTTAAACAGTGCGTAATTGAGCATAAAGTTCCTGATAGAGAAATAAGTGCCAGGTATATTAAATTGTTTAACCTGTGACTGGAGATCAGTTGTTTTGACATGTTAAACGTTTTAGTCATGTGATGTTTTCTAAATGTAAAGGGGATGAACAACTTTGCGCGTTCTATGAAAACAGCACAATAATGCGCTTCCCCCCAGAATGTAAGTTGTGATAACTATCTAAAACACGGTAATCTTAAGAGGAAAACAGTATCTATTGAAAAAGTTGCCAACCTATTAAAAACACCGTAGATGTAAAAGTAATAATTAATATACTACACCGGTAAGTGTAAGAGGGTATCTGTAAATGAAACACACGTCACTGGCCGTTATATTGGTCCAGGGGTTGATAATGAAAAAACAATTTGTGCCATTTAATTGTTATTATTAATATTATTATAATTACATACAACAACTTTTTACCCTAGTAATCCAAAGGAATCGTTCGGTAAGGTATGGCCATCAAGTGTGTCTTTACCGATTTGAAATTTATTAGTTTGCTGGCCTTTGACTTCATGTACGGCAACGAAAAGGTAGTAGTTGATCCAGTTGTTGACACTGAGGAACTAAGTGCAGAAATGATATAAAATTCCTACTTGTAATAGTAAATATATATTTTTTTTTAAAATGCAATTTTCTTTTCATCCAAAATATTTTTAGCTTATATGCGTTCAATATATAAAAACTCATATCCGCAACTTCGCGAACGTTGTTTCGCCTCAGGGCCATTTTGCTGCAAGCAAAATATAGACTCCGGTTATTTTACTTCTGGGCCATTTCGCCTCAGGCCGTTTCACCTCCAGTCCATTTTGCATCCGGCAAATGCACCTTCCGCGCCATTTCGACTCCGGCAATTTCGCCTCCGACCGTTTCACCACCGGCTTTTTGCAGCTGGGCTATTCCACCTCCAGCCAAATTTTGCCTATGGCCGTTTCGCATCCGGCCAATTTAGCTACCGGCCGATTCCCAGACATCAAATTGTTTCCCAGAAACAGTTGAAAGAAAAAAATTACTAATTTAAAGACAAGTTATTTTAAAAATGTGGACGTTTCAAGAACGTTTTTTTTCTGTTAACGTCAACGTTTTTATGTGGATTTTAGTTTGTAGTTTGCTTGTTGGGGCCATAGAATCGCCCGAGTGGATACATTGATATGGTCTCGAAAAGAATTAAATTGATTATTTTAGCACTTTAAACGGATGCTCCACAAACGCCCAAATTTACATAAAACTCTCGTTCGACAAAAGACCACATTTCCATAAAACTCTCGTCCGACAAAAGCCAACATTTCCATAAAACTCTCATCCGACAAAAGTCCCCATTTCCATAAAACTCTCGTCCGAAAAAAGCCCACACTTCCATAAAACTCTTGTTCGACAAAAGCCCCCATTTCCATAAAACTCTCGTCCGACAAAAGCCCCCATTTACATAAAACTCTCGTCCGACAAAAGCCTCCATTTCCATAAAACTCTCATCCGACAAAAGCCCACATTTCCATAAAACTCTCGTCCGACAAAAGCCCACATTTCCATAAAACTCTCATCCGACATAAGCACGCATGCCTGATAGACACTTAGTTTTGTTTTTTCAGTTAGATTGAGATTACTCCACACCCGCTTATTCAGTTTAGCCACAGTTGCTGCTGCTTTTGCGATCCTGATGTTTATCTCTTCATCAATGGAGAGAGAACTAGAAATATTTTGGATCCAAGGTATGTGAAATGCTAACAACCGACAGATTCTGGCCCTCAATAGTTATGATTGGAGGTGACGGTGCTTCTTGCATCATGACATGAGTTTTCTGTAGACTAATTAACAATCCAAACTCTTTACAAGCGTGTTCTAGACGATTAACTAGCATCTGAAGACCTTCTTCTGTGTGAGATGTTAAGGCTTATGTTATATATATAAGAATGAGCTAGACCGACCGTAACACCAAGAAAAGAAGTGATTTAAATAAGTTCGGATTCTTAAAAAGCAACGAGAGTGATTTTCTATTATTTTATGGAAATCGAATAAATTTAAATGTGCAAAAATACAATTTACCATCTTTTATTTTATTAAATGTTTAAGTATTATTATTATAAATTACAAATACATTTAAAATAACAATAAAGGAACTATTTAAGCCTTTTATCCGAGTTTGAAAGTTATGAAAAAAAATTAAATGCAAAAATTATGATATAAGAATTACACCGTAATCACATTTATCGGGAAACCCCATTTTTTAGTGCGTTGTTAATACTGCGAAATAAAATTAACATTAATTTGTTCTAAATAAACACACAAATGATGTCATAGCGCGAATTGCCTATTTTAGCCAAAGCTGTACGTTTCTTTGATTTATTAACCACGCATGAAAACAATGATAATGTATGTTCCCTTTCTATATGTAACAAAAATCTATTTATAATATGTAAATTTTGTTACTATTATAATTCCAATAATATACTTTTAATCAATATATAAAGGAAATAAGATCTTGAATTTTAAATATACTTGAAATAAGAAAATGCCGTTTAAGTCAATCGGTGCCGCGAAACTCCATAGAAAAATAGCATCCACTAATGCACTCGGCGCTCATCCAAATAAGACAAACCATATAAAGTGGAAAAAGATTGTTATTGCGTACGAAGGGGTGCTACAATCCCCTCGATGATTTATTAATATTTATTAAAATCGGGGGAGGGGGGTGATTTCGGTACCTTCATTTTTCCTTAGAATAAAGGAATGAATAGGATGCGTATATTTTAATGTGGATGTCAATATCTCTGATCCGATTATTTCACAGTTGGGAAATAGGGATGTTAAAATCTCTTATTAAAAAGAAACCTATGCTTACAAATTAAGAAAATCAGTGGCGTTAACAAAACATTGTTACATTTACGTAAGTATACCCATGAATATTGAAAACCCTGTCATTTTACATACGTGAAAATTTAATTTTGAAAAAATAGAGATGGGTTACGATTTCCTTTCCGAAAATGAAAAAACTATTTTTTGTATTTACTTTGCGAAAAGTAAAGTGGGTGCATATTGTTATGAGATAAATAGCATTTCTGCTAAATACACAAGGCTTTTTACAGATGTGAAAAACTATTAAGAGGTTCTTCTTTAGATAAAGGAATTCCTTTGTGTACTATATTTGCCGGTAATATATAGTAAGCAAGCAGGGCAAACGTTTGGCTATTTTTTTTAAAGTGAAGATATAGGTATAAATAGAATTCCTATAATATAAAATAAATTTAGAATTGTATATAGAGTTTTTGTCGTAAATTTAAGACATTTCACAACAAAGAATCACAACTCTTAGAGGAAAAAAATGTAGTTCAGGGGCACGAGAAGAGGTAAGGTAGGGTAGGGTAGCGTAGGGTAGGTCCAAGATTTAACTATTTAACAACACAAGACATCTAGAGTATTTATCTAGCATTGAAATCTGCCGCCATTAACTCCTTTAGTAACAATAATGATCATTTAGATTAGGTAATTTAAGGGCATGTTGCGAGAAAAAAAATATTTTAGGGGCGCAGAAAAGGGGTAGGAGAGGTGTGTAATATATAGCAGGAAAATAATTGTTAAAACCTTAAGTGATGCTAGAAATGTAAACATGATGACATGGATATTTCTTTTTAAAATAATGAAATGTGATGAGTTTTCCCCAAAGCAGGTAGAAATTAGCGCAAAAATAAACTACCATTATGGTCACGATAACATCGGGTTATATATTAATGTTTTAATATAATATATATATAGTTTTAAAAGGGTGTCTGCAATACTTAAATATCTTTATTAAAACAATGATTTTTTTTTTTAAATCAGAAAACTGTTTTAAATCTATAAATTATATAAGTGATCGGAATTATATTGACTTATTTGTACCAAGACAAATTGAATAATTGAAAAAAGGACAGAAGATGAAAATAGAATGCAAATTCAGAAAATGTCGACATCGACATTACTATAGGCCAGGCAAACATATAAATAATACAGAAATAAAGCAGGTATTGTAGAAATTAAGAGAAGACTATAGTAGTCCAGGCCGTTAGTCTTATAGATGATATTTGACTAAGCTATCCCCGTGCAGAATGAAATTTAAAAAAAAATAAAAGAAATATATATATACTAGCAAGTACCCGGCATACGTTGCAATGCCACTCATCGAAATAAAGTGTTTGTGTTTAATAATGTTTTGTGTAAGTACTTGTAATACACACATTTTTTTACCGTCTGGTGCGTATTTGAATTAATTAGAAGGTTTTTCGAAGCGTGAGCAGACCACACACAGCTGTCCGTGTGGGAAGCATGGATTTTCCAAATTTATTATACAACTTGTAGCGATTGATCCACTCATGCAATAGCTATGTTTGAAATTGTATTTATATGGCTTATTTATTATATTTAAAAAAATTAAGGGGCCCCGGCCCCAAAAGGAATATTGTGAAATAGTTGTACTAATTCCGAAACCTATTTATTAAGTCACAAATACAAAATGAAATGTCACAGCTAATATTTAATTTATTTCCACCCACCTATGCTCTGTTTGACATTATATTGACATTATATTTACATAGCTCATATTAAAAAAAGCGAATTTAAGGCCCCCGGCCCAAAGCGGAATTATTTAGAAACATAATGCGGACCTACACTCAACAACTCACTGAAGGTTTATCGCATTCAGATAAATGGTATAGGAACGCATACAGAAATTATATTTAAATAGCTCATATTAGAAAAAAAACCTACTAAAGGGCCACCGGTCCGAAACTGGTATTTTTTTGTAAAATGAATGGGTTTGATATCAATGGGCAGTGGCGTAGCGAGCTTAACTCGCGCCCGGGTCACAATAACTTTTTAGCGCCCCCTTATTCGAAAACCATACACTATTATATAAAAATATACCATTTGGCGCCCCTTTGTGAATAGCGCCCGGGGCATGATGCCCCCCTCGCTACGTCACTGTCCATGTGTATACTTTTGTAAATGTACGTACGTTTTGTTAGTCATTGATTTTCTTAATTGGTAAAATGAGAATATAGCATCTATTTTTTGGATTTAAAGTAATTTTCATCCACGTAAAATTGTACACACCCTATTTCCTAATCCTCATATATATGTACATAAGAAGGTTAATTATTTGTAAAATTCATTCTGAGACGTATAGTGTGCTGCCTTGCGCAAATGAAACTATCGTGTTACATCTTTCGCCTCCCCCAAACAGAGTTTTAATGAAATTAATAAAATCATCCACGGGATTGTAATCCCCTTACTTACGCAAAAACAATATTTTGCATTTCAAATGCTTTGTTCTTATTTGGATGAGTGATAAGTGCAATATTGAATGATATTTGGATATGTAGTTTCGCTTCACTGATTGCATTAAACGGCATTTTCGTATCAAAGGTATATTTAAAGGGTAAGGTTTTAACTACTTAATAAATTTCATAAAAGTTTTTTTTCTGAAAGAATAAAAGTAAAAAATTACTAAATGTTAAAAAAAAAAATCTAAAGTTGTATTTAATTTTATAAAATTTTAGCAATTTAAAAAGCAATCTATTATATTTATTAATTTTACTTTTAGGAAGGGGAAAATACATTATCAATTTTATTGCGCACGGTTATTAAATCAGAGAACTTTTAACATTAAATAAATAGGCAATTGCACAATGACGTCATTTGCTTGATTATTTAGAGCTAATAAGTTTTAATTTTATTACGCAATATTAAGAACGTCCTAAAAAAACGTACTAAAAACAACAAATGTTTTGGTTTTCCCGATAAATGTGATTACAGTATAATGCTTTGATCATAACTTTTAAATTGTGTTAATAGCTCTGTTTGAAATTATTTTGATAAAGTTTATTTAAGAAAACAAAACAAATTTAGGACATCGACCCAAGCGAAATATTGTAAAATTTTGTTCTTATTTAGAAACATTTGCGGGAGCGCGCATATCAATTCACCAAAGTTTTATCGCAATCGGACTTATGGTATAGGAATACATAGAATAATTATATATATAATATAAGGGTGGAAAACGAATTAAGACCCCCGGCCACAAACGGAATATTGTAGAATTTTTGTATTACATCAGAAATCTACTTATTATATCACAAAATAAAAAAAAAAAATAAACATCTTATTAAAGTTTTATCGCATTCAGATAAATGGTATAGGAGCGCATACGGAAATTATTTTTTACAAAGCTCATATAAGAAAAAAAAAAGATTTTGGGGCCAACGGCCAAAAAACGGAATATTTTAAAAGTGTTGTAATTACTTCAGAAACCTACTTATTATGTCACACATACAATTTATTGTCGTTATTTGTTTTTGATTAAAAATCTATCGATCCATGCATTAGCTCTGTTTGAAATTAATATTTGTATAGCTCATATAGGAAAAATAGAACATAGGGCCCCTGGCTCAAAACTGAACATTTTTAAACGTTTGTAATGATTCAAAAACCTTTGCGGGCGTGCGCAAAACATTTTACTAAAGTTGTATCGCATTCAGATGAATGGTATAGGAGCGCATACAGAAATTAATTTTTACAAAGCTCATATAAGACAAACAACTTTTTGGGGCCCTTGGCCGAAAACGCAACATTTTAAAAGTGTTGTAATGATTTATTAAAATGTGTGATCTTATGGACAACCAGTCAACAAGGTTTTTTTGCAATCACTTGAATGGTGTAGGAGCGCATCCGTTTAGAATTTATATTTATATAGTTCATATAAGAAAAAACGAACATGGGTCCCCTGGTTCAAAACGAAATATTTTTAAACGGTTGTAATAATTTAGAAACCTTTGCGGGCATGCTCGCAACATCCTACCAACATTTTAGCGTATTCGGATAAATGGTGTAGGAGTGCAGACATAAATTATTTTTTACAAAGCTAGTATAAGAAAAAAGGAACAAATTAAGGACCAATGGTCAAAAACGGAACATTTTATAAGTGTTGTAATGATACAGTTAAATGCGCGAGCTTATGGACAACAACTTACCAAAGTTTTGTCGCAATCGCATGAACGGTGTAGGAGCGCATACGGTTTGAAATTATATTTATAAAGCTCCTATAAGAAAAAACGAACATGGGGCCCCTGGCTCAAAACGGAATATTTAAAAACGGTTATAAATATTTCAAAACCTTTGCGGGCGTGCTCGCAACATCTCACCAACATTTTAGCGTATTCGGATAAATGGTGTAGGACCGCAGACGGAAATATTTTTTACAAAGCTAGTATAAGAAAAAAGGAACAAATTAAGGACCAATGGTCAAAAACGGAACATTTTATAAGTGTTGTAATGATACAGTTAAATGCGCGAGCTTATGGACAACAACTTACCAAAGTTTTGTCGCAATCGCATGAACGGTGTAGGAGCGCATACGGTTTGAAATTATATTTATAAAGCTCCTATAAGAAAAAACGAACATGGGGCCCCTGGCTCAAAACGGAATATTTAAAAACGGTTATAAATATTTCAAAACCTTTGCGGGCGTGCTCGCAACATCTCACCAAAGTGTTAGCGCATTCGGATAAATGGTGTAGGACCGCAGACGGAAATATTTTTTACAAAGCTCGTATAGGAAAAAAAAACACAAATTAAGGGCCAACGGCCAAAAACCACTCATTTTATAAGTGTTGTAATGACACAATTAAATGCCCGGTTAGGTGGCCAACAACTAACCAAAGTTTTGTCGTAATCGCATGAATGGTGTAGGAGCGCATACGAGACATACATAAATACAGACATACATTCCTTTTTATATATATAGACTAGCGAGTACCCGGCATGCGTTGCAATGCCACTCATCGAAATAAAGTGTTTGTGTTTTAATAATGGTTTTTGTAAGTACTTTTAATATAAAAATTTCTTTTACCGTCACGTGCGTATTCGAATTAATTAGAAATGTTTTCGAAGCGTGAACCTACCACATGCACTTTAGTCCCCAAACTTCTAGCGATTGATCCCCCCATACAATAGCTTTGTTTGAAATTATATTTATATGGCTCATTTATTACATAACAAATTTAGGGGCCGCGCCCCAAAAGGAATATTGTGAAATATTTGTTTTAATTCAGAAACCTATTTATTAAGTCACATATAAAAAAATTAAATGCCACAGTTAATATTTAATTTATTTCAACTCACCTATGCAATAACTGTTTGACATTATAGTTAAATAGCTCATATAAGAAAAAAAAACACGAATTTAAGGCCCCCTGTCCAAAGCGGAATATTGTAAAATGGTTGTACTTATTTAGAAACCTAATGCGGGCCTGCACACATCATTTCACGCATATCAATTCACTATCCATCCATGCATTATCTCGGTTTGAAATTTTATTTGAATAGCTCATATAGGAAAAATAGAACATAGGGCCCATGGCTCAAAACGAAATATTTTTAAACGGTTTTAATGATTCAAAAATCTTTGCGGGCGCGGGAAAAACATCTTACTAAAGTTTTATCGCATTCAGATGAATGGTATAGGAGCGCATACCGAAATTACTTTTTACAAAGCTCATATAAGAAAAAAAAAAGGTAAGGGTCAACGGCCAAAAACGGAATATTTTAAAAGTGTTGTAATGAATTATTAAAATGCGCGAGCTCATGGATAACCACTCAACAAAGTTTTGTCGCAATCGCATGAATGGTTTAGTAGCGCATACGGGTTGAAATTATATTTATATAGCTCATATAATAAAAAACGAACATGGGGCCCCTGTCTCAAAACGGAATATATTAAAACAGTTATAATTCTTTTCAAACCTTTGTGGGCGTGCTCGCAACATCTCACCAAAGATTTAGCGCATTCGGATCAACGGTGTAGGAGCGCACACGGAAATATTTTTAACAAAGCTCGTATAAGAAAAAAACAAATTAAGGGCCAACGGCCAAAAACAAATCATTTTATAAGTGTTGTAATGACACAATTAAATGCCCGGTTAGGTGGCCAAAAAATAATTAAAGTTTTGGAGCAATCGCGTGAATGGTGTGGGAGCGCATATGAGACATACATACATACAGACATACATTCATTTTTATATATATAGACTAGCGAGTACCCGACATGTGTTGCAAGGCCACTCATCGAAATAAAGTGTCCGTGATTTAATAATTTTTTTGTAAGTTCTTCTAATAAACACCTTTTTTTTAACCGTCTGGTGCGTATTCGAATTAATTAGAAGATTTTAAGAAGTGTCAGCAGACCACACGCAGCTGTCCGTGTGGGAAGCATGGATTTTCCAAATTTAGTCCCAAAACTTATAGCGATTGATCCCCCCATGCAATAGCTTTGTTTGAAATTATATTTATATGGTTAATTTATTACATATAAACAAATTTAGGGCCCCAGGCCCCAAAAGTAATATTGTGAAATATTTGTACTAAATCAGAAACCTATTTATTAAGTCACATATACAAAATAAAATGTCACAGATTATATTTAATGTAATTCCACCCACTTATGCAATAGCTCTGCTTGACGTTATATTTACATAGCTCATATAAGAAAAAAAAAGGATTTAAGGCCCCCGGCCCAAAGCGAAATATTGTAAAATATTTGCACTTCTTTAGAAACCTAATGCGGGCCTGCACACAACAACTCACTAAAAGTTTATCGCATTCAGATGAATAGTATAGGAACTCATACGGAAATTATATTTAAATAGCTCATATTAGAAAGAAAAACTACTATAGAGCCCCGGTCCAAAACTGGTAATTCTTTGTAAAATGAATGGGTTTTGATATTCATGGATATACTTTTGTAAATGTACTTAAGTTGTGTTAACTTCATTGAATTTCTTAATTCGTAAAATGAGAATATAGCATCTATTTTTCACAACAGTAATATCATTGGATTTAAAGATACATTTCCTAACCCATATATATATGTACCTAAGAAGGCAAATTATTTGTCAAATTCATTTTGAGACGTATAGTGTGCTGCCATGTGCAAATTATACTATTGAATTACAACTTCCCCCTCCCCCAAACAGAGTTTTTTTTTTTTTTTTACTAATTTATAAATTTCATAAATGTATATTTTTGGAAAGAATAAAAGTAAAAATTTATTAAACGTTAAAAATAAAAAGCAAAAATTGTATTTCATTTTTTAAATTGTAGCAATTTAAAAAGCAATCTATTATATTTATTAATTTTACTTTTAGGAAGGGGGAAATACATTATAAATTTTATTAGGCGCGGTTATTAAATCAGATAAATTTTTGCATTGAATAAATAGACAATTGGAGTTCTGACGTCATTTGCGTTATTATTTAGAACAAATTAGTTTTACTTTTATTACGCAATATTTGGAACTACTTAAAAAATGCACTAAAATCAACAGATGTTTTTGTTTCCCCGATAAATGTGATTACAGTGTAATTCTTTGATCATAATTTGTTTGATTAATTTTCATATCTTTCAACCACATATAAAATGTTTAAAATAGTTCCTTAGTTGTTGCTCCAAATTTATTTGTAATTTATATTATTAATACTTAAAATTTTATTAAAATTAAAGCGAATATACTATATATTTTTCGCGTTACCATTGATTCGAGTTCCTTAAAATAATAGAAGAAAACTATGATTGTTTTAAAAAATGGGAACGTATTTAAATCGTATCGGTTCTTTGGAGTTAAGGTCAGCATAGATCATTCTTATATAATAGATGTATTACTACATCATTGCTATTCAAAATCACAACACATTTACAAAGCTATATCCGATTTTAAAATACGTCACAAAATTCAAGCTTATTTATAAAAACAACAAAAATACTCTCTACACTAAACATGCAAAAACGTGTTTTCTCTGCTCTTGCTACAAATTGATGTCTGTTGGCATTTGTTCAAAGGCGGTTGAGTTGATAGATCTGATTGAAATTATTTTGATAAAGTTTGTTTAAGAAAACAAAACGAATTTAAGGACATCGGCCCATGCGAAATATTGTAAAGTGTTCTAATTTAGAAACATTTGCGGGAGCGCGCATATCAATTCACCAAAGTTTTTATCGCAATCGGATGAATGGTATAGGAATGCATACGATAATTATATAGATAATATAAGGGCGGAAAACGAACTTAGGCCCCCGGCCACAAACTAAATATTGTAGAATTGTTGTATTTCTTCAGAAACCTACTTATTATATCACAAAATTAAAAAAAAGAGAAACATATTACTAAAGTTGTATCGCATTCAGATAAATGGTATAGGAGTGCATACGAAATTTTTTTTTTACAAAGCTCATATAAGAAAAATAACGATTTTGGGGCCAAAAGTGTTGTAACTACTTCAGAAACCTAATTATTATGTGACACACACAATTTAATGTCGCTATTTGTATTTGATTAAAAATCTATCCATCCACATATTAGCTCTGTTTGAAATTGTATTTGTATAGCTCATATAGGAAAAATAGAACATAGGGCCCCTGGCTCAAAACAGAATATTTTAAACGGTTGTAATAATTTGAAAAGCTTTGCGGACGTGGGTAAAACATTTTACTAAAGTTTTATCGCATTCAGATAAATGATATAGGAGCGCATACAGAAATTATTTTGTACTAAGCTCGTATAAGAAAAAAAAAAGAATTTGGGACCAACGGCCGAAAACGGAATATTTTAAAAGTATTGTAATTACTCATTAACATGCGCGACCTTATGGACAACCTTTCAACAAAGTTTTGTTGCAATCGCATGAATGGTGTAGGAGCGCATACGGTTTGAAATTATATTTATATAGCTCATATTGGAAAAATAGAACATGGGGCCCCTGGCTCAAAACATAATATTTTAAACGGTTGTAATAATTGGAAAAGCTTTGCGGGCGTGGGAGAAACATCTAACTAAAGTTTTATCGCATTCAGAAGAATGGTATGGGAGCGCATACCGAAATTAGTTTTGTAAACATCTTATATAAGAAAAAAAAAGAATTTGGGGCCATCGGCTGAAAACGGAATATTTTAAAAGTATTGTAATTACTCATTAACATGCGCGACTTTATGGACAACCTTTCAAAAAGTTTTGTTGCAATCACATGAATGGTGTAGGAGCGCATACGGTTTGAAATTATATTTATATAGCTCCTATAAGACAAAACGAATATAGGGCCCTTGGCTCAAAACGGAATATTTTAAAACGATTGTAATAATTTAGAAACCTTTGTGGGCATGCTCGCATCATCTCGTCAAAGTTTTAGAGTATTCGAATAAATGGTGTAGGAGCGCAGATGAAACCTATTGTTTACAAAGCTCATATTAGAAAAAAAACGATTTTGGGGCCAACGGCCAAAACGAAATATTTTAAAAGTGTTATAATGACCCAGTAAAATGCGCTAGCTTATGGAATACAACTCTCCAATGTTTTGTCGCAATAGCATCAATGGTGTAGGAGCGCATACGGTTTGAAACTATATTTATATAGCTCATATTAGAAAAAACGAACATGGGGCCCCTGGCTCAAAACGGAATATTTTAAAACGGTTATAGTTATTTTCAAACCTTTGTGGGCGTGCTTGCAACATTTTACCAAATATTTAGCGCATTCAGACGAATGGTGTAGGAGCGCAGACGGAAATATTTTTTACAAAGCTCGTATAAGAAAAAAAACGAATGAAGGGCCAATGGCCAAAAACAAAATAATTGAAAAGTTTTTTAATGTCGCAGTTAAATGCCCAGGTAGGTGGCAAAAACCTCACCAAGGTTTTTTGCAATCGCATGAATAGTGTGGGAGCGCACATGAGACAAACAGACATAAAGACATACATACATTTTTATACATATAGACTAGCGAGTACCCGGCATGCGTTGCAATGCCACTCAACGAAATAAAGTGTCCATGTTTTAATAATTTTTTGTAAGTTCTTCTAATAAACACCTTTTTTTAACCGTCTGGTGCGTAATCGAATTAAATAGAAGGTTTTAAGAAGTGTCAGCTGACCACACGCAGTTGTCCGTGTGGGAAGCATGGATTTTCCAAATTTAGTCCCAAAACATATAGCGATTGATCCCCCTCGCAATAGGTATGTTTGAAATTATATTTATATGGATCATTTATTACATATAAACTAATTTAGGGCCCCCGGCCCCAAAATTAATATTGTGAAATATTTGTACTAAATCAGAAACCTATTTATTAAGTCACATATAAAAAATGAAATGTCACAGTAATTCCACCCAATTATGCAATAGCTCTGCTTGACGTTATATTTACATAGCTCATATAAGAAAACAAAAGAATTTAAGGCCCCCGGCCCAAAGCGGAATATTGTAAAATATTTGCACTTCTTTAGAAACCTAATGCGGGCCTGCACACAACAACTCACTAAAAGTTTATCGCATTCAGATGAATAGTATAGGAACTCATACAGACATTATATTTAAATAGCTCATATTAGAAAGAAAAACTACTATAGGGCCCCGTTCCAAAACTGGTAATTCTTTGTAAAATGAATGGGTTTTGATATTCATGGATATACTTTTGTAAATGTACTTACGTTGTGTCAACGTCATTGATTTTCTTAATTCGTAAAATGAGAATATAGCATCTATTTTTCACAACAGTAATATCATTGGATTTAAAGATACATTTCCTAACCCATATATATATGTACCTAAGAAGGCAAATTATTTGTCAAATTCATTTTGAGACGTATAGTGTGCTGCCATGTGCAAATTATACTATTGAATTACAACTTCCCCCTCCCCCAAACAGAGTTTTTTTTTTTTTTTTTACTAATTTATAAATTTCATAAATGTATATTTTTGGAAAGAATAAAAGTAAAAATTTATTAAACGTTAAAAATAAAAAGCAAAAATTGTATTTCATTTTTTAAATTGTAGCAATTTAAAAAGCAATCTATTATATTTATTAATTTTACTTTTAGGAAGGGGGAAATACATTATAAATTTTATTAGGCGCGGTTATTAAATCAGATAAATTTTTGCATTGAATAAATAGACAATTGGAGTTCTGACGTCATTTGCGTTATTATTTAGAACAAATTAGTTTTACTTTTATTACGCAATATTTGGAACTACTTAAAAAATGCACTAAAATCAACAGATGTTTTTGTTTCCCCGATAAATGTGATTACAGTGTAATTCTTTGATCATAATTTGTTTGATTAATTTTCATATCTTTCAACCACATATAAAATGTTTAAAATAGTTCCTTAGTTGTTGCTCCAAATTTATTTGTAATTTATATTATTAATACTTAAAATTTTATTAAAATTAAAGCGAATATACTATATATTTTTCGCGTTACCATTGATTCGAGTTCCTTAAAATAATAGAAGAAAACTATGATTGTTTTAAAAAATGGGAACGTATTTAAATCGTATCGGTTCTTTGGAGTTAAGGTCAGCATAGATCATTCTTATATAATAGATGTATTACTACATCATTGCTATTCAAAATCACAACACATTTACAAAGCTATATCCGATTTTAAAATACGTCACAAAATTCAAGCTTATTTATAAAAACAACAAAAATACTCTCTACACTAAACATGCAAAAACGTGTTTTCTCTGCTCTTGCTACAAATTGATGTCTGTTGGCATTTGTTCAAAGGCGGTTGAGTTGATAGATCTGATTGAAATTATTTTGATAAAGTTTGTTTAAGAAAACAAAACGAATTTAAGGACATCGGCCCATGCGAAATATTGTAAAGTGTTCTAATTTAGAAACATTTGCGGGAGCGCGCATATCAATTCACCAAAGTTTTTATCGCAATCGGATGAATGGTATAGGAATGCATACGATAATTATATAGATAATATAAGGGCGGAAAACGAACTTAGGCCCCCGGCCACAAACTAAATATTGTAGAATTGTTGTATTTCTTCAGAAACCTACTTATTATATCACAAAATTAAAAAAAAGAGAAACATATTACTAAAGTTGTATCGCATTCAGATAAATGGTATAGGAGTGCATACGAAATTTTTTTTTTACAAAGCTCATATAAGAAAAATAACGATTTTGGGGCCAAAAGTGTTGTAACTACTTCAGAAACCTAATTATTATGTGACACACACAATTTAATGTCGCTATTTGTATTTGATTAAAAATCTATCCATCCACATATTAGCTCTGTTTGAAATTGTATTTGTATAGCTCATATAGGAAAAATAGAACATAGGGCCCCTGGCTCAAAACAGAATATTTTAAACGGTTGTAATAATTTGAAAAGCTTTGCGGACGTGGGTAAAACATTTTACTAAAGTTTTATCGCATTCAGATAAATGATATAGGAGCGCATACAGAAATTATTTTGTACTAAGCTCGTATAAGAAAAAAAAAAGAATTTGGGACCAACGGCCGAAAACGGAATATTTTAAAAGTATTGTAATTACTCATTAACATGCGCGACCTTATGGACAACCTTTCAACAAAGTTTTGTTGCAATCGCATGAATGGTGTAGGAGCGCATACGGTTTGAAATTATATTTATATAGCTCATATTGGAAAAATAGAACATGGGGCCCCTGGCTCAAAACATAATATTTTAAACGGTTGTAATAATTGGAAAAGCTTTGCGGGCGTGGGAGAAACATCTAACTAAAGTTTTATCGCATTCAGAAGAATGGTATGGGAGCGCATACCGAAATTAGTTTTGTAAACATCTTATATAAGAAAAAAAAAGAATTTGGGGCCATCGGCTGAAAACGGAATATTTTAAAAGTATTGTAATTACTCATTAACATGCGCGACTTTATGGACAACCTTTCAAAAAGTTTTGTTGCAATCACATGAATGGTGTAGGAGCGCATACGGTTTGAAATTATATTTATATAGCTCCTATAAGACAAAACGAATATAGGGCCCTTGGCTCAAAACGGAATATTTTAAAACGATTGTAATAATTTAGAAACCTTTGTGGGCATGCTCGCATCATCTCGTCAAAGTTTTAGAGTATTCGAATAAATGGTGTAGGAGCGCAGATGAAACCTATTGTTTACAAAGCTCATATTAGAAAAAAAACGATTTTGGGGCCAACGGCCAAAACGAAATATTTTAAAAGTGTTATAATGACCCAGTAAAATGCGCTAGCTTATGGAATACAACTCTCCAATGTTTTGTCGCAATAGCATCAATGGTGTAGGAGCGCATACGGTTTGAAACTATATTTATATAGCTCATATTAGAAAAAACGAACATGGGGCCCCTGGCTCAAAACGGAATATTTTAAAACGGTTATAGTTATTTTCAAACCTTTGTGGGCGTGCTTGCAACATTTTACCAAATATTTAGCGCATTCAGACGAATGGTGTAGGAGCGCAGACGGAAATATTTTTTACAAAGCTCGTATAAGAAAAAAAACGAATGAAGGGCCAATGGCCAAAAACAAAATAATTGAAAAGTTTTTTAATGTCGCAGTTAAATGCCCAGGTAGGTGGCAAAAACCTCACCAAGGTTTTTTGCAATCGCATGAATAGTGTGGGAGCGCACATGAGACAAACAGACATAAAGACATACATACATTTTTATACATATAGACTAGCGAGTACCCGGCATGCGTTGCAATGCCACTCAACGAAATAAAGTGTCCATGTTTTAATAATTTTTTGTAAGTTCTTCTAATAAACACCTTTTTTTAACCGTCTGGTGCGTAATCGAATTAAATAGAAGGTTTTAAGAAGTGTCAGCTGACCACACGCAGTTGTCCGTGTGGGAAGCATGGATTTTCCAAATTTAGTCCCAAAACATATAGCGATTGATCCCCCTCGCAATAGGTATGTTTGAAATTATATTTATATGGATCATTTATTACATATAAACTAATTTAGGGCCCCCGGCCCCAAAATTAATATTGTGAAATATTTGTACTAAATCAGAAACCTATTTATTAAGTCACATATAAAAAATGAAATGTCACAGTAATTCCACCCAATTATGCAATAGCTCTGCTTGACGTTATATTTACATAGCTCATATAAGAAAACAAAAGAATTTAAGGCCCCCGGCCCAAAGCGGAATATTGTAAAATATTTGCACTTCTTTAGAAACCTAATGCGGGCCTGCACACAACAACTCACTAAAAGTTTATCGCATTCAGATGAATAGTATAGGAACTCATACAGACATTATATTTAAATAGCTCATATTAGAAAGAAAAACTACTATAGGGCCCCGTTCCAAAACTGGTAATTCTTTGTAAAATGAATGGGTTTTGATATTCATGGATATACTTTTGTAAATGTACTTACGTTGTGTCAACGTCATTGATTTTCTTAATTCGTAAAATGAGAATATAGCATCTATTTTTCACAACAGTAATATCATTGGATTTAAAGATACATTTCCTAACCCATATATATATGTACCTAAGAAGGCAAATTATTTGTCAAATTCATTTTGAGACGTATAGTGTGCTGCCATGTGCAAATTATACTATTGAATTACAACTTCCCCCTCCCCCAAACAGAGTTTTTTTTTTTTTTTTTACTAATTTATAAATTTCATAAATGTATATTTTTGGAAAGAATAAAAGTAAAAATTTATTAAACGTTAAAAATAAAAAGCAAAAATTGTATTTCATTTTTTAAATTGTAGCAATTTAAAAAGCAATCTATTATATTTATTAATTTTACTTTTAGGAAGGGGGAAATACATTATAAATTTTATTAGGCGCGGTTATTAAATCAGATAAATTTTTGCATTGAATAAATAGACAATTGGAGTTCTGACGTCATTTGCGTTATTATTTAGAACAAATTAGTTTTACTTTTATTACGCAATATTTGGAACTACTTAAAAAATGCACTAAAATCAACAGATGTTTTTGTTTCCCCGATAAATGTGATTACAGTGTAATTCTTTGATCATAATTTGTTTGATTAATTTTCATATCTTTCAACCACATATAAAATGTTTAAAATAGTTCCTTAGTTGTTGCTCCAAATTTATTTGTAATTTATATTATTAATACTTAAAATTTTATTAAAATTAAAGCGAATATACTATATATTTTTCGCGTTACCATTGATTCGAGTTCCTTAAAATAATAGAAGAAAACTATGATTGTTTTAAAAAATGGGAACGTATTTAAATCGTATCGGTTCTTTGGAGTTAAGGTCAGCATAGATCATTCTTATATAATAGATGTATTACTACATCATTGCTATTCAAAATCACAACACATTTACAAAGCTATATCCGATTTTAAAATACGTCACAAAATTCAAGCTTATTTATAAAAACAACAAAAATACTCTCTACACTAAACATGCAAAAACGTGTTTTCTCTGCTCTTGCTACAAATTGATGTCTGTTGGCATTTGTTCAAAGGCGGTTGAGTTGATAGATCTGATTGAAATTATTTTGATAAAGTTTGTTTAAGAAAACAAAACGAATTTAAGGACATCGGCCCATGCGAAATATTGTAAAGTGTTCTAATTTAGAAACATTTGCGGGAGCGCGCATATCAATTCACCAAAGTTTTTATCGCAATCGGATGAATGGTATAGGAATGCATACGATAATTATATAGATAATATAAGGGCGGAAAACGAACTTAGGCCCCCGGCCACAAACTAAATATTGTAGAATTGTTGTATTTCTTCAGAAACCTACTTATTATATCACAAAATTAAAAAAAAGAGAAACATATTACTAAAGTTGTATCGCATTCAGATAAATGGTATAGGAGTGCATACGAAATTTTTTTTTTACAAAGCTCATATAAGAAAAATAACGATTTTGGGGCCAAAAGTGTTGTAACTACTTCAGAAACCTAATTATTATGTGACACACACAATTTAATGTCGCTATTTGTATTTGATTAAAAATCTATCCATCCACATATTAGCTCTGTTTGAAATTGTATTTGTATAGCTCATATAGGAAAAATAGAACATAGGGCCCCTGGCTCAAAACAGAATATTTTAAACGGTTGTAATAATTTGAAAAGCTTTGCGGACGTGGGTAAAACATTTTACTAAAGTTTTATCGCATTCAGATAAATGATATAGGAGCGCATACAGAAATTATTTTGTACTAAGCTCGTATAAGAAAAAAAAAAGAATTTGGGACCAACGGCCGAAAACGGAATATTTTAAAAGTATTGTAATTACTCATTAACATGCGCGACCTTATGGACAACCTTTCAACAAAGTTTTGTTGCAATCGCATGAATGGTGTAGGAGCGCATACGGTTTGAAATTATATTTATATAGCTCATATTGGAAAAATAGAACATGGGGCCCCTGGCTCAAAACATAATATTTTAAACGGTTGTAATAATTGGAAAAGCTTTGCGGGCGTGGGAGAAACATCTAACTAAAGTTTTATCGCATTCAGAAGAATGGTATGGGAGCGCATACCGAAATTAGTTTTGTAAACATCTTATATAAGAAAAAAAAAGAATTTGGGGCCATCGGCTGAAAACGGAATATTTTAAAAGTATTGTAATTACTCATTAACATGCGCGACTTTATGGACAACCTTTCAAAAAGTTTTGTTGCAATCACATGAATGGTGTAGGAGCGCATACGGTTTGAAATTATATTTATATAGCTCCTATAAGACAAAACGAATATAGGGCCCTTGGCTCAAAACGGAATATTTTAAAACGATTGTAATAATTTAGAAACCTTTGTGGGCATGCTCGCATCATCTCGTCAAAGTTTTAGAGTATTCGAATAAATGGTGTAGGAGCGCAGATGAAACCTATTGTTTACAAAGCTCATATTAGAAAAAAAACGATTTTGGGGCCAACGGCCAAAACGAAATATTTTAAAAGTGTTATAATGACCCAGTAAAATGCGCTAGCTTATGGAATACAACTCTCCAATGTTTTGTCGCAATAGCATCAATGGTGTAGGAGCGCATACGGTTTGAAACTATATTTATATAGCTCATATTAGAAAAAACGAACATGGGGCCCCTGGCTCAAAACGGAATATTTTAAAACGGTTATAGTTATTTTCAAACCTTTGTGGGCGTGCTTGCAACATTTTACCAAATATTTAGCGCATTCAGACGAATGGTGTAGGAGCGCAGACGGAAATATTTTTTACAAAGCTCGTATAAGAAAAAAAACGAATGAAGGGCCAATGGCCAAAAACAAAATAATTGAAAAGTTTTTTAATGTCGCAGTTAAATGCCCAGGTAGGTGGCAAAAACCTCACCAAGGTTTTTTGCAATCGCATGAATAGTGTGGGAGCGCACATGAGACAAACAGACATAAAGACATACATACATTTTTATACATATAGACTAGCGAGTACCCGGCATGCGTTGCAATGCCACTCAACGAAATAAAGTGTCCATGTTTTAATAATTTTTTGTAAGTTCTTCTAATAAACACCTTTTTTTAACCGTCTGGTGCGTAATCGAATTAAATAGAAGGTTTTAAGAAGTGTCAGCTGACCACACGCAGTTGTCCGTGTGGGAAGCATGGATTTTCCAAATTTAGTCCCAAAACATATAGCGATTGATCCCCCTCGCAATAGGTATGTTTGAAATTATATTTATATGGATCATTTATTACATATAAACTAATTTAGGGCCCCCGGCCCCAAAATTAATATTGTGAAATATTTGTACTAAATCAGAAACCTATTTATTAAGTCACATATAAAAAATGAAATGTCACAGTAATTCCACCCAATTATGCAATAGCTCTGCTTGACGTTATATTTACATAGCTCATATAAGAAAACAAAAGAATTTAAGGCCCCCGGCCCAAAGCGGAATATTGTAAAATATTTGCACTTCTTTAGAAACCTAATGCGGGCCTGCACACAACAACTCACTAAAAGTTTATCGCATTCAGATGAATAGTATAGGAACTCATACAGACATTATATTTAAATAGCTCATATTAGAAAGAAAAACTACTATAGGGCCCCGTTCCAAAACTGGTAATTCTTTGTAAAATGAATGGGTTTTGATATTCATGGATATACTTTTGTAAATGTACTTACGTTGTGTCAACGTCATTGATTTTCTTAATTCGTAAAATGAGAATATAGCATCTATTTTTCACAACAGTAATATCATTGGATTTAAAGATATAAAATTGTACACACCCTATTTCCTAACCCCCATATATATGTACCTAAGAAGGAAAATTATTTGTCAAATTCATTTTGTCAACTTCCCCCTCCCCCAAACAGAGTTTTAAAGAAATTAATAAAATCATCCACAGGATTGTAATCCACTTACTTACGCAAAAACATTTTTTTTGCATTTCAAATGCTTTGTTCTTATTTAAATGAGTGATAAGTGCATTAGTGGATTCTATTTGGATATGTAGATTCGCTGCACTGATTGCATTAAACTGAATTTTCGTATTAAAAGTATATTTAAAGGTTAGGTTTTTTTTTACTAATTTATAAATTTCATAAATGTATATTTTTGGAAAGAATAAAGGTAAAAATTTATTAACGTTACAGACATACATATATACATTAATTTTTATATATATAGATAGATATACATAGTTGATATTTATTTTTAAAATTGACCTACCTCACAATCTTGTTCGAGTATATTATAGAGCTCATTGAAATCCTCCCGGCTAATTACCAGACCATTTCGATAATTACTCTTAAATTCGTCATCTGTAAGGATTGTAGGGTTCTTGCTGCGATTTCTCCAACCTTTCAAGGTATATTTCTCAGTAATGTGGAGGTCATTCGGAAGCACATTGTTCGTGACACTGAAATAATATTTCCTTTTCTTGTGCTCCTGTTATGTGTTAGAAGAATTAATGTAAAATACTGGTTTTGTTACAATTTTGTGTATAAGTATTTCTAAGATTGAATGTAACATGCACAAAACTGTAGCTGTTCGTCTTGTCGAATAGTTTACTTCGTCATATTTAGTTTCATTTGTCATGTCACTTAGTTTCATTCGTAATATCACTTAGTTTAATTTTCATCTCACTTAGTACAGTTCATATTGTTATTTAGTTTAATTTGTCATGCCACTTAGTTTAGTTCGTCGTGTCACTTAGTTTAGTTCGTCATGTCACTTAGTTTAGTTCGTCGTGTCACTTAGTTTAGTTCGTCGTGTCACTTAGTTTAGTTCGTCGTGTCCCTTAGTGTAGTTCGTCGTGTCACTTAGTTTAGTTCGTCGTGTCCCTTAGTGTAGTTCGTCATGTCATTAAGTTCAGTTGGTCGTGTCACTTAGTGTAGTTCGTCATGTCACTAAGTTCAGTTCGTCATGTCACTTTGTTTAGTTCGTCATGTCACTTTGTTTAGTTCGTCGTGTCACTTAGTGTAGTTGGTCGTGTCACTTAGTTTAGTTCGTCATGTCACTTAGTTTAGATTGTTATGTAACTCGATGTAATGTTCATGTTGCTTGGTATAATTCATCGTGCGCACTTTGCTTCATTTGCCATGTCGTTGAGTTTTATTTATCACGTTGTTCAGCTCAATTTGTCATTTTCCTTATTTTAAACCGCTGTGTCTCTTACTTTAATTCATCACGTTACTAAGTTCAAGTTAAATAATTTAAAACAACAACAACAAAACAACTCTTTATTGAGCAATCCAATCAAGTACTAACTTTCATTTACAACATTTATACAAATCATCAAATTTTAAATCTAAACGTAACGTCACATTTATGACATAACTGGATATGGTTAGGAATGACGTCAGCAATTCAACCACTGGTTATGCTCGATAAATATTGGGATAGCATATGTTTAGGCTTGGAAAAAAAAAAGAAAAGACAGTGAAGCGGATGTTTTAACCATCTAGACCAGTGGCTCTCAACCTTCCCAATGCCTCGACCCTTTAACACGGTTCTTCATGTTGTGGCGACCCTAACCAAAATATTATCACCGTTGCTGCCTTATAACTGTCGAGTATCTGTGTTTTCCGATGGTCTTAGGCGACCGCTCAGAAAGGGTCTTGCGACCCCTAAAGGGATCGCGACCCACTGGTTGAGAACCAATGATCTAGACTTTTAGAATGAAGGACAGATACCTTGTAGCTATACAAGCCCAGAGTCCGTTGCAAAAAGGATTTCTTCTTGTCAAACTTGAAAAAGAACTGAAATATAAACTCATTATTAATGACCGATGGATGGTCGCTTGGTTATTTTTATCCTGCCTAACTGTGTTATATATAAACTAGTACTATATATAGACTAGTACTATATATAGACTAGTACTATATATAGAGTAGTACAGAGTAGGGCTAGTTTTGAAACTTCAACACTTATTAGATTGGCTTGACGTTGAAATATATGTCAACAAGCTAACGTGTTGTCACCTCTTTATTGCCTCTGTCCATATATGGGGAACATAAGTTGTTTACGTTCCATTGCGTTCCTTTTGTTCTGAATAATGCCAGTAGGTGCTACAACGTTAGGATTTAATTCTTATATACATACCCGATCGGTTTCTCAACATTTGACTATCAGAGACTTGCCAAGAGAAAGACTTAGCGAGACTTATAGAGACTTTTTTTATTATTGTGTGCATAAATAAATATTTTTATTTTCAGGATTGTACCTTTTCCCCACTTGCTATAAATTGATAAACTTTTTTCTTCTGTAGTTACATTTGTATTTGGATGTAAATTATTTTATACAATTAAATGAAATGCTAGTATCCCTAGAGTTGGTAACGTTTTCTTTACTTAAAGTTGACCAGTCCTTTGTTGGGCATTGTGTCTTCTACGAGCCAACTATTAACACAGATTTAATCTTTGTAACCATAACGAAGAAGAGGAAGACAGAGAAAAAAGATGGGAAGATAACATCAAAGAATGGACGGGATTACAACTAGGCGATGCTAGGCGTAGGGCAGGAGACCAAGAGGAATGGAGAAGAATAGCTTTTGTGTCATATGTGGCGCCCCAACGGTCGAAGGACTACGGGACATGAAGATGATGATGACGAACCATAACGGCACGTAACGAGCAGTCTTTCCAAAAACTATTTTCATAGTGTGACGCGTTTTACTGAATGCAGATGTTCCAATGAGGTTCACGTCTTCAAGTAATCCGAGACCTAGGTACTATAATAAAAGATAATAATTGATGGACTGCATTGAAGTTATGTAAATGAATTATAAGAACAAGGTATGCTAAACTTGAATTCATAGACAGGACTAAAGATTTTGACGTTTCAGCTTAGAGCCTTCATCAGAAAACAAGACCAAATAAAAGTATAACATGTATCAGAGCACAGTAAAAATAAAACTTCAGAGATTTCCTGTTTTTTTATACTGTGATCTGATACTTGTTATACTTCATTTTGTCTTGATTTCTGATGAAGGCTCGAAGCCGAATTCAAGTTTAGCATACCATTTCCTTATAGTTCATTTACTACAATAAGCAATACTGCAACTTTTTATTTAAAAAAAAAACCAACAAAGTTTCATTTGATCTGCATGTTTTGTTAATGTAACCAAAACGTATCTCCTTCTAAATAAATTATCAAATCTACATTTGCAAAAATGACAAGCAAAGCTATTTTGTTACAATGCTGGTCCACCACCCCTGCTCAATCACCCACACTAGTCAACCGCTAAATGGTACACACGATTTACCCGTCAGCTATGAAGGCCCCCAACGTTGATCTGTCAGCAAAGGCAAGTAAGCACCCATACTGATCGTACCCATGACATATGGCCGACTGATATGTTAACATCCTTACCCCCCATCCCCGGGTTCCAGCAAATAGCTTGTTCGGTAGCTGGAACGAAACCATTGCTGAAGGAGCAACAGCCATATGGATCTAAATATATAACCATCAGTAAGAGCCTTACCCAACCCGCCTCTTACACCATACCCATCAACTGGAACTGGTAATCATAAGTACTGCATCCTCCACATTACGATGCTATACAACTATTACCCGATGTTGTCGTTCTGCCACTTTTGTCCACATTTCCAGCTCTTTTTTGTCAAAGCTTGAAACCTGAAAGTCTTTACTTGTGCTCAGAAAACATGTCACGCCTCTCAGTAGTTCAGGACGTGAAAACGAATCTTCACTGAGATTTTTCTGAAAGCAAAAATTAAATAAAACGGTTACATCCTCCAGCCACTGTCACCCAGGCATTTGTCTGCAGCATACATACTATACTGCATTTGAACCGCTCTTCATCATCATCATCAGTGGCGCTACAGCCCATGGAGGGTCCTGGCCTGCTCCACCACATCCTTCCATTCGGATCGGTCCGTAGCTTTCTGCCTACATCCACGAACTCCCAACTGGTGTAAATTCTTCTCTACATCGTCGATCTATCTCACTATTGGGCGCCAGGTGAGCTGTCTGCCCCTAGGTATCTGCCTGTATATCACTTTTGCTGCTCTAGAAACCAGCATCAATTCAATATGTCCTCCCCAGTGCAGTCTGCCTTTTTTTTTATTGTTGCGACTATAGGTGGGTCTTTGTACAATCTGTATAGTTCCTAATTGGTACGGATTCTCCCGACATCACTGACCATCACCGGACTTTATTTACCTGAGCATTTTCGGAACTGGTGCCTAATATCATTCTGTCTTTTACCGCCGATATTATTTCATTGTGCTCATTTATAATCGCCCCTAGATTTTTGAAAGTAGCCACTCTCTCACAGGTGCGGTTTCTTTATATTGATGTTTTCATCAGCGTGGCTGTTTTATAATTTTGTCTTCGCTTCATTTTACTTTTATGACCAGCTTTGACTAATGCATTTTAAAGTTCCCATCTGCTATGTATGGTGTTCCGAAAAGAAGCGTATTATGTTAGCTAAAAACAACCCTTTGAAGACACTGTAATTACATATAAATGACCTTCTATCAACCAATGTCTTACCAGTAAAAAATCAACATATTGTTATAATCCATCTATCACTGATCTCCAACAGTCTAATCCCTGATCAATAACTGTCTAATCCTTGAGCACTCAATCGTTATCAATCACTATTCAATTAATAACAAATGTAAGATCACTACGGAGAATACGTGAACATTGTTTTTACTTTTATTTAAAATTAAACAAAGAACTGTTAAAAACTCAACAACAATAAGCATTGAATTTTTTTTAAAATAACATGTAATACATCGCGTGGTAAAACTGGAGTGGCACAACATCATGTGGTTGACTTAGTTTAAGGGTATGCAAAAAGTGTTCGGTAGCAATAAGGGTGGGAGGATGGGGGTGTGTTAGCATCCCCGGAATGCTTGTATAAAATGTTCATTAAAAATTAGATACATTTTTTTTGTGTGGGCATGGGGATGCAATTTTTAGATTTTGCCCAAGACAGCACACATGACGCACCACAGTATGGCCCTGTGCCCAAGACAGCACAAATTACGCACCACAATATGGCCCTGTGCCCAAGACAGCACAAATTACGCACCACAGTATGGCCCTGTGCCCAAGACAGCACACATTACGCACCCCAGTATGGCCCTGTGCCCAAGACAGCACACATTACGCACCACAGTATGGTCCTGTGCCAAAGACAGCACAAATTACGCACCACAGTATGGCCCTGTGCCCACGACAGCACAAATGACGCACCACAGTATGGCTTGGTGCCCAAGACAGCACAAATGAAGCACCACAGTATGGCTTGGTGCCCAAGACAGCACAAATGAAGCACCACAGTATGGCTCGGTGCCCAAGACAGCACACATTACGTTGGGATGTGTCGTATTTTATGAGTACATTTAACTTAGAACTGAAATATCTTACACACAGGGAATTGGTATATAGTTATCTTGAAAAGTATTTAAATAACCTATTTAACTTTATTCCTAACAAATTTCATGTGTGGTTAAGACAACGCGGATATTTTTTGTGTGGATGACTATCTTTAGATCCGATGAAATACAGTCGTGATATAGAAGTTTTAATTTTAACAAAATGTGCTCTACCCATTTAAGAAAATAAAAGTTAAAGGGCTTTTACAAACACTAGATGCATTTACATAAAAATATCCATACCTCAAAAAAAGTGTGAAAAATCGAAAAAAAGAGGATGCCATTTTCGTTGCAGCTAAGGAAGCTAAGCTTGCAGTTTAACAGTGAGGATAAAGGTGTGCACAAATTTATGAGGATAAAACATATTAGATGTGAAAAGTTGTAGACGGGCGAACATAGACTCAGACCACATACTTGCTAGAATCAAATACAAACAGAGAATTTGTAACATCCATAATAAGCAAAATAAAAGAAAAACAGTACAAAAGCCAGAAATTAAGCAGGGACCCAAATAATAGCTGATGAATATGAACAGAAGATTGAAACTCAAATAGAATTATCCAAAAGGGAATCTGCCAGCGACGTTGATATAAAGGAGCAATGGGAAAAGATAAAGCAAACGGTAAAAAAGGGTAACAGAGGAAACGATTGGACTTAAGCCGATAGTGAAAAACACAGGATGGTATGATGCAGAATGCAAAGAACTTATAGAACAAAGAAACAAAGCTCGGGTAAGGGTGCTGCAAAGGGAGACAAGAAGAATACGGCAATCATTTAATTAAACCAGAAAGGTGGCTAGAAAAGTTTGCACTAAGAAAAAACATGTTTGGGGGAAAAAAATAGTAGAGATAGAACAGTTGGCAAAAGGAAGAGATGTTATGGGAATGTACTTGAAGATAAAGCAGGGAAAGAATGACAATCAAGCAAGATCCCACATGTGTGAAAGTACGGGTGGAGAATTGATCACAGAGAGCATTAGAGCAATGGCGAGATGGGCACAACACTTTGATCACAGAGAGCAGTAGAGTACTAGAGAGATGGACACAACACCTTGAAGGCTTAATGAATGGCTCAGGTGGAGGAACCAATGA
Source organism: Omphiscola glabra (assembly GCA_964017045.1). NCBI lineage: Eukaryota > Metazoa > Mollusca > Gastropoda > Lymnaeidae > Omphiscola > Omphiscola glabra. The sequence continues at coordinate 9,850,343 of OZ024811.1, read as the reverse complement.
GGATTACGATCTACCACAAGGAGGACCAGACCCACTGGTCAACCAACCAACAATAAATTAAATAAAAGATGTGACCTTCACCACGAAAAATAACAAAGCTCCAGGAACAGACCTTACCTATGCAGAACTGATGAAGCTAGGTGTAAACGAACTGCATAGCCAAATCCACGACCCCATATCCAGAATCTTGCAGGAGAAAGAAATACCAATAGAACAGGACACTGCACTCATAAACCCATACAAAAATATATAATCTAAGTTGGTCTGCTCTCTACAGAGGAATCTCCCTCCTTAATGTATGTTCAAAATCGTCACAAAGTTATAGCAAGAAAACTGGAAAAGTATAGTGAACAGATCCTAGGGGACTACTAGTGAGTATTCCGGCAGAATAGTTCAACCACGAATCATATTTTGTACTGTCTTCTACAGAAATGTTACGAATATAACATCGACATACACCAACTATACGTGGATTGCAAAACAGCATACGATAGCGTAGACATCAATTACTTATACAACGCTCTGCAAGAACTTGAAGTCCCTAACAAGCTTACTCGGCTCATACATATGATGTAGAAACAGTAATGACAAAATTAAAGCATTAGGGGAACTTGAAAATGTCTCAGTCAAATCTGGTCATGATGTAGATGAACCAAAGACAAAATATTTGATAATGTCACAAAACTCCCACGCTGATGACAACATCAATACAAAAAATCACAAATTGGCTACATTCAAATATCTAATAACAAATATAAACAAGCACATTGAAATAATGTCGGAGGTGAAAGAAAGGATAATAGAAGGCAACAGTTCCTATTTCAGCCTACAAAAGCTACTGGGAAGCAAAAACCTCTCAAGGGGACAAAGAAACAATATACACCACTATCATAAGACCAGTAATATCTTACGCTAGTGGGCCTTGGACCCTTATCAGAAAAGCAGAGAACCTTCTCAATACATGGGAGAGGAAAATCCTGAGAAAAATATACGGCCCAGTGATGGTAAATGATATCTGGAGAATTTGTACAAACCAAGAGCTATACCAATTGTACAAAGACCCACCCATAGTCGCAACAATAAAAAAGGCAGAATGCGCTTGGCAGGACACATTGAAAGGATGCTGGAAATGTATAGCAGTAAAAGTGATATACAGGCAGAAACCAAGGGGCAGACGACTCACCGGTCGCCCATGGCTGAGATGGATCGACAATGTAGAGAAGGATTTGCACCAGGGGGGGGGGGGGGCTCGTGCATAGAGGTGGAAAGCCATGGATCATTCCGAATGGAAGGATGTGGTGGAGCAGGCCAGGGCCCTTCATGGACTGTAGCACCACTTACGATGATGTTGACATTATTTGATTTACAGTATTTGGGGCCTAAAAATAAGCCGAGTTGAGTCACGATTGAGCAACATCTAGTTGTAAAGAGACTACGTGGAACATTGCTGGGAACAGTAAATCCTGATAAGGTAGAGAAGAATTTTCCCTCTCAAAAACGTGTATTATATGTGATGTTATATTTTTAGCACCTACCTCATATGCGCTGTAGTTAGGCAGGCACCACTTACGAACATCCCGGAGGGTGTAAGGGTGGTAAGACTTGACGTCAAACTGTCTGATGGATGAAACACGTGAGTCAGTTACTATAAACTGATTTCTGATATTACTTTTTGTTTTTACTTTGCTCATCTACATGTTCATATTTTTACTCACTTTCTTAGATTAAGTGTAAGTATGCGCATGTCTAATGTGATTAAAATATAATCATGCCTAGGGTTATTTGTAAATATAAGAATGTCTGTTAAGGAGTACATATTAGCATGCCTAATGTAAGTGAAAATATAATTTCTAGGGTAAGTTTTAGTATCAATATGTCTACACATCTCATTTCCGACCTTACACTATAGTTGGGTAACTCAACTATACAAAAGAAGGTAACACAATATAACAAAGGTACCTAACTAACCCATATACTCTGCAAAGTGTGGTACATTTCGATGATGTAGTCCCACAAACTCCCACCTCTGCAGAGTGTGGTACATTTCGATGAGGTAGCCCCACAGGGCCCTGAAAGTTCCTCATCTGGTTTCCCTCTAGTTCGGTATAGGATGCGCTCACCATACCCGCATTTCTTTCTCTCGTATTTACAAAGGCATCATTGCAAAAATTTACCTTTCACAAACACTTCCAAGTTCTCTAAGGCAGCTGCTCTATGTAAATGTTCAGGGCTGTATTGCTTCACTGCTGTGTCTTTCAAAGCCAGAAATATATTGGTCTTGTAGGTTCCGCATACGGCGGTACAAAGGTAACTAAACAATACGAACTATGGTAACGAATTAGTTTTACAAAGGTAACCAAACAAACGAACAATGATAACTGGACAATACTAACTTTGGTAGATCAGAAATATGCATATTGGTTCCAATGCCGAAACTCTGATATAAGGCCTGTGGTAGAATACTATGAAGATTGCTCTGAACAGATTAATAGAAACACATTAAAGGAAACGTTTTTGATCAGATTAAGTAATGAAAAAAAATGATTACATTATATATAGCATAAGTTGTATTTGAGTAATTCATAAAATGGCTGAAACTGTGCTAAAACTGTGCCTAATCTGTGCTGAAACTGTGCTGAAACTATCCTGAAACTGTGCTGAAACTGTGCTGAAACTGTGCTAAAACTGTGCCTAAACTGTGCTGAAACTGTGCTGAAACTATCCTGAAACTGTGCTGAAACTGTGCTGAAACTGTGCTGAGGCAATTCAGCTGAATTGATGAACTAAAATGCGTGTGTGTCGGTCAGATTAGGTGATGTGTTTTTGTTCTTTCATGACTTGTGTATTGCTTTGATATGTGAGTGTGCAGAGGCTGTTGTTAGATGGCGATGCTAGGGGGTTTCTATATGTTGAAATCAGCCACATCTAACGTCTGAGTGACCATTAAAATCAGCCACATCTAACGTCTAAGTGACCATTAAATTCAGCCACATCCAACGACTGAGTGACCATTAAAATCAGCCACATCTAACGACTGAGTGACCATTAAAATCAGCCACATCTAACGACTGAGTGACCTTTAAAATCAGCCACATCCTACGATTGGGTGACCATTAAGATCAGCCACATCTAAAGACTGAGTGACCATTAAAATCAGCCACATCTAACGACTGAGTGACTATTGTGACGGGCTTACAAACCGGTCAATGAAAGGTTTTCTTCATTTTTTTAATAGCAGAGATCACATAGAATTTTTGTGAGAGTCAGTTACTATTTTATTTATAGCTGTAACCTTTTTAGATAACAGTTAATTTTTAGATACGGTGAGTGCTTTTTGTGTAGCAGATATTTGCATAGAGTTTTTGTGAGAGCCAATTTCGCAAAATTTTATTGAGATGGCGATTTCGGAAATGTCGTATGTTTTTGGTGAATGCCATTTGTGGAAGGGAAAATTTTTGTGTCAAGTTAAGAATAATTTTGGAGTTGTTAAAAGTCTCTAATGTAGTTAATAACGCCATTAATTAGCCAAACAAGTGTGTGACGACTATTGATTCTAAAGGCTGTGAATCCAGGCCATAAATAGAACTCGGATCAGCTTTCATATTATTTGTTATTGTAAAAATCAGCCTTACAGAATTTTCATTGGATAGTCCGTAGGGGAACCAGGCATAGACAGCTTAGCTCCAAAGGAAATGTATTGCCAATGAAGCAATATTGATAGATCAATAAATTAATGTAGATGTGCTGGTTAAAGAGTGTTAAATATTTAAATACCTGTTGATGGATTTTTAAAGGTCAATATATTTATGAATGTTGATAGTTAAGACAGCATAAAAATATCTTTATTTGAATGCAGGAGTTTGGCATATCCAAAAAAAGCCATTAGTTAACTCTGCACTTGCAGTTGTCCCATCAATGCCCATCACATACTGCACACTAATATTTCGTGTCGGAATCGGTCTCATGAGCCATCTGCGCACCCACAAACAGATTCAGAAACAGTTAATTTCCGATGATTAATATGGTCTTGACCAATTTCGAAGGACAATTATACATTTAAAAATGTATAATTTCACTGGACAGATAGTTATTACGAACCTCATCAAACTTCTTCTCAGCGCACCCTTTTCCTCGGTACCTCAGCTGCACATCCATTGCACCCTTATTTTGTTTTATAATTCTTTCTATCAGGTCTAGTAAAACTGAGCTGAAATGAGAAGAAGATAGCAACATTATATACAATAATTTTTATGCCCATCATTGAGGTCAGAGGGGTGTGTAAGGTATAGTGGGTATAGAGTAAGTGGGGAAGAAGGCTGGGTTATTTTTAGAATGTATAATGCAGATGGGGGAGAAGGTGGCGTAGTGTATTGAAGGTATGAAGTAGGTTGGGGAGAAGGTGGCGTAGTGTATGGAAGGTATGAAGTAGGTTGGGGAGAAGGTGGCGTAGTGTATTGAATGTATGAAGTAGGTTGGGGAGAAGGTGGCGTAGTGTATTGAAGGTATGAAGTAGGTTGGGGAGAAGGTGGCGTAGTGTATTGAAGGTATGAAGTAGGTTGTGGAGAAGGTGGCGTAGTGTATTGAAGGTATAAAGTAGGTGGGGGAGAACGTATCGTAGTGTATATACTGTATATGATAACTTCAGGAGAAGGTTGGGTAATGCATAGAAGGTTTTGGGTAAGTGGGGAGAAAGGGATATGAATAGAGGTTTTAGTTATGTCGGGAGACGTGGAGGCAATGCATTAAATATAACGTAGTTTGGGGATGCGGAGGGTAATTTATAGACGGTATGATGTATAATGAGAAGAAGGTGGGGTACGGTCAAGAAGAAAAGGTAATTGGTTGACAAGGTATGTAGTCATATAAGATACAGTGTATGTGTGGACACGTTTTGGGTAATGTATCAAAGGTAAACAATTGACACAAATAGTATTATGAATGTGAGAACCACTGACAGGAGAGGTCAAGAAGACAAGAGGTAATTGGTGGAGCTGTTGTGTAGTTATAGAAGATAAAGTGTGTGTGGGGACATGGTGTTTTAATGTTTAAAAGGTAATGTGTTGTCACCGAGATTGTGAAAGTGAGCGCCGGACACAGATCGGAGATTGCTTAGCGCAGCTATATTATTGTGAATGTGAGAACCACTGATAGGAGATTGCTTAGCGCAGGTATATTATTGTGAATGTGAGAACCACTGATAGAAGATTGCTTAGAGCAGCTCTATTATTTTGAATGTGAGAACCACTGATAGGAGATTGCTTTGCGCTGCTAATATTATTGTGATTGTGAGAACCACTGATAGGAGATTGCTTGGCGCAGCTATAACACCTAATTCCCGTGCATTGTGGCGCTGAGTGTGGCGAATTTTGAAGACTGAGACTGACCAATCAGGTGGTATGATTTGGTCACGTGAGTGATCAAGATATTGACTTTGAGAAATGATTCGAGATGAAAACCTTGAAGTAATAGGAGATATGTTTTGGGGACTTTACAGGATATGCGATTTGGGGACTTTACAGGAGATATGATTTGGGGACTTTACAGGAGATATGATTTGGGGACTATACAGGAGAAAAGTTTTGGGGACTATACAGGAGAAAAGTTTTGGGGACTTTACAGGAGATAAGTTTCGGGGACTTTACAGGAGCTAATCTTTGGGGACTTTACAGGAGATAATCTTTGGGGACTTTACAGGAGCTAATCTTTGGGGACTTTACAGGAGCTAATCTTTGGGGACTTTACAGGATATGCGATTTGGGGACTTTACAGGAGATATGATTTGGGGACTTTACAGGAGATATGATTTGGGGACTTTACAGGAGATATGATTTGGGGACTATACAGGAGAAAAGTTTTGGGGACTATACAGGAGAAAAGTTTTGGGGACTTTACAGGAGATAAGTTTCGGGGACTTTACAGGAGCTAATCTTTGGGGACTTTACAGGAGATAAGCTTTGGGGACTTTACAGGAGATGAGCTTTGGGGACTTTACAGGAGATAAGCTTTGGGGACTTTACAGGAGATAAGTTTTGGGGACTATACAGGAGATAAGTTTGGGGGACTATACAGGAGGTTCGTTTTGGGGGACTTAACATGATCTGAATGATTTATGTGAAGAAGTGATAATGAAGACAACGAAGAGAGACCGAACTATTCCAGCAATTAAAGCGTGTCTTTTGTGAACTCGAAGATACACGTTCTTGTTTTGGACATTGCATAAAAACTCCGAACTCTGAAGTAAATTCACTAAATGAATCCACAAAGCGTCGTCCATTATTTGTAACAGTGACAAGTGAAAATATGGGACACGGTCGGATAATGTATAGAAGGCAATGGTATGTAGGAGGATGTGTCGTATGGAATGTGTATATGGTATGTAATGGAAAATGTGGACATGAGTTGAGATAATGTAGAGAAGGTATGCTTAGGTGAACTCATCTGAGTTGGTAGTTCTGGGTCCTTCTGCTGATTTTGTGGATTCAGTGAAGGTGTTAATGGTCTCCTTGATGCTATTGGGGGACTGGATGCAATGGTAGATAATAGGGAGCATCACGCTTGTATGGGTGGTGTGGGTTGTGTGTATTGTGTGGGTGTGTGATTATTGTGTGGGTTGTGTGTATTGTATGGGTTGTGTGTATTGTGTGGGTTGTGTGGTCGGTGGGGGAAGGAAGCCTGAAGAGTGTGGGCTAGGAATTCGCTTGAGATAAATTAAGAAAACGAAAGTAATGCAACATTAGAAAATGATGTGGGTAAGAAACAGTGTCAAGTAGTTAGCTATAGCCAGCCAAACAATGACGCGCGCAATGCGGGAATTTCCGATCTACAAAAATTACTTGACAAAAATGCTTTCATTGCCAATTAGTGCTACCCCCCCTCCCCCTTTGCGGTACGCCATCGTCTCTGAACTATATTAAAATTATAATATCACACCTCCTTTCACACAACCAGTAGTAATTGCCACCCGGGGGCTGGAAATAATTTTTGCCACCCCCTTTAAGGAAAAAACTCATCAGTTGCTCCAAAATGCCGCCCCTTCTTATAATTAAAAAATATGCCACTCGGAGAGGGCCCCTCCGTCCGCACCCCCTTCCTACGCCGCTGTGTATAGCAAAACTAAATACAGATAAAAGGTAAAAAAAAAACAGTATAGATACCACACTAATGTGTAAGAAACTTTAGACATATATGCTATGCAGACATATTGTCAATATGTTTTTCAAGATGAAACCTTATTTAGACGGGAAAGACAAATAAATGTATTGTAAAACCACTTACCTTTTTTTTTTTAAAAAAAAAAAATGACATTGAAACAATCCAACCACTGAAGTCAGACAAGTTGACCCAAGGGTGTGATACTTAACAGCATTTAGTTGTGAGCTTGTCATGCACAGCGCTGAGTTTTGTAACCTTCACATTCAAGTGGCATATTTTCCAACCCGCAGGTTCCATGGTCTGCGAATCGGGAAATCCCTGAATCCTTACATAATTTTACCAGGAACATTGGTACCGTAAATCTGATATTGTTTGTTAGCATTTTTTGGTGAACTATTTTCTTTGGATTTCTTTCCATCATTCTTATGACCTATGGCTTACTTGCAAAAAAATTAAAATACTCGCTTGGAATTACAAGAATATAAAGACCCCCGCTCCCCCCACCAAAAAAAAATAAAAAGAGAAAAAATAAAGTAATGTTTTGTGTGATAAAATGGTCAGGTGATTAAAAATGTATAACAATAATATATCAAAAAATATATACCCAATAAAAGAACTCACGAATAGCTCATATAGAGAAACAAATATGACATATGCTAATGCAGCGGTTCTCAACCTGTGGGTCACCATTTCAGAGGGGTCGCCTAAGATCATCGTAAAACACACATACTCTACAGTTATGAAGCAGCAACGAAAATAATTTTGTGGTTGGGGTCGCCGCAACATGAGGAACTGTACTAAAGGGTCGCAGCATTATAAGGATGAGAACCACTGTGCTAATGCGTAATCATGTTCCCAGTTGTGTGTAGACCGCTAAAATCACTAAATGGTCAGTGTTCAAGCATCCTCAAAATAGGCCATTATTATAACTTTCAAATCTCTTGTCTTAAGCAATAATCATAAGGCTGATAAAGGATGATGTTTTGCATCTTAGGGTGCTCACTCCCTAAAGTGTTGACATGAAGTTTCAGGGGTTGTGAAAAAAAGAGGTTGTGATGGAAAGAGGTTGTGAGGGAAAGAGGTGGCGAAGAAAAGAGTTTGTGAAGAAAAGAGGTTGTAAAGACTGAGGGACAAACGACTTTTACGTTCAAAATATAAATGATTGTATATTTCTTAACTTTTTCATAATTTTTTTTTTACTTCATTTTTACTTTTAACATCAATAAAAAAAATTTCGCTTTATGTTAACATCTAACATTGCTGACACTTTTAATCGATGTTAACATTTTATATTGTTAACATTTTTTTTTACTTAAAGTTAACATTTAAAAAAAGTTCTCCGGTAATTTGTGTAATCAGATCCAAACAAAAAAGGTCTAATATAATTTTACTATGAGATAAATACAAAAAATAAACAACCTTTAGAAACAAAGTTGTTCGTAGAAATCCATACGCACTTTTGTTTGCATTGATGTAATAGTTCGTGATGTGTATCGTTAACGTGTTTGCAGTTTAAAAAAAACAAAACAAACAAAACAAAACAAGAACAATCAAACAACAGCAAACAAAAAGCAACGTAAGAAAAATAACAAATGATGAAGCAGTTAAGAGACGCCTTCTTAAATAAAAGAAATGATTGTTTGTTTATATTTTATTTTAAATGGTAAAATATTATAAATATATGATATTTTGTTATACAATGGTATACTAGTTCATATAAAACTATGTTATATATATATATGCATCCTGCTCCCCGAACTCGTATATATATATATATATTATTGTATATTATAGTGCTGCAATTATTATAGTGCTACAATTTTAAACTTTTTATTAAAACTAAAACCATAAAATATTTTACATTATATTTTCAAGGTTATATGTTACAAAAGAGTTTCTGAAATTGTTTTTTCTAATTAGCTTTTTTATATTTTAAACGTAATTTTTATTATATTATTATTATTATCATTATTATTATTATTTTTCTGAGGTATCCACCCTCATTCACACTAGTCCGGCGCTACCTCCTAATTCAACCATTTTTCAGTTAACCTTTTAAATGATATTTTACTGTACTGAAAATTTCTGAAGAAATCGCCCCGTGCGTGGGTATTTGACCGTTCCAGCGATATCGTGAGCCTTTCTGCCAGCCGGAAAATTCCAGCCGATAGCTCGCGCTAACGTAGCGGAGTCTATTTATAGAAACCACGTAAACGCTTGAGGAGAGCCGTTTCGACAAAGAAAATGAAACTGCTCTTCCAAAACAAGAGTATCAATAGTGTTATGTTTAATGTGTATCATATCCATCCTTAATGGGTGCATTTCGTCCTTTTTCTTTTTTAAAATTAGAAATGTTTAAAGAAAATGATCGAATTAAAAATAAATAGTGTAAAATTTGAAGCTAAATTTGTTACCAAAAGAATGACCCAGAGTAAATTAGATAATTATAATCTTTAATGATATCTCCATGTTTAACATTCAAGGGCCTTAAGTAACCTACTTACAACATAATTTAGACTAAATCTAAGTGAGCTAACTAAAATAACGTATAGCCAGTACCTAAGGGATCTTCTTACAACGCAAAGTGTATGTGTCTATGCTACTAAATGATTTGAGAACAAAAGGTTGACACACAACGATGCACGCAGCTAGATACAATAAGGTTGTACTCACTGTAAAACACTTTTTTTTTGGTGCATATTAATTGAAAACTTTTCCTTGTTTGTAAGTCCTCTTTAAATACTCACTCGAACATATGTACACACAATTGAATATAGAGTCCTAATCACACACACATTATATAGTAATTAGATACGTGTGTAAAAAGACTCTATAACAAACATTTGTGTACACATTCTCTTTAACACACCATCACTTTGTGTACATTATCTTTACACACACACACAAAACACCCAACTTAGTTTACATTCACTCTAAAACACAATTACGCATTTGTTCATCCTCTCTAGATTAAGACACATTTTTCAAATGTTTTTATAATTAAAGTTAAATAATTTTTATTTTTTTTAATTTTAAAATCCCGATTAAAACTGGTTGGCTGTGGAATCGAAACTGCGTTTTAATTTTGGGAGGTGAGCATAGTGGGTTGATTATGGGAAGTCAGCATAGTGGGTTGATTGTGGGAGGTGAACATAGTGGGTTGATTGTGGGAGGTGAGCATAGTGGGTTGATTGTGGGAAGTCAGCATAGTGGGTTGATTATGGGAGGTCAGCATAGTGTGTTGATTATGGGAGGTGAACATAGTGGGTTGATTGTGGGAGGTCAGCATAGTGTGTTGATTATGGGAGGTGAACATAGTGGGTTGATTGTGGGAGGTGAACATAGTGGGTTGATTGTGGGAGGTGAACATAGTGGGTTGATTGTGGGAGGTCAGCATAGTGGGTTGATTATGGGAGGTCAGCATATTGGGTTGATTATGGGAGGTGAACATAGTGGGTTGATTATGGGAGGTCAGCATAGTGGGTTGATTATGGGAGGTGAACATAGTGGGTTGATTATGGGAGGTGAACATAGTGGGTTGATTATGGGAGGTCAGCATAGTGGGTTGATTATGGGAGGTGAACATAGTGGGTTGATTATGGGAGGTCAGCATAGTGGGTTGATTATGGGAGGTCAGCATAGTGGGTTGATGATTAAAGCTCAGCATAGTGGGTTGATTATGGGAGGTCAGCATAGTGGGTTGATTATGGGAGGTGAACATAGTGTGTTGATTATGGGAGGTCAGCATAGGGGGTTGATTATGGGAAGTCAGCATAGTGGGTTGATTATGGGAGGTCAGCATAGTGGGTTGATTATGGGAGTTGAACATAGTGGGTTGATTATTGGAGGTGAACATAGTGGGTTGATTGTGGGAGGTCAACATAGTGGGCTGATCATGGGAGGTGAACATAGTGGGTTGATTGTGGGAGGTGAACATAGTGGGTTGATTGTGGGAGGTGAACATAGTGGGTTGATTGTGGGAGGTCAGCATAGTGGGTTGATTATTGGAGGTGAACATATTGGGTTGATTGTGGGAGGTGAACATAGTGGGTTGATTGTGGGAGGTGAGTATAGTGGGTAAATTATGGGAGGTGAACATAGTGGGTTGATTATCAGAGGTGAACATAGTGGGTTGATTATTAGAGGAGAGCATAGTGGGTTGATTATGGGAGATTAACATAGTGGGTTGATTATGGGAGGTGAACATAGTGGGTTAATTGTGGGAGGAGTGCAAAGTGGGACTCGAGATTAACGGTTTGAGGTGGAGAGGAAATTAACTGGTGGGTTTTGATAGGTCCATGTGTCCTTATGTGTCCTTATGTGTCCTAATGTGTCAGGTCAACTTTGCTATTTGGGGTTGTATCTCTAAAATGTTTTTAAATTGGCAGATAAGGTTGGCAGCTAAAATGTAATGCAAGATTCACTCTTAATGTCTAATTAAAATTAATGTACACAGAGATGTCCAATCAATGTACTATAAACAATCTAACATAACATTGTAAGAAATTCAAGTCTATAGACATATTTGTATTTTGTTTAATTTTTTTTCCAGATTTTTTTTTCTGTTTACCATTCAAAACCAAATATCAGTTCATAGAATCTTACATTCATGAACATTATTGTAACGTCACGTTATTTAGACCATCTTTCAAATGTTCGAGAGAATACGAGATTTTGAGCGAGAAAAGTAAGGGAGATCACGAGAAAATAAAATGGATGAGCAGCGTGCGAAAGAGAAAGAGAGTGGGGGGGGGGGGAGGGTTGATATATTTGATTGCTACGAAGAATTCTGTCTTTATCTATTGTCCAATGATATTGCGCTAATTTGAGCAGCATAATTATATGTTGGGTGCCGGGTGGACGAGTGGTCTACACTGAGCAAATCCCAGCCAAGCAAAAACATCACCATCACCACGGGTGGATGACGGCAACTCATCTAAGAGAAGGAAACTCTAAATTCAAACCCGAAAATGGAGTCCCGAAGGCGGATAACATTGATACATTGAAACATTCCGACAACTCCTGCGACGCCACTGGTTCCAAGCTGTACCATCCACATAATATTCCCTTGGGTTATCCAACTGCGTGGAGAGAGGCGATTTGCTTTTGAGGACCACGTTATAATCCTTGCGAACTCCACACCATAGTCACCTTGTAACGAATGGATGCCAGCAACAATAAAAAAATATGTTATCATTATTCTGCTATCAGCTGAATTGGAGGTGCTATTATCTTTACTTTCAAGTATTTCATGTGTTTCTGCTATCAGCTGAATTGGAGGTGCTATTATCTTTACTTTCAAGTATTTCATGTGTTTCTGCTATCAGCTGAATTGGAGGTGCTATTATCTTTACTTTCAAGTATTTCATGTGTTTCTGCTATCAGCTGAATTGGAGGTGCTATTATCTTTACTTTCAAGTATTTCATGTGTTTCTGCTATCAGCTGAATTGGAGGTGCTATTATTTTTACTTTCAAGTATTTCATGTGTTTCTGCTATCAGCTGAATTGGAGGTGCTATTATTTTTACTTTCAAGTATTTCATGTGTTTCTGCTATCAGCTGAATTGGAGGTGCTATTATTTTTACTTTCAAGTATTTCATGTGTTTCTGCTATCAGCTGAATTGGAGGTGCTATTATTTTTACTTTCAAGTATTTCATGTGTTTCTGCTATCAGCTGAATTGGAGGTGCTATTATTTTTACTTTCAAGTATTTCATGTGTTTCTGCTATCAGCTGAATTGGAGGTGCTATTATTTTTACTTTCAAGTATTTCATGTGTTTCTGCTATACAGTTAATAAAAGTGAATTGTGTAAGCGATACAGTTAATAACCGAGATTTGTGTAAAGCATAACTCCGTGTGTCATCTTACGAAACCTGTGAAAGTCAAGTTCATGATTTCCACAATATTTATTAAAATATCATCAACACTACCGAACATGCAATACATTCATACACACAATCACAGAGGATGTTATATTTATCAATAGTAGAACGTTAAAAAAAATCAAACATCTGATTTACATAATCATTCAGTTAATCCACATTCGAAGAGCACCTTTGTCAACAGTCAGAACTACATATAGTGATCTTTCTTTGCCGTGCTCACGTTTTGGCGACTGTCCCAAATCTCACAAGTGTTCCGAATCGTGTTTTCTTTGAGGTCGTATTCAGCAATTTGAATACCACGCTAGCAAGACTTAAAGATCACTCTTTAAAATTAAAAACAAAAGAAAATAATTTCAAATAAATCATTGAAGGTAATATTAGTGACATCCTCATATTCAACATAATTCACGTCGTACAGACTTTTATATAAGATCGACATCCACATACGCAGATCCATGGATAACTTTCCTTTTATCACCGACCTTGAACTCATTATTCAAATAATTATCATGGGCATTTAAAACACATCTGGACGTTCTTCTAAAAAATGACACCCCATTGACACCCCATTGACACCCCATTGACACCCCATTGACACCCCAATGACACCCCATAGACACCCCATTGACACCCCAATGACACCCCATTGACACCCCATTGACACCCCATTGACAACCCAATGACACCCCATTGACAACCCAATGACACCCCATTGACAACCAAATGACACCCCATTGACAACCCAATGACACCCCATTGACAACCCAATGACACCCCATTGACAACCCAATGACACCCCATTGACAACCCAATGACACCCCATTGACAACCCAATGGCACCCCATTGACAACCCAATGACACCCCATTGACAACCCAATGACACCCCATTGACAACCCAATGACACCCCATTGACAACCCAATAACATCCCAATGACACCCCAATGACACCCCATTGACAACCCAATGACACCCCAATGACACCCCATTGACAACCCAATGACACCCCATTGACAACCCAATGACACACCATTGACAACCCAATGACACCCCATTGACAACCCAATGACACCCCATTGACAACCCAATAACACCCCATTGACGACCCAATAACACCCCATTGACAACCCAATAACACCCCATTGACAACCCAATAACACCCCATTGACAACCCAATAACACCCCATTGACAACCCAATGACACCCCATTGACAACCCAATAACACCCCATTGACAACCCAATGACACCCCATTGACAACCCAATAACACCCCATTGACAACCCAATAACACCCCATTGACAACCCAATAACACCCCATTGACACCCCAATAACACCCCATTGACCACGTTTACGAATGATAACCCTTCAAGTGTTAACTTGTGCTTGCTTTCCATGAAACAAATGGCGGTTATTTGACATATTTTGATAATCAGAATAATAAGAATACAATTACTTTTTAAAAAATTCATCGTAAAATTCACGTAAATGGACATTTAAAAACAAGTGAAGATCAGAGCAGACTCGTTGTCTTTTGATAGCTGGGTCGATAGCTGGGTCGATAGCTGGGTCGATAGCTGGGTCGATAGCTGGGTCGATAGCTGGGTCGGTAGCTGGGTCGATAGCTGGGTCGATAGCTGGGTCGATAGCTGGGTCGATAGCTGGGTCGATAGCTGGGTCCACATTCACCTAAACAAGTTAAGATCAGAGCAGACTCGTTGTCTTTCGATAGCTGGGTCCACATTCAACTTAACAAGTGAAGATCAGAGCAGACTCATTGTCTTTCGATAGCTGGGTCCACATTCACCTAAACAAGTGAAGATCAGAGCAGACTCGTTGTCTTTCGATAGATGGGTCCACATTCACCTAAACAAGTGAAGATCAGAGCAGACTCGTTGTCTTTCGATAGCTGGGTCCACATTCACCTTGCGTTCAATTGACTGGATCGTTTGTACCAGGTAAACCTATTTTTATAGAGTGATGTAGATAGTATTAGTATATATATATCTATATGTATATATGTATATAGATTATAAGCTATACACCTAAGGGTAATGTTAGAAATAAATCATAGCAACATAGAATAAAATCATATAATAAAGTATTGAAGTCATCTTATTTATAAAAAAAAATAACAATATTCACAATCATGATATTAAAATAAGATATTAAAACAAATAATATTTTGATAAAACCCGATGATCAGCTTGTTGGCTAACCAAAAATAAACAACAACAACCCAGATGATAATCATGTTGTCCAACACAAAACACGATGATAATCATGATATCTAGCACAAAAAAGACGATGATAATCATGTTGTCCAATACAAAACACGATGATAATCATGATATCTAGCACAAAAAAGACGATGATAATCATGTTGTCCAACACAAAACACGATGATAATCATGTTGTCCAACACAAAACACGATGATAATCATGATATCTAGCACAAAAAAGACGATGATAATCATGTTGTCCAACACAAAACACGATGATAATCATGTTGTCCAACACAAAACACGATGATAATCATGATATCTAGCACAAAAAAGACGATGATAATCATGTTGTCCAACACAAAACACGATGATAATCATGTTGTCCAACACAAAACACGATGATAATCATGATATCTAGCACAAAAAAGACGATGATAATCATGTTGTCCAACACAAAACACGATGATAATCATGTTGTCAAATTTAAAAAAAAATGATGATAAGCATGATATCTAACCCCAACAAACTATGATACTCATGTTGTACCAACACATAACACGATTATAATCATGATCTTTAACTAAAAAATATGATATTAATTATGATTGCGGACCCAAAAACACGATGATAAGCATTATTCTTTAACCAACAGACCCAAAAAAAAAAATCCTACGAAAATAATCATGAAGGATTATCACACAAAAAACGATGATAATAATGATGTCTTAATCAAAAAGCGTTTTGCTAATCATGATTGCTTACCCCCCCCCCCCCCCCCCCCCCGATAAACAAACTAAGATAATCATGATTGCTTACCCAAAAAACACGATGATAATCATAAAGGCAGGGAAGAAGAAACCCAGAAAATCCAAGAAACTTTGTCCTGAGAAGATGGTTGATACAATGTTTGTATTTATGTAAACTGAATAGGTCCTAAGAGGATGGTTGATACAATGTTTGTATTTATGTCAACTGAATAGGTCCTAAGAGGATGGTTGATACAATGTTTGTATTTATATCAACTGAATAGGTCCTAAGAGGATGGTTGATACAATGTTTGTATTTATGTCAACTGAATGGGTCCTAAGAGGATGGTTGATACAATGTTTGTATTTATGTCAACTGAATAGGTCGTAAGAGGATGGCTGATATGATGTTTGTATTTATGTCAACTGAATGGCTTTTTAAAATTCTTCTTCTGACATCTAATGATGTCAAGCAAGCCGTCTAAGAATCTTATGTCGCTTTGAGAACCATTAACATCTAAATTGTGTGAACTATTAAACACTGTTTTGCATCAACGTTATAAAACGAGGTATTAGAAATTATTTCTATACATTGTATTATATTATTAATTAACCACATTCTGAACACCACCCCCCACCCCAAACCCCAGATATCTCTCGGGTATATATTATTTTTATGATATATCCGGCATTTGTGTTGTAAATTATGTTATGGACAATTAAGCCGATAGTCTCCACGAAGATTTACTCACTGACTATTTACCCCCGGGATTCTCCGTGTACATATCCGTGCAGGCTATTTACCCGATTCTCTCTGTAAAGAGCTTCCAATCGCCCTGGCTAGGCACGATCCATTGACTCTGTCCACACAGTCGCCGCCACACTTTTCTAAACAATCAGCTTTGCACCCCCGCCCGTACGTCATGGCCGGGCATTCTGTGTGGGGTTTTGTAGAAATAATTTAGTTCAGAAGCAAGAGCTTTAGTCAATTTAAACGAATTCTAGCATTATCATTTGATACAGTTAATAAAAGATGTACGACATGAGAACATCTGGTACTACTTTTCATTGACTTCACAGGACTTCATTACATTTCTCATAATTTAATGGACAAAAATAGCACGAATCGGCCACGAAATTGATTGTTCGTAAAATCAATGAACACCATTAAAATTATAGTTTCCAAAATTGTATTGGCTCTCAAAACTTAAGCAGCAAGTAGTATGCGCAGATTTCACCAGAGCTTTGGCATACTGTTAGATCTTTAACGAAAAGAACAATGTCACGTGTCAGAACTTTATTTTTGTACACGCTAATTTCTTATATTAAAATATTTTATGTCCTGTAACTGTAACTCATTAACCACTAAATTTTTCAGGAAGCTTCCTAGATCACCGATGAAGACTGCCAGAAATTTAGGCACTCGACACAGTACTCCGGTACTGTGTCAAAACTAAATGTCACGACAGCTTCCTTGGGCATTGGTGTAGCCTACCAACCATTCGACATAGTAGCCCGGAAGTGTGTCACTATCGACCCTATTGCCAGCCTCCTGTGGCATTGGTGTAGCCTGCCTGTCATTTGTGACAGTGTTCCGTTATTTCGTCCAAGCTCACGATTTTTGGAAGCCTCCTGGGGCACTGGTGAAGGCATTCGACATAGTATCTCGTTGTTGTGTTACAACTACTTCTCTTTTCCGTCTATTGTGAGATTGGTGTAACCTACTAGACACTCGACACAGTAGCCCCATTATTATGTTGCTACTAACCTTCGTGACAGCCTATAATAGGATTGGTGTAGCCCGCAAGACACTCGACACAGTAGCCCGATATTATGTCACATGTGGAGAGGCAGTTGGAGCAGCTATTGTAGCAGGAATGTCCGTACCGTTTCGGTGGGCAATCTGTGGATACAGGGAAGTGGAGAATTTGTGGATGAAACAAGTTGTTAATGAAATAATTTGTTGTTCATATGTGTAGAATGTGAGGATACACGATGTGGAGAAGTTGTGAATACATGATGTGGAGAATTAGTGGATACAATATGTAGAGAAGTGTTGGATACACGAAGTGGGAAAGTTGTGGGTACAAGATGAGGCGATGTTGTGACTTAAAGAGGCGGATACATTAGAAATTTTAAAAAAAATTACAAGTTGTGGATACAATATTTGAGAATTGTTGATAAAGATGCTCTTGATAAGTATATTCATAATATTCACTGGATACAAGCCACATATATTAACATACGTTTACGATCGCTTTTACGCCCTAGAAACATCATAAGGGCTCTGTACTTCTATACGAAACAATAATATGTACCTATGCACAACACTAGTTTCTATGCACGTGTGCACAATTACCATTCATTGTTTACTAGGGGAATAACTACACCAGTGCGCTAAACTCAAGAAAGTGTAACGTACCACACACGTAAAAAAGTGTACTTTTGCGCACTATTGTTAAGTGTACTTTATGTACGGAAATGTGTACACTGGAGGCCTTACCAAATGGCGAGCCCATCAAATCCTCGTCCCGTAGACCATCGTAATCATCATCTGGAATGGGTGGGAGAAGAAGACGAGAATTTAATGTGTGCTTAGTTGTATGCAACGTGTGTCTATGGTTGAAGCTACGACCCGTTTGTCTCTAATGGAAGCTACGGCTTGTGTGTCTATAATGGGAGCTACAGCCTGTGTGTCTAAGATGGAAGCTATGACCTGTGTGTCTAAGACGGTAGCTATGACATATGTGTCTAAGATGGTAGCTATGCATTGGTAATCTGAGATGAAAGTTATGCAATGTGCCTAAGATGGAAGCCATGATCTGTGTGTCTAAGATGAAAGCTATGCAATTTGGTCACAAAGATGACAGCTATGCTCCATGTGTCTACAATGCAGGCTACGTCATGTGTTTCTAAGAAGGAAGTCTTGAAATACGTGTCTCGTACATAAGCTATGCCATGGAAGTCTTGTTAGAAACTATAATATTAGTGTGTAACATGTGAAGAAATTAACGTGTGCCTAAGTTAGAACTTCAGTGAGGAAATACAAGAATAACAATTGGATGACACAATCAATAATACACCAACACTAAGGGTGAGCCTTATATTCACAATGGTTATGAGAAAAACAATCACTAACCCACACAATCACTGACCTACACAAGCACTGACCTACACAAACACTGACCTACACAAACACCGACCTAGACAAACACTGACTTACAAAAACACTGACCTAAACAAACACTGACTTACACAAACACTGACCTACACAAACACTGACCCACACAAACACTGACCTACAAAAAAACAGATCCACACAAACACTGACCCACAAAAACACTGACCTACACAAACACTGACCTACACAAACACTGACCTACACAAACACTGACCTAAACAAACACAGACCCACACAAACACTGACCTACACAAACACTAACCCACACAAACACTGACCTAAAGTATCACGGAAACACACGATCGCTTACCATGAGACAATTAATTACTTATTTACCCCATCACTGGATCTTTCAATCACTGAATGTTGCAATTATTGAAAATAACAATCACTGAATGCTGCAATCATGTAAAATAACAATCACTGACCTTCACCATTGAAGCGTTCCTCATCGACCCACCCATCACAGTCATCATCAATTTCATCCCCTATTTGGACTGTGAACGTTGACTTGTGGCATACCTTGGAGGGTGGGACAGAAATGGAGGATAGTTAAACATGTCATATCACTTCACACACCTTGGAGGGTGGGACAGAAATGAGGAGAGTTGAACATGTCATATCACTTCACACACCTCGGAAGGTGGGACAGAAATGAGGAGAGTTGAACATGTCAAATCACTTCACACACCTCGGAAGGTGGGACAGAAATGGAGGAAAGTTAAACATGTCATATCACTTCACACACCTTGGAGGGTGGGACAGAAATGGAGGAAAGTTAAACATGTCATATCACTTCACACACCTTGGAGGGTGGGACAGAAATGGAGGAAAGTTAAACATGTCATATCACTTCACACACCTTGGAGGGTGGGACAGAAATGAGGAAAGTTGAATATGTCATATCACTTCACACACCTCGGAAGGTGGGACAGAACATCCATATTATCTATCTGTAACACCCATTCATCTCACGTACATACAGGTTCAATTATATATATTATATATATATATATATATATATATATATATATATATATATATATACATACACCAAGATATAAGAAAAATAAAACTAAATTTTCACGAAGATTTCCTTCAACGACTCTAGTACGTTCATTCAAAATCAACTTCCCTATATCTGTGATACTATCCTAAATATCACTTTACATACATTTGTAATATAACCCTCAATATCACCATTTACGCATTTATGATATTACCATAATATGTGTGATATAGTCCGAAAGATGACTGTTCATACATTTGTGATATTACCATAATATGTGTGATATAGTCCGAAATATGACTGTTCATACATTTGTGATATTACCATAATATGTGTGATATAATCCGAAATATGACTGTTCATACATTTGTGATATTACCCTAAATTTCATATACATACATTTGTGATAATACCTTAGATATCATTATTCGAACATTTGTGATATTTTACTATATCACCCCCCCTCCCTCACCCGACTCACTTGGTTGATGTGGACGGCCCTAAAGCCAGCAGAATGAGCGGCCATGATGCCATCTATGACGTGGTAGCAACCAAAGTAAGAATATTTCAGCGTTCTGAATGACGTCACCGGTGAGTCCAACTCGACATAGCCCCAGGTCCAGTGGATGCTTCCATCCACACGTGACCAGTGGATGCTGGGAGGTGACAGAAGAACACATACACACTGACTGTCGAGTATGGGAGTTCGTTAGTTATTATTGCGAGCGAATGTCATGTTTATTACGCGCGGTGTGTGTTAGAGAGTTTTAATTGGTTAATGTACGCTCTTCCCGCGAATGTCTGAATGACGTATTTTGTATGTTAATTGTGACGTATTGTCTAGTCCGTAGTGTGATGTAAGTTTTAGTCGTGCGGGAGTTATTGTGTAGAACGTTGTGGAAGAAAGATTTGTTTCTTGTAGCTCCAGCCTGTATTCCTCATTGATTGTTAAAGTTAGAGTTGGTACGAAAAGACTTGAGTTTATTCACCAATATGTTGAGGGAACTTGATGAATGAATTAATCCAGAAGGACATGAGGAGTTGACACTGATCATAAAAATGAAGAATATCTTTGCAGATCAAGCTATGAAGCGAGATGACTGGTATGGAACCCTCTGGGATCAAGAGGTCGAGATTAGTCTAGAAAAGTGGCAAGGGCGAGATTGAAATATGTGTAAAATTGTTGAAAGAGTTGGAGGGAATGGCTGGACACAGAAGAGGCTTGAACAAAAAATTTTCAAAGGCCCGCGCTCCACTGCGAGGTGAAAGGTCAATGATGAAAAAGAAGTATTGATGACAAAGCTTATTAGGGCATTTAGAACTTACAACAGTGTTCGTGCCCCCGGGTTATGTCTAAATACAAAATGTTGCAAAATGTATGTTAAAAATAATGTTCTGGTTCTAGACAAGACACTAGATTGAGATGAAATTACATTTCATAAATTATTTTCTGAAAGTTGTTCATTGAAAGTTTTAAATAGAATCAAAGGTAAGGGAATAAGTTTTTATTGTTCCAAAAGGGCGATTGCTAGCAAATATATAAAAAAAAATTCGTATGAACAGTCTGCAAACAAATACATGTACATATTTATCACTTGAAGAAAATATCCTTTGACAAATAAATCTGGAGAAATTGCTCTGGAAAATATTTTGGGACACATATCTCTTGGCAAATACCAAAGGACAAATATGTTTTGACAAATAATGTATTATTGACATATATTTTTGAAAGATCTGTATGGAAATTTCAATTGGAAATTTCAATTAAAAATTTAGTAAACATCTGTATAGGTGCATCTCTTGGTACACATCTGTACACATATATCTCTTTGTAAACGCTGTACACGTACATGTCTCGATAAATAAGTGTACACTTACATCTCTAGGCGAACAACTGAGAACGTACATCTCTAGGCAAACAACTGAGAACGTACATCTCTAGTCACACAACTGAGAACGTACATCTCTAGGTAAACATCTCGTCACAAACAGCTCAGCTTCGGATGCCATGGACAAGGATGTCATCTCAAGGGATTGAAAGATTCTCAGACTTACTCTTTAGATAGCTTTATCGATAATGATGAATTCTCATGTGTTCCAATTCTCTAGATACTTACTCGGCAGATGGCTTTATCGATAATGATGAATTCTCATGTGTTCCAATTCTCTAGATACTTACTCGGCAGATGGCTTTATCGATAATGATGAATTCTCGTGTGTTCCAATTCTCTAGATACTTACTCTTTCGATGGCTTTTCGTTAATTAGGAGTTCTGCTGTGTTCCAATTCTCTAGAACAAATACAGCCCAGTTGGGGAAACCAGGAATAAGTCTAAGAAATTAACGCATGAAATAAGGTTAGTACGAGTGAATCGCCCTTTTGTGTTGTTGTTGTTTTAGAGAATTTAATAAAACGTGTAATGATTGTAACAGAATACGTATGTAAAATCTGTTATAAATAATATCAGATTACTTAGGTAAAACGTATTATTTAATTTTCCTCTGGTTGCGTGCGGGCAGACCTTAGAGATATAATATAACATAATATAATATCTCTATGTCTATGGGACAGACAGTGTTTAAATTTATATGAGTTGTTTTTAGCCAAGGCTATTACGTGTAATCTTATGTTGGATTACTTATCATGTTGTTGTTGAAATAATGAGAAGTACCGGCATTCTCTTTGGGGGACAAAACGTTTGTTCGTTTACGTGATAAAATATAGATGGGGAGTACATTTTGTGTGAGTCGGTATTACACGAATTTATCCCATTACGAAGTAAGTGATCGGTAAATTTTAACCGTCTTTCGTGACATCACAAATTTTCACACGATAACTTCAGAAACCCGGCGCGCCAATGATCTACCGGTATAAATAGAAACTATTTTTCCCTTGCATTAAACTGCTTGACTTTCTAACACTATTAAATTATAGAAATTGCCCTTTTAGCACTCACATTACACACGTCTTCTGATTCCCAACATTTCTGAACACCAGGTACTAGACACCGTATGCTTAAACAAGGCCCCCCCCACACACACAATTTATTATTACCCCAAAAAATAATAATTATACCTCTTCAATTAAAAAAAATATGTCCTCACCACTTACAAAACCAAACATTTGTATACCTTCCTACAATATTTAACACTTCCTCCCACTTGTCAAGAGAACTGATCCGCATTTTCCCGGTGCCCCTAGAACATCATACTTAAACTATTACTACTCACGATATCAAATATTGGGTATAAAATTGCTCCACTGGGAGTAGAGTGACCAAAGCCGAGTCTAAAGGGGTCCCGCCGGCCGTGCAATCGCCTGGCCACGTCAAGTAGACGGAGACAGGTTCATCGGCTAACAGCATCTGTGCCTCTTGGCTCAGGACAGTCCACTGAACCAAATACAAGTTAGGGTGGGGGGTTAAAGGAAGATAGTTTTACTACAGGGAAAACAATTACGACTAATTATAAGCCATTGGCATTGAATAAAAGTTTGAGTGCAGTATTGCAGGTCAAATGGTGTTCAATTTTTTTTAAAAACGTTTCATACAACTTAAAGGCTGAATAATTTATGATATTTCACACTGGTTGGTCAGCAAAGCAGTACGTAGACAAGACTACACACTGGTTCGTCAGCAAAGCAGTGCGTAGACAAGACTACACACTGGTTCGTCAGCAAAGCAGTGCGTAGACAAGGCTACACACTGGTTTGTCAGCAAAGCAGTACGCAGACAAGGCTACACACTGGTTCGTCACCAAAGCAGTACGTAGACAAGACTACACACTAGTTCGTCAGCAAAGCAGTACGCAGACAAGACTACACACTGGTTCGTCAGCAAAGCAGTGCGTAGACAAGGCTACACACTGGTTTGTCAGCAAAGCAGTACGCAGACAAGGCTACACACTGGTTGGTCAGCAAAGCAGTACGTAGACAAGACTACACACTAGTTCGTCAGCAAAGCAGTACGCAGACAAGACTACACACTGGTTCGTCAGCAAAGCAGTGCGTAGACAAGGCTACACACTGGTTTGTCAGCAAAGCAGTACGCAGACAAGGCTACACACTGGTTCGTCACCAAAGCAGTACGCAGACAAGACTACACACTGGTTCGTCAGCAAAGCAGTACGTAGACAAGACTACACACTAGTTCGTCAGCAAAGCAGTACGTAGACAAGGCTACACACCGGTTCGTCAGCAAAGCAGTACGCAGACAAGACTACACACTAGTTCGTCAGCAAAGCAGTACGTAGACAAGGCTACACACTAGTTCGTCAGCAAAGCAGTACGCAGACAAGACTACACACCAGTTCGTCAGCAAAGCAGTACGCAGACAAGACTACACACTAGTTCGTCAGCAAAGCAGTACGTAGACAAGGCTACACACCGGTTCGTCAGCAAAGCAGTGCGTAGACAAGGCTAAATGTAAACCAAAGATAAAGCTCAACTTCCGGTTAGATGGGATTGGTTTACATGTTGTTTTTTGTTTGTTGTGAGGAATATCTTTTAGTCCAACAAATTCTAAGCAAACAGTGATTTATAAACTAAAATTTAAAATACTGGCCAAGGGCTAAGCCCAAAGTGACTGTCCTCAACATTTTTTGCTAATTATTTGATTTCGGGGTTTGAGCTCCTATGCTGATATTCGGCGCCATGTTTGTTACCACTTCCTGTCTTACTTAAAGCTTAGCATAACTCTATTTCTGCGTGTGCTCTCAGGCTGCTACACACCGGAGTGACTTGTTGTATGTTCAAATACGATATTTTATTATATACCATTGTGGTTTCGGCTCTGGCTAATAAATTGTTTACATGTAATGCCAATGCCAAGAGACCAGAAGTAGACGCTTCCTCTGTCAATTTAGACTTCAGTGAGAAAACAGTTGTACGCAAAGTGGCTGCTGCCCACAGTGTGTTTGTTGGCATGTTGCATAGAGCATCTCGATCTTGCTCTGCTAAGAGGATTCTATGCCGCCAAATACTTGTTTTTATTGTATCTGGACTGCATCCTCCACGCAAATTCCTACTCTCCTGAACGCAACCTTAAACCGAACGTCGCCATGAGTCCTGGCTGTCCTAACTCGCATGCCCGCTCATGTTCCAAATCTCAGTCATCATGGATCTGCGGTATTTGTGACCTTACTGTAAGGTGGGAGGACGGAGTCGTTGCCTGTGAACAAATGGGCAATGGTTCCATGTTCCATGCCAAAGCATTGACATCTATTACAAGTACAATGCTAACAAATTCTGGCGTGCCTTGGTACTGAACTGTCTGCGGCGGCCAGAAGAGCTATTCTGTGTTTGACTTCCATAGAGCACGGACATAATTTACCTTCCCAGATTTTTCACTAAATCCCTCATGCTACACACAAACGGACCTTCACAGTTTTCAGCCACCACACTGCTCTACTCCTATGCGCTGCAGTCAGCAAGACAAATAGAAACACAGGCCATTGCGCATATGTAACGTGAACTTTCAGTCTGCAAGTAGGAAGAGAATAGAGATAGCCAACCTGATCAACAGCTTAAAACCTGACATCATCTTAGACACAGAAATACGGCTGGATCCCTCCATAGCCAACGCAGAAACGGTACCCGATAATTACAAATTATTCCGACGAGACTGTAAAGAAAGAGGAGGGGTAGTGCTTGCTGCTGTCAATCACAGCCTGGACTGTCATGTTGTTCCAGAACTAGATGTTTATGACTGCGAACTCCTGTGGGTGAAGGTGAAGCTGAAGGGTAGACGCAAACTTTATGTTTGTGCCTATTACAGACACAACACATCAGATGAACCAAGCTTGGGGGGGTTTGATGTGTCACTACAGAGAGCGACACAGCAGATGAACCAAGCTTGAGGAGGTTTGATGTGTCACTACAGAGTGCGACACAGCAGATGAACCAAGCTTGAGGAGGTTTGATGTGTCACTACAGAGAGCGACACAGCAGATGAACCAAGCTTGGGGAGGTTTGATGTGTCACTACAGAGAGCGACACAGCAGATGAACCAAGCTTGGGGAGGTTTGATGTGTCACTACAGAGAGCGACACAGCAGATGAACCAAGCTTGAGGAGGTTTGATGTGTCACTACAGAGAGCGACACAGCAGATGAACGAAGCTTGAGGAGGTTTGATGTGTCACTACAGAGAGCGACACAGCAGATGAACCAAGCTTGAGGAGGTTTGATGTGTCACTACAGAGAGCGACACAGCAGATGAACTAAGCCTGAAGAGGCTTGAGGAATCACTTCTGAGACAAACACAGTAAAAAAAAATGCTTTACACCTAATAGGTAAGTATTTCAACTTTCCTGGTTAGAGCTGGCAGATTCCTGCTCTAAACCCCAAATACTCATACCCGTCCTACACTCTGACTTCATAGACACGTTTAAAGAACCTATATGAGGGGAAAACACTCTAGACATACTCCTCACCAATAGTCCACATCTCATTCCAAGAGTTCAGGTCATCCCCGGAATATCTGACCACGGCGTACCATATTGTGAATTTAAGGTCAATTCACTAAAAAAAGAAGCGGGTCATTCGAGGCATCCAAATTTATGCCAATACAGACTGGGATAGCCCGAGAAGTGCATCGACAGACCTTGGCTCTAACATGCAGGAGTTCAGGGTACGACGACAAAATAAGAAGCGTGGATGAAGTTTAAGACAACAATTACTGATGCAGTGAAGAAATACATACCAAACAAGACCACCGAACCTAAGGCAAATCAGCCAAGGGTCTCGGCTGAAATCCGTAGGCTTATCCGCAGAAGAGACCGCCACTACAAGTGATTGAAGAAGAATAGTTCCGTTGAACAGAAAGCCGAGGTACCGAGGTTCCGAAGTACCACCCAATGCTTACTGCGCAGATCTTACTGGAATTACTTGAACGACATCCTATTAGAGAAGGATTCTCCGTCCAAGTGTGCCAGAAACAAGCGGTTCTGGAGCTACGTCAAGCACCAAAAGTCCTCAAACACAGGAGATTTACCCCCTGAGTTAGGATGGCCATTTGACATCTGACCCGAAAGCACTGGCGGACATAGCCAATCAGCAGTTCCAGTCAGTCTTTGTTGACGGTAGAGATTACTTGGAGGTACTCCTCAAAACCATTAACCCCTACGAATTATGTAGTCCTGACAACATCAAACTACGAGTGCTCAAAGAATTGACCAAAGAAATCGCAACTGCAGTGACAATCCCCTTCCAATCGTGGCTGTGCACAGGCAATGTACCAGCAGACTGAGGAACAGCGCGTAGTAGTTCTTAGCACTTTCTGTTTGTAAAAAAAATAATCTCACACAGCCTTCATAGTTGTGGGTTTTCGTGTGTAATACTCTACTTTAGGCGATTAGATATGATCCTTTCTTTTTCAACATTTCTTTTTTTTTTTTTACATTTTTGTCTGATTTTATAATATACCTCAGTTAAGTAGGATATCGGCTTCAGAAGTGTGATCCGCCTTAAGCAGTACTTTAAAAGCAAAACAAAAAACCTGCAATTATAGCGTGATTTTAGGACTACTGCTGAGTTTTTTGTGGTTAAAGCACTTCTTATTCACGATCACAAATCATCCTCTAACTCAGCTCTCCCCACCTCATTTCATGTAGGTAACTCAGACATACAGTTTACACCCTCCACTAGGAATCTTGGTTATTTTCTGTCTAACAATATGTCTCTCGATAATAATATATCCCACATTTGT
This sequence comes from Omphiscola glabra, assembly GCA_964017045.1. Taxonomy (NCBI): domain Eukaryota; kingdom Metazoa; phylum Mollusca; class Gastropoda; family Lymnaeidae; genus Omphiscola; species Omphiscola glabra. The sequence goes on along the minus strand of OZ024811.1, from coordinate 9,822,442 downwards.
CGCTCTGTATACACGGCTATCCGTCAGATCAGCTCAATCCGTCACTACTTCACAGTTAGTGCAACAAAAACCCTAGTCTATGCTCTTGTTCTCTCTCGTCTTGACTATTGCAACTCTCTTCTGCCAGGTTCACCAAAACACTTCTTAGAAAAACTACAAAAGGTTAAAAACTCAGCTGCTAGGCTAGTTTTAAAGGCAAAAAAACGTGATCACGTCACACAACTACTTCATTCACTTCATTGGCTTTCTGTACAAGCACGGATTGACTATAAACTCTTTGTTCTCTGCCACAACTTTTTCTCGAATTCCTGTCCTTCCTATCTAACCGAACTTCTCTCTGTCTATTCACCCTTTCGACAGCTTCGCTCCTCCGCAGACGGGCGTATTCTTTCTGTCCCCAAGACTCACACAAAAACATACGGTGAAATATCTTTCTCTTACTGTGCCCCCAAACAATGGAATTCTCTTCCACTACACATCCGCAATATATCAACCATCACAGCCTTCAAAACTGCACTCAAAACACATCTCTTTAAACTCTACTACCCCGACTGATTCCCCACATCTGACGATACACGATGCTGCTGGCCACCTTCCATGGCTTGTCATGTAAAAGTTCTGGGGTGGATGAGGTTAATATGCACTAGTTTTTGTTTTGTCTTTATACAGCTGTTCCTTATTACATAAATGTATTTTATTTTATTGTCACGCTTGTCTCTTTTTCTAATATTTTTATGCACAGCGCGGTGAGCCCAGCCCTAGGCTGGGGTAACGCGCTATATATGACGGATTGGAAAAAAAAACTTAGCTTGCGCATGGTGACACTCACGATAGATACGCCAACAGTCCATGCATTCAAAACAACTTTCTATAGTTTCCATCTACTTACATATGTGGATTCTCCTTTGGACAGCAACGTCTTGTGATTTATATTTGCGTTGTCGTGAAACGAGACTTTGGTGTGGTCGACCGAGGCGACAACTGTCACATGACCAGGCCTGTCGACTATACTAATGAAGAATGTGATGAACTCTTTCCCATGCGTCACAGTTGGCAAAAACATCTCTGTAGGGGCGTGGTGGTTGGGGGAGGTAAGAGATACATAATATACATTTACCTTGTCATTTGTCATGTACATCTGATTGGTAACATCTACTTTAACTGTTTTCATGCATATTTAAATACTGACATCTGCTTTAACAGATGTCAAGGTACATTTGAAAGGTGACATCTACTTTAACAGTTTTCATGTACACCTGAATTGTGACATCTACTTTGACAGTCTTTATGTACAGTAGAATTATGACATCTACTAAAACAATTCAGATATTATCATTAATTGTATCTTTTATTAAGTAAATATTTAATTGAATGACCCATTCTTGAATTTTTTATATGTATATATTATATGTTATGTATTTCATCTAATGTATGTTATACTCTTTATGTTTTTCATGTTATATGTGATATGTAATTTATTTATGTTATGTTATCTATGTTATGCATGTTAAATATGCCATGTATGCTATGTATGTTACATATATCAATTTTCCTGAATTGAAGAATGAAATAATTTATATTACGAGTGTTATTATTTTCTTTTCTTAGTTCTCTCGTAAATGTCTAAGCATGTTTCTGTTTGTGTAGCTATAAGTATCTGTGTTGATCTGAAAATTAAAATATTTTTTTCTAACTCAAGGCATTTTAAATATCTCTTAAGTATATTACGCTTCTGGTGTGACTCGTGGACTGCTTCCTAATCAGCGAATTTGGTATTGAGAGTATATTACAAATTAAATCATTCTAAATTTTTAAAAGAAAGTATGGTTCAACAATGAGTTTAATAGTGCGCAAAATATTATTCCAGATAATTACCCTAAGTGTTTTTATATATATAACGCAGCTGGGTTAGGCGCGTAATTTTTTTCTTTACGGAAAATGAAATCGTCTCAATTTAAGTATGTTGTAAAAAAAAACCCTCGGTTTAAAAGTGTTTGGGTCATCAGAATATTTAATAAAGTTCATGGGCGTGAAATAAAAAGTGTGCAGTGACGTATCATATGGGAAGAGGTGTAGAAAAATGTGGGTTTCTTATTAAATGTGCATTACTTGAGTTTATGTTTTGTCAAGTAACTTTAGTAGATGGGACGTTCACGCATTGCCGCCGCAAATGTTTGGCGGGCTACATCTAGTATATATATAGATTTTTGCTTTGGTAAATTGTATAGTAAAGGACGCGTACACTGAGAGACGTGACATCACCAAACCGAGATACTGTGGCAGTAACATATGTTTATAAATATCTTATAAAATCAAATCTAATAACTTATTAGTTTCAAGAACACAATGCTCTTCAATCCTACATACTTCAATCCAAATGTAAGCAAATAATATGCATGTGTTTCTTAAGTTACAGAATGGTAGCCCAGTTGTTGGTGTGCATTATCCGGTGCATAAGTTGGGGGTCTGTGGTTTTGGTGTGGTTGTTGACCTACTTGAAAGTTTAAAAAAGATTGTTAAATAAACTAGGGGACAAGCCGTCCATTAATTCACAACTAATCACACATGTTATAGACAATCCCAGGCCAACTGTAAAAATACACTTTACCTGCAGTGACGGCGTCCCTGCATTGATCGGTGGAAGTTCCCTTGCATGGGTCACTTGCTCCACAGTTACCACTTATGACGCCCACGGGGTGCGTGCTTTGAATGTGAGTACCTACATGAACCAACAGAGTAACATTTGCATTTGGAATGTTCGGGAACAAAAAGATCAATAGATGAATACAAGGATTTTTGTATACAAGTTTTAACATGAAACGAAACATAGAAAGAAATTGGATCTTCATTTTGATCTTTTATGGTTTTAAAATAACATAATGCTTCTAGAATTGAATCTGCCAGTTAACATAAAATTAGGTCATTTAATGAACACGCTGAGAACGTAACGTACCAGTAAAATCATAATGTACACATGTGTTGCGTCTGTTCTTACAATTGGACAGGATGAGGGCTTCCTCTCTGTGCAATAGAATAAAGGCAAAAGTGGCGTAAAACAATGGAGAATTACACGCGAATCTATATTATTATATATTTCGTCGTTCAAACGCGAAAATAACAATGACTTTGACCTGATTAGTAGTTGGCATTTTGTGAAGGAGAGTTGCCCAATTCGTCAGCGTCACGCTGTATCTCCGTGCCTATTTGTTCCGATGGCAAGACTTAGTCAAGACAACTGGAAATAGACTAGCGTGCAGTGTTTCTTGTGTCTAACTAAGCTCATATGCACTCCACGTCGCAGGAGTTGTCGCTATGAGCGCCCACGGGTCTCCATCTACGGTTTTAATTACAGAGAAATGCCTACTTGGCATTAAAGTTTCGCTTGTCCCATCTACCCGGGTGCTGGTGTTGTTTTTGCTTGTATTGAATTCCCGTCTACAAGCTTGGTATTTACTCAATTTAAAAAAACTCTTCCATCCACCATCCAGGAGAATTATCCATAACAATATTTAAATCTCAAATAAAAACACCTTATAATAAGTCGAGTTAAAAAAAATAAATCAATTTACATGTTCAAACTTATGTATACAATACAACAGATACACACATCACTACATTACTACTTAGACCTATCATCCAACACAGACACTAGTGATTACTTTCATATGCATGTTTACCTACCCTTGTAAAGACCACGTCTGAAGGACGTTTCTGTTCAAGACTTTTTCCTCAACTGAATATGATATGGACAAGTTTCCACTGCTCGTCAGAGTCACCGAGACATCGGTGGCCTCAACACTGACAACCACAATGAAAGGCAAAGTACTGTCCACAATCGTAAACACAATCATTGGTCAAAGTTCATAAACATCTGGCATCAAACTGATTAATCAAGAAAGCTAGTTATAACACACAAACTAAACATCATTATTATTATTATTAGTGGTTTTATATACCATGATACCACAGTCTAGGGCTGGGCTCACCACGCTGCACATACAATTTAACATACATAATCAAGAACTTAAAAAATTAATTAACATACATTATTTAAATAAAAGAAAACAAATATGTATTCACTCCAACCATTCCATAACTATTTACATGTCAAGCCATGGACTGCAACCAGCAGCATCGTTTATCGGTCAGAGGGGTGAATCAGTCAGGATAGTAGAGTTTAAAGAGATGTGTTTTGAGTGCAGTTTTGAAGGCTGTGATGGTTGGTGTTTTGCGGATGTGTAGTGGAAGAGAATTCCATTTTTTGGGGGGGCACAGAAAGAGAAAGATCGTTCATCGTATGTTTTTGTGCTAGTCTTGGGGACAGGAAGAATACGCCCGTCTGCGGAGGAGCGAAGCTGTCGAAAGGGTGAATAGATAGAGAGAAGTTCGGTTAGATAGGAAGGGAAGAAATTCGAGAAAAAGTTGTGTCTGAGAACAGAGAGTTTGTAGTCAATCCGTGATTTGACAGGGAGCCAGTGAAGTGAATGAAGTAGTGGTGGGCCGTGCCTTCAGAACTAGCCTGGCAGCTGAGTTTTGAATCGTTTGTCATTTTTTAAAGATTTTTATGTGTTGAACCTGACAGAAGAGAGTTGCAGTAGTAGAGACGAGAAGGAACAAGAGCATAGAGTAGGGTTTTTGTTGCACTAACTGTCAGGGGGCGTATGGAGCTGATTTGACGGATAGCGGCGTCTGCAGAGTGACAAAAATGAGAGATGACCAATTTGTAAAGAAAGCTGTTTTAAAACTCATACATTTTTTAAAAAAAAAACATTCGATTGGGGGGGAGAGGGGGAGGAGAGGCCTGCATCCCACCCTCTACATCACAGACACCTAAGATCACATGCCGCCCTAGCTTTACATCACAGATACCTAAGATCAGTTCGACTGGGTTCGAATTCTTTCACTTAAGACTAGGCACAACATTATTTTGTTCTCCAAAGTATGTCAGAATATACCAGTCCCCTCCCCTCCCCACTCACTCCAGCTGTCACAAAATCTAACAAATCAATGCCTAAGTCACTATTGTCACACAGGGAGCTAAGTCCTATGGTATATCGTGGCTGATTGTTACGCTAGGGAAATACTTTAAGATATCTTGCGTTGAAGTGTTCTAGTTGTAAACTCTTGCGTTAGTTTGAACATTCATTAACGTGTGCGCTGAAACTTAAGTTGATCAATTTAAGCAAAAAGATGTTCATTTCTGTTATTACCATTAAAATAATCCAACCCAAGGCCAATCTCAATGAACATCGGCATTAAGCGTACTGGGAAACTTTGTGTCTTTTGAGCTAAAATTCTAAAATGTATGACTGAAGGCGTTCTGAACGAACCCGCTAGAATACAAACCCGCTAGAATACAAACCCGCTAGAATACAAACCCGCTAGTGTACAAACCCGCTAGAATACAAACCCACTAGAATAAAAAACCGCTAGTTTACAAACACGCTAGAATAAAAACCCACTAGAATAAAAACCCGCTAGAATAAAAACCCGCTAGAATACAATCCCACTAGAGTACAAACCCGCTAGTTTACAAACCCGCTAGAATAAAAACCCGCTACTTTACAAACCCGCCATAAGTAATAAATGCCGTCGATGAAATATTTCAAATGTGTTTTTATGTTTTGGTATTAGCTTTAGGAGTCCAGAGAGAAGAAGTTGAATAGGTTTTTTGAGGGGACAGTATAAAGCAGTGTTTCCCAAACTTTATAGTGCAATGTCCCAGCTAAGCCTTTCTAAAATTCCTATGGCCCCTTATGTTATATATATATATATATATATATATATATATATATATATATATATATATATATATATATAAGTAACTAAGTTATTCAAACATATAACGGATAACTGTAATTGAAGTGAAAGATTTCTTAAATATTTTAATTATTTATCATTTCATTTATTATTCATTATTTCGTCATTTTAAAGCAGCCATTTTGTGCTCATCATATTAGGAGCACCATCTGCAGCACAAGATGTTATATTTTATTTGTTATTGCTTTATTATTGACATCTAAGTAATGTTTAGCTCATTATATATATCTCTGGCAATAATGGTGCTTTCTAATGATTTACAGAACAATCTTTCTTCAGCAAAATCTCCTTTATCAATATATAACGTTATCCGTACGGCATCAAAGTCTCTCAAAGTTGATTCATCCATTTGCACTGAAAATATTTTGGTTTTCAGCTTTTCAACACTCATTTTATTCATACTTAGATTTTTTTTTCTAACAGTATTGTTGCTGAGTGGCAAAGCTTTCACGTTTTGTCATCTCTTTACAGAACAGTTTTAAGAAATGCTGATCTTGATGGTTTGATTAAATTCTCACCTATAGTACGCATTTTTCCAGATTTAGCTATGAGTGAAGAACTTTCATCAGTAGCCTCAAGAGTACAGACATGCATTAAAAAGACAAGAGTACGATTGACAGTTTCAGGACATGCAGTAAATAGACAAGAGTACGATTGACAGTTTCAGGACGTGCAGTAAAAAGACAAGAGTACGATTTGACAGTTTCAGGAAGTGCAGTAAAAAGACAAGAGTACGATTGACAGTTTCAGGACGTGCAGTAAACAGACAAGAGTACGATTGACAGTTTCAGGAAGTGCAGTAAAAAGACAAGAGTACGATTGCCAGTTTCAGGACGTGCAGTAAAAAGACAAGAGTACGATTGACAGTTTCAGTATGTGCAGGAAACAGACAAGAGTACGATTGACAGTTTCAGGACGTGCAGTAAAAAGACAAGAGTACGATTGAAAGTTTCAGGACGTGCAGTAAAAAGACAAGAGTACGATTGACAGTTTCAGGACGTGCAGTAAACAGACAAGAGTACGATTGAAAGTTTCAGGACGTGCAGTAAAAAGACAAGAGTATGATTGACAGTTTCAGGACGTGCAGTAAACAGACAAGAGTACGATTGACAGTTTCAGGACGTGCAGTAAACAGACAAGAGTACGATTGACAGTTTCAGTATGTGCAGTAAACAGACAAGAGTACGATTGACAGTTTCAGGAAGTGCAGTAAAAAGACAAGAGTACGATTGACAGTTTCAGTACATTCAGTAAACAGACAAGAGTACGATTGCCAGTTTCAGGACGTGCAGTAAACAGACAAGAGTACGATTGACAGTTTCAGGACGTGCAGTAAAAAGACAAGAGTACGATTGACAGTTTCAGTATGTGCAGGAAACAGACAAGAGTACGATTGACAGTTTCAGGACGTGCAGTAAAAAGACAAGAGTACGATTGAAAGTTTCAGGACGTGCAGTAAAAAGACAAGAGTACGATTGACTGTTTCAGGACGTGCAGTAAAAAGACAAGAGTACGATTGAAAGTTTCAGGACGTGCAGTAAAAAGACAAGAGTACGATTGAAAGTTTCAGTATGTGCAGTAAACAGACAAGAGTACGATTGACAGTTTCAGTATGTGCAGTAAACAGACAAGAGTACGATTGACAGTTTCAGGACGTGCAGTAAAAAGACAAGAGTACGATTGACAGTTTCAGGAAGTGCAGTAAAAAGACAAGAGTACGATTGACAGTTTCAGTACATTCAGTAAACAGACAAGAGTACGATTGACAGTTTCAGTACATTCAGTAAACAGACAATAGTACGAATGACAGTTTCAGTACATTCAGTAAACAGACAAGAGTACGATTGACAGTTTCAGTATGTGCAGTAAACAGACAAGAGTACGATTGACAGTTTCAGTATGTGCAGTAAACAGACAAGAGTACGATTGACAGTTTCAGTATGTGCAGTAAACAGACAAGAGTACGAATGACAGTTTCAGTACATTCAGTAAACAGACAAGAGTACGATTGACAGTTTCAGTATGTGCAGTAAACAGACAAGAGTACGATTGACAGTTTCAGTAGGGGCAGTAAACAGACAATAGTACAATTGACAGTTTCCGTACGTGCAGTAAACAGACTTTAAACAGAAGACAGTAAACAAGGTTGTTCTTTTTCAAAATTATTTCTTTATTGTTAAAAACTATTTTTGGCCTTCCAGTGCGCCTTAAGCCTCAAGATAGTTTGATTTCAAATTCTAGACAGCTCATTTTCGAGGTGCCCTCCCCCCCCCCCTGAAAACAATCAAAGTGCCCCCCTTCCTGTGGGGCGTGGGCCTTACGATGGGAAACACGGTATAAATTAAAGATTAAATCTGTCATCTAAAGAACTAATCTTTGCATTTTTTTAAATGAATTTGAGACGTGTCTATTTTTTTAATCATGCAATAATTCAAGTTTGCGTAAGGTTAAATTTCATGAGAGTTACAATGTAATTATTGCGCGTTTTATTTAACTGAGAGTTACTTTGTGTTTCTAAACTAAGAGTTACATTTTTAATGTATACTAATTTAAATGTTTTGTTGTTGTACTGTTGAAGGCATGTGCCGAAACGTCTAGGGCTGCGTTGTAATAAATGCAAGTCTTTATCACCATAGAGCACAGGTCACCAAACTTTTTCACGGCGGGCCGGATGACGGGAAAACATGTCGCGCGCGGGCCAGATAATCATTCTGTACAATAATTGCAAGCGAAAACGAAAGTTCAGGGAAAAAAAGATGAAAGTTCAGGGAAAAAATACGAAAGTTCAGAGAAAAAAGACGAAAGTTCAGGGAAAAAAGACGAAAGTTCAGGGAAAAAATACGAAAGTTCAGAGAAAAAAGACGAAAGTTCAGGGAAAAAAGACGAAAGTTCAGAGAAAAAAGACGAAAGTTCAGAGAAAAAAGACGAAAGTTCAGAGAAAAAAGACGTAAGTTCAGAGAAAAAAGACGAAAGTTCAGAGAAAAAAGACGAAAGTTCAGAGAAAAAAGACAAAAAATCAGGGAAAAAAGACGAAAGACAAAGTTGAGTATTCCATGTTAATCAAGGGTGAGTGGCGTGCATTGCAAAAAAACGAAAAACAAACAAAGACAACCGACATATTTATTTACTGAAAAAGTTAGCAACGAAGGCGACGTTAGCAAAAACTAGTTACATCAGACCTAGTGCGCACATATTGGAATCTCAGAAACTATTGCTGTCATGATTATTTTTAGATTTGTCTCACGGGGAGATCTAAAATGTGGTGAATTTTGTGATTTTTCTCACCTGAGAGTCATAATGTAATATTCCATGCCGAAACTAGCCACAGGTACAGCCATGAAAGTCTCCATTGATGCGTTGTTCGAGGTAAGAACAACACAGACGGCAATGTCAAAGGTACTTATAATTTTAATTGCCCTCTTGGTAACTGAACTGGCTTGTCTGAAACAAAGTTCATGAACTTATCAGCTGATTTGGAAAATGTTATGTAAACACGAAATATCACGTCAATAAAAAAACTTCACAAGACGAATAATTACTGATAATGTCGCATTGGAGATGGCGTCGGTGGGCCGTCGAGCGCGAGCTCTTAATGCCCCCCCGGCGCCCCCCACACACGCCAGCGCACTGAAGATCTCCCCGACGCCAGCCTGTGCGGAAGGGCGCCGGGAACTTACCCCTGAGACCTAGGGGAAGCCCGGTCGACCGAGGACGCTGCTTTTAAAGCGTCCGCAGTCCACTCTCCGTGAGTCAGGATGGCTTTGCTTCCACTCCGGGGGGTAAGTGTTGCGTTACCACCCCCCACCGCCCAGGGAGTTTTTCGGTCGGGACGAGTAGTGGCGGGACGAAACGGTTGCCTAGGAGCGTCTTTCTCACGGCCGCGTAGCTAAAATCATCGGCATGGGTTTTGGCCGCCACCCAAGCCTCATATCCATTAAAAGCAACTAGTAATCATGTTAGTCGCTGCTCCCGTTGTGTTGGGAGTCATGCGTTTACCGGGGTTTTTTAGCTTCGGGTGAACGTGTCGCCCTACTAGTCTGCCACGCCACGAAGAGGCAAAACCCCATGTGGACGCCCCCAAGTTCCCTCGGGGACGCTGTCGTCAATTTGTGAATAATTACTAAAGTGTTGCATTTGATTGGTAGCATATGCCGAGGTGGCATTTGATGGATGGCAAAAACCGAGGTGGCATTTCATGGATGGGATATTCCAAGTGACATTTGATCCATGGCATATGCCAAGGTGGCACTTGATGGAAGGCTTATGCCGAGGCGACATCTGAGGGATGGCACTTTCCAAGGTGACTTTTGAGGGGTGCAAGGAAGGTTGATTATAAGAGCAGAATCCAGTGTAGTTTAATTTGTGATGTAATTGTGAATATTACACACATTCATAAAGTAATGAAAATCTTTATTTTATTACTTTATTTAATTATTATTTTATTATTTGTTATTTTATTTTTATAAAAAAACATATACTGTTATTTTTTCTAATGCCTTCATTTGTCTTTTTAATTCATTCATCAAGCTCAAGTCAATTTGTTACAATTTACACAGAAACAAACACAGATGCTTTATAAATGTTGTTGCGGTCAAACAAATAGCTGGTGTCTTGAGATTAGTAAAATAAATTCTTAAGGGGTTACACAGCATATGAGAGATTGGAATACAGCATTAAACTGTAACAACTTAAGTCTTTATGTTCAACGTCTATATGTTTGGGTAGAAAGGCGAATACATAGCGTGCGTAGAAATTATAAGCTATACATTCATGGTAGATTGTTTCCTATAAGCAATTGAACAAGGTACGGGGAATCAATTCACATTGATGTTATTAGATTGCTGACATGATGACGAAATACAGTGTCATGGTTGCATTTAAAATCAACTTTACTTTTCGTAAATAGGCATCTCTTAAACATTCTCCCCCACTGTCTCCTATGCTTGCATCTAAATAGGAGGTTTAGATTCGTAAATATATTTCTTTTGGTGTCCTGACAGGCTCTACCTACAACAACTTTCTGTAAGTTCTACCTACAACAACTTTCTGTAAGTTCTACCTACAACTACTTTCTGTAAGCTCTACCTACAACTACTTTCTGTAAGTTCTACCTACAACTACTTTCTGTAAGTTCTACCTACAACTACTTTCTGTAAGTTCTACCTACAACTACTTTATGTAAGTTCTACCTACAACTACTTTCTGTAAGCTCTACCTACAACTACTTCCTGTAAGTTCTACCTACAACAACTTTCTGTAAGTTCTACCTACAACTACTTTCTGTAAGTTCTACCTACAACTACTTTCTGTAAGCTCTACCTACAACTACTTTCTGTAAGTTCTACCTACAACTACTTTCTGTAAGCTCTACCTACAACTACTTTCTGTAAGTTCTACCTACAACTACTTTCTGTAAGTTCTACCTACAACTACTTTCTGTAAGTTCTACCTACAACTACTTTCTGTAAGCTCTACCTACAACTACTTTCTGTAAGTTCTACCTACAACTACTTTCTGTAAGCTCTACCTACAACTACTTCCTGTAAGTTCTACCTACAACTACTTTCTGTAAGTTCTACCTACAACTACTTTCTGTAAGCTCTACCTACAACTACTTTCTGTAAGCTCTACCTACAACTACTTCCTGTAAGTTCTACCTACAACAACTTTCTGTAAGTTCTACCTACAACTACTTTCTGTAAGCTCTACCTACAACTACTTTCTGTAAGTTCTACCTACAACTACTTTCTGTAAGTTCTACCTACAACTACTTTCTGTAAGCTCTACCTACAACTACTTTCTGTAAGCTCTACCTACAACTACTTTCTGTAAGTTCTACCTACAACTACTTTCTGTAAGTTCTACCTACAACTACTTTCTGTAAGTTCTACCTACAACTACTTTCTGTAAGCTCTACCTACAACAACTTTCCGATCCCAAACTTTTGCATTAGATACATAGGGACAAAACGTCGATATGACACCTAGCGACGTACGTACAATGCACCCAAGTTACTTTCTGTATCATCTTGCAAGACGACGAAGGTGCCTTTTGGGTTTTACTTACAAAGTCGGCTATGTTAACTCTATGAACTACTTAGAAGACAACCATGTTAACATCCATGTTAACAGATAGAACATAATGTGACCTACTTACAAGACACCAACGTGAGCTCCATGTTAACCGATGTGACCTACTTAGAAGACATCTATGTTAACTCCATGTCAACCGACATAACATAATGTGACCTACTTACAAGACACCAATTTTAACTTCATGTTAACCGACTGAACATATTGTGATCTATTTACAAAACACCTTTGTAAACTCAATGTTAATCGAATTGACCTACTTACAATACAACTAGGTTAACTCCATGTCAATCGACAGAACAGAATGTGACCTACTACAAGACCCTTATGTTAGCTCCATATTGACAGAACATAACGTGACCTACTTACACGAGCCCAAAGTGACACTTGGTGACATTGTGACGAGTCACCGCCACTTTGAGGACGGTGCTCATAATAGTGACGGTGACGGAGACGGGCGCCTTGGACAGCGTCATTAAGTAGCCGTCTGATGTGCCGTTGTTCATGAACGGGAATTGCAGGAGGAAAAATTTACCGAATTGATTACGTAAACCTATGGAATGTATGGATAATAAATATTAAAAAAATTAAACACACGGATGTTGTGGATATTAAATTAAATCACACTAGATATAGCCCGCCAAACATTGGCGGCAGCAATGCCTGAACTTCCCATCTACTAAAGTTACTTGACAAAACATGAACTCAAATGAACTCAAGTAACGCACATTTAAGAATCCCAATGTTTGCTACACCCCTTCCCCCCATGATACGTCACTGCACACTCTTTATTTCCCGCCCATGAGTTATATAAATATGGTGATGTACCAACCACTTTTAAACCATATTTAAATTAAGACGATTTCATTTTCCGAGATAAAAAAAAAATTACGCGCCAAACGTACTTGAGTTAAAAAAAGTATATTAATTTGCGTAGTTATCGGGAATTATATTTTACGCGCTATTGAACTTATTATTGAACCATACTTTCTTTAAAACATGTAGAATTATTTGTAATATACTCTCAATACCAAAATCGGTTATTAGGAGAAGCCACGATTTTTAGGAAGCAGCCGCCGGAAATGTATGGTTATTGTGGATACAAAATCTTAGTGAATTAAACTCATTGATATATTGTGGATAGTACATCTTTTTTGAATAAGAAAATGGCTATTGTGGAAATTAAATTTCCCTGAATAAAACTAAGGACTTTGTGAATGTGCATACAAATAAATTAAACGTGTATTTGAAAATTTAGCAACTACTGTGTGATTAATTTAACCTGCACCTTTTGTGAAATCTTACATGTTGAGAGATTTGCAATAGAACGTGTAAATTATAGAGTGGGCGCCTGGGGTGTAATTTGTAGAAGCAAAGAGGGCGTCCAGAGTTGTGAATGCTACAGACAGAGAGGGCTTCCAGAGATGTAAATGTTAAAAGAAGAGTAGGCGTTTGGGGTGTCAATTTTAAGGGGCGTCCATAGGTGTAAAGCTTTGATATCTTTCTTTCTGTTGGTGTTGTCAAAGGAATATGTAAAGAAAAAGTGGTATAAGTTAGTTTTTAGGTAATTTATGGGATAATATATATATATATATGTTACGGCCAAATCGAGTAGTGGCCAATATCGCATCACATTGACCTGCGAATGTCCGATCTTTCCTAGGTTTCGGCATTTGGCCAGCCAGTTTGCGAAATGGCATGGGGCGATCGGCCAAAGTCGGAAGAAAAAGGTCATGAAAGTTTTTGTATTTTTGTATACTATAATGATAATCACTTTACAATGATGTTTAATTATACTAATTTACCAAATCAGTCAAATTAGTTTATTATAATAAATTATCAATCTCTATCATCACTTGTTACAACAAGATGAACTTTTATGATATATCGAATAACACAGTAGTTTGTTATTTTTACATCTCCTGCGATTTGTTTAGACATTGCATCGAGCCAAGACCGCCGGTCAGTGCACTGCGAAGACTCCACGGTTCGCAGTGTTTTTTTTTCTGTGCCCACTGTGAGCAGTTTCTCGAGAAGAATGGAAAACTCACTTCTGTAATACAGTTGTTTGAGAACGCCGTGGTCTGTTCCTAGCTTGTAGAAAGCGCCATCGACGTTCATGACAACCGCAAGGACGCTACGTGGATCACCGCGACCTCTGTGAACATCTGGACGCTACGTGGATCACCGCGACCTCTGTCAACATCTGGTATACGGATGCGTACATTATCTCCAACTTTCGCTGATGGGAATTTTGTACCTGCATTTTTTTTAGAATCTTGGTACCTTAAACTCGCAAACTAGCATGAGCTGCTGACCTCTTGTTCCTGATTTCTTTTTTATGACATAGTCTGCAAGTAATTTTCCATCCGCACCTTTTGTTTGCTTCATTACTTTTTCAAAAAATTGCGTGGACATCATTGTCGCAGGACTGACAAGAATGGGCTGAATGACACTCTTTTTAACACAGTACACAGAATCTGTTCGCATTGTCATTAGTCTTGCAACAGCACATCTAATATTGGCCAGGGATTTTCCGGGACTTCGCGAACTGGCCGGCCAAAGCAGTATATACACCGGCCATTTCCAGTACATCGGACATTGGCCACACGCCTCGGCCAAAGCGCGAAATGGCCGGCCAATTCTGGAACTGGCCGAACTTCGGGCTTTGGCCGTAACATATAGTATATCATCCTTCAGTCTTGCAAGACGATGGAATAGCTATGGATACTCTATCAAATAGATTACGAGGCCGATGCGGAGTGGCTGCACGTCTCGCAATTAAACTTTGGCTCTTATTTAAATTTTGCCACACTTAATTCCCTTTTTTTGTAAGGGATTCGTTTTGCGCATCTTCTGTCTGTTTGACTCCTTTATACACTGCTGTTCGCCAGCTGGAATGTTGCTCAGCTATTATCTCCCATTCATTAATTTCTAAGTTGGCTTCACATATTGCAAACGTTCTTAAATCTCCGCCATGGCCGTCCATTAAGTCTAGCCCCTTCTGCTATCTTTCCATACATATATATATATATGTATTATATATAATCTTTGAGTCTTGTTATATTATTCCTGTCCCTGGCAAATCAAAGCTATCATTTCTTTTTCACCGAATCTTCGTTTCTAGTTGTTTCGTCTGCTGATGCAGGCCTACATTTCGTCTGCTGATGCAGGCCTACATTTCGTCTGCTGATGCAGGCCTACAAAAGACACGTTCCTTTGATCGTTCCGTTTTATTCTTCCACAATATTATGATTGATTATTTACTAGTCATTTACAGAATATTTTTGTGTTATTTAATACAAAAATTTAAAAAAAAGGAAAAATATGATTTTTTTATTTTAAAATATCTATCAATATTTTACCTAGTACTTGTGTTGCTGGCAAAACAATCCAACAACAGAACAATACTCTGGTCCTCATAGTCAACGCGTTGTTTCCTGGTAGAAAATTATACTTTTTCATATCCAATTTAGTAATTTATTTAACCTATAATTCTTGCACTGACAACTCTATCACTCAAGTTCTTCCCCCTTTATTTATTGTTCTATCTCTCACACATTCTCTTCTATCTATCGGCATACTTCACTGGTTTCTCTGTTCAATAGTCTCTATGAATCTCATAATATCTCTGACCTTCCGTGTATATATGTGTGTATCTCCATATGTATTTACTACTCAGCAGCACAGCGAATGGGGGAGGGAGGTTAGGAGGGCAGCGGGCTGATTAGCATTAATCATAATAATTATAAAAGATTAAATCTAAACTTAACGTACATAATCATGAGTTTCTAAAACATACAAAATTTGACTTGTGTCTCTAAAACCTCAATAAAAAAGTAAGTTTACGTTTGTACAGTACATCGCTTGTAAATGGAATGATTTCCTTGATCTCATTATCATATTCAAAGACATACTCATATTCATCGCTTTTACTTAGTATATTTTCAGTATAGTATTTATATCTATGTAGTGATACTTATACATATGTATCGCCATACTATATATATATATTCCCATCAATCACCTGCACTTACTGCACAAGAATTGATATTTTCTTGCCAGAATCGGCTTCATCGGCCTTCTGAGCACCCACCTCAATTGTCTTTTTAGCATACATAATGATTTAGGTGGTCTGTGTAGATTTCGAATGATAAACTGATGACTATATTGTTGTTGTAAACAAATGAAACATTCCCCACGGTGAACTTGCCCTAGGGTAACACTTGAGACATTGTAACAAGATGGGGGGGAGATCCTTACCCGAATGTCGATGTTCAAAATAGAACATGTATGTAAGTACAGCGCGGTCACCCATGAGCCCTACTACGCTATACAAAACTTTCCAAAACTTTCTTTAATAATAATAATAATAATATGGCCTGTAGCTATAACTGTGTGGTCTCCATGCTATTATATATATTTTAAACATAAAACTAAGACCGCAAATGTAGAATTCTCCATTTTAACTTAATGTGCACCGTGCAACCAGTTCATGAACAGGATGTCTTGGTTTTTCCCGCAGCGATGTGTAGCTTTCAGTTTGTATGACAGACATAAAAAAAAATATTCATTTATTGCCGCATGCTGGACTCTACATACAACATATTTTGAATCCATATTATAAATATGTCATGCCTGTATTTCTGGCATTATGAGTATATGTGTCTTCTTTCAATTTTAAAATTACATTAGATATCTCAAAAATCGAAATTTGAATTTATTGGAATGGAGTTCAGAAATTTTGTGGACTTTAAAAAAAAAATGTATTTAGGATAATGAATTCAACGGCTTACTTCAGCACCGTTACGTCACTACTTATTTCGGGAACTTAACAGTAGACCGTTTAGAGCGATTGTTTTTTTTTTTTGTTGTTTTTTTTTAAAACAGAGATGGCGGATTAATTTATCATGACGAAAACGTGGAGTTTTCCCGTATAGACTAAACTGAAACATCAGATTGACATAATCCCAAATAAATGAAAGCATATCGCCTTTTAGATTTAACTGTATACATTTGTCTAACCTTAAGACTAGCGTAATCTACTGAATATCCTTACTATCACGCCCCTGTTAAAAATACTTCAGTTCAATAATTAAGAACTCGACTATTTCAGTCTATTGAGATCTTGCAGGGCACTACTACAGGAGGGAGAAGAAGAGGAAGACAGAAAAAAAGATGGGAAGATAATATCAAAGAATGGACGGGATTAAAACTAGGCGATGCTATGCGTAGGGCAGAAGACCGAGAGGAATGGAGAAGAATAGTGGACATGTCATCTGTGGCGCCCCAACGGTCGAAGGACTACGGGACCTGATGATGATGGTGACGATGTTAGTATTATAATTCATTCAAACTTTGAAGGGCAATATTTATAGAGACAGGTATAGACGACTTTATAAAGGGCTTGTGGTTCGTATATCAAGAGGTTAAACCAAAATTTCTGATACTTCATTTTAACTAAATTACCATAAACATTCCTTTTAAAAAAGCATCTTTTTCTGCTTGCTATAATCCGGTGAGAATTATTTGATAATTCCTGACTATGGCATGTAAACAAAGTTATGATAATGTTATTACATTCAAACTTTTTCGATTTTTTCATAATGAATCAAATTAATTGTAGTTTATTTTTAAAAAAATAATTATAGATCGTTTTGTAGCATCAGTGACGATAGGCGTAAATTTATAACGTCCGCTAAGCCTGCGTGGAGAAACACAAGTGTACAATGTATAATCAATGTAAGGGAACCCAACATACAGATAATGAGGAGTCACTCATATAAAACTTGCGAAGCCAAAGTGTATCCTTTTAGCCTTATTTAATTTATTGACAACTATGTTGTCATCAATCACAATGAAATGCTATCGAGGTAGTCAGCTAAAACTAAATATATACACGTAGCCAGCAAGTGCAAGGAAATGGCATATATAACGTAATTAAGTATTTGCTAATTGAAACTACGTAGTCATCTCCAGCTAGGCGAGGATATCCACATAAGGGGAAAGTACAGAGCAAATATCATTTGTTTTCTCAATAGACATTCCTTGTAAAGATTCCCACCAATGCAATAAATATATATAGCTTGTTGAGTTTTAGAGCTCAACAATATTACCCGTTCATCATCGTCATCATGTCCCTTTTCACTAAAACTCAAACACACACGTGTGTGCTACATGAGAGAAATCTGTCCAAGTACAAATAAGACTCACAAGACCTCTGCATAAAAAAAATGTTGCCTTATTCATCTTCGTATTCTATGAAATGATCTTAATTTTAGGTTAAATCATCTGACTGTATGAGTTAAATGATCCGTCTGCATGGGTTACATGATCTTAATGTAAGGTTAAATAATCTTACTGTACGGTTTAAAGAAAAAATGAGTTTGATTTATTACAAGTTATCACAACATACTATTTTCACTTGCTTATGATCAGAATGTCATACATATCTCCTTCTTCTTCTTATGCCTTTTTACCCCGTCTGGAGCATATGCCGTCCACAAGAATTTTCCACTCATACCGGTCCTGTGCTTTCCATTCTTCTTCTTCTTCTATATATTAAGGGCCCACGATCAATTTATTGATCATTATGGCTCCTATGCTTCAAATTGCTTCCAGGTGTATCCCATATTTTACGTTTCTGCCTCTAGCTCACGTCGCCATGTATTCTTAGGTCTTCCTCTCTTTCTTTTTCCTTGTGGATTCCATGTTAGGCATTGTCTGGTGGTGCCAGAAAAATACTAATTCAAAATAAGTAGATTCTAGGAACACAGTATATTTTCGCATTTCGTTTTAGTTTTTTGACGGTCAAAACATTAGTCACTCCAAATTAATTCAAGAGAACATATGAGAAGCCTTTAATCATGCATTTTGCACTTGTGATACGTAATAAAATATCATTTTTTTTCTCGCAGAATTAGCCCTAAAGGTATGTAAAAGGAGACCATTTGGAAAAGTACCTGACTATACAGGCTGCAGAAAAGTTCTACACGTGCACATCGCGTTCAGCTTGGTACCAAGAATGTCCATACGGCGAATCGTATACTGAGGATGTAAACCTTAAATGTTTGTTAACGACTTGAAGAAGCAATTCGAATATTAGTACAATCAAAACTATACAAAACTATAGTTGTTTTTTTTAAATATCTTGAGCTTCCCTCTTACAACTCTGAAATATTACTGGAATAGTCATTTTTTATAATTTGGTTTAAAAATTAAAACAATTGATTGTATGCAAACATTAAAATAGTTCAAAAGGATTCTAAAGTTTAAAGAATTTTTATTTTATTTTTCAACACCAACGTATAGAACAAATTTTAAATCCTTAACATAAATGTGCTTTGATATAATGATATTAAAATCTACCACAGTTTTCTGGTGCTCATGGCTGTGCATGCCCTGAACTATATTAATACCATAATGCCCCACTGCCTCCCTCGACACATAGTGCACTGGATTTTCTAAAGAAAAAAAATTCGACGCAGACAATTCATATCATACATTTTTGGTAAACATATTTTTATAAAGCTGTTATTTATTTCTGCACAAAGCAGAACTGTACAACAAAAAATTAAAGCTATGTTTAATGTGAGCTTTAAAAAAGATTTTTAAAGATTAAATTTAATTTTAAGATGGCGCCATATTCTTTAAACATGGAGTACGGGTTAAGCTGTTTTTTTTGTGTGTATATTTTTGGTGGTTGGGGGGGTGGGGGGTTCAAATTCAATCAGTTGTATTGGGAGTCGGCACATCAACTGAAGAATTTAAATTAATTAGAGTTTAAAGATAAAAGGAAAAAATGCAACTGTTTTGAAACACTGTTTATGTCGTGTGCAAATGATGGTTTCTTTTTATTAAAAGATAGGAATAACTCAAACATTATGAATTGAACTCCTATTTCTAAAAACTCAAATAATGTTAAAAACGTTAACATTTGTATAAAGACATTTACAAAAAATAAAATTAGGAAACAACTGTTTGTTTTCTACTAAAAGTACATTGATAAATGGTATGAACTTGTTTTCCCATACTGCAGCACTAAACCTGGGTTGGGTTACAGGCGAAAGAAAGTTGGGTTTGAGATTTTAAATTTGTGAATACAAAAAAAAAAAAGAAAAATCTTAGCATTACTAAATTACTGGAAGTAACACAAATGAGGCAATCTAATCGATAGAGATTAGCGCTAAATGAATTCAAAAGAAATCGGTCTTTTAAACATATCAATGTACTTAAATTTCTTTGCAGATGTCAGAGTTAGTCAAGATGTTCGTAAAACAAGGCATGTTATGGTGAGTATATCTAATTCTAAAGTCCATTTGGATCCCACATTTCTGATGCGGTAAAAATAAAACAACGTTAAAAGCAATTTCTCCAAAGTAAAAAAAAAGTCCAGATCCCAGCGATGCCCCTACGCCCATATTGGAAGTCAAGCCCCCACCGTAAACACTTTAATACCCTGGCTACAACCCCTACCACTACATATCAGAGGTCATGGTTTAAGTCATGGTTTGAGTCATGTTTTAAGTCAGGGCTTAAGTCATGGTTTATTTGGGAAAAACAATACAAGAATTATACCCCCATACCACATCAATGTTATGATTCAAGACGACTATGTAAATAATGCTACACACTGGTCACGCCACTGCACTAATGGTGCTGCCCTGCGCTATTGTAATTGGTCGTCTATTCGTCTTATTGTTCCCCATCTTCATGACAAAAGGACTGCCTTTAGTACCTATTCTTATCAACAGATTATATGTTCATTGTAAAATACTATCCTTAAAATACATTGACTAAACATAAATCCAATTATCTTACTTGTCCAAACCTGCAACAGGTGTAAGACAGAGTTTTGAACATTTCCAGTTGAACATTTTACCATGGTGGCCTGGGTATGTTGAAAACGGTATCGTCCATATGTTTGATTAGAATTGTCTAAAAGAGGAATACAATATGTTGGTACGGCTGTGTATAAAATAGTATTGTCAATTTATTATACTGGCTGAGTATAAAACATTATTGTCCATTTTCTTTGCTCTTTAAACATAAAAATATCAAATCATTTATTTTTATTTATAATCCATACAAAAGTTTAATCCATCTTCTATATTTTGAGGACCCACGATCATTGAATATGATCATTCTGGCTCCTATGTTTCAAAGGAGTAAAGGACTGTTGGTGAGGAGTAGGTAAAAGAGTGTTTCCCTTCGTGTGTGTTTTTGTAACCAGCGTTTCCAGACCATGCATTTTAATCATGTCCATGAAGTCAGAGTGTAGGCCCGGGTATGGGGAATTGGCCTTTAGGGTAGGAATTTGTCGAGTTCCAACCAGGAAAGTTGAAATCCCCCTACCTATAAGGAGTAAAGCGTTCTTTGACTTTGTTGCTTCCTGAAGTGACACCTCATGCCTCCTCAGACTTAGTTCATCTGCTGTTTTGGGCCTAAAGTAGGCATGAACGTTAAGTGTGCGTCTACCCTTCAGCTTCACTTTCACCTACAGAAGCTCACCGTCTTCAACATCTAGTTCTGGTACAGCAGGAAAGTCCAGGTTTTCGTGTACAAAAACATGTACTCCTCCTCCCCTGTCTCTTCTGTCTTGCCGAAAAAAAAATTGTACTTAACCGATACAACCTCTGCGTTTGCTATGGATAGAATCAACCATGTTTAAATGCCCAAGTTGAGTTCAGGTGGTTCCGTTTGGCTATCTCTACTTTTTCCGCTTGCAGACTGAAAGTTCACATTCAAAATTCGCAATGATCTGTGTTTCCATTTGCCTTGCTGACTACAGCACATAGGGGTAGAGCAATGTGGTGGCTGAAAATTTTGAAGTTCCGTTGGTGTGGAGCATGAGGGATTTAGGGAGAAATCTGGTATAGTAGATTATGTCCTTGCACTATGGATGTCAAACAAAGTCTGGCTATTATTGATTCCGCAGACAGTTACCATACTGGATGTAATAGACTGTGTCGTTGCTTTAGTATTGAACATGGAACCGTCGCCCTCATTGTTCACATGCAACGCGTGTAATAATAGCAAAAGTTATACTTAAAAGCTTAATTTTCAATGTGAGCATGTAACGGACATTTCTGCATCTATTCCAAAGTTGGTAACATTCTTCTCATAATTCCTTAAGAAATGTCGGTAAATTTAAAACTAATAATATCTTTTTCTTGTCACTTTATTTTTAATTAAACGCTATATCTTAAGAGTTTATATAAACAACTTTTATTGGGAAAACTTTTAAGATGGAGTCAGTTCAACATCAAACATAAAATGCTCACTGCTCTAAACTTTTAGAGAATAAATCATTTTGGCGCCGTTATCCAAAATTTAAAAAAAAAAAAAAAAATATAACATGTTTGATAATTCCTCACGATTAATAAAGGTATACATTTTAAAAGTTAACTTGAACGTATTTAGCCATTCGATTTTTATAGTGCTCTATCGTAAGGAAAACTAGACTGACTACTTTCTGTAGTGGTTTCGTACCAGGGTTCCTATTTCATTTAACTTGATTAGCGCAAGAGTCTCTGCATTGATAAATACCTTATTTAATAAGACATGGTAAGGGAATTGCGTGTCAATTGTTTGTTATTTAAATTTTAAGTAAAGTGATGGTTGGTTCTAAAATCATTTATAAATTTTTTTTGTTGTTTTTCAGATTGTATTTCCACTGCTCTTCTTGTTCTGCGCAAAGGAAGTTACAGCACAGGAAGGTAGGACATGTTAAAACAGACGGTAGAAAGACGTGTGAGAAAAAATAGAAATGTTAAATATAACTGGACTAAATTATTTGAAATCAATTAATGACAGTGTCTGCAAGTGCTAGTAAAGGATAGTTACGCAGTCAGCCTGTACGAGATGAGGACGTTAGAGCACAAAACAAGATCTAGTTGTAAAAATATTTGTAGACAACTAGAACCAGATACGTCAATTTATGTCACCAGCTAGAATAGGTTGCTTAAATGTACGTAGCCAACTTGAGCTATTGAATGAAATCTACATAGTTAACAGGAGCTAGTTTAGGACATGTAAGAAATAAACTAAGGATAAATATGAAAGTCTACGTACTCAACTTGGGATAATTATGGAATTCTAAATTGTCAACACAAGATAGCTTTTGGAAATCTACACAGTCAACTAGAGCATGATAACACTATCAGACTACAAAGGCAAATAGGGCTAGATAATAGCGTCTACATAGACAACTAAAGCTAGATAGCAACATCTACTTTAACAAATAACTTGATATGAAAATGAC
Source organism: Omphiscola glabra (assembly GCA_964017045.1). Lineage (NCBI taxonomy): Eukaryota > Metazoa > Mollusca > Gastropoda > Lymnaeidae > Omphiscola > Omphiscola glabra. The sequence goes on along the minus strand of OZ024811.1, from coordinate 9,799,267 downwards.
ATATACAATATCGCTCAAAGGTGAGAACATCTCATAGTAAAGGATTATTTAATAGTTGCATGCCAAGTTTTACGCTAATCATAAAAAAATATTCAATGTGTGCCCCCCCCCCCCCCCCCGTCCTCCCGCCCTTGCATCTCAACGACATTTTGTAAGCGCTAGCGCTACTCTTTCAGCTTTCTGTCAATGAAGCTATTTTTTCCTTTGTTTAGGCCACCTTGTATGTACTAAACAAGACAAAGGTAAGTTCTTCTACTAGCTATCAAGTACAGGGACACGGCATCTACTTAGCTAGAACTATGAAAGGACATCTACTTATTTACATAGAACTGTGTGATAACTTCTACTTAGTTCGCTAGAAATTTGTAAGGGCATGTACTTAGTTAGATAGAACTATGTAAGGACATCTACTAAGATAGTTAGAACGATATAAGGACATCTACTAAGCTTGAACTTTGTAAGTACATTTACTTAGCTTAAACTGTGTAATGACATCAACTTAGCTAGTTATAACTATTTTAGTAACATGTACTTAGTTAGTTAGAACTAGCTGAGGACATGCAGACAATGAACACATAATAGGTAATGGCATCTAAATGGTCAGAAATTTGTATGTAAGTACACCTGCGTTGAGAAATAGTAAGAAAATCTAGGCAGACAACAGAACGAGTTAACAGCACTTCCTTGAAAATGTCTTTTAAAAATATAGCAAATATAGATTGCTTCTGTTCTTAGTGTACAAGATATGTAATCGATACACTTTAAGTCTTCCATAAGTAGTAGCACAAATCAAATCTACATATCCTTATCTTCAAGTCGAATGAGGATAAGGAGGAAAACTTTAAAAAAATGTGATAGTCTTAATAATAATAATAAAGTTTATTTAAAAAATCACGCTTCATCCCCAACGGCTCGAAGAGCAGTACAAAGTCAAATCTAGGAGATAATAGCTAGCTGGAAAAGATGGTAGACAACATCACCCCAGCAGGTGTTTGCGAAATAGATGAGTTTTCAAATATGTTTTGAACGACTCCAGTGTCTGGCTGTTTCTGAGAGCGACAGGAAGCGTGTTCCAAATTGTTGGGCCTGCAAATGCGAAAGTGTTCCTTTCTGTAAGTTTCAAGGCGAACACGCGGTATCGAGAGATTGCCACTATCGGATGAGCGTTGTTGTCTAGGGGGTACATAAGGCATCATTAGCGCTTGGAGATAGGACGGCGCCAGGTCATGCAAGCAGCGCTAGCACAGAGTTGCAATTTGTTACTCTATGCGAGCGTGGACCGGCAGCCATTGCAGTTCTCTCAGAAGTGTTTTAGCATGGTCAAATTTGCGTTTACGAAGAACAATGGGAGCCGCATTATTCTGTGCTTTTTGAATTGTATCCAGAAGCGTAGCTGGGAGACCCACCATGAGAGCATTGAAGTAGTCCATGCGTGATAGCATGAATGCAGACATCAGCCTCTTAGATGATTTTACCGTTAAGAAAGGTCTGACATGACTAATTCTGGGCAGCTCTAGAAAAATCGCCTTGCAAATCATGTTAATGTGATTTTTCTATAGTTAGTGTTCTGTCTAAGTACACACCCAGGGTTCGCACTGTTTGAGAAAACTCAATCTGCACGCCTGAGAGAGTAAGGGACAATGTGTGATTAAAAGATTTTAGCTTTTGAGCGGTAGCCTTGAGGATCAGCTCAGTCTTTTCATCGTTCAATTGGAGATTAATTATTGTCATCCAGTGCTTAACAGACTTCACTGTCTTCTGTGTCATATTAAGAAGCTGAGGGAACTGAGAGGGGACTACGGATTTCTGAAATTGGGTATCATCCGCGAACATGTGATATACCATGTCAAACTGCCTGATCACTGCACCCAGGGGCGGAACTTACATAGTGATAAATACAGGGCCTAGGACTGAGCCCTGGCGTACTCCGAATTGAATTATGGATAGCGGTAACTGGTTAGACCCTATTTGTTAGAGATGCGCGGGACCATCTCAGGACGGTATCGGTAAAACCAAACGTTTTTTGCAGACGCTGGAGAAGTATACCCTGGTCAAGCGTATCGAGCGCTGCCGAAAGATCAAGTGACGACAAAAAGGATACCTGGCCCTCACCACAAGACGACAGAAGGTCATTTACGATGCGCAACAGGTCATTCTCAGTAGAGTGATGGTTCATGTATGCTGACTGAAATGGCTCAAACAATACACACTGAGTGAGGCTATGCAGGAGCTGGTGGAAAACTACTTTCTCTAAACTGTTTGATAAAAATGGTAGATTAGGGACGGGGCGATAATTTTCCAACAAATTAAGGTCTATATTTGCTTTCTTATCAGTGGAGATACAACCGCCTCTTTAAAATAGGATGGAACAAGACCAGTTTTCAAAGACTGATTTATGATACTAGTGATGATTGGGACATCTTCATCCAAACATTCGTACAACAGCCCTGCCGGAAGATGGTCGAGCAAACATGACTTCCTTGGGAAGGCAACCAGGATTTTCTTCACATACGTTTCAGTGACCTCCAAAAATTTGCTCATAGGAGTGCTGTTAAACGGCAAGAATGCGGGAGCATCTGTGCAAATGTCAAGTCTCGCCCTGATCTTCTTAACTTTCGTAACAAAGAACTCATTTAGAGCGTCTTGCAGCTCGCATACAACAATGTTATTTGGCAAAGATGTGTCCTTCTGTTTAACGGTCACCCTACCCACAATACGAAATAAGTCCCTATTTGAGCTGCAGTCTACAATCTGGTGACTGACATATTCAGTCCTAGCTGCAAGGACAAACTTCTTAGTTCGTTCCTTGTTTTCAACAAAGATTTGTCGGTGCACGGTCAAGCCAGAGTTCCGCCATTTGCGTTCTGCACGTCGCTGCTTCTGCTTAGCGTCCTTTATTTCGGATGTGAGCCATGGGGCGGAAGGGTGGTCCGTAACGTGCCGTGTGGACAGAGGTGAATGTTTGTCGAAGATGACTCTGAGGCCACTGTTGTAGTCTGTTGCAGGGTCTTCTTCACTGCACCTGAGGGCGGCGACGTCACAACACAAAATATCCAAAGCATTTGTTGGTTTGAGGCAAAAAAGGGTTACACCTCAATAAACTTATACACTTATGAAATGAATTCACTTTGTGATTTTAAAATACATTTTTTAAAATTTAAAATGAGATTTAAATGTTCTTGTACATATTTTAAAAAAATCTTAACATTTTTACATTTCCGTTTTGTTCAGAACAGCCGTCAGTAACTGAAGGCATTTTACAACCAACTACACAAGATGTCACATTTTTGACAAGTAAGAGATTATAGTAGCAAAATAACTTTGTGATTTTAAAAGACATTTTTTTTTTCATTTAAAAGGACATATAAATGTTCTTGTAAATATTTTTTAAAATCTTAAATTTTTACATGTTCTTTTTGTTCAGCACAGCCAGCAGTAACTGAAGGCATTTTACAACCAACTACACAAGATGACACATTTGTGAGAAGTAAGAGATTACAGTATCAAATGTTTTCATCAGTTCATTGTCTTTCTTTCTATCATTTATTTTATCAAGGAAGAGTTATTTCGTGACACACACCTCATTTAGTCTTCACTTTTATCAAACTATTCATTGTTTAATGGCTCTTAATGCATTGGGGTTTACAACTTTTGGCTGCATTGGCCCGAACGATCTCTTTTCCTTGTTGAAATAAATCGCATTATACAGATCAAAACAATATGCTATTTGATTATATCAAGAAATCACAATTACTATTTGTCATTTGTGCCATGCACATAATGTAAATATCATTACCTTGATAATATGCAAGCATCATTGCCATTATAAAAATGCAAGTATCATTGCCATAATCATAATGCAAGTATCATTTCATAAAAAAATGAAAGTATAATGACCATGATCAGAATGCCTGTATCATTGACATGATTAGAATGTAAGAATTACTTGATAATTGATTAATTGAATGCTTATATAGCGCTTGTATCCATGCTTTATTAAACATGCTCACGGCGCTCAGATGTTATTTAATCTATTTAAAGGAAACAGTCTTTATATATTTCTTAAATAATTTTTTTATCATTTCCGATTTGCCTCAAAGATTGGGGCAAACTGTTTTTTTGTGTGCTGTCATTTCAAAAGAGCGCAATTCTTAGGACTTCTTTCTGTGCCCATTCACGCTGAGAACTCTTAGTAAGGAATGTGTTGAAGATCGCACTTTCTTTAAGGATACGTGCTTAGAAATCAGTTCTTTAAGATTTTCCGCTGAAGAGCCTTCTATACAGTGGTACACCAGGGCAGTGTTTCTTTCAGAAATTTTCCCCCGAGGGGGCACTTTTGACGTTCGGGGGGGGAGGGGCAGTACCAGTTTTTCAGTGGCCAGAGGTGTAGCTAAGGGGTGGCAGATGGGACATATGTCCCCGGGCGCCAGACTAGCGGGGGCATCTAATGGGCTATAGTCTTAATGGATGAAAATAATAGGTTTCAGAGTTTAGCCGGGGGGGGGGTGTAAAAATGAATCTTGTCCCCTGACATCAAAGACTCACGACGTAGAAGTGGGGGGGGGGGGGGACGAACATTTGGTCTTCCCAGTTGTCATTTTTTCTTTAGATAGAGCGGCGGGATTTTCGGACATCTGCAGAGTTTCTATCGAGAAAGGTAGCGTGGCAAAAAAGTTAACCCACCTAGGGTGGCGCTAACACTAGGCACGCCGCTGGGCAGTGTATATATCAGCACCAAATTTGGCTGTCATGGCAAGTAATTTTTATCGGGAAGTAGGGCAGCAGAAAATGTGTGATTGTTTAACAATCAAGAGATGCATTTTGGAGTATACATGATTCGAATGTTTTGATAAGACTTTCATTTGATCGGGGGAAATAATTTTTCAAGCGTCGGGGGAGGCATTATGGCGACCAGTGCCAGACACAAACTAAATTCATTCTGGTTGTGGTGTGCCGAAGAAAATCATTTGACACAAGATTAGATTCAACCCGTTAGTCACATTGATCGGCATCAAGGAAAAAGGGGGGGGGGAATTGAGGAATCCGAAGAGTTTGAGCAGAAGTGAGTGCAGGGGTCACCTTAATTTAAAAACAATAAATTCAAAATGCAGTGATGCATTGTAGTGCAAATGTTTTTTCTTCTTTTTCTGTCTATTAAGGGCCCACGATCAATTTATTGATCATTATGGCTCCTTTGAATGTAGATGGGATTTGCAATGTCTCTGTGCCTGGTGTTGATGCGGATATTTCACTGGTAACAAGAGTTACCTAGTGAGGGTATCATGCACTGTATTCAATGTATCTTTAAGACAATGTGTGAAGGGACATTTCAAACGTTCATATATTTACTGTTAGATGTCTCGTAGAAAAATGGCTAAGAATACAACAACATACACCAACTATATGTGGACTACAAATTAGCTTATAATAGCATAGACAGGAAATACATGAACGATGCTGTGCTGGAACTTGGAGTCCTTAACAAACGTACCCGACTCATACATATAACGATGGATAACTACAAAAGTAGAATCAAAGTACAGAGGGAGTACTTGAGGGAGTTCCCAATCAATCTGAGCCTCAGACAAGGAAATCCGTGTATCCTTGTCAACATCACTTTAGAAAAAGCATTAGAAACATACGTGTGAGCACCTGAGAGGTGGTACAGAACAACCATAAGGAACTTTATAAAGCCAGCCACTGCAATACCTGGCCTACACAGACGATATAGCGCTACTTGGTAGAAACAGCATTGATGATATAGTTAAAACTTTCAGGGAACTTGAAGATGTGACGGTCAAAGCTGGTCTTGGTGTAAATAAAGCGAAGGCAATATTTATGATAATGTCAGGAAATACGCACTGATGACTTTATCAATATGAACATCTACGCCTTTGAGAGGGTAACTACTTTCAAATATCTAGGGGTGACTATAAATAAGCAAGAGGAAATACAATCGGAGGTGCAAGAAAGAATAACAGCATGCAAAAGTTCTTATTTCAATTTACAAAAGCTACTTCAAAGCAAAAATCTCGCTAAGGGAACAAAGAAGGCAGTATACACCACTATCACAAGACCAGTAGTAACTTACGTAAGTGAGACTTGGTTCCTACGAGAAAAGCAGAGAACCTGCTAAATATATGACCCGATGATAGACAATTTTGTTTTGGGAATCCGTACAAACCAAGAGCTATATCAATTGTACAAATACCCATCCATAGTCACAACAATATAAAAAAAAGGCAGACTGCCCTAGGAAGGACACATTGAAAGGATGCCGGATTCTGGAGCAACAAAAACGATCTACAGGCAGAAACCTAGGGGCAGACGGCTTACAGGTCGACCAAGACTGAGATGGATTGACGATGTAGAGAAGGGCTTACAAAGGTTGGGGTTCGCACATGGAGGTGTAAAGCAATGGATCGATCCCAATGGAAGAATGTGGTGGAGCAGACCAGGGCCCTAAATGAGATGAAGCACCACTGATGTAAACATTTCAGACATTAGGGACGGGAAGCGCTAGAAATAACGATAATAACAGGACATCACTAACTCTTCCACCAGCACAATATTAAATAAATTCAGTCCATTTGGGAGCCCTTAGGGTATGTTTTTTATCGAGAGATACTCCTTAGCTTAGACTCGCCCCTTAAAATTCTATAGGCCCCAGACATTTTTTGATAAATTCAAAATGCAAGAATGCATTTTTTTTTTTACATACCGTAGTTAAATTTAGTTTCGCATCATTATACACTTAACTGTAGAGCAACGGGAGAGATGCTAGTTAAGATTTTATGTGTCATTTGACCTAAGAGCCATCGTGTGAGGTCTGCAACCCATATAGCTGCATGGGGCCTCGTATATTTTAGGGGCTTAAAGTTGGGCTGTAATTACATTAAATTATCAACTTTTACTGCTAGGTAGGGAAGGAAAAATCCGAAAAGTAGCACGGGTGCCATAAAAATTCAAGCGACGTCTCTGCTTGACTAAGTGTGGTATGCAAACATTTTTTTTTTAAATTGAAATGTAATGTATTTTTAAAGTTATTATTTTTAAATATTTTTGGGATCAACTACATAAAAATAATTAATTTACTACAAAATATTTTTAAAATTAAGAAAAAAGAATTCCGTCCAAAAAAGGTATTCATCCCAAAAAAGAAATGCTAAAATAGTTTTACATTTTGAACGAAAAAGAAAAACCAAAAACATACGTTTATTTCAAAATATTTCCAAGTTTCATGAAGTAAAAAAGTAAAAAAGCTTTTCTGTACAAAAGGCTAAAGACTATATCTTTAGTGGTTTTTAAAATTGGTATTTATTTATAAATAATATGTAACCGACATAATTGTTCAGAATTCAAGAACTGTTTACAAAAGACTCATATACGGTATTTGTTATTAATGTGTGATTTTTTTTCGTATAAATTATTAAAGTTTCAATTCTCAATATTCAGTTGATTTAAATGTTAATTAAGAAATTTAGACTACTATTATTTGCTTCAGATCATTACAACTTGCCTCTTCGATATTATACTTGAAAACAATTTCTTTACCAATTCCATATAATTTTTTTAACTACTACCAAAATTGGCATTTACAAGAAAATCGAAATACTCGATTTTTTTTATTCGTTGTTCAAATATATATTATATTCTTTCTACTGGATTATCATCTTAAAATATTTTTTTTTAAATAGTTCAAACAGCTGGGGAAGATTGTTTATTATTATTATATTAACAGAGAAAAGTCATTGGGGATATAACAAATAAAGATTTTTTTTTTTAATTCCTTTTACTCTGTTCCCGAAACTGTGTTAAAAAATTAGAAACACTCGATTTAATAATTATGATGAAATGTCCACTATTTGTATGTAACCGGTAAATTCCTAATTTTTTGTTTTAAAATTATGATTATTATTATTTTTTTAAAATTTTCCTTTTTATCTATGTCAGCATACGTCTATGGAATCTGCTACATTAAAATGTTTGCTAAAATGATTTTGTAAAGCATGATGCTATTATTAACTATTATACAATATAATTTGAAAACAGATTGCACATGTTTATTTCTTAGCAAGAACTATAATTAATTTACAGACATTTATATCGATGAAAAGGTAGTTTAATACAGGGTTATTAAAAAGTCTTTCAACTTTTGCAGCTGCAAAGTGTAATTAAATAAAAGATACCGATATCTGCGAATCAGAAAAGTAAGATTTTAGCTTATGATCAGGAGCGGCCAATTTTCAAAACAATACGATATTTATAATCGATTTCTGCGAGCCTGTAACAAGTTAAACCTGAACGCTATGGATCATCAATATATATCGAACAAAGCGATTTTTTATTTGTTCCAATAATGGTAATCGATTAAAGGCACACATTTCAATAACTTTTAAAAATTTTATAAAAATTAAATTTAGAATAGTTTTGTTTTTTTTTTCTTACACATTTTCCCCTCGGGGGCACTTGACTTGCTCGGGGGGGGGCAGTGCCCCCCCCCCCCGGAGGTATGCCTAAAAGAAACACTGCACCAGGGACAGAATTTTGTGGTCAATGCGCTCATTCACAGGAAGCCAGTGGAGCTCTTTAAGAACTGGGGTGATGTGGTTAGATTTCTGTATCCACGACACAATGCGTGCTGCAGTTCTTTGTACCTTCTGGAGTCTCTGAATGTTATTCTGAGGTAAACCCCACAAACAACGGTTAAAGTAATCTAATCTCGATTGGATTAGAGTGACTGCTACGGCATTGGCTGTTCTCTTATTAAGTTGAGGACGCAGCTGACCCAGGGCTCGCAGATGACGGAAACTACATTAACCCCAGTACTGATATGAGGGATCATTGTAAGGAATGCAAGTACCATTGCAATAATCAGAATGCAGGTGTCATTGTCATGATCAAAATGCAACTATTATTGTCATAATCAGAATGCTAGTATCATTACAATCATCAGAATGCAAGTGTCATGGCCATTATAAGAATGCAAGTATCACTGCCATCAGGGCCAGCCTTAGGCCATTGCAACCTATGCCGCCGCAATGGGCCCCGCACTTTCATAGGCCCCGCCCCGAATTTATTTTCTAATAAAAAATCTTAATTTTCAATTATTACCCTTATTCCTACCCAATCCGTTTCGCTTAGGGCCCCGAAATTGTTAGGGTCGGCCCTGACTGCCATGATTATAATGACGTATAATTGACATGATTAGAAACAAACAAAATAATGACTGGAATGTCATATAAGTCTTAGAAGAGGCATTCGTTTCGTTTCTGGATATTTTCTAAGTAATACATCTGTGTCTTGCAGAAGAAATCCTTGAAAGTTGCATTAGAAATGTATCGGAAAAAATTCCAGACCCAGAAGACTGCAGCAAGTTCTACGTCTGCACATCTATTTCAGCTGAGTCAAAGCAATGTCCCTGCGGCCAATTGTTTGATGTTTGTGTAAGTTTCTTAGGGTCGGTTCACACGATCAAATTTCGTGTCAAATTTGTTGTATGAACGCACTATTTTGTGCATGGTTTCTTTTTATGGGAATTCGATCAAATAGTAATTTGAAAGTTGTGACAAGGCTTCAAACACGAATTGCATCAAATGCTTAAAGGAAAATGTGATCGTGTGAACCGACTCTTAGTCTCTGTATAACAGGCTTGATAAAACAACCATAAGTATTACATATAATTGTCCATGTTGTTTGCTTCTTAACTATAACATGCCACACTCCCTGCGACTAGGATTGTTTTCTTTTCTTTTTATAATTTTGTTTCTCAAAATACAATTGAAATATAATATGTTGACAGTTTTAACAGTGCAACTTTAGGTTACAACATTAGACAATTATTTAATCTGAGCAACATTCGATTAGCTGATTAGATTATATAATATTATACAAGAAAATTTTGTGTTTACGATTTTGCTGAGATAATTAAGTTGTTAAAGGAATGATTTATATATATATATATATATATATATATATATATATATATATATATATATATATATATATATATATATATTACAGGCAAGTGTCGGCTTACAAAATTTGATTTTTTTTTTTTGCACATTTTTGGTAAACTTAAGGTACACAAAAGTTGGATTACTAATATTTAACAAGCAAGCAAAGTTTGCATATCACATGAGAAGCTACAAAATCAATCAAATTAAATAAAATAATTTTGATGCAAGCGGCTTCTAACGTCGATAGACTCAATAAATTGACTAGTGACGTAATTATGTTCGCATGTGAAATTTAAAAAAAAATCCATATTGCGTCTATCACTGAAGGGATCAATCATTTTATTTTTATAGAATAGTAAATACGTTAACTAAATAAATAACCTACACAATGCTACACAATGCTACACAATGCTACACAATGTTATACAATGCTACACAATGTTACACAATGCTTCACAATTTTACACAATGCTACAGAATGCTACACAATGCAACACAATGTTACACAATGCTACAGAATGTTACACAATGCTACACAATGCTCGCAAATTCGTTAAATTTTAAAGTTTGAGGTAATCCGTTTAGTAATTTTAAAAAAAAAATAAGTTTACTTGTACAATTGTAGCGAGGAATAGATTTATGCTTTGGTGGACACGAGTTCTTATCCACTACTACACAAACTAGGGTAAAGTTGAACTCATGTGATTAGATAAGAAAAATACGTTGTGACAATTGTCACAAGCGTTTGATATTTTATAATATATAATAAATTGGTTAGGGTTAAGGTTTACAATATTTTATATATTTTCCCGCTACTTTAATCAATGTAATGGTACAAAAAAATTAAATCATGTAAAGTTTTAAAATATTTTCTTAGAAGAAAAGGTTGAAAATAATGTTGATCAAATAGAAAATTATTCAGTCATAAATTATCAAAGATTTATATACACGTCTTCTAACTTTGATTTACTCAAGGGACGTATTGTGCAGTAGTTTGGTAACTGATGGATAAAATAATGTGTTACTTTTCATTGCTAATAAATAAAGGATGTCATCCAAGTTATGTGAAGAAAATAGAAGAACAAGGTGTGTGGAAGGTTGAAATGGAAAAACAGGACAATAAAAAATAAAAACTTTTTGGCTAAGAGCCTACGTCAGCAGACAGATCAAATGACAAAATAACTAGAAGAAGAAAGTAGTTTCAAAAAATTAACTGGTCACCATTGTTTTTGCCGGAAGTAAAATAACAATTTTACTAATTTCTGGGATAATTGAGAAAGATATTTTTTGGTTAATCAATTTATTATGTACAACGCAGAAAAATTTCTTTTTGTTTTTATCATTATAAAGCCTGACTATGCTGTTTTTTTTTCCTTCTAATTTTAAAGCAATTGCAGTGTGTCTCTTCTAAGTCTGTTGATTGTAAAGAAAGGACATTAGTGCCCGAAACAAGGCCTGCACCTACAACAACTTTTAAGACAAAAACCACTAGCAAGTCTACGACAACTACGACGACAACTACTACGACAACTACTACGGCTTCTCCAGGTAATAAAACAAACGGCCACATTATAAAATAGTTCAGACATAATATTATATGGTGTTAACACAAAATACTAAAACACACATACATATTACACCACTCATTATGTTTAAGTCACAAGCGTATAATTACCAATCACGTTTTTAGTCTGAATAAAAAAAGAATTATATTTTAGAATAAAGAAAAAATATATATAACTAAATGCAAGGAATATCTTTCTAAAGTATAATCATTGGCATGTTGATTGTTGACCAACATAACACATATAGGAATTATTTGAGAGAAATATTAATACATTTTAAGAACGGACATGTATTGTAGCAGCAAATCGCGAATCATCATAATAATCATCATCATCCCCATCATTATCATAATTATCATCATCATCATCATGTCTCTCAGTCCTTGGACTGCTGGAGCGCAACGGATGACATTCCTCTCTGTTTTCTGCACTACGCACAGCATCGCCTAATTTTAGTCACATTATCTTCACATCTTTTTCGCTGTCTTCCTTTTCTCCTCCTCTCGTTGTGCCCTGCATTATTTCTTTGGCGAGCCCGTGTTTTCTTGTCACGTGGGCAACCCATTCCAGTTTGGGCTTTATACAGTCATCAGGAGGTCATCGTGCTGCCAAATGTCATTCCATATATTCCTTAAGCCTGTTTAGTGCTGTTGTGGTCTGGGCAACCCTGGACATCAATTTGGGCTTGGAGCCTTCTTCCGAGACTGTTGCTCCTAGGTATTTGAAGCTGCCTATTGTCTCTAATCTTTCCTCCCTGACCTTAATTTCAGTGGTGATGACGCTGGTGTTATTCGACATCAATTTTGTCTTTTCTGCACTGATTTGCAGGCAAAGGACGGTGAAGTCTTGTCGAGAATCTTTACTAGGTTGGATAGCTCTTCTTCGCTTCCAGCCAGTTCATCTATGTCAAAAGGTAGGCTGGTGATTGTTCTGCCACCAATGTTGACTATCCCTACATGCGCTTCCAGTGCATCTGACATAATTCTCTCTAAGAAGATGTTGAACAGGGTGGGGGAGAGCAAGCAGCCTTGTCGTACTCCAACCGAAGTCTTGAACCATTCTCCGATGTTATTGTTGAAGAAGACTGCATTGGTGGTCTAATCATAGAGGCTGCTTATCCTTATGGTTAGGTTTGTGTTAATGTAGTGCCTCATGGTGGCCAAACCCTGTCGAATGCCTTCTTGAAATCCACAAAGACGTTGTATAGGTTTTGTTGGCGTTGAGCATATTTCTCACACAGTATCCGGAGGTTTAGGATCTGATCAGTAGTTCCACGTCTTTGCTTGAAGCCCGCCTGTTCTTCAGCACTGATTCTGTCAGCATATGGTCTTAGTCGGTTCAGTATGACCTTCAGCATGGCCTTGCTTGGGTGGCTTAGTAGGCTCATCGTGTGATATTTTTGTCATAACTGTAGGTTACCTTTCTTGGGGAGGGTGCTGATGAACAATTGGGTCCTTGATTTGGGTCGTTCCCCATTCAGCCATACTTTGTTACAAACATCAGTTAGGGCACTTATCATTGCTTCTCCTCCTTGTTTCACCATCTCGGCAGAGATATTATCCACTCCTGCGTCCTTTCCTATTTGCAGTCATTGGACTGCTGCTTCCACCTCTGCGCGGAGAATAGGGTAGTTTTCATTGTCCGTTTCTGGGGGGACATTAAGGATCTCTGGTTCTATTTTTATATTTTCATTATACAGCTCAATATAGTTTCATTATACAACGAATAAGTAACCTTACATGTTCTGGACTAAGTAACCAGTAAACGATTAACATATATGAATGGACTAATACTAATCAATAACCTGTATTTTGTGACCTAACCATTATTTATGGCTTAGTCAAACACATTGGCCACAAGCTTCATCTGCTAGGATATGACACATATGTCTGCAACGTGGGTCACACTTTCCGGAATTGTCTCGCCAAGATTGTCAAAGAATTCAACTGGCATTCCACTGTTTTAAGGGCCAGTGTGCAATGCCTACTGCCAGGGCCGTTTTAACAACATAGGAGGCCCTGGGCACAGCAATGCAATGGGACCCCCTAGCAACCCAACATATATGGGTCGTGAGAAGGGGGCACTCGCCAATGCTTAAACAGTTCCTGTTCCCCACCAACTCACCAAGAGGAATAACAAATGTATTAAAAATAAACATTTAATAAAGTGAAACTTCGATGAACTGAATTTATTTATTAAAAAAAAAAAAAAAAAAAAATCATTCAAAATCAATAATAGTTTTGAAACATTATCAGAAATGAACTATGAATAATCCCAGAGGAAGATCAATTTTTCCATGCACAAAATGAAAGCCAGTTCAAAGGCAGTTTTTGTCCCATTGAACTGTGAAGCTGATTCTTACCTTATTTTTTCCCATTCATATCTGGGGAAAAGTAAAACTTGTTGACGAGAGTTATTCCCCTTAATTTTTTTTTTACAATTTTCCAACTTTGATTCGCATTTATAATATTATTTTTGGAATGTACCGATTTATTATTATATCGTTGGTTAAAATTGGGAAATTGGGAATTTTAAATCCAATTAAATTGTCAAAATCTTGCAATATTCATTAAAAATATGTAAAGAATGTTGCCTCTATAAGAGTGAGTCTCCTAGAAAAGCGGCGCCCCTTACCAGCGCGGGGCCCTGGGCCAGTGCCCCCTGGGCCCATGCCTTAAGACGGCACTGCCTACTGCTAGAGACACTGTAATTTTCTAGCATTTTAAACCGTGTAATTTTAAGCGCGACAGATTTTTTGTGCTAAAATTTGTGAAATGTACCCATTACTTATTTTATTATACTATTTTTTCCTTATTTTTCCACCAGTGTGCTCTCAAAATGTGACCAGCCTCAACACATACTTCGAACACACTTCCATGACATATGCTGGATCAATATACCATCTCTCAAAACAACCTTTCGAGAATGACAATCAAGCGGAAGCTGTGTGTCAAAGTATATGCAGCAGTCTTGTGGTGGTCGACGACGTCAACGAAGGGAATTTTGTGAAGCTGCATTTGGGCAAAACCGGCGTACAGTGCATTTTGGTTGCGGGGAGCGATGCGTTAGACGAAGCGAACTGGGTTGTACAAGCCACCAATCAAAGTTTACCGTACAAGTGCTGGTCCATTTTCGAACCAAATGGATTATACAAAGAAAACTGTCTCTTATACGACATAAAATATGAATGCATGCTCGACCACACATGTCAAAAGCAATCCGCTTTTCCGTGTCATTTCATGTGTGAGCGAAAATAAATGTTCAAATCTGCTAGGAATAATCTTGTATATTTTTTAAAGTTTACATTTCAAATGCAAAGACTGCTTAATTTTTACGTAGCATAAATATATCTAAATCTTTTGCATAAATATATATGAATCAGTAATATTGTATGTCATATTTAGCATAAAACGTAATTCCAAGTTGCTTTCCTAAATAAAACATCTTTAATATCCAAATAAAACATATTTAGTATCCTATATAAGACATGTTTAATATCCTAAATTTAAAAAAAAAAAAATTCAGAATAAAACATTTCGCATAAAGAATATGTCATGATGTTGTTTATTTATGTACTTGATGACCCATGACAAATTTACATTCCTTAAAGTTCAATATTTAATGGTCATACGTCAACAATTATATTTGTAACATGTTTTCACGTATTAGAAACATCCCCTCACACAAAAAAAAACCATCTGAGACCCTTACCTTTTCTGATTTATCAACAGCCTCTCGGTGTGTGTGTCCCCCCCCCCCCAAGCATTTTTTACGACCTCCCCTAAATCCCATCTATACCCGCCCACCATACCCCCCCATTTATACCCTTACACTCTTAACCTATCTGCCCACTACCACTCGTCAACCATTTACACACTTACACC
Organism: Omphiscola glabra; assembly: GCA_964017045.1. Lineage (NCBI taxonomy): Eukaryota > Metazoa > Mollusca > Gastropoda > Lymnaeidae > Omphiscola > Omphiscola glabra. Next base: position 9,783,859 of record OZ024811.1, on the reverse strand, counting down.
TTTCCATCATCTCCTCCACTTACACCATTGCACAATCCTCACAAGTACACCGTTTCACCATCAACCATCTAACACCATTCCATCTCTCATTTCTAACACTATTCCTCCATCCTCTCACATACACCATGTTACCAGCCCAATGTTTACCTTTCAACTATCTTCCATTTCGCACTTACACCCTTACACCATCTACACCACTTACACCCTTACACCATCTCCACCACCTCCACCACTTACATCATTACACCATCTCCACCACTTACACCATCTCCACCACTTACACCCTTACACCATCTCCACCACTTAACATCTATTAAAAAAAACTGTTTTACGAGGAGGACTTGATTGAGCACCACTCCTCATCAAAACAAACTCAAACTTATAAATAAACTCTCGCGAAACTCAAGTTACCCATCCGTCGAATTCCATTGTATTTGAAGTATTCTTGGCTAACACTACGTCTTCCCAGCTCTTTTCAATTCGTATATTTTCTAAGTGACCACGCGATGTACCCTTGGTGAGCTCAGATACCAGGCTCGGTACTACTGTATTGTAATAAAGCACCCTTAAACGCTTAGTGTCGACTTCTATTTTAACTATGAAACATGTACCCAGTCTTTGTTGACATCCCGCTCAGACCTGGTCATTGGTGACATCCCGCGCAGACCTGGTAAGTGATTACAGGGCCGGCCTTAGGCCACTGCAACCTATGCGCCGCAGTGGGCCTCGCACTATCATAGCACTAATACAAAATCTTAATTTTCACTTATTATCCTTATCCCTACCCAGACTGGGCCCCGCGCAATCCGTCTCGCATAGGGCCCCGCAATTTTAGGGCCGGCCTTGAGTGATTACATTCCGTACAGACCTGATCATTGGTGACACAGCTTTTAACCTTGTTCACCACTTACACACTACCACCACCATTCCCACTCATCCCCACTGACATCTGCTACAAATTAACCTGTTTTACCCATAACTGAATTCAAAAACAGCTAAAAATTTAAAATTTAAAATGTTTACTGAAAGAAAGCAAAAAATTATTGGTTACATTGAATCTTTAAAAAGGCATTTTTTTTGTGAAGGAACATACAATTATTTCAACAAAAAAAAATTAAAAAACATCAACGTAAGAATATTTTTTCAAATAAATTAGGTAACAAAAAAAAACAAACCAAAAACAGTATAAAATAAGTGTCCCGCAAAACTTTGGAGTTGTTACATTCATTTGAACCAACAAAAAGTATAAAATAAGTGTTCCGCAAAACTTTGGAGTTGTTACACTCATTTGAACCAACAAACAGTATAAAATAAGTGTCCCGCAAAACTTTGGAGTTGTTACATTCATTTGAACCAAAAAACAGTATAAAATAAGTGTTCCGCAAAACTTTGGAGTTGTTACACTCATTTGAACCAACAAACAGTATAAAATAAGTGTCCCGCAAAACTTTGGAGTTGTTACATTCATTTGAACCAACAAACAGTATAAAATAAGTGTCCCGCAAAACTTTGGAGTTGTTACATTCATTTGAACCAATATACAGTATAAAATAAGTGTCCCGCAAAACTTTGGAGTTGTTACACTCATATGAATCAAAAAAACAACCCCAAAAAATCATGGGGCGCCCATAAACTCAATAATGCAACCATTATAAAGTAAGGCTGAAGGCAGCCATGTCTTACAACGTTTCTCTAAATATTTGCAGCAAAACCACTTTTTGTACATGGCACATTTTTACTATCCCCCCCTTTCCCCCCACAAGTTTAACTTTATCCACACATTTCTTACACAATTTAGACACAAAAAGTATAAAATATTGAAATTAGATAAGGTCTGGCAGAATTTGAATCTTCTTCGTCCAGTTGTCATTGCTCATTGAGCTTTCATTCGTTACCCACCACACAGTGACATCTTAGAAGACTTGCCTAAAAGAAAGGTCAAATGAATTTATAAAGCGCCATCTGGAACTATTATTTTAGATCAGTGGTTCTCAAACCACTTGCGTTACGGTTTCTTTACAATTTAAAAAAAAAAATACATTTAACTTTTAAATATCGTGTAAAATAGCAGCATCCACAAACACTTCATAGAATGGTGTATTCATATATTACCACAAAACCCATCAAGGATGAAAGAGTGGGGCTGACGAAAGGAGAATTTCATCCTCAGTGTAAATCAAAATACAACGCAAATAAGTTTATTTCTCAAATCTTTAATTGCCTTGATCATCTTCGCGTCCAAAAGTTGAACAAAAAATCTATGTAAACACTTCGAAATTATTGTATATTTTGTGTATGTTCTTTATACGCTTATTTTTTTATTTATTAATTGTTCCAGCTATCTTGTTAAAAATAACCAATTAAAACTAACGATAATTTAAACTTTAATAAAGATTTTAATCTACCTTTTAGTTTTATTGATCAACAAGATAAAATGAAATCCTAATTTTTAGGTCAATGCACAAAAACATTTATTTTAAAAACAAATATTTTCTACGATATTAGGCTAAAAATAAACAAGAAATGGACCAATAATTTTTTGTAATTCAGTGGTGATCAAACTTTATTACGCGTAAATACTAAATCATACAGTTATGGTAATTAAAATTTATATTGAAGTTACTCCCAATATGGGGCTATATTTTGGGGAATGTCCGAGATATTCCTCGAATGTCAAGAATCCATCTGACAGTAACACACGTTAAACTTGGTCAACTTGGTCAAATTGTACACACTGTGTTTTCGCAGCACCAAGCCAATGCGTGAAGTGGTATATTCTCTGAATTATATAATCATTTAAATGACAGCTGATGTCGAGGCGAAAAAATGAAAAAAAAGTTTCACTTTTGGAGATCATCAATCGTGGAGACCGTGAACATTATTTGCGTCTTATCCATTCATTCGCAAACAGAAGGAAAGAACAGTACTCAAAGACATTGCAAGTGGCTGAAGGAAAGAACAGTACTCAAAGAAATTGAAAGTGGCTGAAGGAAAGAACAGTACTCAAAGACATTGCAAGTGACTGAAGGAAAGAACAGTACTCAAAGACATTGCAAGTGGCTGAAGGAAAGAACAGTACTCAAAGACATTGCAAGTGGCTGAAGGAAAGAAAGTACTCAAAGACATTGCAAGGGGCTGAAGGAAAGAACAGTACTCAAAGACATTGCAAGTGGCTGAAGGAAAGAACAGTACTCAAAAACATTGCAAGTGGCTGAAGGAAAGAACAGTACTCAAAGACATTGCAAGTGGCTGAAGGAAAGAACAGTACTCAAAGACATTGCAAGTGGCTGAAGTAAAGAACAATACTCAAAGACATTGCAAGTGGCTGAAGGAAAGAACAGTACTCAAAGACATTGCAAGTGGCGGAAGGCATTGGTTCCAGGATATCGCGTGTAAGGTGAACGGAATGGCGCTAAAATTGGACAAGCAACACGTCAACTTAACTACTGTAACTAAGTGCACTGTAACTGTTCTTTTTATATATTGAATAGTCTACAGCCTCTGACACCAATGTGACAGTCTTCATAATTATTCGGGTGTTCCCTCTTTCACTAATCTTGGCGAAATCATACATATGACTCTCACTGCTTTCTAAAATGAAATACCGAATACTGTCCTTGCGCACTTCCTGTTTAATAAATTACTCCCAGACTCTCATCGTATATTATAAAGTAAAAGAATAGCTGCTCCAATACAGCAGAGTAATATAATAATCATAGCACTTCATTTTGGTTGCCCGATAATAATATTTTCTTTTTACAATAGATGAAGGCAATTAAGTGTATAACTCTCTCTCTCTGTCTGTCTTGTTCTCTCTTTTTCTCTCTCTCACTATCTCTCTCTCACTCTCTCTGTCTCTCTCTCACTCTCTCTGTCTCTCTCTCTCACTCTCTCTGTCTCTCTCTCACTCTCTCTGTTAACATGCCTGAATATTCCTCAAGCTGTCTAATACTCTCGTTCCAAATCTCGTATTCCTCGTAACTATTAAAACAAAGTCTAAACACCGAGAGGTTACAGGCGCTAAGCTGGATCAATAGCGCAAAATACACAATATCATACCAGACCTGACGAGCCTGATGACCGTAAAACTTGACCTAGTGAACAAAAAAAAGTCTTGGACAAGTTATTTTATAATTACTCGACATATTGAGAAATATTAATACTAATGAATACGTCAAGAAAGTAGCTCCACGCCCTTGGCTAGGCACTACATGCCAGAGGTCATGGTTTAAGTCATAGTTTAAGTCATGGTTTTAGTCATGGTTTAAGTCGTGGTTTAAGTCATGGTTTAAGTCATAGTTTAAGTCATGGTTTAAGTCATGGTTTAAGTCATGGTTTAAGTCAGGTTTAAGTCATGATTAAGTCATAGTTTAAGTCAGGTTTAGTCATGGTTTAAGTCATAGTTTTAGTCATGGTTTAAGTCATGGTTTAAGCCATGGTTTAAGTCATGGTTTAAGTCATGGTTTAAGTCTTGGTTTAAGTCATGGTTTAAGTCATAGTTTAAGTCATGGTTTAAGTCATAGTTTAAGTCATGGTTTAAGTAATGGTTTAAGCCATCGTTTAAGTCATGGTTTAAGTCATGGTTTAAGTCATGGTTTTAGTCATGGTGTAAGTCATGGTTTAAGTAATGGTTTAAGCCATAGTTTAAGTCATGGTTTAAGTCATGGTTTAAGTCATGGTTTAAGTCATGGTGTAAGTCATGGTTTAAGTAATGGTTTAAGTCATAGTTTAAGTCATGGTTTAAGTCATAGTTTTAGTCATGGTTTAAGCCATAGTTTAAGTCATGGTTTAAGTCATAGTTTTAGTCATGGTTTAAGCCATAGTTTAAGTCATGGTTTAAGTCATAGTTTAAGTAATGGTTTAAGCCATAGTTTAAGTCATGGTTTAAGTCATAGTTTTAGTCATGGTTTAAGTCATGGTTTAAGTAGGCACTCAAAACCCATTTTCAAAAACTTGTATTTTGCTTTTTAAAACATGACACTTGGAAAGAGCTTGTTATTCTGAGTTGTTTGGTACAAAAATGAAGTAAATCGGACAGTCATTAAGGAAATTATGGGATTTTGAATTTTGCAAAAAACGCCCTGCGTTTTAGGAAAAACGTGAAAGTTAAAATTGTCAAGTTTGGGCCACCATAGCATCAAAAGTAGTAATCCCACATGTACATTAACCTCTGAGCACATTCAAAACATTCCAAATTGTTTGCCTATTTTTTTTAAACATTGTAACTTTAACGGATATTACGCTTTACGCTCTAAAAATCTGCCACGGGCGCAATTTCGCTATTTTTAGCAATGTGTGCGGAAAATTCCAATTTATCGCACTAAAATAAGCATAACTTTGCTATTTTTCATCTGATTTAGATAAATTTGGTACCAAATTGCTCAGTAAAACAAGGTCTTTCCTCTGAATTAACAAACTATTTAACAATACATTAAAGTTGAACCACAAATAGGACAAAAGAGCAACAACAAAAAAATTATTTATATATATATTTAAGTTATTTATTAAGCTCAGCGCTTCTTCTATGGAGCAGAGTACAAAAATATTGTGCTAAAAGTTATTAATCCCTCTTATGACTAAGAACATACATTTAATTTGTTTCAAAGAGGGGATTTTAAGTTTAAGGTTTTATTTAAAGAAGGTGAATAAAGAAAAGTAAACCACAGCACCAAAGTTTCTTGGTTTGCTTCTTCACTCAAATATGCAAGCTGCACGAGAAGCTTATTGTTTATGATCACGTCCTTTGGTAGAGCCTTGGGACGACCCCTGCCGCTATGTAGGAATCTTGCTTTTAGGGCTTCATACAAATCATCATCTGAAAACAGAACAGTTTAAGTTTGGAATGGTGAGGGTGAGCCCATTTTTTCAGTAGTCTAACTCTAAGTAGAGTTATAGAGCAATTTAATGTTAAGTAGGACTAGTGATTGTAGGCCTATTTCAGTCGGTAGGCTAGATCTCATCACTGATGCCACTATTACTATTTTTTTTTATTGATAAGTATATAGATCACGAATTAGGCTACTACTACTACGTAGGCCTATTCACCATGTTATTATTTATTTATTTCACAAGGAGTTTGAAGGAGGAGAGGGGTTGGGAGGGTGATACCATTATGACAGGGATGTCTGGTTTTAAACATTACTTTACAGAGAGCGACTTTCGAAGCAAATTGTTAAAGTTAAAATATTCTTCCAAAAGTAACCCATTAAGGAGTTCTACATTAATTACAATAAGAACAATTACCATTGTAAAGCAGATTAATATTAATAATGCATAATAATGGTGCGGGTTTCACTGCCAAAAATAATAAACTCGCCCACCACAGAAAACAAAATGGCAGCTACAGGCCCAGTTCGAATCGGGAAATATGGTTCACATTCACTTGTTATTTGCGGCTTTTAATAGGGTCACGCCATCGCTACGTGGTAATTTATTGGCTTTTATATATCTACAGATAATAAATATAAGCAATTTACAATGATTTGTTTCCATGACAAAAATAAACAAGCTGCCAAACCTAGTCCGTCACAATGTTCGTGGACCGGCACCATTATAAGCATAGAGCGATGGGGAAAGGCTACTTTCGGCGACTTAAAATGCCACTTAAACATGTTTTAACAAAAACTTAATAGCATAGACACATAAAAATACTTACCAATGCATTGTTTTAGCTCCATGGCGGGGGGTTGAGTCGATTTTCATAGAAAACCGGACATATTTGGAGACCGATGCGCCCAGGCCGACATGTAGGTCGCCATTAAAACTCAGCAGAACATGTTGAGAAATGTTTGTTTTGGTAATGTGTTTACGAAATCCTCGCGCATGAATTGAAGCAAAGTAGTCCCGTCTAAAATAGTGTTTTCTTATGTAAAATTGGTTGCTGAATGCAATAGTATATTTTATTTCCTTGAATTATGTCGAGAAATCCGTAAAAAATGACATTTTTGAAAGAATTTACGAAATTTTTCACTTTCTAACCACCCAACTACTTATAGAAACATACCGTCTTAAAGCTTGTCATGTGTAGTTGTTGGAACAGCCAATTGCGAAGCGATATAAATAGTAGGATTGGAGCGACGAGGCGTAGAAGTGAAGAGAGGCAGGCCTACAAACGTTAGCTACCGGCACTTGCGCAAAAAAAACGGGCGTCGGAGATTCTTTTCGCTCTCAATTTTAACATTGAATACAAACTTGTAGAGAAACATGATTTTAACCATTTTAAAGAGGAAAAGCTTCTCTTTTTAATGATGTTAGCCACTTTCTCTTTCCTCCTTGAAAAAAGGGCAAAAACGCGAGTTGAATTACACCTTTTTTTGCGTTTTCACTCGCGGCCTGCCAAAATGTAGGCGGGTTTTGAGTGCCTAGTTTAAGTCATTGTTTAAGTCATAGTTTTAGTCATGGTTTAAGTCATGGTTTAAGCCATGGTTTTAGTCATGGTTTAAGTCATGGTTTAAGTCATGGTTTAAGTCTTGGTTTAAGTCATGGTTTAAGTCATAGTTTAAGTCATGGTGTAAGTCATGGTTTAAGTAATGGTTTAAGCCATAGTTTAAGTCATGGTTTAAGTCATAGTTTTAGTCATGGTTTAAGCCATGGTTTAAGTCATGGTTTAAGTCATGGTTTAAGCCATGGTTTAAGTCATAGTTTAAGTCATGATGTAAGTCATGGTTTAAGTAATGGTTTAAGCCATGGTTTAAGTCATAGTTTTAGTCATGGTTTAAGTCAGGTGTAAGTCATGGTTTAAGCCATGGTTTAAGTCATAGTTTAAGTCATGATGTAAGTCATGGTTTAAGTAATGGTTTAAGCCATGGTTTAAGTCATAGTTTTAGTCATGGTTTAAGTCAGGTGTAAGTCATGGTTTATTGGAGAAAAACGCTAAAAGAATTATACCCCTTTACCACATCAATGTTATGATTCAAGACGACTATGTAAATAATGCTACACACTAGTCACGCCACTGCACTAATGGCGCTGGCCTGTGCTAATGTGATTTGTTGTCTATTCCCATTCTTGATCCCCATCTTCAAGACAAAAGGACTGATTTTAGTACATATTCTTATCAACAAATTTTATGTTCCTGCAAAAATATCATCTTTATAATACATTAACTCAACATAAATCCAATTAACTTAATTGTCCAAACATATAGCAGGTGACAGAGTTTTGAGCATCTACCAGTTGAACATTTCACCATGGTGGCCAGGGTATGTAGAAAACAGTGTTGTCCATATGTTTCATTAGAAATGTCTAAAAGAGCAATACAGTTTGGGGGTACGGCTGTGTATAAACAGTATTGTCCATGTATTCATCATCATCATTCATGTCCCGTAGTCCTTAAAACGTTGGGGCGTCACAGATGACATAAAAACTATTCTTCTCCATTTCTCTAGATCTTTTACTCTACGCATAGCATCGCCTAGTTTTAATCCCGTCCATTCTTTGATGTTATCTTCCCATCTTTTTCTCTGTCTTCCTCTTCTTTTTCCTCCTCTAGTAGTGCCTTGCAATATATCTTTGGCGAGCCCTTGTTTTCTGGTCACGTGGCCATACCATTCAAGTTTGCGCTTTTTTACAGACTCCAGGAGGTCATCGTACTGCCCAGTTGCTTGACGAATCCTTTCTTTCACTTGTTCATTGGTGATACGGTCTCTATAGCAGATGCCAAGAATGCTTCTGAAACATCTCATCTCCATCGTCTTTATTTTCCTTTATTTATGGCATGTACCGACAGTCAGCATTGGCGGCAGAACAATCATCAACCTACGCTTTGCGGATGACATAGACGGACTGGCTGGAAGCGAAGAAGAGCTAGCCTACCTAGTAAAGAGTCTCGACAAGACTTCATCGTCCTTTGCATGCAAATCAGTGCAGAAAAGACAAAATTGATAACGAATAACACCAGAGGAATCTCCACTTAAGGTCGTTGAAGAAGATTAGAGACAGTATGCAGCTTCAAGTACCCAGGAACAATAGTCTCGGAAGAAGGCCCCAAGCCCAAATTGATGGCCAGACTACAACAGCACTAAACAGGCTTAAGAAAATATGGAATGACAAAAATATAGCCCCCAGCACCAAAATCAGGCTGATGCGCTCATTCTTCCTCTCCATTTTCTTATATGCCTCTGAATCCTGGACATTAACAGCAAACCTTAAAAGAAAAATAAAGGCGATGGATGATATTTATAAAGTGGTAAAAACTCTACATTTAAAAATAATTTTAATAAGAATATGCCGTTTACTTAAATTGTCGCAGCAAAACTAAATAGCCAAATAGCATTTTTAATGCACTTATCAGTGATCTAGACAAGAACGAAGCATATTAAATGCAAAAAAAAAAAAAAGAAATCTTTTTGCGTAAGTAAAGGGGCTACAATCCAGTGGATGATTTTTTTTTTTTTTTTAACCTCTGTGGGCGGTAAATACTATACATTCTTTTTGCCCAGTGCAGCACAAGATAAGCCTCAGAATAAATTAGATCAATAATTAACCTTCTTCGATACATTTATATCGATGGTAAGAAATTGAGTTCATGCACTTTTACTATTGTGCTTGTATTCTATTAATCGAAAAGTGATGAAAATTTTGTGAATTGTAAAAAAATGCAAATGTTTCTGAATTATTACACACATTTTACAATATTCCGTTTTGGGACCTAAATTCTCTCTCCCCCCCCCCCCCTTTTTATGAGCTAAATATAATTTCTGTATGCGTTTATATACCATTTATCCGATTGCGATAAAACTTTGGTAAGTTGTTGTGCGCACCAAAGGTTTCTGAATTAGCTTATCCATTTTGAAATATTCCTTTTGAGGCCGGAGCCCCAAATGATTTTTTTTCTTATGTGAGCTATACAAATATAATTTCAATCAGTGCTATTGCATCAATCAAATACAAGCGACATTTCAGTTTGTGTGTGACATAAGTACAACCATTTTAAAATTGTGCTTTTGGGGCCGGGGGCCTTATTTTAAAAATAATAAATATTTGAGCTATCTAAATGTAATTTAAAATGGAGCTACTGCATGGGTGGATCAATCGCAAAAGTGTGTGGACTAAATTTTGAAAATACATGCTTTTCACGTGGGCAGCTATATGTTGCCTGCTCACGCGTCAAAAAACGTCTAATTTATTTGTGTACACAGCAGACGGAAAAAACAATAAATATTTTCTATGTAAAAATTACTTTAAAACTTAATTAACGCATGCCGGGTTCTCGCTAGTGCTATAATAATAGTGTAGTTATGACTTTAAAGTTACGGCGTTATGAATAACTTCAGTCTAATTTTTGATGATGAAAATGCACATGGAACTCAGTGAGAGCGTAGTTCATTCTGGGTAAGAGTCACGGTTTTACATAACGAATTACTGCAGTGATAAACTTGTCCAAGCAAAGTGCACTCGATTTCACCATATTTTTCTTATAAAATCTCATACAATTATCAATTATTGTAAACATAACGCTGTTCACGAGGAGAGCGTTGTCACGGACAGAATGGTAGCCTATTTATTATTCCCTTTTGGGCTAATTCAGATAGATGGTACCTCATCATTAGGTTTAGGGATAGATCTAGGGTTCAGGTTAGATTTAGAGTTCAGGTTAGGGATAGATTTAGGGTTCAGGTTAGGGCGAGGGATAAATTTAGGGTTCAGGCAACCAAGATGACGGCCATGGTAAAAAAAACGCGGTACGATCTATACGAATTTACCCTCTTTTGTTTTCTGCGCAGCTGTTTTGGCGTTCTTGTTAACCCTGAAAATAAATGAAGGTCTGCGTTCAAGCTGCGTGAAGGAGATAGTGGAGCAAAGTTTGTTTGAAATGAAAAGACAGGACAATAAAAGGAGATCGGTTCAGCTAATAGACGTATTCGTCAGATTAAAACCAGAAGAAACAGAAGAAAGTTAAAAAACTTGAATGTTTGGAGTTCGCATTAACATGCCATGCTATTGCCGGGAGTTGGGTTGTCCAAAACCGAAATGTTTAAGTTTATGTTATCCAAAATATTGCTGGAAGTAAAAGTTTTATGTATCATTTCTGGGAATTATGAGATTTCAACGGAACGGCACCCATAGCCTGAATAGTGTTTATGAAATGTGGGCCTCGCTATGGAAAAAGATGCATAGGGGAAAGAAAAGGTGTATTTTTTTTTTGTAACTGTCCAGTCGGGGCATTGAATAATGTGTTTTACAGCTTCTCTTGTTAGGGTTCAATAATTTTATCCACATCTTGAACTGGTCAAAGATGTTCCTTCTGTTTTTACTGAACCTGGTAATTTAAAATCCCAGCTGATCGAAGGTAATGTTAGTCTAGGCAGTGGTTCTCAACCTTTCTAATGCCTCGACCCTTGAATATATTTTCTCATGTTTCTCTAATTATTTTAGTTGCTACTTCATAACTGTAAGGTATATGTGTTTTCCAATGGTCTTAGGCGACCCCTGTGAAAGGGTCGTTTGACCCCCAAAGAGGTCGCGACCCACAGGTTGAGAACCGCTGGTCTAGGGCGTGATAAGCAAGTGGCTTTAGCGCTAATAAAGAGGAATGTTATTCTAATTCTATGGTATTTTTTTTTGTGAAAATCAATGAAATGTTAGTCTAGACCAGTGGTTCTCAATCTTCTTTATACCGCGACCCTTCAATACATTTCCCTATGCTGTGGCGACCCCTAACAACAAACTTATTTTCATTGATACTTCATAACTGTAAGTATATGATTTCTCTAAAGGTCTTAGGCGACCCCTTTGAAAGGGTCGTGTGACCCCCATAGGGGTCGCTACCCACAGGTTGAGAACCACTGGTCTAGATGGTGAATTAGGGGTTAATTTGATTCTAATAAAGGAAAAAATTAGTTTAAGGCGTGGTTTTGACCCTATTTTAAAATAAGTGTTAGTCTGGGTTCTGGTTTTGGTGTCAATCAATATTCGAATCTTAAGTTTAAATAAGTTTTAAGAAAACAACCACAAATATCAACATTAATCGTCAAATTTTATTAATTAAAATTCCATTTAAATTATTTTTTTTTAAATTACCTAGGAATTTTTTTTATTTAATATAATAATTAACATTGATAAAAATATATTACGTATGTGTTCTAAAGACAAATAACTTTGGTATTCAAAAGAAAAATTTTCTTGGATGTATTGAAGATACATTTTAAAAGATATAAAATATATATACATTATAAAAGAAAATATATCTGGGCTATTATAACTTAAAGTTAAAGCATATTGGGACATCGTAAAGAAATGTTACTAGAATATTACCAGGAAAATGTTATATAGATACAAATACACATTATGCATGAAAATGTTTAAAAAGCATCGATTAGTAAAAAAACAAAAAGTAAATTATAATTACTGTTGGTAATCCAAATCACACTAGTGTACATACTCTGTATGTAGGATAGATAATAGTTGTTAAATTTTGTTAAAATTATAACTATAAAGCAATTTATGCTCCAATTGGGATTTGAAACAATACATTTTTAAAATGTAAGTCCGTTGAAGTTTTCTTCACTTTATTAGTGATATAGGAAAAAAAAAGTTTTTTTTCTTCACTAAAGTAGATTAATAATGACAGAACAAATTAACTTATCATTATTTATATATTCATATGTGCACACAATTCTTATGGAATTATAATTTTTCACAATTATATACGCTCACATCATTACAATAAAAATGGCGAAAAATATCTATTCTCCTAAATGTGTTTTGAAAATCTAGATAAATGACAAAGATTTTTTTTTCAAAGAAAATATTTCCTCTTTCTGTTTGAATAAAATAATTTCCGGTTATCTCCAAAAAACAAGCTAAGCTGTGTGTTAATTCCCCTTTCTTTATTATTATCAGATGCTTTATTTTGTTGTTCAAAATTTTCAGTCGAAACGTCCGCTCTATTGTTCTTCATAATTTCCCCTGACATGTGTTTTGAATTTCTTGTCATTGACTATGAATTAGTTATTTGAATGTAGGTCATTTTATTATTAAAATAGCCTTTGTTGATATCTTTTATTATTTCTATATATTTGTGTTGACTTTATTTGTTCAGTTGTAAACCACTTACAGCTAATCCAGCTGCTGAACCGCTGTGTACTTCAAGGGCCCATACCTTCTCTTGATTTATCCTGTAAATGGGCGCTCCACTACTACCTTTGCATGTGGTCAGGTGATATATGTTTTTATCTGGTTCAGCATACGAACCAATGGAAACTTGCTTTGTATGACCATGTGGATGAGACACCGTGAGAACTAGATCGCTCTTAGACAAATTTCTATATTTTTCATACATTTCTTTATGAGTATCAACAAAATCATAAATGTAATCCCTTAGCTGCTTGACAAGATTCATGTCATCAGTTTTACAGATGAACAAACAATTATCTTGTTCAGCGTTAACATATATAACTTTGGTACATTTCAGTTTGATGACTTTAGAATCTTCATTGTCATAATTTAAGATGCAAGTTGTATGTTCACCTTCACTCTGATCAAAAACGACATGGCTACAAGTAGCTATTTTAATCTCACCCCATTCTTGACCGCAACCCCATTTCCTTTCAGAGAAGATTATTTTTCCTGTCCCACGACAAGGTCCTTTGGGAAATTTTGCATCTTTCCCTGGGAATAACTTAGGCCTTTTGGGACTTGAATGTTTAACATCGATTTTAACAACAAGTTTAGCCAAAGCTTTAACAACGAACGCAATGTCCTCCCTTTGATACGCTTCAGGCAGTGTAGGATAGAATAGCGAGTCTATAGGGACGTAATCATTGTGGTTGCCCTTAATACAATGAACGTTTAAAAAATTCGATGCCTCAGCAAACCCGCAGTCGGGCTCATCGTCGGGAAGCTCTGAAAGTAAAGTGAATTGACATTGTCATGATAATATATATGTGTTCACAACTATTTCTTAAAATGCCGACTATCCCAATAGTCTCCTGTTGGGAGGGGGGCATCTTTGGCTCTCCCCGTATATTAAAAATGGCTCATGTATGATTTGTTTTTTTAAAAATGGTTTTCACAATTAAGGGGGGTGTCAAACCATGGGAGTTCATTAATAGCGTGTTTTTTTGTGCACGGCGTCAAAGTTATTAGTTAATGAACGCTTTTCCCCTCTATTTACTCAGTGACAAATTTTTAACATAAACTAGACTATATGATCCGATGTTATCGGGTTAATAATGGTAGGTTCTTTGCGATAATTTCTACCCACCATTGCAAAATCTCATCACAATTCCTAACTTTAAAAAGAAGTATCTATGTCATGATATTTATTTTCTAACATCATTAAGTTTTGAGAAGTATTTATCTGCTATATATTATACGCCTACCCTACTCCCTTTCACGTATCTTGTGCTACATGGGGCAAAATCAACATATCCATATTTGTAAAAAGAGAATGTAACATCTCTTTTTTTAACAAATGTTATACCGTAAGACTATAATATATTGTTATCCACAAAAAAATGTACTCATCCTATTTCCTACCTCTGATAAGTATGTACCAAAGAAGGTTAATTATTTATTAAATTCATTCCTTCATTTTGAGACGTATCTTGTGCTGCACTGATTGACTTAAACGGCATTTTCTTATTAGAATTATATTTAAAAGTTAATTTTTTATTACGTATATATATTTCGAACGGAAATATGATCGAATGAAAATTTGGTTGAATCTTTTTTTTAGTTTACACGTTAAAATTGTGCGTCAAATTTTTTTTAACGCATTATTTTGTGCTTACTGTATAGTATAGTGCGTTCAAAAAGAAATTTGATGAAAATTTTAATGTGATAACTGAAAAAAAGATTTGACCAAATGTCCGTTCTATCAAATTTCCGTCGATCAATTTTCTGTCGACGAAATTTCTTTCGATCAAATTTCCGGTAACCGTTTTATTTTTATTTGTATACTAATGTATAAATTCAAAAAGTTTTTTTTTTTAAAAATAGAAATAATGTGTTATAATTGAACAGCACAATATATATCTTTTAGTTTTAGTAAAACTAAAATAACTTAGTGTTGTGTTGATGAAGCTTTATGCGTATGTCTTTGTTCCAGTTACAAAACGTACCAGTTTTTAAAATATCCATGTCCAGTTCATATGACCTCTCCAGATTTTCTTGATCAGAGTCTGGCTCAACCTTTGTGGAAATAAATGATATCAAGGATAAACATAACAATGCTTTAACTAACAACATTATCAATCTTAAGCATATCAACTAAAAACGACTGTTACGATCTTCCTTACGTCGATAACTCCCACAGTTGCTACGTTTACTAATGGACAGTAGATTCCAAGTTGTCTAGGGGATGCTATCACAATATAATTCACAAACTCCAGGTTGAAAATATTACAGTTCTTTATTACACAGACAAGAAAAAGGTTCAAGAAAACATTCTCTGTTGAAACAACACTACAACAATGACACTCGAAAATAACAAGTTTTTCACAACACTTGACACCAAGTCAACCCCTAAAAGTAAAATGTATAATACATGACAAAAAAAAAACATCATACATTTTTTCATTTAAATATTTAAATAGCTTCGTAACATAAACATTGTAAGCTCCCAACTCATGGAAAACACTCGCCTCCTCAACAAAATCAAACATTTCAATAAAGGTAAAGTCTGAGCAATCCCTTCTCACAAACTTTGAGCGACCCCGGCTCTCATGTCATATTACATCATACCAATATCAAAAACTAAGATTCTCTCAAATAACCCCCACCTCAGGGAAAAAGCTCACCTCCTCCACATAAATGTCGTAACCAAGGTCAAAACCATTAGCCACAACAAGATTGTCTCAGTCATGAGTCTGAGATAGAGTCAATACCACCACGGTTCTCATTCCTTGAGCAACCCGTGTCTCCTGCATTACAAAATGCATCAATTGGACCACGACCCTCGTAGCTCCACGTAAAGTCAACCCCAATGACTTCTACTCCGTTGAAACTTCGTCCCCGTATTGGGACTGCGCTTGACAAGCTCCAAACCTCCACGTCGTGATCACAGTAATTTGTCCAGGTCTTAACACCTTCCAAATCCAACACGAAAAACTCCTTTTTTCACTTCCAAACTAGCCTCTCCCTCTTGTACAAAATGCAAATCTTTATCTTTCACAAAATCAAACCTCCCTCTTTTACGAAATACAAATCTCTCTCCTGTAAAAAAATAAATCTCCCTGTTGTACATTAACAAACGCGTGTTTAATAAGCCTTTTAGCAAATGATTATTTAATGAAACTATGGTATATGTGTATGTAACATAACTTTAGTATGCCATGATTTTATTTTAGTTTATTTTCAAATCTTCTTGATAACTTACACACTAAGGCAGGGGTCGGGAACCTTTTTGTCTGAGAGAGCCATGGACACCATATATTTTGAAAAGTAATTCTGTGAGAGCCATACATTATGTTTAAAATTACAAATATAGTAAATGTGTGCATTTTGTGTAATTTCAACACTAAAAAAGCAATAATTATGTCTCGGAATTTTTTTTTCATAGCATTGTTATGCTGTTGCTAATCAAAAATGAGTATTTCTTAACATTAATGCGACTTCTGGAGTCCAAAGAAACATTTTTTTTTTTAATCGAACTTTTGTCTGCAAGCCAGATGCAGCCATCAATAGAGCCACTTCTGGCTTGCGAGACATAGGTTCCCGACCCCTGCACTGAGGGATACTTATGTAGATTTTACCTCTTGATAATCACTGCGTAATTCTCTCGGCTTTGCTACCTTGCTTCCTTGTTGCTCTTGTCTTGATGGACTTGCTAGACAGACATAGACAAAATATCAGATAATACATTACACAGTAGTACAAGAATTATGGATTTGATAATTTGAATGGATGGGGTCGAGTGAAGGGGTCTGAATGGATGGGTCTGAGTGGATAAGTCTCATTCAATGGGTTCAGTTCATGGGTCTGAGATGATGGCTCTGACTCTGAGTCGATGGATCTGAGAGTATGGGTTGTTGTGTTATTCTGAAGCTCGCATCCTTCCATAAGTCTGTTCAATGCCCACGACAAGGCCTTTCCTGTACAGCACTATTTTTTCATGTTTTTTTTTCAGAATGAAATTAAAATGAATTTGAAGAAACCACTACACAATGCACATCACATTTATTATTACTTTTTACTTTTAGTTGAAAAATAAATAGTTGAGTGAATGCCTAGAACATAGCTATAGACCGGTTTCATTCTCAATACTGCAGCTGATGGACACGTTTTCTTATCGAGTGAGCTCGACAATAAAATAAATTTTAACTGAAAAACTAACCTGATCGTTTGATGGCATTTCTGTTGGATTCTCCAACTACTCCAAGTGTCCTATCCGTAGCAGACATGACTATTGAGTTGTTTTCTTGATTTGATTATAACTGATGCTGTAACTGTAACTCTAGATGAAGAATTCAGATGCTATGCACGTTAAATTATCTATTTTCGGTAATCCCTTATTTTGACGCAAATTATTATTTCGAGAAAAATAAATTTTAAAATTCATTTTTACCTCATGGAATTTCATTAAAAGTATTTTTAAAATTAAAGTACCATCTTTTTGTTGGAATACAACAACAATTTAACACATTTTACGAGATCAAAAGAAGTACATTTTCATGAATCTTTTGTCTTTCACGGCGCCATTGTGGTAAAATGTGGAGAACTCTTCTGTCCTTAAAGATACCTTATAAAATTTGCCCAATTGGATGTATCTAGATTAAAATAAATATGTTGTATTTATTTTATTACTTTAATTATGTCTAGGTGTCCGATATCTCTTTCTAAACAAGTGTTGGGCTAACAATTTTAAATATTAAGTTCTCACATATTTTAGGTATCTTTTATCGGTTTACTACTGTGAAATAAAGGTCTTGTTTCACTAATAAAATTGGATATTCAGATAAATAATATGTGGTTTTTCAATTAATTCACACATTTCTTTACAATAAATAGGACGTTTATTCTTATTTTATGTGGACATGGGAATCATAGAATAGAATTAGGATTAGGGGGCCTACAACATGAAGTGGGATAGAACGAAAATGGTTGACCGCGGGGGGGGGGGGGGATATCTTAGTAAATGCTCTCAAAACGGAGGATTTCTGATCTAATAATAAGGTAACCTAATTGCCGACGAACAACCTGGAAATTTAAATAAAACCGCATTTTGATTGGTAACATGGGTGGAAAATGAACGTGTCATCTGTAATCGTTTTATGGATATTCGGTTAGACACAGCAGTGTATGCTCTGTAAGCAGTGTATGCTCTGTAAGCAGTGTCTGCTCTGTATATACGCAATTTTTCAACTTTTTGTCACCCCCTGAGATGGTGTCACCCGGTGCGGTCCGCAGCCTCCTAGCTACGCCACTGAATACTATTTTCTGGTCTTCCATACCTCAGGGCTGGGGAGGTACTTTTACCTCTGGTTAAGAACCACTGTTATAGTGAAATGTTTCTGACACGGGTGCAGTAATTTGATATCTACGGGAGGTGAATTTCTTTAAAGTGTAATGCAGCGGTTCTCAACCTGTGTGTCGCGACCCCTCTGGGGGTCGAACTACCCTTTCCCAGGGGTCACGTAAGACCATCGGAAAACACACATACCCTACAGTTATGAAGTAGCAACGAAAATAATTTTGTGGCCGGGGGTCGCCACAACATGAGAAAATATATTAAAGGGTCGCAGCATTAGAAAGGTTGAGAAGCACTGGTGTAATGGGACCCGGGTCCAAATGGCGGCGGTGCGTGTCTGGGTCCATTTTGACTAAATTTAAATACTATTCGGATGTCATTTGTGGTAGTTTATTTTAGTTAAACTGAAGAATTAAGTTTACAAACGTATAGTCCATTCCATTATCTTTCATTTGATACCTCATTTTGTCTTACAAATCCATCGAAAATATTTTAAATAGTTTTTTTTAATCCCAACCTCTCACTTCTGGTACCCGAGTGCGAATAGCCGCTTCGTTCTTTAAAAGGTCATTAGTGGACACAGTGACTTTTTATAGCGGGGTGCAGAGATTTGTGACGTTATATTTGAGGGTGGGGGCTAACTTTTTGGGACGATTTGTGATGATGGGGGAGGGGGTCAAAAATTTGAGTGACGTCATTTATGGATGGCCCTTATGTGTATCATGGAAAATTATAGAAATATTGAAAGCAATAACAATCCGATAGGAGATTTAAGTATAAAGTATACAACAACGACGTCGGCAAAAGTCCTCTTCAGCTACCGGTAACACAAGGACTAAATGGTACAAAACAAATCAATTAAAAAGATCTTACCTTTTATGCTCTGAGAAGTCCAAGAAAAAAAAACTGAACTGTTTAAAATGCTTTAAACAGGATATCGTCCTTTTAACACAATCAAAAGCTCGTTGAACACCTTAAACTTTGTGATATTGCAACGGAACTGAAACTCCTTTAAATATGATGGAAACAATGTCTCACTTGTTCCATATTGTCTTTTCAGTTTACGTTTGGCGCGCATCCACAGATTTTCTATGTTTTGTGTGTGCACTTCTGGATCGTTGGGATCAACAAAATTTCTTTCATGCACCACAACGGAATGCATGAATATCCCATGGGACAATTGCCCTATGTTTCTATAGCCTGCCCATCCATCTGTTATTATGTGTGTCCCTGGCAAAACCTGTTGGACGATAATGTTTTCCAGGGTTCCAGCTGTTCTGTCTGGAACTTCCACTAGGAAGCATTTTCCAGTGGACCTTTCTATTCCACCAAAAACCCAGTGGCCTTGACGCCACGCTCCTCTGTGGTATTTCCTATGAAAATATTTGGATTCATCAAGCTCAACCACCATGGGCTCCCCATTATCATCAAAGCCACCAATCTGAGTTGCATGCTGTTTCAGATATATCCCTATATCCTCTCGAATAAAATTAAACCAGTCAATCACCGTGTTTTGGTTCTGTATTTGTGACTCATGCTTTGTAGCATCTTGAGGAAAATCATTGGCGAAACAGTACATGAGAATGACTAGTTTAGATAATGGTAGATGGCTCCTGGTAAAAAATGAGCCATCTCGTATACTTTTCCTCAAACCACAAATTGAACACTTCCATATCTGTTTATCAATACCTTGATTGTAGGTAGCCAGCTTACAAGCCACATTGCAATTGTTGCATTCCATTTTGTTCTTTAAAAGGGAGCGCCTTGCTAGAAATTCCATTGTTGTATTAACATTATTTGTTGCTTCACATAGTGTGCGCATAAACCAAATCTCAGTCCGAACTGCTGCATCATTTAAAATTTCCGTTGGATCAACAATTTGAATTCGGGTTAACCTTGGTCGTCCTGCCATTTTCAACGAAGTGATCCCACTACCATTAATACCTCAAAATGAGTCCGTCTTATTATATAAAATCACCAGCCCTCACCCTCATTTTACTTAACGCAAATCAGTCAACTTAAGCTCATTGGCATACGAAAAAGGGGGAGGGGAGCTCAAATTAGAGCTGACCAATCACGGACAACGTATTGACCCAACGCTATCATGGCCGATCTCCCCCCCCCCCCCCCAAATTTCTCCATCACCATAAATTGAAAAAAAAAGTGGACGCATTATCACAAACTCCCCCCCCCCCCCCGGGGGACGGGCTATTAATTTATTAACTTCAGCCCTAGTTAAACAAAAGTGTTACATCAACACCACGTGCTCGAGCCATGCCTCTGGTCCGCGGGGCTCTGGTCCCGGTGTCGATGGCGTGGACATCGGTCGCTCTTTGATGTCGGTTGAATACTATTACGTCGAGACTTTGAGTTTGGCGTCTTTTGCCTGGCCCACTGTTTCGCGGTTTCTCTGGTCAGCTTACATCACCCCTGAAACTCCTTCGTTGTCATTATTTGATATAGTGACATAATGCCAAGTCCCGGTCACTTTTGGTCAGATAGCTTTATTCACAAGTTAATGATGATGTGTGTGTCCGCTGCCCTGGTAATCAACTCCAAATCCTCCCCCTCCTCCCCACCATGGCTTCAACTTTAAGGGGTTATCCGTATACTTCGAGTGCACTGAGAGAGAGAGAGAGAGAGAGAGAGGGGGGGGGGGGGAGAAATTGGAGCGTACGTGATGCCGATGATCATGCTCTGAGGGAAAGGGAGAGCGTAGGGGGCGTGATGCCGATTATCAGATTCATAAAAACAAAACGTTGGAAATCCATTAGAACAGTGGTTCTCAATCTTCCTAATGACACGACCCTTTAATACAGTTCCTCATGTTGTGGTGACCCCCAATCATTAAATTACTACTTCAGAAATAAGTTTTTCTGATGGTTGTAGGCGACCCCTGAACAGCTGAACAAGCTATGACATTTTTAACCTTCATACTGGCACAGCCCGCATTAAATCGGCCTACAGTGTCTGGACATCACGACGGGACCTTCAACGCTCGAGAGAGCCAGGTCCTTACACCCCAGTGTAAGCTGATGCCCCGAATCTGACATAATTGTCTATTATTTTTACATTACTTTAACCGTATGAATAATACATGTGGTCTGAGACTGGCAAAAAATCTGGCCGCACACCGGCTAAATTGACCAAAACAACACAAACAAGTGACAGACACTGGAAATACATGTTTTATATTAAAATTTCAGTTTAAAACCAATGACAAAACATTCGGAAAACGATAAATACATGTTATAATATCCACTGAAGTGTTTTAATGTAGTTCCATGAGGTAAAAATTGATTTTTTATTTTATTTCTGTAGAAATAATAAAATGCGTCAAAATAAGGGATTACCTCTATTTTCTACGGCTACAATTATTGTAAATAATTTAAACAGTTTATACTTGGAGCTGAATGAAATGTAACAAGCTGTCACATTCCTACCCAAAGAATAAATCAAAATACGCGCTAACTTTAAAAACAACACTGGGAATTCCCAATGACGTGGCAATAGCGATAACGAGGCCAAAGTTCTCCGTTTTTTTAATGCCAATTTTTTTTTTTTTTGCTCCGCCGGGTACACATACACACATACTAGGTCAATGGTTTTATAAAATTATTTTGAAACAATTTGGTAAAAGGTAATATTTAGAAAGTAAATGTGTTATAACAGTAATTTGTTTGTGAGAAAATTTGTTAAAAAGGAATTTAATTTCAGTCGGAAATTTGTTCAAGCGGTGTTTTGTTTAAATGGAAATTTGACTTTGGAATTTCATATTTGTTTCTTTAAGATTAAATTACTTTTACAAAAAAATAATAATGCAAATACTATAAAGTAATTTTCAAGGCAGCTCTGCCTTATAACTTTACTCTAAATTATTGCAGCAAAGCTACATTTTGAAAATTTCACATTTTATCAGCTACTCACCAAGGACCCACCAAAAAATGTTTTCCTAAGGCTAAGGCTAGGCTCAGTTCACACGATGAAATTCGTTTCAAATTTTCGATCATACATTGGTCCTTGGATTTGGATACGATTTTTGTATGAAGCCTTGTAACAACTTTCAAATTTCCTTTGATCAAATTTAAAGCACATGCAATTTTAAAATACCGGTATTAATAGTAGCCTATTATTACGCAACCTCCATCTCAAGTGAACGAACACTAAAGACAAGAAAGTTGGTCAATCTTGGTCGTGTTTACATTGACTACGCTACATTATCGAAATTAAAACAGCCTCTAAACAAGAATTATGTACTTAATTTAGAGAAAGATATTTAATAGAAAAATTAGAAATTAAATGGGCGTTGGGAAGTTATATATAAATAGGTTTGTTAATGATGAAGCATATTATTATACTCAAGACCGGTTTTACACTTGATAAGACCTTAATAAGCTATTAGAGATATGGGGCCCTTTATAAATCCAGATGTTCTATGCCAGTGCCAAATAACTACTTTAGAAAAGTGTACTCTTGTTTCCCACCAATCTTGGATTGGGGATCGTGAGCCCAAATTGATCAGATTTACAGGCAGTCGGGGAAACGGATAGGTTTTGTGGAGTTGAGGGAGGAGATTAGTGTAGTGGGAGGGGGTGTTAGCAAGGGCGGGATAATCTGATAGGCGTGTGTTACAATCATGGATTACTTTTTGCTTGTTTCTCGCGATGAATCCTCTCAACCCCTTGGTTAGACTATAATCTCGACTTGTCTTTTCACATCGTCAGCTCTCTCTCTCTCTCACACACAAAGTCTATGATGTAGTAAATTTAGTGTTATAATGTCAGTTGGCAGTTGGCTAAAAATTAAATTATTTATAATGCTCAGTTCACACGATAAAATTTTCTCTTCAAATTTGCGTCAAAGTTAAAGCCAAATTTCTTTTTTACTATTAAAAACAAAATATTACAATTTAAAAAAAAATTAACGAAAATTTGATCGTGTGAAGTGAGCATAAGGCGTAATTAAGGGGCCAAATCGCTGGTGCGAAAATTTTTCTAGCGGCCATCGTAAGTTGGATCGGTAACATTTATTAGACTGTAAATTCAATTTTAAAAAATCTTCTGGCCTCGGTACAAGGTTCTCAGGTCAAGGACAAATTTATTGTCCACACCATACCCTGCCTCGGTTCGATGTTAAACTTGTTAGGCTCAGCAAATCTTCAGGTCATCTCATCTGAAAGGTAAATCACGCTCTGCCATATTAATTCTGACTGCCACAACTCGTTCAAGAACATTTTCCCAGTGCTGCCACTTATTATTTATCTGTTCTGCTAGTTGGCAGTCAATTGTTGAGCCAGGTTTTCCTGGTAAGATATTTTACCGAAGCTGTTCTATGTTCAGCAGAGTTTTCATGACTTTGATCTAAATAGGTGTTGCGCCGATCACAAAATTCATCCGGAGGTTAATGGTGTAGAAGAATTGGAAGAGAGGTTACAATCACAAAATCCATCAGATGATAATGGTGTAGAAGAATTGGAAGAGAGGTTACAATCACAAAATCCATCAGAAGATAATGGTGTAGAAGAATTGGAAGAGAGGTTACAATCACAAAATCCATCAGAAGATAATGGTGTAGAAGAATTGGAAGAGAGGTTACAATCACAAAATCCATCAGAAGATAATGGTGTAGAAGAATTGGAAGAGAGGTTACAATCACAAAATCCATCAGAAGATAATGGTGTAGAAGAATTTGAAAAGAGTTTACACACGAAACAGTATACACGACCAGTTGCTGGCGAATAAACTAACCATTCTCTGCAATATTTTTCACCATTAGCCCGTTTGGGATATAACAAGCTTTTTGAATAATATCCGTCTTGGCTTGCAAAAAGCTTCTTTGATTTTTAAAATGAGACATTTGAGTGCTGACATTCTGACGGCCCTTTTTCTACCCAGAATATAATCTCATCTTTACTTAAATCCCCCCATAGCCCAGCATCATTCTGCCTGTGGATCATATGCCATTAACTATACTTATAAGTCTTGGGAAATCATTCCTGAGTTATGCATTAAAATGTATAGTACACTCATTTGTAGTACACTGCAATATATTTTTAAAATTATATTGAGTACAATTATGTATAATTTTGTATACTGGTACTCTAATTTAAAGTAAAGGTAATTGCACGCTACTGGTACCTCTATCGCTCACCCTAACCCGAACCCTAAATCTATCATAAACAAAGGGCAGTGACTCCCAATGAGGGACCACAGAAGCACATTAGCCAAAGTAAATACTGCTCAAACCTATGAAAAATAATATTTTAGGAAATGGTAATCTCCTTTTAAAAATAATTTGAAACATACAAATTCAATCAAAAGCTGCTTAAAATGCTATGTGGGGGAGACAAGAGAGTGACTTGCGGATAAATTCAGTAAACATCTCAGAAAAATTGCTCAAGACATGCAATAGATTTAGTAAAGGCTGGTGGAGCACGTTGGTAAATTCTGATACATGTGTGAAAAAATAGTTCTAATACTAATACATTCGGTTCTACTTTTAACAGAAAGACTTGCGCAAATGAAGAAGGTGCAATGTATTCTGCTAACTTTGTTAGCAACATTTTTCTTCGAATAGTCCTTCTTTGATGTTACTAGCTTCTCAAATAGTCTATTTAATCAGTGATTGATGTAAGGCAATGTATTTCTACACCAGCAGGTAATACTAATTTTCAAAAGACTTACAATTATTACACTCTGTAAATAATAATTTGTTTGTTTATGCCAAAATTGTAGCCGATAGTTCTTTACGTTGTTACTGTATGCAATAGTTTAATAACTTGAGTAAACTTTAAAAAAGGTACTATGAAAAATTTATTTATAATAAATTTATTCTGAATACGCAAAATACTAAAAAAAATACATTTTAAATTTATTAAAAACAATAAAATAAGTAACACTTGTGTATTGAATGTTACTTGGTTAATATTACAATTTTTATTACTATTTATATAAGAAAATGTCATTGCAATAATTACCTCTATACAGGAAAAGAAAAACCTAAAAACATCATTACGAAAAAATCAATACTATCAACACACATACAAAAACTCGTTTTCAAATTCCAATATATAAAACATTTATCATGGTCTCTTTTTTGTATTATTATAATATATTAATAAGAAGTTCATCATCACTATCATCATGTCACTTAGTCCTTGGACCGTTGAGGCGCCACAGATGACATGAAAACTGTCCTTCTCCATTCCTCTCGTTTTTCTGCAGTACGCATAGCATCGCCTAGTTTTAATCCCGTCCACTCTTTGATGTTATATTCTCATCTTTTTCTCTGTCTTCGTCTTCTCACTCCTCTTGTTGTGCCCTGCATGATTTCTTTGGCGAGCCATTGTTTTCTTGTCACGTGGCCATACTACTCAATTTTGCGCTTTTTACAGTCACCAGGAGACACCATAAGATGTTAACAAACGATAATAGTGTAATGTCCAATGTTGAGTTTAAGACGCACCAGTTCATCTCAATTTTAATATTTAATGTAAGGCACACATAAGTACTAACAGATAGGTGGTGAGAAGATACTTCGTCATCCTTCACATGTGACAGATGCAAGGGACGAGAGGATAAATTGATGACGATAAAAAATAAGCAAAACAAAAAGTTTGTAGAAAATCATTTGATAAAAATTACTTGGAGAATGTTGTAATATGTTTCTTTCTGATTGATAGAAATCGAACTCACTGTGGGAAAAAGACAGAAAATATATTTTATGAAGATATGAACGTTTATGTTTCTGTCCGAGTTAGTTATCCAATGTGTTCACAACGTTGAGACTGTTAGTTAATGTAATTACCGAGAACTGGATCCTTACGACGTGTAGAGTAAATTATCATCGTAAGAAAACAAGAAATAAAGTAAAATAAATAGTTATACAATAACTGAGTTAGTTCGATAATTGACAAGTGGCTGGTACATAGTCTGTATTATCTATTATATATGTTCTTAGATTATTATGAGGGCCTAATTCATAGAATCAATTAAAGAATTTATTTTAAGAAGTCATGTTAATTGACGTTACAAAAATAAACATTTACAGTATTTCAAATTACAAATTAGAGTAAAGTTAAATGTAAATTATTTATAAACAAGATTGCCACCTTCACAGTTTACATTGTTATATTCACAGTTTACATTGTTATAGTCACAGTTTACATTGTTATAGTCACAATTTACATTGTTATAGTCACAGTTTACATTGTTATAGTCACAGTTTACATTGTTATAGTCACAGTTTACATTGTTATAGTCACAGCATACATTGCAACAGTCACAATTTAATGCAAAAATATTAATAGCAAATACGTTTTGTCTAGGAAAGATGTAAATACATTTTATCACGGTCATTTAAAAAAAAATAATGTTATTGAAGATTTATCTTTTGGTTTACTATTTATTTCCATATTTCACTGGACTACGGTCGACGCAGACTAATATATTATTACTTTACTAAAATTCTCTCACATTCCACTGAACTAACTCCAACACTACCCACCATGATTTAGATATTTAATTGAATTAGATATATTCATATTCTACTGCACTAACTCCAACACTACCGTCCATATATCTATGGGGATGAAGAGACATTGCAGTGACCTTCTCCAGTCTGTATATTGGCGCCCCTCAACAGCCATCACAAAGATTAAGTCGATAGACGTATCTAGAGTTGGTTATTCCCTTGGATGTGTACTGAGTATGTTGTTTATACTGATTCCCAATAGAGACGTGTTTGGGCAAGCCGTTTGGATGAGACACAGTCAGCACGAGGTTGTCTTGTGTTCCAGTCGTGTATTTCTTCCTTGTCTTATTGTGCAATCGTGTAAAGGCGTAAATATCATCAAATAGTTGTTTAGTTAGATCAGGATCATCAGTTGTACAGAAGATCTCACACCTGCCACTCTCAACATCTGCGACAACTTCCTGACAACTCAGTTCAATTACATCAGAAGTCTCCGTGTCATAGTTTAATATGCATGTCGTGTGTTGAGCTTCACTCTGATCGAATGCTACACTGGTGCTTGTAACTAACTTGATCCTGTCGTTGACATCTTCCGCCGTTCCTGTTCCTGGACTCGCACCCTTGAATTTTACAAAGTCAATCCGTCCTGTTCCTATGTTCGCACCTTTGGGGTATGGTATAGTTGTCCCTGGATAGACGGCCGGTCTGCTGAGACTTGTTTCTTTCACTACAATTTTCACAATCAATTTACCCAGTACATGAACAATGTTTTTAATATCATCTGGTTCATACCCCTTGGGCACATCAAGGCTTCTCAGATTGGTTAAAGGAATGCATTGAGATGTCCTGTCATTGTTTCCATTTTCACTTAGATCTGAGAAGTAAACATAACATATTTGAGATAAGTAATTTTTGTTTGTTAATGTTTCCTGAAAAGATTTAGATTGCAGTCTCTTCCCTTATAACCGTGTTTGCAAGAGCCCAAGAGTAAGTATATTTTAAAAACCAAAAACAAAATAATAGCCAAATTGATGGTGACTACAAAAGCCTGGGGGCAAAAATGCAGAATTGTTACGTTTTCTTTTGATATTATCAAATTTTACGTTATTTTCTTTTTTTCAAAATTGATTTAGAGTAAGTACCATATGGCTTACACCATGTTTCGGATCCCAATAGCTGGCTAAATCTTCATTTACAAACCACGAGGAAGCAACTGTTGTTCTACGTTTTCAACAGACTGATTACTTTTTCTTTTATGGTATATCATTGGGCATGGATGTTTCAGATTCAGCCATATTGTAAATGTGATGAGAGTGTCTATTCTCACGATGATCCTGAACTACACCCTGCTTATGACGCTGAGTCGATCTTACCTAAAAGTTGTTATAGTGTTGATGTTTTTATTTTGTCAACCTCTTTGCTATCTGTCTGCCTCGTAAACTTTACTTTGTTTACGAAAAATTTTTACCACCGGATTACAACTTCTTTATTTTTCTTTCGAGCGGCTACATTCAATATTTTTAATTTTAAATGCAAAAATTTATAAAATTTCTAATGCTGATGCTAATTATAACTTTCCTTAACTTAAAACCAAAAGAAAACAAAAACAAAAAAAAAATCCGTAAAATTATATCGAAAATTATAAATATTCAATAGTTCATGACGTAGTGCTTTTATCGGATATAAGGTATTTTTACTATTTTCAAAACTTTCAGACTGGCCAGGTGCAAGTGAATCAGTAGCTTGATGGTTTATATCGTACTGTAAGGCGCGAAAAACTCAGCTGAGCCAGGAAATCCATGTTGGCATCAGGAGCACTAGTTTTATGTAGACGAACAGAGGGAATCAATTAGGTCGTGTCACGCGAAGATTCCCTTGTGCTGGTTTGTTTCAAGTGATTATGATCCTTGGTTCCCCCTCTCATTAACCCAATAACAATAGAGCCATATAATCCCCATATGTCATTATCGAAGCCATACGTGTGGACCCATATCATCCGTATTGTCAGTCAATATGGAGGTATAGAGTTTTATTTTCTGATCATAAGACGGAGAATCCCAAAAATGAGCGTAGTTCAAATTTCCTCTAAGTCCTTAAAAAAAAAACTTTAAGCTATTCAACCTATTCAACATATTCAACTTTGTCAAAAATAACGCCTTGATTGTTGATACATTTATCTTTTACAGGTCTTATAAAATGCCAAGCATCCACAAACACTTCCCATTGTGGTGTAATGATTTCATATTGCCACACTCAGGGTATGTGGGGGCCTAGTGACCCCGTGGATAAGAATGACGGGATTATAAATCATCTACTCCGGGGGTTGTGAGATTACTGGCTTAGATGCTCACTTGTACGTATGCATATAGGTCCAAAATATACAGACGTACGAAGGGTGTGAAAGGCGACGACAATTTAAAACAAGAACATATAAAAAATACCAATAGTAATTATAGATAAAAGAGTGTAATAATTGCCAATTGGTCTAAATATAATGTAATGAAAATATTTACTAATATTTACCTGCAATCAATATTTTTAATTTGCCATCTTGCGTCATCGTTCACTGTGTTTCTTTGAGACTAGAAATGTTGATCATTCGTCAAATATTTATAAATATATCCAGCAATGGTTTTTATGTCTTATTCCATCGAATGAAAGACATTTGAAGAGTGACAAAGAGAATTATTATTGATGCAAATTTAGAGAGTAAGATTTAGAATTTAAGAAATAAATTGAAGGAGAATAGAAAGAGGTGAAGATATAGGGTTAGGAGATTATGGTGAATAACAAAAAGATGCAAATAAAGAGGTAAAGGGAAAAAGCGTAAAACATAAAGAGTTATAGAGGTTGAAAAGGAGAATGAAAGGGTAGCAGCTTAGTAACAAAACCACACATTCGTTCAGAGACAGGGAAAGGAATTTGTATTTAAGTCACATAGAAATAAAATTGGACAAAGGAAAGAAGATTATGAGCGAAAGGGAAAAGAAGAAAGTACAGAGAAAAGAAAGAGAAAGGAACGATGGAGATAGGAAAGAAAGAGAGAGGAGTGACTGAGAGAGGAAAACAGAGAAAGAAAAAAACGATGTAAAGAATGTAATAAAACGAGAAACAGTGATACAAAAGAAGGAGAAAGGGACAATTAAAGAGGAGAGAGAAAGAGCGAGGGACAGAGAGAGAGAAGAGAGAAAACTTGCATTATCTTCAAATATGTTGTAAATAAAATGATATTACATGTACTTAACAACATGTTAAAGTTCTAAAACACACAAATGTTGTATAGGTGACTTACACAAAGATAATTAACAACGGGAACTACAATGCAAGTTGTATAATGAGATAAGCATTGACACTAATACCAAATAGTGTAGACCTAAGGTCAGAGTTCAATGTATGACACGACTGATGCAACCCGCCCACTAACAGATAAGCATAACATGGCTTTTGAAGGTGCACAGCTGTACAACAATTACTGATAACACTGGAAACTGGAACTAGTTGTTTTTTCTTAGAAACCTGTCTTAAATTTGTCGTATAAGACATTACATCACATTCAGTGCATATAACTATACAAGAGACCCTGTTATGGCAGATATAATGTCCAAAACCATAGACCAGGAGTTATCAACCAGTCGCGTGCAATGATCGGACACTAGGGGCAGTCAACGAAAGAAAAACGACAACCAAATAAAATACAAAAAACAAAATACAACTCATAAAATACATCTTGATTTATGTATGAAGAGGGCAATATTAAACTTGCTCAGTCAATTTTTTAGAGAAAAAAATGGGTTATCCATTTTGGCTATTTTATTTAGTGTCAATCAACACTACACAGTAAATTTAATGAACCCAAAGCCTCTTTTAAGTCCCAAATGTGCCAATAGCAAAAATACAAATGCAAAACTCGTTATAGTATGTTAATTTACAAAAACAGATTTTTTAAACATCAAGCATATGTTACTTAGCATGTTTTGCAAAGAGGTCTCATCATATAGTATGTACGTATTTATCTGACAGATATTAACGTTGAAGGAAACAATAAAAAGTTTGGTAAAGTATGTACTTTAATATTATCAAAACCGCTGTAACACTCCTTCATTGATTGTGAAGTTTTCTTTAAGTTACCAAGGAGTCAAACGTATGCACATAGGCACCAAATGCTGTCACTGTTCAGTAGAGAACGACGTCTGTTTGAATTCTGAATGAAGACTCATAAACTTTCATGAAAAAGAAAGATTGGAAACGAAATAATTCTAGTTAGATTCGACCCTCCAGCACGATGATGACCCTCTCTGTCAACGATGTCGTTCAATACATATATAAAAACACAAGATATTGTTTCATGAAAAACTGACATTGATTACATTCAAAATTACTTCCCGGTATCAAGAGAGCAACTAAGCGTAAGGATTCAGTTTCTTATTCTGATTCCAGTGAATGTTTAGACAAAGATCTCGGCAGCGTCTCTTTAAATTTCAATCAACACTTGTTGAGAGTAAATTGATTTCGGTTTAAAAAGAAAATATTTCTAGTCTTGAATAGACCCTGCTTGGATGATGTCAACTTTACTTTTTTTCAGGACCAGAACGTTGAGGAGTGAAACTGTGGTATGCAGACAAAAGCCAGAGGGAGGGTACAATGCTTATCAGAAGATAGAGACCGAGATGAATAGATGACGTGGAGTCGGAAAAGCTACTAAAACCCCACTAGTACCTTAATTGAGTAGTTATCACTGTTGAAACACCATTTTATATAAAACTAGAAGATATTACCCGATGTTACTGGTATATTAATGAAAGACATTTTGCAATACTTTCTATCTGCTATTTGCAACACCGTAACACCTTACAATCCTATTTTTAAGTACAAAACTAAAACAGACATTGATATCTTGTATACACATTAAAAACGAAATCAACGACAACATTCCTAATCCTTAATATTTATATTTAGAACATAATTTAACAGAATTGCTTATTTTAAAAAGAAGTATGTATGTTATGATGTTTACGTTTCTAACATCATTTGGTTTTGAGAAGTATTTATCTGCTTTATCATAGTAGCCTACACTAAAACCTATCGAGCCCTTGAACACAATTTATTTTCTCTCAAATTTGTAAAATTTGTGATTTTAATTTTGTAACAAAAAGATCTCTTTAAGATATCTTTTAAATTAACGGGCTTTGATACATTATTATCTTCATTAAAAATTTAACCAACCTTAACCCTCGTTTCTCTACTAAGTTACAAGAAAAGCGTTAAACACAAACTATATGAAAAGCATAATAATTTAACCCATTTTCACGTCTGTAACGGCCTTAAATGTCTTTTTTTAAAGAAATATTTTTAAACTCATAGAAATGTAGACCCTCTTTTGTATGAACTTCACTCTTCGCAAAGTGGGGGGAAATATTTCAGATTTAAAAAAAAATATTTAGCCTATCTTTGTTCACCTCCAAGAAATGTAAATAGAAAAAAATGTGGCTATATTTTTAAGATTACATTTTCAAATGTGTAGAATGATTCCACTTTTTGAGGTGTGGGTATACTTATATAAATGTACCCAAAGTTTTTCTACGCCCTTGAACAATATTTTCTTAAATAATTTTTGTTATATAACATATATATATTTTGAAAATATAATGTAGCACCTCTATTTCAAGACTGTATTATCCCTGGATTAAAAAAAATATTGCCATACACATAAAAATGTACAAGCCCTATTTCTCTCCTCGTAATATAAATTACCGAAGAATGCTGATTATTTATCAAATTCATTCTATCATTTTTTTGTAGGGGTATCTTGTGTTGACTGGGGGCAAAATTAAAGTATCAAATCCCCACCGCCCCCCCCCACACATTTAATTAATAAACATAAATAAAATCATCCATGGTGTGAAAATCGTACGCAACGACACATTTTTGCGTACCAGCCAATGAATTTTATTCTAATTCTAAAACCCTAGCACCCTTTTAACACGCATTGCTTTACATATTATAAATAAAAGAATAATTTCCCTGATTATGCCATATAATGAAATATTTATTTTAACATTAAAATCTATACTAAAGTTCACATCTGGGCTATAAGATTTGATATCAAAATGAACCGATTGCAACGCCATATGTAAATTCTTATTTGGATAAGTCTGATAAGTGATAAGGAAATTTGTAAATGATGTTTGGGTATACATTTTCTTTGCACTTAATGCCTTATATGGGTTTTTCCTTTTTAAAAATATTTTAAACATTAAGTTTTTATTATGTTATAAAATAGATAAATGCTAAAATTGGTTTGGGTATATTTAAAATGTAAAAAGCAGCTAATTATATTTATAAAATTTATTTTCAAAACGGGAAACACTTTATCAGATTTGTCATATGCGGCTATTGGGTAAAGTATATTAAAAACGTTATTTGCAAGCTTAAATTAAGTTCTTTTAAGATTATTCTAATTTTTCTTTCGTTTAGTTCCATTAAAAATTTTAATTTGATATTGTTTTAGCACATTTGGATGATATGAAGTTAACTTGAATTCTGCAATATTAACAACGAAATAAAATGAAGATGTTTCGGTGTTCCCGATAAATGTGATATTGAATTAATAATAGTAATACTTAGGCGATAATGTATTGATAATAGAAATACTATATTTACATTTAAATTACGATCCAATGCTTAAAATAATTATTTAATTGTGACATTGCATGTATTTCCAATTTAAAATAACAATACTTACACATATATTGAAATATACGAGGAATCGATTTCAATAAAATAATAGAAAATCCCAATGATTCTTTTTAACAACTCAAAGCATGTAAATCGATTTGTTTTTTAGCTTTATATGGATATTTTAGCTCATTATTATTTGTGTATATTCACCATGTTTAATATACACTGTGGTCATACAGGCAGAGCCAGATTAACCTAAAGTCACATGAGACACGTACCTAGGGGACGCTCGTCTTTTAGGGACACTACTACAACGAATTGTTTTTTTTTTTAAATTTGATTCATTCTGAAAATAAATCTAAATAACAATTCTATACAATTTATAGAAATGGGGATGGTAGAGAAATATAATAAATAACACAAGATGAAAAATTTCCTTGGTTGGTTATCATCATAGGGCATTTTTTTGAGCGACTGTCCTGCGCTAATGAGAGGGAAAAAATCGGGTGATGTGAGTTAAGGCTTAAAAATAGACACAAACTAATTCATTGAAAAATCCCCTGTTGCATAAAAACAAGTTGAAACGTAATACTAAAAATTAACACGAGACATTTTCTAGTGGAAAGTTAGACTGCACTGAATATACAGGAAACAAATATTGTTAGGAGAAAAACTCTTATTATATAAGTTTTAAAAGAAGAAAAACACGATGTAAGCTTTAAAAAAGTAAACTATATGAATTAAACTTTTCAGTTTAACAATAATTTATTACATTTCAAGATGTAAACGTCTTTCAGGGGCGTATCGATCACGTGTTTTTTTGAAGCCCCGCCCCCCCCCCCTCACCACATTTTTGGTTTGTAGCCCTCTGCATTCAAATTTGACAATTTAATTTTCTTTTCATAACGCAATTTCGGGGCCCTTAAAAATAGTATTCCACTTGCAGCCCCAAGGGTTGCAGAGCCCATGCAACGACACTGGAAAAAAAAAAAGAAGTCGTTTACTTCTCGTTAAACGGGAAACATCAAAGTAAGGATTTTGTTGACATCTGGGCTCATTTGAATAAAAACTACAATGTCAGCATATTGGCGACTAGGCGACAAAAAATATGACCCCCCCCCCCTTGTCCACAATGTCCAGTGTTTGCCCAAGGTGCCACTTTTTCTCGGCATGACCATAACATTTAACTGATTTTTTAAAACTCAAAAGTATTGGTAACTGAAATGCAGTGGCATACCAAGAGGGGTGGGGAGATCTAAATCGGGTACTGCATGCATATTGCTCGACTGTCTGAGTTAAGATAAAACAAAAAGATGAAGTAATATTAGGAGGCACAATCTGAGTTGAAACATGCTAGTGAAGCTTTATTGAAGCGAAAAACATTTCAGCCACAAGCATTTGACAGAAAAATAATATTATGATAATAGTATTATCATAAACATTGTTCCAAAAGTCGAATTTTTTTAATCGAAAAAGAAAAATTGAGCATATTTTGCTCGCGTGCAGCTAAAATTAAACATAAACAAAATTGCCAGTACAATATTATATTGAAATATGAAAAGTATATTATTTTCATATTAAATACAAAAAAAAAAATCACGCGTTGCCAAACATATATTTTATTTGAAACCTAATTATAACATTCACACATTTAATATAAAAAAAAAACATCATTGTATTATCATAACATTATGGAGTGTGGTAAAAGAAATGAATGACTGAAGTGAAATATTTTCATTTACGATCACGAGACTATTAAATGAGATATAACGATTCATGGTAAGTAAACATTAAAAGTTAAAATGAAACATTTAGTTACGATAAAATAAGATTCTTTTATTGGTCAAACAAATTGGAAATGTGTTTTAATTACATTGTACAGATTCAATTTCAGGACATTAATAGATAAATATTCTTGCCAAGACTAATTTTTTTAACTATAACAATTTAAACACAAGACTTATGTTGTTTTACCCAAAGGACAATCATCAGCCGTCGTCTTCGATAGAACATAACTCCCTTAGTTACAAAACTGATTTTCAGAGTAATTATTTGATTTTGTAACAGCCGACGGAGCACGCTAGTGTTTACACCGTTTTCAAAAATGGATTTACATTTTTTGTGAATTTATTTTCTGTTTTAGAAATCTAATCCATTTCCTGGTCTCTAATGTAGATGAAACTTTGTACAGTTTGACTAAAACGTACACAATGATACAATATATAAATATAACCATTTAAAAACAGACATCTCCTAAATTGTACTGAAACTATTTAGGAAAGTATTGTAATTGTCAATGGCCATGTCCAAAGCACATCCTGACTAACCATGCTCCACTGGCCACCCATCCCCCACACCAAACTAAAAACATTCCCACACTGCTCCACTCTGTCCCCCTTTACCGTAGGCTTCGCTATGAGGAGGTGATATCCAAATACTTTCTTTGCTCAACATATAAACAGGAGCCCCACTACTTCCGGGACAGGCGTGACTGTCGTAATGATACTTGGTAACATAAATGTCTCTACGCAACTTTGCTAGAACTTCACACTGTTCGTTTTTACCAAACGTAACATGTTTTGAGCACCCGTGAGGGTGGGATATAAGTATGACTAGGTTATTGACCCCCTCAGTTAGGTATCTTTTGTAAAGTTTTGTATGATAATCTTTATAATCATAAATCATATACATGAGTTCATAGGCCAGGTTGACGTCGTGTGTAACACATATAATCTCAGCCGTGTCGTATTGCTTGTTCATTTGACTCATTCGGATCCCTTGAAGTTTGATTACATCTGAGTTCTCAGAATCGTAATACATGATAAATTCAGCACGCGATGCCTCGTTGTCGTCACACACCACGTGTGCAGCCGTTCTAATTTTGATTTCTCCCCATTCCTCGACTGGATTAGTTTTACAGTCACGACATGGACATGTGCTGTACAGTGATCTCTCTTTTATCTTTGAAAATATGATATATCCACTCCCGACCATTGCATTCCGTGTCTGAAGGTAATTGTCTGGTCTCTCTGGACTAGTTCCTTCAAAAGTTATCTTCACCACAAGTTTGCCGAGCGCCGTGACGAGCTTGTCAAACATCTGATCTTTGTTGTAAGGATGTGGAAGTTTGCGGTAGCTAAACTCCTTAATTGGCACAAATTCTGTATGATTCGGATTTTTATCGCATTTCTTGGTGTAAAGACTCTTGTCCAATATCAGCTGCGGGTAATAATCTGAAAAAGCTTATTGCAAAAAGATACTTAAGTTACTTTTTTAAAGACACACTTAAAATAACGCGAACTTCTCTCTCTCTAGGTCTTTCTCATTCTATTCCTCTCTCCCTCTCTTTCTCTCTCTCTCTTTATATATATATCATTTGTTTACCTACCTATCTACCTGCAAGTCAATTAATGTATATCTTAACTTAAATTTCACCCACTATATCATTGTTAATTTTATGATCAGCTCGATCACTGCAAATTCTTTCCTTCAAAGTAAGGACCGCTAGATATAGAACTTCACGTTTTGTACAGAATTTACTAGTGGGTTTTCCACGCGATTATAAAATTACATAATCATTATTAAAGTCAAAATGAAATTAAGGCAGCAAGGCCTTTCATGATTTATGTAAACTATTATTTTTTTGCGCTTCAGAAATTCTTTCAATGGCTTATATTTAACGTGTTTAAGTTTTTTTTAAAATCTATGTAAAACGCATCTCATTTTACTACAGACTTTTATATGAAATGGCAACTTTGAACTTTGTCTGGCTCAAATATTGTAATTAAATTTTCAACCTGTTTCCATGAACCTATACAACTTCACATTTTACATGGTTACTGTTTACTGGTGAAAATACAACCCCCACATGATCAGAAAGTTAGCAATGACCTCTATTGACCCTTGAGTGACCCTACGTGTCAAATCTGGAATCTCAGTTTTGACCAACTTCCCGATCCTTAATTCTGCTGAAATTTTGTACACTTACCCACCCCCTCCCCTGATGACAATATACCCTTTCATGATAGTAGGTCACTCTGACGGTCAAATCTAGCATTCCCATTTTGAACCACTTCCTGATCTCTAATGTAGATGAAACTTTGTACAGTTTGACTAAAAGGTACACATTAACACAATATATAAATAACCATTTAAAAACAGACATTTCGTAAATTGTACTTGAAGTATCAAATGAATGTCCCTCATACTTCAGCGTTGTTAATCATATGACTAAAAACGACTGGTTTTCCATGAAATACAATGATACCGTATGACTTCTTTCTTAAGTTGCCCTGTCCGTTTGTTAGTTTGTGTGAAGTCAATTGTTGCATCTTAATTTTGACCTACTTCCTGATATCAAATTGAGCTGAAAAAATACACCATTGAATTTATGGGCGTCCCACGTTTTGTTTATAGTCATATGACTGTTACAACTCTGAACTTTTGGGGGACTTTTATTTGATACGTTTTAACAAAGTTTTGGAGCAAACTCTTTTTGTGTTTTTTTTTAAAAAAGTATTTCTATTTTCCTTTATTTAGCTCTTCTTATTCTTATTTGATGTATTCTGGACTGTATTTCAATCCTTAACTTCTGCTTTATTAAAAATTATTTCTATTGAAACGTTACCAAAAGCTTCACACACTGCTCCACCATTCTCTTTATTGGCATCATCTGGTAGTGGCTACGAAAAGAAAACAAAAACGTAGATTTAAAAAAAAAAATATTATTTCAAAATAAAGAAAAATATGTATACATTACTTTAAAAATAAATATTTCATTCTATACAGCTCCTAGGTTTTTTTGTGGACTATATATCATAAATTTTAACATTTATAAAATTCATCAGCATGACCTGGTTATTATAACAATTTAATATATGTTCATATGGTCAATATATGTTCAGTATAAAGTAGGAGTACATTTGATATACCATAAAAGTGTGTGTGTATTTAGCATGCCTTTACAGTGTACGTATTGAGCATCCCTTAAACAGATGTCTATTTATAAGAGCGTGCGTATTTAATATGCATTTAGTGTTTCTGCCTTTAAAATCACTTCACTGTATGTCGATTTAATAGAGTTTCAATGTACATACATCAAATGTATACCTTCACTGTTCATTTTACTTTGGTAAAATATATAATTTAAAATCCCTTTAGCATGTCTAATATCTATTTAAATAAAACAATGTTAAACCCATATTTGACATGAAGTAAGAAATAATTTCTTTGTATGCTGTTTTCAGTGTTAATTTAATTTTAATCATTGCATTTTAATAAATTGTTTGATGATTTCTTTCGATGAAACGGTATAATTTTCAAATTTAGATTTTCGCTTTTGATAGATGAAGCAATAAGATTAGCCAATATTAATATATATTTTACATTTTTAAAAATGATACAATAAGATAGTTCATATAGATTTTACCTTTTGATTATCACTACATATTGTCGTTAGCTTTGGTTTCTTAACACAATTTTGATCTTGTCTTGATAGGCTTGCTAGACAAGGACAATTAAACAAAATGTTAAGTTAAATTACATTGCTTTGGACAGTCAAACTACGGCCCGCGTCTGTACATTGTATACATTTAAAAACAAAAGGGTAAAAAAAAAGTCCATTGCCGAGTGCAGTTTGGAATGGTTATAATTGAAATGAATCACAATATATGGTCGTAAAAACATGTGCAGTGAATGGAAAGGTATAGTTGAGGAAAGTTATAACGCTTTTCAAAAAATTGAATTTTGCAAGCGTTGATCATCAACGGCAAAATATTTATATCTGGGTAAATCTTGTTTCATTGTATGAGTTGTTTTCATAATGTACTTAATTCTTTCATTAGGCAAGAAGCAACTGTCTTGTTCCCGCGTGATTTTGTGCACGTATTTAGTGCTTTAGGACTTGCAGTATTTAATGCTTTAGGACTTGCAGTATTTAGTGCTTTAGGACTTGCAGTATTTAGTGCTTTAGGACTTGCAGTATTCCGTGCTTTAGGACTTGCAGTATTTAGTGCTTTAGGACTTGCAGTATTCCGTGATTTAGGACTTGCAGTATCTTGCAGTATTCCGTGCTTTAGGACTTGCAGTATTTAGTGCTTTAGGACTTGCAGTATTTAGTGCTTTAGGACTTGCAGTATTCCGTGCTTTAGGACTTGCAGTATTTAGTGCTTTAGGACTTGCAGTATTCCGTGCTTTAGGACTTGCAGTATTTAGTGCTTTAGGACTTGCAGTATTCAGTGCTTTAGGACTGAAGTATTAAGTGCTTTAGGACTGAAGTATTAAGTGCTTTAGGAACCATTTTATTCTGATTCTGCCGCTGAAACAAAAATAAGAAATTTCCTGAACACTCTTGAATGTGGTATTGATACAAAGAAGATAAATTAATGGACTTCATTTAATATTTTAAGGCAATTTGCTCGAGAATCTATTTCAATGGCAATGTTTCATATTATTTGCTTTTGTGATAGGAAATTTTCAATAATGAAATATGCGAAGTCGGGTTAAAAAGAATTCCTGATTAGCAGTGGAAAGGAACTTTGATGATAGCGATAAATAGCTTTGAGTCTTAACTAAGTCTGAGTACGCCACAAAGCCCCATTTCAATACTTTTCTTTGATTTAAACAAAGACTTAAGTCATATTCTAAGGAATACCATCGAAATATATTGTAGTTGGACTCCCATTTAAATCCATGCAAATGGACCTCTTTTTTAGAAAGGCACAGCGTCTTATTTCATTTAATATTTCGACAACGACATCAATGACTGAGATAGTCTGAGATAGTCTGATTATACTTATAGGCTACCTTGATTTGGAAACAGTCGCCAGTGCCCTGCAAATCCTCTTGCTGATCCTTATACTAAGATAATCTACACAATAACCTGTCTGGTCCAGGACTAGTCTACACTATAACCTGTCTGGCCCAGGACTAGTCTACACTATAACCTGTCTGGTCCAGGACTAGTCTACACAATACGCTGTCTGGTCCAGGACTAGTCTACACAATAACCCGTCTGTTCCAGGACTAGTCTACACAATAACCCGTCTGTTCCAGGACTAGTCTACACTATAACCTGTCTGGCCCAGGACTAATCTACACTATAACCTGTCTGGTCCAGGACTAGTCTACACTATAACCTGTCTGGTCCAGGACTAGTCTACACTATAACCTGTCTGGTCCAGGACTAGTCTACACTATAACCTGTCTGGTCCAGGACTAATCTACATAATAACCTTTCTGGTCCATGACTAATCTACATAATAGCCTTTCTGGTCCATGACTAATCTACATAATAGCCTTTCTGGTCCATGACTAATCTATATAATAGCCTTTCTGGTCCATGACTAATCTACATAATAGCCTTTCTGGTCCATGACTAATCTACATAATAGCCTTTCTGGTCCATCACTAATCTACACAATAACCTGTAACAAAATGGAATCAATAGCCATTTGCTTCGGGGCAAATCAAGTCTCAGTATGATTACAACCTTTCCTTCTGGTAGTATAGTCTGTACTTTGTGTTGAGTTCAAATCTTATTTTATTTTTTCTAGTCTACATGTTTTTAAATTAAAAAGACGATATATACCTATAGCTATTTATCTATAATCTATTTTTAGTGAACATGCAACTAAAAGAAGATTTCTTACAGCTAAGGCGACATCTCAATGCAGCTTAGCACATCTGTTTGTTCCCACCACACTGTTTCTTTACGAGATCGACCAACATATACCATACATATTTTCTATCCATCACATATAGTGTCTATGTAACGGTTAAATATGTATGTATCAGTTATAGTGTACCAGATTTGTAGCACTTATAGATATTATCTTATATATGCCTTTAATGTAGATACGTTGGTGACGACTTTGTCTAGTAGTTTAGAGTTTATTAGGGTGTCTCCCACAAACTGAAATAAGCTGTTAGACACAATAAGACAAAAACTCCAGGCACTATTTTTGTATGTTGTAAGAATGATAGTGAGCTAAAATGAAATGCATAGAAAGCAATACAAAGATTTTATATCCTAAAAATGTGTTTAGTACTTGAAGCTGACAAAGATTCTGACGCTGTCGATCAAAATACTGAATGACATAGTCTTATCGTTGCTCAACCAATTTAATACCACTAATTAACTACATCTCTCACCTTGTCTCTTGTTATTTTTTAACTCTGTTATATTGTTGACGTTGGCTGACATGACTGTGTCGATCTTTGATTTAAATCCTAAAAAATCAAGATGTGGATCTGGGGATGCTGTGCTTTAAATAATAAGAAACAAATTAATTTTCTGAAGTTGCAGAACTAGATTGAATCAACAATTGTTTCGTCTATCACTTCAAGATTAATCACTTTAAAACACACTTCACACATCCCAAGAATTCTATATCGGCGCCAATTTTGAAACAACGCTATGTATGACTATATATATATGAAAACTACAATGGGAGTTCCCTATTACGTGGTGATACTGATAACAAAGCGGAAGTTCTCAATATCTGACCATGGTTTAAGAACACGGGAGTAATTAAAAAGAAAGATGATTTTACATATTTTTTTTTCGTACTTTCAAATCTAATAGTAAACGATAACAATACAACAAATGTTTACTTTATTTTTTAAACAGTATCACGCTATAATGAATAACATATATTTCAATTGAGCAAGATAGTTCATTGTTACAGTTTTCATAATCCCTGGAGTCAAAGGTCATAACATTTAATTTACAAGGATAGTTTGAAAATATTCCTTGCGACAATTGTATTTTTTATTGAGTTAATTGCTATTTTGAACAAGTAAATGGTCCTTACATTATGTCATTACAATAAAAAGGGACGGACTTGGCAAATGTTTGTCATTTGTTGATGCGCCACAATAAAATGACATATACATTTTTATGATATTAACAAAAACCACATAAAAATTGTAAATAAATAGCTATAAAACTTTGCTATATTCTATGGCTGTAAGAGAGTCTCATAATTTGTATTGTTGAGAGCAGCACTGATGATGCGTACCCTGGCCCAGAAAGTACCACGAGCTAAACCTATCACGAAATAAAAGAAAGAAAAAAAGATGCACTTTCTTTCAGGCACCTCTCCGGAACTGCCCCCATCACACCCCCACCCCACCCCACACCTACCCAGCCCCGGAGAAAAATGTGTACTACTATTTTTTTTTTATAAATAGTTTTAAAAAGAGTAGTAACTGGTGTCAGTGGCGTAGCTAGGGTTGGTGTCACCAGGTGCGGTAAAATCATGGTGTCACCCGGTGCGGTAAAATCATAGTGCCCCCCCTCCCCCCACGGACTTTCACTGAGGATTTCTTCTTGTCAAAATAAGTCCACAGTGTAACAATAAAGAATAAAAACAAATTAAATGAAGGTTAGGAGGTCAATGTATTTAAGAACTGTCACAACGTTAAGTTACAGTTAGGTTTACATTATATTTAATTTATTTAAAATTTTCTTTTCCTTGCCCGCAAAGTTGCAAACCTGTCAATCACTTGATCAAAATCAATATCCTCCACCGAATCACTTTCAATTGGAGAAACATGTTTATTGAAGCTTGAATCAAAAGACAGGACAATAAGATGTCAACGTTTCGGCTAAGTGTCTTCCTCATCAGAGGCGTAGCGAAGGGGGGCATGGGGGGACAGATGTCCCCCGGGCGCCAAAATGTGCTTTGATATTATTTTATTGATGAAAATAATGGGTTCGAGGGTTGAAAAGAGACAAAAGGGGCGCTTTAAAATGAATCTTGTCCCCGGGCGCCAAACACTCTAGCTACGCCTCTGTTCCTCACTTTCAATTGATCAGAAATCCTTGCCTGTCCCATGGTGGATCGTAAATAGTTTTTGATCATCCTTAGTGTTTAAAAGCTCCGTTCACATGTAGCCACAGACACACAGCTTGTAAGAAACCATTGAGAGATTCCTACACGATTTTTAGTCCTTGTTCAAGGTGTTATTTCAAGTGTTGTTGGCATCCGTCCGTCACAATGTGACGATGTTGTGGAATTCGTAGGACGAAATCCAGTTTGGCACCAGTGCCGATCGCAGGAGTAGTCGGAATATTTCATTGGATCAATGTTATCCACCTTCTGGACTCCATCTCCGGGTTTGAACTCAGAGTTTCCTTCTCCTAGATGAGTTGCCATCCTAGGTTAACGAGTCCCATCCGTGTGCTGGTGATTTTTTTTTTGTGCGTGATGTGGATTGAACTCCTTGA
The DNA here is from genome assembly GCA_964017045.1 of Omphiscola glabra. Lineage (NCBI taxonomy): Eukaryota > Metazoa > Mollusca > Gastropoda > Lymnaeidae > Omphiscola > Omphiscola glabra. The sequence continues at coordinate 9,740,066 of OZ024811.1, read as the reverse complement.
GATTTGCTCAGATTAGACCACTCGGCCACCCAGCAAATTAAAAGTGTCTACATTTATTGTAAATAAATAGTTTCTTTTCATTCTAATGACATTTTTTTGTAGACACTTTTTCAATGAAGAGTATGGGAAGGATAAAACGTTCGTATGTTTCTTATTTAAATCGATAATGAAAACCCTTAGGTACGAGAACGCGATAATTTAAGAGAGTTTTCGCCAAAATTTAAGTAGTGTAAGTCATGTCACAACACCATGTGAGGAAGTAATGCCACCTCTGTAAAAATGCAACACCCTGAATTTGCAAATACAGTTGATGTTAATTAATATCTTAATATATAAGTGGGATGAAAATAAATATAAATTCTCATTAACTGAATCAGTGTTTATTTCAAAGTAACATTTTAAAATTCAATGCACTCATCTTAAATCGTAATAAATTTCTTGTCTAAATGTTTAATATATATACATATATATAATTGGGTTAAAGGTAAAAAAAAAATTACACATTTTAACATTTTGGTCAGCTTATGCATAAAATAGTATGGCCGATATGTTGGTATGGGTATATACAGAACATTATTGCCTACATGTTGGCTTCGGTATGTATTTCATTTTTACATTCATTTATTTTGGGAAGAGCTAACGTTTACAGGCGTCCTGCATCTACTGGGCATTGCCGTAGACAGGAATTTCTGTGTTGATGTCTTGGGTGTTCTCAACCCCTCCACTCATTAGTATCAGGCACTGGCTAGCAGGTGCGCTAATGTCTGCGGTGGCTTTCCGCAATGACGGCATCTGGGGTCCCTATGAGGATGTAAATTAGTAAAACACAGTAAGGTTAAACCTGATAAAAGGAACGCAACAAGGTTTAACCTTACTGTGTTTTACTAATTTCCTATTGTGCTAACCTGATTGCAGTCTCCCCCATTATTACCTTTTTTATGAGGATGTAGCCTGTCCAATTATAGCTTCGAGTAGAAGAGTGTTATATTCTCATCTGGGTGATGAGGCTTTTGCGTTTGCTTTCAATTTCCACCATTGGTCGTCTTATCTGTTTGGATTTGGCAAGCTCCAGTAAAGTTACGGGCAGTGTCCCCCTTTTTTCTAGTTTTTCAACTATTCCTCTGATATTAGGTCTTTTAAGCATGCTTTAACCCCCAAATGGCTCATTAGTTTAGTTGTGGCGAGGTGGTCCTTGTTTCGCTTGAAATTTAGCTCTATCATTTTGGGGTAATCTCGCGTTTTCAGCGATCCATTGAAGGACCACTCTGCCTCCATTTGACTTTATGTCTTGTATCTAAATGTCTGCCCATTTTCATGCCTGTTGATCCTCTTCTCACTGCCTCTAATGCCAGCTGTGAGTCGGTAAATACGATGATTGATGAAAATGGTTTTCTTCTAATATTTGCGGCTCACTTGTTTCAGGGTCATTATGTGTACCTTTTATAATTAAATAAATACTGTTAATATCGCAGCTTTGGTACAGTTTTCTTTACATATTGCTTTTCTCATTCCTTTGCTACGTATTGTTTCTGATACGAGCCAAATATTAACACAGATAAAAAATCTTCCAAACCATACCGACCTTTAAAATATGTTACATTCATTATACAGACTGGCTTATATGTTTCTGGATTAAATCTTACATTGCATATTAGAAAAGGGACTTGTGTTCATTCGGTGTGGTTATGACGCATGAACATATTAAAGAATTTGATGAAAGACACCAATCACCAAAGAATCGTGTCACCATTCACGCAACTTCATTAAACCCATTTAACGCCCTTGTCATTTCAATTATTTAACACCCCAATCAATACACATCAAGAACGCCCTATCATAGCGTCCCATGAACAACCCCACGAACTACACCCAAAGAAAAAATCAGTCTTTACACACAGTGAGCACCTACATCAGTACGTTTATGAACGTATCTTTCATGACGTCAAATGAGCACCTCGAACATAACACTCTAATGAAAGACTCCATTAACAACCTCTTTCATTAATTCCAATAAACGACGCCTTCATTACGTCGCATGAAACACTGCTTTTGTGATTATTAAAACTTTTAGTAAATGATAAGTCATTGATTAATGTCGCATAAGAGATGGAGTCGTTGGGCTGTCGAGCGTGAGCTCTTAATGCCCCCCGGCGCCCCCCCCCCCCCACAGTCCAGAGCAATGAAGGACTTAACCCGACTCCAGCCCGTGCGGGAGGGCGCCGGGAACTTCCCCCTTGACCTAGGGGAGGCCCGGTCGACCGAGGACGCTGTGTTTAAAGCGTCCGCAGTCCACTCTCTCTGGGTCAGGACGGCTTTGCTTCTACTCCGGGGGGTTGGTGTTGCGTTACCACTCCCCACCGCCCAGGGAGTCTTTCGGTCGGGACGTTGGTAGCGGCGGGACGAAACGGTTGCCTAGGAGCGGCTTTCTCACGGCCGCGTAGTTAAAATCATCGGCATGGGTTTTGAGGGCCACCCAAGGCCTCATATCCATTAACAGCAACTAGTAATCATGTTAGTGGCAGCTCCCGTTGCGTTGGGAGTCATGCGTTTGGCCGGGGTTTTTTAGCTTCGGGTGGACAAGTCCCCCCTACTAGTCTGCCACGCCGCGAAGAGGCAAAACCCCATGTGGACGCCCCCAAGTCTCCTTGTAATTTTTTCAATGTTTTAATTCACAAAATTAAACGCTACAAATTATATTTTTTATAAATTATATTTAGATTAAGATTTTCTTTATTTTCATTAAAAAAATAATATACAATAAATATATTTAAAGAATACAATGGATTTGATTCTACGCATTGCAAAGTGTTAATAATAAAATTAGTAGATAACCATTTAATGTAATTATTTAGACTCAACTCTGATAAAAATGCCAACTGGTATGTTAATTCGTTAGGTGTCACCAATATTTTCTAGACAACAATTGGGATATGTCATAAACAGTAACACAGCGGTTCTCAACCGGTGGGTAGCGACCCCTTTGGGGATAGAACGACCCTTACACAGGAGTCGCCTAAGACCATAGGGAAACACATATTTATGAAGTAACAACGAAAATAACTTTATGGTTGTGGGTCACCACATCATGAGGAACTGTATGAAAAGGTCGTGGCATTAGGAAGTTTGAGAATCACTGCTCTAACACACTGTGAATAGACAACTGTCATAAATTTGTCTTATAGTGTTATACTTTACCAAATGGTATATATATATATATATGTATTTATGTGCTAAAAATAATTGTGTACAATGTAATCCAGAAACGTTTCGATTTATTTGGATCCATTAACAAATCTTATCTTATGAGGCCCTTAATGGTGAAAAAATAATAAAACAAATACATTTATCATCGATATATATACAAAGTTCGCTACATAAATGCATGAATACTAAAGAAAAATGGACAATAATAGGTGTACAGGGACAGGTGTCCAAGTACGGGTGAACCATGACGAGTGTATAATGACATTTATAAAACGTTGGACTACATCATTCTTGTAAAAAAAACAACAACTTGTATTGATATCATTGCTGTTTTAAAACACAAACAACACGTTTATTATTAAAATTAGTTAAGAGTTGTTCATATACGTTAACGACCTAAATCTAATGTATACCTATTGTAATAGCCATTTAGAACAGATGCAAAGATGATATAATTAGTTAATTTTCAACTAACAGCATCAGACGAAACTTATGGTAAGCATTTGAACAACACCCCTATCCATAATGTGAAATATATTCACTAAATGTTACCATCTTAAGTTCGTGTTACGTTTGATGAAGTAAACAAAAATTTTTTGGCATTTCAAATGGTAAAAAATATCAGAGGAAATAGCTTAATTTATTTATAAATAGCTAATTTTCACCACGTCATAATAACGAGTGTTGAGACAGGGAATTCCCGCAACAAATATTAGATTTTAGAATTCGTTTAAGTTCATGGGAGAAACTCGGTTTTACCCGAAAATGACTGGTCACTAGATGTCACATTAAATCAAAGGTCTTGATCTTAAATCGCTTTGCTGCAACCCCTGTTGATCTCAAAATATTTTAAGCATCCTCAATTGTTTCCTCAAATATAAAACAAATTTCACAACTACCCAACGTAAACAGATGCCGTATTATTGCAAATACACTTGATTAGCTTGGTGTTCCCGCACCCCCCCATATACACCCATACCTTGCTTTACGGCCTAGATACGTTCCGGAAAAGTTGGCCGTAAAGCGAAAAGCCGTATAATGAATCAATAATTTTGATATAAACCCATACAAATTTAATTGGATCTGTTCCAATTTTTGTATCAAATAATATAGTCGTTGGTTCATAAATCATTTTATTCTTTTCATTTCCTATAAAAATAAAAGTAAAAAAAATTGTAATAGTAAACAGAAATTTTAAAAATAAACATATAAATTAAAAAACAAAAGAAATCATATGCACATATTTATACATAAAATAAAATGTTTAGAAACTTTATAATCTGATGAACATTAACACGAAAAATCATCTGCCATCCTCACTTTCCGCTGTTGTGGATTGACCCAGTTAAAAATATTGGTGCAAAGTTGTCTGCTTCGCCTTGCTTTCTGTTTCTTTTAAAAGAGTTTTGTAACAGGCAATTGCTGAATTTACTCCTCTAGACACTTTAGCGATGCGTTCTTCGTCGGGATCATTTTGAAAAAGCATTTCATTCCCTGCTCAAAATCTGAAAGTGCATTTGATATGTTCTTTGCAGTTAGCTACTGGCCGTATAATGAATCATCGTGGGCCGTAAACCGAAAAAGAGCCATAATTTAAAAAGGCCGTAAAAGCGAAATGCCGTATAAAGAGCGGCCGTATAGCGAGGTATAGGTGTACTACTTTCCTCACTCTCTGGGGTAGTGTACGCTTCGTTAAAGACCCCTGCATTAAAAGACGTATTTATTTAGTAGCATTTTAATTATCGACAGTGCGGCATTTACAAGGCTACAACCTTCCTTCGTGTAATTTTCAGTGACTTTGTTCTTTGTGTGATTTGGTGAGTTTTGAGGCTCGTGTGTATCTGCGAGTGTGGGTGTTTGCTGGTGTGGTCGTGTGTATTGATGTGTTATTGTGCAGTGGTGGGGGTGGATTTTTTGAATGTGTGAGGGTTATTTTTTGTGTTAATGGTAGGGTGTATGTTTGGGTAAGTTAATTTGGGGCATGGTTTGATGTGGCTGGGTTTATGTGTTGATGTGGTGGTGTAACATTTGGTTGATTTACATGTGGTTGTGATGATGAGTAAGTGTGGTTTGGTACGCATGGTAGGTATATGTGTGTGTGTGTCTATGTTTGCGTGGGTTTGTGTATGTTACGGTAGGGGTGGTGTATGTTGGGTGTGATTTTGGGGTATTGCTGTGGAGGTGGTGGTAAGTGTGAGTGTGGATGGGTAAGGTAACTAATTTATTTACCAGAATGTCATTAAAACTTTTTCATTTTATTTAAATAAAGCTAACAGAATTAAACTATAGACTTCCAATGTTAAGAAAAATCATTTCTTTATTCAAGACTAGCAAAGATACCCGTCATTGCTCAGAAAAAATGTCATAAAACGTTATAAATGAACTTTTAGTCAAATGACTTCGATAATTAACTAATAAAATTAAAATTTAATCCAGTAAAAGGCCAGGGTTATAATAATTCTTGTAACCATTGAATTTGGGGTCCATCCCATTTCAGATTATATTCCTCAAACCAGAATGCATGTTATTGTAATGAGTGCCTGTCATTGTACGGACTGCTATCCATTTTATGCTTGTAATGCACGTTGGTTGACGGGCCTTCTGTCCAGATGTTCAAAACAATTACTTTGGTGTTGAGCCATAAACTGGTCATTTGGGACGGCTCGAACCATTTGATTAATTTCCTGGTTCAGAATGTGGTTCCTCCTTGTTTCTCCAGAAGATCGCCATTAACATGAAAGCTCGGTGGTGACTATTTTTTTCTCGAGACTTTCATTGAGACCCCCAATTTTGACATTGTAATCGTTTAATTAGGAATAAAGTAAATCGGCTGAGGGAAAGATTCCCCCAATTTTGACATTGTAATCGTTTAATTAGGAATAAAGTAAATCGGCTGAGGGAAAGATTCCCCCAATTTTGACATTGTAATCGTTTAATTAGGAATAAAGTAAATCGGCTGAGGGAAAGATTCAGGGTCCAGTCACGCAGGCACCATTTCCTTAATCACTTTAAAATGTACCCTTGTTAATATATTTTAGATTTATATCACAAACGATAACGTTTAAAAATTGTTTATCGGCTAAGTGTCGCAGTAGGACCATAATCATTAGGGGCACACATTAATTCAAAGAAGGGAAATATTGAATGAAGCCCTTTAGACACATATTAATTTAATCGCTAAATGTTGTCTCTATAAAATTGTTTGAAAACTGAGGTAGATTTAGCCTTTAGTTTTTCAATTCCCTCCCCCCCCCACACACACACACAAACACACACTTTTTTTTTAAAGAAAGGGTCACAGCATATGTCAAAGTTATCATTTAAATCTAGCGCAGAGCACAATCATGTCCCTTTTCAATTGGTATAGCTCATAATAGAAAAAAAATTCTTACCACCTCTAGATGCGTGCTACTTCAACAGTACTTGCTTTTGCTTCATAATTCCTTCAGATCGCCCCCTCTAGTGTTGCAGACTGTGTACATGGTTCCTCTGGCTAGTATATTCGTACACCAAAGCCTGCACGCACTGCTCGTTTGAAAGATGACCCATTTGTTTATAATATAACCTCTCTGTAGGATGCTATTTTTTTCTTCTTCAACTATTGTAGTCTCTACTTTGTTGGTCTGTTTTGATATAAGCCGTTTGTAAAGGTTGACTTGCGGATATTTCTATATAAAGTTTTGATTTGCAAGCTGTTCTCTGTCTGTTGGTAGGTGGTGTTTCTCTTCACTTTCAGTTCCACATTTACTATTGATTTAGGGTTTGGTCTCCATTTTTTAAACATTTGTCTCTTTGTATATTGCTGATGTTTACCTTTTCAAACTCTCGATACTGCAGGCCCTCTTCTAATAGTTATTGGTTCATATCAGTATGTATTTGGCATGCTGCTCTTTGTGTAGATTTAAGACTACCCAAGTCAAATGGATTGCAAGGATCTGTGCTTTTCTGAGAGAGTCCTATACAGACGTGCTGCAAAATGACTGTAGTGCAAAACTGTTTTCAATCACTGAAAGCACATTAACTATGTACAACTGGCACATTTTGGTCTTGTCACTGCACCATGAAGTACTGGCCAGGTAGTGTATTTTTGTCACTGCCCCATGAGGTACTGGCCAGGCAGCGTAGTCATTTCACTGCCCCATACGATACTGGCCAGCCCTTTAACAAGGTTAGGCAGTCTTGTTGACTTTTTTTTTAAAAAAATGTTTGAACATGATATTTAAAAATCGAGTTATCTTTCGAACTGTACAACTAGATATGTTGAGTTTTTTTTGTTTTTTTTTTAACATAATGTTGAGTGTAATTTTTTTGCTTGGCTATTTCTTGTTTTTCGTAAAGACCGAATACACTGTCTTGGTGTTGTTTACTTTCGATTTCCACTTGTAAAAGTTTGTACTGATTCTGATAAGTATTCTTTAAGACAGCTGACACTTATAACTCATGTGTGTCGGCAACTATGCCACATCCCAAGGTCATCTGCGTAAAGTGCCCTCTCCACCTTTAGATCTTCGGGCACTGCATTCGTGGGAAAATTGGGAAAATGGTACAAATCAGCTACGAACCTTAAGGACACCCTTCTTCCCGGACACACTTTGATAAGGTGGCAGTATTTATTTTTGTTTAGATAATACGGGTAATAAGAAAGAATATTTGTACCAATTGAAATGAATTCCTGCATTTACTCCAGAGTAAATCTTTCAGCCACTCCCTTAAATAGGCCTGCTGCAGGTCGACAAAGGCTGATAGAATGTTTTTGTTTTTTTGTGTGTGTCTTGCAATCCATTTTGGATACTTTTGCTAAGACGAAAGAGCTGATCATCCGTACGCTGTCTAGCTTTTTGTTAACTTAGGGCGCAAATTAATTGTTTTTAGCCATAAATAGAGGCTATCGTTGATCAATATTTCGGCAATTTTTCAAATACCGTAGAACATTGATATTGCTCGATAGCTTTTGATATCATCTGCAGCTTTTCACTTTTTAAATCCTTTACATTAACTTCGTTTTTGCTCGAATGTTTAGGACAAAATCTTTGGACGGCTAATTGACCCACTTCCCCTCATCGTATCGAATTTAAATTTGGTACATAGACTTATTGCCGATGACAACACATTCAAATTTTCAGCTCAACTTTCAACCCCCCAAAATCAGTTTATCCTGTATTTCAAGAGAAAGATAAATGAAATATTTGTTCCACGGATGCGTGTTTTGATGTGGAGATAAAATGTGTAGCTGTTGCTACGTGCTTTTTTTTTATGTGTGACGTATTTTGGTGTGCATTACACATCAAATGTCTTTTTGAAACGAAATATATAGGAATAATGAAATTTGTTTTCACCATAAGTTTACCCATTTACATAATCGCTATTAAATGATATATCGTAAATGCAAAAAAAAAATGCATATAAATAATTTTTACAAAAGGAATTGTATAGAGCGGTTGTTTAGTTACTGAATATTTAAGTTGTGATGACATTTTTTCCAGAATTTAGGGAATTCGATTTTACTCTGAGAGCTTTTTATAAAACCAAGCGTTGCTTTTTTCTGTGAGACCCAAATTTACCACATTTTTTTACACAAAAATCTAGTTATGTGTACTTCTTTTATTATAGACACACACACAAATATATATAATGAACTACATGAAATAATAAACTACCCCTCGGCACATCTTTGTTTTATGATTAATCTTTATTTTAATCACTGGTCAAAATCGAAAAAATAACTTAAACAATAATATATCACAAATAGTTATTGAATTGAATTATTTTGTTAGTAAGTGACAATAAAAGACTTAACAATGGCATAGTCTGGTATCTGCATCGTTTGGGATGACCAAAATGAATGAGCTGAAAATGTAACCAAAATAAAATGATTTAAAGTCCAGCACAATTGTTACACGCCATACCTTAAATAGGTAAAATACAAACTAACGCATCTAGGGTTGACAATAACATAACTTGGAATATATACATGGAGATTGTTGTCGTGTTGTAATTTAATGAGCCGCAAGCAATTGGTGTAAATAACACTATATATATATTGAGCTTTAATTATTGTCACACGTAATGGCAATTCAAACTTTTCGATAAATGCATAACAACAATAATATCATATATCATAAGTAAAATTTAAGTTTGCCTCATAAATAAATAAGCTTATTTTGACCTATGACACCTTGTCCCCACATGGTATGAATGTCTTGTCTCTATTCACTGTTTGAATCTAGCTCCGCCCCTCCACGTCACGACCTATGGCAGTGGACTTACTTCTCCTCTTTTCTTTCCCTCTTCCCTATTTAAACTTTTCTCCCACTTACTTTCTGTTACTAATCTTTTGCTGCCCTCTTGGATACTACGTCTGAGCTAAGTGCTACCTTATATTTTTTGATACATTTTTGTTTTATTCGTTTTTCTGTTTGTTCGCTGATGAAGGCTTCCTGCCGACACGTTCGTTGTTTTGTTGCGTTCATTTTATTAGGTTTAACCTTACTGTGTTTTACTAATTTCCTGTTGTGCTAACCTGATTGAAGTCTCCCCCACTATGACCACCTTCCATGAAGGGCGACATGCCTTTATCCGAACAATGGCCGGAGCAACCCCTAAGCGATTCATTTGACCGACATGTAGGTCAAGCCAAGACAGAACTACTGTGGTATAAGTGCGGTGTGTGGGCCGGGAAGACACGAGAGAGGGATACAAGATGAGCGCATGGACGCGTGACTAGCTGACCGTTGCATTTGCTAAGTACTTGATAGGGCCATTCAATAGTTCATATTATATTCAATGTAATAAATTACATTTATATAGAGCACTGATTGTCTTTATTTTAGCCAATAGTGTGTCTAAAATCTACCTGTGTTAGCCAACAGTGTTTCAAAAATCTACCTGTGTTGGCCAACAGTGTGTCTAAAATATACCTGTGTTAGCCAACAGTGTGTCTAAAATCTACCTGTGTTAGCCAACAGTGTGTCTAAAATCTACCTGTGTTAGCCAACAGTGTGTCTAAAATATACCTGTGTTGGCCAACAGTGTTTCAAAAATCTACCTGTGTTGGCCAACAGTGTGTCTAAAATCTACCTGTGTTAGCCAACAGTGTGTCTAAAATCTACCTGTGTTAGCCAACAGTGTGTCTAAAATCTACCTGTGTTAGCCAACAGTGTGTCTAAAATCTACCTGTGTTAGCCAACAGTGTGTCTAAAATCTACCTGTGTTAGCCAACAGTGTGTCTAAAATCTACCTGTGTTAGCCAACAGTGTGTCTAAAATCTACCTGTGTTAGCCAACAGTGTGTCTAAAATATAAAAATCTACCTGTGTTAGCCAACAGTGTGTCTAAAATCTACCTGTGTTAGCCAACAGTGTGTCTAAAATCTACCTGTGTTAGCCAACAGTGTGTCTAAAATCTACCTGTGTTAGCCAACAGTGTGTCTAAAATATACCTGTGTTAGCCAACAGTGTGTCTAAAATCTACCTGTGTTAGCCAACAGTGTGTCTAAAATATACCTGTGTTAGCCAACAGTGTGTCTAAAATCTACCTGTGTTAGCCAACAGTGTGTCTAAAATATACCTGTGTTAGCCAACAGTGTGTCTAAAATCTACCTGTGTTAGCCAACAGTGTGTCTAAAATCTACCTGTGTTAGCCAACAGTGTGTCTAAAATATACCTGTGTTAGCCAACAGTGTGTCTAAAATCTCCCTGTGTTAGCCAACAGTGTGTCTAAAATATACCTGTGTTAGCCAACAGTGTGTCTAAAATCTACCTGTGTTAGCCAACAGTGTGTCTAAAATCTACCTGTGTTAGCCAACAGTGTGTCTAAAATATACCTGTGTTAGCCAACAGTGTGTCTAAAATCTACCTGTGTTAGCCAACAGTGTGTCTAAAATCTACCTGTGTTAGCCAACAGTGTGTCTAAAATATACCTGTGTTGGCCAACAGTGTTTCAAAAATCTACCTGTGTTGGCCAACAGTGTGTCTAAAATCTACCTGTGTTAGCCAACAGTGTGTCTAAAATCTACCTGTGTTAGCCAACAGTGTGTCTAAAATCTACCTGTGTTAGCCAACAGTGTGTCTAAAATCTACCTGTGTTAGCCAACAGTGTGTCTAAAATCTACCTGTGTTAGCCAACAGTGTGTCTAAAATCTACCTGTGTTAGCCAACAGTGTGTCTAAAATCTACCTGTGTTAGCCAACAGTGTGTCTAAAATATAAAAATCTACCTGTGTTAGCCAACAGTGTGTCTAAAATCTACCTGTGTTAGCCAACAGTGTGTCTAAAATCTACCTGTGTTAGCCAACAGTGTGTCTAAAATCTACCTGTGTTAGCCAACAGTGTGTCTAAAATATACCTGTGTTAGCCAACAGTGTGTCTAAAATCTACCTGTGTTAGCCAACAGTGTGTCTAAAATATACCTGTGTTAGCCAACAGTGTGTCTAAAATCTACCTGTGTTAGCCAACAGTGTGTCTAAAATATACCTGTGTTAGCCAACAGTGTGTCTAAAATCTACCTGTGTTAGCCAACAGTGTGTCTAAAATCTACCTGTGTTAGCCAACAGTGTGTCTAAAATATACCTGTGTTAGCCAACAGTGTGTCTAAAATCTCCCTGTGTTAGCCAACAGTGTGTCTAAAATATACCTGTGTTAGCCAACAGTGTGTCTAAAATCTACCTGTGTTAGCCCCTTATCAAATCCCCTAGACCACGAGCTTGTTCAAATTCATTGAACATAAGACGGGCTTAACACAAAGAACGTGGTATTTGGGCTCTTCAGTTGGACGTTGTGTCCAAGGTTGTTATGCGAATATTATGTTGTGGTTGTTCAAGGGAAGTTTGTGGGGTTGATTATTGGAAGGACAGGTCTATGTGTTGTATAAGGTGCGTGAAGTTGTTGTTTTAAATCTGGTGCGATGCTGTTGGTAGAGGTATTTTGTCTATTAAAATAATCAGGTAAAACACTCTGCCCATTGGTAAAAAAATGCAAAATATTATAATAGTGTTTGTTTATATTACATAAATGAGAACAAGTTTAAACCATAGCTACTGTAATTTCTTCCTTCGTCGTTGACGCCAGTGTGGACATGGTGACCATAATACACCCAGCGATCAAAAGCAAGTGGATAGATATAAGCCCCACTACATCCTGGACATGTACTTGTTGTGTACTCGTACTGGGTCTTGTGATCCTCCTTACAGTCCCTCTTAATCCAATGTCCCACTGAAATATGTTTAGGACATCCATGTGGATGTGATACTATGAATAATAATTTGTCCTGGGCTCCAGTCTTCTTGTATTTGTTGGTTATTTTACACCATAGATCATTCCAGTATGTTGCCCTATTGTACAGTTTATCCAGTAAACCTATGTTACATGACACACATTCCAACACACAGTTGTCTTCCACAACGTTTGTCTCAAGCACCGTCCAGCCCTCGAGAGTGACGAGGGGGCTATTCTCCCCATCAAAGAATAATCGAAACGTCGTGTGTTCCAACTCAAAGTCATCAAAAACCACATGTGCTGCCGTATATACTCCTACCACCCCCCAGACTTTGCTTGGTGCGTCCGAGGATTGACAGAAGTGACACTGACAAGTTCCCATATTGTCTTTCTCATCAAATTGTATCACTTTCCACACCAACCCAGTCCCTAGTCTCATGGTTTCACGTCCTCTAATATCGAAACAAGGATATGGAACTTTGGAGTTTGGCCAAAACTCTGGTCTTTTTGTACTGGTCCATTTAACAGCCACTCTCATGGTCAGGTCAGCCGTAGCTTTCACCAACTCTAATATGTCGTTGTCATGGTAACCTTCGGGTAGGTGATTGATGTTAAAAGCGTCGACAGGTAAAAATTCCTCGTGACCTGGATTCTTTTTACATCCTAAAAAATGTTTGTGCAAATTTGCTTCTCCTCCTTCTGATACCTCCATTTCATGTGTACCTGTAAATATCATGAAGTCAAATACATTAAACGAGATTCCTATCATAGAATTTCAGTCCGTATTTTACACCTCTCCCTCGTCTACAATATATATTGAACTAGGTAATACCCTGGCAGGACGTTTTCTGAGACATGGAATGTCATAACATATAAAAACAATTCAACTGGCTTTAAAATATATATGTTTATTGACGTATATATATATGATTAAAAACAAAACATAATTACCATAGACAATTCGTGCTTCCTTTGTTTTTTTAGAATTGGAGTTTTTACCAACATAGCTGTCAATTGTTTGACCGCCATGCTCTGACAATGCTGTAACGATAAGTAAAAAATTTCTTTGATAATCTCAGACTCTCTCTCTCTACCATTCTTCCTCTCTCTCTCTCTCTCTCTCTCTCTATCTATCTATCTATCTATCTATCTATCTATCTATCTATCTATCTATCTATCTATCTATCTATCTATCTATCTATCTATCTATCTATCTATCTATCTATCTATCTATCTATCTATCTATCTATCTATCTATCTATCTATCTATCTATCTATCTATCTATCTATCTATCTATTTATCTATCTATCTATCTATCTATCTATCTATCTATCTATCTATCTATCTATCTATCTATCTATCTATCTATCTATCTATCTATCTATCTATCTATCTAGCTATCTAGCTATCTATCTATCTATCTATCAATCCATCCATCCATCCATCCATCTATCTAACTAAGTCATTGTAATATAAAGCGTTAAAAATATGTTTCGTGTATTCATGAGTTAAACATTTAGACTGAATACGGTTAATTTTTTGATCGAGAAGAATCATTTTTTCAGAATATACTGTTTGTATCTTGTGATTTATGTATTGATTCCGGTAAATCAGCTTACATAGATCCATCTGTAACACACACACACATATATATATATATATACATATACATAATAGTACTTTTGAAAAAACTATTCCTATCCAAAGTCACGACCTTAAAATACTAATATGACGTGAGTAGTTCACAACTTGTGGCATACATTTACCTTGCATGTCTGGCTGGTTGCTGGCCGACTGCGCAATTACCAAGACCTGAAATAGACTTTTAAGCTAAAACATAAGCAAAAGCAATGGCAAAAAAAGGAAACGCACTTCAGCATAATCCCTAGGCAATACCAAGACAAACAACACAGGATCTATCCCCGATCAATGGTCCACGATCGATTCCTGCTTTTTTGCGCATATACGACGCACCCATGTATAAAACGCGGGTTTTGACGATTTTTGTAATCAAAAAATTATATAAGACGCACGCGCCCTAGCCATCTGCCGCACTGAGCAATTTATATCCAGTGGTTTCCTTTTCATTACTATAAATGAAAATGTGTACAATGCTTCATCACCCGTCGGATGTAAACAAGGCTTCATGAACATTTTAAGTTTACCGATAGATCAAAGAATCGTCTGAGGCGGGACCGCAACGATTAGTGTTTATTATTTTCTGCCGCCGGTCCAATAGCGGATGGGTTGAGTAACTATATCTAGATTCTAGAAACATCAAACATCAGATGTAAAGGTGGCTTCATTGACATACAAAACATTGAAACGAAGGATTTTAAATTCGAATTGCCCTGCATTGGATTGGTGCACGTAGCAAATAAATTGAACACTTACCAAATTGTTGTTAAAACTGGAAATGAAAATCGTAAAACGTGAATATCGACCGCAATAATCGTCCTTAATAGCATACACTGTACCGTCGGTTCGTGTTAAAAAACACTTACCTTATTTTCGCGCATGAAAAAACATCTAATTTTAAGAGGCACCCATATATAAGACGCTCCCTGGGTTCGGGGTTTGTAAAACTTTGTATAAGACGCGTCTTATATACGCGAAAATACGGTACAGTCTGCAACTAAAATTAAGCATTTACATGAATGATGTGTGTGACCAGTGAAGTGTTCATTTACAATTTCATGGCACAATTCAAACAGATTTTCAAAATAAAATTTACTACCTGTAAAATAGAAATATGAATAAAAGGAAAGTCGGATCAAATGAAAATAGGAATTTACTTTAATTTACTATTTTATTAAAAATTTTGGTGAGTTTCTCTTTGAAATTTTTAATTTTATAATTATGAAATTATATGAAGATATCTGTAATATTTGTTTACAATGCATTGTATATAATATAAATAATTATGCCTGCCAAGAAGGCGAGCATCGAATATTTTGTCAAAATACAAAAATAGATACCCACGAAATAAACTAAATTGAATACATTAAGACTTGAACATATAGATACAAGACATATGAAACCTAATGAATCATTGTACATCTTTATAAATACTATATTTTACACTTTAAAGATTACCTGTGGGACAAAACATAATCCTGACATGTACATTGCAGGACATCGAGGTGAAATTAAGGTAAAAATTGACTATAAAGAAAGAACACACGATAGAACATTGGTTACGGTAAAATTACAGATGGATGGAAACTTGAAAAAAAGTTGCCAAAAAATTGGTTAAGAATGCAAAAGATTACTTATGGGATAATTACAAAGAGGACATGTGTGACTATTTGAGCAGTCCCCGGCGAGATATGTCAAAACGCATTCGTCAGCATGTTAAAAAGATCATGTTTTCTTAGATGCTGAAATCGAAAGGAGTACAGATACAATTCCTCGACATATATCAAGGCACATATAAATGAAATGTGAGAGAACCCAAATTAAATATTCCTCTGTTTTCAGTTAAAATCATGACGATCGCATTCATGCAGGGAGTAGTCAGACACGGCTGCATTAAGTCCCAGTTGCTCTTTTATTAATTACATGAACAAGATTCCAAAGGTTGCCTAACTGAATCACGAGGCCTAAAACAAAGTTTTGTTGGCTAATGAAAAACGTATCGTGAATTAAAACAAGGAATAGCTTCAGAACCATGTTAGCCTTATCAGAGACTACAAAATGAGTTCAATGACAATCAGCATGAATGAGATTGAGGGTATGTCAGAAAACTGGACATACGCACCAGTGGTCATCTGCTTCGACAATGAGATTTTGCAAGACATTATCGCTGAGGGATGAACATGGAAAGAAAGGTAAATACCAGCGTGCAGAAACTCATTTAGTCACGAAATAGACCTGCCACTGACACCCCTAAAAATAGACGTGCCACTGAGACACCCAAGAAATAGACCCACCACTGAGACACCCAACAAATAGACCCACCACTGAGACAACCAAGAAATGGACCCACTACTGAAGCACCCAGGAAATAGTATCACTACTGAGGCACCCAGGAAATAGACTCGCTACTGAGGCATCCAGGAAATAGACTCACTACTGAGGCATCCAGGAAATAGACTCACTATCTTTTGATCTGAAATGTTGTTTCCTTGTTGTCTTTAGAAGCGTTTAAGGTTAAGGCACTTGTGGGCGTCTTACACCCGTGCAATGTCAAAATATCATTTAAACTTGAATAACTCATGGTCAATGGCAGTAGTGCTCAGCGTGTGTTTCTCTTCACCACTTTACTTAATTAAATACAAGGCGTAATTCTTGTATCTTAAAAACAAACTGTTATAGAATTAAACATAGTTACATGATAAACGGCTTGCCTACAGTAAGTAGTATTGCTGAATATAACAAAATATGACAGACAGGCTGCTATATTCAATATTGCTGAATATAACAATAATATAGTTAGTTTCATATAGTAAACAAAGCACAATTTAGAGGGTATCGATATCAGTAATGTTGCTGAATATAACACATTTAAAATGTAGTAAATATCTTCAATTCTTTTCCAATCTAAAAAATATGTATCATTCATTGCTCAAAAAACGTCAATCACAATATAAGTGTTAATTGTAATAGTTAAAAACGCTCACCTTTTGTTCGACGTATCGTCTTCATAAAACAAAATGTCCTACATACGCTCATGCATTACAAATCTAACGGAAATTTCTCAAACCCCAATGTGT
Organism: Omphiscola glabra; assembly: GCA_964017045.1. Classification (NCBI taxonomy): domain Eukaryota; kingdom Metazoa; phylum Mollusca; class Gastropoda; family Lymnaeidae; genus Omphiscola; species Omphiscola glabra. The sequence goes on along the minus strand of OZ024811.1, from coordinate 9,722,936 downwards.
TCTGACTCATGGGAATCGATGGAGATTTAAAGTAAAAAAGCAATTACACAGATGTTGCAAAGCGTTTGTACGCAGTGCTGCTCCTCTCAGACAGTTTTCACCAAATACACTAACTAGGCCTCTGCCAGTAGTGTAGAACGGTGTTAAATTTCAAAATCAAGAGGTGCATTTTATAGTATACATAATTCAGTGCTTTAAACGTATAGGAGATTCATTATGACGCCCAGTGCAATACATAAACTGATTTCACTGCAGTTGTGGCGTGGCCCAGAGTAATCATTTGACAAACTCTTAGATGCCATCCCGTACTTTCACACGGATCAGCCTGAGGGAATAGGATTGCACGGCGTCGAGAATCTCGGGCTAATTCTAAATGTAGGGATGCATTCTGGCGCATACTTGAATTTTGTGTTTCTTTCAGACACATTTGTACTGTCACATGTCAAACTTCTGGAGGAGACACATGATAAAAAGTGAACATCTTTCTCCGGGTGGGGGGGGGGAGCAGTGGTTGGGGGGGGCCCCGCGTAATTTTTTATGGGAATTTTATTTTGTACGCCTATTGAACCCAGGATTACTGTCATACATGCATACATACCTAGAGAATTATCGTTTGTGATATGAAGTAAATCACACTTCTCATGATTATTGTGTTATTTATTAACATTTACAGACATGCATTAAAAAACTTTAAATGAAGTTTGCCATATATTTACTGGTTCTGGATGGACGAGTTGTCTAAACTGGGGCAAAAATAACATCATATTGGACTCGTTAACCTTGAATGGCAATTCATCTAAGAGAAAGCCAACTCTGAATTCAAACTCTGAAACAGTAGTACTTATGATGTGGTGAAGTTTTATCGGAGACATTTGTTTTTTTCCAATGCATAAAAATATAATATATGTATTTTGACCGTTTAAATAGGTGTAGTATATTGTAAGGACATTTCAAAATCACGAGGGGGGGGGGGGTGTTGATTTTCTGAAAATCAGAAAGAATGAACTGTTATTCAAAGTGCATTACAAGTGTAATTAAAATAGTCATTTATGTTGAACCTTGTCCCAACTCCTGTTAATTATAATTATATGTCCATAAAAACGCTAATCTCGTTGTGTGCTTTTTATAAAAAACGTATCCTAAGTCCAGGCAGACATTCAGTTGAATCCCTAGCCTAGACAATGTTTATAATGTCTAATGTATTTCACATTTTGACTAAAACCGTCAATACCTGTATTTCACATTTTCTCTGTAACATATCTACTATATAATAGAGCAAAATGGGGACATGAATCTATAGTAAGCACACAATGGACTTGCGTGACTAAAGGATATAATGTAAAGTGATTATAGATGATATGTTAGACACAGGCTATCCATCTTATTCACACACACACCCACCTTCACCCCCACCCCCACCCACCCCACCGTTTGTTGTTCAAATTTAGTTTCCGTTGGAATTTAGAAAAAAATGGATGAATGGAAAGATGAAGGGACGGCTTAGCAATGGTTTGATAAAAGTCACAGATGGATGATCATACTAGATTACATATTGAACATTGGGGTGTATTCGGGCAGACGATTATGCCATGTTGTCACGGATCATCAGGCACCAAGAAGAGTATGTCATAACGCCTAATTTCATTTCGATCATATAAGTCTAAATAATTTCAGCAGTCTAAATAAATATTTCACTTTGCAGTAATTTTTTTATTTCACCTAAAATCGTAGCCGAATATACTTGTATGCAATGCAGTTTTCTAGGAATGTCCAGCTTTATGTCTAGATTGTCTCTAAAATATAGTATACATCAAACTTATTGCAATCAAATTGTTATAAGACATGTGAAGTAGTCGTTGTTATAAGACATGTGAAGTAGTCGTTGTTATAAGACATGTGAAGTAGTCGTTATAAGACATGTGAAGTAGTCGTTGTTATAAGACATGTGAAGTAGTCGTTGTTATAAGACATGTGAAGTAGTCGTTGTTATAAGACATGTGAAGTAGTCGTTGTTATAAGACATGTGAAGTAGTCGTTGTTATAAGACATGTGAAGTAGTCGTTGTTATAAGACATGTGAAGTAGTCGTTGTTATAAGACATGTGAAGTAGTCGTTGTTATAAGACATGAGCAGCAGTCGAATTCAGTTAGAAATCCCACTTTCGATCGCACGCACACAGGAACACGCGAACACACAAACAGTATCTACATTAATTCCCTCTCAGTAGTCAAAATAATGTAAACAGAGTAATCAGGGGAGATTATTTTGAAATTTTAACTCGCTTTTTTCAGAGGTGGTTAGTTACCCTACTTTCAAGATAAGGTTTCGTTTACCATGTTTATTTCTTTAAAATTAATTTTTTTAAACTAATAAAATAACCGTTATTATATTCTAATTTTTAAGAGAGAAAAAAATTGAAATATTAACCGTTGCTCTTTTAAAATAAAATTTTGTGTAAATTAAAATTATATCCCCCCCCTTTTTTCTTACCAATATCAATAATAAGATATCAATATTGAAATTTTAGAAAGATTCCATCTTGATTTATCTGATAATTATTGTCCAACTTTAACCAAACAGAATCCATCTCCATTTTGTTGCAACTCATTCCTTCTTCTTCTTCTTCTATATATTAAGGGCCCACGATCAATGTATTGATCATTCTGGCTCCTATGAATGTAGATGGCATTTGCAATGTTTCTGTGCCTGGTGTTGATGAGGATATTTGACTGGTTGCGAGGGCTACTCAGTGAGGGTGTCATGCACTGGGGGCTTGGAATGCCTGAGGCAATCAAATGAGTCAAGTGTTGTCGCCTCAACTGTTCCTGTTTAGTTTATCTCCGTTGCCATTTATTCTATCGACTTACGGCACTGCTAAACCGGAATTTAGCCACAACTAAAACCATGACGTCACACACTGCGCACTTTGACCACTGAGTGACATGGATGAATTCTTGTGGTCGAAATTTCTAAATGACAGGTTCACAACGCGTTGACAAGGTCAAGAGCAGTCAATATCAATTAAATAGCTAGCTCGCGATCCATATAATATTTAAAATAAGATGAGATATATTTTCAGCACATAATTAAAACAATTTGAACACCAGACATCTACATTCAATTATTTCACTAGTGGAAAAAGTAGTCATTCAGTGAACTCTCTTAGTCATATCAGGGAACAATGTTTCTCTACAAAATATATTTAAATGATAATTCTAATTTATTTTTTAAGTTAAATATGTACTAAATCGTTACTTTAATTCTTTTAAAGAAAAGGTTATCCGCATATATAATTTAATATACGATTATTAACAACAAAGTATAAAAGTGAACTATTTAAAGGTATTTGTATTTTATTATGGTCCATAGTCATAATCTGGAGTCCCTCAAAGACTTTTTGTGAAAGGATCAGATTTTCTCTGGACGTTACATTATTGCTTGAGAAATTGGACCTTGGCGTGACCTTGACACGGGTGTTCAGTATTTAAATGCTAAGACGTCACAATAAGAAAGAGTTGATGGGGACTCTAGAAGCATATATGTCTCTTCAATGTTAGTAACGGAGATGTAGTGTAAGGAAAGCCGGTCAAATACAGACCTCTTCTGGTAATTATACAGCGTTGCAGAGATCGAGGAAGGCACTTTAAGGCAATCTTGTGGCACCCTAAGTGACCCCAAAGGTAAGGGCTGTCCCTCCACCCATAAGCCTGGCGTTGAAAATATGTAAAATGGAAAATTGTTGTGTAACTGGTTAATTATTTACCTTTGTCATATTGTTGTATAAGTAGTGATGACTCATGTAAAAAAAAATCAAAATAGTTTTTTTTTAAAACATGATAATTATATTGAGTTTTTCAAAAAAGAACGATGATGTTTACGTTAGCTAAGTGTCGTCCAGAAACACATTTAATGTCCCACCATCCAGTGTCCCACAATCCAGTGTCCCAACATTAAAAGCCCCACTATTCATTGTTCCACTGTGCAATGTCTAACATTCAATACCCCACCCTTTAATGTACCACAATTCATTGTTCCACCATTCAAGTCCCCACTATCCAATGCCTCACTTAACTAACACTCCAAATTGTTTGATCATAAAATGAGCTAGTCTTTTACCTCGTTATGAGCAGTGTTGAATAGTTTTCTCAAATTTAAGATTTTATTTCAAACCATGCACAGAAAGAGGACAGGCAAATACATCAACTGTTTGAAATACATTAGTTGCCGCCCCTACCTGCTTTAGTTAGGACTACGCCCTTGAAGCGGGAGCTGAGAATTTATGATGACAGTCGAAAAACGCCGCTTAACTACCAGGGTATTTGCTAGAGTCGACATACTGTTAGAAGCTACTGGCACCCATTCACCAACAATCTAGGAACCTCTGATTTCAAAGCCCGCTCAATGGGCTAATACTACTACTACTACTCTTCTCTCGCAAGCTCGCGTCTGCCGCAAGCGTCACGACGTCTGCTGAACGTCTGTCGGGCAATAAAAAACAACAACGCCGCCGTCAATGAGTTTGGTTGTGACCTTCAGGACATCAAGAAATGGGTCAAGTTACGCGGGCCCCCCCCCCCAACCACTGCTCCCCCCCCCACCCGGAGAAAGATGTTCACTTTTTATCATGTGTCTCCTCCACACGTTCAAACTCCCTGGATAGCAAAAAGTATGGGGGCGACACTGTTCTTCTGTGGGCACTAAAAAGTTGAGAACAATCCCCCACCATGAGGCGCTGCTACGCGAGGTGTAAGTGCAAGAAGGAGGGGTTAGCGAATTTTGTCAATACGCCGTCCAACATTTCATTGGTTGGCGACTAATTTATGCTCAAGTTTGTTTCTAAATTTCCCCCCCCCCTCATCATCCGTTGAGTTTGCCACTACATCGTGTGCTCGCAGTGACATAGAGCAAAAACAAAAAGTGTCTAAAACTGGGCACCTTAGTCAGCATCTAGACATTTTTATTTTTTATTTGTATATATTATTATTTATTATAATTTTTTTATAACCTAACTCAGATATCAGAGAGTATTAGTTTACTATACTGTAGGCTTAGTACTCAACTACAAAAAAACGTGTACGTTAGTTTTGTGGATATACCTACGCGAGGACGGCAACAAATTATGGGTCTGAATAGGTGGATAGTTTAACTTTATGACCGTTACTTAAAGAAGAATTGATTTGATTGGTGTACAGTTTCCCTTGATGTGCGGAAATAAAAAAAGAGTTGGTTTTATGTGTGGATATTTTCCCTTGATATGAAAGGTGGATAGTTTCCCTTGAATTGTCTAGTGGAATTGTTTCCCATTATTTGACCTAAAGAAAGGTAAGTTCACCTTTCTTTATCTTCAGATTTTTTGATTTTTTTTAAAATTTAAAATTAAAGTCGATTTTGTTATTAGACTTTAATAGCAACGTCGACATACTTTCTCTATATTATCTCAAGACTAATGATATTTTTTTCAAAACAATTTATACTTTGCCTGAGGTGTCAAATGGGTAACTTGCCTGAGGTGTCAAATGGGTACCTTGCCTGAGGTGTCAAATGGGTACCTTGCCTAAGGTGTCAAATGGGTACCTTGCCTGAGGTGTCAAATGGGTACCTTGCCTGAGGTGTCAAATGGGTACCTTGCCTGAGGTGTCAAATGGGTACCTTGCCTGAGGTGTCAAATGGGTACCTTGCCTGAGGTGTCAAATGGGTACCTTGCCTGAGGTGTCAAATGGGTACCTTGCCTGAGGTGTCAAATGGGTACTTTGCCTGAGGTGTCAAATGGGTACCTTGCCTGAGGTGCCAAATGGGTACCTTGCCTGAGGTGTCAAATTGGTACCTTGCCTGAGGTGTCAAATGGGTACCTTGCCCGAGGTGTCAAATGGGTACATTGCCTGAGGTGTCAAATGGGTACCTTGCCTGAGGTGCCAAATGGGTACCATGCCTGAGGTGTCAAATGGGTACCTTGCCTGAGGTGTCAAATGGGTACCTTGCCTGAGGTGTCAAATGGGTACCTTGCCTGAGGTGTCAAATGGGTACCTTGCCTGAGGTGTCAAATGGGTACCTTGCCTGAGGTGTCAAATGGGTACCTTGCCTGAGGTGTCAAATGGGTACCTTGCCTGAGGTGCCAAATGGGTACCTTGCCTGAGGTGTCAAATGGGTACCTTGCCTGAGGTGTCAAATGGGTACCTTGCCTGAGGTGTCAAATGGGTACCTTGCCTGAGGTGTCAAATGGGTACCTTGCCTGACGTGTCAAATGGGTACCTTGCCTGAGGTGTCAAATGGGTACCTTGCCTGAGGTGTCAAATGGTTACCTTGCCTGAGGTGTCAAATGGGTACCTTGCCTGAGGTGCCAAATGGGTACCTTGCCTGAGGTGTCAAATGGTTACCTTGCCTGAGGTGTCAAATGGGTACCTAGCCTAAGGTGCCAAATGGGTACCTTGCCTGAGGTGTCAAATGGGTACCTTGCCTGAGGTGTCAAATGGTTACCTTGCCTGAGGTGTCAAATGGGTACCTTGCCTGAGGTGCCAAATGGGTACCTTGCCTGAGGTGTCAAATGGTTACCTTGCCTGAGGTGTCAAATGGGTACCTTGCCTGAGGTGCCAAATGGGTACCTTGCCTGAGGTGTCAAATGGGTACCTTGCCTGAGGTGCCAAATGGGTACCTTGCCTGAGGTGTCAAATGGTTACCTTGCCTGAGGTGTCAAATGGGTACCTTGCCTGAGGTGTCAAATGGTTACCTTGCCTGAGGTGTCAAATGGGTACCTTGCCTGAGGTGCCAAATGGGTACCTTGCCTGAGGTGTCAAATGGTTACCTTGCCTGAGGTGTCAAATGGGTACCTTGTTTGAAAGTGTACAATGTGTAACAATAATTTGAGTTTGCCATAAACTTGTGATGAATTGTGTGCTTAAAACTCAGAGGCGTTTCCGAAACACGGTCTTATTCCAAGTTGATGCATTTTGTTTTCATTCTTTAAAGGTACATCTATTACCTTTATACATTTTTGGTGGGTTTTTGGTGGGGGTTTTTTGGTGTATGTTATAAAAAAAATATTTAATGGGCCATGCGACAATGGCGTAACTTAAGTAAGTGCAACCCAAGGTGGGTCAAAAATGTGCACCCTCCTTTCCATAACAAAAGTCTGCAGTGAAACGAAAATGGCACCCATCCTTTAAAAAGAAGGAGACCGCCCCTAAGCCTACCCCTAAGTCTACGCCACTGGCATACAGGAACCAAACATAGGCGTTTTCTTAAAATGGTTTAACAGCTGCTACGTTCTAAAAATAAATTGAATGCGATCCTTATGTGCAAAAGAGGGTTACGGTTATTTCATTGCCCGTAAGAGCACATGTCAATGACGCTAGAACCCTTATGATTGGCGTGTGACGTCACTTTCTTTTGGTAGATTCGTGGGGCTTTGTCAATAGCCTACTACTTTGTGAGGTGTAAGTAGCCTACTTCTTTGTTAGGTGTAAGTAGCCTACTTCTTTGTTAAGTGTAAGTAGCCTACTTCTTTGTTAAGTGTAATTAGCCTACTACTTTGTTAGGTGTAAGTAGCCTACTTCTTTGTTAAGTGTAAGTGTAAGTAGCCTACTTCTTTGTTAAGTGTAAGTAGCCTACTTCTTTGTTAAGTGTAAGTAGCCTACTTCTTTGTTAGGTGTAAGTAGCCTACTTCTTTGTTAGGTGTAAGTAGCCTACTTCTTTGTTAGGTGTAAGTAGCCTACTTCTTTGTTAAGTGTAAGTAGCCTACTTCTTTGTTAGGTTAAAGTAGCCTACTTCTTTGTTAAGTGTAAGTAGCCTACTTCTTTGTTAAGTGTAAGTAGCCTACTTCTTTGTTAAGTGTAAGTAGCCTACTTCTTTGTTAAGTGTAAGTAGCCTACTTCTTTGTTAAGTGTAAGTAGCCTACTTCTTTGTTAGGTTTAAGTAGCCTACTTCTTTGTTAAGTGTAAGTAGCCTACTTCTTTGTTAGGTTTAAGTAGCCTACTTCTTTGTTAAGTGTAATTAGCCTACTTCTTTGTTAGGTGTAAGTAGCCTACTTCTTTGTTAAGTGTAAGTAGCCTACTTCTTTGTTAGGTGTAAGTAGCCTACTTCTTTGTTAAGTGTAAGTAGCCTACTTCTTTGTTAGGTTTAAGTAGCCTACTTCTTTGTTAAGTGTAAGTAGCCTACTTCTTTGTTAAGTGTAAGTAGCCTACTTCTTTGTTAGGTGTAAGTAGCCTACTTCTTTGTTAAGTGTAAGTAGCCTGCTTCTTTGTTAGGTGTAAGTAGCCTACTTCTTTGTTAAGTGTAAGTAGCCTACTTCTTTGTTAGGTTTAAGTAGCCTACTTCTTTGTTAAGTGTAATTAGCCTACTACTTTGTTAAGTGTAAGTAGCGTAATAGTACAGTGCCCTACTAGCAAGGACACAAAAGTTGGTCTAAGTGCACTTGTAGCATAATAACACTTGTGTTTTTTAATGTCGCGTCTATGACGGAACAAAAGATATTTGAAATGTTGGTTGTTGATTGTTGGTTGTTGGTTGTTGGTTGTTTCTTCGCGGTACGAACCACCACTTTCATTAATTTATACCAGAATTCTGACAGCTGCCAGATAAAATGAAATGCGATATCACAAGATATCGTTTATGTCAGTGGTTCTCAGCCTGTAAGTCGCGACACCTTTGGGGGTCGAACGACACTTACACCGAGTCTCCCTAAGATCGTCGAACCCACATATTGATGAAGAAGAAACGAAAATAATTTTATGGTTGGGGGGTCACCACAACATGAGGAACTGTATATAAGTGTCGCGGCATTAGGAAAGCTGAGAACCCTTGGTTTACGTATTGCCAAACTCCCACTCATCTCAAGTCTGACAAGATGGTCTTCATTAATGCGTCAACATTCTCATGTTCCAAACATCCCCCCCCCCCAACAACAATTGTAAATAATCCTGATGTATCTATTGGTGACCATGTTAACAATATGAATGTTTCTTATTTAACAACGTCATGCTCTTATGGATAAATCTAACGGTTCGCCTGGTGGGTCACAGGTGGGTAAGTATGTATTCCTGAATGTAATGTCTCATTTATCTCCGCATTGGCATATTATTATTATTATTATTATGGGTAGTTTTCTATAGCGTGGTACCCCAGCCTAGGGCTGGGCTCACCACGCTGTACATGCAAATTAAAATGAACTTAAAAAATATAAATTAAAAACCAACCATTCCATAACAATTTACATGTGAAGCCATGGACGGCACCCAGCAGCATCGTTTAACTTTCAGAGGGGGAATCAGTCAGGATAGTAAAGTTTAAAGAGGTGTGTTTTGAGTGCAGTTTTGAAGGCTGTGATGGTTGATATATTTCTGATGTGTAGTGGAAGAGAATTCCATTGTTTGGGGGCACAGTAAGAGAAAGATCTTTCACCGTATGTTTTTGTGCGAGTCTTAGGGACAGAAAGAATACGATCGTCTGCGGAGGAGCGAAGCTGTCGAAGGGGTGAATAGACAGAGAGAATTTCGGTTAGATATGAAGGGCAGGAATTCGAGAAAAAGTGGTGGCACAGAACAGAGAGTTTATAATCAATCCGTGCTTGTACAGGGAGCCAATGAAGTGAATGAAGTAGTGGTGTGACGTGATCACGTTTTTTTGCCTTTAAAACTAGCCTAGCAGCTGAGTTTTGAACCTTTTGTAATCTTTCTAAGAATTGTTTTGGTGAGCATATCTAGGACTCGATACCTCGGTGATAAGACATTATACGACAATAGACGAATTCAAGGCAGTCAATAAAGTATTGTCATTATACCCGACAGACAAATTATACTTACATGCCATCATACGAGGTAGTCAAATATCTACATGACGTTACACAGAACAGACAAATAGAGACTTGTATCGCACCCTGTAATGAGCACCTAGTCAGTAAACAATCAGTCTTACACTTAACAGTTGTGGTCACAAGAAGGGCATACTTTGTCAATATATTTACAGATACAGACATCAGACTGATCGATACTAATACAGTTTTGCAGATATATTACATTTGAAATCAACCCAACACCAAATCCATTAAAGCACTGTAAACACACACACACACACACACGCAGATCTATTATTAGCTTGTATCTGCTGATTTAAACAAGTTGGCTCGTCTCCATCCGATGACTAACCCTTTGGGATTTGCGTTATGTACATTTTTAAACTCCATTAATCTAGATAAGAAATACTGCTAAAACACGTGTCGTCTACTATTTGCAACACACGTGTCCACGTCTCACCCTAAGTGTAGTACACACATGTTCACGTCTCATCCTAACTGCAGAACACATGTGTCCAAGTCTAGCCTTAAATGGTACACATTATGTCTCGCCCTCACTGTCATATACATGTGTCCACGTCTCACCCTCACTGTAGTACACGTGTGTCCACGTCTCTCCCTCACTGTAGTACCCATGTGTCCACGTCTCACCCTCACAGTAGTACCCATGTGTCCACGTCTCTCCCTCACTGTATTACCCATGTGTCCACGTCTCTCCCTCACTGTAGTACCCATGTGTCCACGTCTCGCCCTCACTGCAGTACACGTGTGTCCACGTCTCTCCCTCACTGCAGTACCCATGTGTCCACGTCTCGCCCTCACTGTAGTACCGTGTGTCCACGTCTCTCCCTCACTGTAGTACCCATGTGTCCACGTCTTGCCCTCACTGTAGTACCCATGTGTCCACGTCTCTCCCTCACTGTAGAACCCATGTGTCCACGTCTCGCCCTCACTGTAGTACCCATGTGTCCACGTCTCTCCCTCACTGTAGTTCCCATGTGTCCACGTCTCGCCCTCACTGTAGTACCCGTGTGTCCACGTCTCTCCCTCACTGTAGTACACTTGTGTCCACGTCTCTCCCTCACTGTAGTACCCATGTGTCCACGTCTCTCCCTCATTGTAGTACACATGTGTCCACGTCTCGCCCTCATTGTAGTACCCATGTCTCCACGTCTCTCCCTCACTGTAGTACACATGTGTCCACGTCTCGCTCTCACTGTAGTACCCATGTGTCCACGTCTCTCCCTCACTCTCAGTTCAGATGAGCCGTGCTCGATTTCAAATATGCGACACACAAATCGCCCACTCATTGCCACTTGTGTCGTCTAGACATCGAAACGTTGTACAAACATGTGTCTTCCCCAACCCAACACAATATGTTACAGACATTTCAACTCACACACATTTTGTAACACCTGCTGGCCAAACTTCATTGCCGTTGGCATTCGTAAATTTTACGCCAGATAGAATGGGTTTCAACGTTTTCATAGTTCATATAATGAATTTCAACCTTGAATCCGAGAACTTTGTTAATGAAACAAAATGACAATGCCACCTAATAACTGTTCACCGTTGAAATATTTAATCGTTTCGTTTCTTGGATCCTTATGACGCATTTGATTGCAACTCTGGCTCTTGCTTCAGATCGATGTACATTTTAATAGTATCTTACGGCAACCAGCTGTGCATTGACAGCGTTAAGGACACACCAAGGGAATGTCCCACCGGTGGTTCAATAAAATGTCATTTAAGGATCCTTTAAAGACTTTCTTCTTTAAATAGATTTTAGGGCATCAGTGCGATGTGAGCATGATAAAACAGCACGGATACTAGCGCTATAAAAGTACCCAATCATCATCATCACTAAGGAGGATCACACCCATGGTGGATTGATTGTGTAAAGGACACACTAAAAGTTCATATGAGAAACCTTCAGAACGTTTCACGCTTTCGAAAATTGGTAAAACAAAAATAAGGACAAACCTGAAAAAACGGAACGCAAACAAATCAACGAACGTGTCGGCACGAAGGCTTCGTCAGTGAAAAAACACCAGAAAAACAGAATAAAAGTGTCAAAATTAAAAAAACATAAAATATAGCACTTAGCTGAGAAATAAACTAGTAGTCGAGAGGGCAGAAAAATAATTGTGCATGAAATTTGTGTAAGAAATTTTGGGAGTTAGGCCACGAAATCGTCATATCAGTATTTTGGGAGCGAGGCCGCGAGACCGTCATATTTTTATTTTTGGAGCCAGGTCACGAGATCCTCATATCCGTATTTTGGGAGCCAAGCCAAGGAACCCTCATAACCGCCTTCGCGCCGAAGTCACGAGAAGCGCAAACAGCTTGACCTTTATTTGAAACTCTAGTTTGACTACGCACTCTATTACGACACGCTAAAATGTGGACGCTAGAGCAATAGTCTCGGAATCGTGGTCCGCAGACCAGCACCTAGCGACAGATCTGCGAGCCGTACAATGCTGGGCCACTCAACATCCATAGTTAAGGATAAAAGAAACACAAATATAATTGATACAACTGTCACAGCCCCATGCTGGTAAAATGTTGTCCACTGGTCCGACAAACTTTATAGTTTGTGAAACTTTCGCTAGAGTAAACTCGAAGCAACCTCTGTGTCCTATCTTCTGTAAGTTCAACAAACAATATTTTGTATATTTCTAGTTTCATTCTCAAGCAGTGTTACGTAGACCCTTAACTTACATTAACAAACAAAATGATAAGAGGACATTACGACATTGTTTTTAAGAGAAAATCCAATCACATTCCCGTTATTTCGACTAGACGAGATAGAGATAGACAGAGAGAGAGAGAGAGAGAGAGAGAGAGAAAGCAGCATTTACATTTATCGACTAATATTTACTAGAAAAAACTTGATTAATAAGCAGAAGAGAGCATTAACTAATGGTCTGGCTAAAGGCTAAGTGAACGTCTTATGTAAACTTTACTTTGCTATTAGATATTCATATTTCACCTCGACATTCCCCATCACGTGTGTGTGCTACTTGATACTAAAAGCATACCTCACTTGACACAGCATTAATTGTGAAGCGTTTATGATATATGTTTTTTTTAATGTGCGAATATTTTGGTCAACTCAAACTGAGATATCATTGACCTCAAATGAAATGGATGAAGAATCTCAAACTGAGATATCATTGACCTCAAATGAAATGGATGAAGAATCTCAAACTGAGATATCATTGACCTCAAATGAAATGGATGAAGAATCTCAAACTGAGATATCATTGACCTCAAATGAAATGGATGGAGAATCTCAAACTGCGATGTCAATGACCCCAAATGAAATGGATGAAGAATCTCAAACTGAGATGTCATTGAACCCAAATGAAATGGATGAAGATTCTCAAACTGAGATGTCAATGACCCCAAATGAAATGGATGAAGAATCTTAAACTGAGATGTCAATGACCCCAAATGAAATGGATGAAGAATCTCAAACTGAGATGTCCTTCTCCCCAAATAAAATAGATTGAGAATCTCAAACTGAAATGTCAATGACCCCAAATGAAATGGATGGAGAATCTTAAACATGATGTAGCACTCACTCCTCGTCTTTAAAAAAAAGATTTAAAAAAAAAAATATATTAAAAAAAAACAACTGGCTGTAACATATTTACTTAGCTCCTCAAGATTTCAGAACATCTTTTAATGCGGGCCTGCACGACATATGGCCCGCCGGCACCCACTTTACAGCAGGCGAAGTAACGAAATATTCTTTCTTCTTATTAATTTCTTCATAGTTTTTCCCTTGTTCTATTTTCGTTGGGACCGCACACGTTTTCCATGAAATATTACGGCCCTCCTTGCATTTTGAGTTGTGCAAACCTAGTTTAATGTATTAACTTTAAATAATTATAAATTGCACCACCTCATATCAACCCTTACAACGTTGACTATTGCAACCCTTGCAGCCCCTATACTATGCATATCATCTTTGTGACACCTCTCTACACCAGCACTACGTCCCTTCACTAACACCCCTCTATAAAACTCCCCCCCCCCGTGTACAATGCCCTTACATTGAGTCCCAGGAGCGGGTTTATTGCCCAGGTTTTCCACCTATTGCCCACATCTCGATGACTACCCATTGATTGCTACACGGCCAGGGGAGGGCAACAACACCGGGTCGATAGTCTGTCGTGGGACACTGGGGGGGGGGGGGCGCTCATTGATTATTAATCCTATTTATATTGGTAGTCATAAAGGAGTCTTTATTGGTGAACCGAACAGCGGGATGAGGGTCGTCTACACAAGGGGGAGGAAGGTTGGGGGGGGGGGGGAAATCAGTTTGCTTCCAATCTGAGTTGGGGATGGACGATAAATCCCTCCCCCATAAAACACTTCCAGGTCACAAAAATAACATAAAAAAGAAAACAATACACATAGACAATATTTTTTTTAAATTATATTTTGATACTGAGGAGGGGGGGGGGGTTGTTAGGAGAACAGAAAGAGTAGATTTTAATTATCCGACTTTGCCTGGGAATTGAACTCGACACGACGGGAGTTTTGACTGCACAGCTATCAAGTCGTTCTAAAAGTATTATCATGAAACTTAAAATTAAAACCATAATTAAAATTATAACCATACTAAACTTCACATTTTGAATAATAACACAATTTGATAGAAGAATTTGATGAAAATCTCGAACAATGATTGAGCTATTAGTGAAATTGTAATCATTTCTCATTACTATCGTTATTGAATAGACAACAGTGTTTTAACAATGTCATAAGTGTACAATTTTTTGTATATCTAATATTCAGAATAAACTTCACTAGCGAAAACATCCACCATTCAGTGGGGGGGGGGGGGGGGCTGAGCCCGGGGCAAGGGGGGTCTTATCTGCTTCGGTCGGTGGTTGGGCCGAGAAACTACTAGTGGGGATCCGAGTCGAGGTATTAGGTATTAAGCATTAGGCATTAACCACTAAGCATTAGGCATTAAGCATTAGGCATTAAGCATTAGGCATTAGAAATTAATTTAATATATTTATTATTGAAGGATTCACATTATATGAAAAATTGACATTTTAGTTTGTAGTGTTTCTAAAGAGACATGAAACTAAATAACTACATATCCATACAAAAAGCTAAGAGAGTTTTTTGTCTCTGTCATTAATTATATTTGATGTCGAAGGCGTTTTTTGAGCGAAACCTCCATTTTCTGTCAATGTTCCTTTTCAGGTTTCCCTCTACCCTTTTTTTATATTTCTTATTGCTTCCACCTAATGCAGTCCTCTCTGTATTTCTCTGATAATAAGAGAGTAAGTTAAACAGCTCGCACCACAAATAGGGACGCCCCTGCATCACTGTTCGCGAGGATGACTTTAACACCATATGTGTTAGCCAATGACATTCAGGTTACTGTGATAAGCTTAGTGAACATGACACCACAAGCCGTTAGTTGTTCATACCACAAGCTACTATTTGTTTGTATTCAATCTCATGTTACCAGTTCTACCACATGTTACTATTTTGTTGTATCCAGTCTCATCTTACCAGTTCTTAGCACATGTCACTATTTGGTTGTATGAAATACCATGTAACCTGTCCTACCATAATTTACCATCGGGTCGTATCCAATCTCACGTTACTAAATCGACAGTATCATCGTCTGCCAGTTGACAGTCTGCCATTATGTACGCGTTGATTTATTTATTACTGTCTGTCATGTTGACTTTTATCAGGTATGCCATACTGTCATATTTATGTCTGTCATGGTGTATGTCATGGTGTCTGTCATAATGTCTGTCATGATGTATGTAATGATGTCTGTCATGATGTCTGTCATGATGTCTGTCATGATGTCTGTCATGATGTCTGTCATGATGTCTGTCATGATGTCTGTCATGATGTCTGTCATGATGTCTGTCATGATGTCTGTCATGATGTCTGTCATGACGTAGGCTATGTTACGATATCTCCAAGACCCGAACATTTAGAAAAAGGCGAACAGAGGTGTCAGCCTTTTTGAAATCCCACAGGTTAAACCCCACAGGTTAATGGCCCACAGGTTAATGGCCCACAGGTTAATTGCACACATGTTAATGGCCCACAGGTTAATGGCACACAGGTTAATGAAACACAGGTTAATGGCACACAGGTTAATGGCACACAGGTTAATGAAACACAGGTTAATGGCACACAGGTTAATGGCCCACAGGTTAATGGCACACAGGTTAATGGCCCACAGGTTAATGAAACACAGGTTAATGGCACACAGGTTAATGACTCACACGTTAATAGCTCACATGTTAATGGTCCACAGGTTAATGGCCCACATGTTAATGGCCCACAGGTTAATGAAACACAGGTTAATGGCACACAGGTTAATGACCCACACATTAATAACTCACATGTTAATGGCCCACATGTTAATGGCACACAGGTTAATGACACACAGGTTAATGACCCACAGGTTAATGGCCCACATGTTAATGAAACACAGGTTAATGGCACACAGATTAATGACCTACACGTTAATAGCTCACATGTTAATGGCCCACATGTTAATGGCCCACAGGTTAATGGTCCACAAGATAATGGCACACGAGTTAATAGACCACATGCTAATAGCCTACAGGTTAATGGCCCACAGGTTAATGGCCTATAGGTTAATAGCCCACAGGTTAATGACCCAAGGGTTAATGGCCCGCAGGTTAATGATCCACGGGTTAATGGCACACGAGTTAAAAGCCCACATGTTAATAGCCCAGATGGTAATGGCCCACAGGTTAATGGCCCACGGGTTAATGGCCCACAGGTTAATGGCACACATGTTAATGGCCCACAGGTTAATGGCACACAGGTTAATGAAACACAGGTTAATGGCACACAGGTTAATGGCCCACAGGTCAATGAAACACAAGATAAATGGCACACAGGTTAATGGCCCACAGGTTAATGGCACACAGGTTAATGACCCACACATTAATTGCTCACATGTTAATGGTCCACAGGTTAATGGCCAACATGTTAATAGCTCACAGGTTAATGGCCCACATATTAATCCCCCACAGGTTAATGGCCCACAGGTTAATGGCACACAGGTTAATGGCACACAGGTTAATGGCACACGGGTTAATGACCCACAGGTTAATGACCTACAGGTTAATAGCCCACAGGTTAATGGCCCACAGTTTGATGGCACACGAGTTAATAACCCACATGTTAATAGCCCACAGGTTAATGGCCCACATGTTAATGACTCACTGGTTAATGCGCCAATTGATAATTCCCTCATGTTTATACCCCACTGATAATTCGTCACTGGTTAATGCTCTCTGCTATATGTCCCACAGGTGAATGGCCCACTGATAAATGCCTCATGCTAATGCTCACTTGTTAATTATTCACTGGTCTAATCCCTACTAGTAAATGCCTCAATGATTAGCCGCATGTCTGCGCCCCACCGAGCTGTCTACGACACAATACCTTCCCCAACAAACGATCTCCTTACTAAAAGTTCTTGCACGTTCTCTATCAGACAAAAATTCAGGCTGTAGACATTCTGTCTTGTTCATTTCTTTTTTAGTTTTAAACTTTGTTTTCAAGTATTTTGTTATGTTGGCCATCTTAAACATTTTGATCTAAAAGAATCCCATCTGATGGAAATTCGCACTTTAAATCGCTCTAACTGATGCACTATTTGGTTAGCTTCAACTTGGCTCGTTCTTAATTTTGGTTTACAACGTTTCAGGTGTGAAGCTCAAATGATTTCTTTATTATATCCTTTCCTTACAGGTGTAATGTAATCATACCGCTGGATACACACGATTAAACGGCTGAACATAAACGCGCTTACACAACACAATCATCAAGTCTGCTTACATGGGCACACTGACACACATTCAAGTATGCTGTAATTCGAACTGGTCACATTATTACGCCCCCATGGTAACAAAGGGGAAGATAATTGAACCAATCTCAGCCTAGAAAAAAAAGCGGTGTGATTGTAAGGAATTTAAGGCAAATAATGGGTTGGTGTTTTTGTGCGCCCCCATTTTCGCCATGAGCACGATTAGATTGTGTTGCGTTGGTGCATGCTCCTATCCAACACAATACAAAGTTGTGCCCTCAATGTAGAAATAAGCCATTCGTTAAAAAAAAATGTTCAGATAGAACTTTGTAACGTTGCGTCGCTATTTCTTCTTTGTTTCTTTATTTCTGTATTTGGTGTTGAGATTATTGAGTGTTTTACAATGTGGCGGGGCGAACATTGGAATGACGTCATGGAATACGTTGATACCCTGGAAGTAGCTCTAGATTCTGTTGGGAATTTTGAAAAAAATGTGTGTTTTTTTACATGTATAGCAGCCAACACTAAATGGAAGCAATGTTGCGGATTTGCTTTTATTCACACTGCAAAAGAAGAAAAAAAAAGAATAATTTTGCACAATTTTGGTTCTCTTGATGAAACAAGTTCACACAGTAAGTTCCATGTCACTGAAACAACGTTTTGCTGATAAGAACAGTTTTCTATTTGTCCATTTTACGCTTCGTCTCATCGTCTTGCTAAGCACATGGAAAATAGTACAGGACGCCGATCATCTGATAGAGAAGAAGAACATGGGACATGTGCTTCGTGTATTTCTCCCCGTTTCGTTTATGTTTGTAGTTGTAGGTTCTTAAACGTTGCTAAGACATTGCATTTTGCCATTGCTAGAAATATGCCAATTCGTACTGTCTTTACGGAATTGCCCAGCTATTCAGTTTGACTCAACTGTTCGATAGACCACCTGCATGTATCCACTCATTGGGGGCCCACAGATCAGATAGATTATCTGTATTAAGTCACTAGGGGCCTAAATCTCAGAAGGACCACCTGTATCCACTCATTGGGGGCCCACAAGTCGGACAGATCACCTGTATCGACTCACAAGGGGCCTAAATCTCAGACAGACCACCTGTATCCACTGACTGGGGGCCCAAATCTCAGATAGGCCACCTGTATCCAGTCACTGGGGGTCACGTTTCCTTGGTGTAATTACAAACAGGTATCTTTGGTCAAAGTATGGACTCAACACTTTTGGGTCACATCAACTCCCGCGATGGAGCTATGAGGGCGCTACACCATGCCCTCCTACACACCCACATATATATATATATATAATATAATATATATATATAAAGCAATATTTTCTACATAAGGGTTGCCCCCGCAGAGTGAATCAACTTTTTGGCATGAGGTCTGGGGTTAAAACCACATGTGTGTTGAGATGTTCACACTGTGATCGTTGGGGCGTAGTCTTCAGAATATGTCTTAGGCTACGCGTTGGAACTTAAACGTTGATTTAAAGATGAGTTGGTGGATGTGTGGGTGTGTGTGTGCATGATGTTCTATTGCAAATTCAATGTAAGTAGATCTATAAATGAAATAACATAACTGTGTGTAACTAAAGCTATAAATGAAAATTCCTGAGTGTAAGTAGATCTATAAATGAATGTGCCGTGAGTAAGTAGAGCTATAAAGGAAAAATCCCGTGGGTAAGGTGAGCTATAAAATACTTTTTGTGACGATGAAATAGTATTATTTGTTACCTTATAACAGCAACATTATTTCAAAGTACTATGTGTAAGAATTTGCGCCGCTCCCTCATTTAAAAAATAACAAAAAATAATAATAATGAGAATCACTCATACTAACAAAATCATGTTATTGTTTTTTTTAACATTTGCGGGATTTCCCTCATTAGTCGACCATTTCTAGTCCTGTGACTCGCACTACCATGACCCACACATGTCAATACCCACAACACAATGGATCACGCCCCTGTGAGCAATCGGGCGGCAAAGATCATGGCCCTGTTTCTCGTCAGCTTACGTCAATTTTGACAGGTTTGCTGTGACGTCAAGGACGAAGGGGAAATAATCCGACGTGTCAGGACTTTTGTGTTAACGTTGCCGAGGGAGGTTAATCATCAGTCACCGAGGGATCTCACTATGTTATAATATAGGCTCGCTAAACTTCTCTAAACTCACTGACATCGCTTTCATTAAGACAACAAAATGTAGACGACATAATTCTAATTAGCCAATATTGTTGTTGATTTTTCTTCTGAGCATCTAATCGAAGTCTTCTAAATTAAACAAAACAGAATAAAAATTGTTGGAAATATATTGGACACATTGACAAAATGTAGACACTATGTTGCATATGAGTGTAAATGTCCCGCAGCACGGCCGGGCCCCGCAGCACGACTAGGCCCCCACACGGCCGGGCCCTCACACGGCCGGGCCCTCACACGGCCGGGCCCTCACACGGCCGGGCCCTCACACGGCCGGGCCCCGCAGCTCGGCTAGGCCCCCACACGGCCGGGCCCTCACACGGCCGGGCCCCGCAGCACGGTTGTAGCTGCTATCACGGTAAAAAACGCCACTGACTAAAATGGAAAACATGAATATTGTCTTTTACGAGTAAATTAACTTTTAAAACAAGTATCGCTTAATAAAAAATTTATATTTTGACAGGCAAATACACTCATGCCATGACATGTATATACACTCTTGGCATGACAGGCAAATACACTCATATCATTCATTTCATGCACATTATACAACCGTGGCATGACAGTCTTATACACTCATGGCATGACAGGCATATACACCCATACAATGACACTGTGGGGGGGGGGCCCGGTTGAGCAGCGGGGCCCGGCCGTTCTGCGGGAACCGGTCGTTTGGGGGTGGGAGCTGATCAAGAATAATTAGGAGCAGAGTCGATCGCAATAAATGAATAGATTCAAACCTTAAACTCATCTAAGACTATCTTCGTGTTGCAAGACAGACTTTCTGGTTGAACTGTTCCCAGCATAGAAAATAAACATGCAAACACATTGATGTTTGTGAACTTGTTAACATTTTTGCAGAGAAGAAGTGCCGCAGATAGTTCTTCTGAACATACTTTAGGTGGTAGAGGCATGTAGAGTGTAGAGGCAAGTAGAATGTAGAGACATCTAGAGTGTAGAGCCATCTAGAGTGTAGAGCCATCTAGAGTGTAGAGAAGCGTAGAGTGTAGAGACACGTAGAGTGTAGAGACAGAGTATTGGTCAGTATTGGAGTGGTGACCCGAGTACATAAATGCTCCGTGGGACCCGTTGTGAGATGGTTACTCTTATGGTTTTAGCATATACCCGTAGTGTTTTTGTGTTTATTTATAGTGTGACAAATTTTACCGTTCATTCCTCATTACAGTGGCTATTTGGGAAACTGTTTTCACACCTTGGTCTAGGTATCATTTCACACCTTGGTCTAGGTATCATTTCACACCTTGGTCTAGGTATCATTATTCAGTGGTGTGTTTGACAACGTTCAGACATAGAGAAAATTAACACTCAACACATGTTATGCAAGTAGCAAAGCTAACTCGCGCACAGGAAAGTTTTCATTTTTGTGCACCATTAAAAACTTACAGTACACGTTCACGAACAAACTAACAGCATCGTAATATCATGACTTCTTTTTTATGTGTATTGCTCCTATTAACAGAAGCAATACGAAAGTGTATCTCCGGATCCATGCATTTATCACGATTCGAAGTGCGTTACTTCAACCGTACACAATCTCAGGAACATATCTATCAAAAACACATTTCACAAATCCTTTTGTGTCACCACTTATTACACACTACATCAATTACTACAATAGGGATATAACAGGGAGCTAATGCAGATGTGTAAAGCTGAATTTTTGAAAACAATGACAGGGATTTTCTATATAATACGGAAATCGAATACATTTAAATACGCTCGGATTCTTTAAAACAGTCACAATGACTCTCTACTATTTTACCGTAATCGAAACACATTTGTTATATTTAAGACTATGGAAGTATTTTTATACATTAGAAATAATTTTAAATTTAAAAAAACTAGAATGTATGACCCGGTATTACCCGGGAAAGTATGGAAGACATATTGCGCTACTTTCCACCTGTTCTTGTGAAGTCTCAATATCTAAATTTGGATTTGTATAAATTTTTCTCTATCTTGTTTTGTCGTGTATCCTTAAAAAAAAATTAAAAAATCACTGCCTTTGAAATGTATATTTAGGAAATAGCAGATTAGATTTTCTTTATTTTTGAAGAAAGATCTATGTATGTCATTATTGGGTTTGGGGAATTTGGCCAAAAGCACCATTTTTCCACATCCGTGAACTGCAAAGAAAACATATTTTATATATTTTTTTTTAAATTAAAAGATTTCTTAACTTTCAAAAATATGTGTGCCATATGTAATATATGTAGCATTAACGGATTTTCATACATTTTTATCTTCATTAGAAATGTACCGAACCCTTGCCTCCTGAACTATATAATATTTAAAGACGAATCTACTATCCATTTTTCAAGTCTAAAAGTCTTGATATATTATAAATATAATTTTTTAAAAATCTCATTGAAATTTCTTATACCACTAAACTGTATTTTTCGTAAATTGGAGAAAAACAACAAATATTGGCTTACATTGAGGGAAAATCTTAAGCCTAATTTGTTTACACCCCTGAACTGCTTTTCGGGATATTCAAAAAAAAGTTGTATCTAGTTTTAAAGATCAAATTTTCACGCCTATAACAGGATTGGGTTTTTAGATATTGTTATTCAAATAACAATGCCCCTAAACAATCCATCTCTTTGTGCCACTTTCACCACTGTTGTACCATTTCAACAGCTACTCTACCAGTTCCATCGCTATTGTGCCATTTGCAATCATTATTTTACAACTTCTACCAATGTTGTACTATTTCCACTGCCATGAACTACTTACAACACTATTGTACAAATTCCACCATTACTCTACAGCCTATATCTCTAGCGTACCATATCCACCGCCGTGTGCCATTTCAACAACTTTTGCACTATTTCCACCGCAATGTATCTATTCCACCACGATTGATCCATTTCCACAACCATGTACCACTTCCACCGTCATGCACCACTTCCATCATTATTGTACAACTTCCACCAGCATTGCATCATTTCTACGCCATGTATACCTTCCAATAACCTTTGCCTATTTCCACCACTTTGGTTAAACAATACAACACCTGGCACTTCTTTTTCCACGAGAAAAATCCATCAATATCCATTAACCAGTTTCTGTATCGTCTTGTCATTTCCATCTATTCTCTTGACTTGTACACTACACACACTGACAAACTCCATAATAAAAGTAAAGCCAAACTTTCCCTGCTCGTTTTCGTTTATCTCAGACACTGCGTGACGAGCAAACATTAATTGTATATCGGCTAAACACAATATTTTAAGCAGTTGCCATCTTGGTTACAACGCCCGCTAATCGACTAATGGGACTTATCTCTGTAAGGCTGATCTTTGAAGGTGGCCCACTCTGCGCCTGAATAATCACGTGGTGCAACCCTGCAATAAAGAATGGAAGCCCGTTGCAACCAAAGGCCTCTCTCCATCGAGTTAAACAATGTCTCGGTGACAACAAACATTCAAAGATTCTTTTTTTAAATGGCGACGATCGTGTTTTGATTTCACATTCGAGGATGCAATGAGATACATTATTTCGAGCAAAGTATTTATTTTCGTCTTTGGGCTCAACTCTCCAACTGCTTAAATTACGCTTGTCTGCCTTGTATAAATAGTGACTAAATTTACACCAAAGTGGAGTTGGTGATGTCTACGATGAACTTATAAACAATAACTTTGATTGCGATGTGAAAAATCAAAGCGATAATCATTGTTATACCAAGAAATCATGCATCTTGGATTGGTCTTAAACTTGTTTATGTGACATTTGGAAAAAAAAAAGTTTGAGAGCCACTGCGTTAGATGTACAAAACAATGTGTACTGGCGATAAACAAGAATTCATAAGTCTTTCTCCCCATCTGTAAATATGTGTACGTGTTTATACTTGATATTATAACATTCTTAATATACTTTGGAAATCACCTGTAAATACAATGTCTTACCTAGGAAGGAGTGTAAATTTCGACTTGTTTTTTTGAAATCTCAAATACCACCTGTCAATTCTCTGCCTTTATATATATATATATATTCTTCTTATTTTGCAAACATTGAAGGCGCATTTGTTTTTTGTTTTTATTTTGTCTTCTTTAGCTTTGTCATCGTACTACATGTTCAATATTTTTAGCCCAAAGGGTAGCATACAAAGAGAGCACTGAAATTGTCATTGAAAAACTATATATATTTATTGAGTTTTGGCTAATAATAAACTTAACTTACAATTATTTCGTATAAAATCATAATGGGTCCTGAGTTCTGCGTGCCGATGAGTTCTAATGATTATGTTTGTGTTGTTTTACTGCCGGTCTATGTTATTCCAGCTGTCACTCAGGCCTATGTTATTCCAGCTGTCACTCAGGCCTATGTTATTCCAGCTGTCACTCACGCCTATGTTATTCCAGCTGTTACTCAGGCCTATGTTATTCCAGCTGTCACTGAGGCCTATGTTATTCCAGCTGTCACTCAGGAATATGTTATTTAAGCTGTCACTCAGGCCTATGTTATTCCAGCTGTCTCTCAGGCCTATGTTATTCCAGCTGTCACTCAGGCCTATCTTATTCCAGCTGTCACTGAGGCCTGTGTTATTCCAGCTGTCACTCAGGCCTATCTTATTCCAGCTGTCACTGAGGCCTGTGTTATTCCAGCTGTCACTCAGGCCTACGTTATTCCAGCAGTCAATAAGGCCTATGTTATTCCAGCTGTCACTCAGGCCTATGTTATTCCAGCTGTCACTCAGGCCTATGTTATTCCAGCTGTCACTCAGGCCTATGTTTTTCCAGCTGTCACTCGGGCCTATGTTATTCCAGCTGTCACTCAGGCCTATGTTATTCCAGCTGTCACACAGGCCTATGTTATTCCAGCTGTCACTCTGGCCTATGTTATTCCAGCTGTCACTCAGGCCTATGTTATTCCAGCTGTCACTCGGGCCTATGTTATTCCAGCTGTCACTCAGGCCTATGTTATTCCAGCTTTCACTCAGGCCTATGTTATTCCAGCTTTCACTCAGGCCTATGTTATTCCAGCTGTCACTCAGGCCTATGTTATTCCAGCTGTCACTCAGGCCTATGTTATTCCAGCTGTCACTCAGGCCTATGTTATTCCAGCTGTCACTCAGGCCTATTTATTCCAGCTGTCACTCAGGCCTATGTTATTCCAGCTGTCACTCAGGCCTATGTTATTCCAGCTGTCACTCAGGCCTATGTTATTCCAGCTGTCACTCAGGCCTATGTTATTCCAGCTGTCACTCAGGCCTATGTTATTTTAGCTGTCACTCAGGCCTATGTTATTCCAGCTGTCAATCAGGTCGATGTTATTCCAGCTGTCACTCAGGCGTATGTTATTCCAGCTGTCACTCGGGCCTATGTTATTCCAGCTGTCACTCAGGCCTATGTTATTCCAGCTGTCACTCAGGCCTATGTTATTCCAGCTGTCACTCAGGCCTATGTTATTCCAGCTGTCACTCAGGCCTATGTTATTCCAGCTGTCACTCAGGCCTATGTTATTCCTGCTGTCACTCGGCCCTATGTTATTCCAGCTGTCACTCACACCTATGTTATTCCAGCTGTTACTCAGGCCTATGTTATTCCAGCTGTCACTCGGGTCTATGTTATTCCAGCTGTCACTCAGGCCTATGTTATTCCAGCTGTCACTCAGGCCTATGTTATTCCAGCTGTGACTCGGGCCTATGTTATTCCAGCTGTCACTGAGGCCTATCTTATTCCAGCTGTCACTGAGGCCTGTGTTATTCCAGCTTTCACTCAGGCCTATGTTATTCCAGCTGTCAATCAGGTCCATGTTATCCCAGCTGTCACTCAGGCCTATGTTATTCCAGCTGTCACTCGAGCTTATGTTATTCCAGCTGTCACTCAGGCCTATGTTATTCCAGCTGTCACTCGGGCCTATGTTATTCCAGCTGTCACTCGGGCCTATGTTATTCCAGCTGTCACTCGGGCCTATGTTATTCCAGCTATCACTCAGGCCTATGTTATTCCAGCTGTCTCTCAGGCCTATGTTGTTCCCGCTGTCACTCTGGCCTATGTTATTCCAGCTGTCACTCAGGCCTATGTTATTCCAGCTGTCACTCAGGCCTATGTTATTCCAACTGTCACTCAGGCCTATGCTATTCCAGCTGTCACTCGGGCCTATGTTATTCCAGCTGTCACTCAGGCCTATGTTATTCCAGCTGTCACTCAGGCCTATGTTATTCCAGCTGTCACTCAGGCCTATGTTATTCCAGCTGTCACTCAGGCCTATGTTATTCCAGCTGTCACTCAGGCCTATGTTATTCCAGCTGTCACTCAGGCCTATGTTATTCCAGCTGTCACTCAGGCCTATGTTATTCCAGCTGTCACTCGGGCCTATCTTATTCCAGCTGTCACTGAGGCCTATGTTATTCCAGCTGTCACTCAGGCCTATGTTATTCCAGCTGTCATACATGCAAGCATTCATTTCGTTATTTTAAGTCATCCCGTGTCATTAAAAAAAAACTACTCTGAAAATTGCGCCATTTTGATGACCATCCCTTTGTTGGCGGGCTGCTGTTTTTGTTTACGTTGCTGTGTCACAATAAAAGACTGAATAACTGTTTAGAATACAGCCACTATAGATCCAATATCTCATAGTAATGAGTAGTAATTGTAAAATTAAAATATGCTTTGTGCCTTTTGCGCCGAAAATACCGCCCACTCTTTTATAAAGAAAACTGTCCCACCATGGGCGAACCGCCACACCCCCCCACCCCGCCCTACCCTCCTACGCCACTGTGGCACTTCAAAACTCAACATCACCACCTATGTCTAACATTACGCCTCTAATACTAAACCGCACCTCTCCTGTTGTCTCCGCTGAGAAAGAATACATAAGTACACTCTTCTTGTAGGCAGGTAATTATTTTAAGTGTGATTGACAGCAGTGCGACGACCTGGGGCTGGGCGCCATGTTCACACGGACGATAAGACAGCACGATATAAACACGAACGTGGCCATCATACAAACAAGAATAGTACAGTTATCACAATGGATGGCTTCCAAGTTGAAGTTGTTGCCGGGTCGAGAGTCAAAGAGACGATTGGGGTTCATAGTAGCTGGTACAGAGAGGAGATGATTGTTTTCAATCTTGTGGAGTTAAGGCAATGAAAGAGAGGCAATGAAAGAGAGGCAATGAAAGAGAGGCAATGAAAGTGTTTATACGGCTGAGTCGGAGTTTTCAAGGAATTAAGTGGTTGGTGGAGTCTATGTTATTTTAATCACTCAGTATATGTTCTCAGCATATGTATTATTTTTCAAACGTTTTTAATGTTTTTAAAGCAAATGCTGCATTTTTAATTTATTTCAACTTTTATAAATATATATAAAGATATGTTAGTGATATATCCAAAGATACGCTAATGTGGAACAGTCCAAAGTCTGAAGCTGTCATCTGTCCCTTGCTCTGCTCTCTAGATTTCCTAAATTTACTACAATCTCCCATTCACTTTATTCTTCGATTCACTATATTCTCCCATTCAATATATTTTCCTATTCACAATGTTGTGAACTGGATTTGTTTGGAATCTTTGACAGGGCGAGTTGTTGATCGTGTGAGTGTTTTGTGAGTTGTTGATCGTGAGGTCATAGCGTGAAGTTGGTTAGTGTTGAGCTTTAGTTTATGCTGGGTGTTTGTGTGTAAATATATAAAAGGGAGTGTGTGAAATGATCGTTAGTTGAGAGGATTGGAGTTAGTTGAGTAGAGAAGCAAGTTAGTCGAGGGTGGAGTCGAGAGTAAGATCAGTGCCATTGTAGTGATGTTTGAGCAGAGGACGTTTGCTTGAATTGGTTGCTCGTCTGTGTAAGTTACTATTAAAAAACTGTTGTATTTTCATCCTGGAGTTTGTGATTTATATCCAGGGATAGTTTTGTAATCCCTAGATCGCGTGGAATCTACTGACATTGTAAGAATGAAGATCATAACATGTGAAGTCCTAAGAAGGTCGTAAAATCTGTGACCCCTAGACAACGAAAGTAGGCCGCAACACTACCATTCACCATATTCTTTTATTCATTATAATATCTTAATCCCTTTAATTTTTCATTCCCTACATTCTCCCATTCAAAATATGCTCGTGTTCCTCACATTATCTCATTCCATATATTATCTTATTTCCCATTCACTAAAATCTCACCCATGCCCAGTGGCATCATAGAAGCTTGAACATCGAAAAACTGCCTCTGACCCTACCCTTCAATTTTCATTGAAATACAATATGTCTCAGCTATCAATGGCAATAACAAAATGTAGTTTAGTACTACTACGTCTTTTGGGTCCGTTACAATAAAATGAAATAATTTACAAGCTCATCATTCCCCCCCCCCTCCCCCCAAGCATGAGTAAATCCTTAGATTATCCACAGATTATCCCGGCCATCACACTGAAATGAGTTCTCTAATTTATGCGTCCCGGTGACGTCAAGGTCCTAAGGTGGACACCAAACACCGAGACGTGACGACGCTTCTTGCTTTTAACGATACAAACTTTGGCCTTAAAATCTGACGTCATATCCCCTGTCTATTCTGGTCACAGCCATTGCTGTAAAACCTGACACCATCTCCATGTCTACTCTGTTCACATCCTTTGCTGTAAAGTCTGACGCCATCTTTATGTCTGTTCTGTTCTTTCCCCTTTATGAACTCAGTTCGCCACCCTTGTTATTAATTAGTTGTGAGCCCCTGGACGGCCCTGAAAAAACAAAATTCCCCATTTTCACATTGCAGAGTTTTACCATTCTCAGAATTGTTTAACATGAACATTG
Organism: Omphiscola glabra; assembly: GCA_964017045.1. Classification (NCBI taxonomy): domain Eukaryota; kingdom Metazoa; phylum Mollusca; class Gastropoda; family Lymnaeidae; genus Omphiscola; species Omphiscola glabra. Next base: position 9,694,329 of record OZ024811.1, on the reverse strand, counting down.
TATGGTCCAGCTGCGAAATATAAACAGTAAAAATGGGTATTAAATTATGTATGCATTGCATCGGGTCGGAGGCTGTGACGTATATGTGAAAAAAAAACATTTTAATAGATGTTAAAATATTATCTTATGTTCCCTGGGTTCCATGCCCACCGCAGTTCCATGGCCACCACATTTTAAACAATATATATGACAGGCATAAGCTATTATTTTCAGTTCTACACAGCTCTACTCTAGACAGTTCTACACAGCTCTACTCTACACAGTTCTACACAGCTCTACAGAGCTCAACACGTGTACAGGGGACTAAACAAAAGGCTACTGCTAAACATATATTCTGCACAAACTGACAGAATGTATTATGCAGGCGCTAAAACTTAAATTCATTGAACATGTGATCTAATCCCATCATGCCCTTTTAAAAACATGCACTTAATGACACATTGCTATAAAGATAAATACATGTAAAATTTTAAATGTGATGAAGATCATAGTCAAGTCTATGGCAAACTGTGCCGTCACCTCTTGAAAAAAAAAATCATCAATATGAAAAGTAACTAAAATCGTTTGTCTGGTCCATTGCTTGGGTGTCTGTCGGTGTTTTTGGCATTTTATGGAGCCCATCTGTTATGGACTGGCGAAGACGTAGCACCTGGTCTGTTGGTTGATTACCCTTCCGGAAGCCAGCCCGGTTTGTATTTAGACAGTCGGTACTTTCCAGGTCTTAGCTTTACCATTCTTTCAGCTACTTTCCCTTTGTTAGGGAGATTGGACGGTAGCTGCTTGGATAATCGTTATTTTCCCCTTGTTTGGGAACATGAAAAATTATAGCGCTTAGCCAAGCTCTGGGTAGGGCTCCCTTGGCCCATGATCTGTCTATAATGCTAAAGAGCTTTGTCCTGGCCAAGGTTTAGGATCATTTCGTTGCCGATCTTGTCCTGTCCTTGTGCCTTGCCGGCCTAGCACTTCTTGTTGATTGCTTTTTGCCGTTCAGCCAGAGAGTAGGGAGCGGTGAAGATTTAGGCATGAGGTACCCACTGTTGCTTCCTGAGACGGTTAAGTTTCTGGCTTTCTTTAGTCTCTCTCTCTCTCAGTTTTCCAACTGTAACATAGGCCTGCATTTGGGCTCGTTATTTCATGTCACCCCTTGTCAACAGAAGTAAGCATCTATCAAAGTTCATTCTTGGGTGACTAAGATTTATTGGGTATTGTTTGTTGGTTTTCCATAGGTCAACAAAATCTGTTACAATATTCCGATGAATTTGAATTCGATTATATATCGTTCAGCCTATGAAAACTTTCTCTAATTCGTATTAGCCGTACAAATTATAAGCTCCCGATACATACCATTTATCGTCAGCAGGAATTTTATAAAGTAAAAAAAAAAAATCATCTGTTTCTATTGTTTTTATTTCAGGCTCTAAGAAGTTACCAGGACTACTGACAACCCAGGATAGAGACAAAGTCTGTGGTCAGAACAGCAGGTTGCTAGGACAGCCTAGGAAACAGACAAAGTCTATGGTCAGAACGGCGGATCGCTAGGACAGCCTAGGAAACAGACAAAGTCTGTGGTCAGAACGGCGGATCGCTAGGACAGCCTAGGAAACAGACAAAGTCTGTGGTCAGAACGGCGGATCGCTAGGATGATTCATAAAGCAAAGTCAAAGGATTAAGAGATCCTGTTAACTCCATGAATGTTTTGTAATGGCTGCAAAGCAAAGAAATCCCTGAGCTGTTTGATAATCATAAAAGATAATAGTTGATAAACTACATTCAAGGTATTTAAATGAAATATAAGGACAATTTGGGCTAAACTTGAATTCACAGACGGGACAAACGATTTTGACGTTTCGCCTTAGATCCTTCATCAGAAAACAAGACAAAAAGAAGTATAACAAGTATCAGGGCACAGTAACAAACAGTGCCAGCTTATTTTCGACAAATTTGAATACATCATGTACGGATTGTTATATAATCATGTTGAATAATTTCTGATTATGAGGGTAGTTTTAATGGATCTCAGACACAAGCTTTACATTGGATAGAGCCAGGCCGTAAGTCGTGAGATTGGTCTGTGATGTTGTGGTACGATTTGTGTCGATGCGCACCAATAGGGATCTTGTCGGTGGAATGATCTGTGTTGATGCACACCAATAGGGATCTTGTCGGTGGATGATGTCATTGGTTCATCTGATTTCCCCTTGTTGGATTAACGGCCCGACTCACTCTCCCCACGAGACACCATGAGATATCTTATGGTACAATCGCATCTGTTACCGGTTTTTTTTATTTACCTCCTGCTGATATCAAAACCCGAGGCTAAGAACTATGTCATCCTGTCTGTGACTAAAGAGGGACTGCGGGAGGTCAGACTGGCGTACAGGGGCAGGCTCGTCCTGGAGACGTCGCTGGTGGCGGGCACTTCTAAATCCGGTCTCGCCTTCTCCAGAGCGTCCGACGAAATCCGATTAGTGGAGACGGTGGCACGTGATGGCATCATCGAAGACTGCGCCATCATGCAGTCTTACAACGATGTGACCTCGTTTGTCTCCGACTTTTCCCGAGTGCGTCCAGACAAAACTTTGGTCACTGAATCTGATATCATGGACGTCTACCTCGGTCACAGAAACATAACAGACCCGATATTTATTGCCAAACTTTCCAACAACAATCCTAATAAATCTACATTTTCTTCTGCACTGACCAGCCAAGATTCTACAGAGTCTGAAGAACATTCTGATGTCCATAAAATGTATCAATTAAAATTAACAGCGAAAATTAAATCGACAGAAACGAGCAAATTCATGCAAACGTTTCGTCGCCATTTTCGCATCAAAACGACAACGCGAAAATGTCGACAGTTCTACAGGGAGGCAAAAAAACGTTTAGAGCTGCTGACTTATCTCACCGAGCAGCCTGTGGAGGAGGCACACGCCACTCTGAGGAGGTACCTCAACCACACGGAGCGAGCAGCGGATAATGTGAACTCTGAACATCGCCGTTTTCGACATCATCATCTTCATCATCATTATCACCAAAATAAAACTTATTACGAAAAGCTCGATAACGCAAGCATATCTTCGTCCCGGCGGGAAAATCTTCCATCCCCGAACACATCGCATCAAACATTCCTGAACGATGATTTGGAAAAGGTTCAGTTTAAGGTCGCGGAAGATACTAATATCGTAACAAAGAGAACGACTCTCTCGAGTGACCTGCTTGAACACGCAGCATGGAACAGTAGTGCTGATTCTGGTGGGAACTTTTCAACGTCAACGAACGGTAGTGCTGATTCTGGTGGGAACTTTTCAACGTCAACGAACAGTAGTGCTGATTCTGGTGGGAACTTATCAACATCAACGAACAGTAGTGCTGATTCGGGTGGGAACTTTTCAACATCAGCATTGTCAGTTTCACTGTCTCACATACAGTCATCCGATTTTCAATTGTCTGATATACAATCATCCAATGTGCAGTCATCTAATCTAAAATCATCCCCTGGCGTACAATCATTCTCTGGCGTACAATCATCCACTGTCGTACAACAATCCCTTGGTGTACAGCCATCCCATGGTGTACAGCCATCCCATGGTGTACAGCCATCCCATGGTGTACAGCCATCCCATGGTGTACAATCATTTTCTCCAAATGTAAATACAACTAAGACATTTGCCGCATCTTTATTTGCTGGTGACGTCATCCACGACAACGCCACCGCACAGGATTCTCACGCTGTTAAAGTGCGGACGACCGATGACGATAACGAGGAGTCTCGACGTAGGGATGACACATTCAGAGCATCAGAGGAGTACATGGAAGATTCTCCATCGGCGTACCTTTCGTCACGTTCAAGATCCAAACGTGATCTTCTCACTGGATGGATGATCTTTCCTGGAACCAAATGGTAGGCAGTTTATAAAACCATCTTTAGTACCTTTAAGGCAATTATTTTAGGTAGGTTAATTATTGAATCACGTTTAGTACAATTGGTGGAATTTCAATTCTCCCTTAATCTGGTTTTGTCGCTGTCACACTGGAGGTAGATTAATAAAATTACTAGGTTATTTTGTTTCGTTTTATGTTTTGTTTATTATTTTTAATTTATCTATTCTTAAAAATTGCGCTCTTCTTTAGGGATGTGTCTCTCACGGCGTCCTACCTCAAATGTCCAAGTGTCTTAACACAAGTGTCCTAAATGTCTCAACACAAGTGTACTAAATGTCTTATAAAGGGCATTAATTTGACGCTTTGCTCCGATTCTCATGCCGTGTCCAAGTGTCTTAACACAAATGTCCAAGTGTCTTAACACAAGTGTCCTAAATGTCTTATAAAGAACATTAATTTGTCGCTTTGCTCCGATTCTCATGCCGTGTCCAAGTGTCTTAACACAAATGTCCAAGTGTCTTAACACAAGTGTCCTAAATGTCTTATAAAGAACATTAATTTGTCGCTTTGCTCCGATTCTCATGCCGTGTCCTAGTGTCTTAACACAAATGTCCAAGTGTCTTAAAACAAGTGTCCGAATTGCAATCTAACGTATAATATCATTTGAACCCATGCTGTGAGCGGTCTTAGAGCTGAAGTTTACAATGTCGGGTTTAGATTGCGTCACACATAGTTGAGACTTAAAGATACTAATTTTTTTTAATCCTACACCAGGTGTGGGGACGGGGATATAGCCGAAAACAAGAAGGACCTGGGATATCACACTGAACTGGACAAGTGCTGTCGCAGACATGACCTTTGCCCTCTGGTCATTCCAAGGCTGTCCTGGAAGTACGGGATGTTTAACTTCCGACTGCACACCATCTCTCACTGCAGATGTGACAGAAAGTAAGGAAAAACTTTGTTTTCTCACCATATCTAGATGTCACATACACCCGTATATCAATTTTACTTTTTTCTTATCTCTATCCGTAGTTTATGATTTCCTCATCTCAATACGTGGTTTATGATTTCCTCATCTCAATACGTGGTTTATGATTTCCTCATCTCAATACGTGGTTTATGATTTCCTCATCTCAATACGTGGTTTATGATTTCCTCATCTCAATAAGTGGTTTATGATTTCCTAAAAACGTTAATAGTTGATGGACTGCAACAAAGCTGTTTAAATGAAATAGTAGAACAAGGTATGTTGAAGCTTGAATCAATACACAGGACAATAAGATTTGTAGTTTCGGTTTAGAGCCTTCTTCAGTGAACACGACAAACAGGAGTAAGACAAGAAACAGAGAAGACTAAAAAAAATTGTTTTAGAGATCTCCTTTGTTGTTGCCGGAAGGAATTTCTTGCACAAACACACCAGAGCGAGATAAAATGGAAAACAAATGTATTCATCTTTTCGGCACCTTATCTCCACATGTTATCAATCTAAAACTATCCTGCTAATGTTTCTCAATTTGTCCTTATTTCTTAGATTTTATGTCTCCCTAAATAATTTGTCTTTTTAAGATTCTCTACGTTATTTTCATATAACTGATATTAAATTCTTTCAGTTCCTGTAATCCTACTTCCGGATTTCGCATGAATTTTGCCGCCCCCTCCCCCCCCCCCACACACTTTTTTTTGTTCAACAAATTTAAATTACTTTTCAATTCAAATTGTAAAGCGAAAGTATTCATTGGATGTATATCTTTTAAAATTCATTATAAGCACATTTTTTATAAAAAGAATATCGATATGTTCCCCATTATTTTTAGGTGAACGCAGTCCGTATACGCAAACGTGTTTGGAGATATCTAAATCTGTCGGTTTTGGCCGAAAGTCTCGTTGATTTTGGTTTCGGATTCGCATCATTTTTAACTTTCGGTTTGGCTCTGATCTCGGCCGAACGTGTTAACGTTTATGTTTCTTTTTACTTCTCACCCCTGAATGGTCTTATTTGATCCTTTCGATTTAAACACATTTCTACCTGCTCTTTCTTACTAGATGTCCCTCATTTCAAGTGGTGATAGCAATCACATTACTAGATGTCCCTCATTTCAAGTGGTGATAGCAATCACATTACTAGATGTCCCTCATTTCAAGTGGTGATAGCAATCACATTACTAGATGTCCCTCATTTCAAGTGGTGATAGCAATCACATTACTAGATGTCCCTCATTTCAAGTGGTATAGCAATCACATTACTAGATGTCCCTCATTTCAAGTGGTGATAGCAATCACATTACTAGATGTCCCTCATTTCAAGTGGTGATAGCAATCAAAAAACTAGATGTCCCTCATTTCAAGTGGTGATAGCAATCACATTACTAGATGTCCCTCATTTCAAGTGGTGATAGCAATCACATTACTAGATGTCCCTCATTTTAAGTGGTGATAGCAATCACATTACTAGATGTCCCTCATTTCAAGTGGTGATAGCAATCACATTTCTGACAGATATAAACGATCCAAGGGTCATAACTTAGAGACACACGACCCAAGTGGACATATATTAGAGACACACGTCCCTGGTGGACACAGCTTAGAGAGACACGTCCCAAGTGGACACAGCTTGGAGACACACGTCCCTAGTGGACACAGCTTAGAGACACACGTCCCTAGTGGACACAGCTTAGAGACACACGTCGCAAGTGGACACCGCTCAGAGACACACGTCCCAAGTGGACACAGCTTAGAGACACATGCCTAGATGAGCTCACATACATATGTGTACACAAATATCGTTACAAACGTGATCTTACATTATCAATCCAATGAACTGTGACCAACCATTCTGTCTAAACCTTTTGTTAAAATCACGTCTGGAGGTTCAAACAAACTTGCAAGAACTCAGTTTATTATTAGTTCTGGTCCATAACAAAAAAAGCTGACCATCAGCAAAACGAAGATAAAACTTTTCTTGTCTCGTTTATTTCAGCACTACCTGTACACCCACACAGATTTCACTCTAGCGACAACAATAGTTCTGCCTTATCGGGGCTCTCTCTTTTTTTTCTTCTTTCTAATTCATTGGTGTTTCCTTTGTAATGCCACTTCAAAAATCTGTAACCACACCAGGGACCGATTATCTGTCGGCGGCAAATGACCCTCTAGCACGCACACTGCCGTGTCCCCATTTTCTGAAGCACCGTCATTTCCTCGTCAAAAATCACAGCAGACGTCCTAGTCGTCCCATCTACCAACTGCGACATCAGGACCGACTTTTTTTTTTTTTTAAAAGAAATGTTTTTAAAACTTCTTTGAGGGGACAACTCTAACCCGCCGTGTTGCTGTTCACGTGGGCATTATCGTCCCCTTTTTCTTTTTCGCTTGAGCGGATTATGGTCTGCTTGTCATGGAGTGGCTGTTGTCGCACCAAGTTTTTTAATCTCTAAAGACCAATCAATTGTAATCATGTTTTCTTCAACACAAAAAGCAAAATACACACAAAATAATCTGATGTAGTAGGATACTTGGGATCTTGGTTTCTTTTTTAACCACTTCACGTCTGCTTGAAAGGAAAGTTCGGGGATGGATTGGGACCGGTAAGCAGGGCCGGCCCTAACAGTTGCGGGGCCCTATGCGAAACGGATTGCGCGGGGCCCAGTCTGGGTAGGGATAAGAATAATAATTGAAAATTAAGATTTTGTAATAGAAAATAAATTCGTGCGGGGCCTATGAAAGTGCGGGGCCCATTGCGGCCGCATCGGTTGCAATGGCCTAAGGCCGGCCCTGCCGGTAAGTTCACAGTATCATAAGTGTTATGTTATCCCGACATATCAGGCAGTATCATAAGCGTTGTGTTATCCCGACATATCAGGCAGTATCATAAGAGTTGTGTTATCCTGACATATGAAGCAGTATCATAAGCGTTGTGTTATCCCGACATATCAGGCAGTATCATAAGCGTTGTGCTATCCCGACATATCAGGCAGTATCATAAGCGTTGTGCTATCCCGACATATCAGGCAGTATCATAAGCGTTGTGTTATCCCGACATGTCAGGCAGTATCATAAGCGTTGTGTTATCCCGACATATCAGGCAGTATCATAAGCGTTGTGCTATCCCGACATATCAGGCAGTATCATAAGCGTTGTGTTATCCCGACATATCAGGCAGTATCATAAGAGTTGTGCTATCCCGACATGTCAAGGTTAAGCAGATGGAACTCAAACCTCAATTAACCTTCCTTTTTTTCATCACCTTTCATTTGAATGAAACAAAATATTTCATTATTTCTCTTCTTTTTTTTACTTTCATGCTTTCTTTTTTCATTCCTTTCGTTCTTTCATTGTTTCTTTATTCCTTTCTTTAATTCATTTTTTATTAATTTATTTCATTCGTTTCTTATTTCTTTCATTCCTTATTCATTTCTATCAGTCTTTCATTTTTCTTTTCAATAATTTTTTTCCTTATTCCTTTCTTTCATTCTTTATTTCTTCTTTGAATCGTTAATTTGAGCTAAATTATAAAAAAAGTTAACGGTGAGCATAAAACATAAAAAAATCCCACAAAACATCATCCAGTCTAAACATCCTACTACCGAGCTGAATCATCCTGTCTAAACATCCTACTACCGAGCTGAATCATCCTGTCTAAACATCCTACTACCGAGCTGAATCATCCTGTCTAAAAATCCTACTACCGAGCTGAATCATCCTGTCTAAACATCCTACTACCGAGCCGAATCATCCTGTCTAAACATCCTACTACCGAGCTGAATCATCCTGTCTAAACATCCTACTACCGATCTGAATCATCCTGTCTAAACATCCTACTACCGAGCTGAATCATCCTGTCTAAACATCCTACTACCGAGCTGAATCATCCTGTCTAAACATCCTACTACCGAGCTGAATCATCCTGTCTAAACATCCTACTACCGAGCTGAATCATCCTGTCTAAACATCCTACTACCGAGCTGAATCATCCTGTCTAAACATCCTACTACCGAGCTGAATCATCCTGTCTAAACATCCTACTACCGAGCCGAAGCGGAATTTACCGAGCTCATTAAATGTTTGACTAATAAGTAGCACAGACTCACATGTTGTATTACATAACACATATTCGGTCTTAATTGGTAGTGCTAAATTAGTTACTGAAGCGTAAAGGACCCCGAGGTATGATCAAGTTAATGTCGCACATAGTTTTTATACGCTCCTGCATCTAATACAGAGGTCCCCAACCTTTTTTGTCTCGTAGACCACTTGCCATGTTTTTCGGTTTTGGGTAGACCCCTTTGCTTACCTGATATTGATTTTTTTTGCAAATTCGTTCAATTCAAATGTATTTTTGACAGCCGATATAGTTCTACTCAGTTTAAAAGATTTAAATTTATATACATATATCAGAAAATATACTTAATAACTTTAATTTTAATATGATTCATCATCCCGTTTCATGAACATTTATGTTTTTAAAATTTTTACTTTATAGGTACTTTAATAATTTATGTAGAAAGATATATATCTTTATATTATAAAGTAATATTATGTAAGTAAATAGCTACTATCAGGGTATGTGGATTATTCCATTCATGGAATGTCAAAATAGAAGTCACGACCTGCTTAAATGAGATCCACTATCGTTAACCCCCATTTTCATTTCATGGACCCCCACATTTTTGTGTGTGCTGACATGGACCAAATGCACGTTGTCGTTGATCCCTGGGGGTCGATATAGACCACTTTGGGAATCACTGATCTAATCCATAGCAATAACGCGACAGATAACTACCAGGCGCGTAGATGGGCTTTATGGGGTGATGCTTTCAAGAGGTTGATGCTTGGTGAGAAAAAAAACATGGGTGTGGGGCACCGTAAATGCGTCACATGCAATATTTATCAGTTTGTCATATCAAATGTATCAAATTCTAATCTGTGAGTGTCCAGTAAGATTTTCCCCGACCCGTTTGTCGATTAGTTCTGCTTTCTTAAATGTTTTCCGTGACCCAGCTGGTTAAGTTCATTTTTAAGAGTGAATAGCTTCATGTTAACGACTCAAACAAATTTATACCTTATCATAAATCTGTTTTGTGACCAGGTGTATAACAGATAATACTTTGACACCCCTGCACCCCTTCTCAAACGGCATCCCATTCTGGAGTAAACACTTCAATCCTTTATCTCCCCCCCGGGTCACTCCCCCCAACCCCGCCACCCCCACCCCCCACCGGCCCTGCATACATAAAACCAGGAGCTTCTTTTATTAATGTAACTCTTGCCAACACCCCCCTCCCCCAAAGCGGGCCTTAAAGGTGTTACTTGAAATGTTCCGCCTTCTTTCACATGGGCCCCCCATTCGCAGAGTAACAAATATCGACTACAGATATTATCAAGCGAGTGTTCTAATGTCCACAGAGCAGACTCCCAGGAGGCATGTCAACAACTGTTCATGTTTTTTAGTACCACGAAAGCTGTCTCTGTACCCCCCCCCCCCCAACTACACTCCCACTCCAATCACAATAGAGATGGGATTTGAACCCTATTTTAGACGTAGGGTTCGGATCGGTACCTAGTGGCATATTTACCGTGATTTTAGCTACAATCGTGCTGCGGGGCCCGGCCCGCCCCGACAAAGAATAATTATGAACACAGACAGACAGTCGCAGTGAATTAATAGACTAAAAGTAAAGACAACTTTTCTTGTCTGATCAGACTATACAGGGTATATTTTGTCTTACTAGTCATCTAAGTTAAGTGTTCTTGGCAGATAAATATTACTGGAATACTTCCTGGCAACTCCTTGTTTTTTATATGACTGAAATTATATATTTAAATTTTTTAATTTACGTTCAAAGAAGCTTGTGTGACAGTGTATACAAATAGAGATCACAAATTGTGTTTAATGTATCAGTTCTATGATTAATTTCTGGGGAACCTCAATGAATAATGTTAGCAATTATATCTTACCAGAAAGGGGATTGTATGCCTTATATTTTAGGATATTGGCAAGGCTCCATCTTTTAGAGCAATGCTGTCCAAGAGAGCATGCGGCCCAAGAGAGCAGTGCTGTCCAAGAGAGCGTGCGGCCCAAGAGAGCAGTGCTGTCCAAGAGAGCAGTGCTGTCCAAGAGAGCATGCGGCCCAAGAGAGCAGTGCTGTCCAAGAGAGCAGTGCTGTCCAAGAGAGCATGCGGCCCAAGAGATACTTTTTTTCCCGAGTCAACTGTCAAAGTTAATTGAAGCCAAGCTTTCAACTGACAAACTTAGAGGGAAAAAGTGAACGAGACTTTGGATTACAACGTACTGCAAGAAGTTGTCCAATGAGATTTAAAATACATCAAAATAATGTTACCTCCACGTATTCAATATTTACAGACATTATCGTTACAGATATTCTCACTACAGACACCCCATCTCACAACATTATTTGCCACTAATGGCCCTCTCCCTACAGATATTCTCACTACTGAACTTCTCACTATATCTTTGTTTTCATTTCAGACAATATATTTATGTAAATTCTCATTACAGAAGCTTTCAATATATACTTTCTCACTACAGATATTCTCAATTTATAATTTCTCACTACTTATATTCTCGCTATATTGATGTTGAATGGACTCAGACTTCCATATTACTTTTTTTTTAACGGGTCCGACTCCGGCAAAGAACATCCTGATTTACACACTCAAAATTGCTCCATCTGAAAAATGCTCCTTGGGCTTTCATTCTCTTATTTACAACATACCTGATTATAGGATTACAGCCACGCGTTTTAACGGCTTGTCAAATTATCTTCCGCTGCTGAAAGTGGGAGGTTATGACCACTTATCCCCGTCCCCACGCCAGTTACTACACCAACCCCCACCAGAACAAAACCACCACATCCCAGACCCCTTACTCAATCTCATTGGCGTTTCTGGTTTCCATCTAACCCCTCTCTAAATACATTTATAATTTGAAAAGATGTTCTTGTCATATGATGATTGGATCTGAAGATTAGTTTCGTAGTTCAAAGAGTTACATTGATGGGGCCAAGGGAGAGAGAGAGAGAGAGAATCAGAGAGATAGGTGGAGAAATAGAGAGAGAGAGAGACAGAGAGAGACAGAGAGATACAGAGAGAGAGAGAGTGAGACAGAGAGAGAGAGATATTGTGTGAGAGAGAGTGAGAGATAGAGGGGGGGGAGATAGACAGACATATAGAGACAATGTGTAAAATCTAGCCTAGAAGACAATGTCTGTATTCTGTCAGTTATTATTCTCTAAAGCATGATCATAAACTGAAAATGATTAAGAGAAAACAAAAACATGTTTGATAGAAAACACAAACATGTTTGATAGAAAACACAAACATGTTTGATAGAAAACACAAACATGTTTGATAGAAAACACAAACATGTTTGATAGAAAACACGAACATGTTTGATAGAAAACACAAATATGTATGATAGAAAACACAAAAATGTTTGATAGAAAACACAAACATGTTTGATAGAAAACACGAACATGTTTGATAGAAAATACAAACATGTTTGATAGAAAACACGAACATGTTTGATAGAAAACACAAACATGTTTGATAGAAAACACGAACATGTTTGATAGAAAACACGAACATGTTTGATAGAAAACACGAACATGGTTGATAGAAAACACGAACATGTTTGATAGAAAACACAAACATGGTTATTAAAAAAAATTTTTGTAGACATGAGTCAGCTTTTAATGTATGCACAAACGTCAGATAGAGGGTTGGGAGCAGATAGATGGTTGGGAGCAGATAGAGGGTTGGTAGTAGATAGAGGGTTGGGAGTAGATGGAGGGTTGGGAGTAGATAGAGGGTTGGGAGTAGATAGAGGGTTGGGAGTAGATAGAGGGTTGGGAGTAGATAGAGGGTTGGGAGCAGATAGAGGGTTGGGAGCAGATAGAGGGTTGGGAGCAGATAGAGGGTTGGGAGCAGATAGAGGGTTGGGAGCAGATAGAGGGTTGGGAGCAGATAGAGGGTTGGGAGCAGATAGAGGGTTGGGAGCAGATAGAGGGTTGGTAGTAGATAGAGGGTTGGGAGTAGATAGAGGGTTGGGAGTAGATAGAGGGTTGGGAGCAGATAGAGGGTTGGGAGCAGATAGAGGGTTGGGAGCAGATAGAGGGTTGGTAGTAGATAGAGGGTTGGGAGTAGATAGAGGGTTGGGAGCAGATAGAGGGTTGGGAGCAGATAGAGGGTTGGGAGCAGATAGAGGGTTGGGAGCAGATAGAGGGTTGGGAGCAGATAGAGGGTTGGTAGTAGATAGAGGGTTGGGAGCAGATAGAGGGGTGGGAGCAGATAGAGGGGTGGGAGCAGATAGAGGGTTGGGAGCAGATAGAGGGTTGGGAGCAGATAGAGGGCTGGGAGCAGATAGAGGGTTGGGAGCAGATAGAGGGTTGGGAGCAGATAGAGGGTTGGGAGCAGATAGAAACATTCAGCGCAATCACTTCGCTAAAGGGCTTTACTATTGGGCGCATACAATGACCAAACTGATTCACCTCGCCGATAAAAAAAGATATAAGTCCTTTTAATTGTCGACATTTGTTTCCCACAAAAAGCTCACGTTGTAATCACTGTACCAAAATAAGTCTGTGGTTATCACAGATGAAAGCAGTCCTCTGAAATATTGTTAATTTCAAGCGTCAATTTTGAATTAGTCTAAAGCTCTAGTTTCTTTGACTCTTTCTTTGTAGATCTTGACTCTTTCTTTGTAGATCTTGACTCGCCGTTCCGCGCTTACGAAAAATGACGGGATTTATCTGCCCCCTTCATCACACTCAAAGAGTTGTTTACCCTGCCCTTTGCACGCCCCAACCAGACAAACAGTAGATTCACAAATTAAAAAAAAAAACGCAAGAACTAACTGTCTCCAAATAGAGAAGCTTTTGATTTTTAAAATTTAAATGCAATAACTGTGATATAAGACCTATAGCAAAGATAGGCCTCTCTAAGTAGAATATACAAAGACCGACACTTGGTTATCTATCTCAAAGAGTTAAAGGTGTGCCACACGCCAGTAGCCTCTACAGACACGTGATGGAAACGAAGGCTAATTTATTGTTATCCGAAACTAAGGGTGACACCGAGGGTGTCAAAGACTGTCCCGTGGGCGTCATATATCACACGACTTTGGACACCATATTTCAAGCGGCCGAGGGCCTGATATCTCGCGCACTTGAGCGGGCCAATATATCACATACTTGAAGGCCATGGCTCAGGATGTGGGTCACGTTTTCTGGAGTCCATGGTATTCTAAGAGTTTACGGTATGCATACTCGTGGCATTCTCAACGGTCATGGTGTTAACCATCATTGATTCCAAATTTAACGACCTCGATGTCGTCACAAAAAAACCCGGAAGTCAGTAGGGCGAGAACATCCCACAAGCTTTAAATACCGTGATGCCACAATTACATCTTACAACATATGTCATCTGGATGGCAACGCTACATCTTACAACATTAAGTCAACATTTCATCTTGTATCATATTATTTTGTACACTTGACTCATCCCTTCATATCAGGCATTCAATGACTTTAAGATGAGTTATAAAAACGTCTTCAAAAACGATTGTTCATAATCACCTACGACATGTAAGTCAACATTTAACTCGAAGTAACGAACACTGGATATTTAGAAAAGACAATACGAATAGACCTATGAAAAAATAATTAAAAACATTTTCTTTTTTTTTAAAATGTCAACAATATCAGGGTAAAATATATGTAAAAACTAGCACCATCTAAGGCAGTGGTTCTCAGCCTTCCTAACGCCGTGACCTTTTAATAAAATTCCTCATGTTGTGGGGAGAACTGTGTCGAAGAGAGACGACTTAGTCGGAGAGAGACGACTTAGTTCGAGAGAGACTCCTTAGTCGGAGCGAGACGACTTAGTCTGAGTTTTAAAGATGGCTTAGTCGGAGAGAGAAGACTTAGTCGGGGAGAGACGACTAAGTCGGAGAGAGACGGCTTAGTCGGAGAGAGACGACTTAGTCGGAGAGAGACGACTTAGTCGGAGAGAGACGACTTAGTCGGAGAGAGACGACTTAGTCGGAGAGAGACGACTTAGTGGGAGAGAGACGACTTAGTCTGAGTTTTAGAGACGGCTTAGTCGGAGAGAGATGACTTAGTCGGAGAGAGACGACTTAGTCGGAGAGAGACGACTTAGTCGGAGAGAGACGACTTAGTCGGAGAGAGACGACTTAGTCGGAGAGAGACGACTTAGTTGGAGAGAGACGACTTAGTGGGAGAGAGACGACTTAGTCTGAGTTTTAGAGACGGCTTAGTCGGAGAGAGACGACTTAGTCGGAGAGAGACGATTTAGTCGGAGAGAGACGGCTTAGTCGGAGAGAGACGACTAAGTCGGAGAGAGACGACTTATTTTGAGAGAGACGGCTTAGTCGGAGAGAGACGACTTAGTCGGAGAGAGAAAACTTAGTCTGAGTTTCAGAGACGGCTTAGTCGGAGAGAGACGACTTAGTCGGAGAGAGACGACTTAGTGGGAGAGAGACGACTTAGTCTGAGTTTTAGAGACGGCTTAGTCGGAGAGAGACGACTTAGTCGGAGAGAGACGATTTAGTCGGAGAGAGACGGCTTAGTCGGAGAGAGACGACTTAGTCGGAGAGAGACGACTTATTTTGAGAGAGACGGCTTAGTCGGAGAGAGACGACTTAGTCGGAGAGAGAAAACTTAGTCTGAGTTTCAGAGACGGCTTAATCGGAGAGAGACGACTTAGTCGGAGAGAGACGACTTAGTCGGAGAGAGACGACTTAGTGGGAGAGAGACGACTTAGTCTGAGTTTTAGAGACGGCTTAGTCGGAGAGAGACGACTTAGTCGGAGAGAGACGACTTAGTCGGAGAGAGACGACTTAGTCGGAGAGAGACGACTTAGTTGGAGAGAGACGACTTAGTGGGAGAGAGACGACTTAGTCTGAGTTTTAGAGACGGCTTAGTCGGAGAGAGACGACTTAGTCGGAGAGAGACGATTTAGTCGGAGAGAGACGGCTTAGTCGGAGAGAGACGACTTAGTCGGAGAGAGACGACTTATTTTGAGAGAGACGGCTTAGTCGGAGAGAGACGACTTAGTTGGAGAGAGAAAACTTAGTCTGAGTTTCAGAGACGGCTTAGTCGGAGAGAGACGACTTAGTGGGAGAGAGACGACTTAGTCTGAGTTTTAGAGACGGCTTAGTCGGAGAGAAATGACTTAGTCGGAGAGAGACGACTCAGTCTGAGAGAGACGACTAAGTCGGAGAGATAAAACTTAGTCTGAGTTTTAGAGACGGCTTAGTCGGAGAGAGACGACATAGTGGAAGAGACGACTTAGTCGGAGAGAGACGACTTAGTCGGAGAGAGACGACTTAGTCTGAGAGAGACGACTTAGTCTGAGAGAGACGACTTAGTGGCAGAGAGTCGACTTAGTCTGAGTTTTAGAGACGGCTTAGTCGGAGAGAGACGACTTAGTCGGAGAGAGATGACTAAGTCAGAGCGAGAAAACTTAGTCTGAGTTTTAGAGACGGCTTAGTCGGAGAGAGACGACTTAGTCGGGGAGAGACGACTTAGTCGGAGAGAGACGACTTAGTCGGAGAGAGACGACTTAGTCGGAGTGTTAGACGTCTGAACCCGAATAGCCCCCAAGTTAGAAAAAAGCATGAGGATTGGCACCAGATATGCTGGGCTCAAGACTTCAGTTAGAAGACCAATAATTAATAAATGACTTTTTGATTCAACATAATCAGAATTAAAGGAAACAATTCATATGCCTGTAGCGAAGCTTTTTCTTTTCTCGAGTCTTTTGTGGACCCTCGTATGTGATTAGTTCTTGGTTTTACTACCATGTCCCACAGTTTCCCCTGTGTTTAAGTAAGATGCATGTGATGGCGGTACGATGTGTGCCCCTCCCACACGATAGCTAGGGTGAGACTTTGGGACCGGTTCTAGCCTACATCATTTTCTCCTCTAGCAGAGGAGGCCATAGGTCACATTCTCCAGATCACTGCCATGATCACTCCCTTACCTCGGCCTGGCATTTAGGACAAGGAGCCCGGTCGAGGCCCGCGCTGAAAGATGCGAGGATCGTCAGCGCGGGACTGCAGCCAATAAACCATTTATTAGTTTGTCGTTCGGCTGCGGTAACTCCTGGTAGCAAAGTCGAATCTGATAGCGGCACGCGGGGCGGATTGGTCAAATCACGACATTTAGATCGTGCATTACAGACATATTGGCGTTGTTAGTACAGGATCTGAGCTTCGTTCGGGTAGGCATTTAGTGACGTCATGACCTCATGACACAGGAAGCTGGAGATGAAAGGAGGCAGAAGACATGTTAAGTGTGCCGTGCCGCAGGGGGCACCGTGGGAACAGGTGATGATTGACTGTGGGGCCGTGTGAGGATTGAGTGTGGCCCCTGGCGATGATTGACAGTGGGATCTTGTGATGATTGACTGTGGGACAATGTGAAGATTCGTGAGTATGTCTAAAGTGCTGCTGGTGGACAAAATAACAGAGCCCTGCTTTCATCAAGTTACATCTGAAAACAACAATAACAACCCACAAACCATCCCACATAACAACCCACAAACCACCCCACATATCAACAACCCACAAACCATCCCACATATCAACAACCCACAAACCATCCCACATATGAACAACCCACAAACCACCCCACATATCAACAACCCACAAACCACCCCACATATCAACAACCCACAAACCATCCCACATAACAACCCACAAACCACCCCACATATCAACAACCCACAAACCATCCCACATATCAACAACCCACAAACCATCCCACATATCAACAACCCACAAACCACCCCACATATCAACAACCCAAAAACCACCCCACATATCAACAACCCACAAACCACCCCACATATCAACAACCCACAAACCACCCCACATATCAACAACCCACAAACCACCCCACATATCAACAACCCACAAACCACCCCACATATCAACAACCCACAAACCACCCCACATATCAACAACCCAAAAACCACCCCACATATCAACAACCCACAAACCACCCCACATATCAACAACCCACAAACCACCCCACATATCAACAACCCACAAACCACCCCACATATCAACAACCCACAAACCACCCCACATATCAACAACCCACAAATCATCCCACATATCAACAACCCACAAACCACCCCACATATCAACAACCCACAAACCACCCCACATATCAACAACCCACAAACCACCCCACATATCAACAACCCACAAACCATCCCACATATCAACAACCCACAAACCATCCCACATATCAACAACCCACAAACCATCCAACATATGAACAACCCACAAACCACCCCACATATCAACAACCCACAAACCACCCCACATATCAACAACCCACAAACCACCCCACATATCAACAACCCACAAACCACCCCACATATCAACAACCCACAAATCATCCCACATATCAACAACCCACAAACCACCCCACATATCAATAACCCACAAACCACCCCACATATCAACAACCCACAAACCATCCCACATAACAACCCACAAACCACCCCACATATCAACAACCCACAAACCATCCCACATATCAACAACCCACAAACCATCCCACATATGAACAACCCACAAACCATCCCACATATCAACAACCCACAAACCACCCCACATATCAACAACCCACAAACCATCCCACATAACAACCCACAAACCACCCCACATATCAACAACCCACAAACCACCCCACATATCAACAACCCACAAACCATCCCACATATGAACAACCCACAAACCACCCCACATATCAACAACCCACAAACCACCCCACATATCAACAACCCACAAACCACCCCACATATCAACAACCCACAAACCACCCCACATATCAACAACCCACAAACCACCCCACATATCAACAACCCACAAACCACCCCACATATCAACAACCCACAAACCATCCCACATATCAACAACCCACAAACCATCCCACATATGAACAACCCACAAACCACCCCACATATCAACAACCCACAAACCACCCCACATATCAACAACCCACAAACCATCCCACATAACAACCCACAAACCACCCCACATATCAACAACCCACAAACCATCCCACATATCAACAACCCACACACCATCCCACATATGAACAACCCACAAACCATCCCACATATCAACAACCCACAAACCACCCCACATATCAACAACCCACAAACCATCCCACATAACAACCCACAAACCACCCCACATATCAACAACCCACAAACCATCCCACATATCAACAACCCACAAAGCACCCCACATATCAACAACCCACAAACCACCCCACATATCAACAATCCACAAACCACCCCACATCTCAACAACCCACAAACCATCCCACGTATCAACAACCCACAAACCACCCCACATATTAACAACCCACAAACCACCGCCCATATGAACAACCCACAAACCATCCCACATATCAACAACCCACAAACCATCCCACATGTCAACAATCCACACACCATCTCACATATGACCAATCCGCACACTAACCAACAGCTCACACACAATCCCACATAGGACGACGTGTATCAAGTATTCTTAAACGTCTAGCTTGGTTAGCTTCTCAGATTTGATGAGAATCACATTTTAGTTATCGTTAAGGTAACATTTTGTTGTCAAATGATCATTGACCAGAACTTGTCACTGGATGCGATGGATGCAAGTCGGATTAGGATAACTTTAAATGGATGCGATGGATGCAAGTTGGATTAGGAGAACTTTCACTGGATGCGATGGATGCAAGTTGGATTAGGAGAACTTGTCACTGCATGCGATGGATGCAAGTTGGATTAGGAGAACTTTCACTGGATGCGATGGATGCAATTTGGATTAGGAGAACTTTCACTGGATGCGATGGATGCAAGTTGGATTAGGAGAACTTTCACTGGATGCGATGGATGCAAGTTGGATTAGGAGAACTTTCACTGGATGCGATGGATGCAAGTTGGATTAAGAGAACTTTCACTGGATGCGATGGATGCAAGTTGGATTAGGAGAACTTTCACTGGATGCGATGGATGCAAGTTGGATTAGGAGAACTTTCACTGGATGCGATGGATGCAAGTTGGATTAGAAGAACTTTCACTGGATGCGATGGATGCAAGTTGGATTAGGAGAACTTTCACTGGATGCGATGGATGCAAGTTGGATTAGGAGAACTTGGTTCAAGTGGCGCATGGAATAAAACATTCAAAGTATGACAGACATGGAACAGAACAAAATATACTTCATATGATATCCTTATGTTAACTGTCAGCTAATGGAGCGGTGCAGAGTCGGTGCTGGAATTTCACAATAAATGTTTAATATATATTTTTTATGCTAGTTCATTTAAATTTCATAATTAAAGATACTTATTTACAGGATGGTTCTATTTTAGTTCAATCACAGGTCTGGTGTTTTGTCAAATTGAGTTGTAAACTGTTCTTCATTAGTGCTATGAAAGGGACTACTATAGAAAACTACTGTAAAGTTGTCATGTACTGGTCTGGTTGGATTACCATTATACATCGAGGCAAGTCTTCGCCGTAACAGATGCTACTGTACTCAAATTCTCAAATACTGGTCTGGTTGGATTAGCTTCATATATCTTGGCAAGTCTTCGCCATTACAGATTGTACACGTAAGATGACAGAACTTTTATGACTGATGTCTCTCGGCTGAGAATGAGTTATTTACCTTACTTCATTTGCATAACATGGCCCAGGGAGATTAAAGTCTTAAAGAAATTGTTAGTTTATGAAAACAATCTTTGTTTGCGTTTTATTATTTATATTTTTTTAACGAAAACTTTGTTTTGGACTTACACTTGTTTAGATCAAGTTCCAGAATTAGTGAAAGCATAGCTGTCACGTGAAGCAACGGACAATGATGGCAGTGAAACATTTTGTGTGACTGATAAGGTCTAAATACAGTTAAATAACAAAATAAATGAAAATTGTAAAGATTATTTTATCAAACCCCAATGGGTGCTAGGAAAATGTTAGACAATACTGCGAAACATGTCTGTATGCAGCGGTTCTCAGGTTATAGTACGTCAAAAGCGTATTTAATTAGCATGAGGTCAGAGAGTTTCACATATTATCTCATTAAAGTTTGTGTTGAAATTTATTTCCACAACTTCCCTATTCTACATGCACTCGGTGCTCTGGTGTAGCTGGTAGGGTTAGTGCCTCCCATTTAGCACTGGTGTAGCTGGTAGGGTTAGTGCCTCCCATTGAGCACTGGTGTAGCTGGTAGGGTTAGTGCCTCCCATTGAGCACAGGTGTAGCTGGTAGGGTTAGTGCCTCCCATTGAGCACTGGTGTAGCTGGTAGGGTTAGTGCCTCCCATTGAGCACAGGTGTAGCTGGTAGGGTTAGTGCCTCCCATTGAGCTAGGAGTTTTGCCGACCCCTCCAGAAAAAGAACTCTGAGGTTTGTCGTAAAAGCTGACATTTTATATTAAATAAAAATGTACCGGCTGCGGCGCCCCCCTCCCCCCCCCCTCATTTTTTTCGTCCTTACTGATCCAATGATCCCATATACAATATTTAAATCGTTTTTGGACTGAGCCTAGGATTGTTAGTCAATTTAATCACCAAGATACAGGCAGCTTTAACTATTTGAAAGAAATTTGGTCAATGCAAAGAGATTGCGCCATGACGTCATTTACGTGTTTCTGATTTGGATTCACTACCCTTATTTTTTGTTACTGGGGTTAAATTTTCCTTAATATGACTATGGCATGATTTGTATTAAAATTTTATTGGTTGATTAGTTATAACTTTAAAATTTCATTGGTTGGGTAAACATAATATTTAATTTTGTTCCGCCATATTTGACAAGGCATTTGGGGCATTGTATTTCATTCATTATATGGATATTCTTTTCGATGGAACCTGTAATAAAGTGTGTACAAGTGTATTCTATGGTGTGAACACGTTTATTCTATGGTGTGTACAAGTTTATTCTATGGTGTGTACAAGTTTATTCTATGGTGTGTACAAGTTTATTCTATGGTGTGTACAAGTTTATTCTATGGTGTGAACACGTTTATTCTATGGTGTGTACAATTTTTTTCTATGGTGCGTACAAGTTTATTCTATGGCGTGTACACGTATATTCTATTAAACTGTATTCATTATTTATTTATTTTACCTTTTTTTTTTTTGGTGGTTTTCTTTATTTTTATAGTTTTCTTTAACACAGTGTGTAACTGCAGCCGCAATAGGTTTAGCAATAGATTTAGGGTTCATGTTAGGTTTAGGCATATCTTTAGGGTTCAGGTTAGGTTTATTAATAGATTTACGGTTTAGGTTAGGTTTAGGAATAGATTTAGGTTTCAGGTTAGATTTAGGGGTATATTTAGGAGTACATTTTGGGTTCAGGTTAGGTCTAGGGATAGATTTAGGGTTCATGTTAGGTTTAGAGATAGATTTAGGGGTTTCAGATCAGGTTTAGTGACAGTGAATTATTTTATGTGTGTACCAGCTGAAATTACGCGAGGAAAGGACGTGACCGCAGGTTGTTGACGCTGCTTGCCGCATATGACACAGTCTTTCTATCAACATGACACATTCTTTCTATCCACATGACACAGTCTTTCTATCCACATGACACAGTCTTTCTATCCACATGACACATTCTTTCTATCCATATGACACAGTCTTTCTATCCACATGACACATTATTTCTATCCACATGACACATTCTTTCTATCCATATGACACAGTCTTTCTATCCACATGCCACATTCTTTCTATCCACATGACACATTCTTTCTATCCACGTGACACATTATTTCTATCCACATGACACAGTCTTTCTATCCACATGACACAGTCTTTCTATCCACATGACACAGTCTTTCTATCCACATGAGACAGTCTTTCTATCCATATGACACAGTCTTTCTATCCATTTTACACATTATTTCTATCCACATGACACAGTCTTTCTATCCACATGACACAATCTTTCTATCAAAATAACACATTATTTCTATCCAGATGACACAGTCTTTCTATCCACATGACACAGTCTTTCTATCCACGTGACACAGTCTTCTATCCACATGACACCGTCTTTTTATCCACATGACATAGTCTTTCTATCGACGTGACACAATCTTTCTATCCACGTGACACAGTCTTTCTATCCATATGACACAGTATTTCTATCCACATGACACATTCTTTCTATCCATATGACATATTATTTATATCCACGTAACACAAATTTACAGTAAATATTAATTATTCAACTGTAACCTTGTCGTAGGCATATAGGAGAACAAACAGGATAAGTGGCAACGAGATGGAATACACCACGAAACAAGGGCAATCATTCAGCTCTCCTACAACACGGGGAAATAACTCCGGTACAGACAAGGTTTATTACATTCTCCTAGAAAGATAGAATCAGACGTCACCCCGTATCGTCTGCTCCGCAGGACATCATGGCGAGGGCGCGGCGCGAGTTTATTGGAGGACCGCGAATGGAATTTGGAGCGTAGTGCGCTTAATGATTCAAAGTGTAATTTAACGAACCGCCCCGCGATCTATAAAGTGCATAGCAACGCCTAGAATTACTCAATTAAGAGAAGTGAGTGGGAGTACGTAGTGGAATCGTCAGTTTCCTGCTCATCCCTGGCCCTAAACTTTCCTGTGATATTTTTTATACTAGATATAACCCGCCAAACATTGGCAGCTGCAAGGCGTGAACTTCCCATCTCCTAAAGTTACTTGACAAAACATGAACTCAAGCTACACCCCTCCCCCCTCCCCCGATGATACGTCAGTGCACACTTTTTATTTCACGCCCATAAATTATTATTAAATATGTTGATGACCCAACCACTTTAAAACCGAATATTTTTTACACCAAACTTAAACTGAGACGATTTCATTTTCCGAAAAGAAAATATTACGCGCCAAACGCAGTTGCGTTAAATAAAAAAAAAATCATTTAGCGGAGGCGTCGGGAATTATAGTTTGCGCTCTATTGAACTCATTATTGAACCATACTTTCTTTCAAACATATAGAATAATTTGTAATATACTCTCAATCCCAAATTCGCTGAATAGAAAGGAACCGGAAATGGAAGCAGTAAATTAGGAAGCCATCCACGAGTCATACCAGAAGCGTGATATATAGAAGAGATATTAAACACCAATCTCTGAAACATGAGAAGTTAAATCGCTGTGATAGCAATTTGTACATAAATAATCTAGTCAACAATGTTGGTCGCTTTTTATATAAAACGTAATGTTAATTTTTTTTTTTTTTTAAATGTAAGTTTTTTCAAGAAATATTTTAATAGCCGACTTACAAGGAATGACCAAGGTTCTGCTCAACATAGTCGTCGTTGACGTTCAATCTCTCTCACCTTGACTAATTTAGTCAGGTAACCCTGGTTTACTCTCTAAAGGATCTAATGAAGCTTCGTGAAACTTATGTATTTCATAGACTGCGGCTATTTTTAGATCTTATTAAAATTAACTAGCAGAAAATGCCACCTTCCCTCGCCTTTAAACAAAACTGCTCAAGTCAGAAAATCTTTCGTCATTTTCGCGTGAGAAGGACGAAAAATAATAAAAATAGTAATAATATAATCAAAAACATTTCCATTGATTTGAATAAAAAAAAAAAGAATCTTATTTTAACTTAAAGCAACCTGTGGAACATTCCAGACCTTAATAAGCATTTTATGCAGCGACGAACTATATTTAGCCGAACAGCTTGAGTGCATTTATGTTCTTTCTATGTCTATGTCGTGATACATAAGTGAGTTAGTGGTGGCCATATCAGACACACCCACTGACTTTAATAATACTTTACCTGATCAGTGCTATGTGATATAATGCTAACCATATGCCCTTGCGGCACCCTCCACCCAGTGCAACCATATGCCCTTGCGGCACCCTCCACCCAGTGCAACCATATGCCCTTGCAGCACCCTCCAACCAGTCCAACCATATGCCCTTGCGGCACCCTCCACCCAGTGCAACCATATGCCCTTGCGGCACCCTCCAACCAGTCCAACCATATGCCCTTGCGGCACCCTCCACTCAGTGCAACCATATGCCCTTGCGGCATCCTCCACCCAGTGCAAGCATATGCCCTTGCGGCACCCTGCAACCAGTCCAACCATATGCCCTTGCGGCACCCTCCACCCAGTGCAACCATATGTCCTTGCTGCACCCTCCAACCAGTCCAATCATATGTCATTGCTGCACCCTCCACCATTGCTGCACCCACCACCCTTGCTGCTCCCACCAACCAGACCAACCATATGTCATTGCTGCATCCTCCGCCCTTGCTGCACCCACCACCCAGTCCTGACCTGGGGACACTGGGAATCGCCTGCTAGAGGCTTGACTGAAATCCGCAAATTGTTTTAATTCGGGTCATGGCATTAGTGTTCCCCCATATTGTCTACGAGTGATAACATGTGGGGTCTTTTAAGTGACCAATTTCATTCCTGATGACGCGAGGAGCTGAAATTGAAAGCGGAACAATAAAAAAATAAACACTATCGCCTCCTTGATATGCTTACGTACTTGTCCCACTGAAAATAACAAATGTGATAACTTCATTTTTGTTGTCACCTCCTTGTTCCCAGGACACTAAGAAATACGGTCACATTCTGGTTCATAGGACACTAACTAATAAAGTCACATTCTGGTTCATAGAACACTTACAAATACGGTCACAGTCTGGTTCATAGGACACTAACAACTACGGTCACATTCTGGTTCATAGGACACAAACAAATACGGTCACATTCTGGTTCATAGGACACTAAAAAATACGGTCACATTCTGTTTCATAGGACACTAACAAATACGGTCACATTCTGGTTCATAGGACACTAACAAATACGGTCACATTCTGGTTCATAGGACACTTACAAATACAGTCACATTCTGGTTAATATGACACTAAGAAATACGGTCACATTCTGGTTCATAGACAAATAAAGTCACAGTCTGATTCATAGGACACTAACAAATACGGTCACATTCTGGCTCATAGGACACTAACAAATACGGTCACATTCTGGTTCATAGGACACTTACAAAGACAGTCACATTCTGGTTAATAGGACACTAAGAAATACGGTCACATTATGGTTCATAGGACACTAACAAATAAAGTCACAGTCTGATTCATAGGACACTAACAAATACGGTCACATTCTGGTTCATAGGACACTAACAAATACGGTCACATTATGGTTCATAGGACACTAACAAATACGGTCACATTCTGGTTCATAGAACACTAACAAATACGGTCACATTCTGTGACACAATGGTTGCTGATAGTGGTGACAGAATCGTTGCGACAGTGGTGACACAATGGTTGATGATAGTGACTCAATTGTTAGTAACAGTGACCCAATGGTTGCAAACAGTGACAAAATAGTTGATGACAGTGACACAATAGTTGATGACAGTGACACAATAGTTGATGTCAGGGACACAATAGTTGATGACAGTGACACAATAGTTGATGACAGTGAAACAATGGTTGCTGACAGTGACACAATAAATGATGACAGTGACACAATAGTTGATGACAGTGACACAATGGCTGGTGACAGTGACACAATTATTGGTGACAGTGACACAATGACTAATGGACGTCACAGAATCAGTTACGCCCCTTTTCTAAAACATATCACGGAAGGGAAGCCTCAATACACAACATTAGAACCTCTTATTAGAACCCCTTATAAGAACCTTTTATTAGAACCTCTTATAAGAACCTCTCATTAGAACCCCTTGTTAGAACCTCTTACTAGAAC
Organism: Omphiscola glabra; assembly: GCA_964017045.1. Lineage (NCBI taxonomy): Eukaryota > Metazoa > Mollusca > Gastropoda > Lymnaeidae > Omphiscola > Omphiscola glabra. The sequence continues at coordinate 9,667,600 of OZ024811.1, read as the reverse complement.
CTATTTTAGAACCTTTTATTAGAACCTCTTATTAGAACCTATTATTAGAACCTCTTATTAGAACATCTTATTAGAACATTTTATTAGAAATCTTATTAGCACATGTTATTAGAACCTCTTATTATAACCTCTTATTTCTTTATTTGATCATTTTTGACCTCATTCAACTTCCTTCTAATAAAAAAGAAGTATTGTATTCTTTACTCTCCCCCCCCCCCCTTTTTTTCCCCCCCCATTTTTCCTTATTTACATTATGTCATTCATTGAAAACATTACAACATTTTTCTTTTCCTCTTGTCGTTGCAAAGACATCAAAGCGATTAATATTATGTCTAAGGCCTTTAAGCTCCTTTCCTTTAACCTGCCAATATTCCAATCTCTCTTTGTCCGTCCCCCGTCTCCTGTCGTACCGCAAAGAGACTCGACACCCCCACCCCCTACCCTGCACCCCCACTTCCCGGTCTAGCGTAGCGGACAAGTCGTTGGCGTAAGGCGTAAGATTTATTTATTTTTTTTTATTTTTTGCGTCCCCCCCCCCCCGGCGTGCTCCAAAGCTAATATTGACCCATTGGTTTGGGTGGCAAACCGTGAATGGGACCAATAACTTCGCTGACCTAGCAACTCTCGCTGGTGTCTCGCTAAAAAATGTTCGGGTTTGTTGAACACTTCCCTTTGTATGATGAGTCAGTTGTTTGCAGTAGTTTGCCCGTTGTTCAATCATTTTTTCCTGGCATTAGTCTTTGTTGCCTGAATCTTTAATTTTGTTGATAGCCTTTTTTTTTTCGTTTTAGCTTCCTTTTTTTAAAGATGGCTCCGATTAGCACCATTTTATAAACAACGGAATAGATCTCCTCCCAATTTTCATTTCTAAATTTTTTGTGAGGATTTCGTTAAATCCTCCTGATATTCCCGAATAATGTTTGCATCCAGCTATCCACATTTCCATTAATTGAATTCATTCATTGATCCAGACCATCTTCAAAGTCATCCCTTTGTTTGGTCCTGTTGTGTAAGTCAGTGGTGGGTAACTCCTTACTGGCCTTAACTCCAACGACGTATGTTACAGGGTAAATTAAAGGGTTAGGAATGACTGGGGAAGGAAGGAGACAACAGGAAGAAAAGCCCTTCTCATTAAGCCATTAGATAAGTGGTTCTCAACATTACTAATTCCTACCCTTTAATACAGTTCCTCATGCTGTAGTGCCCCCCCCCCCCCCAACCCAACCATAAAATTATTTTCGTTGCAGCTTCATGAATATGTGTTTTCCGCTGATCTTAAGCGACACCTGTGTAAGGGTCGTTCGACCCCCAAAGGGGTCGCGACCCACAGGTTGAGAAACCACAGCCTTAAATGGTCGCTACGATGACCAGCACATAACGTTTAGGTCGCCATGAGCCCAGGAATGAATTGCACTTGAAATATTTGTAATCCTGAAACAAAATATTAGGAGAATCGCGAAAAGGTTAAAGACAAAATGTCCATGCTGTGTGACCAATGGCCCGTTCTCTGTTAAAGTACTGACATTAAGCAGCTTCTACAACATCTCTAGCAGGGGTTCTTAATGTCTTGTGCTCAATGGACCCCTTTACTCGTCTGATGATTAAGGCCTCGGACCTTTACATAGATAGGATAACGTTTTAAATGAATATATAAAGATTGCAAAGAAATGGCACGTCACACAACATTTGAAAACTTTTCGCGGTGGGTCTGTGGACAATAGTTTAAGAACCACTGTTATACAGTCTCTGTTAGATTTTTTTAAACTAGCGAAAATTTGGCCATTAAACAAAATAACTATGCCTTTTTTAAAAATAAACTTTATCTGATGGTGGGCCCGGGGGTGGGGGGGGAGGGGTGCGCACAATGTTATTATTATTTTTTTGTTATTGCAGATTAACGTGAACACTTGTAAAAGTCGGATGTTTGAAGTCAAGATGTAAGGGTTAGTGTAAGACATGTTTGAAGTCAAGATGTAAGGGTTAACGTAACACATGTTTGAAGTCTAGATGTAAGGGTTCGTGTAAGACATGTTTGAAGTCAAGATGTAAGGGTTAGTGTAAGACATGTTTGAAGTCAAGATGTAAGGGTTAACGTAACACATGTTTGAAGTCTAGATGTAAGGGTTCGTGTAAGACATGTTTGAAGTCAAGATGTAAGGGTTAGTGTAAGACATGTTTGAAGTCAAGATGTAAGGGTTAACGTAACACATGTTTGAAGTCTAGATGTAAGGGTTCGTGTAAGACATGTTTGAAGTCAAGATGTAAGGGTTAGTGTAAGACATGTTTGAAGTCAAGATGTAAGGGTTAACGTAACACATGTTTGAAGTCTAGATGTAAGGGTTCGTGTAAGACATGTTTGAAGTCAAGATGTAAGGGTTAGTGTAAGACATGTTTGAAGTCAAGATGTAAGGGTTAACGTAACACATGTTTGCAGTCAAGATGTAAGGGTTCGTGTAAGACATCTTTGAAGTCAAGATGTAAGGGTTAGTGTAAGACATGTTTGAAGTCAAGATGTAAGGGTTAGTGTAAGACATGTTTGAAGTCAAGATGTAATGGTTAGTGTAAGACATGTTTGAAGTCAAGATGTAAGGGTTAGTGTAAGACATGTTTGAAGTCAAGATGTAATGGTTAACGTAACACATGTTTGAAATCAAGATGTAAGGGTTAGTGTAAGACAAGTTTGAAGTCAAGATGTAAGGGTTAGTGTAAGACATGTTTGAAGTCAAGATGTAATGGTTAGTGTAAGACATGTTTGAAGTCAAGATGTAAGGGTTAGTGTAAGACATGTTTGAAGTCAAGATGTAATGGTTAACGTAACACATGTTTGAAATCAAGATGTAAGGGTTAGTGTAAGACATGTTTGAAATCAAGATGTAAGGGTTAGTGTAAGACATGTTTGAAGTCAAGATGTAAGGGTTAGTGTAAGACAAGTTTGAAGTCAAGATGTAAGGGTTAGTGTAAGACATGTTTGAAGTCAAGATGTAAGGGTTAGTGTAAGACATGATTGAAGTCAAGATGATAGGGTTAGTGTAAGTCATGTTTGAAGTCAAGATGTAAAGTTTAGTGTAACACATGTTTCAAGTCAAAGTGTAAGACCCTCGAAGTGACATGGACAACTTAGTTACATGTGACAAATAGCGCCAAGTTTTGTAGTTTTGACAACTGTATTTTGATCGTATGATTCACATTTGAAAAAAAAAGACGTGTTCCTCGCCTTCCCCACCCCCCACACACTGTATGGCAACGTTATCAGTGAGTCACTAGGTCCTAGTTAAACAACTCTGCAATAATTTCATGTTTATCTCATTACATAAAACTATAACCCAATGTTTCATTTCTTCCTTTTTACAACTCTGTACCTCATTATTATTTCTCTCTATCTCTGTCTCAATCACATTCCCCTTTCTTTCTCTCTCATTCTTTCTCTCTCATTTTGTATCTCTCTCATTCTTTCTCTCTCATTTTGTATCTCTCTCATTCTTTCTCTCCCACATTCTCTCTTTTCTTTATCTCTTTGCCCGTCTGTATGTCTCTCGCTCTCTCTCTCTCTTTCTATCTATGCTGAAACAGTCAAAAGAGTATTGTCTTACTGCAGACCAACAATATGTGTGTGTCAAGACCAGAATTGTATTTATTTTCATTATTTGTTATTTGTTAGCAGGATTGGATAGACCGGAAATGCAATGTCTGTTGGTATGACTCTGGTATATGACTTGATCTATATACCTCTCTGACTCTGGTATAAGACTTGATCTATATACCTCTCTTACTCTGGTATATGACTTGATCTATATACCTCTCTTACTCTGGTATATGACTTGATCTATATACCTCTTTGACTCTGGTATATGATTTGATCTATATACCTCTCTTACTCTGGTATATGACTTGATCTATATACCTCTCTTACTCTGGTATATGACTTGATCTATATATCTCTTTGACTCTGGTATAAGATTTAATCTATATACCTCTCAGACTCTGGTATAAGACTTGATCTATATACCTCTTTGACTCTGGTATAAGATTTAATCTATATACCTCTCTTACTCTGGTATATGACTTGATCTATATACCTCTTTGACTCTGGTATAAGATTTAATCTATATACCTCTCAGACTCTGGTATAAGACTTGATCTATATACCTCTCAGACTCTGGTATAAGACTTGATCTATATACCTCCCTTACTCTGGTATATGACTTGATCTATATACCTCTCTGACTTTGGGATATGGCTGATCTTATTAAGTCTCTTTTAAATCGGATATGAATTCATGTGTCGGAGACTATGGGTTACTTTCTTACGACCAACACAACAAAATCTCTACAGTGCATGCGCAGAAACAAGGAACTTGTCATCACTATCCGGCTAAATGCAAATGTTCGTTTAAACGGGTTCCCCTCATAACCGCATATGTCACTTTAAAAATCCTTGTTTGTTTTACAGATTTCTTTTTTTGGGGTAAGGGTTAAAGTTTGTTTTTGGAGCAGGTATTTTTAAATCTCCAACAAAGGAGATCCAAGCCCCCCCCACCCCCACCCCCCCCCCCCGTGTATGTGACTCAGCTTCTTGACTCATACGATGACTCAATACATAGGTCCAATCTTAGTCTGTTGACTCTTCAGCTATTCAACTGACGCATGTAAGGACGCGACCGGTGCACCTCAATTCAGCGGATCTAAAACGTTCGAATATTGATTTTGCATAACATTATTGCAACATTTTTTTTTTACAAATATTGTACATTTATATAACATCGTTATTGTATCATGTCTGACTGGAAATTATTGTCCAATAACCAACATTGTTCTGGAAATTTTTGCAGATCATCTGACCCCTTAAAGCAGAGGTTCTCAACCTGTGACTCGTGACCCCTTAGGTGGTCGCTTTAGCCTTACACGGGTGTCGCCTAAGACCATCGGAAACACATATTTAGGAAGTAGCAACAAAAATAATTTTATGGTTGGGGGTCGCAAATACATGAGGGTCGTGGCTTTGGATAGGTTGAGAGGCACTGCCTTAAAGTATTGTATACTCCGTTATTGTCATAATTGTTTTATTTCCTCGCAATTTATAGATATCACTACAAGATTTCCACTCTGTTAAGAAACACCACCCACACGGCTACTCTCACCCCTGCTAACAACCACCACCCACACGGCTACTCTCACCCCTGCTAACAACCACCACCCACACGGCTACTCTCACCCCTGCTAACAACCACCACCCACACGGCTACTCTCACCCCAGCTAACAGCACCACCAACACGGCTACTCTCACCCCTGCTAACAACCACCACCCACACGGCTACTCTCACCCCTGCTAACAACCACCACCCACACGGCTACTCTCACCCCTGCTAACAACCACTACCCACACGGCTACTCTCACCACTGCTGACAACCACCACCCACACGGCTACTCTCACCCCTGCTAACAACCACCACCCACACGGCTACTCTCACCCTTGCTAACAACCACCACCTACACGGCTACTCTCACCCCTTTTAACAACCACCACCCACACGGCTACTCTCCCCTCTGCTTAAAACCACCCCCACCCGGCTACACCTACCCCTCCTAACACCCGCCCAGGGCTACTCTTTCGGCGCTATCCCACCCCTTAACTGACAGACCTAGTTTCTTTTTTTCCGACCTGGTCAAGATGACACTCGCCGGGGGTCCGTGAAGCCCGTTGTCATGTTGAATAATTCAGTCAGTCCCCAATCTTATATTTGACTCCATTAATCTCTCCTTAGCGTCACAGTGGTAGCATGGGATTACTGCTCCATTCACTTCCCCAGTTAGTGCTTCATTCACTGCTACAGTCATTGCTCCATTCACTTCTCCAGTCAGTGCTCCATTCAATTCTCCAGTCAGGGCTCAGTACACTTCTCCAGTCATTGCTCCATTCACTGTTCCAGTCAGTGCTCCATTCATTTCTCCAGTCAGTGCTCCATTCACTGTTCCAGTCAGTGCTCCACTCATTTCTCCACTCATTGATCCATTCACAGTTCCAGTCAGTGCTCCATTCATTTCTCCAGTCAGTGCTCCATTCATTTCTCCAGTCAGTGCTCCATTCACTGCTACAGTCAGGGCTCCATTCACTGCTACAGTCATGGTTCCATTCACTGCTACAGTCAGGACTCCATTCACTGCTACAGTCATGGCTCCATTCACTGCTACAGTCAGGGTTCCATTCACTGCTACAGTCATGGCTCCATTCACTGCTACAGTCAGGGCTCCATTCACTGCTACAGTCACGGCTCCATTAACTGCTACAGTCAGGGCTCCATTCACTTCTCCAGTCAGTGCTCCATTCAATTCTCCAGTCAGGGCTCAGTACACTTCTCCAGTCATTATTCCATTCACTGTTCCAGTCAGTGCTACATTCACTGCTACAGTCATGGCTCCATTCACTGCTACAGTCAGGGCTCCATTCAATTCTCCAGTCAGGGCTCAGTACACTTCTCCAGTCATTGCTCCATTCACTGTTCCAGTCAGTGCTCCATTCATTTCTCAGTCAGTGCTCCATTCACTGTTCCAGTCAGTGCTCCACTCATTTCTCCACTCATTGATCCATTCACAGTTCCAGTCAGTGCTCCATTCATTTCTCCAGTCAGTGCTCCATTTACTGATACAGTCATGGCTCCATTCACTGCTACAGTCAGGGCTCCATTCATTGCTACAGTCATGGTTCCATTCACTGCTACAGTCAGGGCTCCATTCACTGCTACAGTCATGGCTCCATTCACTGCTACAGTCAGGGCCCCATTCACTGCTACAGTCATGGCTCCATTCACTGCTACAGTCAGGGCTCCATTCACTGCTACAGTCACGGCTCAATTAACTGCTACAGTCATGGCTCCATTCACTGCTACAGTCAGGGCTCCATTCACTGCTACAGTCATGGCTCCATTCGTCTAGATAACTTAATACTTGATGTCCAGACCTCGTCTCGTGAAATCACCTTGGGTACTTTAAACTTTAGATAGAAAAGAGGGTGGGTGGGGCAGAGGCGTCGCGAGAGTATTTGGCGCCCGGGGACGAGATTCATTTTAAAGCGCCTCCTCTTCTTTTTTCAACTCTCAAACCCATAATTTACATTAATAAAATAATATCAAAGAACATTGTGGCGCCCCTATCTAGCTGGCACCCGGGGACATCTGCCCCGCTGCACCCCCTGCGCTACGCCTCTGGGGTGGTGGGATGACATGTTTATCGTCAATCTGCCGTCGAAGTTGGAGACGAAGCTGATCCTAGACAAGGTCTAAGTTGACCTGTTTTCGAGTATTTGGTGTACCGGTAGACATTTGAATGCACTGATTAGTCCTAGAGTCAGAACTTGTGATTGCAGCTAACGTGGGGTCAGCCCGTGCTCACGAATAGTGTCGCCATACAGAATACCCAGGTGAAATCAGGGTGCTGTTATTTTTTAAGGAACATGTTCACAACTTTTCATTTAATTCGTGACCCCATTTTGTGGAAGCAATTTGGTCCGGGTACCACAGTATATTTTTTTAATTTAAAAAAACTGCCGTAAGAGAAAAGCCATCGACCAGACGTGCAGTATTTTGAAATTATTCAAGCGTAATTAAAAACACATTAAAAATGAGATTTTATATGATTTTTTTTATTCGTCTATTTAAGCAAGCGTCTCAGAAAATTATCTTTTGGGTCGCAAACCCTTGTAACATAGCAAAACCTTGTAACATAGCAAAACCTTGTAACATAGCAAAACCTTGTAACATAGCAAAACCTTGTAACATAGCAAACCATTGTAACATAGCAAACCATTGTAACAAAGCAAACCCTTGTAACATAGCAAACCCTTGTAACATAGCAAACCCTTGTAACATAGCAAACCATTGTAACAAAGCAAACCCTTGTAACATAGCAAACCCTTGTAACATAGCAAACCATTGTAACATAGCAAACCCTTGTAACATTGCAAACCCTTGTAATATAGCAAACCATTGTAACATAGCAAACCTTGTAACATAGCGAACCCTTGTAACATAGCAAAACCTTGTAACATTGCAAACCCTTGTAATATAGCAAACCATTGTAACATAGCAAACCTTGTAACATAGCAAAACCTTGTAACATGCAAACCCTTGTAATATAGCAAACCATTGTAACATAGCAAACCTTGTAACATAGCAAACCCTTGTAACATAGCAAACCATTGTAACATAGCAAACCCTTGTAACATAGCAAACCTTGTAACATAGCAAACCCTTGTAACATAGCAAACCCTTGTAACATAGCAAACCCTTGTAACATAGCAAACCATTGTAACATAGCAAAACCTTGTAACATAGCAAACCTTGTAACATAGCAAACCCTTGTAACATAGCAACCCTTGCAACATAGCAAACCATTGTAACATAGCAAACCATAGTAACATAGCAAACCCTTGTAACATAGCAAACCATAGTAACATAGCAAACCCTTGTAACATAGCAAACCATTGTAACATAGCAAACCATTGTAACAAAGCAAACCCTTGTAACATAGCAAACCCTTGTAACATAGCAAACCCTTGTAACATAGCAAACCATTGTAACAAAGCAAACCCTTGTAACATAGCAAACCATTGTAACAAAGCAAACCCTTGTAACATAGCAAACCCTTGTAACATAGCAAACCCTTGTAACATAGCAAACCCTTGTAACATTGCAAACCCTTGTAATATAGCAAACCATTGTAACATAGCAAACCTTGTAACATAGCAAACCCTTGTAACATAGCAAAACTTTGTAACATTGCAAACCCTTGTAATATAGCAAACCATTGTAACATAGCAAACCTTGTAACATAGCAAAACCTTGTAACATTGCAAACCCTTGTAATATAGCAAACCATTGTAACATAGCAAACCTTGTAACATAGCAAACCTTTGTAACATAGCAAACCATTGTAACATAGCAAACCCTTGTAACATAGCAAACCCTTGTAACATAGCAAACCCTTGTAACATAGCAAACCCTTGTAACATAGCAAACCCTTATAACATAGCAAAACCTTGTAACATAGCAAACCCTTGTAACATAGCAAACCCTTGTAACATAGCAAACCCTTGTAACATAGCAAACCCTTGTAACATAGCAAACCCTTGTAACATAGCAAACCTTTGTAACATAGCAAACCCTTGTAACATAGCAAACCCTTGTAACATAGCAAACCCTTGTAACATAGCAAACCCTTGTAACATAGCAAACCCTTGTAACATAGCAAAACCTTGTAACATAGCAAACCCTTGTAACATAGCAAACCATTGTAACATAGCAAACCCTTGTAACATAGCAAACCCTTGTAACATAGCAAAACCTTGTAACATAGCAAACCCTTGTAACATAGCAAACCCTTGTAACATAGCAAACCCTTGTAACATAGCAAACCCTTGTAACATAGCAAACCCTTGTAACATAGCAAAACCTTGTAACATAGCAAACCCTTGTAACATTGCAAACCCTTGTAACATAGCAAACCCTTGTAACATAGCACACCCTTGTAACATAGCAAACCCTTGTAACATAGCAAACCCTTGTAACATAGCAAACCATTGTAACATAGCAAACCATTGTAACATAGGAAACCATTGTAACATAGCAACCATTGTACTATAGCAAACCCTTGCAACATAGCAAACCCTTGTAACATAGCAAACCATTGTAGCATAGCAAACCCTTGTAACATAGCAAACCCTTGTAACATAGCAAACCCTTGTAACATAGCAAACCATTGTAACATAGCAAACCCTTGTAACATAGCAAACCCTTGTAATATAGCAAACCCTTGTAACATAGCAAACCCTTGTAACATAGCAAACCCTTGTAACATAACAAACCATTGTAACATAGCAAACCATTGTAACATAGCAAACCATTGTAACATAGCAAACCATTGTAACAAAGCAAACCCTTGTAACATAGCAAACCATTGTAACATAGCAAACCATTGTAACAAAGCAAACCCTTGTAACATAGCAAACCCTTGTAACATAGCAAACCCTTGTAACATAGCAAAACCTTGTAACATTGCAAACCCTTGTAATATAGCAAAACCTTGTAACATAGCAAACCATTGTAACATAGCAACACCTTGTAATGGAGAAACCCCCATTTCTAATCAATATTTACACAGTCAAAACCCATTTCTAATCAATATTTACACAGTCAAAACCCATTTCTAATCAATATTTACACAGTCAAAACCCATTTCTAATCAATATTTACACAGTCAAAACCCATTTCTAATCAATATTTACACAGTCAAATCCCATTTCTAATCAATAATTACACAGTCAAAACCCATTTCTAATCAATATTTACACAGTCAAAACCCATTTCTAATCAATATTTACAGTCAAAACCCATTTCTAATCAATATTTACACAGTCAAAACTTATTTCTAATCAATATTTACACAGTCAAAACCCATTTCTAATCAATATTTACACAGTCAAAACCCATTTCTAATCAATATTTACACAGTCAAAACCCATTTCTAATCAATATTTACACAGTCAAAACCCATTTCTAATCAATATTTACACAGTCAAAACCCATTTCTAATCAATATTTACACAGTCAAAACCCATTTCTAATCAATATTTACACAGTCAAAACCCATTTCTAATCAATATTTACACAGTCAAAACCCATTTCTAATCAATATTTACAGTCAAAACCCATTTCTAATCAATATTTACACAGTCAAAACCCATTTCTAATCAATATTTACACAGTCAAAACCCATTTCTAATCAATATTTACACAGTCAAAACCCATTTCTAATCAATATTTACACAGTCAAAACCCATTTCTAATCAATATTTACACAGTCAAAACCCATTTCTAATCACTATTTACACAGTCAAAACCCATTTCTAATCAATATTTACACAGTCAAACCAATTTCTAATCAATATTTACACAGTCAAAACCCATTTCTAATCAATTTTGACACCGAGGGATGTCAGTAATAAGAGTTCCATGGGTGGTATTTCCCGAGTTACTTCAGAAGCTTCGAACAGAACTGAGGAACTTTTCAATGAAGAAGAATATTGGAGTGGATTACTTCCCCCAACTAAGGTTCAGGGTTGCTGCCACCCCCCTCGTGTAAACGCCTCGTATGTGTACCATTTTCGCTGACCGGATAAATAAATATATAAAAATAGTGCATTTTCCTGACCATGACCTGGATCTGCATTGCGCAATGTTATTATAACGTCAGACGGCACTTGATCTACTTGATGACTTACCCCCCCCCCCCCCCCCCGTCCCCACACTACACTCACGTGATTATTCTGCTAATTGAAGGCGAGGGGCGCTACTTTAGCCATCCTTCCAAGGGCGGTAACTGAGGGCAAATTATGACGTCAGTTCAAATACAGGGCGTCAACTGTTTGTGTTTATTCCTGGCGTGTGAACGGGAAATGACTCTATGTCCGCGTAACGTTTTGTTGCGTCCCTTTGTAAGGCCGGGGTCTAAATATAGAATGTGTTGTAGTGTTACATGACGTGGCCATCGGTCATGGTATCCGAGTTGTCAGCCCGCTTTGTGTGGGGGGGGGGGGGGGGGGGGGGTAGGGGACAACCTTCTGTGACCAGGGGCGTGCACTGCGACCATTAGGCGCAGAGAGACAAATATAAGAAATCAGTTGTTTTATTAATGAATTGTTCCAATATTTCACTGGGGGTCATCTTATTAGTACTACAATTAACGAGGGCCCTGCCTTCCATTGGAGCTAGGGCCTTGCAATAAACCAGATCTGCAGTGGGCTTTGGCTATTTAAGGGGCCGACATTTGGAGCTAGGGCCTTGCAATAAACCAGAACTGCAGTGGGCCTCGGCTATTTAAGGGGCCGACATTTGGAGCTAGGGCCTTGCAATAAACCAAAACTGCAGTGGGCCTCGGCTATTTAAGGGGCCGACATGTGATGAGGAAAAAAAAAATTTCTACTGGAAACTTTGCACGGGTAGGTGCCGAAAATCGAAATGTGACACGGGGTCTCTGACGTCACGTGACGGCCCTTCAATCAACTGAAGAATGACCTGTGTTACTATCGTGGCATTAAAAATACAACTTGATGCAAATAGCTACTTTACATTCTACCACCATCCGTGAGTTTTTGCAGCAACAAAAAAAAAGCCATCATCGATAGCTTATCTTCAACGAGCAAACACGGCCGCCATCCATGGATTATCCCCTTCATCCAAGGCTAATCTCTACAAAACAGGGCCGCCATTGATGGCTAATTCCCACCAAATTTAACACGCCCGTCACCCATGGTTTACCCCACCAAGTCAATACAAGTTCTAACTCCACTCACGGCAACTTTTCTTGTATTTCCATTGGGCTGTATGCAATATTCGTATTTCTATAAAACTGTTCAACCGTGACTCAATTATCCGCTTGAAGTTATCGGGGACCTTGTAGTTAAACACCGCGAAACTCATTCATGCAGTCAATACGTCTCACCTAATAGTCGAACTTTTGAATACAAAAAGAACAGAAGATCTTTGTGCCGGCGAAATGGGACTGGGTGCTGAAAGATGGGTCTAGGTGGTGAAAGATGGGACTGAGGGACTGAAGATTTGGCTGGCTGATCTGGATGGAGAAAGATGGGTCAGGGTGTTGAGAGATGGGGCTGGGTGGTCAAAGATGGGCTAGGGTGAAAGCTGGAATGGGTTGTGAAAAATGGGAATGGGTGGTTAAACATGATGGTGGGTGGTCACAGGTGAGAAAGATGGGGAAAGGTGGGGCTGGGTGTTTAGAGGTGGGGCTGGGTGTTTAGAGGTGGTGCTGGGTGGTGAAAGATGGTGCTAGGTGGTGAAAGATGGTGCCAGGTGGTGAAAGATGGTGCAAGGTGGTGAAAGATGGTGCAAGGTGGTGAAAGATGGTGCAATGTTGTGAAAGATGGTGCAAGGTGGTGAAGTAGGAAATGAGTGAAACTAAGTATGGGAAAACCTTTTTTTAAAAAACGAATGAAACAAAACAACGAACGTTTCGACAAGAAGCCTTCATCAGCGAACCAACAACATTAAAGACAAAATAAAAATAACACTTAATTCTAATGTAGTATCCACCAGAGGACAACAAGAATAATTCAATAGGTCAAAATCTTCCAGCTCTGTAAATGTTTGTATTGACCCACATGCTTATGGAGTCGTAATGACTTTATTCATTTTAGTGTACACAATTCTAACATTTCCTTCTTAAATGGGAATAAAAGTAGTGGTGGGGCTACATTCTGACCCAGAAAGTCACTTTATCTCCATGCCTGGCTCCAAGTACACTTTTCAAAAGGTCATTGACATAATAATTGATTCAAGTATGGGTAATGCTCTCGTAGTCATACCAGGTTCAAATTTCTCACAATTTTTTTGTTAGCCCACAAAAAAATCAAGCGGCTTCCCCCCCCCCCCCCCCACCCCCCCACTTTTTACCTTTATTTTACCCGCCGAAAAACTACTTTTTTTAACCCATGTTTACTCCGGTTTTTCTCACTCTACTATTAACTCTAAGGAGTTCTATACAAATGGAGACAAATAAACCCTCCAGCAGCTCATTGGAGAGTGTCGTGGTCCTTTTTAGATATTATTTTCTGGAGAGGTTTCGGCTGGGGTTAGGGTTGGGAGAGGGAGGTGGGGTCAAATAAACTTATCGACTAGTTTTTAAACTATAGAAACGGTGGAGACTGAGGCCCGATTGCACTGCGTGAACTTTCAGACTCCATTCACTTAGGTTAGAGGCTAAAGGTTAGAGGTTGTTTGTGTGTCTTCTTTGTTCTTCATCAGATTTTCCATATTTAAATGAAGCCGCAGGAAAGTTTACACATGACCTACTGGGTCATCGCTTAAAAAAGATTGTTTTGCTCCATGCAATGTGCTCATCTGACATAAAAAAATGCAATAATATAAAGGAAAAATAAGCTGAACGATTAGGTCTTATACCAATAATAGGCCCCTTTAGATCAAGAAGTGATCTACTTTTATAGTTTGACCAACTAAACAAAATGTGACCCGATTTCACTAGCTGGCCAAGTGAATGTAGAATCCAATGTGTAATATTAATAAGTATGTAACATAAGTATGTATTATTCTTGCCAACAAATGCTTTGGAATCTATTGTTTTAAATGAATGTATGAAATAAGAAATATTACAGCTAAAGCTATAGGGCAGGATATGACATTAACCTAAAGAATTGACAGGCTATGATATGTGCTTGAGTTAGGGCGGGAAATTTACAAAGAGATCTAAATAGAGGTATTTATGACTTTTCTTAGGTATGATATTTCCAACTTTTACTTTTCCGAGAGTGGGAAATTTGGTGGATAGTCGTGTGCTGGCATCATGCGTTGAGACGTCAACTTACTGGAACGTCCTGAAAAAGCGTGGAGTAAACCTCTGACGTTGACACAAGTAATACATCTCTCAAAACTTCAATTCAAATCCTAATTGTTCAGCAGCGGAAAAATATGTCTACCCCAGGTCTACCGTTTGTGTACCGTTGATGTACTTAACCAGGTCTACCGTTTATATACCGTTGATGTACTGGCCCAGGTCTACCCTTTGTGTACCGTTGATGTACTTAACCAGGTCTACCGTTTATATACCGTTGATGTACTGGCCCAGGTCTACCCTTTGTGTACCGTTGATGTACTTAACCAGGTCTACCGTTTATATACCGTTGATGTACTGGCCCAGGTCTACCCTTTGTGTACCGCTGATGTACTGGCCCAGGTCTACCCTTTGTGTACCGTTGATGTACTGGCCCAGGTCTACCCTTTGTGTACCGTTGATGTACTGGCCCAGGTCTACCTTTGTGTAGCGTTGATGTACTGGCCCAGGTCTACCCTTTGTGTACCGTTGATGTACTGGCCCAGGTCTACCCTTTGTGTACCGTTGATGTACTGGCCCAGGTCTACCCTTTGTGTACCGTTGATGTACTGGCCCAGGTCTACCCTTTGTGTACCGTTGATGTACTGGCCCAGGTCTACCCTTTGTGTACCGTTGATGTACTGGCCCAGGTCTACCCTTTGTGTACCGTTGATGTACTGGCCCAGGTCTACCCTTTGTGTACCGTTGATGTACTGGCCCAGGTCTACCCTTTGTGTACCGTTGATGTACTGGCCCAGGTCTACCCTTTGTGTTCCGTTGATGTACTGGCCCAGGTCTACCCTTTGTGTACCGTTGATGTACTGGCCCAGGTCTACCGTTTGTGTACCGTTGATGTACTGGCCCAGGTCTACCCTTTGTGTACCGTTGATGTACTGGCCCAGGTCTACCCTTTGTGTTCCGTTGATGTACTGGCCCAGGTCTACCCTTTGTGTACCGTTGATGTAATGGCCCAGGTCTACCCTTTGTGTACCGTTGATGTACTGGCCCAGGTCTACCCTTTGTGTACCGTTGATGTACAGGGCTGACATGAGGAAACGTCACTCAAATGACAATTATTTTTCTAAGGGGTCACTGCGGTTAAGTAGAACGGGGGTTTGGGGGCAGGGGTGGGGGAGTTTATGAGAATTTAGACTTGTTTAACTCTTGTTGTGTTTGATTGTTCACCGTCTACACAATAAAGGGTCGATTGTTGTTGCTATAGTTGTCACGTTACTTGCGATGGGGAAACACCCCTCGTCTGTTTTAAATAATACTAATGAAACTGTTTTTTCTATACAAATCTGCACCATTGCTCCTTTTCCATCACGGCTGCTGGCTTTGAATACCACCATTGTGGCTACCGCACCGATTATCTGGGATTGAAAGATACTCTCAACTCCCTTGGGGGAAAAGATCACCACGCCTACTGTATTTGTTCCGTTTTCTGAAGAGCTCTATTCGCCTTAGCTCTGGACATTTTTTTTTTTATTTGATAGCTAAAATATTTCGTTTTTTTTTTTTTTATTTTTAATTTCCCACCACTTCTGATTTATTTTTTTCTGTAAAGAACATCTTTATTACCTACTTACACCGTAATATTTCCTTTGATGTGGCGTTTTTTGGGCGCGTAGCCTTTCTTAGATACAGTGAGGAAGAGAAAACCATGCTTCGTGGTTTTTAGAAGTGGTCCTTAAATCACCTCAAGGGAAGTGGTCCCCCAGGCTTCACTAAGTCCCACGAGTTCCTAACGTGTACCTCGTGTGGGGTCCCCCACGGTTTAGAGTCTAGTCCTACTTTTTTTTTATGCCTGAATTGTAAAGACGCGGTATTACAATGTGTTTGCTCGCTGGGTAAATACAGTGCCGAAAAGTGTGCACTATTTCCTCATGGGCTCCATTAACACTGGTGGGCAACAGATTAGCAATATGGGCTTGAAACAGCGGCTACCCCCATGTCTTATTTTTTACACACGATATGCTATTTCCTGCTATCTTTCTTGCTATACATGTTATTAACATGATGTTGACATGGTATTGGCATCTTATTAACATGATGTTGACATGTTATTGGGATCTTATAAACATGATGTTGACATGTTATTGGCATCTTATTAACATGATGTTGACATGATATTGGCATCTTATTAACATGATGTTGACATGATATTGGCATCTTATAAACATGATGTTGACATGATATTGGCATCTGATAAACATGATGTTGACATGATATGGGCATCTTATAAACATGATGTTGACATGATATGGGCATCTTATAAACATGATGTTGAAATGATATTGGCATCTTATAAACATGATGTTGACATGTTGTTGGCATCTCATTAACATGATGTTGCTATGATATTGGCATCTTATAAACATAATGTTGACATGATATTGACATCTTATAAACATAATGTTGACATGTTATTGGCATCTGATAAACATGATGTTGACATGATATTGGCATCTTATAAACATGATGTTGACATGATATTGGCATCTTATAAACATGATGTTGACATGATATTGGCATCTGATAAACATGATGTTGACATGGTATTGCATGGTATTTGTCTTTTTGTTCTTTTAACTTTTGTTTACCCTCTTTCCAGGTCCTTTATAAAGAACAATAAAGTTTGCCGAGCCTCTTTCAAGATTGGAAAACATCTAGAAACCTTTTTGTTATCGTCACAGTGGTTTGAGACACTGGATGATGGTGTTCTGCTATAGACTCTATTGGAAGGTTGGAGGAAGGGGTGCTTTGGTCGGGAGCATTTACTCGGGGTTTCTTTTGTAAGAAGTCAAATTGTGGAGGCCCTTTTGTAGGGAGTCATATTGTGAAGGGCCTTTTGTCGGGAGGCATATTATGGGGGGGGGGGGGGTCGTCTTATAAACGGGGCCAATTTGTCTCGGGGAGTTTTGACGCGAATTGCGGCAATTATTTGTGTACACAATTCTAACATTTCCTTCTTAAATGGGAATAAAAGTAGTGGTGGGGCTACATTCTGATCCAGAAAGTCTTTTATGGGAGATAAAATTTCATTTTTTTTTACTTTTAGCTTAAGTAAACCAATTGCAAAAAATATCCACAAAATAAAATTACAAATAAGATACAACCAATAAATAATATATTTTCCCATATCAATTAAGTATAGCCGTTGACACACACGTACACAGGTGGTTACACATACACGCAAACACACATACACACACAAGCGCCACGTTGGAGTATTTGAAAAAAGAAAGTAAAGAAATCCTTCTCTACAAATTCAGTCATAATTTGTGGTCAGTTTCCAAATAAATTAGAGCGTTATTATTTAACAAGTATCCATGGTTAAGTGGAGCTTCCTTCAAAAGTTCAAATAACAAAGAAACCTATCGCTTTGTCTCGTCTGCAAGAAGGGGGATTAACTCTCGTTAGCGTGGACCTGTTTTAAGTTGTGTTTCCTTGATGCACTGAGTCTCGATGAGTCGAGTTAGTTCTACCGCACGTACCAAGGTGCGCAAACAGACTTGTTCTCAATGGTGACTGGTGCGGAGAAAAACGAAACAAAATGGGTTTTTGTGGCGCGGGAGTGTCAACTACTTTGTTAACTTTGTTTTGTCTTGTAGGAAGGGGTTCGGTGAACAGGTGGAATCTTATGGCAGCGGGTCACAATTTTTTTTTTTTCGTGGGGAAAGCTACACAAATGCTGTCTATAAATAATCTCTTTAATTTTGTTGCTAAACCATCTGCTATAAATTGGTAAGTAGTGAAAAATCTTTAAGGGATGACAACGACTTATCATCTGTAGACCGAATTTAGAATTATCACTAACAATGATACATGAAACTAAACTGTAAAATATCATGTCCAAATATAGATGTGAGTGATCTTTAAAATCTCATTAATATTAGAATTTGCAACATTGCCATTTGGTCCACTTTGCCAAAAAAACATATTTCCTTCTTCTGCACCGGGATCAAAGTTCAAATTTGATTCAATGTCTTCTGCCCCTACCAGATTAAACGAACTCAAACTAGTTGTTTGATTTTTTTTTGTCACAGGAACTCCAAACATGTTTCAAATAGTTCTGCTTGAAATTGTTTGCATTTTCTGAGTATTAAGCCTTCCCTAAGCATCGATGTGTTAGTGTCATTTGATAAAAATTCATATTTCGATCTCGCATTATTTTTTGCTAAGTCCACAGCCTCGATTCGACTATCACTGCGTCATTGATAGGACCACTCTGGAAGGGGAAAGTGTCCAATCAGACAATGCAACCGCGAATATGGTGTGGTTTGATGCAGAGGCGGGGCGAGGGGGTGCAGGCGGTACATATGTCCCCGGGCGCCAAGTTACAGGGGCGCCAAAATGAGGCTTACAGCGTTACATTGGAAAAAATAGTTTTTGATTGCGTCATTGACCAGTTTGCGACAATGAAATCAATAAAAAACCAGTCTACAACAGTGACTGAGTGGGTCATGTACTATACCAGTCTACGACAGTGAGTGGGTGATGTACTATACCTGTCTACGACAGTGACTGAATGGGTCATGTACTATACCAGTCTACGACAGTGACTGAATGGGTCATGTACTATACCAGTCTACGACAGTGACTGAATGGGTCATGTACTATACCAGTCTACGACAGTGACTGAGTGGGTCATGTACTATACCAGTCTACGACAGTGGCTGAATGGGCCATGTACTATAATTTTCTTCTTTAAATATAATGTCTTATTAAAATTTAAATTGTTTCCCGTATTCAATGTAATAGAAAAATGTGATCAAACTGGGGGGGGCAATTTGATAGTTCGTCCCCGGTCGCAAAATATCATAGCTACGCCTCTGGTCTGATCACATGTTGTCAGTGAAGAATTTTAGTGATGGGTGCATTAGGATTATACAGCATTTAAAGTTATTTCATGTTGTAACATCTTATCTCAAGAAAATTATCGGAATTGTATAATCCTATCAGAAATCCTTGAGAATCCCCAGAGCCAGACAGTAAATGGCTGCCAGTATCAAATCAGAGTCATTGACCATTTACCATTAGACAGTTACGCTGTATTGTGTCTTCTTACAGCTACATCGGTGGGAAATGGCATCGCTGCTTTGTTGCAAATACCTGCAGTTACTGGGGAACATTTCAACAAACTAAAGCCAGGCAACTCGTCATGATTCAATAACATCTGGGTGAAGTGTAACGCGGGATTAGCAGAAACGTACAACTAACTCTATGCTACAACTAAAGCTGCAGCACAACTAAAACTGTAGCACAACAAAGGGATGGATGTGAAGCAATTAGCACTTGTTTCCTTCCAAACTAAATCCATAATTTCGAGCTTGCAAAGGATGGAGAACTCAGGACTTTACTGAGTCAAATGAAACAAAAGAACGAAGGTGTCGACCAGAAGCCTTCGTCGGCGAACACACGCCAGTAAAAAATAATATAAAAATAAAATAAACAGCTGCAATGAATTATCCGAGAGGACAGCAAAGAGGAATGTTGTTTCCATTCTATCAAACAGTTTCCAATTTTTATTAAACAGCTTTCCCTCTTGTGGGTACAATTTGGAAAAATATCCTCTTTATTAGTTATCATCAATGTCACTACAGCCCAAAGAGGGCTCTGTCCCGTCCCACTCCAATTCTACTTTTCGAACTTTGCAATTTGTGTTATATCTATTCACCTATTTGGCTGTTGTGGTCTGCCTCCACATCGACAGTCAGTGACCGTTATATCACCTGCTACTTTGTTTCTGACGGCTCATTACATAGTGACCTTACTTTGTAAGGATGTTTAAATAAACATTTAAAGACTTTGCTATTTAAAGTAACACGATTTTATTTTCTTGTCATGAACTGAATCGATCCGATTGTACAAAAGTGGTTGCGTCTTTCGAATGTTGTTCCAAATTATGAACATTTTTCGTGTAGCCCAAAGCAATGCAATAAACGTGATAACATTGTTTGTTTGTGTTAGAATGGGTCGTAGGCTGAATACAGCTGGAACAACTCCTCAAATACGTCACATGTGTTGGATTTGCATTTTGGCCCCAGCAAAACTATTTGCGAAATTTCTTTGAAGTGCTCCATGGAGATCACCACGACTTTTCGATGACGTACCGGGTATTCCCGTTTTGATTGAGGTGTGGTATTCAAAACAAGGTGCTTTCGTTTTTGCTAGTTCTTAGTTTTTTAAAATTCTTTTGTTTTTTATGGGGCCGAAAATAAATGCGTCAGTAACAAATGACCTTTTCTACATAGAAAAAATAAACTCTTTTACCAACATTTGTACATCTCTAGCATAGTCTTGTGCACTATTAATTTTGTTTGTTTGTCATTCCTGTTGTGAAAACTGGGCGTGTCTATTCATTTTTGAGCACGTTTTTCAGTCTGCGTCTTCTTCATGACACAAGTGTTTTGTGTATTCCACAACATGCCTTCGTTTTGGAACGAAAACGCTAGATCCTAGTTAAAGAGTAGTGTCATGATATCCCACATTCCCCCTAGAGCCAAGAGTGTGTAGCAACGCATAACCTTTGAAAAGAAAACGTTGTCGAGAGGAATGTTACGTCACACAGACGTCATGACAATATTACGTCACACAGGTTCTATTACAGTATTACGTCACACAGGTTATATGACAGTATTACGTCACACAGGTTCTATGACAGTATTACTTCAAACAGGTTCTATAACAGTATTACGTCACATAGGTTCTATGACACTATTACGTCACACGGGTTCTATGACAGTAATACGTAAGACAGGTTCTATATCATTATTACATCACATAGGTTCTATGACAGTGTTACGTCACACAGGTGCTATGACAATACTACGTCATCCCATTATATTACGTCACAAAAATTCTATGACAATATTATATCACACAGGTTCTATGACAGCTTTACCTCTGATAGGCTTTAAATAATGTTACGTCACATTTCTTTTCTGTCCAGCCAGTATTATTATAAGAGCTGGTCTACGAGGGTCAGTTGTGTGAGGGAGGAGGGTGCGACAGCTTGACTCGAGTGACTGCATGGCCCTTTGTTCAGCAGAGTGTAGTGCCGATATGTTGAACGGCCTTCACCTTGCCAAAAATCACACTTTAGGACCAGGATGGGCGATCCCAATAAATATTTGAGCATTTAACACATGGCAAGGGCCGCCGCTAGGGGGTGGCGCTAAGGAGTGGCGCTAGGGAGTGGCGCTAGGTGGTAACGCTAGGGGGTGCCGCTAGGGGGTGGCGCTAGGGTGTAGCGCTAGGGGGTGCCGCTAGGGGGTGGCACTAAGGGGTGCCGCTAGGGGGTGGTACAAGGGGGTGCCGCTAGGGGGTGGCGCTATGGGGTGGCTCTAGGGGTGGCGCTAGGGTGTTGCGCTAGGGTGTGGCGCTAGGGGGTGGCGCTAGGGGGTGGTGCTAGGGTGCCGCTAGGGGGTGGCGCTAGGGGGTGCCGCTATGGGATGGCGCTAGGGGGTGCAGCTAGGGTGTGGCGCCAGGGGGTGGCGATTTAAAAAAAAACTTTGTTTTTAGGAGTTGTTTGATTTCCTGTTTACTTTGCTGTCCTATTACATTCTGAAAATTATTCACAGAGTCTGAATTGTGTACAAATAAGAGAGCTTAGGTCCAATAAATAGAGAATTTAGCATTGTGGGTTGTTTATAATTTTTGGTGTTTGATAACCATGAGATTAGCAAAACCGAGCGTCGATGTATAATTGGGCTCAGGTTTATTCAAATGTTACAGTAAATATTGACATTTTCGGAAACAAAGTCTCATCCTTATGTCGTATGGCCAGTAAGACCAATTATGACTTTGGCGTGTCTTAATATCCTATCCTATGTAACGTCAACTGACTCGTAAAATTCAATTATCCCAAAGTCCCGCACCCTCCCATGTGTCATTTGTAACTCCCACCCTCCCATGTGTCTATTTGTGATTCCCACCCTAAAAGGTGTCATGTTTGTCTCCCACCCCCCCAAGTGTCATTTGTGAATCCCACCCTCCTAGGTGTCATTTGTGATTTCTGTATAAAATACAGACAGAAAGTGGACTGGACAGTTTTAACATTTCAGAAATAATTTCCTTAAAGGCCGACCATAAAGTACGCCACAATCAGGGGGAGGGGGGGGTTTGTTGGGGAAGGGGGGGCTGAAAGAAATTGTGTCAGTTTGTGGCGTGGGGGTAAATGTGACGTCACGCAAATTCAATTTATCTTTTTTTAGTCATTTTGTTTTGTTTTGTTTCATTTTCTATGACTTAGTCCAATGACTTAGTCCAATGACTCAGTCCAATGACTTAGTCCAATGACTTAGTCCAATGACTTAGTCCAATGACTTAGTCCAATGACTTAGTCCAATGACTCAGTCCAATGACTTAGTCCAATGACTTAGTCCAATGACTTAGTCCAATGACTTAGTCCAATGACTTTAAATGAAAAGTCAGCCGTCAAGTCATGTGTATTTTATAAGTGTCTAGTGAAATATCTGTAGTTATTGTTTTCAAATACTCTCTAGATAGAGTTACTGTTTCCATGAACAATTGTGACGAATGCTCAACTAGTTTAATATGTCATTTTAATAATGTGAAGGTTCTTTGAAGTTAAAATTTTATAACTTTATTACTTTAATGTTGAAGTGATTTTTGTTCTTTATTTTTATGATTTAATTTTAATTAGTTTTTTTTATTTTAGACAATTTTTTTTTTCGAAAGTATGAAGATTTTTTTTTAAATGTGTGTGTGTGGGGGGGGGGGGGATTTCAAGATATACGATATTTGACATATTGTGTCTGGAGAGAGGGAGAAGACGTTGTCAAAAATAACTTGACATACTTTATAGACGACCCTTTATTGTGTCAGATGTGAAAATGACAGTCAAACAAATGACTCAAGAATTCAACATACTTCAATTGTTAAAATGTCTTTCGGCGAATCTAAATTCGAAGTGTGCAGGTCATTCATACTTCTTGTACAACTTATTGTTTCTATGACAGTAGTTGTGGCTTGAAGCAAACATTTTTTGTTCTGCTACTTACTATCAAAATCTAATTAAAGCTAGAAGCAATCAGCCTTGGGCAGAAAAAAGTTTTTACCCCAGAAATGTTTCATTAATTGACAGAGGTACCAAGTAAAGTCTACTGACTGAGACTATTTCCAAGTGATCTGCCCTTAGGTAATCCCATCGGAAGTATTTGCTTTCATTATCCCCTCGACTAGAGTTGTAACACTTCAGACCCCACTGTTAACCACTCTTTACACATGATGTAAAGCATCATTTACTTAAGCTTAGACCAGGGATCCCCGAGAATTAAACCTGACCTCCGATGCTAATGTCAATATATATATATTTAAATTTTTTTTTTTAGTTGAGTGTCATGAATACGCTACTTTTGACCAATACCAATGACCCAACCAAGGCCTATACAAAGTATTTCATATCAACCGCTATTACCTTTTGGCTACCTTCGAGTTGAAAAGTCTTTGCGTTTATCAAAAACATTGAAAAACGTATATGAACTAGTTAAACATACCACTCTCAGCATTTTATACATACAACAATAACATATCAACCGTTTGATTGAATATTTATATCTACCGATGTCACCCCGACCCCCCCCCCCCCCCCAACCAAAAAAAAATAAAAAAAATTCAAAACCACTTCTGTAAGTCAAGTAAGTTAGCTTCCTTGAGGTATTTCGGTGACCTGCAAAATCTAGAAATTTTCTCTCAATGGACCTCTCCGTAATCAAGCACATACCCTTCAGACTTGACAGATTGCTACTCAAGCCGTAACGTATGTATGTGTGTCAATAAGCTGGTGAGAGACATCAGTTGACAAGGCAATGTGCATACACACGTACACGTACACACACACACGTACACACTTCTTATTACACCCCATATCACGTTCAATGTCAAGGCCACGTGACGTGATCCACCTCCACACATAACACCCCACCCTCTTCAATTCAAGTGCTCTGCCCCTGGCTGCCCATCGATGTATACACTGCGATATATGGATTTGTTTGAAAAGACGAGTGCTGCCCCCCCCCTTCTCACGAAGACTTGTTTGCTGACACTGTACTTATTTTTTTCTCAGCTTCTAACCTTATTTTAAATCCACTATTTAAACAGGAGCAAAAATAGGTGAAACAATTAGACAACGTTCAAAGATTTGCTCCTATATAACTGAACATTAATGTTCAAAGATATGATCAAATAGAGCTGAACATCAACGTTCAAAGATGTGCTCCTATGCAACTGAATATCAATGTTCAAAGATGTGCTCCTATACAACTGAATATCAATGTTCAAAGATTTGATCCTATATAACTGAACATCAATGTTCAAAGATATGCTCAAATACAACTGAATACCAACGTTCAAATATGTTCTTCTATACAACTGAATATCAACGTTCAAGGAAATGTAAATTCTTCCTTATGTTCTCTTCTATTATTTCAAATAGAGCAAACATCCGTTCCAACAGGGTTCAGTTCGAACAAATTTCCGTTGAAAAAAATATACTTCCGTAAACTCATCTCAGTGACGAGTCAGTCCCACAACCTGTCTGAAGCCTCGTGTCACTGCTCCATAGAAATGTATTCACCGTTGGCCGAAGCCACAAGCCGTTACCGGTTACTTACTATGGTTTACTTTGGCGAGATTCTACCGCGACTTCCAGTGGATTGCAAGTGGTTCACAATATTCCTTGCCTTCCATTTCAAATCTCTCACAAACGGGCATCAATTGTTTGTTCCGTGTCGTATATCCGATGAATATTAAATTTGTGTCATTAGAGCCATCAAGTGGGTTTGCTTTGCGTGAGCGGACAAACGTTAACAGATTGTCAACATATCATTAATGTTAACTGGTCTTTTGTGGACACTTTCCCCTCAGTAAGAATTGGGGGAAAATCTATTGCTTCCGTATTGGTTTTGTAATGTGCAGAACGAGCGTAAGTGGGGGGTGGGTGGTAAGTAAGGGGATGGTGTGGGTGGGGCGTGTTGGTACGTGGGGGGTGTTACAGTTGGTGGGCGAGGGTGGTGTGAAGATTGGGGTGGAGGGGCCGTCATATCAGTTCAGAAACAGGTTTTATGTCCAACAAATATCTATGTTATATGATTTCGTTAGTTTGCAGTAATGTGCTTCTTGTTTTGGCTAGTAGACTTGATTAGGTTTGAAAACCTTGTTTTGGCTAGTAGACTTGATTAGGTTTGAAGATGTTGTTTTGGCTAGTAGACTTGATTAGGTTTGAAAACCTTGTTTTGGCTAGTAGACTTGATAAGTTTGAGGACCTTGTTTTGGTTAGTAGACTTGATTAGGTTTGAAGATGTTGTTTTGGCTAGTAGACTTGATTAGGTTTGAAGACTTTGTTTCGGCTAGTAGACTTGATTAGGTTTGAAGACCTTGTTTTGGCTAGTAGACTTGATTAGGTTTGAAGACGTTTAGCTGTTTATTCACCTGTTTAATTTTTTAATACATTTTTCTCATATGTCTCCCCGTCTTCCCTCCACACTTATAAAAAAATACAATATTCTCGCTTGACATTTGAACGTCATTGGTTCTAAAAGTATTTAGGTCAAATGCCTCCTTCGTGTCATAAAAGCCCCCAAATATATAATCAAAATAAATAATTGTCTGATTGAACTCCGCCCACTTCCCACCCCGCAACTGACAATAAAAATAAATGCCTGTCTGATAGAGCACCCCAACCACCTACCCCCACCCCAAGGAAAAAAAAAACTATAAAAATTACTACTCTTCTGATTGAACCTCTACTACTGTCAATGATACCTTTTTTTTTAATCACCCGTAGATTGTGTAACATTGCGATATTTTCAGACATTTCCGTTAAAATTGTAATGATCTTGTAGATAACATTTGAAACATATGTATGCCTTCCTGTGTTTGCTTCTCTCTCTCTCTCTTTCTCTCTCTCTCTCTCTCCCTCACTCTCTCTCTCTCTTCTCTCCATCCCTCTCTATTTCTCTCTCTCTCTTTTTTCTCTCTCTCAATCTCTCTCTCTCTTTTCTCTCCATCCCTCTCTCTCTCTTTTTTCTCTCCCTCCCTCTCTCTTTCCTCTCCCTCCCTCTCTCTTTCTCTCTCTAAAATTTGTTAGTCTCTGAAATGACTTAAGGAACACTCAAATACACATGTGTGCACTATCTGGAGTTACTCATATTTTGCGCATTTCATCAAAAGTGGAGGTCAAACAATGATTAACATTTAATTTGATTGATTCCCATTAATACAGTATATGCTCTCAGATATACATCAAATTGTAACATTTAAATTAAATTTTGCTCTAAGTTCGAACCAACACATAACATTAGAACCACTTTACAACTACCTTTCATTTTCTTCTCTTCAAAGATACTGCTAGTATCCGTTTTTATTTTTTTTTAAATATAAATCCTTCCAGTTGATAGTTGAGACAAGGTCAGCAGAAGGCAGGCGTTGCAACAGACGACTTCTTTGAAACCAGGCCAGGCCTGTAATAGCCTGACACGGTAGATATCAGTGGGCCGATAACGTCATACCTAAAAGTTTATTTGAATTTTTTTTTATTTTTCAAAACCCCGTAAAGTAAATGTTGATCAAACGTTGTGTGTGTACAAAAGTATTCTCGTTCGTCTGCACGTCTGGTGAACTGCTGTCACGTCAAAGGGTGGTGTGGGGGTGGAGGGGGTGTGGGGGGTTGTGGCACAAGAACGATTCATTCATAAATATCACGTCATTGAAGATTACATTCGTAACGCTGTGGTGCTGGGGGGGGGGGGGGGGTGAGTGGAGTGAATTCGGAGCGTAGTAAAAAGGGGTTGGGGTATTAGGACTAATGTTCCCTCTAAGCTGTACCCATATGTGTCCACACACGACCTGTCAATGTTAAAACGATTGTAACACATACTGAACACGCACATAAAGTAAAAAAAGATAATTTTTATATATTAAAATGAATTTATTTCCAACATATCCCTCCCACCATCCCTTCCCCCAATGTAATTTACTATGTGAGTTAACGGTTGGCATCCCGTCCGCTGAATTTCGTACCCAATCACATTGAAATGAACATGGAGTTAAAATTAAAAGATACTTTACCCCGCCCCTATGGGAAAGCCACGGTTTTGAGAACCACTGGAATAATGTTTTCCTTTTATTGTTGATGGGAGTGAATGAAAATAAAAGGGGCTGTGGGAAAACAAAATTTATGGAATATTTTTAGAGTTGTAGAGGAGCAGTTTAGAGTTGTAGAAGAGCAGTTTAGAATTGTAGAGGGGCAGTTTAGAGTTGTAGAGGAGCAGTTTAGAGTTGTAGAGGAGCAGTATAAGTAACATGGGCAAACGTTGGTTTGTTGAATGGTATCTTAAAATCATGAAGTGAAGAACAATGTGATACGAATTTGTAAGAACTATCTCAAAGATATCAGTAAGAATTATCCTCTAGCTGCCCGCTTCAATTTTGTCCTTCATATCTGGAATACATTGTGTTATGAGGGATGACGTATTTTGATTCACGATTAGCCCGTCTTCCACTTGCATGACCTCTTTTCAGTCAAAGCCGTGTTGGGGGCGGCTAGAAAAATATCCCTTTGTCGACATTTATGTTTTCTATCGTCCGTTTCTGTCAAACATGATAGAATGATCTAGAGAATGCGGGAAGCAGTAAGACTGCATATTCCAATTCCAGAATGATCATCTGAAACTGGGTATAAAAGGGATACGAATAAATGACGGGGGAGAGATATTTTCCTTTCCTTGATTATGAGATGTGCTCTGTGTCCTTATTCAGTACTTTGTTGTGGGTAGAGATTTTCATTTCCTCGTACAATTTTGTGCTCATTGTATTTTTATATACAGTACCGGTACCAGCAAATCTGTAAGTTTATAATTTTTATCATATTTCTCTTGCTGTTATTATTTAATTGAAGTTCACAAATTAAAAAGTTATTAATTGTAATTAGCTCTGGCCTTGATTGTCGTTTAATTTGTTTTGTTTTTTTTAAACTTTGGTATCGTCCTTTATTATGGACTGTTTTTAGAACGAGCCATAGACTAAAATTAAGAGATTCAATTCTCCATTTATAACGGTCCGTAATAATTGTCTAAATGTCCATTTCAAGGAGGTCATCAAAAAGTGATACATTGTCTCAATGTCTATTTTTTAAACACGCAATGCCCTGGCCCCCCTACATCATTTCATCGCATGACTACAAAAATAGTTATATTTATACAAAATTATATCAGTAAAATGACTGTTTAGATTTTATTTCACTGGCTACATTGCATTTGATCTAGTTAATATAATGAAATCCTTAAAAAATTATTAAATATAAAAACTGAGGTGGCTACCTTACATTAGATTTATAAAAACTAGGTAGCTAACTGACATTAGATTTATAAAAACTAGGTGGCTACCTGACATTACATTTATAAAAACTAGGTGGCTACCTGACATTAGATTTATACAAACTATGTGGCTACCTGACATTAGATTTATAAAAACTAGGTGGCTACCTGACATTAGATTATATACAAAAACTAGGTGGATGCCTGACATATATGTATTGTACATAAGAATAAGCTTTAGGGACATAACGCCAAGGAGCCGAAAATATTTTGATACGTTCGGACTCTTAAAAACAAACATAGTTATTTTATATTATTTTACGGAAATCGAATAAATTTACATGCGCAAAAAATATTATATTTCCGCTTTTATTTTAGCAAAAGTTTAAGTATTATTATTATAAATTACAAATACTTATAAAGAAACAACTAAGGAACTATCTTAAGCATTTTATATGCGTTTAAAAGTTATGAAAAAAAAAATTTAAAAGAAAAAAATATGATCAAAGAAATACATAGTAATCACATTTATCGGGAAAACCTAAACATGAGTTTTGGTTAGTGCGTTCTTTAGCGCGTTGTCTATAAGGCGAAAAAAATTAAAATTAATTAGCTCTAAATAATCACGCAAATGACGTCATAGTGTGAATTGCCTATTTAGCCAAAGCTAAAAGTTATCTGATTTAATAGTAGGACGTGACAAAACTGATGATGCACATTCAACTTCTTATAAGTAAAATTAATAAATAGCATTGATTGCTTTTTAAATTGCTCGACTTAAATAATAATTTAGCTGTGTATTTTTAACATTTAATAAGTTTGTACTTTTATTCATTACAAAAATTAACTTTTATGAAATTTATAAAGTAGTAAAAACTCTACATTTAAAAATATTTTTAATAAGAATATGCCTTTTTAATTAAATTGTGTAGCAAAACTAAATAGCCAAATATCATTTTTAATGCACTTATCACTGATCTAGATAAGAAATAAGCATATTAAATACAAAAAAATAATTTCTGCGTAAGTAAGGGTTCTAAAATCCAGTGGATGATTTATTTATGTTTTTAAAACTCTGTGTAGCCCACTATACACTATACATTCATTTTGCCCCGCAGCACAAGATAAGCCTCAGAATAAAATTGATCAATAATTAACCTTCTTCGATACATTTATATCGATGGTAGGAAATTGAGTTCATGCATTTTTACTTGGATGACAATATCATTCAATCCTATGACATTTTAGTTGTAAAAAAAAAAGTAGCTATATTCTGATTTTACATATGAACATATGTTAACCAATTAAGAAAATCAATGATTTTAACAAAACATAAAAATATTTTCATAATACTCCCCAGAGATATCAAGACCCAATCATTTTACACAAGTGAAAATTTAATTTAAAAAATAGAGATTTTATTAGATAGAGAGATAGAAAGACAGACAGACAGGCAGACAAATACACAGATAGATAATAGATAGATAGAGTAGTAGATAAAAGATAGCTAGACGGATGGATGGATGGATGAAAGGATGGATGGATGGAAGGGTGTGTGTGTGAGAGGACGAATGGATGGATGGATAGATAGGTAGGTAGAAAGGTAGATAGGCAGGTAGGTTGGTAGGTAGGTAAGTAGGTAGATATATATGTAGGTTGGTAGGTAAGGAAATAGGTAGATAGATAGATAGATGGGTAGATAGAAACAGACATGATTACTCTTACGATTTTGGCGTGCAATGTACGATTTTGATGTGTATACATTATATATACTGATTATTTTTTTTTACTATTAAGATAATGTATTGAACGATTTTGTGATGAAATTGCACGATTTTAAGATTTTGAGGGTAAACAGGTCTGTAGATAGTAGGTGGATTGGTAGATAGTTAGGTAGATAGGTGGGTAGGTAGGTAGGGAGGGAGGTAGGTGGGCAGGTAGGTAGGTAGGCAGGCAGGCATGTAGATGGTAAATAGGTAGATGACAGATAGATAGATAGATAAACAGACAAACAGACAGGCATTCAGACAGACAAAGTAACAGAAGGAGACACTTAAAGAGCGACAGTCAGAGAGACAAACAGACAGACAGAGATGTAGACAGAGAGACATACACAGAGACAGACAGAGAGACAGACAGAGAGACAGACAGAGAGACAGACAGAGAGACAGACAGAGAGACAGACAGAGAGACAGACAGAGAGACAGACAGAGAGAGACAGACAGAGAGACAGATAGACAGACAGACATACAGAGAGATAAACAGAGACAGACAGCGAGAAAGACATAATGACAGAGAGATAGACAGAGAGACAGAGACTGACAGTGAGACAGACTGAGAGACAGCTTGAGAGACAAACATAGAGACAGACAGAGAGACATATAGACCGGCAGAGAAACAGACAGACAGACAGACAGAGAGAAAGAGAGGCAGACAGAGAGAAAGAAAGAAAGATAGACAGAGACAGACAGAACGACAGAGAGACAGACAGAGAGACATAGAGACAGACAGATAGGGAGACAGATAGAATGACAGAGAGACAGACAGAGAGACAGACAGTCAGACAGACAGATCATCCTTGAATAATTGCAAAAAAGTTATCTTAATTCGGTAAACTATATCTATACATATAAAGTATATCCCGTATGTGCTTCTATAACATCAATCCAAAGTGATGAAAATTGTGTGAATTGTAAAAAAATGCAAATGTTTCTGAATTATTACACTCATTTTACAATAATCCGTTTTGGGATGGGAACCTAAATTCTTTTTGTCCCCCTTTTATGAGCTAAATATAATTTTCGTATGCGTTCCTATACCATTCATCCGATTGCGATAAAACTTTGGTAAGTTGTTGTGCGCACCAATGGTTTCTGAATTAGCTTATCCATTTTGAAATATTCCTTTTCGGACCGGAGCCCCAAATTATTTTTTTCTTATATGAGCTATACAAATATAATTTCAATCAGTGCTATTGCATGGGTGGCTAGAAATCAATCAAATACAAACGACATTTCAGTTTGTGTGTGACATAAGTACAACCATTTAAAATTTTTACGTTTGGGGCCGGGGGCCTTATTTTGAAAATAATAAATATTTGAGCTATCTAAATATAATTTAAAACAGAGCTACTGCGTGGGTGGATCAATCGCTACAAGTGTGTGGACTAAATTTTGAAAATGCACGCTTCTCACGTGGACAGCTATATGTGGCCTGCTCACGCGTTGAAAAAACTTCTACTTTATTTGTGTACGCACTAGACGGAAAAAAACAATAAATATTTTCTATTTAAAAATTACTTTAAAACTTAATTAAAACACAAACACCTTTTTCATTGAGTGGCATGCAACGCATGCCGGGTTCTCGCTAGTTATATTAAAGATAAAAACTTGGTGTCTCCCTGGACGGGAAATTGGCACTTCAAAAATTGTGTTGATTTAAAATAAAAACGAAGTGTATAAAGTAATATTGACTTTAAAGTTCATATGTGACATCTCACCCGCGGCGTCTGTTGTCACGTGATCTCAAGACGCGATGTCCTTGTTAATGATTCATTCAGAAAGTTGTACCTGGTATCCCGTGTGAGAGAGTCAACTGAATTAATCAGTCATTTAAAGTCGGACTTCTTTCAGTGTGATCCTTTCCCCTCTCTCTTAATATCTCTCTCTTAATGTCTTTCTTGAGCCCTGTCGTTCTTGAGATCTTTCTTTCTTGACATCTGTCTTTCTTGAGATCTGACTTTCTTCACATCTGTCTTTCTTGAGATCTTTCTTTCTTGCGATCTGTCTCTCTTGAGATCTTTCTTTCTTGACATCTGTCTTTCTTGAGATCTGACTTTCTTCACATCTGTCTTTCTTGAGATCTGACTTTCTTCACATCTGTCTTTCTTGAGATCTTTCTTTCTTGCGATCTGTCTCTCTTGAGATCTTTCTTTCTTGCGATCTGTCTCTCTTGAGATCTTTCTTTCTTGACATCTGTCTTTCTTGAGATCTGACTTTCTTCACATCTTTCTTTCTTGAGATCTGACTTTCTTGAGATCTTTCTTTCTTCACATCTGTCTTTCTTGAAATCTGACTTTCTTCACATCTTTCTTTCATCTTCTTTTCTTTTATTGTTAAGTTTATTGTTTTCCTCCCATTTTCAAATCTCTTTTTTTCGTTGCCTTTCTGTCATTTCTGGTATGAAGAGGTGAAAGTCAGGATCATCTTTTAAACTCGAAGTGATTTCTCTGCAAACGTATCAATTACTTCACCAATCAGAAGATTTTTTTTTTTCAATCAGAAGTGTATTTATTTTTTCAAATGACTTCAAAAATCAGATGTAGTTATCCTTCGTGGTCAGCAAGCATGTCCAAACGGCTGTCCTCAAACACATATGACAGAAATGAAGTCGTAATGCGAGAATGTGTCATTTCGATTCGTTCCCCCCCCCCCCCGACAACAATAAACACGAAACAACAAGCAAACAGCAACAAAAAAGTATTTAGGTACATACATCAAAAAGCCCCCCGTGCAGGCGGCCACTAGTGAGAAATAAAATAAAAACACCTTGTGTTTGATAGAACGGTTAATCTAAAATATCTAAATGTTTTGATCCGTAAAACGTATGGTTCTGTGACAGTTCTGATCACCACGTTGAAAAGAACACTGTGACAATGACGGTTCTGATTACAACATTGACAAGAAAACACCCAATCGAAAAGAAATTTGTGACAGTTCTTTTCTCCACATTAATAAGAATGCTGTGACAGTTGTAATCGTCAAAAATAAGTAAAATCTGTTTGACAGGTTTTGATCACTACATTGACAAGACTCTTGTTACCTTTAACTTCTCTACGTCATCTAGGAATGACATAAATCTGGCTGAAGAAAAAAACACGACATTCTTGCAAGAGAAGTCTGCCGGTCGTCATTGAAAAAATAAACTACGGCTTGGGCAGTCGAAGCTAGAATAGAGATATAGAGTTCTTCTTCTTCTATATTTTGAGGGCGTACGATCAATGAATTGATCGTTGATATTCATGACTATAGACTAGGAAATAATCATCAGATATTACGCAGATGTTCATGACATTGCACTTAACTCAACTGCAGCTTTAATTAATTCTTGGTAAAAAATAGATTTTTTTTTCTTTAAAAAATGCACATTATTAGACTAAATCTTGTTTGAAAATATATTTCAAATGTATGCCCCACCCTCCAACATCATGCCACACCCTCCAACATCATGTCACACCCTCCAACATCATGTCACACTCTCCAACATCATGTCACACCCTCCAACATCATGTCACACCCTCAAACATCATGTCACACCCTCAAACATCATTCTACACTCTCCAACATCATGTCACACCCTCCAACATCATGTCACACCCTCAAACATCATGTCACACTCTCCAACATCATGTCACACTCTCCAACATCATGTCACACCCTCCAACATCATTCTACACTCTCCAACATCATGTCAGACCATCCAACATCATGTCACACTCTCCAACATCATGCCACACACTCCAACATCATTCTACACTCTCCAACATCATGTCACACCCGCCAACATCATGCCACACCCTCCAACATCATGTCACATCCTCAAACATCATGTCACACTCTCCAACATCATGTCACACTCTCCAACATCATGTCACACTCTCCAACATCATTCTACACTCTCCAACATCATGTCACACTCTCCAAAATCATGTCACAACCTCCAACATCATGTCACACCCTCAAACATCATGCCACACCCTCCAACATCATGTCACATCCTCAAACATCATGTCACACCATCCAACATCATGTCACACTCTCCAACATCATGTCACTCTCTCCAACATCATTCTACACTCTCCAACATCATGTCACACTCTCCAAAATCATGTCACAACCTCCAACATCATGTCACACCCTCAAACATCATGTCACACTCTCCAACATCATGTCACACTCTCCAACATCATGTCACACTCTCCAACATCATTCTACACTCTCCAACATCATGTCACACTCTCCAACATCATGTCACACCCTCAAACATCATGTCACACTCTCCAACATCATGTCACAACCTCCAACATCACGTCACACCCTCCAACATCATTCTACACTCTCCAACATCCTGTCAAACCATCCAACATCATGTCACACCCTCCAACATCATGTCACACCGAACAACATCATGTCACACTCTCCAACAGCATTCTACACTCTCCAACATCAAGTCACACTCTCCAACATCATTCTACACTCTCCAACATCATGTCACACTCTCCAACATCATGTCACATCGACCAACATCATGTCTAACTCTCCAACATTATGCACACCCTTCAACATTATGTTACACCCTCCAACATCATGTCGCACCCTTCAATATCATGTCACACTCTCCAACATCATGTCACACCGTCCAACATCATGTCACGCTCTCCAACATTATGTCACACTCTTCAACATCATGTTACACCCTCGAACAGCCTGTCACACCATCCAACATCATGTCACACCCTCCAACATCATGTCACACCGAACAACATCATGCCACACTCTCCAACATCATGTCACACCGTCCAACATCATGGCACACTTTCCAACATCATGTCACACCGTCCAACATCATGTCACACTCTCCAATATCATGTCACACCGTCCAACATCATGTCACACTCTCCAACATCAAGTCACACTCTCCAACATCATGTCACACTCTCCAACATCACGTCACACTCTCTAACACCATGCCACACTCTCCAACATCATGTCACACCGTCCAACATCATGCCACACTCTACAACACCATGTCACACTCTCTAACATCATGTCACACTCTCCAACATCATGCCACACCCTCCAACATCATACCCCTTCCTCCAACATCATGCCCCACCCTCCAACATCATGTCACACCCGCCAACATCATGCCACACCCTCCAACATCATGTCACACCCTCCAACATCATGTCACACTCTGCAACACCATGTCATACCCTCCAACATCATGTCACATCCTCCAACATCATGTCACACCCTCCAACATCATGTCACACTCTCCAACACCATGCCCCTTTCTCCAACATCATGTCACACCCTGCAAGATCATGTCACACCCTCCAACATCATGTCACACTCTCCATCATCATGTCACACTCTCCAGCATCACGCCAGTTTGACGTTTGAAAGTGACGTTTGTGAACTCACAAATTGTTTGAAAGAGCAACAAGACCAGAGACTGATATGTCTATGAAAAGATCGACAAGACCGCCGCTATTGCACTTTACTGAATTGTAATAGGCTGACGGGCAGGAAGGTGGAGCTAACGTCACGTGATGATAGAAATTAAACTTCTTGTTGTTTTTCTATAACAATATTGTTTTCAATGCTTACCCAAATAAAATAATAGATAAGTAAATAAAGCCTTTGAAAAAAAAAGAAAGAGAAAAATTAAGAACATTAAGAATTGAAATCTGCTCTGTCTATGATGAGTGTGGGCAGCAGACCTGAAGATCACAGTCTCAAGACCCACGCCGACCCCACCATATATATTTTATAGATGAGATGGGAATTAGAGGCATCAATCCCTTTCCTACCATAAAAGTCTGTATTTCTTTGACACAAGAAGTCAGGCACACATCATCTCGAAACTCGACCCTGGATCGCTTCTCACTCTCAATAGGACCTGACTTTTCTCCCCTTTGTTTCCCCAACACCTCCGCACGGGTCTCACAATGCGGAGACTCGTCTTAGAATTGGTGAATGGTTGCAAAAGCTTTTTACTGGTGGACCGGTGTTGAGTTTCATCGGATTGATGGTCCCGAGCTCTACCGGTGTAGAGTCAATTTTCCAACCCAGTTTATCTCCCACACCATACTGAACAGTATGCTTGGATTAGTCAGGTGTGTCGTTTTGGTTTGACACCGGATATCACTTTCACCGGAAGGTTTTCATCAATCAAGAAAGGGCCAAAAGGGAGAGCTCTCACGTTTTCCCCAAACTTTTTGATATTGTATATGGGCCATCTCGTTCTCACCATTTCTTATATCAGTGATTTTCAAGACTGAGACTTTTGGGTAAAGGCTTTGTGTGATAGTTAAACAATAAGAAATCGAAAGTAGTAGCTTTATAAAACATGTTTAGTTTAGGAATAATTTAATATAAACAAACAATCGCAGTCTGAAATTACAACAAATGTACATCTTTAAAGTTAGTTATACATGGCATATTTAAATGAATCATTTTCCCCTCTATTTCAGAGGAAACTATGTGTAAGAGAAATAGAAAGGTTATAAAATGTAAACTAACTATTATTTAACCTTTCGTCATTTCGACGAGTAATGACTAGTAGTCTTGTATATATTTTTGTTGAACCACGCCTTGACGACACTAACAACAGTGCGAACAAACATTATCTGATCAGTTTAGTTTAATAGGCCCCAGATAGATAAAATTAGAATTATCACTACAATGCAATTCTCAGTCACAACAGAACATTTCAGCATTTTACGTTTAATCGAGTCTTTTCTCTCTTTACGTTCTGTCAATACTTTTGGGGGAAATCAGAAGTAATTTTAAGGTACACATTATCACTATCGTTAACACTGTTATCATTGTTATTATTATCACTATTAATCATTGTTATCATCCACGAAGTGTCATTATCTTTTGTTCTTTCCTTTCACTTTAAAACGAATCATCAAATTCCATGAGATAAAAATGAGCTGCGTTTTCTCATCGACCCAACGATGAATTTTCCCGAATCTTGCATTGCCATCGCTGTTTTAAAGTCGCCTTAATACCAGACACCCGGCATCAGATGTTAAATAGAGAGCCCTTATGAACAACAAAATGACCCATTGAAAGTATGAACGGCAAATCCCCAGGTGGTCAAATAGCCGGGTCGGACCTGGTCAAGAGAGCTCTTCAGTCGGGAGTGAGAAATTAAAGATATTAATATTTCAGCGAATGAAACGGTTATTTTTATGCCCTTATTAGCAGACAATAGGGTCAGGGGTCAATGATCATGCTACCCCAAGATTTAAAAATTGTCCTGAAAGCCGGTTGGGGCTTTGATGAGTGAGAAAAAACATGGTGAGTCATTATGGTGGACCCATTGAATCAAGGTTGGGGGACTTCTCGCCCGACTTATAAAGTGATTTAAAGTGACTTGGCATCGTTAGGACTTTGCCGGTCAGACGTAAATGTGGCTTTCTCTATTTGAACGGTTGGATATTCGAATAACCATTTAAACAGAATTGATTTTATACATCATGTATTAGGGTTAGTTTTGAACAAGTCTCACTGTAACTTTTTGGAAATCTTAACTCTCTCTCTCACATACACATATAAAAAAAGGATTTAGAAAAATGACATGTATTTTAATGTAACTATTTTCTCCAAATGTGATTCCACATGCAATAGTGCTCGATGAAACACACAACAGGAATCTTGTGTGACATGATAATCTATAATTTTAACAACAATGTCGCTTTACGCCAATTCATAATGAGCAACTGCGAAAGATAAGAACCAACTCTAACCTCTGCCAAACTCTAACAAGCTTAAATGCAGTACAACCATTTTTTCCATCACAAACTTATGATAATTATTTTTGTCACCTATCCGAAACGAAGGGTGACATTCTTTTAATACTTACGCGAACTAAAAGAAGTTAGTGGGTAATAACAAAAACTATCGCATACCTAGAGTAGTAAAAGAGGAAATTATTTTCTATCACATACTCCCACCGCCCATTCTCCTGCCTGTTTTTAAAACCCAATCTCGATATGACTCGCACAGATGTGAACCATCTCCCAGGCAATCTAGCGGTTGTCTCTCTTTCTTCAAGGAGGTGTAAGGCATACGTTTTGTTATTTATCATCCTTGTCTGTTAATCGGCGTGCCACGCTGAAGATCACATCGCCTGTCACTCGGCGTGCCACGCTGAAGATCACATCGTCTGTCACTCGGCGTGCCACGCTGAAGATCACATCGTCTGTCACTCGGCGTGCCACGCTGAAGATCACCTAGTCTGTCACTCTGCGTGCCACGCTGAAGATCACCTCGTCTGCTAAATCGGCGTGTTCATGCTGAGAGATGTACAACAAAAGAAGCATGATACTGGAGTTATTCTAGAGACTTCTCTTGTTTGACTACATCTCATGACGATAATTTCATGAAGAATTCTTCACATATAAGATCATTGGATCATTATAATTTTTTACATCTCTTATCCGTAGTCTACACCCCCCCCCCCCTCAGTTCCTCAACTTTTTTTCGGTTATCGGAAATTTGTTTGACAGAAATGTCGTCGACGGAAATTTGATGGACGGAAATTTGATCGAATCTTTTTTCAGTTCACACGTTAAAATTTATTTTTGAACGCACTATATTATATCGTAACAAAATAATACTATGCACTAAAACGTGTGAACTGAAAAAAGATTGGACCAAATTTCCGTTCGATCAAATTTCCGTCGATCATTTTTCCGTCGACGAAATTCCTTTCAAACAAATTTCCGGATACGCCTTGTTTCATTCTTTTTTGTAAATAAGAGATTAAATCTTTAATAATATTTACGTGACTGTTTTGGAAATAAAGATAAACCATCGCCATTAAAAAAAAAAGATTATGACCCAAAAATGCCGGTGGGGGGGTGGAAACATTACTTTTATGCACGGGGTGCAGTGATAAATAGCTTGAAAACCATTTGTATTGATTCAAAAGTCAAAGCACCTCTCAGGTTGTAGATTGAGAAAATGTACGGTCGTCAAAGACACCATTATTTGGACCTCTAGTCCAGTATAATGCTGAATACCTGGTCCACCAATTCTATGACCGGGCATCCACCAAAGCCACATAATTCTGCCGTTTTTTCTACCATTGATTTATAGAAACGACCACGGCAAAGGATCTTTGTCACGGATCTTTACAATTACACAATAATCTTTACCTATAATCACAATAATGATCTTTTCTAAACGTAATTGTATCACTTAACTTTATCATAAGACTTTACCAAGGAAACAGAATGCGTATTTTGTCGACGAAACTTTACCACTTAACTTTCCACATAATTAAATGACATATACCAAGATAGTGAGCTCGACTGAAGGCCAGAGGTGGAGTAATTAATTTGCACCACCCTTGCAGAGCAAATCCAGAGTGGAAACTGGGTCGTAGACTCGCCATATCATAGGTAATTGCTATTCGTCCTTATTTCCCTACCCCTAGGCAGCTTCTTTCACTACGTGGTTTTAAAAGTAATGTAGTACCGAGCGCAAGCTGGGGTACCGCGCTATATAAGACAACATATAATAATAATGTCACTGACTGACACTTTGACGCTTGTGAAAGAAAGGCTCCAAAACGGAGCGAAGCTCGTTTGACAGGTGAAGAAGAGTAGAGATGTGTGGGCTTTCTTAGGGTCTTGTTGACTGCAGTGATGTGTGGGATGTTTTAGGGTCTTGTTGACTGCGGTGATGTGTGGGATGTTTTAGGGTCTTGTTGACTGCGGTGATGTGTGGGATGTTTTAGGGTATTGTTGACTGCAGTGATGTGTGGGATGTTTTAGGGTCTTGTTGACTGCGGTGATGTGTGGGATGTTTTAGGGTCTTGTTGACTGCAGTGATGTGTGGGATGTTTTAGGGTCTTGTTGACTGCGTTGATGTGTGGGATGTTTTAGGGTCTTGTTGACTGCGGTGATGTGTGGGATGTTTTAGGGTCTTGTTGACTGCAGTGATGTGTGGGATGTTTTAGGGTCTTGTTGACTGCGGTGATGTGTGGGATGTTTTAGGGTCTTGTTGACTGCGGTGATGTGTGGGATGTTTTAGGGTCTTGTTGACTGCAGTGATGTGTGGGATGTTTTAGGGTCTTGTTGACTGCGGTGATGTGTGGGATGTTTTAGGGTCTTGTTGACTGCGGTGATGTGTGGGATGTTTTAGGGTCTTGTTGACTGCAGTGATGTGTGGGATGTTTTAGGGTCTTGTTGACTGCGGTGATGTGTGGGATGTTTTAGGGTCTTGTTGACTGCAGTGATGTGTGGGATGTTTTAGGGTCTTGTTGACTGCAGTGATGTGTGGGATGTTTTAGGGTCTTGTTGACTGCGGTGATGTGTGGGATGTTTTAGGGTCTTGTTGACTGCAGTGATGTGTGGGATGTTTTAGGGTCTTGTTGACTGCGGTGATGTGTGGGATGTTTTAGGGTCTTGTTGACTGCGGTGATGTGTGGGATGTTTTAGGGTCTTGTTGACTGCAGTGATGTGTGGGATGTTTTAGGGTCTTGTTGACTGCGGTGATGTGTGGGATGTTTTAGGGTCTTGTTGACTGCGGTGATGTGTGGGATGTTTTAGGGTCTTGTTGACTGCGGTGATGTGTGGGATGTTTTAGGGTCTTGTTGACTGCAGTGATGTGTGGGATGTTTTAGGGTCTTGTTGACTGCGGTGATGTGTGGGATGTTTTAGGGTCTTGTTGACTGCGGTGATGTGTGGGATGTTTTAGGGTCTTGTTGACTGCAGTGATGTGTGGGATGTTTTAGGGTCTTGTTGACTGCGGTGATGTGTGGGATGTTTTAGGGTCTTGTTGACTGCGGTGATGTGTGGGATGTTTTAGGGTCTTGTTGACTGCAGTGATGTGTGGGATGTTTTAGGGTCTTGTTGACTGCGGTGATGTGTGGGATGTTTTAGGGTCTTGTTGACTGCGGTGATGTGTGGGATGTTTTAGGGTCTTGTTGACTGCAGTGATGTGTGGGATGTTTTAGGGTCTTGTTGACTGCGGTGATGTGTGGGATGTTTTAGGGTCTTGTTGACTGCGGTGATGTGTGGGATGTTTTAGGGTCTTGTTGACTGCAGTGATGTGTGGGCTTTCTTAGGGCCTTGTTGACTGCAGTGATGTGTGGGATGTTTTGGGGTCTTGTTGACTGCAGTGATGGTAATTGCTATATTGTTTAATACGGCCCAGCCACCTGCCAGTGTGGAAAGAAGAAGGTCCGGCTACCTGTCTGGAGAATATGTCCTGGCTACCTGACTGTTTTGGAAAATAACCCAGATACCTTACTGTTTGGGAAAATACGTCCCAGCTACCTGAGTGTTTGGAAAAATGATCCAGCTGCCTGAGTGTTTGGGAAAATAAGCCAGCTGCCTGACTGTTTGGGAAAATACGTCCCAGCTACCTGAGTGTTTGGGAAAATACGTCCCAGCTACAAGGCAGTTTGGAAAAAGATTTGAACACTTAAGATAAATCAAAGTGTTGAAATAATTTACCCCCCCCCCCCCCCCCATTTCCTTTCTGCATTGACGCCCACGGTCCACGCTTCATTTAGCGCGTAATTTAATCCAACTATTGTTGCACGAGTAGAAAACCAAATAGCTGTACCAAATATAGAATGTTTGTTGTCAGTGCCGGGCTTAGGCCACTGCACCCTATGCGGCCGCAGTGGGCCCCGCACTTTCATAGGCCCCGCCCCGAATTTATTTTCCAATACAAAATCTTAATTTTCACTTATTATCCTTATTCCTACACAGACTGGGCCCCGCGCAATCCGTTTCGCATATGTCCCTGCAATTGTTAGGGTCGGCCCTGTTTGTTGTACATGAAGATTACACAGATACATGTACTTAATATCAAATGTTAGTTGTACATGTATATTATACAAATAGATACACCAAATATCAATGTTAGTTGTACATGTAGATTACACTGATAGCTGTACCAAATATCGAATTTTTCTCGTACATGTAGATTACACAAATAGCTGTACACATATCGAATGTTTGTTGTACCTATAGATTACACAAATAGCTGTACCAAATATAAAATTTTTGTTGTACATGTAGATTACACAAATGGCCGTACCAGTTATCGATCTCTCTATAGAAGACGTTTGCAGCTCTGTTATATCTCTACCTACTAGGTGTACTATCGATAATATGTATTCTTGATATCATTACTAATTCTATGTACTCTTTATATTATGCACCCGTTAGATGTATTCCTTATATCAACGGTTGATTACTATCCACCTGTTGAACTACATCAACTCTGCTCAAAGTTTTTCCACCTGTGCACGGTACAACTCTTCTATGATATAGTACAACTTGTACTCGATACTAGAAATGATACATCTCTTCCGTGATATAGTACATCTCTTGTACCACCTGTACTCGGTACAACTCTTCCGTGATATAGTACATCTCCTGTACCACCTGTGCTCGATACTAGAAATGATACATCTCTTCGGTGATATAGTACATCTCTTGTACCCCCTGTGCTCGGTACATCTCTTCCGTGATATAGTACATCTCTTGTACCACCTGTGCACGGTACATCTCTTCCGTGATATAGTACATCTCTTGTACCACCTGTGCTCGGTACAACTCTTCCGTGATATAGTACATCTCTTGTACCACCTGTGCTCGGTTTATACATTGTTAACCTCGTCTGCTTCCCACCTAACAGTCAAGTGTCACTTTTCACACCCGTGTCACATTAAAAAGTCGTGAAACTCTATTTGCCAAGTAAACCCAGGCACGACCACCCCCCCTCCACCACAGCTTTATCCACCTACCCCATCCCAGCCTTGACCCACCTACCACAGCCAAGCCACAACCTGCCAACCCGATAATGTTCTAGCCATGAAATCATTTTCTCGCGAACTTTGACCTCCATGAATATATTCTGATGTTGTATTTTGACTTCACACTCTTTCATTCATTGTGATTGTATTGGCTGTAACTCTTTCATTCATTGTGATTGTATTGGCTGTAACTCTTTCATTCATTGTGATTGTATTGGCTGTAACTCTTTCATTCATTGTGATTGTATTGGCTGTAACTCTTTCATTCATTGTGATTGTATTGGCTGTAACTCTTTCATTCATTGTGATTGTATTGGCTGTAACTCTTTCATTCATTGTGATTGTATTGGCTGTAACTCTTTCATTCATTGTGATTGTATTGGCTGTAACTCTTTCATTCATTGTGATTGTATTGGCTGTAACTCTTTCATTCATTGTGATTGTATTTGCTGTAAACTCTTTCATTCATTGTGATTGTATTGGCTGTAACTCTTTCATTCATTGTGATTGTATTGGCTGTAACTCTTTCATTCATTGTGATTGTATTGGCTGTAAACTCTTTCATTCATTGTGATTGTATTGGCTGTAAACTCTTTCATTCATTGTGATTGTATTGGCTGTAAACTCTTTCATTCATTGTGATTGTATTGGCTGTAACTCTTTCATTCATTGTGATTGTATTGGCTGTAACTCTTTCATTCATTGTGATTGTATTGGCTGTAAACTCTTTCATTCATTGTGATTGTATTGGCTGTAAACTCTTTCATTCATTGTGATTGTATTGGCTGTAACTCTTTAATTCATTGTGATTGTATTGGCTGTAACTCTTTCATTCATTGTGATTGTATTGGCTGTAAACTCTTTCATTCATTGTGATTGTATTGGCTGTAGACTCTTTCATTCATTGTGATTGTACTGGCTGTAAACTCTTTCATTCATTATTATTGTATTGGCTGTAAACTCTTTCATCCAGTATTACTATAACAGCTCTCTGACTCTCTCTCTCTCTCTCTCTCTCTCTCTGAATCCCGCAAACATTTTCTCTCTCCCTTTCTATGTGTCTGTATATAATCTCTCTCTCTCTATTTATTACCCCCTCTTTTCAATGTTTCATTTTTATATAGCTTCATCTCATGCATCTCTCTCATTTAAGTTTTAAGACAATGCTTCTATTCATCAACACTAGATTAATCAATTTATTTGCACTATTTTCAAACAAACATCGCGGTTTCCTCTTGAATGTATCCCAACACTAACCACCCAACCACCGCTGTTTCCTCCTGAATGTATCACAACACTAACCACCCAACCATCACGGTTTCCTCTTGAATGTATCCCAACACTAACCACCCAACCATCACTGTTTCTT
The DNA here is from genome assembly GCA_964017045.1 of Omphiscola glabra. Lineage (NCBI taxonomy): Eukaryota > Metazoa > Mollusca > Gastropoda > Lymnaeidae > Omphiscola > Omphiscola glabra. The sequence continues at coordinate 9,622,920 of OZ024811.1, read as the reverse complement.
CTGACACCAACCAACCTATCCCACTTTCTTTTGTAATCGTAACAACAAACCATCCTTGAAATTCAACCAAAAATAATGTCTATTTTATTTGTTTCCCTCAGATTCCGGAAATGTCTGAAACTGTCCAACTCACCACTGGCCCACCTGATTGGTCAAATCTTTTTTAACGTGGTCGGCCCGCAGTGTTTCAAATTTAACAAGGAGACCACCTGCCTGCAGAGGTTCTGGTGGGGAGGCTGCCGGGAGTGGGGTGAAAGTAAAGTGGCCTATGTGAAGAGGCAAAGACGGTTCAAATAGATCAGTTCGACCCTGGAGAATCAACCATACAATGTGTACAGTTTTGGTTCCTATTATTTCTGCTAGAATAAACTCGTTGACCTAATACTTAGAGCTATTTAATAAATATTTATTCCATTAACGACGCACACTACTAAACTTATTAGGTTTATTTACTTTCAAAATGTTATTTTACGACCCATTCTCTCCCACCCTATGTTTGTTATCCATGACATATTTCGCAATGCTAGAATTGAACTGGATAGCATGACACCATACTCCAAACTTGTGACGAAGCTGGTTGTCAATAAAATGTAATGGTTTCTGAATTTGATTGAATTGTGTTACTTTGTGTTTAATTGTTAATGAAAATACGTACAGGAAAACTACCGGAGAAATGTAGAGATGGCTTTTACATTTAGAGACAGCGTCTTTGACGGAACGATTTAGTTAATACAATTTAAATTTCAAATAATTTAAAACAAGGCCCCCGCCCAATCCCCCCAAAACAATTTTGGCACTCTGTAACATTCGTACATTTTCTTACAGTTTCAAATTGAAGGCGATTCTAAACATGTTTCAATGGTTTCTTTAAATGAATATGTAACCGTGTCTTTCAAATCATTAATGTTGGCCAGAAACTAATTCATAAATTGACTTCACAAAAATTTGGGTTTATATAGAAATAAATTGATAAAGAAATAAATTGAAAAAGACATAAATTGATAAAGACATAAATTGATAAAGACATAAATAAATAAAGACATAAATTGGTAAAGACATAAATTGATAAAGACATAAATTAATAAAGACATAAATTGATACAGACATAAATTTATAACAACTTGAACTGAGTACAACACCTTATAGTTGGACGCATGGATTTATCATATTATGACGTCACTACATGCATAGGTGACTTCCAACTATGTCTGAATCCTGCGCGAGAGTTTCCAAAGGTTTAACATAACAATACTACATAGAACAGTGCCTTAGTCTGCTATTTTAGTCTTAGTCTGTCTTCTGCATTCTATAAATACAATAATTTAGTCTAACATTCTCTAAAAATAATGTATATGTTAAAATAATGACACATTTTTCATCTCTGCGACATGTTCTAGATCTTTCCCCGACAGAATAGAAGATGTCACGAAACTGTTCAAACATTACTTTTGTTCCCTTAAATGTTGAACTTCGCTTTTTAAGTTGTCCTACAAATGATTTATTGCTTTCTTACTAAAATTCTAATAGCAGTTGATAAATCACAATCATAGAATGAAGTTTTGCAAAAATGTGTTGATATTTAAATCTAAGTCTAAATCAAGCCTCGATCATTTCTGACTTCCAACTCGTCCCAGGGTTGTCACAGATAGATAAGACCTTCTTTCTGCTCACCTCTGTCAGCTCAATACTAACACGTTTGATGGACACGAGTGTTGAGTCAGAATCTGAGTTTTCCAGGAATAAACCTATATTTTTTTCCTGTGAATCTTGTCAAACTATATCAGAAATGCTAGTGAAATGTTCTTAAAACAAATAGGCAAAGAACAAAGAAACACCAAGGACGTCACGTCGACGTCATATTTCAATGCTATCTATTTCTTTATTCGTTTATCTATAAGGGAGTTTTAAAAAGCGATTTGAATGGAGAATACAAATAACGGTAATTTTTTTTTTTCTGGGTCGGTGAAAATCGATGTCAAAACCCAGCGGTAGTTAAAGGGTTAAAGGAATCTCAGTCAAAAATATTAAAAGTTCAGAATCTGTCTCGGACCAAACACTTATCAACACTAGCCTCAAGTTTTCAATGTCATGATTTGGGCTGAATGTAGGTGTTAAGTAATGTCTACTTTTATACGATATTTAAAATAATGAAATTTAAAGACAAATAAATATGCAGTAGGTTAACGAAAGATATTTCACAACTTTTCAAACAAACTGAAATTATATTAAAACCAAACGATTAAGTGTTTGTGACAAACACTCATATTTAACCACGAGACTATGCTATGTTACCACCAAACTGAAGACTTATTTAAAATCAAGAGACTAGTGGCCAACAAACTGAACAATTTTTTAAAATTTCGTGACTAAGCATAATGACCACAAAAATGATCATTTACATAAAAAAATATATATATAAACCAATTTTTTATTTCTATAAAAGGATATTGATCAGAGAAAAATTACATTAAAAAAACACCGAAATTATAAATTTAGAATTTTTTAATTTTTTTAATCGGATTGTTTTTACTTTGTTAGAAAACAAATCAAAATTAATGTCTTTTATGCAAGGGAGAGAACCAAATATATATTTGAATGTTACTTTGTTTTTCCCCTGCTGTAGCGAAGTGTAAAGAAAGTCATTGTGATTTTTTGTTGTTGAAAATTTAGGTTTCATGACAAAACGACAAATGACAAAACGACAAGTGACAAAATGACAAAGGACAAAACGACAAGCTGACAAAACGACAAGTCTCAAACGCCAAGGCCTCCACTGGGGGCATTTCGAAAACGAGTCTACAACTTGAAAACCAACCATATACTAATAGTTAAATTGTATTTTAAAAGGAGAATTGTTATAGTCTCCATTTAAAAGTAAGAGTTCGTTAAAAGTGTTGTACAAAATCTGTTAATTTTAAAAGTAGTCTCAGCTGGCAATAAAATGGCTGCTTAAAATTGATGAAAGATGAGAATCCAGAAATGCTACTTGTGCATTGTGTTAGTCATAGGGAAAACTTGGTGGCTAAGGACATTTCACCTGTGCTAAATGAAGTACTAAGTTCAGTTATAAAGTGTATCAATACTACATTTATAAAATGAATCAATACAACAGTTATAAAGTGTATCAATACTACAGTTATAAAGTGTATCAATACTACAGTTATAAATTGTATCAATACTACAGTTATAAAGTGTATCAATACTACAGTTATAAAGAGTATCAATACTATTAAAGCTAAATGCCACATGTGAACGTCCCTTTAAGCTATTATTTGAAAGACAAAATGCAGACTGTTTGAGACAAAATGCAGACTGTTTGAGACAAAAGGCAGGCTGTTTGAGACTTTTACCTCACACTGAAGTAAGACTGCTTTCAAAAGGGAATTGCTTGAAAAGATTTATGGAACTATTTGATACTCTTTAAAGTGACAAACCTGATATGACGTATCTGTTAACGGTCGATAATAAAACATGTGTAAGTTATTTAGCCGATATCTTTGAAAAACTAAATATATTATCTAGCCAACTTCAAGGAAAAAAATAAAACTCGTGTCGATGCAAAAGCGAAGATGTATGTGTTGATTATACTTATTGAATTAAATCAGAAAAATAATTAAAACAAAAATTTTGAAAAGTTTCAATGCCTCCAAAAATGTGAAGTGACTGATACCGTTATGCTTGTTATTGTCGATCTGAAAATTCTATCGGCTGATTTAAAAGAAAGATTTTCTGATGTGAAACAATTTGATTTTCCAACTTGGATGATGCAGCCAATGTTAGTGGATTTGTCTGATATTTCAAATATGCTGTATCAAGAAGAACTCTCAGAAATGCAAAATGATGAGTCATTTAAAACGTTATTCAGCATAAAAGGAGAGATTGCGTGGCTTTGTGAGGAAACAGAAATCAAATGTCCAGATTCAAACAAATGTGCAAGAAAATTATTGTTATCGTTTCCATTTTCATATTTAGCTGACTTTGGATTTAGTGCCATAAATGATTTGCTGAAAAAAAAAAGAACATAAAAAGAACACCAAAAAAAACGAAAAAAAAAAAGCAACGGGGAGACTTAAGACTGAAGCTAACTAAATTGCAACCTGACATAAAACCACTTTGCAGCAAGCATCAAGCAAAACATCTCAGTAACGTTACAAATTAAATAATTACTAATAATTGAAACAATACAGAAAAATCGTTCATTAAAATTATTTCGTACTTGAATGTCAGTTCTCCATGTATGTTTTGAAAATGTACTTACTATGACTCCTCACCAATTTCTTAGTGATTTCTTCCTCAACCCTATCATTAAAGTTTTTTCAGTGAACAACCCTATCTTTGAATATTAAAAATTATGTATATGATCAATGGGTGGCGTAAGAATTTTAGAAAAGCTTAGGTGGGGCATGGCACAAAAAAAAGGTTGAGAAACACTGCCTTACATGCAATAAAGGATGACCTACTTTTAAAGATATTTTACATGCCTTATAGTTGAAGAAACACGGCATTCGGTTATCAAACTAACTCTAACCCTAACCCTAAAACTTGTCATTTTGTCACCTTGTCGTTTTGTCACCTTGTCGTTTTGTCACTTTGTCGTTTTTTCACCTTGTCGTTTTGTCTTTTGTCGTTTTGTCTGGTTACCCACGACAAAACGGGTTGCCCAAAGAAGAGTGGCTTACTAAAGTAAAGGTTACTTTGACGACGGAATTACAGATATTTTTATTGAGGGAGGACATAAGACAGAGATTAAAGGACTACAAAACTGTCAAATGGCCATTGTTGAAACGTGCAGGGTATAATGCTGTGAAATACTTGGGAAATTCCAATGGGCTGGTAATGACCATTTAGGGAGTGATGACCTGCAGTCATATGGTATGTCAACAACACAAGCCCATGAACTCTGAACACCGACAATCTTATTGTATGTCAAAAAAGACAGTTATGTCAACGCCAACAATGACATGATATGTCAACAGCGACATCTTCATTTTTATTATAATAAAAAGGGTAACTTACGACTGCTTCAAGATGGCGGTATAATTATGAGAATTACAAAAAAGGAAGGAATTCTTAATTTTAAAAAAAAAATGGTTATAAGAGATTGTTATTTCTGTGGAAAATATACTTAAGACTGGTCAGAATTTTTGTTTCAGTTCCGTATTTTCCCTTTTTACAATGGTGTGTACAGGCAGAGGTAGTACCCCTGAAGAGGAAAAACGTTGTGCTCCTAAGAGCAATTCGTCCGCCTTGGTCCTCTCCTGCAACTTAACTGGCACATGTGCATCCCAGCATGTAACAGCGTCAATTCCGTGGACAACGGCTTCCTCTAGCCGGCTAAACTAGGCGAGGGTAGCTGATGGACCTCAAACCCACGGTGATTTAAGACTGCTTACCTATTGCATGCGAAGCTTGGACGTCGTCGGATCCTGCGGAGGAGACAATTTGGGTTCAACGGATGAGAAGGCGATTACAGCAACGCACCGTGGAGTGTGTAAAATATGTTGGTCATCTACTGCATCAGTACTCATCTCCAGTCGTCTTGACTTTGTCTTGCCACTGGACACGGTGGGACCGGACGAGAGAGTGAGGTTGACACTGCGCAACTCTTCCTCACTTTAAACAAAGTCACCCGCGCAAGTCATCAGTCATCCCTTTCCCATAACCCAAATCCTGTGGCGACGGGCATGCTCTCCTAAATGCACGAGGAAGGGGCTAGAATAGGTGCCCAAAACATTGCCTGCTCCTTTAAACCCTGGCCGGCTATCAGGGTCGGCGGGGACCCAAATTTTGCGGTCGAAAATCAAAGTGGACGAGACCCTCACACAAGGCGAAAAGCTGGAGTTGGCTTTGCTATCAAAACCTCTCTTGCGAACAAGCTCTCCAGCTCTCGAAAAGGATTCAATGACCGTCTCATGATGTTGAAACTCCCCCTCTGCCATGGAAAGAAGGCTGCCACTTTAGTCAGTGCCTATACAAACACCATGGCAAACACAGAAGAGACTGTAAATAAGTTTTATGAAGACCTGAACACTGTCATCTTCTCCACACCGACTGCTGACAAGCTCATTATTCTTGGAGATTGCAATGCACGTGTCGGCAGTGACTATACCTCCTGGCGGGAGTGATGGGGAAGTATGATTTTGGAAAGTGCAACAGCAACGGCCTACTGCTACTTCAGACCTGTGCTGAACATAGTCTTCTAATAAAAACGCCACCTTTAGCCTGCCTACGCGCAACAAGACCTCCTGGATGCAAACCGGTTCTAAAAACTGGCACCTAAGAGATTATTTCATCGTCAGAAATAGGGACCGGCAGAATGTGAGGGTGACTAAGGCCATCTGCAGCGCAGAATTCCGGACTGATCACAGCCTCATCGTCTCAAAGATGAAAATTCACATCCAACCTAAGAGACGACCTCAGGCCACTAAAGCTCTGAAACGCCTCAACATCAGTAAGCTGAAGATCCCTGATGTGAGATAAACCTTTGTTGACACCCTGGATGAACGCCTTGATACCATAACACTGGACAACCAGGACGTTGAAACGGTGTATAGCACAGCCGCTGAGCGCCTCGGACCCTCTATCAGAAAACACAGGGATTGGTTTTATGAAAACAACACAGCAATCCAAATGCTACTTGAGAAAAAACTTCGGGCGTACAAAGCCCTCCATGATGACCCAATGTCAACAGCAAAGACAGCTGCACTGTGTAACATCCGCAGCAAGGTCCAATTACAACTGCGCCAGATGCAAGACTCCTGGCTGAATGCGAAAGCGGATGAGAGTCATGGCTTTGCAGACAAGAAAGACATGAAAAACTTCTACAGTGGCCTGAGAGAAATCTATGGAGTTACCACCTTAGGCTCTTCCCCTCTCCTTAGTGCAGACGGTTCTACACTCATCACAGAAAAGGAGAAAATCTTGAAAAGATGGGCGGAACACTTTGATAGTGTTCTGAAAACGCCTTCCATCATTAATGATGAGGCCATTGAAAGACTACCCCAGGTCCCAAAGAACATATCACTGGACACTGTCCCAACTTTGGTTGAAATTCAGATAGCAATCCTTCAAATGTCCAATGGTAAAGTACCTGGCTCCGACATGATTCTTGCCGAAATCTACAAAGAAGTTGGACAAGCGTTGAAGTATAAGCTATTACGTCTATTCCAGAGCATCTGGCATACGGAAAATGTACCACAGGACCCCACAGATGCCTCAATTATCCCCCTGTATAAAAACAAAGGAAATAGCCAGACCAGTGACAATCACCGCGGAATTTCACTGCGGTCCATCGCGGGCAAGATCTTCGCCCGAGCCCTTCTGAACCGCCTGAATGCACATCTGTATCTAGGCCTAGTACCCGAAAGTCAATGCGGTTTCTGAAAAGAACGAGGAACTATAGATATGGTGTTCGCTGCCAGGCAGCTCCAAGAGAAAATGTCAGGAGCAAAATACGGACCTATATTTCACATTTATCGACCCGAATAAGGCTTTTGACAGGGTCAATAGAGGTGGCGTGTGGAAAATCATGAAGAAGTACAGATGCCCAGACAAATTCACCAGCATCATCCGTCAGCTGCATGATGGCCCGAGTGCAGGACAACGGTCAGTATTCTCAAGTGACCCTGTCACAAATGATGTGAAGCAGGGCTGTGTCCTGGCTCTCATACTCTTTAATATTATGTATTCTACAATGTTGTCTGATGCGTTCAAGGACTCCACCAAACCGTTTCCGCACCGATGGATCTGTCTTCAACCTAAGGAGACAATAAGAAAACAAAGGTCAAACATACCACCATTAACGAGCTTCTGTTTGCGGACGATTGTGCCCTCAATGCTGACTCTGAAGCCGCCATGCAACACATCGTTGATATCTTCTCCGAGGCCAGCAACAACTTTGGCCTAACAATCAACGCAAAGAAGATTTCAGTGTTGTATCAGCCAGCTCCCAGTAGGCCCTACATTGAACCCAAAATCATCATCAGCGGACAGCTTCTTAACGCGGTGGATAAAATTTACTTACTTGTGTAGCACCCTCTCCAGATCTGTCATCATTGATGATGAAATGAATGCCAGACTTGCAAAAGCTAGTGCCATATTTGGCAGGCTACGCAGTACTGTTTGGGACAGCAGAGATATCAGACGTGAAATGAAGATCAAGGTCTATAGCGCAGCAGTCCTCTCGACATTGTTCTACGGTTGTAAAACGTGGACAGTCTACCAGCGTCACGCAAAGAAACTGAACCATTCTCACACAACCTGCCTCAGGAAACTCCTCGGCATCAGGTGGCAAGACAAAGTTCCTGAAACGGAGGTCCTCAATAGAGCAAACCTACCTAGTATCTTCACCACCCGGATGCAGTATCAATTCAGTTTGATGGGATACGTTGCCCGTAAGGAAGACCACCAGCTCCCTAAAAAAATATTCTATGGAGAACTCACGACAAGCAAGCGCTCCCAAGGAAGTAAAAAAAAAAACGTTACAAAGACTCACTGAAAGTGACACCAAAGGCCTTCAGCAGCGACTCCACTAAATGGGTGCAGACTGCTCAGGACAGAGTCAGGTGGAGATCAGCTGTCAAGACAGGGGCTAAATCTTATGAAGCTAGTAGGATAGCTACCACTGAGACACACAGGAAAGCCCGAAAGAGCAATATTCCATCACCTACTGAAGCAACTACCCCCTGCCCGCGGTACAAGAGATTATTCCGAGCATGGATAGGATTGGCAAGCCAACTACGAACTCACCGTAACCAACACCCCCCCCCCCCCAATCCTCCGTTTTTTACAACGTTATGTATAATACACCTATCTAAGACACACTAGACGACTTAAGAAACTCAGAGTAGATTATGTATTGTGGTTAAATACAAACTCGGATGCTAAGTAAAAAAACAAATACACTGAATAACATGTCCCATCATGACCAGTAAGACCAAGTATGACATGTTAAATTTTGACAAGTATGATCAAGTATGACATGCCCCATTATGACCAGTAAGAACCAGTATGACGTGTCCCATTATGATCAGTTAGACCAAGTATGACTATGAAGTGTCCCAATTTTACCAGTTAGACCTAGTTTGACTATGATGTGGCTGATTTTGAACAGTAAACCCATGTATGACTATAACTTTCCCATTTTTACCATTAAAACCCAGAATGACCATGACGTGTTCCATTACAACCAGTAAGACCAATATTGTAATATTTATTTTACTGAAAATGCGAACTAATAATGATAATTATGGGAGATTATTAAGGTAGATCACTCTAACTCTAAATATTTGGTTGCTAGCTATCAACAAAGGAAAATGATTCCAATCGCGCCCCCTCAACCTATTCCGTTGTTGTCTTTTTTTACTTTATAGGTTTGGGGGAGGGGGGAGGGGTAATTCGGTAACTATTTGCTCCTTATAATTATGAGAACCAAAAACAACTCTTGTAAACAAATCATCAACATGGAGCCAGTCATATTGACAAATGGCCAAGGTCTGACAAAGTCCCAAGAAAGTCAATTTTGGGGAGAATAAAATAAAACAATAACGGATCGATATTTGTCAATTTGACAACTGAGAAGAAAACTAATCAATTCTTTTTGTTGTTGTCCACACATCCCACGCTACAAGAATAAGGTTGGTTCACATAATTACAAATTCAATTATTTCACTAACAATCTTTGAAAGCTGGCATTCACTTCAACCACATTTCTACATTACTGGGGATATTTTAACACCCCCACACCACACACATACACTCGGGCAGCTCATGATTGCCCACAATCGATCTGTTCAGTTCATGTTTCCCCCACACTCGATCTGGGCAGTTCATGTTTCCCCCACACACTCGATCTGGGCAGTTCATGTTTCCCCCCACACACTCGATCTGGGCAGTTTATGTTTCCCCTCACACTCTATCTGGGCAGTTCATGACTTTAAGTTAATCTCTGTTGTGTTTTCCCACCAATAAACCCATATGATAAAACACATCACTCTTTAAAACCTTAACTTTAGTTTCCTGTATCTTACATTTTCTCAACAAAATCAAAGTTCTCTTTTATAAGGGGACATAATTTTTTTTTTCAAATAGCTTTAAAATAAAAAATTTTCAAGTTGTCCCTCCTCCTACACCCAAAAATATTTTTATAAATGAAATGGAACATATACTCGCACACAATAATTTTGTTAAGCTTTCTTATTGGTATTGGCAAACCTTAACACAAAATGATATTTCTTATTAGTCTTAGAAGTATGTTAAATCCAGATTTGTGAGTATTAGATAAATTATGACCAGCACTTACAAGTTTAACTCGGTGCATAAATACTTTATTTCAGACACAAGACAGAAAATTAGGAAAATGAAAGAGAAATCATATTATCTAAAACTGTCACCACCAGTGTCCAGGACACAGCCATCGTGGTTGACTCTGCGACTCAAGAAGACACAAACTGAATCAGTCAAGCTAGCATTTGAACCAACACATTTGACATGGTGGTAGCATTATTACCAACCTCAGGGAGCACCCCATGACACTCAAGGTACACAAAAACGTATAATGGATATTACAGAACATGTTTGACCGACACAGTAGTGGAGCCCATCACAAAAAGAACAAGTCAGGATAAGATAATATTGATGGCTTGTCTGATTAGACACTGTACAGTTATGTACCTTGACTGGAAATTTATATCTCAAGCTGTTACAAAGATTATGTTAACGCTTTTTGTCAATTTTATGAGTGTTTATGAAGCTTAAAAATATTTTAAACAATTCCTTTAAAAAATCGTTGATGAATGCTAATGAACGCAGTTGTGCGATGTACGTTTTTTGTGACACAAATTATGTCAGCAATATTTAAGGTTGCATTTATTATCGCTATTAGGACTTCACCTATTTATAATAAGTCCGGATTGTCGAGCTTCTGCCACACATTCAAGAACTATATAAAATTGTTAAAATGCGAACTAATAATAATATTTAAAAATATTATCTGCGATCATTCTAAATATTTGGTTAATCTTTATCCACAAATAAAACCAATTCAAATATTTGCTTGAATTAAAAAATAAATAAATTCTGATTATCAGACGTTTCAGTTTTTTACAGAAATCATTTTAGCTCTTAACTGTAATTTTTATACAAAAATAAGTTAAACGATAGTTTAAAAGGTTGGAGTCTTCATTCCTGGACTTTGTGTTTTCATTTTTTTAAATATTATGTTATTTCCTTTATTACTTTTTAACATATTCATCGAGACATTCAAGGAAAGTGTTCCAATTTAGTATAGAAACACAGACTGAAATTAGGAAAACACTGTGTTGGAAAGTGTTGAATCAGCGTATGAAGTTAAGTAATCATACATCACTTTGTAGACATGATAGATTTCTCAACGCAATAGGTGGAAGTAAAGCAATCAAATAAATATTCATGAACATTTTCCGTTTCTATCTTTCTTTATGGAGTTACTGACATTCATTTCAGATGTTAATTTCCCGTCCTAAAGTTCCATTTACTTGAGAGAGTTCTCTAAAAAAGCATACACTATATTTATGTAAAATTATGTTAAGCACAACACAGTACTATATAATTCAAAAGTCTAAAATACGAGAAAGCGATTTCATTCATTCGTCGCTTCTTAAAAGTAACTGCAATTAACCAATGGGAAATGTCTGAAGAGAGACGACCTAAGGTAATACCTAATATGTAATCTTGAAAATGTACTTAAGCTTAAATGAACTTTGCACTAATTTCTCAGGTGATCCTTGCATAGATTACTCAGATGATCATTGCATTAATTTCTCAAATGAACCTTTCATTGATTTATCAGATAACCTTCGCATTGATTTCTCAGATGACCCTTGCATTGATTTCTAATATGAATCTTGCATGGATTTCTCAAGTGTTCCTTGCATTGAATTACATGTCACATTTACAGCTTCATTGCCGCACTGCCCCACTGCTACATTGCCTCGAGGTCTCACTGCCTTACTGCCTGACAGCCTCACTACCTCAATGTATCACTGTTTTCTTATATCACTGGATTTTAGTGAGCTGAAATAAAGCGGGTGAGCAGATATTGTGTGCTGGATTGAGCTGATATTGTGTGCTGGATTGAGCTGATATTGTGTGCTGGATTGAGCTGATATTGTGTGCTGGATTGAGTTGATATTGTGTGCTGCTGGATTGAGCTGATATTGTGTGCTGGATTGAGCTGATATTGTGTGCTGGATTGAGCTGATATTGTGTGCTGGATTGAGCTGATATTGTGTGCTGGATTGAGCTGATATTGTGTGCTGGATTGAGCTGATATTTTGTGCTGGATTGAGCAGATATTGTGTGCTGGATTGAGCTGATATTGTGTGCTGGATTGAGCTGATATTGTGTGCTGGATTGAGCAGATATTGTGTGCTGGATTGAGCTGATATTGTGTGCTGGATTGAGCTGATATTGTGTGCTGGATTGAGCTGATATTGTGTGCTGGATTGAGCAGATATTGTGTGCTGGATTGAGCTGATATTGTGTGCTGGATTGAGCAGATATTGTGTGCTGGATTGAGCTGATATTGTGTGCTGGATTGAGCTGATATTGTGTGCTGGATTGAGCTGATATTGTGTGCTGGATTGAGCTGATATTGTGTGCTGGATTGAGCAAATATTATGTGCTGGAATGAGTATATATTGTGTTCTAGCGTAAGCTGATATTGTGTGCTGGGATGGGATAATTTTATTTTCTGCTGTGAGCTGATATTGTTTACGGGCATGAGCTTAAAGTGAGTGCCCCACTGCACAAGAAATAAAAGCTTGAGTTTACAGACATTGTTTGCATTACTCCATTGACATTGTGTCCTAGCGTGAGCAAAATGTCTATGATTGATAAAGCTGACATTTGATGCTTGAGTGAATCTTGTTAGCCGAGATTCTTAACAATCCATTCCCATATCCCTTGCATCACTTATTATATTGACCTTCTTTATATTTACCGTCACTACGTTCTATTTACAAAAAAATAATTGAAAGGTAATTCGGCCTGGTATTTTGAAAAGATATATTAAGGGATTGTTTCCCTTTAAGCACATCTCGATAAGCTGCCTGCAACCCTTTTTGTTTAAATTTTTCGACCCCCCCCCCCCCCGTCCCCCGAACCCCCCTTTTCCTCCTTTTTTCCGAATTAAAAAGAATATCCTAACAAAGATAATGTAGGAGATTTTCCATGTTCTAACTGTAGATGATGTAGGAGATTTACCATGTTCTAACTGTAGATGATGTAGGAGATTTACCATGTTCTAACTGTAGATGATGTAGGAGATTTTCCATGTTCTAACTGTAGATGATGTAGGAGATTTTCCATGTTCTAACTGTAGATGATGTAGGAGATTTACCATGTTCTAACTGTAGATGATGTAGGAGATTTACCATGTTCTAACTGTAGATGATGTAGGAGATTTACCATGTTCTAACTGTAGATGATGTAGGAGATTTTCCATGTTCTAACTGTAGATGATGTAGGAGATTTTCCATGTTCTAACTGTAGATGATGTAGGAGATTTACCATGTTCTAACTGTAGATGATGTAGGAGATTTACCATGTTCTAACTGTAGATGATGTAGGAGATTTACCATGTTCTAACTGTAGATGATGTAGGAGATTTACCATGTTCTAACTGTAGATGATGTAGGAGATTTTCCATGTTCTAACTGTAGATGATGTAGTAGAGTTACAATATCCTAACTATAAATGATGTAGTAGAGTTGCGGCATTCTAGCTATGGATGATGTGGGAAACGTACAATCCAGAATGGTTTAAATTTTCCTTATATCTTCCAAGTTATTCCTAAAAAATTTAAACTCGCCTTTCTGATTGAAGTTAGAATAGAAAAAAAGAGCAGAACAGCTGCTCTAGTATTTTAAATTTTGAGGCTCCTTGGACTTCTGATGACCTATATATAGACTTAATCCTACCTAGCCTACTATAAGACAAACAAACGTCCCCTTCATATGTTCCACTTTGATTAAATCTTAACCTTAAGGAAGTAAGTCGTTTTTCGCATGCGAAATGTCCAAGGCAATTTTCAACTGAATAGTAGCCTGCACTTTTTTGTTTGTTTAAATTAAAGGAGAGATACTCAATTCGTCAGCGTCTGTCTCTCTTCCTCTTTCTCTCTCTCTCTCTATATATATATATATATATATATATGTATGGCATTTTTCCGTCTACGAGAGACGATAGATTATCTTGTCTGGTTGCAGCTCTTCGTGTGCCTAATGAGACCGATCCTTGAATGGCAGTTACTTGTGCATGTCCCGCACACGAATACGGTGGAGTAGTGTTTTCTTGCCTTTCTCCGCGCCCTCTTCACAGCTGCTTCCGCCCTGAAGAGCTCCTCGGCACGTAGTGATCCTTCCTTCACGATGCCCCGCCATGTGGATCGATCCTTAACCAGGTCCTCCCAATTTGAGATGTTGATGTTAGCCGCCTTCATATGTCTTTTGCAAATGTCTATGTATCTGAGACGAGGCCGTCTAACTGACCATTTCCCTGTCGCCAGCTCGCTGTACAGCACGTCCATAGGTATGCGACCAGGTTGCATTCGCTTGACGTGCCCAAGCCAGCGGAGGCGTCGTTGGATTAAAAGGGCTGAGACGCTGCACATATTTGTTTGAGACAGGACATCCGTGTTGGGGACTTTTTCCTGCCATTTGATGTCAAGGATGCGGCGCAGGCATCTGAGGTGGAAGCCATTGAGCCTTTTTTCGTGCCTGTTGTATGTAGTCCAAGACTCACATCCATAGAGGAGTGTGCTCAGTAAGCAGGCCTGGTATACCTGCAGCTTAGTTCTTGTTGTGAGCTTGGCATTGGACCAGACTCTTTTCTTCAATCTCGTCATAACAGTTGCGGCCCTCCCTATCCTACCACTTATCTCATCCTCCATTGAGAGGGTGCTCGAAATGTTCGACCCTAGATATGTGAATCTGTCAACAGCATCCAAGTCGCAGTCGTCGATGGAGATAGTGGGGGGAGAGTCAGCGTCCTGAGCCATAATGTTGGTTTTCTTTAAGCTGATGATCATGCCAATAATGTATAACATATATGTATCGCTCTTGTTTATTTGATACAATGGCAAAACTAAGTCAAGGTGACTAAAATAGATCGGGATGTCTTAGATGAGTGGCAGTTTTTTCTTGTGTGCTTCACTGTGCACAGTGTTCTACATAACAGGAGTTATCATTGTGTCGATCTCATACCTACGCGATGAGTTGCCATACGAGGTGAACGAGTCCCATCAATCTATCCACCCGAGGTTATGGTAATGTCTTTGCCTAGGTTGGGGATTGAAATAGCTTGGGCTTGGCTCTACCACTCGGGTACCAAGCCAAAATCGACCACCCAGCAAACACTTCCATTCAGAACATGATGTTCCTCCCAGAAGAGACTTTCATTAGTTCAAGAGTGTTCCATCCAGCACACACTTCCATTTAGTAAAAGATGTTGTACTCAGCACCCACTTCCATTAAGTACAAGATGTTCCACCCAGCAGCAACTTCCATTAAGTAGAAAATGCTCCACCAAGCACCCACTTTCGTGTAGT
The DNA here is from genome assembly GCA_964017045.1 of Omphiscola glabra. NCBI lineage: Eukaryota > Metazoa > Mollusca > Gastropoda > Lymnaeidae > Omphiscola > Omphiscola glabra. Next base: position 9,607,334 of record OZ024811.1, on the reverse strand, counting down.
ATACTATGTTCCACTCAGCACACACTTCCTATAAATACAATACTTTTTCCCAGCACCCACTTCCTATTAGTGAAAGATAATGTACCCAGTATCCACTTCTATTTAATAAAAGATACAACAGCCAGAACCTATGTCCATTTAGTACAAGATTTTCCACTGAGCAAACACTTACATTTACTACAAATCCCCCCTCCCTCCCGGCACACATTTCCTTTTACTTCACAATGTTACACACAGAATTTTCACCCATTTATGACAAGATTTTCCACCCAGCACACACTTCGATTTAGTGAACAATGTTCCACGTAGCACACACATAATTTTAGTACAAGATGTTGCACCCAGGACGAACATCTATTTACTAAAGAATATTCCACCCAGCACCACTTTCCTTTAGTACACAATGTTTCGCCGATCACCCACTTAACTTAGCACATAATGTTCCACATAACAAAATCTTACATTTACTACAAAATATACCACCAGCACAAATTTCTTTTCATTACGCAATGTTCTACACAGAAAACAATTAGTTTTACTACTCAAAGTATAAGTAAGCACCCATTTCAATTTAGTACAAGATTATCCTCCCAGCACCCACTTCCATATAGCACAAGAAGTTCCAACCAGCACATACTTCCATTTACTACAAAATATTCCTCCCAGCACCACCTTCAATTTAGTGTAACATTTTTCACCCAGAACACACTTTCATTATTTTCAAAAAGTTTAACGCAGCACACACTTCCATTTAGTAAAAGATGTTCCATCCAGCATCCACTTCTATTTATTACAAGATGTTGCACCAGCACTCACTTACATATAGTAAAAGAAGTTTTCCCAGCACTCACTTCCATTTAGTAAAGGATATTTCACACAGCACACACTTCTATTTAGTACACAATGTTAACACAGCACCAACTTTACTTCAGTTCAAGATGTTCAACCCAGCACTAACTTCAATGTAGTATAAGATGTTTCACCTAGCAAAAAATTACATATACTTCAAAATTTTCCCCCCAGGACATTTCCTTTTAGTACACAATGTTTCACGCAACACACACTTCCTTTTAGTACAAAAGGCTACATCCAGCATTTAATACCATTTGGTACAAGATTATACACCCAGCACCCACTTATATTTAGTAAAATATTTTAACCCAACACACACTTCCATTTAGTATACATGGTTCCACCCAGCAACCAATTCCTTTTAGTACACAATGTTCCACCGGCATCCAATTCCTTTTAGTACACAATGTTCCAACCGGCATCCAATTCCATTTAGTACAAGATGTTTCACCCATCACCCCCGTTAATTAATTACAAGATTTTTCACCTAAAAAACACATATACTACAAAATGTTCCCCAGAGCAATGTATGCAATGTTTCGCCCATTACCTACTTACATTTAATACAAGATGTTCCACCTATGTCATACTACCATTTAGTAGATTTGATTTCAGTACACAATATTTCACCAAGCATACACTTTCATTTAGTACACAATGTTACAGCCACCATTTAATTTAGTACTCACCCCTCAAGCACTCAATCTTTGAGGAGTATTGAAAAGGATAAAACATCATTTAAGAAATATTTTAAAACTCTTTAGTTTAAACAGATTTATTAAAACCAGAGTGCAGTGAGCATGCTAAAGTAGCATGGATACCAGCACTTTATAAATAAACAAATCAATCAATCAATCAAGATGTTTCATCCAGCACACACTTCCATTTAGGATAAGATGTTCGACCCATCACACACTTCGATTTAGTACACAATGTTCCACCCAGCACGCACTTCCATTTAGTTGTTACGTACTGTTATCAATATTGAGAAATTAATCTCTTATTTAAGTGTTTGCCTCGTTCTAAATCAGTATACAACAAAAGACGATCCCAAATGATAAATACAATAACAAAGAAAACGATACCAAAACTGGGGCTAATTACAATGAAAAAGTTTTAATATGTTAAATATAATGCATTTAAAAAACAAAAGAAACATAATTAAAACTATTGACGCTTTGACTTGTACCGGTTGCGATGTTAAATAAAACACAATCTGCAAAATGGTACAATGATGAAAAGAAATCTACACACACATCGTAAACAAAGCTCTGATTCGTAGCCTAAATAACACACGCTCCAAGTATCTCGTGATAAATGGTCTCCTCCCCAAAATATCTCGTGTCCCCTTCTCCAGACTTTTTACTCATGTTTCGAGAACCGCCTTACGCATTGTTTTCCTTTCCAGTTTTCTCCAGATGTTTCTACAAATAATGAAACAGGCCATGAATTTGTTAATTGTAGCCGAGGTCAAAGGGACACTATTTTTAGCTACCAAAACCCTAAATGCGGTCTCGAGCTTGTTGTCTGCTAGAGTTCATGTACAGTGTCGTCTACATAACACCCCCTTCTTTAAAGAAAACAAAAAATTCATTAAAAAAAATGCAATTCTTCTTCATTTAAGAAGTAAAAGAACATCAATTTCTTCCCTTCCAAATATTAAAGAAAAGCTTATTAACAGCTTATAAACAATTACATAATTTATGTACAGTCAAAATTATTTTCTGGACAAATTATCAGCAATATATTATCTTTGCCTTTTATATGTTTTATGTCCAAATTATACTTGTAAAAATAGACTCCATCTTAACAATCTTTGATTTTTTGGAGACCTTCTTATTCAAAAGTGTTAGAGACTGTGTTCAGTAAAAACAAGTACTGAATGTAACGATCACCTTGTATAAAAATCAAATTGTTGGAGAGCAAGAATTAAATTTAAACATTATTTTTCTATAGTTGAACAATTTTTCTGATGGGCGTTAACTTTCTTTAAGAAATAACAGACATGATGAACTACACTGTGGTCATCTTCTTTAAAAAGAACTGCACCAATCACAACGTCACTGGCATCTACAGCTAATTTAAACTGTTTGTTAAAGTCTGGTGCAATGAGAACAGGAGCATAAGCTAATATATTTTCTATATTTTTGAATGCTTCCTGGCAAGCACCTGACCAATTAAATTTTGCTTTTTTCTTTAACATATTACTAAGGCGAGAAGCAATAACTTAGAAATGATTGCAACATTTTCTATAGTAAACTGCCATTTCCCACAAATCGCATTAACCCTTTTCTAGTAGTGGGTGGTGGAAATGATATAATAGCATTTATCTTAGCTTGAACAGGCTTTACATGACCTTGACCCACTATGTGACAAATATTCCACAGTTGTGTGACAAAATTCACACTTATTTAAATTTACAGTTACATTTGCCAGCAAGAATTTTTTAAACAGAGATATTAATTGGTTTATATGATTGGAAAGATCTTGACTGAAATAATTACATCATCAATATAGGCGCTGCAATTTTCCTGGTCAGCAATAATGTTATTAACTAGACGTTGGAATGTAGCTGGGGCATTTTTAAATCCAAACGGCATTACTTTATATTGGTATAAACCATCTGGAGTGCAGAAAGTAGAAGCTTTTTTTGCTCTGTCAGAAAGAGGAACCTGCCAATAACCTGATAGTAGGTCTATCTTGGTCACATATTTCGCATCGCTTATTCGATCTATAAGATCGTCTATCCTTGGAATCAGAAAGGAATCAGATTTTGTAATTGAATTAATTTTTGTGAAATCAGTGCAAAACCTGTAACTTGTGTAAGGCTTTGGGACTAAAATACAAGGAGAACTCTAGTTATTATAGCTTGGTTCAATGATATCATTTTCAAGCATGTATTTTATTTCAGTCCAGATTATTTCAAGTTTTTTTCCGGATTGACCCTATAGGAGTGTTGCTTGACCGGAACTGCATTGCCAATGTCAAAATCATGTACAGCCATGGTCGTTTTATTAGGCCCTTAAGGGAAATGTGAAATAAAATCTGCAATAACAGACTTAACAACATCCTTCCCCGACAATGACAAATGTCCTAGTTTCTTATCTAAGTTGCCAGTATTTCTGAATTTTTTATCTTGTGATGGCCAAATTTTTCTGGGACACTATCAAAGGTTTCAGTAACATTTTCTTTAAGTACTGAAGTTACAGTTGAGATTGTATCAACATTAATTTCGGAGGATGGACAATTATCTTCACATTTTATTTCTAAATATTCTTTTAACATATTATTGTGACATAACTGTTTCTTTTTTTTTACGATCTAGTGTGAACAAACTGTAATTTAAATCAATAAATTTGGACAATATAAGGACAAAAATATCTAGCTTGTAGTGCCTATCCTGGTATCGGCAAAAGTACAAGCACTTTGCCAATTGACGCAAACTGTCTGCATTTGGATTTTTTTTCGTTCTAACAAACTTTCATTTTAGATTGAGAATCTTTTAAATGTGGTTTAGCCAAATTAAAGGCATTAAAAAGTTTAGTTTAAAACTTTAAGACATAGTCCAAAAGTCCTTTTGCAAGTGTCGATGACATCCACGTATCTTTTAAAAGTTTAATGGGGCCGCGGACCATATGGCCAAACACCAGCTCGTAGGCGTTGAATCAAAATGATTCTTGAACTGCTTCTCTTGCGGCGAACAGTTGCATGTTGATGCCCTCATCTCAGTCTTTCTCCTGCTCCAGGCAGTACGTTCTCATCATTTTCTTTAATTTTTGATAGAATCGCTCAAGTGCTCCCTGCGACTCAGGATGATACTCACTCGACAAGCAGTGTTCTATACCCAACAAGTACATCACTTGTTTGAATAGTCCAGTCTTAAAGTTGGTTCCTTGGTCAGACTGTACAGACTTCGGAAGACAAAACAATGTAAAATATTTCGTCAATGTTCAGAGTTTGATATTGCGAAGAGAAATAGCTTCTGGGAGCCTTGTTGAAGCACACAATTATTTCAGCAAGTATTGGTGACCTGATTTTGTCTTTGGCAGAGAACCAATGCAGTCTATTATGACGCGAAAGAACTGTTCTTCAATCGCTGGAATGGGTTGAAGAGGAGCTGCTAATATCTTCTTATTTGGTTTCCCTACCACCTGACAAGTATGACATGATTTTCTTGATTTGGGCCCAATGAAGTGAAACGGGATTTTTGTGATATGTCTTGTTCACTTCCAAATGGCCTGAAAGTGGTTTATCATGTGCTAAGCTCAGGACTTCGTTCCAGAAAAGTGCAGGAGTAACGATGGGTTCGGCTATCACCTTCCAAACAGCTAAATCATTGCCTAGCAGCAACGTGATGCCGTCCAACGGTAATGTTGGTCGGACACCCACAACTAAAGGTCCGGAGGCTAGGTCTGATTTGAGATGTATGAGATATCCCATGTAGCAATAGATCCAGTCAATGGAAGTATACCCTCAAGTAGTAAGAACTGTGAAGCACCTGCATCTCGTAAGATTTTGATTGGCCGTAAACTAAAAATTCACCGGCAGTGACACAAATACGTCCGATGTGAAATCAGTAGTTTCTGATGAAGAATTTTGGACCTTGATTGGTAATCTCTTGTTGGAGTCATGAGAACATTCGTCAAGGGCAGATGAAGTAAAACTGTTCGAAAGTCGTAAAAACTTAAAAACACAAGTCCTCGGTAGGACGCTTTCTGGAGGTAGATTCTTCTAATAGAAAAATAATTTTGGCGAACCCCTCATCCCTCACAAGCCCCCCATTTTGTTACGTACTGTTATCAATATTGAGAAGATAATATCTTATTTAATTGTATGATACGTTCTAAAACAGTAAACAACAAAAGACGATACCAAATGATAAATACAATAAGTAAGAATAAGATAAGATGTTTCAGCCAGCACTCACGTCCATTTAATACAAAATGTTCAAACGAGAACATTCTATTTGGTACAAGATGCCCCACCCACCAGCAAACACTTCTATTTAGTACAAGATGCCCCACCCAGCAAACACTTCTATTTAGTACAAGATGCCCCACCCAGGAAACACTTCTATTTAGTACAAGATGTCCACCCAGCAAACGCTTCTAATAAGTACAAGATGTCCCAACCACCAGCAAACACTTCGATTTAGTACAAGATGTCCCACCCAGCAAACACTTCTATTTAGTGCAAGATGTACCCCTCACCAGCAAATACTTCGATTTAGTACAAGATGTCCCATCCAGCAAACCCTTCGATTTGATACAAGATGTCCCACCCAGCGAACACTTCGATTTAGTACAAGATGTCCCCCCCACTAACCAGCAAACTCTTACATTAAGTGCAAGATGTCCCACCCAGCGAACGCTTCGATTTAGTACAAGATGTTCCTCAAACCAGCAAGTTCTTCGATTTAGTACAAGATGCCCCCCCCCCCCAACAAGCAAACTCTTCCATTAAGTACAAGATGTCCCACCCAGCAAACACTACGATTTAGTACAAGATGTTCCACCTAACACAAACTTCCACTTAGTACAAGATGTTTCAAACAGCTCACACTTCCATTTAGTACAAGATGTACCAAACAGCACCACTTCCATTTAGTAAAAGATATTTCAAATAGCACCACTTCCATTTAGTACAATATGTTTCAAAGAGCACCACTTCCATTTAGTACAAGATGTACCAAACAGCACCACTTCGATTAAGTACAAGATGTTTCAAACAGAACACACTTCCATTTAGTACAAGATGTTTCAAACAGCACACACTTCCATTTAGTACAAGATGCTTCAAACAGCACACACTTCCATTTAGTACAAGATGTTTCAAACAGCACACACTTCCATTTAGTACATGTTGTACCAAACAACACACACTTCCATTTAGTACAAGATGTTTCAAACAGCACACACTTCCATTTAGTACAAGATGCTTCAAACAGTACACACTTCCATTTAGTACAAGATGTTTCAAACAACACACACTTCCATTTAGTACAAGATGTTTCAAACAGCACACACTTCCATTTAGTACAAGATATTTCAAATAGCACCACTTCCATTTAGTACAATATGTTTCAAAGAGCACCACTTCCATTTAGTACAAGATGTACCAAACAGCACCACTTCGATTAAGTACAAGATGTTTCAAACAGAACACACTTCCATTTAGTACAAGATGTTTCAAACAGCACACACTTCCATTTAGTACAAGATGCTTCAAACAGCACACACTTCCATTTAGTACAAGATGTTTCAAACAACACACACTTCCATTTAGTACAAGATGTTTCAAACAGTACACACTTCCACTTAGTAAAAGATGTTTCAAACAGCACACACTTCCATTTAGTACAAGATGTTCCAAACAGCACACACTTCCATTTAGTACAAGATGCTTGAAACAGCACACACTTCCACGTAGTACAAGATGTTTCAAACAGCACATACTTCCATTTAGTACAAGATGTTTCAAACAGCAGACACTTCCACTTAGTACAAGATGTTTCAAACAGCACACACTTCCATTTAGTACAAGATGTACCAAACCGCACCACTTCCATTTAGTAAAAGATATTTCAAACACCACCACTTCCATTTAGTACAAGATGTTTCAAACAGCACCACTTCCATTTAATACAAGTTGTTTCAAACAGCACCACTTCCATTTAGTACAAGATGTACCAAACAGCACCACTTCCATTTAGTACAAGATGTTTCAAACAACACCACTTCGATTTAGTACAAGATGTTTCAAACAGCACACACTTCCATTTAGTACAAGAAGTTTAAAACAGCACACACTTCCATTTAGTACAAGATGCTTCAAACAGCACACACTTCCACTTAGTACAAGATGTTTCAAACAGCACACACTTCCATTTAGTACAATATGTTTCAAACAGCACACACTTCCATTTAGTACATGTTGTACCAAACACCACACACTTCCATTTAGTACAAGATGTTTCAAACAGCACACACTTCCATTTAGTACAAGATGCTTCAAACAGCACACAGTTCCATTTAGTACAAGATGTTTCAAACAGCACACACTTCCATTTAGTACAAGATGTTTCAAACTGCACACACTTCCACTTAGTACAAGATGTTTCAAACAGCACACACTTCCATTTAGTACAAGATGTTCCAAACAGCACACAATTACATTTACTACAAGATGTTTCAAACAGCACCACTTCTATTTAGTACAAGATGCCACCCAGCAAACACTTCTATTTAGTACAAGATGTCCAACCAGCAAACGCTTCTAATAAGTACAAGATGTCCCAACCACCAGCAAACACTTCGATATAGTACAAGATGTCCCACCCAGCAAACACTTCTATTTAGTACAAGATGTCCCCCTCACCAGCAAATACTTCGATTTAGTACAAGATGTCCCATCCAGCAAACACTTTGATTTGGTACAAGATGTCCCACCCAGCGAACACTTCGATTTAGTACAAGATGTCCCCCCCCCCAACCAGCAAACTCTTACATTAAGTACAAGATGTCCCACCCAGCGAACGCTTCGATTTAGTACAAGATGTTACTTAAACCAGCAAGTTCTTCGATTTAGTACAAGATGCCCCCCCCCCCCCCACAAAACAAGCAAACTCTTCTATTAAGTACAAGATGTCCCACCCAGCAAACACTACGATTTAGTACAAGATGTTCCACCTAACACAAACTTCCACTTAGTACAAGATGTTACGATCAGCACAAACTTTCCTTTAGTATGCAATGTTCAAACAAGCACAAAATTTCATATAGTAAAATACGTTTCACTCAAAACTCACATCCATATAGTAAAAGACGTTCCACCCAGCAGACTTCCATTTAGTACAAGATGTTCCAACAAGTACTCATTTCAATTTAGTAAAAGATGTTACAACCATCAAACACTTCCATTTGGTACAAGATGTTAACTCAGCAAACATTTCCATTTAGTAAACAATGTTTTACCCAGCTCACTTTCATTTAGTAGAAGATGTGTCAAACAGCATACACTTCCATTTAGTACAAGATGTTCCAAACAGCACACACTTCCCTTTAGTACAAGATGTTTCAAACAGCACACATTTCCATTTAGTACAAGATGTTTCAAACAGCACACACTTCCATTTAGTATAAGATGTTTCAAACAGCACACACTTCCATTTAGTACAAGATGTTTCAAACAGCACACACTTTCATTTAGTACAAGATGTTCCAAAAATTTAGTACAAGATGTTTCAAACAGCAAACACTTCCATTTAGTACAAGATGTACCAAACAGCACCACTTCCATTTAGTAAAAGATATTTCAAATAGCACCACTTCCATTTAGTACAAAATGTTTCAAAGAGCACCACTTCCATTTAGTACAAGATGTACCAAACAGCACCACTTCGATTAAGTACAAGATGTTTCAAACAGAACACACTTCCATTTAGTACAAGATGTTTCAAACAGCACACACTTCCATTTAGTACAAGATGCTTCAAACAGCACACACTTCCATTTAGTACAAGATGTTTCAAACAGCACACACTTCCATTTAGTACATGTTGTACCAAACAACACACACTTCCATTTAGTACAAGATGTTTCAAACAGCACACACTTCCATTTAGTACAAGATGCTTCAAACAGTACACACTTCCATTTAGTACAAGATGTTTCAAACAACACACACTTCCATTTAGTACAAGATGTTTCAAACAGCACACACTTCCATTTAGTACAAGATATTTCAAATAGCACCACTTCCATTTAGTACAATATGTTTCAAAGAGCACCACTTCCATTTAGTACAAGATGTACCAAACAGCACCACTTCGATTAAGTACAAGATGTTTCAAACAGAACACACTTCCATTTAGTACAAGATGTTTCAAACAGCACACACTTCCATTTAGTACAAGATGCTTCAAACAACACACACTTCCATTTAGTACAAGATGTTTCAAACAACACACACTTCCATTTAGTACAAGATGTTTCAAACAGTACACACTTCCACTTAGTAAAAGATGTTTCAAACAGCACACACTTCCATTTAGTACAAGATGTTCCAAACAGCACACACTTCCATTTAGTACAAGATGCTTGAAACAGCACACACTTCCACTTAGTACAAGATGTTTCAAACAGCACATACTTCCATTTAGCACAAGATGTTTCAAACAGCAGACACTTCCACTTAGTACAAGATGTTTCAAACAGCACACACTTCCATTTAGTACAAGATGTACCAAACCGCACCACTTTCATTTAGTAAAAGATATTTCAAACACCACCACTTCCATTTAGTACAAGATGTTTCAAACAGCACCACTTCCATTTAATACAAGTTGTTTCAAACAGCACCACTTCCATTTAGTACAAGATGTACCAAACAGCACCACTTCCATTTAGTACAAGATGTTTCAAACAACACCACTTCGATTTAGTACAAGATGTTTCAAACAGCACACACTTCCATTTAGTACAAGAAGTTTAAAACAGCACACACTTCCATTTAGTACAAGATGCTTCAAACAGCACACACTTCCACTTAGTACAAGATGTTTCAAACAGCACACACTTCCATTTAGTACAATATGTTTCAAACAGCACACACTTCCATTTAGTACATGTTGTACCAAACACCACACACTTCCATTTAGTACAAGATGTTTCAAACAGCACACACTTCCATTTAGTACAAGATGCTTCAAACAGCACACACTTCCATTTAGTACAAGATGTTTCAAACAGCACACACTTCCATTTAGTACAAGATGTTTCAAACTGCACACACTTCCACTTAGTACAAGATGTTTCAAACAGCACACACTTCCATTTAGTACAAGATGTTCCAAACAGCACACAATTACATTTACTACAAGATGTTTCAAACAGCACCACTTCTATTTAGTACAAGATGCCACCCAGCAAACACTTCTATTTAGTACAAGATGTCCAACCAGCAAACGCTTCTAATAAGTACAAGATGTCCCAACCACCAGCAAACACTTCGATATAGTACAAGATGTCCCACCCAGCAAACACTTCTATTTAGTACAAGATGTCCCCCTCACCAGCAAATACTTCGATTTAGTACAAGATGTCCCATCCAGCAAACACTTTGATTTGGTACAAGATGTCCCACCCAGCGAACACTTCGATTTAGTACAAGATGTCCCCCCCCCCAACCAGCAAACTCTTACATTAAGTACAAGATGTCCCACCCAGCGAACGCTTCGATTTAGTACAAGATGTTACTTAAACCAGCAAGTTCTTCGATTTAGTACAAGATGCCCCCCCCCCCCCACAAAACAAGCAAACTCTTCTATTAAGTACAAGATGTCCCACCCAGCAAACACTACGATTTAGTACAAGATGTTCCACCTAACACAAACTTCCACTTAGTACAAGATGTTACGATCAGCACAAACTTTCCTTTAGTATGCAATGTTCAAACAAGCACAAAATTTCATATAGTAAAATACGTTTCACTCAAAACTCACATCCATATAGTAAAAGACGTTCCACCCAGCAGACTTCCATTTAGTACAAGATGTTCCAACAAGTACTCATTTCAATTTAGTAAAAGATGTTACAACCATCAAACACTTCCATTTGGTACAAGATGTTAACTCAGCAAACATTTCCATTTAGTAAACAATGTTTTACCCAGCTCACTTTCATTTAGTAGAAGATGTGTCAAACAGCATACACTTCCATTTAGTACAAGATGTTCCAAACAGCACACACTTCCCTTTAGTACAAGATGTTTCAAACAGCACACATTTCCATTTAGTACAAGATGTTTCAAACAGCACACACTTCCATTTAGTATAAGATGTTTCAAACAGCACACACTTCCATTTAGTACAAGATGTTTCAAACAGCACACACTTTCATTTAGTACAAGATGTTCCAAAAATTTAGTACAAGATGTTTCAAACAGCAAACACTTTCATTTAGTACAAGATGTTCCAAACAGCACACACTTACATTTAGTACAAGATGTTTCAAACAGCACACACTTCCATTTAGTACAAGATGCTTCAAACAGCACACACTTCCATTTAGTACAAGATGTTTCAAACAACACACACTTCCATTTAGTACAAGATGTTTCAAACAGTACACACTTCCACTTAGTAAAAGATGTTTCAAACAGCACACACTTCCATTTAGTACAAGATGTTCCAAACAGCACACACTTCCATTTAGTACAAGATGCTTGAAACAGCACACACTTCCACGTAGTACAAGATGTTTCAAACAGCACATACTTCCATTTAGTACAAGATGTTTCAAACAGCAGACACTTCCACTTAGTACAAGATGTTTCAAACAGCACACACTTCCATTTAGTACAAGATGTACCAAACCGCACCACTTCCATTTAGTAAAAGATATTTCAAACACCACCACTTCCATTTAGTACAAGATGTTTCAAACAGCACCACTTCCATTTAATACAAGTTGTTTCAAACAGCACCACTTCCATTTAGTACAAGATGTACCAAACAGCACCACTTCCATTTAGTACAAGATGTTTCAAACAACACCACTTCGATTTAGTACAAGATGTTTCAAACAGCACACACTTCCATTTAGTACAAGAAGTTTAAAACAGCACACACTTCCATTTAGTACAAGATGCTTCAAACAGCACACACTTCCACTTAGTACAAGATGTTTCAAACAGCACACACTTCCATTTAGTACAATATGTTTCAAACAGCACACACTTCCATTTAGTACATGTTGTACCAAACACCACACACTTCCATTTAGTACAAGATGTTTCAAACAGCACACACTTCCATTTAGTACAAGATGCTTCAAACAGCACACAGTTCCATTTAGTACAAGATGTTTCAAACAGCACACACTTCCATTTAGTACAAGATGTTTCAAACTGCACACACTTCCACTTAGTACAAGATGTTTCAAACAGCACACACTTCCATTTAGTACAAGATGTTCCAAACAGCACACAATTACATTTACTACAAGATGTTTCAAACAGCACCACTTCTATTTAGTACAAGATGCCACCCAGCAAACACTTCTATTTAGTACAAGATGTCCAACCAGCAAACGCTTCTAATAAGTACAAGATGTCCCAACCACCAGCAAACACTTCGATATAGTACAAGATGTCCCACCCAGCAAACACTTCTATTTAGTACAAGATGTCCCCCTCACCAGCAAATACTTCGATTTAGTACAAGATGTCCCATCCAGCAAACACTTTGATTTGGTACAAGATGTCCCACCCAGCGAACACTTCGATTTAGTACAAGATGTCCCCCCCCCCAACCAGCAAACTCTTACATTAAGTACAAGATGTCCCACCCAGCGAACGCTTCGATTTAGTACAAGATGTTACTTAAACCAGCAAGTTCTTCGATTTAGTACAAGATGCCCCCCCCCCCACAAAACAAGCAAACTCTTCTATTAAGTACAAGATGTCCCACCCAGCAAACACTACGATTTAGTACAAGATGTTCCACCTAACACAAACTTCCACTTAGTACAAGATGTTACGATCAGCACAAACTTTCCTTTAGTATGCAATGTTCAAACAAGCACAAAATTTCATATAGTAAAATACGTTTCACTCAAAACTCACATCCATATAGTAAAAGACGTTCCACCCAGCAGACTTCCATTTAGTACAAGATGTTCCAACAAGTACTCATTTCAATTTAGTAAAAGATGTTACAACCATCAAACACTTCCATTTGGTACAAGATGTTAACTCAGCAAACATTTCCATTTAGTAAACAATGTTTTACCCAGCTCACTTTCATTTAGTAGAAGATGTGTCAAACAGCATACACTTCCATTTAGTACAAGATGTTCCAAACAGCACACACTTCCCTTTAGTACAAGATGTTTCAAACAGCACACATTTCCATTTAGTACAAGATGTTTCAAACAGCACACACTTCCATTTAGTATAAGATGTTTCAAACAGCACACACTTCCATTTAGTACAAGATGTTTCAAACAGCACACACTTTCATTTAGTACAAGATGTTCCAAAAATTTAGTACAAGATGTTTCAAACAGCAAACACTTCCATTTAGTACAAGATGTACCAAACAGCACCACTTCCATTTAGTAAAAGATATTTCAAATAGCACCACTTCCATTTAGTACAAAATGTTTCAAAGAGCACCACTTCCATTTAGTACAAGATGTACCAAACAGCACCACTTCGATTAAGTACAAGATGTTTCAAACAGAACACACTTCCATTTAGTACAAGATGTTTCAAACAGCACACACTTCCATTTAGTACAAGATGCTTCAAACAGCACACACTTCCATTTAGTACAAGATGTTTCAAACAGCACACACTTCCATTTAGTACATGTTGTACCAAACAACACACACTTCCATTTAGTACAAGATGTTTCAAACAGCACACACTTCCATTTAGTACAAGATGCTTCAAACAGTACACACTTCCATTTAGTACAAGATGTTTCAAACAACACACACTTCCATTTAGTACAAGATGTTTCAAACAGCACACACTTCCATTTAGTACAAGATATTTCAAATAGCACCACTTCCATTTAGTACAATATGTTTCAAAGAGCACCACTTCCATTTAGTACAAGATGTACCAAACAGCACCACTTCGATTAAGTACAAGATGTTTCAAACAGAACACACTTCCATTTAGTACAAGATGTTTCAAACAGCACACACTTCCATTTAGTACAAGATGCTTCAAACAACACACACTTCCATTTAGTACAAGATGTTTCAAACAACACACACTTCCATTTAGTACAAGATGTTTCAAACAGTACACACTTCCACTTAGTAAAAGTTGTTTCAAACAGCACACACTTCCATTTAGTACAAGATGTTCCAAACAGCACACACTTCCATTTAGTACAAGATGCTTGAAACAGCACACACTTCCACTTAGTACAAGATGTTTCAAACAGCACATACTTCCATTTAGCACAAGATGTTTCAAACAGCAGACACTTCCACTTAGTACAAGATGTTTCAAACAGCACACACTTCCATTTAGTACAAGATGTACCAAACCGCACCACTTTCATTTAGTAAAAGATATTTCAAACACCACCACTTCCATTTAGTACAAGATGTTTCAAACAGCACCACTTCCATTTAATACAAGTTGTTTCAAACAGCACCACTTCCATTTAGTACAAGATGTACCAAACAGCACCACTTCCATTTAGTACAAGATGTTTCAAACAACACCACTTCGATTTAGTACAAGATGTTTCAAACAGCACACACTTCCATTTAGTACAAGAAGTTTAAAACAGCACACACTTCCATTTAGTACAAGATGCTTCAAACAGCACACACTTCCACTTAGTACAAGATGTTTCAAACAGCACACACTTCCATTTAGTACAATATGTTTCAAACAGCACACACTTCCATTTAGTACATGTTGTACCAAACACCACACACTTCCATTTAGTACAAGATGTTTCAAACAGCACACACTTCCATTTAGTACAAGATGCTTCAAACAGCACACACTTCCATTTAGTACAAGATGTTTCAAACAGCACACACTTCCATTTAGTACAAGATGTTTCAAACTGCACACACTTCCACTTAGTACAAGATGTTTCAAACAGCACACACTTCCATTTAGTACAAGATGTTCCAAACAGCACACAATTACATTTACTACAAGATGTTTCAAACAGCACCACTTCTATTTAGTACAAGATGCCACCCAGCAAACACTTCTATTTAGTACAAGATGTCCAACCAGCAAACGCTTCTAATAAGTACAAGATGTCCCAACCACCAGCAAACACTTCGATATAGTACAAGATGTCCCACCCAGCAAACACTTCTATTTAGTACAAGATGTCCCCCTCACCAGCAAATACTTCGATTTAGTACAAGATGTCCCATCCAGCAAACACTTTGATTTGGTACAAGATGTCCCACCCAGCGAACACTTCGATTTAGTACAAGATGTCCCCCCCCCCCCAACCAGCAAACTCTTACATTAAGTACAAGATGTCCCACCCAGCGAACGCTTCGATTTAGTACAAGATGTTACTTAAACCAGCAAGTTCTTCGATTTAGTACAAGATGCCCCCCCCCCCACAAAACAAGCAAACTCTTCTATTAAGTACAAGATGTCCCACCCAGCAAACACTACGATTTAGTACAAGATGTTCCACCTAACACAAACTTCCACTTAGTACAAGATGTTACGATCAGCACAAACTTTCCTTTAGTATGCAATGTTCAAACAAGCACAAAATTTCATATAGTAAAATACGTTTCACTCAAAACTCACATCCATATAGTAAAAGACGTTCCACCCAGCAGACTTCCATTTAGTACAAGATGTTCCAACAAGTACTCATTTCAATTTAGTAAAAGATGTTACAACCATCAAACACTTCCATTTGGTACAAGATGTTAACTCAGCAAACATTTCCATTTAGTAAACAATGTTTTACCCAGCTCACTTTCATTTAGTAGAAGATGTGTCAAACAGCATACACTTCCATTTAGTACAAGATGTTCCAAACAGCACACACTTCCCTTTAGTACAAGATGTTTCAAACAGCACACATTTCCATTTAGTACAAGATGTTTCAAACAGCACACACTTCCATTTAGTATAAGATGTTTCAAACAGCACACACTTCCATTTAGTACAAGATGTTTCAAACAGCACACACTTTCATTTAGTACAAGATGTTCCAAAAATTTAGTACAAGATGTTTCAAACAGCAAACACTTTCATTTAGTACAAGATGTTCCAAACAGCACACACTTACATTTAGTACAAGATGTTTCAAACAGCACACACTTCCATTTAGTACAAGATGTTCCAAACAGCACACACTTCCATTTAGTACAAGAAGTTTAAAACAGCACACACTTCCATTTAGTACAAGATGCTTCAAACAGCACAAACTTCCACTTAGTACAAGATGTTTCAAACAGCACACACTTCATTTAGTACAAGATGTACCAAACAGCACCACTTCCATTTAGTAAAAGATATTTCAAACAGCACCACTTACATTTAGTAAAAGATGTTTCAAACAGCACCACTTCCATTTAGTACAAGATGTTTCAAACAGCACCACTTCCATTTAGTACAAGATGTACCAAACAGCACCACTTCCATTTAGTACAAGATGTTTCAAACAGCACCATTTCCATTTAGTACAAGATGTTTCAAACAGCACACACTTCCACTTAGTACAAGATGTTTCAAACAGCACACACTTCCATTTAGTACAAGATGTACCAAACAGCACCACTTCCATTTAGTAAAAGATATTTCAAACAGCACCACTTACATTTAGTACAAGATGTTTCAAACAGCACCACTTCCATTTAGTACAAGATGTTTCAAACAGCACCACTTCCATTTAGTACAAGATGTACCAAACAGCACCACTTCCATTTAGTACAATATCTTTCAAACAGCACCACTTCGATTTAGTACAAGATGTTTCAAACAGAATACACTTCCATTTAGTACATGTTGTACCAAACAGCACACACTTCCATTTAGTACAAGATGTTTCAAACAGTACACACTTTCATTTAGTACATGTTGTACCAAACAGCACCACTTCCATTTAGTACAAGATGCTTCAAACAGCACACATTTCCATTTAGTACAAGATGTTCCGAACAGCACACACTTCCACTTAGTACAAGATGTTTCAAACAACACACACTTCCATTTACTACAAGATGTTTCAAACAGCACACACTTCCACTTAGTACAAGATGTTACGATCAGCACAAACTTTCCTTTAGTATGCAATGTTCAAACAAACACAAAATTTCATATAGTAAAATACGTTTCACTCAAAACTCACATCCATATAGTAAAAGACGTTCCACCCAGCAGACTTCCATTTAGTACAAGATGTTCCAACAAGTACTCATTTCAATTTAGTAAAAGATGTTACAACCATCAAACACTTCCATTTGGTACAAGATGTTAACTCAGCAAACATTTCCATTTAGTAAACAATGTTTTACCCAGCTCACTTTCATTTAGTAGAAGATGTGTCAAACAGCATACACTTCCATTTAGTACAAGATGTTCCAAACAGCACACACTTCCCTTTAGTACAAGATGTTTCAAACAGCACACATTTCCATTTAGTACAAGATGTTTCAAACAGCACACACTTCCATTTAGTATAAGATGTTTCAAACAGCACACACTTCCATTTAGTACAAGATGTTTCAAACAGCACACACTTTCATTTAGTACAAGATGTTCCAAAAATTTAGTACAAGATGTTTCAAACAGCAAACACTTTCATTTAGTACAAGATGTTCCAAACAGCACACACTTACATTTAGTACAAGATGTTTCAAACAGCACACACTTCCATTTAGTAAAAGATGTTCCAAACAGCACACACTTCCATTTAGTACAAGAAGTTTAAAACAGCACACACTTCCATTTAGTACAAGATGCTTCAAACAGCACAAACTTCCACTTAGTACAAGATGCTTCAAACAGCACACACTTCCATTTAGTACAAGATGTACCAAACAGCACCACTTCCATTTAGTAAAAGATATTTCAAACAGCACCACTTACATTTAGTAAAAGATGTTTCAAACAGCACCACTTTCATTTAGTACAAGATGTTTCAAACAGCACCACTTCCATTTAGTACAAGATGTACCAAACAGCACCACTTCCATTTAGTACAAGATGTTTCAAACAGCACCACTTCCATTTAGTACAAGATGTTTCAAACAGCACACACTTCCACTTAGTACAAGATGTTTCAAACAGCACACACTTCCATTTAGTACAAGATGTACCAAACAGCACCACTTCCATTTAGTAAAAGATATTTCAAACAGCACCACTTACATTTAGTACAAGATGTTTCAAACAGCACCACTTCCATTTAGTACAAGATGTTTTTAAAACAGCACCACTTCCATTTAGTACAAGATGTACCAAACAGCACCACTTCCATTTAGTACAATATCTTTCAAACAGCACCACTTCGATTAAGTACAAGATGTTTCAAACAGAATACACTTCCATTTAGTACATGTTGTACCAAACAGCACACACTTCCATTTAGTACAAGATGTTTCAAACAGTACACACTTTCATTTAGTACATGTTGTACCAAACAGCACCACTTCCATTTAGTACAAGATGCTTCAAACAGCACACATTTCCATTTAGTACAAGATGTTCCGAACAGCACACACTTCCACTTAGTACAAGATGTTTCAAACAACACACACTTCCATTTACTACAAGATGTTTCAAACAGCACACACTTCCACTTAGTACAAGATGTTACGATCAGCACAAACTTTCCTTTAGTATGCAATGTTCAAACAAGCACAAAATTTCATATAGTAAAATACGTTTCACTCAAAACTCACATCCATATAGTAAAAGACGTTCCACCCAGCAGACTTCCATTTAGTACAAGATGTTCCAACAAGTACTCATTTCAATTTAGTAAAAGATGTTACAACCATCAAACACTTCCATTTGGTACAAGATGTTAACTCAGCAAACATTTCCATTTAGTAAACAATGTTTTACCCAGCTCACTTTCATTTAGTAGAAGATGTGTCAAACAGCATACACTTCCATTTAGTACAAGATGTTCCAAACAGCACACACTTCCCTTTAGTACAAGATGTTTCAAACAGCACACATTTCCATTTAGTACAAGATGTTTCAAACAGCACACACTTCCATTTAGTATAAGATGTTTCAAACAGCACACACTTCCATTTAGTACAAGATGTTTCAAACAGCACACACTTTCATTTAGTACAAGATGTTCCAAAAATTTAGTACAAGATGTTTCAAACAGCAAACACTTTCATTTAGTACAAGATGTTCCAAACAGCACACACTTACATTTAGTACAAGATGTTTCAAACAGCACACACTTCCATTTAGTACAAGATGTTCCAAACAGCACACACTTCCATTTAGTACAAGAAGTTTAAAACAGCACACACTTCCATTTAGTACAAGATGCTTCAAACAGCACAAACTTCCACTTAGTACAAGATGTTTCAAACAGCACACACTTCCATTTAGTACAAGATGTACCAAACAGCACCACTTCCATTTAGTAAAAGATATTTCAAACAGCACCACTTACATTTAGTAAAAGATGTTTCAAACAGCACCACTTCCATTTAGTACAAGATGTTTCAAACAGCACCACTTCCATTTAGTACAAGATGTACCAAACAGCACCACTTCCATTTAGTACAAGATGTTTCAAACAGCACCACTTCCATTTAGTACAAGATGTTTCAAACAGCACACACTTCCACTTAGTACAAGATGTTTCAAACAGCACACACTTCCATTTAGTACAAGATGTACCAAACAGCACCACTTCCATTTAGTAAAAGATATTTTAAACAGCACCACTTACATTTAGTACAAGATGTTTCAAACAGCACCACTTCCATTTAGTACAAGATGTTTCAAACAGCACCACTTCCATTTAGTACAAGATGTACCAAACAGCACCACTTCCATTTAGTACAATATCTTTCAAACAGCACCACTTCGATTTAGTACAAGATGTTTCAAACAGAATACACTTCCATTTAGTACATGTTGTACCAAACAGCACACACTTCCATTTAGTACAAGATGTTTCAAACAGTACACACTTTCATTTAGTACATGTTGTACCAAACAGCACCACTTCCATTTAGTACAAGATGCTTCAAACAGCACACATTTCCATTTAGTACAAGATGTTCCGAACAGCACACACTTCCACTTAGTACAAGATGTTTCAAACAACACACACTTCCATTTACTACAAGATGTTTCAAACAGCACACACTTCCACTTAGTACAAGATGTTTCAAACAGCACACACTTCCATTTTGTACAAGATGTTTCAAACAGCACACACTTCCATTTAGTAAAAGATGTTCCAAACAGCACACAATTACATTTACTACAAAATGTTTCAAACAGCACCACTTCTATTTAGTACAAGATTCCCCACCCAGCAAACACTTATATTTAGTACAAGATGTCCAACCAGCAAACGCTTCTAATAAGTACAAGATGTCCCAACCACCAGCAAACACTTCTATTTAGTACAAGATGTCCCATCCAGCAAACACTTCGATTTGGTACAAGATGTCCCACCCAGCGAACACTTCGATTTAGTACAAGATGTTCCCCCCAACCAGCAAACTCTTACATTAAGTACAAGATGTCCCACCCAGCGGACGCTTCGATTTAGTACAAGATGTTCCTCAAACCAGCAAGTTCTTCGATTTAGTACAAGATGCCCCCCCCCCAAAAAAAAAACAAGCAAACTCTTCCATTAAGTACAAGATGTCCCACCCAGCAAACACTACGATTTAGTACAAGATGTTCCACCTAATACAAACTTCCACTTAGTACAAGATGTTACGATCAGCACAAACTTTTATTTAGTATGCAATGTTCAAACAAGCACAAAATTTCATATAGTAAAATACGTTCCACCCAGCAGACTTCCATTTAGTACAAGATGTTCCAACAAGTACTCATTTCAATTTAGTAAAAGATGTTACAACCATCAAACACTTCCATTTGGTACAAGATGTTAACTCAGCAACCATTTCCATTTAGTAAACAATGTTTTACCCAGCTCACTTTCATTTAGTACAAGATGTGTCAAACAGCATACACTTCCATTTAGTACAAGATGTTCCAAACAGCACACACTTCTATTTTGTACAAGATGTTTCAAACAGCACACACTTCCATTTAGTACAAGATGTTTCAAACAGCAAACACTTCCATTTAGTATAAGATGTTTCAAACAGAACACACTTTCATTTAGTACAAGATGTTCCAAACATTAAGTACAAGATGTTTCAAACAGCAAACACTTTCATTTAGTACAAGATGTTCCAAACAGCACACACTTACATTTAGTACAAGATGTTTCAAACAGCACACACTTCCATTTAGTACAAGATGTTCCAAACAGCACACACTTCTATTTAGTACAAGAAGTTTAAAACAGCACACACTTCCATTTAGTACAAGATGCTTCAAACAGCACACACTTCCACTTAGTACAAGAAGTTTCAAACAGCACACACTTCCATTTAGTACAAGATGTTTCAAACAGCACCACTTCCACTTAGTACAAGATGTTTCAAACAGTACACACTTCCATTTAGTACAAGATGTACCAAACAGCACCACTTCCATTTAGTAAAAGATATTTCAAACAGCACCACTTCCATTTAGTACAAGATGTTTCAAAAAGCACCACTTCCATGTAGTACAATATGTACCAAACAGCACCACTTCCATTTAGTACAAGATGGCTCAAACAGCACCACTTCGAATTAGTACAAGATGTTTCAAACAGCATACACTTCCATTTAGTACATGTTGTACCAAACAGCACACACTTCCATTTAGTACAAGATGTTTCAAACAGTACACACTTCCATTTAGTACATGTTGTACCAAACAGCACCACTTCCATTTAGTACAAGATGTTTCAAACAGCACCACTTCCATTTAGTACAAGTTGTTTCAAACAGCACCACTTCCATTTAGTACAATATGTACCAAACAGCACCACTTCCATTTAGTACAAGATGTTTCAAACAGCACCACTTCGATTTAGTACAAGATGTTTCAAACAGCACACTTTTCCATTTAGAACAAGAAGTTTAAAACAGCACACACTTCCATTTAGTACAAGATGCTTCAAACAGCACACACTTCCACTTAGTACAAGATGCTTCAAACAGCACCACTTCCATTTAGTACAAGATGGCTCAAACAGCACCACTTCGAATTAGTACAAGATGTTTCAAACAGCATACACTTCCATTTAGTACATGTTGTACCAAACAGCACACACTTCCATTTAGTACAAGATGTTTCAAACAGTACACACTTCCATTTAGTACATGTTGTACCAAACAGCACCACTTCCATTTAGTACAAGATGTTTCAAACAGCACCACTTCCATTTAGTACAAGTTGTTTCAAACAGCACCACTTCCATTTAGTACAATATTTACTAAACAGCACCACTTCCATTTAGTACAAGATGTTTCAAACAGCACCACTTCGATTTAGTACAAAATGTTTCAAACAGCACACTTTTCCATTTAGAACAAGAAGTTTAAAACAGCACACACTTCCATTTAGTACAAGATGTTTCAAACAGCACACACTTCCATCTAGTACATGTTGTACCAAACAGCACACACTTCCATTTAGTACAAGATGTTTCAAACAGCACATACATCCATTTAGTACAAGATGCTTCAAACAGCACCACTTCCATTTAGTACAAGATGTACCAAACAGCACCACTTCCATTTAGTACAAGATGTTTCAAACAGCACACACTTCCATTTAGTACAAGATGTTTCAAACATCACACTCTTCCATTTAGTACAAGATGCTTCAAACAGCACACACTTCCATTTAGTAAAAAATGTTCCAAACAGCACACACTTCCACTTAGTACAAGATGTTTCAAACAGCACACACTTCCATTTAGTACAAGATGTTTCAAACAGCACACACTTCCATTTAGTACAAGATGTTTCAAACAGCACACACTTCCATTTAGTACAAGATGTTCCAAACAGCACACACATCCACTTAGTACAAGATGTTTCAAACAGCACCACTTCCATTTAGTACAAGATGTACCAAACAGCACACACTTCCATTTAGTAAAAGATGTTTCAAACAGCACACACTTTCATTTAGTACAAGATATTTCACGCAGCAAACACCTCCATTTGATTTAAAATGTTCCACCCAACACACACTTCCAAGTAATACACAATGATCCAACAAGCACCCACTTCTATTTCTTGCAAGATGTCCCAACAACCACTCAATTCCATTTGTTGCAATATGTTTCACTTAGCAACCTTTTTTATTTAGTATATTTCACCCATCATTTCATTCCATTTAATAAAAGGCATTCCAAAAAGGAGCCGTTCCATTTAGTATAAGATGTGTCAACCCAGCACACTTCAATTTAGTACACGATGTTAAACCTAGCACACAGTCTTCCATGTAATACACTGATTCAACCAGCACTCTCTTCCATTTAATACACACTGATTCAACCAACACACTCTTCTATTTAGTAAAAGATGTTCAACCCAGCACCAACTTTCATTTAGTACAACATATTCCACCCAGCACATAATTCGATTAGTACACATTGTTTCACGCAGCACCCACCTCCATTTAGTACAAGATGTTCCCCCCCACCCACCCTCATATTTCTATTTAATTCAAGATGTTCCATGTAGCACATACTTCCATTCAGTACACAATGTTCCAACCAGCACACTTTCATTTAGTACACGATCGTCAAAAAACAACAAAAAAACCAAAGGAAAAATATTTATACTTGAAACTACAATCAAACCGTTACTTAAATAAAACTTTTTGCTTCATTGATTTCGTTAAATTAAAATAAAATACATTGAACGTTTCATTACATCAAATTTTACTACACGTATTCCCTTTATTGTACAAAATAAATCATTTAAGTTATCACAACACAGACACTAAAAACAAAAGATAACACATTTTATGATTGAATGTTTATTTATTTCTTTGAACTATTTACGCCGATTATAGTATGTCAAAATCTGACACCGTGGGCTCTCCCTTCCATTCCCAACATTTACACGCGAACTTATATGCAGGATCTCCTTTTGACCAGAGGCACATCGATGCATTCAAGAAACATCCTCCGTGTTCAAAGTTTTTGCTCGCACAACGATTTGCACATGTATGAGTAACACCGTATGATGTACGAAATCTGAAATTAAGTTAATTATTTTTTTTATTAGTTAACCGTTAAAGAACGATTTTATTTAACTATAATGTTTTACTCGGTGCAGTCCCAGTAAGGAGGATTCATTCATCAGTAATTGACACGATTTTCTGTTACAAGAAATAAAAAAGAAAAGTAAAATGTAGCTGTATTTTAAGTAGTTTATTTATTAAATTTTATATATTTTGTATTGATTTTTTTTTAAAATGTAATAAATATTATTTAAAATTTGCACTACAATAAAATCATTGTTTTAAAACTGATACTAAGCATAGCTGTCTTTTACAGAAGTAAACTTTATTTTTTTTAAAATAAAAATTACGGCCCATTACTTGTTTCAGGTGTGTCTGTGATGTAACTGGGCATGGTTTTGAAGGGGATACTTCACTTTTTACAAAGGCTATTCAACAATGGTATTGTGGTCTTTGTTTTGGAAGACAGGTTGCAATAGGCGCTAATTAGTCAAGTGAAGTCGCCTCAACTGTTGCTTTGGGAAGTTTGTTCCAGACCCTTACTGTCTTTGGTAGGAATGGGGAGTTCCTGTGCTGGTTGTTTTTATGATGCGGAACTGCGTGTCATTGCCTCTTCGTTGACTGGGAGAGAGGGACGAGTTACTGTTTAATGCTGGAGCAGTGGACCAACCCATTTTTTTATCTTGTACATTATGGAGAGCCTGGATAGTCGTCGTTGTTCCTCATATGGTGACCAGCCCAGTGTTTCTAGCATGCTGCCAACACTAGAGGTGTTTCAGTAGCGTTTCAGGATAAAGCTTTTTGCACGTCGCTGGACCGCTTCCAACCGGTCGATGCTCTTCTGGGTGAATGGGTCCCAGACTGAAGATGCGTGCTCTAAAAGTGTCCGAATTAGGCTTTATATTCTTTTTCTTTCACTTTTGAGCTGCTTATCTTCAGATTTAGCCTTAGGAGTCCTGGGGTTTTGTTTGCCCTGTTGCATGGTAACGCGGAGGTACCTGATGCAGGAAACTGGTTCAAGAATATGGTCATGCAAATCTTAAGTGTTGTGTAGAGGGGCTCTGCTTCTGGAGACTGACAGTGTCTGGCACTTGATGGGATGAAATTCTATGTCCCATCTCATCTACCACAATGCTCACAGATGGAGGTCCTGTTGTAACTGGTCCTGGTCAGAACTGTTGGCGATCGCAATATACACCACCGTGTCACCTGTGAATAGTCTTCTTTGGGATGTCAGCTTATCAGGCAGGTCATTGATATATGCTTGGAACAAACAGGGGCCAGCAGCGAGCCCTGGGGGCCCTTGACTTAACACCAACAAAGGAGGAGTCTGTGCCGAATACCACTTCAGCCTGGCATCGGTCGCTGAATAAGACAGAGATCAATGTTTTGGTAATGCCTTGGATCCCATATCTCTTCAAACTGTGTAATAGCAAACTTTAATGGACAAGGCTAAATGCCTTTGAGGAGTCATCACCAGCACGTCAGTTTGCTTGATGTTCTCGAGTTTGGTCATCAACTTTATTATAAATTCAAGGAGCTGGTTCTCAAATGATTTATTGACTCAGAATCCATGCTGGCAGTCATTGAGTATATTGTTGCTTAAAATTTGATTCATGACCGCGCTTACGATTATTTACTCAAATAGTTTGCATACTACGCTGGTTAGGGATTGTCAGCGAGTGAGCGATTTTATTAAATGAAATTCCAATTCTTTTGGCACTCGTTGATTTATGTTATCAGGACTGCATGCCTTGTAGGAGTTAATGGGATATCTTATATGACGAGCTAGGCCCTGCTCATCATGTTGGTCTTCAGAAGGAACTCAACCTCTGAGTACTCTGTACCATCACTAAAGTCTGACTGAAAATGTCGCATAAGAGATGGAGTCGGTGGGCCGTCGAGCGCGAGCTCTTGATGCCCCCCGGCGCCCCCCACACAATCCAGCGCACTGAAGGACTTAATCCGACGCCAGGCCGTGCGGAAGGGCGCCGGGAACCTCCCCCTTGACCTAGGGGAGGCCCGGTCGACCGAGGACGCTGCGTTTAAAGCGTTGTCAGTCCACTCTCTGTGGGTCTGGACGGCTTTGCTTCCACTCCGGGGGGTTGGTGTTGCGTTACCAATCCCCACCGCCCAGGGAGTCTTTCGGTCGGGACGTTGGTAGTGGCGGGACGAACCGGTTGCCTAGGAGCGGCTTTCTCACGGCCGCGTAGCTAAAATCATCAGATTGGGTTTTAGTGACCACCCAAGCTTCATATCCATTAACAGCAACTAGTAATCATGTTAGTTGCAGCTCCCGTTGCGTTGGGAGTCATGCATTTGGCCGGGTTTTTTTAGCTTCGGGTGGACAAGTCCCCCCTACTAGTCTGCCACGCCACGAAGAGGCAAAACCCCATGTGGACGCCCCCAAGTCACCTCGGGGACGCTGCCGCTTACGCAGCACAGCTAAAGTCTGACTGGAACTGTTGATTTAGTATATTCGCCTGTGCATTTGGTTCAGACGTCAAATGTCCGTTCCATATTAAGGGGAAATCACAGTGTTTGAGGAACTTTGACATAGCTCCAGAAGCGCTTGTTCTTGCCACCCTTGGTCGGAGTGTCTTCCTCTTAGAAGGTGACTTTCAGGTAGTAAGATCTACCCAGTAAGCTTTGGATAGTTCAGTGGAGCCTCAGTACTTCGGCTTCTTTATTCACTTGTACCAGCGGTCCTCAGGATGAGCGAACGTATATCAACCGTGACCCATGACTGATTTGTCTTAGCTTTGGTGGACTTTTGTGGTGTGTAGTTCCTCACTACATCAGTAATTGTTATCCTTAGCCTTATCCACGGCTCTTCAGTTGTCGTTTTACGCTAATTCTAATGCTCTGTCGTTGCACTTCTCAGGCTATCCTTGTCTGCCTTGGTATAAATGAGTATGTCTCGTATGACCTATTTCTTTTTTAGTGCTCTGACCCACAATATGCAATACCTAAGGGATGTATGTCTCAATGGGATGCAAGATCCAATGAATGTAGGGCTTAATGAATGCTCAGCCCTTGGTATGCAGGGCCAGTTTATGCAGGGCTTAAGAGAAACAGGGCCTAAGAGATGCATAGCCTAAAAAATACCAGGCCCATAGGATTCTGGGCTTAAGATATGCCGGGCCTAAGAGATGCAATTAATGCAGGGCCTAAGAAATACACGGCCTTTTATATGCAGGGCAAAGAGTATACAAGGACTGAGAGATGCAGGGCCTACGGAATTCAGGCACCAGGCGATGACCATGGTGTACACACATTTCAAATTTTGTGTTTTCAGTGCATCATGAAATTGTCTTTCGTAGTGTATTATTTTAAAATGTGTGTTTAGAAAAGAAATAACATTTTAATTTTTTAACACAATCTTAAAAACAAAATTGTTCTGTAACCTAGCCTTTTTATTATTTTTAAAGTACATCAAAAGTCTCCATCCAGCAGTTTTGTATGCAGTATACAATCAATAAATCAGCAAGTCTATTTTTTTAAAATACTGTTTCAAATAACATTTTGATATATTTTTAATCTGTCTGATTCAAGCAATTTACCACTTTAAAACATTAGTTCAGTTTGAATGTTCCCTAAAAATTAATTCCTAGCCATTTGCTTGAGGTAAATACAATTTGTTATGATTGTTCTGGTTCTGGTTCGGTACGTTGCTGCATCCATATACTGGCATATGTGCAACGGTTGGGGAAGCGATGTTGCCAATCTAACGGCCCCTAGCAGATGCCAGGGCGGCCTTGAAGCTTTCGATCGTTGTCGAGTTCACGGGGGTATTGTCCAGGTTGTTCCAAGCAATTATGGTGCGTGGAAAGAATGACTGCTTATGTTGCACTGTGTTACTCCGAGGCACAGTGAAGCATTTGTTATTGTTTCGGGTGTAATTTCTCATGGGGTTGTCAGATGTTAAGTCAGTGTTAAGTGACTGTTTGGCTCTAATTAATCGACCTGGCTTCTGTGGGGTGAGATAATTGTTTGCTGGGATGGCCGGAATTAGCCCCATGGCCATTTTATATAAGAATGTTAGGCGGATCTTTTCTCGTCTGTCCTTGAGAGTGGGGATGTCAAATCTGTTTAAAAGGCCAGTGACGTAGCCAGGCGTGGTGGTTTTATAGTCACGTGCTATGAAGCGCATTGCGTTACGTTGGATTCGCTCCAATTTGTCCACGTCTTGCTTGAGGTAAGGGTCCCAGATGATTGCACCATATTCTAGTATCGGACGAACGAGTGCAAGATAGGCATTTCGTTTGCAGGATGTTGGGCAGTGGCGCAGATTTCTTCTAATAAAACCTAGTGTGGAGTTGGCTTTTTTTGAAATTTTGTTTATATGGGGTGACCAATTTAGGTTATTTGAGAAGAGAATTCCAAGGTATGGATTGTTTGTTACTTGTTGAAGGATTATCCTATTTAGGGTGTACATATAGCTTGATGGGTTTTTTTTTGAGATGCTCATTATGTAGCATTTGGTTTCATTAAATTTCATGCCCCATTTGTCTGCCCAATTCATAAGGCACTCCAAATCTGCTTGAAGTTGGTTGTGGTCATCGTAGTCGATTATCTCTCTGTAGACAAGACAGTCATCTGCAAACAGCCTCACTTGAGATTTTACAGTATCAGGGAGGTCGTTTATGTGACAGAGAAAGAGAAGGGGGCCCAGTACTGTGCTTTGAGGAACTCCTGAGTCTACGGTGGCTTTGCCTGATCGGACGCCATCTACCACTACTTGCATGGTCCGTTTTGTTAGAAATGTTAAGAGCCAGGAGTGAAGGTTGCCGGTAATGCCGTAGTGGTGGAGTTTGTGTAGAAGAAGGATGTGTGGAACAGTGTCGAAGGCCTTGGAGAAGTCGAGAATTGCCATGTCGATCTGGTTACCTTTGTCATAGGAGGCAAGGAGGTCATTGGTGGTGATGATTAATTGAGTTTCTGTGGAGTATCCAGAGCGGAAACCGTGGTTTAGAGTGGTCAAAATGTTGTAGTATTCAAGGTGGTTCATGATGTGACGACAGATGATGTGTTCCAGAATTTTGCATAGAACGGAGGTCAGGGATATTGGGCGGTAGTTTGCTGGGTTATGACGGTCACCTTTCTTGTAGGCACTAGTGATATTTGCATCAAGCCAGTCTAGTGGGAGTTTGCCGGAGTCAAGCGACTTTTGGAAAATGCGGGTGATGGTTGGGGCGATGTTGTCAGCCAGGGTCTTTAGGACAATGTTTGGGATACAGTCAGGTCCGGGTGCTTTATTGGGCTTGAGGTTTTTGAGAAGTTTAGCTACTCCTTGTTCAGTTATGTTGAGGGGGTCAATTGTACCAGGTGAAGGTTTTAGGGATGGTAGTACTGTTGTGGTAATTTTGGTGAAGACAGATTGAAACTGCCTTAGGAGAATTTCAGCTTTGCATTGGCTATCGCTTACAAGTTGCCCGTATTCTAGTAGAGGGGCTACGCCAATGTTGTCTTGCTTCTTGGATTTTATGTAGCGCCAGAATGGTTTTGTGTTGTTGTTTTCAAGGCCTTCTTGAATGACTCCATTTATGTGCTGCCACTCGCCTCTTCTTAGTTCCCTACGACAGTGTTTCTGGAACTGGCGGTATAGGGTCCAGTTGTTGGTAGTTTGGGCTTTCTTCAATAGTCTTTTCTTTCTTTTCAGCAGCTTCTTGAGCCGTGTGTTCAGCCATGGTAGATTACATGGATTTTTTAATGTGGCTGATGGGACATTTTGATCTAAGCTTTTGAATAAGGCATATTTGAAGGTCGACCATAGTGTTTCTACATCCTCTTCCTCGTTGTATTTTTTCAGGATGGCCTGTTCAGTGGCGGCGAGATCAAGCTTGATCTTGTCCCAGTTTGCTTTACCGAACTTGTAAGATTTCCTGGGTTTCTGGCGCGTTATTTGAGCTTTTGAGTAGAAGTCAACCACCAATGCGTCATGGTCAGATATGCCTGGGACACACGTGGATTGTTTAACAAGAGTGGGGTTGGACGTGAAGATTAGATCTAGGATGCTTTTTTGACGTGTTGGTGTCTTCTGCACTTGTGTGAGTAGTGATGATGAGGTCAAGTCGATCAGTGATTGCTGAATGGTATTGTCTTTACCGGTGGAGTGGGCAGTATGCGTGGTTCAGTCTATATTGGGGCAGTTGAAGTCACCGGCGACGATGATGTCGCGCTCGTGCTTGCCGTTGGCTGTAAGAATGTTGATGGATTTTTGGAGTTCGTCAAGTGCACTCTGGGTTCTTTTGGGCATATAGAAGGCACCGATGTAGAGGTCTTTCTTGTTTTGTAATTTAACCTTAGCCCATACTATTTCGCAGGCTGTGACCAGGTGCGGTTGCTCCACTGATGTGAGGGATCTGTGAGTCATGATGAAGACGCCGCCACCTTTTTTTACGCGGTCATGACGATAAACATTGTAATCCATCGGGAAGATTTCTGAGGACTTTATATGGTCCAGGGTTGGTTCTTTCCCAAGTTGTATGCCTCTGAGCCACGACTCTGTTCCACATATTATGTCGGGCTTGGTAAATTGGATAATGGCTGCGAGCTCTTGTCTCTTTGATTCTACGCTTTGGCAGTTGATATTTAGTAAGCGGAGATTTGCATTTTGGGGGTTGTCATGGATAGAATTGGAGGTTGTAGGATGTCGATTATGTTCTTGGGAGCTTGTGGGATGCCTTTTGGGGGAGTATGAGTAGGGAGATTGAGTGGGATTGTTCTTTTGTAAAATATTAGGTAATTGCCAGAAAGTGTTTTTAGTCTTATTTCAGAACATCCTGATAATTATGTAGTAATTTTCTAGTAATACATACTGATTAGTGAATATACGTCTACAATTATTAATATCAAAGGAAATTCAGTAGTTTTTAAAAATTTTTTTAGTTCGTTATTTAAGCATCATAATATTCCTTTAAATATGATACTATAACCTAAAATATGATAATATAACCTAAAATATGATAATATAACCTAAAATATGATACTATAACTTAAAATATGATAATATAACCTAAAATATGATAATATAACCTAAAATATAATCGAAAATAATATTTCCTACAAAAAAATGTTTGGATTGGATAATATAGTATAAATTTATTTGTTCTATGACAGTATGATATGTACATCTTACTTTACAAATCAGTACCTCTATTTTAAAACTATTTATTTGTGTCTCTAAATTATTTTATATTGCTATTAAATCAGATAATAAGCAGCTATATGCTGGATTTTTCGTTTGAATAAAAACATTTCAATAATAGTTAGTTTGTACACAAACATCACGAAAATGTCCCACTAATTATCTAACCAAACCTCGGATCCTAACCTAAAGATATTTGAATATTAGGTATTTTATGCAGTTATTAAAACCCCATTTAAAAAGAAAAGTGTGAACTATTATGGACACACATAATATGAACGAGTAAATTTAGCAATTTTAAATTAAGCTATGTTATTTACGTTTTGCATTCTTCGATTGTTATTGCACAATTCGCATGCCAAAGAGGATCCAGCCTGCTTTCATGTAGTCCTACTAGACAAAAGATAAGGAACACTACAGTATTCTTGTTCACTGACGTCATGATCAACACAAGCTCGATGCAACATGAGCGCTGTAACCTCAAGCCTCAAAGCAGCATCTTTTTAGCTAGAGACGATGGTCACGTGACTTTATAACTCGTGGCGTAACTCATTTGCCCGCCCAATTTGGGGGGGGGGGCGGTTTAAGATAATACAAATACTATTAGTCTCTTGCTATTGATTATATGGAGACCCGAGGTCTCACAGCATTTTGTGATAGTTAATTACCTCTCTTTTGACTGTTTTATATGTTGTTATGTATTTCAGAGCTCTTGTCATTGGCACATCTCACATTGTGTAGCACATTGGCACTTCTCACATTTGTAGCACAATGGCACTTCTCACATTGTGTAACACATTGGAAAATCTCGCATTGTGTAACACATTGAAACATCTAACATTGTGTAATACATTGACACCTTCACATTGTGTAAAACATTGACACCTGTTAATTTGTGTAAAACAATGACATATGTAACATATGTATGTTGGCGAGAAATATATGTCCTATTCATTTATGTAACACTAAATTTAAGTACGATATTTCTAACAAACTTCTAATACAAAATATTAGCTTAGTTTCTTTTAGCCTAAAGTGTCAAATAGCGTGTTCTAAATCTGGTTCAGTCAAATAATAGGAATGTTACGGTAAATGTATGCATTAGAAGATATAACAAATCACCTTTCAAGATTTATGCATATGAAGATATATCACGTAGAGTATTAAGAATTTATTTTTAGAAGATAAAAAGTTAAATTTTAAGAATTTAGGTATTAGAAGATATAGCATGTAGACTTTTAAGAATGAATGTATTAAAAGATATAACAAGTAGACTTTTAAGAATGTATGCATTAGAAGATAAAGCATGTAGTCTTTTAAGAATTTATGTATTCGAAGATATAGCATGTAGACTGTTAAGAATTTATGGGTTAGAAGATATTGCATGTAGACTTTTAAGAATTTATGTATTAGAAGATAAAGCATGTAGACTTTTAACAATGACATTGTCAACACAAAAAAATGCTTCATAAAAAGAAGAACCTTCAAACGAACAAAAGAAAAATGTTCGACGCTAAAAAAACTGAGAACAAAAATATTTGAAATCGTGACAGTAAGCAGTTAACAACATCTCCTTGAATTTACATCACTGAAACTTTTAGGTTAACTGGATCAGTGTTCATTAAACCAAATCATACAATAACAAAAAAAAACAAGTTTATCCTACAGAAAAATGTGAAGCGCTTGATAACAACAAAAATACTAAAATTATATTTCGCACCACATAAAATAAATTAATTAAATACATTAACTGATATTATAATTTTAACTTTTCACAAAAACCTTCTTATAACAATACTATTATATTCCAAAGAATATACGAAAAATTTCATTAAAAAGCGCTAAATAGAATACATGTAATACAACACCTAATAAAATACATGTAATGTGTATAAACTAATTCTCAAACATTTTATATAAATAGAAAAGTTTATAGACGTCATTTTTATATGGTATAAAACATTAAAGTAATTTTACAAAATGTATTGGATTATAAATAAAACTTATGGATGAAATGCATTATTAGTGATTCAATAAGGGATTGATTCCCTATTGTTACATATAACATAATTTTTCTCCTTCAAGAGAACCTTCTTGCCTTATAAACTTACAAGTATAAGTATTAGTTCGAGGGAAATATATGGCAAGATATTTATTTCACATTGTAAGATGAAAAGATTTCTTTTCGAAAGAGATTTCAAATAACGCAACATTTGTTGTAATAGCCGAACATAAAATAGTATAAAGGAACATCCGATTATCCTAAATACCCAATGCTGTATTAAACAAGCAATTAAGGCACGTACCGAGGGTCCCAATACAGTAGAAGTCCATTAGTCCGGCATCCAACAGTCCGGAATGCCCGATAGTCCGGCATCGCTTTGGAAAATTGTAAACATTTTGGTTTTCTCCAAAAGTGTGTCTTTAAAGCAAATAATCGACGAGAATGAGCCTGTTGAACAAGAACTAACCGATGAGGACATTATCAACAGTGTAGTAAACCCTCAGCCTACTCAAAATCTTGAAGATAGTGACTCAGAAGACGAAACGGAAGAAAAGGAAAACATCAGCTGGGCACAAGCTGCAGAATCACTAAATAAGTTTATCTCTTTTGCTGAGGCTAGTACTAGCTACAGTGCTTCAGAAATTATTGATTTCCATATCATTAGAAATAAATTTTATACTAATCGCCAAAAGTCAAGAAAACAAAAAGACATTCGTGACTTTTTTAAGTCTAAGTGAAATATGTTTTACAGTACGTGTACATACATTATATGAAATGTAAAATAAACTTTGTTGTATTTGCGTACTGTATTTGTAGTTTAATTATTAACCTAATTGTTCTTATAATTACGATTTATGTATGTATGTAGTTAAAAAAACAAAATACATTTGTTTTTACGGCAAAGCCTACACTAAAAAGAAGGGGCACCGCCCGATAGACCGGAATGTTCGGTAGTCCGGCACCAAGCCGGTCCCGAACGTGCCGGATTATTGGACTTCTACTGTACCTTCTAGGGGCACTGCGCCTCCAAAGAGTCCCAACATCTTATATTTTCCGCACAAAAAAGAAAACAAATTATCATATCTATTAATGGTAATATGTAATCATGTTCCCAATTTTGTTTTAATCTTTTTAATTCCAATTGTAAATTACCTAAACGAAAAGTCGCATGCATATATTTTAGGTATAATCATTGAAAGAAATCGTACTAACTGTATCATATCGTTTAAACGTAATATTGTAGGGAACCTTGGTTCATCTATCGTCTCCTTCGTTCTCTATTTCGTTGTGTGGCTGATTACACATGCTTACTGTCACTCTAGTATTTTTTTATGTGGTAAGGGGAGGGAGAATTTGTTTTCTTATATGTAATTATAATTATGTAATTTGTGTTACTGATGTAAGTGTGAAGAAAATACAGACAAGAATCAGATAACTCTGGGTACCAGCTGTGCAGGCAATGACCATATTAGGATGATGCGATCTGCAAACATATTAATTTTTATTAATCGCAGACTACAAGCCTACTAGACAAGTTTTAATTGTTTGTCTTGTACTGATGAAGGCAGGTGGCGAAACGTTTAATTATTTGTAATGTAAAATTATTATTGAAGCTCAATATATATTGTTATATTGACACAGATTGTTCGCGTCTATTTCATCTATTTTAAAGCTTTATCGCAGTCCAACACTTTTATAATTAGTTATTTTATTGTACTTGCCTAGTGTGGTGTATATTTAAATTGTTGTCAGATAAACAGACGGAAGGATATAGCACATAATTTATTTAAATTAATTATCTTTATTCTAAAAAAGAAAAATAAAGAGAGAGAGAGAGAGAAAAGATATATCCATAGAAACAGACAGAACCAGCACCCCGACTATATGCAGAACCAGCCCCAGCTACATATACAAACCAGCCTCCAGTTACTGAAAGAATCAGTCCATCAGCTACAAACAGAACAAGCTCAAAGTACAGACATCACCCGCACAAGCACTCAACTACATAGAGAACCAGCCCCGGCTACATGTAGAAATAGCCCTCAGCTAGAGACAGAACAAGTACCTCAGCTTAACAAGCCCCAAGTACACACAGAACCAGCTCTAGCTACTAACAGAACCAGCCCATAGCAACAGACAGAACAAAGCCCTAGCTACTGACAGAATTAGCCCTAGCTACTGACAGAATTAGCCCTAGCTACTGACAGAATTAGCCCTAGCTACTGACAGAACCAGCCCATAGCAACAGACAGAACCAGCTCCAGCTACAGACAGAACCAGCCTTAGCTACTGACAGAACCAGCTCTTAGCAACAGACAGAACAAGCCCATAGCAACAGACAGAAACAGCCCAAGCTACTGACAGAACCAGCCCATAGCAACAGAAAAAACCAGCCAATAGCAACAGACAGAACCAGCGCCAGCTACTGGCTGAACCAGCCCATAGCAGTAGACAGATCCAGCCCATAGAAACAGACAAAACCAGACCCATCTACATATAGAACAAGCCCAAAGCAAAATACACAACCAGCCCCAGCTACTGACAGAACAAGCCCATAGCAACAGACAGAAACAGCCCCAGCTACAGACTGAACCAGCCCCAGCTATTGACAGAACCAGCCCTTAGAAACAGACAGAAAAAGTCCAAGCTACTGACAAAACCAGCCCATAGCAACAGAAAAAAACCAGCCAATAGCAACAGACAGAACAAGCCCCAGCTACTGGCAGATCCATCCCATAGCAACACATAGAATCAGCCCCAGCTGCAGACAAAACCAACCCATTGCCATATACAGATGCAGCCCATAGCAACAGACAGAACCAGCCCCATCTACATATAGAACAAGCCCATGGCAAAATACAGAACCAGCCTTAGCTACTGACATAACAAGCACATAGCAACTGACTGAACCAGCCTCAGCTACTGACAGAATTAGCCCATAGCAACAGACAGAACCAGCCCCAGCAACTGACAGATCCAGCCCATAGCAACAGACAGAGCCAGTCCCAGCTACTGACAGAACCAGCCCATAGCAACAGACAGAACCAGCACCCACTAAAGACAGAACAGCCAAACAATCCATTGATGACAAGAGGACACTTAGAGTCAAAGAGAAACCTGCAAATATATTTTTAAAAACTTATTATAAAAATAATGTATCCTTAAGGTTTTTTATTAACCATTTGAGTAGATTTACTTAAAAGCTTTTGCATTTAATTAAAATATTTTTGGAGATGAAAAAGTGGTGTAGTCTTATGTTAGTATTTGTCCACAATCGCACGTGAAGATGACGAAGACTTCAACTTGAGTAGTAACCTTGGCTGGATCTTTTGTTTATTTAAAGTTAAGGATAGTTGCTCAATTCGCCAGCCTCACACCCTCGTCCCTGCCTATTTAAGACTTATAAGACGATTGGAAATAGACATGGATTCAGTAGATGACCAGCAATTTTCTTGTGTCTCGCTGTGCTCTTTATGCGTTCAAAGTCGTAGGAGTTGGAATTTTTGTTGTTGTGTCAATTTAATACCGCCTACGGCACTCCATTGGTGGGTTTGATTTCAGAGTTTGTCTACTCTTAGATGAGCTGCCATCCAAGGTTAACGAGATACTTGTGAAGATGATACGATAGTAGTCAAGTCTCACGTGGAGATGACATGCTGGTGTAGCCTCATGTGGAGATGACATGATGGTGTAGCCTCAATTGGAGATGACAAAATGGTGTAGCCTTATATGGAGATGACATAATGGTGGAGTCTGATGTAGAGATCACGTAATGTTGTAGTTTCACGTGAAGATGACATGATTGTTTAGTATTATGTGGAGGTGTCATGATGGTGTAGCCATTTTAATCCAAAGACGCCTCCACTGGCATAGGCACGTCAAGCGAATGCAACCTGGTCGCATACCTAAGGACGTACTGTACAGCGAGCTGGTGACAGGGAAAAGGTCAGTTGGACGGCCTCGTCTCAGATACTTAGACATATGCAAAAGAGACATGAAGGCAGCCAACATCAACATCTCAAATTGTGAGGACCTGGCGGAGGATCGATCCACATGGCGGGGTATCGTGAAGGCAGGATCACTACGTGCCGAGGAGCTCTACGGGGCGGAAGCAGCTGCAAAGAGAGCGCAGAGAAAGGCCAGAAAACACTGCTCCACCGCATTCGTGTGTGGGACATGCAAAAGAGACTGCCACTCGAGGATCAGTCTCACTAGTCACACCAAGAGCTGCAATCAGACAAGATAATCTATCGTCTCTCGTAGACGGAAAGATGCCATACATACATATGGTAGAGATGATATGATGGTGGGGTCTCTATGAGTTCACACATAAAATGATTGTATAATACACTACCACAAGATGGTTTGTTGAGTATATATGCGTACATGTACACTTGGTCTATAATAGTGTACAATAGCTTTTCATGTTGAATAGCTGGTTGAACATGTACAATTTGTGTATAATACAACACAAGCGGGATATCATTTTAAGGTATTTGAAGCTGAAAGTTTGGACCACCACAACCCAGTTTAAGAATCCCCGTCAAACTATGAACTTTTAAATCCAACTACATCGAATTATTATTTCCTAAAAGACCCCCCCCCAATTACCCAGCAAATTCCCTTTATCTAACCCCACCCTCCTTTACCAAGCAAATTCCTTTATCTAACCCCACCCCCACCCTGTTTGCAACGACCATAATATACCTTCTAGCCCCGTCCAACCCTTCTATATCCCGTCCTAGTTCCTTTAGTACACACCGTTTCATCGATCGTATACTTAACTTTAGCACATAATGTTCCACATAGCAAAATCTTACATTTACTGCAAAATATACCCCCAGCACCAATTTCTTTTCAGTACGCAATTTTCTACACAGAAAACAATCCGTTTTAGTACTCAATGTTTCACCCAGCACCCAATTCAATTTAGTACAAGATTATCCACTGAACACCCACTTTCATATAGTACAAGTACAAGATGTTTCAACCAGCACACACTTCCATTTAGTACAAAATGTTCCACCCAGCGCCCACTTCAATTTAGTACAAGATTATCCACTGAACACCCACTTTCATATAGTACAAGTACAAGATGTTTCAACCAGCACACACTTCCATTTAGTACAAAATGTTCCACCCAGCGCCCACTTCAATTTAGTACAAGATTATCCACTGAACACCCACTTTCATATAGTACAAGTACAAGATGTTTCAACCAGCACACACTTCCATTTAGTACAAAATGTTCCACCCAGCGCCCACTTCAATTTAGTACAAGATTATCCACTGAACACCCACTTTCATATAGTACAAGTACAAGATGTTTCAACCAGCACACACTTCCATTTAGTACAACATTTTTCATCCAGAACACACTTTCATTATTTTCAAAATGCTTTAACCAGCCCACAATACCATTTAGTAAAAGATGCTCCATCTAGCAACCATTTTCATTTAGTTAAATATGTTCCACCAGCTTCAACTCCATTTAGTAAAATATGTTTTTCCCAGCACCCATTTACATTTAGTACAAGATGTTGTACCCAGGAGCTACTGCTCATTCCAATACTACACACTTCCATTTAGTACAATATGTTCACCCAGCACCAACTTTACTTTAGTTCAAGATGTTCAACCCTGCATAAACTTAAATGTAGAACACGATGTTCCACCCAGCACACATTTCCATTTAGTACACCTTGTTTTACACAGCACCCACCTCCATTTAGTACAATATTCTCCACACAGCACTTTCTTCCATTTAGTACAAGATGTCCCAACCTCAAACCCCCCCCCCCCCAAACCATTTCCATTAAATTCAATATGTTTCACCTAGCACACACTTACTTTTAGTACCAAATGTTCTACCAAGCACCTACTTCCATTTAGTACACAAAGTTCCAACCAGCACACTTCCATTCAGTACACAAAGTTCCAACCAGCACACTTCCATTTAGTACACAATGTTCCAACCAGCACACTTCCATTTAGTACACAATGTTCCAACCAGCACACTTCCATTTAGTACACAATGTTCCAACCAGCACACTTCCATTTAGTACACAATGTTCCAACCAGCACACTTCCATTTAGTACACAATGTTCCAACCAGCACACTTCCATTTAGTACACAATGTTCCAACTAGCACACTTCCATTTAGTACACAATGTTCCAACCAGCACACTTCCATTTAGTACACAATGTTCCAACCAGCACACTTCCATTTAGTACACTATGTTCCAACTAGCACACTTCCATTTAGTACACAATGTTCCAACTAGCACACTTCCATTTAGTACACAATGTTCCAACTAGCACACTTCCATTTAGTACACAATGTTCCAACTAGCACACTATTTAAACAAGAAACTACAATCAAACTGTTACTGAAATAAAACTTTTTGCTTCATTGATTTCGTTGAATTGAAATAAAACATATTGATCGTTTTATTACATCAAATTTTATTACACTGTAACAGATCATACTTTTATATAATAATTTGTTTCGGAAAATTATTGTTTTGTTTGGTAATAAATAAAAAGAAAAGAGAAAACAGGAAGTAGAATGAATGATGGGATGCGAGAAAAAAGAAGATGGAGTATGTACATCAAAAATGGCTCTAGCCGTGGTACAATTTTTATATCTTAAGACATCGTGTAGAATTGTGTCTTATTTCCAAATGTGAAGGAATAAGACAATGTGTATCTTTATTGTTCTCCAATATCGGAGATTTATGATTATTGTGGATTATGTCAAGTTGTGAATAAATATAGTGATGGCAAAAATCTCACCTGCCTTCTATTAGTGAAGGAACTTAAATCGTGGTAATTAATTAAATAAGTAAGCTAACCAGATGCATCCAGTTTCTCAAGTACAATCATCATTCCCAATAATGAAGATTGTATTCCCTTTATTGTACAAAATAAACCATTTAAATTATCACTACACAGACACTAAAAACGAAAGAAATCACATTTTATGGTTGAATTTTTATTTTGTTTAAATTCTTTGAACTATTAAGGCCGATTATATTGGAACAAATCTGGCACTGTGTACGGTCCCTTCCATTGGTAACATTTACATGCGAAAGTTTTGTTAAGTTCTCTTTCTGCTTCTAGGCACATCGTTTCATTCACGAAACAGTCTCCGTGTTCAAAGTTTTTGCCTTTACAAAGATTAGCACATGTTCGAGTAACACCGGATGACGTTCGATATCTGAAATTAAGTTAATTATTTTTTTTTATTAGTTAACCATTAAATAACGATTTTATTTAACTATAATGTTTAACTCGGTGCAGTCCGAGTACGTGCGATTCATTCATCTGTATTTAACACGATTTTCTGTTACAAGAAATAAAAAGTAAGGTAAAATGTAATTGTATTTTAAGTAATTTATTTATTTAATTTGATATATTTGGTATTGATTTTTTTTTAATGTAAAAAATATTATTTACAATGTGCACTACAAAAAAATCATTTCTTTAAAACTGACACTAAGCTTAGCTGTCTTTTACAGAACTAACTTGGATTTAATTTTAAAAATATTACTGCTTTTTTAATCATACTTATTAAAACAGGGTAATAATGGAGAGACTGCAATAAGGTTAGTAAAATAAGTAATAAGTAAATCAAATTAAGGTTAAACTTGAAAAGAGGAACACAACAAAACAATGAACGTGTCGGCAGGAAGCCTTCGTTAGCGAACAAACAACAGAAAATACAGAATAAAATGTATAAAAAATATAGCACTTAGCTGTTATGTAGTGTCCGCGAGGGCAGCAAAAGAATTGTGACAGAGAATAAGTGGGTGAGAGATTAAATAGAGTAGAGGAAAAAAAAGGAGGAGAAGTTGCTCCACTGCGATAAGTCGTGACGTGGAGGGGCGGAGCTAGGCTCAAGCTGTGAAAAAGGCATGACGTTCATCCCATGTGTTGTCAAAGTGCCATCAGTGAGGATAAGCTTGTGTTCCAAATGAACCAGGCTGGGTGTGTTCATTCTAGTCACGATCGCACTTATTTTAAAGTCCGCCTTGCCCTGGTGAT
Organism: Omphiscola glabra; assembly: GCA_964017045.1. Taxonomy (NCBI): domain Eukaryota; kingdom Metazoa; phylum Mollusca; class Gastropoda; family Lymnaeidae; genus Omphiscola; species Omphiscola glabra. Next base: position 9,565,439 of record OZ024811.1, on the reverse strand, counting down.
CGCTTCTATTATGAAGTGGTTAAGACAGAAAAGTGTGTATCTAATTTGATTTTACGGTGGTGTTCAGTACACCTGTCAGAGAGTCGGTGCCTTGTTTCTCCAATGTACGTCATCTGGCCGCAGGTGCAAACAATGGCGTAGACAAAATTGTGGCTAGTGCAAAGGAAGCCGTAACGTATCTGAAAACTGCCCTTATGGAAGCATATGTGTTGATTCTGTAAGATAAAAGGACAACTGTTGCAATGGCTGCGTTCGCATGGCTTGGCTTCAAAGTGGGAGTGGATAGCGTTGATGCGATTCTGCACAAGGAGGTTTCTCAGATTTTTATCACTTCTGAAAACAATAAAAGGGGAGGAAAAAACCTCCTCTGTTTCAGTGTCCGCGAGGAGTATAGCACGGTGTTCATGGAAAACCTATTTTGCTATTAAATTGTGAGGGCGATAAGTGATAATAAGTTTAGTCCTGTCAACGATGTCACTCGGACGGGGCCTGGAGGCATCAGCATGGGTAATATTCTTAACCCTTTGAAGTGCTGATGAAAGTACTGTCTCAAGGGTAGGACCTACATCGGAAATAGTCTGTCATCTCCAGTGCTTTGTCTCAAAAGTCATCATCCGACCGACAAAGTCGAAGAAGACGAAGTAATTGAGAAAATGGAATAGAGTTTTTACAGGATTTAGGGTGGGAGAAAGAGTAGAGTAGATAGCTGTGGTTGTCAGTACGTTTAACGTAAGCGGAGGTAAGTAGGTAGTCTTTGTGTAGGGTGAAAGTAATGTCCAAAAAGTTGACTGAGGTCTCAGAGACATGAAATAGAAGGGTAAAAGGAGCCTACAAAGTTAACGAAAATTCAAGTATACTCCTCTCCATAGTAGTGAACACTATACCGTCACAAATGCACCTCTTACAGAATTCAAGTTGGGTGTCCAGTATAGGGGCTTTTAACCATGTGTTCGAAATTTCCCATGAACAGGCATGCATAGCTGTGTTCCATTTTACTCCCCATAGAAACGCCACTGATTTGGTCGAAGCATTGGCAATCAACCTCAAACGAATTGAGGGTGAGGACTAGTTCAGCCAATTGGAGGAGGGAAAGGGGAAAGTTTGTTGTGCCGCAAAAGAAAACAATAAACATTCAGACAAAAGAAACGTTAACAGCAAACATAAAAAGATAACAAAAAGATAAACAAAATACTCAGCTTAAATTTCAGTTTGTATAAAATATACTTTGCAATTGTATTTCCATAGTTTAAATACTTTTATTTTTCCTAAACGATGCAGGGCCAAAGGAATGCATAGTCCGAGCAATTGCAAGACCCAAGGAAAGCAAGGCTTAAGGAATGCACGGCTCAAGGAATGCAAGGCTCAAGGAATGCAAGGCTTAAGGAATGCAAGGCTCAAGGAATGCAAGGCTCATGAAATGTGTCAAATATTTGTCCTCATGTCAAATATTTCTTTGTCTAAAATATCCTATGATGCTGTATTTAGAAGGCATGCACTTCTTGGTCAAACGGACTAGTTCAATTCAAAATACACTAAAGCTTCATGGTACATAATGCGTTTTATTTTGACAGGTCTAAAACATCAATATGGTTCACATTGAAGTTGAGACATGAATCCATATGTAGAACAATATTATTCTCAGACAAAACATATCACAGCGAACCTATATAAAAAGACTTCACTCTCTGTCGCTAGCTCTATCTCACACCTGACTCTCAAAATCCTTAGTTCACTCATTATCTGACAATCTCTTACGTTTAAAATCGTTGTCTCCCCTTTCATCACACAACTTCACGCACTCGTCCGTGACTTGAAAAGAGTTCACATTCGTTCACATAACCCCATTGTTACAAAACACCAACACACACACTATCTCTCTGATTTTAGGACCTTGATACAATGCCCAAGAAATGCAATGCCCAAAAAATGTAATGCCCAAGAAATGCAATGCCCAATAAATGCAATGCCCAAGAAATGCAAGGCTACCGGAATGCAAGGTTAAACAAATCAATGCTCAAAGAAATTATTTTTCGAAATTTTGAGGTCCAACGATCAAGGAATGTAATGATCATTCTGACTTTTATATTTCAGAGGGGTTTGCGATGTTACTGTGCATGGTTTTAAAGGGGATACTTCACTTTTTGCAAAGGATATTCAGCAATGGTATTATGATCTTTGTTTTAGAAGACAGAGATCAATAGTGGAAATGTGTCAAGTGTAGTCGCGTCAACTGTTGCTTTGGGAAGTTTCTTCCAGACCCTTATTGTCTTTGGTAGGACTGAAGACTTCCTGTGCTGGGTATTTTTTATGATGTGGAACTGCGTGTCATTGCCTCGTCGTTGAATGGGGGAGAGGGACGAATTTCTATTTAATGCTGGAGCAGTAGACCAGCCTATTTTTTATCTTGAACATCATGGAGAGCCTGGATAGTCGTCGTCGTTCCTCATATGGTGACCAGCCCAGTGGTTATAGCAAGCTGCCAACACTAGAAGTGTTTCAATAGCGGTTCAGGACAAAGCGTGCTGCACGTCAGTGGACCGCTTCCAACCGGCCGACGCTCTTCTGGGTGAATGGGTCCCAGTCTGAAGATGCGTACTCTAAAAGAGGCCGAATAAGGCTTTATAAGCTTTCTCTTTTACTCTTGGGTTGCTTATCTTCAGATTTAGCCTTTTCAGCCCTAGAGTCTCGTTTGCTTTGTTGCACACACTGTTCACGTGCTCGTTTCAGCGGACCCATCCTTGAATGGTAACTCGGAGGTACCTGATGGAAACTGGCTCAAGAATATGGTCATGCAAATCGTAAGGGTGGTGTAGAGGGGATCTGCTTCTTGAGACTGATAGTGTCTGGCACTTGATGGGATGAAATTACATGTCCCAGCTCATCTCCCACAATGCTCACAGATTGAGGTCCTGTTGTAACACGTCCTGGTCAGAACTGTTGGCGATCGCAATATACACCGCCGTGTCACCTGCAAATAGTCTTCTTTGGGATGTCAGCTTCTCAGGCAGGTCATTGATATATGCTAAGAACAAACAGGGGCTAGCAGCGAGCACTGGGGGCCAGTGACTTAAAACCAACAAAGGAGGATGCTGTGCCGTCTACCACTTCAGTCTGGCATCGGTCACTGAATAAGACAGAGATCAATGTATTGGTAATGCCTTGGATCCCATTTCTCTGCAAATTGTGTAATAGCAAACTTTAATTGACAAGGCCAAATGCCACCACCTCAGTTTGCTTGATGTTCTCGAGTTTGGTCATCAAGTCTTCTACAAATTCAAGGAGCTGGTTTTCACATGATTTATTGACTCAGAATCCATGCTGGAAATTATTGATAATATTGTTATTTGAAATATGATTCATGACCGCGCTTACAATTATTTACTCAAATAGTTTGCATACTACGCTGGTGAGGGATTGTCAGCGAGTGAGCGATTTCATTAAATGAAATTCCAATTCTTTTGGCAATCGTTGATTTATGTTATCAGGACTGCATGCCTTGTAGGAGTCATTGGGATATCTTATATGACGGGCAAGGCTCTGCTCATCATGTTGGTCTTCAGAAGGAACTCAACCTCTGAGTACTTTGTACCATCACTAAGTCCACGGCTCTTTAGTTGTCGTTTTACCCTAAATCTAATGCTCTGTCTTTGCATTCCTCAGGTTTTCCTTGTCTGCCTTGCCATAAATTAGTATGTCTTGTATGACCTACATCTTTTTTAGTGCATTGACGCAAATTCACAATATGCAATTCCTAAGGGATGTATGGTACAATGGGATGCAAGATCCAAGGAATGTGAGGCCCAAAAGGATGTAGGGTCAAATGAATGCACGGCCCAATGAATGCAGGGCCCAAGGAATATAGGGCTTAATGAATTCTCAGCCCTTGGTATGCAGGGCCCAGTTTATGGAGGGCTTAAGAGACACAATGCCTAAGAGATGCAGAGCCTACAAAATATCAGGATGCTGGGCTCAAGATATGCCGGGCCTAAGTGATGCAATTAATGCAGGGCCTAAGAAATGCAGTATCCAAGAAATGTAGGGCCAAAGAAATACAAGGCCTTTGATATGCAGGGCAATGTGTATACAGAGCCTGAGAGATGCAGGGTCTAAGGAATTCAGGCCCCAGGCGATGACCATGATGTACACACATTTCAAATTGTGTACTTTCGGTGCACCATGAAATTGTTGTTCATAGAATATTATTTTAAATTTTGTATTTAGAAAAGTTATAACTTTTTAATTTTTTAACACAATCTTTAAAAGAAAATTCTACTATAACGTAGTCTTTTTATTATTTTTAAAGTAGGCCTACATCAAAAGTCTCCATCCAGCAGTTTCGTATGCATTATACAATTTAAAAATCAGCAAGTCTATTTTTTTAAATACTGATTCCAACAAAATTTTGATATATTTTAGTCTGTCTGATTCAAGCCATTTAATACTTTAAAACATTAGTTCAGTTTGAATGTTCTATACAAATTAAGTCCCAGCCATCTACATGAGGTAAATACTAGTTGTTATGATTGCTCTTTTGTAAAATCTTAGGTAATTGTCAGAAAGTATTTTTCGTCTGGTTTAAGATCATTCCTGATAATCATGTAGTAATTTCTTAGTAGTGTATACTGATTAGTAAATATACTTCTACAATTATTAATATCAAAGGAAATTCAGTAGTTTTTTTATTTATTTTATTTAGTTCTTTATTTATGCATCAAAATATCCCTTTAAATATGATAATATTCCTTTAAATATGATAATATAACCTAAAATATGATAATATAACCTAAAGTATGATAATATAACCTAAAATATGTTAATATAACCTAAAATAAAATGGAAAATAATAGTTCCTACAAAAAAATGTATGGATTGGGTGATTGGGTTATATAGTATAAATATATTTGTCCTATGACAGTATGATATATACATCTTACTTTCCAAATCAGTACCTCTGTTTTAAAACTATATATTTGTGTCTCTAAGTTATGTTATTTTTTTTTTAAAACAGAAATTAAGCATCAATTTAGCAATTATTAATTAAACTATGTTATTTACAGTCGGCATTGTCCGATCGTGTTTTTGCACATCGAATGCCAAAGAGGATCTGGCCAACTCTCATACAGTCCCACTACAGAAAATATAAGGAACACTAAAGTATTCTTGTTCACTGACGTCATGATCAACACAAGCTCGATGCAACATGAGCGCTGTAACCTCAAGCCTCACAAGATTCATCTTTATAGCTCGATGCAATGGTCACGTGTCTTTATAAACAGCGGCGTAACTCATTTGCCTGCCCAATTGGAGGGGGGGAGGTGTGGGTTAGATTATACAAATTAAATACTATTAGTCTCTTGCTATGAATATAATCAGAGCTCTTATTGCATTTTGTAATAATTTATTACCTCTCTTTTTACTGTTTTATATGTTGTTATGTATTTCAGAGCTCTTGTCATTGGCACATCTCACATTGTGTAACACATTGGCACATCTCACACTTAATAAAACATTGGTGTAGAATATTGAGACCTGTCACATTGTGTAAAACATTGACACCTGTAACATTGTGTAAAACATTGACACATGTAACATTATGTATAACATTGACACCATTAACATTATGTAAAACATGGACACCTGTAACATTGTGTAAAACATTGACACCTGTCACATTGTGTACAAAAGTGACACCTGTAACTTTGTGTAAAACACTGACACCTGTAACACTGCGTAAAACCTTGACACCTGCCACATTGTGTAAAACATTGACCTCTGTAACAATGTGTAAAACAATGGCACATCTCACATTGTGTAACACATTGGCAGATGTATTGATATGGTGATATGTAGTTTGTGGTAAGGTAGTGTAACATGTGGTGAGGTGGTGTAACAGATCATGACTTTTCAAAACGTCATATTGACAAAGATCATAACTTTTCAAAAAGTGTATGTGTTCAAATTAATTTTATTTTAAAGTTGTTGTTTTTTTTTTTAAAGATTTAATTGTTCCAAAAATATGACTATGATAAATAAAGAAAAAAAAATCTACAGCTGGATTGTTTTAATATCATGTACTACTTAATAAAGCTGTAGTGTCTTAATATCATGTACTACTTAATAAATCTGTAGTGTCTTAATATCATGTACCAATTATAATTTAAAAAAACAACAGTGAAGCTTATTTTATGATTGGTTGATTGAAATTTTAGTTTGTTGCGTGCTGTCATACCGTAAGTGTGTATGTTGGCGAGAAATATGTGTCCCATTCATTTGTGTAACACTAAAATTAAGTTTGGTATTTCTAACATACTTTTAATACAACATATTAGCTTAGTTTCTTTTAGCCTAAAGTGTCAAATAGCGTGTTCTAAATGTTGGTTTAGTCAAACGAAAATAATGTGACTGTTAAGGTAAATGTATGCATTAGAAGACATACCAAATCGCCTATCAAGATGTATTCATAAGAAGATATATCAAGTAGAGTATTAAGAATGTATTTATTAGAATATTACAAGTTAAATTTTAAGAATTTGTCTATTATAAGATATAGCAAGTAGAATTTTTAAGAATTTATGTGTTAGAAGATATATCAAGTAGAATTTTAAGAATTTATGTATTAGAAGATAAAGCATGTAGACTTTTAATAATGACATTATCAACACAACAAATGCTTCATAAAAAGAAGAACCTTCAAACGAACAAAAGAAAAAATGTTCGACGTTAAAAAAACTGAGAACAAAAATATTTGAAATTGTGATAATAAGGAGTTAACAACATCTCCTTGAATTTACATCACTGAAACTTTTAGGTTAACTGGATAATTGTTCATTAAACCAAATCATACAATAACAAAAAAAAAACAAGTTTATCCTACAGAAAAATGTGAAGCGCTTGATAACAACAAAAATACAAACATTATATTTCGCACCACATAAAATAAATAAATTAAATACATTAACTGATATTATAATTTTAACTTTTCACAAAAACCTTCTTATAACAATACTATTATATTCCAAAGAATATACGAAAAATTTCATTAAAAAGCGCTAAATAGAATACATGTAATACGACACCTAATAAAATACATGTAATGTGTATAAACTAATTCTCAAACATTTTATATAAATAGAAAAGTTTATAGACCTCATTTTTATATGGTATAAGACATTAAAGTAATTTTATGTTGCTGTTAATGGATATGAAACTTGGGTGGTCACTAAAACCCATGTTGATGATTTTAGCTACGCGGCCGTGAGAAAGCCGCTCCTAGGCAACCGTTTCGTCCCGCCACTACCAACGTCCCGACCGAAAGACTCCCTGGGCGGTGGGGAGTGGTAACGCAACACCAACCCCCGGAGTGGAAGCAAAGCCGTCCAGACCCACAGAGAGTTAACTGCGGACGCTTTAAACGCAGCGTCCTCGGTCGACCGGGCCTCCCCTAGGTCAAGGGGGAGGTTCCCGGCGCCCTCCCGCACGGGCTGGAGTCGGGTTGAGTCCTTCAGTGCTCTGGTTTGTGTGGGGGAGGGCCGGGGGGGGCATTAAGAGCTCGCGCTCGACGGCCCACCGACTCCATCTCTTATGCGACATAGACCTCATTTTTATATGGTATAAGACATTAAAGTAATTTTACAAAATTTATTGGATTATAAATAAAACTTATGGATGAAATGCATTATTAGTGATTCAATAAGGGATTGATTCCCTATTGTTACAATTAACAAAATATGTTCTCCTTTAAGAGAACCTTCTTGCCTTATAAACTTACAAGTATAAGTATCAGTTCGGGTAAATATATGGCAAAATATTTACTTCGCATTGTAAGATGAAAAGATTTCTTTTCGAAAGAGATTTCACAAAACGCAACATTTGTTGTATTAGCCGAAATATAATATAAAATATAGTAAAGGGATATCCGATTATCCCAATTACAAAAGCTGTATTAAAAAAGCAATTAAGGCACGTACCGAGGGTCCCAACACCTTCTTCTATGGTCAATGCACCTTCAAAGGGTCCCACATCTTTTATTTTCCACACGATAAAGAAATCAATTTATGTATTTATTTTTGATGAGGAAAGGAATGGAGAATATTGTTTCTTAAATATAATTATAATGATGTAATTTGTGTTACTGATGTGCATCTGGGGAAAATACAGAAATAATAAGAGAAAAAATAAAAAAATAAAAAATGAAGAGATTGCCTCCCCATGTCTATATACGGTACTGGCATTTGTCGGTGGTTAAATCTGGGTACCAGTTATGCAGGCAGTGACTAGACGAGGCTGATGTTATCTGCAAATATCTTAATTATATTAATCGCAGAATACACGCCTGCAAAACAAAATTTTAACTGGATTTAATTCTCTAAGTACTCGCATGTTTTCAAATCAACTCACCCCACTCTACCATTATTGATTACTGTAGATAATACACTGTTCAATGACTGGAAATTAATAGAACAAAGTATGGGAAACATGAAAAAAAATAACGCAACAAATCTACGAGCGTATCTCCATGAAGCCTTCACCAGCAAACAAACAACAGTAAAAACAGAAGTAAATAAAATTAGCATTTTAACTGTAATGTAGGATCCAAGAGGATTTTAAGGTCTCCCCATACTTTGATTTGCTCATTTTCAATTTCCGGACATGATTTCAGTCTCTCCCCCTATTACTATTGTACACTAAAACACATTGCTTTTATAATTTGAAATATATTTTATTCTATTTACTAAGTTATTCCATGGAATAATCAACGACGTACACGGGATATGTGTTATTGCTTTCTTATCCACACAACTAAAGGAAAACAAACGGGAGGTCTTTCTGTAAAGGTGATATCCTTTAGTTTTAGGTGAGCAGTTGTGAAACGTATGCCATGAACGGCTAATGAATCTACGTGTGTTAAACTTTAAGATCTTTATTATGTGGGGATGGGGGTTATGTTTTGCTAGGACAGAAATAATAAGATTTGTTAGAAAATGGAATTAAAGAAAATGAAGGAATGAAGGAATAAATCAATCTGATACATTAAATCCATAGTTTACGACACACAAAAAAACTTGAAACTATCTTGAATTTAATATTTGAAATAATTGCAGCAGTTCCTTGAAAATAGATTTGCATGTCATACCAGAAATGAAATATGAACAAGGAACATTACGATCATTAATTAATCAACAAAATATTTACAAATGTTTTCTCTAAAAACAGGTTCATGTAAATAAATCTTTATCCAAAATTTTGAAAAGTATGTATTTATTTAATTTATTTAAAAAGCTCTTACGGTCTTTTTGGTGGTTGCAAAAAAGTGCACCAATTTTATTTTATTGTACATGTCTAGTGTGGTGTATATTTAAATTGCTGCCAGATAAACAGACGTTAGGAGATAGCACATGATGTATATAAATTAATTTTCTTTATTTTAAAAAAGAAAGATAGTAAGAGAGAAAGAGAGAGAGAAAAGATATATCCATAGCAACAGACAGAACCCGGGCCCCAGCTGCAGACTGAACCAGCACCCCGTCTATATGCAGAACCAGCCCCAGCTACATATAGAACCAGCCTCCAGCTACTGACAGAACCAGTCCCTCAGCTACAAACAGAACAAGCTCAAAGTACAGACAGCACCAGCACCAGCACTCAACTACATAGAGAACCAGCCCCGCTACATGTAGAAAAAGCCGCCAACTACTGACAGAACAAGTCTCTCAGCTTAACAAGCACCAATTACAGACAGAACCAGCCCCAGCTACAGACAGAACCAGCCCCAGCTACTGACAGAACCAGCACATAGCAACAGACAGAGCCAGCCTCAGCTACAGAGAGAACCAGCCCCAGCTGCTGACAGAACCAGTCCATGGCAACAGACAGAACAAGCCCCAGCTACTGACAGAACCAGCCCATAGCAACAGACAGAACCAGCCTCAGCTACTGACAGAACCAGCCCATAGCAAGAGACAGAACCAGCCCCAGCTAATGACAGAACCAGCCCATTGCAACAGACAGAGCCAGTCCTAGCTACTGACAGAACCAGCGCATAGCAACAAATAGAACCAGCACCTACTAAAAACAGAACAGCCAAACAATCCACTGATGACAAGAGGACACTTAGAGTCAAAGAGAAACTTGCGAATATATTTTTTAAAAATTATTTAAAAAATAATTTATCCTTATGGTATTTGATTAATCATTTGAGTAGATATACTTAAAAGCTTTTGCATTTAAATAAAATATTTTTAGAAATGAAAAGTTGTGTAGTCTTATGTTAGTATTTGTCGCCAATCGCACATGAAGATGACCAAGGCTTCAACTTGAGTAGTAACCTTCGCTTGATCTTTAGTTTGTTTAAAGTTAAGGAGAGTTGCTCAATTCGTCAGCCTCACACTCTTGTCCCTGCCTATTTAAGACTTATAAGACGATTGGAAATAGACATAAATTCAGTAGATGACCAGCAATTTTCTTGTGTCTTGCTGTGCTCTTTATGCATTCAAAGTCGTAGGAGTTGGAATTGTTGTTGTTGTGTCAATTTAATACCGACTACGGCAATCCATCGATGGGTTTGATTTCAGAGTTGTCCTTCTCTTAGATGAGTTGCCATCCAAGGTTAACGAGATCCTTGTGGAGATGATATGATAGTGAAGTCTCACGTGGAGATGACATGCTGGTGTAGCCTCATGTGGAGTTGACATGATGGTGTAGCCTCATGTGGAGATGACGTAATTTTGTAATTTCACGTGAAGATGACACGATCGTTTAGTATCATGTGGAGATGACCTGATGGTGGAGTCTCGATGAGTTCACATATACAATGATTGTATAATACAATACCACAAGATGGCTTGTTGAGTATATAGTTGTACATGTACAGTTGGTCTGTAATAATGTACAACAGCTTTTCATGTTGAATAGCTGGTTGAACATTTATAATGTGTGTATAATACAACACAAGCTGGATGTCATGTTTAGGTATTTGGAGCTGAAAGTTTGGACCACCACAACCCAGTTTAAGAATCCCAGTCAAACTTTGAATTTTTTAAATCCAGCTACAGCGTATTATTATTTCTTGAAAGACCCCCATTACCCAGCAAATTAGCTTAATCTAACCCCACTCCCCACCCTGTTTGCAACGACCACCTTATACCCTCTAACCCCCCCCCCCACACAAAAACCCCCGTCTATATCCCGTCCTAGTTGCGACCAATATGTAAGAAACCAACCTAACAATTGTGTGCATCTAATATAAGTTTATATATATCTATATATATACACAGATGGAAGGGATGTTGGGTCAGGTTTTGGAAAGGGAAAGAACAGAAGAGAAGAGACAGAATGCTTAAACAAACGTCAGATGGGAGAGAATGTAGGTTAGAAAATGTCAGTGAGCGCGGCAACTCACTCCGGGTTTAGCTAAACTCAGATCTAGAGATGGCTTGAGAGTGGCAGGTCAGTCCAGTGGTACTTTCCTAACCTAGTAATTAGTGTTTAAATATCCCTAACTTAATGTACTCTTTTATATTTGACTTAAAATTGAAACTCCACTTATTCCAACCCCACTAACCTTAAATTTTATCATAAGTTTAACACTATATATTTTACCTTAAATTTAATTCTATATTATTGTCTACTATGATCCTAGCTGGGGCCCTACATTTATTTAAAATTGACAAACCACTATAAATTAAAGGGTCTAAAGCTGAATTTAGGGGAAAGACAAATATTAAAATCCATGCGTACCAATTTGGACTGACTTTATAGCCACTCATGGACATGCATCCCAAAACGAAGGTGGGACACCAGCATAAGAGGTTGGAGAATGCAACAAGACCAACTTGCAAAGCAATTTTGTTCTCTTGGCGTCGTCTTGCTGCATTTCTACCTCTGGCCGCACGACCGATCGTGTTGCGTGAAGACCGACAAAAAATCATCACCTGACCAAGGACGATTAAAATAAATAAAAGCAAGTTCAAAACTAGAAACACTGCAATGGTGTACGGCCCTGCTGGTTGGTGACTGGTTGACAGGGGCAGCCCAAGGCATGCTCCATTGGATGAGTAGAGCATCCAATTTGGATGGATAGTTGGGATTATCGATAAAATAAACCCAACTATCCATGCAATGACAATTTTTCCATTCACCAGAAATTTTGCATAACAACATCCGCCATTTGGACATACTATTACCAAGATCCGTTCCAGTGTAATGAGTAAAATTAAAATAACAGATGTCTCACTGGAGAGTGTAGCTACAAACCCGGCAGTGCTACAGGGGGCACTATGGCGCCATACCGACTGATAGAGGGCGTATCTGTTCCTGTAATGGACATCCGAGGACGCAATTATAAAGAGGTAGATGCCCATCAACAGGTCAGATACGCCAAGGTTGGTGACCAATAAGCCGTAGTTTGTTCTAAAACTAGCCCTGTCAAAGATGACTCTAGAAAGTAAAATGGCTAAGTTCCCTCCAAATGAAAATATGGCGACGAGCCACAGAAGGGAACGTTTGAAAATGTCGTCCAGAAGGTCCTCACAAGACGAAATACCATCCCATGGTGCATGGCACACGTGTTTTGGTATTCCATACCCTACAACTAAAGGACAGCAAAGATGAGGTCTGTCCGTATAGAAAGCGTCCTTTACTTGTAGATGGGCTAGTTGAGGAATGACGTCAGAATCATTAAATTGTATGCCTTGTATGTTGAACACATTTAAATGTTTTATGTGGTTTAGAAAATGAAATTGTTTAATGTGTGTGTTTTTGACATTAAGACAGGTCAAATATTTGTATGAATAGTCAAGTATTTCTAGGTTTAGAAGTGATATATTTGTATCTGATAGATCTAGTGACCTTAACCTCTTTGACGTGATACTATTGTAACTTAATGTGTTTAGTGATGGGTTGTTGGATAAATTTAAGAACTGCAGGTTTGGAAATATTGTAATGTCTGCGTTGTTCGTTAATGTAATTATGTTATTGAAACTTAAATCTAGTGTGAATAATGTTTTAAAAGTGTAATTACTAATGAAAAGAGTGTCTAAATGTTGAAGTCTGCTGATGACAAATGTAACTCTACTAAATCTCCTAAAAAGTGTGGTGTTTCTAACAATGAAAGGTCAAGGCCACTAAGGTTAAGAAATTTTGTAGTTGTTGGGAAGATGATTAAGGATGTTATGTTTGTGGTGAAATCTGACGTCACCACCGCATCACCGTAACAAATAAAGCCGGTCGGACACGTGGAGATACAGACTGTCTCGTTATCTAAACTCTGTCCACTGTTGTCACAAGAAGTAGGGGTTACGATCTCTGACGTTTGTTTAAGGGGACAATATAGTTCATCCCTTCCATGAATGCAGTCCTCGTGGCCGTTGCAATTGTCGGGGCATCTAAATCTGGGTGCGGTCTGTCCAGAGGTGGCAGCTGTGGAAGAAAAACAAACACAATAAGTCAAATAATACAGAAAATAATTCACGATATTTATTATTTGGAATACAGGATTGGATTTGTTCACTCATTTTGGTCTGTGTGTATGATGGACTAAAATTTAAGGTGACTAAAAGATGTGTCCTTTGACTCAATAGTATGTGTGTTGACTCACTGGTGACTGTGGTGACTAACATGTGTGTCGTTTAACGCCTTTAGAATAATCGTCCATAGTATAAGAATCGACGGAAGTACTGATCCTCATACAATCGTATTTAAGATAAGAGACAACTCATACAAATGCCTAGAGATTACAGGGATAGACAGGAATACACCGACAGCTCAATTAGACATTGTCTGTTATAGATAAATTTCTAAGACATGAATCTGAACCACTACTCATATTCGTAAAAGAAAGGAAGTTTAGAATAGAGAAAGTCCTAGTTGATGCAATATGTACATTTAAAAATTCTCATCCGAATGAAAATCTGGATAAAAGACCTTTAATAGCCGCCATGGGCAATAACAGAAACAATAAATCTTGGAGGAATATATCCAAATAAAATAATAAAAGATTCACAAGTCTTCCTGCTAGATGGCAACACAATCGGAGAAGAAAAACGTAAATATGCATGACACAATGCATGTTTCCATTGTGGAATCAAAATACACAGAAAGTAAGAATGCAGAATCTTAACAAGAGAACTAGGATACCACAGAAATTTTAAACAACCAGTTAGAATTTCACATAATGGTGATCCGAAAAGAAACAATGATAGAGGATTTTATAGTAGTCCAAATAGAAGTAGACAACAGCAACGAATAAATTACAACAGATATCCAGCAAGAAGACAGAATAACAACACAAGACAGCAGACTAGCTGGGGGAGACTTTGGCAGCTGGGGGAGACTTTGGCAGCTGGGGGAGACTTTGGCAGCTGGGGAGACTATGGCAGCTGCGTGTACTACTGAAGGAAAGTTAGAATAATTTCATGCATATGTCAACAATAAGCTTGTACGATGCTGAAGAGACACTAGATGTACAAAATTTGTAGTAGACAGTAATCCAGTAAGTGAAATAAGTTACATCAATGCGACAACCACAGTATCTTCAGCTAACAATATAGAAATAGAAAGCAAGAAAGCAATGGTAGATGTAGACTGTCCTTGGTTGTCAGACTCAGTTTTAGCAACCGTTATAGAAAATCCTGTATGTCCCCTGACAAATAGCAATGCACACGAAGTACCTAACAATGCACAATAATTATTTGTACAGTGGGCCAAGAAGAGTTAATTTACTATGGATACCTTCAGTGTGGTAATTACTAAACAAAAAGAAAAGAATACGGACAAGAACAGAGCAGCCATCAGATAAAACAAAAAAACTCACTATATAAGACATCAAAATTACAAATTGATGATGAACAAATACAGAAAATAACAGAAAAAATGAAGACACAACATACAGGATTCACATGTCGCCAATACATGTTTCTACCAAAAAAACTAATAATAAGAAAATTTGAAAAAGGAAGTGTCGTTTTAAGTCAAATAATAATACCGAAGAAATTTAATAATTCAAAATGCTCATAATAGTCCATTTGCAGGACACATAGGAATAAAAAGGAATTTACACAGAATCTTAAAAAATGTCTTCTAGCCTGGACTTCTGAAAGCTTTAACATCCTACATAGGAAAATGCAAAACACATTTGACAAGAAATCAAATACATGGTAAGAGAAATTTTGAAAAAATAGCCATAGAAATTATTGGACCCAAGGTAGCCATAGAATTTATTGGACCCAAGGTAGCCATAGAAATTATTTGACCCAAGGTAGCCATAGATATTATTGGACCCAAGGTAGCCATAGAAATTATTGGACCCAAGGTAGTCATAGCAATTATTGGACCCAAGGTAGCGATAGAAATTATTGGACCCAATGTAGCCATAGAAATTATTGGACCCAAGGTAGCCATAGAAATTATTGGACCCAAGGTAGCCATAGAAATTAATGGACCCATTAGCATACCATCAAATGGAGATCACAGAGTTATCTTGACATCGAGGGAAATGGCATCAAGATGCCATTAAAAACATTGTTTCGGAGACCATTTGCATGGCCCTATTGTAGATTTTTTACTAAAGATGGCTTTCCAGACAAAATATTGCCTGCTAATGGAATACAATTCACCTCAAACGTGACTAATGCTGATACAATTCGCCTCAAACATAACTAATGCTGTCACCAAACTAATGGGAATTACCGAGATACACTCGACAATTTATAGACCTTAAGCTAGACAGCCCTAAAATATGCTAGAGTACTTTTCAATGACTCCTCATCAACATTTAACACTATCCAACCACACCTTATGATAAAGAAACTTTCCTCGCTAGGTGTAAATTTAAATATTCAAGCTTGGATACTGAACTTTTTAACAAAACGCCAACAATATGTCAAGGTAAATGACCAATTATCTCTTACCAGAGAAATGAGCACCGGGGCGCCAAAAGGTTGTGTTCTCTCCCCTGTACTGTATACAATATATACCCATTTTTATTCAGAGCGCAAGCGACACTGTTTTGCTGATGATACTACCATCGTTGGCTTAATATCAGATGGAGAAGGCTTCTACAGTGCATCAATTGGAAGCCTACTTAATTTCAGTATCGACTGCTGATGTGGGAATTCATCGTCTGATATTAAACATCGAATAAACCGACTAATCAAGAAAGCGTGGAACATAACACAAACTAAACATCCTTCACTTGAAGAACTATTTGAATAAATATGTTGGTGTAAAATTAAACAAATTTTGGATGATACATCCCACCCTCTTAATCACAGATACTTAGGATCAACCCGTTCGGGGCGAATTCTTTCTCTCAGGACGAAGACTGAAGGTTATAATAATTCTTATGCTCCCCAATATGTACGAATTTACCAGCGTGCTACCCCAGAAGTCACACAACTAAATGAGAACTAATAAGTCCCTGAAATGACTAAGAGAGTTCACTGAATGGTTGATTTTTTTCACAGTCAAATAATTTAAGGCTGCGACTATTCGAACCCGGGTACCAGAATTGAGAATGTGGGATTAAAAAAACTATTATTATTGTTGGGTTTGTAAGACAAAGGTTGGTATCAAATGAAAGATAATTGAATGGACTATACGTTTGTAAACTTAATTCTTCAGTTTATCTAAAATAAACTACCACAAATGACACCAGAATAGCATTGAGTCTTATGGGACCTGGGTGCGAATGGCGGCGCTGCGTATTCATTTTGACTAAATGCTATTAGGATAAAAACAATACTATTTTTAAAAGTTTTTTAATCCCAACCTCTCACTTCTGGTACCCGGGTACGAATAGCCCCTTTCGATAATTTAATGTAGATTTCTTTTGTTCAAATTGTTTTAATTTTGTGCTGAAAATCTATATTGCAATCAAAAAAATTTTCATTTGTTTGGATCAATGAAAGAATCTTATCTGATCTTATTTCAATGGAATGTACGAAAGGTGGAGGAAAACTCTAAAGATAATGCTTGTGAAGACAACAGGAGAACAACCCAAAGGTTGGCAAGAATATCTTCCAATTGTACATTTCACATATAGAGAAATCATGCAAGATTCCGCAGGCTATTCACTATTTGATCTTATGATTGGTGCAAATCCAAGAGGCCCATTAACAATTTTAAAGAAACCATTTTAGGCAAGGAATAGGCACCTGAAGATTCCTTTGACATAATAACACAAACTTAAGAGAAATAGTACATGGACGACAAAAAGCCACCTCAGAAAACACAGAAAGAAAAGCTGTAAGATAAGAAACATAAAGAATAGACATATATACTTGAGAGATGTAAAGGTGAAAGATGAAGCATACGTTTGGTTGCCAAACAGAAGAGGAGAAAAGATTTGGCAGTGACCATTTAAAGTAAACACAAAACTTAACAAGGTATATGTTACGGACTGTTAATAATATGGAGAATGTAATCTCTTATTTAATGTATGGCTCGTTTTAAAACAGTACATAACAAAAGAACATACCAAATTTTAAATACAATAAACAAATAATACGACACTCAAACCAGGAATAATAACAATAAGTTTTTAATGTGAATTACAAAATCAAAAGAATATGATTAAAACTATTGAGTTACAGTTTGGCTGGTACCGGTACGATGCTAATAAAAATACAATGTGCAGAAGAGCATCGACAGGTTGGAGGCAGTACAGCGACGGGCAGCCCGCTTTGTCCTGAACCGCTACAGGAATACCTCTAGTGTTGGCAGCATGCTGGAAACACTGAGCTGGTCACAATTGGAGGAATGACGACGACAGTCCAGGCTCTCCATGATTTACAAGTAAATAATGGGCTAGTCCACTG
The DNA here is from genome assembly GCA_964017045.1 of Omphiscola glabra. Taxonomy (NCBI): domain Eukaryota; kingdom Metazoa; phylum Mollusca; class Gastropoda; family Lymnaeidae; genus Omphiscola; species Omphiscola glabra. The sequence goes on along the minus strand of OZ024811.1, from coordinate 9,547,626 downwards.
TTCTGGCATTAAACAGAAACTTGTCCCTCTCCCCCATAGACAGCGACGAGGCCATGACAGGCAGTTCCGGCTCATACCAGCGAGAAGCCAGGATAGGAACTGCTCATTCCTACCAAAGACAATCAGGGACTGGAGCAAGCTTCCAAAAGGAACAGTTGCGGCGACCACACTTGACTCATTTGCGTCTATTGCCTCAGGCCTTCCAACTACTAGTGCATGATACCCTCACACAGTTACTCTTGTAACCAGTAAAATATCCTCATCAACACCAGGCACAGAGACATTGCAAATCCCATTTACATTCATAAGAGCCATAATGATCAATAAATTGATCGTGGGCCCTTAGTATATAGAAGAAGAAGAAGTTGTATAATGAATGAAAAGAAATCCACACACACACTGTAAACAAAGCAGTGTCTAGTAGGACAATAATAACACACGTGATAAATGATCTGCCTCCCTTCATTCAATCTTCGGCCTTTTTATACTCGGTTTCAGATGACTCCAGAAACGCCTTGCGCATTGTTTTGCTCTCCAGTTTTCTCCAGATTCTTCTATAATGTTCTGATTGGAACGGTCAATACTAAGCTTGTTGTAAACAAGGTTAAAGGGAGACTGTTTTTTCTCTAGCCCCACTACAAAAGCGACGTCTGTTGACTGCAGGAGGTCATGCATTGGGAAAGCGTGCAGCAAAACACATCACCTACATAACAGTATATTATGTAATAGACTTGGCAGGTAAACTAAAGGTCTTACAAATATACTTATTCAGAAAAAAAAGTAAATATAACATTTACCCTGAAAATCTAATCAGTGTAATAATAAACATATCTACCAAAACATGAAGAGTCTGAAAATGAATTCATCGCCAGTGTTATGCCTCTACAACAAGAACAACATAGTTAGTATACCCAGTAACTATAAGAAAAACTTTCTGAATTGACAGCTGAATTTAAGGACGTCATAACAAATGAATTAGGTCATCAACACATTTAAAACAGAAACGGTACGAAGTACCAAATGCATACAGGGATGCAGCAAAAAAACACTGGCACACCTTATACAAATAAAGAATGTACAAATATAACAGTCTGCTATTGCATCATCTGTGGTGATGGTAAAATAAGAAATCAGGTCAAATTAGGATATCCCGTGACTACAGAGATCTGAAGAAATTAATTAAATAGATGTAGAGCTCATGAGAGACAATAGGGAAATATTAGAAGTATAGGGAATTCAAATTTTTTTACTCATCTTGATTTAAATAGAGTTTTGTTTTTATCAAATTGTCATGAACAAGTAATCTATACCATATATTGCTTGAACAAAAGGAAAAGGACGTTTTAAATGGACATTCGCTATTTGGTTTTTTCAAATTCCCCAAATAGTATTCTCTAGATTTATGAAATTGATGTTAGAAGGAATACCAAATGATGTACATTTTTGGATGAGATATGCATCCAAGCAAAATATTTGAAATCCCGTGTACAAACTGTACAAGAAGTATTCTTAAGATTAAGAGAACATGGAGTTACAATAGCACCATAAAAAAATAGCAATTTGCTAAAGAAGAAAATAAATTTCTAGGATACAAAATAGGTCATGGTCTTATCAAACCAACTGAAACGGATCAGGACAAAATATTAAATATCAGATTTCCTAAGAATCAGAAACAAGTAAAAGGCATTTTAGGATTGTGCAACTTCTACAGAAACTTCATCCCCAGATTTTCAGACATCACATTGCCAATAAAACAAATTATCCCCGAAGGGGGATTATGTCAGACTTTCGAGGATGGGCGGTACAAGAAGGACAGTGGCCAGGGGCGTAGCTGAGGGATGGCAGATGGCAAATACGTCCCCAGGCAACATACTAGAGATGGCTTTGAATGTATTTAATGGTTGAGAATAATTAATTTCAGATTTAAGGGGCGGAGGGAGCACATCTGCGCGGTTAGTTTTGTGAAAGAGAAAGCGGCAAAAATATTTAGCCCCATTGTGTCACTAATATCAGCTATGCCTCGATTAAGTGTATCTATTGTCACCAAAATTAGAGTTCAGTTTAATCGGGGTTTAAAGTGGAAATCGAGAGCGCCGATTAATCTTAATTTTATGTATATACATAAAAGAAAGACAAAAGTTAAAGGTAAAATTAACCAACCGGGTGCATACCTCTCTTGTAGGAAATGTAGTGAAAGAAGGAGAGGCTTTCACATACTTCGGCAGCACCATTGACTTAAATGGTGGATCCGGAGCGGATGTGATGGCTAGAATTGTATTACGGACCGTTATAATTGGAGAATTTAATCTCTTAATTTTATACTATGGCTCGTTCTAGAAACAGTCCATAATAAAGGACGATACCAACGTTTAAAAATAATACCAAATAAAACGACAATTAAAGCCAGAGCTAATTACAATTAATAACTTTTTAATTTGTGAACTTCAAATAAATAATAACAGCAAGAGAAATATTATTAAAATTATAAGCTTATAGATTTTCTGGTACCGGTACTGTATATAAGAATACAATGAGCACAAAATTGTACGAGGAAATAAAAATCTCTACACACAACAAAGTATGACACATAGCATGCCTCGTAATCAAGGAAAGGAAAATCTCTACCCCTCTCTATCGGTCAGCCCTTTTTATAGGCAGTTTCAGATGATCATTCTGGAAATGGAACACACAGTCTTACTGCTTCCCACATTCTCTAGATCGTTCTATCTTGTTCGACAAAAACGGACGATAGTAAACAAAAGTATCAACAAAGGGATATTTTTTTCTAGCCGCCCCAACACGGGACCGACTTGAAAGAGGTCATGCACGTGGAAGGCGGGCAAAGTGTCTCTCAAAATACGTCATCCCTTATAACAATTGGAAAGGCTAGGTCAGAATTTGTTCTATTAAAGAAAATATGGGAGTAAAATGAGGTGACTCTTCCAACCAAAGTCAGAAAATTTCAAAACAAATTTCAAAGCAGTCATACTCTATGGAGCCGAAAATTGGAGACAATAGTGAGCATTACGTGGAAAGTAAATACCTTCATAAATATTTGCCTTAGAAAGTTCCTCAACATCAAATAGCCAAACATAATCAACCACAAAGACTTACTAGAAATGACATACCAGGAGTCTTTTGCTGAAACTATCTAAGGAAAAGATGGAGGTAGATAGGGCACACTCTCCACCAACCCCCATATAGCATCACCAGACAATCACTAACATGAAATCCACAGGGAAAAGGAAAAAGAAGAAGTCATACAAATGCATGAAGACGCGCACTAGAGGCAGACAAACAAAGTATGGGATACACCTGGCAAGCACAGGGCTGAGTTGAATGTAAATTCTTTTAGACGCCCCATGCCTTAGATGGGATAAAGGGCATAAGTAAGTAAGATGAATATTGAGAAGTCGGGCGATCTGGGGCTCCTTATCCCCAGAATGTTTATTATTATTTTAAAATCAAGAGGTGTATTTTGGAGTGTAGTTAAATTAATTATTTCTATTCGACTTTTAATGGTCTGTAGAGGTATGTAATGGTATGTACTGGCAAAGTTAAATCTCCAAAGTGCCGCTTCGCGGCCCGATATTCGGGCTTAGGGGTAGTGCTTAGGGGAGGGCATAAGGAGCAATAAGCTCGACGGCCCGCTGATGCCATGTTAATGTGACATTTCAATGGTTGGTAGAGTCATTATGATAACAGTGTCATTATGATAACAGTGCCATTATGATAACAGTGCCATTGTGATAACAGTACCATTATGGTAACAGTGCCATTAGGGTAACAGTGCCATAATGATAACAGTGTCATACCTAAAAAGCCTCCATCTGCAAATCTGATCGAGTGGTTGCAGGTGGGGCGGTCCAGTTCCGGGGAAGTCCCTGGCGTGCCGCCGCGCGGTCCGGCGTCAGGAAGACCCGGCGACTTGTTTGTGTGGAGTTGCGTTGGGGGACGGTATTAAGAGCTTAATCTCGACGGCTCGCCTACGCCATTTCTCAATGTAATATATTTAGTCAGAGGCTTACAGTATTCGGTTTAAATGTACGTACTGTTGTTCGAATTTATCGTTATTTTTATTGATTTATTTTTTGCAACTTCACAAGTTTAAAGTCATTAATAATACTATATTAAAAATACATTTACTATACCTTTAAACGTCTGCAATTTTAAAAATATTAAGACAAGTATAAAACATGTGCAATTTATTTTAAAAGTATATTTCATCGTAAAAACATGACCTTTAAAGTAGGGATTGGCGTTAATTATAAATCGTATTATGGCATCATGATTTTTTTTTTCATTTCGAATTGAAAAGGCGCATATAAATATGAATATATCTAAAATGTTTTTTGTTTTCTTTAACTGTGCTACTTTTGTAACAAGATTTCCTGAATAAGAGATTTTAAAAAATAAATATTTATCCTATATTTATTATTTTGAAATTCCCAAATGATTTTTGTCTTTTTAATATCTAAATAATAAAGAAACTGCTCAATCTATTTTCACTTATTTTTTATATCAATTTTAATTTAGATATGAGTCCAGTAGAAAGCTAAGAGATATGGTCTTGTGAACTAACATTGCGATTATGATGCCAATCCATTATTTTTGGTGATAGTTTTAGAAAAATGTCTTATTCCTTAATCGTCAGTTTAAAATAAATTATGTTAATTTCTTTAAAACTATCTTAAAGTAGATCTATATCGAAGAAGCAATTTGTAATTTATTTGAAAAAAGTTCTAGTAGTTTGAATATCAAAAAAAAAGTATACTTTATTTTTATACCATTTCCCTCAGATAAAAATCACACATTAATAAATATATAATGTATTCTTTATAAACAACTGATGTCTTCTTAACATAATTATACAGTTCTTATGTGATTTATAAAAATGACCAATTTTCAAAGCCCATAAAAAAGTATAGACCTTTCTAATTAACAGGTTTTATTTTCATTTTGATTCTGGTAAAACTTAGAAATATTTAGAAAAATTAATTATGATAAGTAAGGTTTCGTTAACATTTGCGTTCAACATGTAAAATGATGTTTGCAATTCTTTTTATTGATCAAACACTTTGTAATTAATTTTCTTTTGGGGGGGGGGGGGGCTGAAATTTCATTTATTAATTAAGTAGTTATCTCCCGAAATAAATGTAAATAAAAAATAAAAGCCACATAACTACTTTTTTTAATATAAAAATATTTGCTTAACTCAAGTAGGTCAATCAAATCCCCCCGACCACCAAAACCATGCATTGATAATAAAGAAAATATCTCTTAAAACCCTTATAATAGCTGAGGCATCTTGCAGTTGTTATGGGTTGCTGAGCGCAAACGATGGTTCTAAGGTTAAGTGACACCTAATTTTTTTTCACTAGGATCTCATCCATTTTACTCCAATTAAGTGTAGAATGTTGCAAACTAAATTTAAATGTGTGATAAAATACAATCTTGTATTTTGTAATCATCAAAAATTCAGTTTATGTATTACACTGGCTACCATACTGCCTCCCACATTGAATTCAAAAATAGTAAAAAATGCACCGCTTAATTTTGAAATAATCAAACATAATTCTTGTGAGCCATCCGTCGATCAGGAATAATCGAACCCTCGATTTCCGCCCTGTTTCCTTATGAAATGTATCGCTGATGTTGGTATCGATAGATATACTGCCTAGTGGCCTAGCTACTATAAGTGCGACCATTTTCGGCCAAATATTTGTATCGCCCTTACTCTCACGCTACAAACTCTGCTGTTGTCCAAATTTGCCACACTTCATATAAAGAAAAATAGACCACCCCATCCACACTCTTTCTATACCACTAGCAGTGGTGTATCAAGAGTGTTTGGCGTCAGTTTCACGCCCTCCCACTCAACCCTGAAACACATTATTGTCAACCATTAATACAGCAAGTCTGGCGCCCTGGGACGTATATCCCATCTGTCACCCTTAGCTACGTCACTGGCTCCTGGCATCCGGCAATACCTCCCCCACCCCCCCCCCCCCAAACCCCCGAAAATCTGAAATGCCCTCCGCCAACCGGAGGAAATGTCTGAAAGAAACACTGACAGGAAGTAAGAATTTTGCTTTAAATCATGAGCGGTTAGCACAATATTTATAATAGAAAACTGCAAGTCTTTAACAAGATTAGCTTTAAATATACAGATCCTCAAATATATCAAGCGTAGCGCTAATTAAAGATTCCACTAATTGTAATCGGTGAAAGGCTCCAGATAAGATTCTTTTTAACACTGTTTAAAAATGACAAAGTAAAAATGCGCACTTTTTTCTTCGAAAAATTGCCTCCAAAATTCAGGTGCGTCTTTTACTCAAAATTAATATAAAAATGTCAAGTGTTGGATTTAACGTTCCGCTAGTCTTAAAAATGGCCATATATTCGACATCTATCTGGCAACACTGGATTCAACTGGCAGCAGCAGCACCGGTGCAACGAACATGAGTTGCGTGGATTCACAAGCGTGCTAACACTTTCTCCCTCCCACCCCGCCATCACAAGCTTGCTAAACCGATCTCCCTCCCACCCCACCATCACAAACCCAGCACACTGTCTGGTCTAAGATGCGCCATTGCAGTCTACGATGCCAGTGAACTTGACATGAAATTCCTTTGTGTTATTGGTAACAGTACAATATTTTTGCTAGTAGCTAGTTTCGTAATGGACAAAAATAAAAGGTACCGGTATTCATTTGATGCGGGCTTTACATTGAAAGTAACAGCATATGAAGAAGAACATGGAATCGGGTGAGCTGAGCGGCATTTCGGCCCTCTACCTACAGAAAAAACTATTCGCGATTGGCGGGCTAGTAAAGAAGGACTGAAAAAAATATTTAGGAAAACTAAATGAGCAAACAGAGGACTGAATGCTAAATGGCCAAAACTATAAGATGGCGTATTGAAATGGATTCAAGGACGCCGTCAAAATGGCATTGGAATTAATACAAAAATTATTCAAATGCACGCTCGAAAGCTAGCGCTACAATGGAACTTAACAGACTTTGGGGGCGGAGTTTGTTGGTGCTACAGGTTTATTAGGCGTCATGGACTTAGCATGCGAACTAAAATCAAAATATCTCAGAAATTTCTACAAGAGTATGAAGAGAAAATATTATCTTTCTATCGCTTTATTATTCAACATCGAAAGAAAACCAGTGTGGAACTAATCCAAATAGCAAATATGGACGAAACTCTTCTGACATTTGATGTGCCGAGTATCAGAACTGTTGCCATGGAAGGTGCTAAAACTGCAACTACAAAAACAAGTGGACATGAAAAAATGCACAACACTGTTGCCCTTTCATGTTGTGCTGACGGTACTAAACTTAAGTCAGTGATCATTTTCAAGCTCAAGACAATGCCAAAACCGTCTGAAACACCGCCAGATGTTGTTCACGTACATAACAAGGGCTGGATGGACGAGGCTGGTAGGAATATTTGGATTAACAGAGTGTGGATAAGAGTCCTCTTCTTGTGCTAGATCCGTTTAGTAGTCATTTAAAAAATTCCGTGAAAGAGAAATTGAGTCAGGGAAATACAGAGCTTGATGTTATTCTGAGAGCACTTACTTCACAACTGCAACTTCTTGATGTCTCGTTAAATAAAACATTAGAAGTTTTTTGAGAGAGGAATGGAACAAATGGATGATGGATGAAACCCAACCTGAATTCACGCCGAATTGAGCTTTAAAAAGACCTACAACCAAACCAGTGTCAGTGGATAAAAGAGTCGTTGTCTAGAGTGAGAGAATACATAATTGTAAAATCTTTCAAGACGTGCATCAGAACTAACGCTCTCTATGGCAGTGAGGACCATCTTATACATGAAGAGGACAACGATGAAGACAAAGAGGAAGAAGAAAATAAAAAAGTTCAGAGGATGATTTTCAGGGATTTTAAAGGTCAGTTCGGTTTCATAAACTAAGAATTTTATTTTGTCTGGCTTTGCAATCTAATTATAAAAATGGTAAAAAAAAAATATTTTTAAATTGCTTAAAAGTTACGGTGCATCTCACATAGACCCGGGCCGCCATACTAAATACCGCCCATATCAGCAAACCCTACAATATAACTTCAGTAATGATTACCTATTATTATCGGATTATTTTACATGCCCTTTGGCTACCCATGTGGTTTCAACTATTTTAATGCTACCATGGAGAGCCTGTAAAATACAGCGTTATCCCGCGTGTTAATTGAATGATTGTCAAACTTCGGATAAACTGTGATCCATTAGATAGCCACAGTTACCCAGCATATGTATTGCTAGTACTAATACGTATATATTTTGTCACTGTAACTAACTTGAACATTACGTTCTCGTGACATAAAGCTATTCCCGCATTTCCTTTCTTTAAATATTTAAACTGTTGTCCACGCACCACTCGGCTACCGTGAGATCGAAATTAAAACGTGTTGTGTAATAGCAGGGCTTGATAGGTTTCATTGTGAAGATGAGGAACACGTGTGTGAAGGTGAGGAACACGTATGTGAAGGTGAGGAACACGTGTTTGAAGGTGAGGAACGCGTGTGTGAAGGTTAGGAACGCGTGTATGAAGGTGGGAACATCCAGATATTCAAATAGTATGTGAGAAATAAAGTATCCACAATGATAAGACGGTGATTTTGATAGTACAATGTGTGCGTAAAGAAAACCCACGTATGGTACAGATAATGCATTGTTATAGTTATAGATCAAACAGTGTGTAATATTGGATCATAGAATGTCTTGTAATAAATCATAATATTTCTAGGAATTTATCATACATTTTCTAGTAATGGATCATAAATAGACTATATAGAGATCATATAGTATCTTGCATGCATCATTCAGTGTCTAGTAATGGATAATACTTAGTCTATTGATGGATCATATAGTATCTTGCAGTGTATCATTCAGTGTCTAGCAATGGATCATACAGACTCTAGTAATAGATGTTAAAGTGCCTAATCAAAAATCATACAGCATCCAGTTACGGATCAAAAATTGTTTAGTAATGGATCAAAAATGTCTAGTAATAGTTCATACAATCAGTGTTTCTTTCAGAAATTTTCCCCCAAGGGGGCACTTTTGACATTCGGTGGGGGGGGGGGCAGTGCCATTTTTTCAGTGGCCAGAGGCGTAGCTTAGGGGTGGCAGATGGGACATATGTCCCCGGGCGCCAGACTAGCGGGGGCATCTAATGGGCTATAGTGTTAATGGATGAAAATAATAGGTTTCAGAGTTTATCGGGGGGGGGGGGGGTGTAAAAATGAATCTTGTCAGTGACGTAGAAGGGGGGGGGGCGAACATTTGGTCTTCCCAAGTGTCATTTTTTCTTTAGATAGAGCGGCGGGATTTTCGGACATCTGCAGATTTTCTATCGAGAAAGGTAGCGTGGCAAAAAAGTTAACCCACCTAGGGTGGCGCTAACACTAGGCACGCCGCTGGGCAGTGTATATATCAGCACCAAATTTGGCTGTCATGGCAAGTAATTTTTATCGGGAAGTAGGGCAGCAGAAAATGTGTGATTGTTTAACAATCAAAAGGTGCATTTTGGAGTATACATGATTCGAATGTTTTGATAAGACTTTCATTTGATCGGGGGAAATAATTTTTCAAGCGTCGGGGGAGGCATTAGGGCGACCATTGCCAGACACAAACTAAATTCATTCTGGTTGTGGTGTGCCGAAGAAAATCATTTGACACAAGATAAGATTCAACCCGGTAGTCACATTGATCGACTTCAAGGAATAAAAAAAAGGGGGGGGGGTAGAAGAAATTGAGGAATCCGAAGAGTTTGAGCAAAAGTGAGGGCAGGGGTCACCTTAATTTAAAAATAATAAATTCAAAATGCAGTGATGCATTGTGGTGCAAATTTTTCTTCTTCTTTTTCTGTCTATTAAGGGCCCACGATCAATTTATTGACCATTATGGCTCCTATGATTGTAGATGGGATTTGCAATGTTTCTTTTCCTGGTGTTGATGCGGATATTTCACTGGTAACAAGAGTTACCTAGTGAGGGTATCATGCACTGTATTCAATGTATCGTTAAGACAATGTGTGAAGGGGCATTTCAAACGTTCATATATTTACTGTCAGATGTCTCGTAGAAAAATGCTAAGAATACATCAACATGCACCAACTATATGTGGACTACAAATCAGGTTATAATAGCATAGACAGGAAATACATGAACGATGCTGTGCTGGAACTTGGAGTCCTTAACAAACTTACCCGACTCATACATATGACGATGGATAACTACAAAAGTAGAATCAAAAAACAGAGGGAGTACTTGAGGGAGTTCCCAATCAATCTGGGCGCCTCAGACAAGGAAATCCGTGTATCATTTTCAACATCACTTTAGAAAAAAGACATTAGAAACATACGTGTGAGCACCTGAGAGGTGGTACAGAACAACCATAAGGACCTTTATAAAGCCAATTCACTGCAATACCTGGCCTACACAGACGATATAGCGCTACTTGGTAGAAACAGCATTGATGATATAATTAAAACTTTCAGGGAACTTGAAGGTGTGACGGTCAAAGCGGGTCTTGATGTAAATAAAGCGAAGGCAATATTTATGATAATGTCAGGAAATACGCACTGATGACTTCATCAATATGAACATCTACGCCTTTGAGAGGGTAGCTACTTTCAAATATCTAAGGGTGACTATAAATAAGCAAGAGGAAATACAATCGGAGGTGCAAGAAAGAATAACAGCATGCAACCGTTCTTATTTCAATTTAGAAAAGCTACTTCAAAGCAAAAATCTCGATAAGGGAACAAAGAAGGCAGTATACACCTCTATTACAAGACCAGTAGTGAGACTTGGTTCCTACCAGAAAAGCAGAGAACCTGCTAAATATATGACCCGATGTTAGACTATTTTGTTTTGGGAATCCGTACAAACTAAGAGCTACATCAATTGTACAAATACCCATCCATAGTCACAACAATATTTTAAAAAAGGCAGTCTGCCCTAGGCAGGACACATTGAAAGGATGCCGGATTCTGGAGCAACAAAAACGATCTACAGGCAGAAACCTAGGGGCAGTTGGCTCACCGGTCGACCAAGACTGAGATGGATTGACGATGCAGAGAAGGGCTTACAAAGGTTGGAGTTCGCACATGGAGGTGTAAAGCGATGGATTGATCCCAATGGAAGAATGGGGTGGAGCAGGCCAGGGCCCTAAATGGGATGAAACGCCACTGATGTAAACATTTCAGACATTTGGGTGGGAAGCGCTAGAAATAACGATAATAACAGGATATCACTAACTCTTCCACCAGCACAATATTAAATAAATTCAATCCAGTTGGGACCCCTTAGGGTATGTTTTTTATCGAGAGATGCTCCTTAGCTTAGACTCGCCCCATAAAACTTTATAGGCCCCAGAAATTTTTTGATAAATTCTAATTTTATTTTTACATACCGTAGTTAAATTTAGTGTCGCATTATTATACACTTAAATGTAGAGCAACGCTAGGGATGCTAGTTAAGATTTGATGTGTCATTTGACCTAAGAGCAATCGTGTGAGATCTGCAACCAACATAGCTGCATGGGGCCTCGTATATTTTAGGGGCCTAAAGTTGGGCTGTAATTACATTAAATATCAACTGTTACTGCTAGGTAGGGAAGGAAATAAACGAAAAGTAGCACGGGTGCCATAAAAGGTCAAGCGACATCTCTGCTTGACTAAGTGTGGTATGCAAAAAAAAAAAATTTTTTTTGAAAAGTAATGTATTTTTAAAGTTATTATTTTAAAATATTTTGGGGTCAACTACATAAAAATAATGAATTTACTACAAAATATTTTTAAAATTAAGAAAAATAAATTCTACCAAAAAAGGTATCCGTCCCAAAAAAGAAATGCTAAAATAGTTTTACATTTTGAACGAAAAAGAAAAACTAAAAAACATACGTTTATTTCTAAATATTTCCAAGTTTCACCAAACTCAAAAAGAAAACAAGCTTTTCTGTACAAAAGGCTATAGACTATATCTTTATGGGTTTTCAAAATTGGTATTTATTTATAAATCATATGTAACCGACATAATTGTTCAGAAGTCAAGAATTGTTTACAAAAGACTCATATATTTATTAATGTGTGGGTTTTTTTCGTATAAATTATTAGTTTCAATTCTCAATATTCAGTTGATTGAAATGTTAATTAAGAAATTTAGACTACTATAAATTGCTTCAGATCATTACAACTTGCCTCTTCGATATTATACTTGAAAGCAATTTTTTTACCAATTTCATATACTTTTTTTTAAACTACTATCAAAAATGACATTTGCAAGATAATCGAAATACTCGATTTCTTTCTACCGGATTATTATCTTAAAATATTTTTTTTTTAAATAGTTCAAACAGCTGGTGAAGATTGTTTATTATTATTATATTAACAGAGAAGCGTCATTGGGGATTTAATAAATAAAGACTATTTTTAAAAAATTTTTTTTACTCTGTTCCCGAAACTGTGTTAAAAAATTCGAAACACTCGATTTAATAATTATGATGAAATGTCCACTATTTGTATGTAACCGGTAAATGCTTAATTTTTTGTTTTAAAATTATTATTATTATTATTTTTAAATTTTCATGTTATCTATGTCAGCATACATCTATGGAGTCTACTACATTAAAATGTTTGCTAAAAATGATTTTTTAAAGCATGATGCTATTATACAATATAATTTGAAAACAGATTGCACATGTTAATTTCTTAACAAGAACTATATTTAATTTACAGATATTTATATCGATGAAAAGGTAGTTTAATACAAGGTTATTAAAAAGTCTTTCAACTTTTGCAGCTGCAAAATGTAATTAAATAAAAGATACCGATATCTGCGAATCAGAAAAAGTAAGATTTAGCTTATGATCAGGAGCGGCCAATTTTCAAAACGATACCATATTTATAATCGATTTCTGCGAGCCTGTAACAAGATTAACATTAACGCTATGGATCATCAATATATATCGAACAAAGCGATATTTTATTTGTTCCAATAATTGTAAACGATTAAAGGCACACATTTCAATAACTTTTAAAAATTTTATAAAAATTAAATTTAGAGTAGTTTTTAAATAAAATATTTTCTTACACATTTTCCCCCGGGGGGGCACTTAACTTGCTCCGGGGGTGCACTGCCCCCCCCCCCGGATGTATGCCTGAAAGAAACACTGCATACAATCTCCATGAATTGATCAAACTGTGTCTAGTAAAGGATTATAAAGTGTCTATAGACTTATCATACAATGTCCTTTGATGGATCCTACAATGTCTATTGAACTTTCATGCATAGGTTGTTTTTTTTTTTTCACAGCATTAATATAGGTATGATTGCATGGATTCAGTATCAATTTAATGCCATTTTTCATGCGTTGTCTTGCTACAAGACGTTTGCTCAAAATTTGAGTATTGCCTGTCACTGAAAGATGAGTAACCCCTTCTGAGGGGTAAGGCTTATAGACTTTTATCATTTTTTGATGTGATTTCTTTTTTGTGAGCAACTGAGTTTGGGGGAAAATAATTTTCATCAAAGAAATGGAGGTGTCTTTGATGAGAGTGTCTGTGTCAATATTAATTTGAGAACATTGTCCGACTTACTCTTACTCTACTTTCAAACTCAATACAATTTGTTGGGGAATAATTTATATCAATATTATATATTTATTTGAAAATGTTGATACATTTAGTTTATTGACAAAGCTCCTTTAAAAGTATATTGGTCGCTAATCTAGTTTGTTAACATTAAATAAAAATCATTGGAAAGAATAAGCAAAGGAAACTCTTGAAAGTTTAATTGAGATATTGACATATGATGATGTAACATATTCAATTATTGATTTATTATTGATTTTAGGTGCAATGAAACATCCGAAAAGAATGAAAAGTCTTTATACAATAAAACGTGCGAATACACTAAATAACGCCGGCCATTTGAGTGTGCGACATGTGCCCTCGCACAGGGCACCGTTGCCATAGGGGCCCCCTTGGCGCCCAGTAAATATTTAAATTTCCTTAGTTTATAATAGAGAAGTGTGAACCTCGGGTCCAGAATCAAAAAACGGTATTCCTAGTTTTCGTACATTGAGTTTTCATTCAATGAAAGTTGCATTCTTAATTTGGATACTAACACTGGGGTTAGGACCAACCGAAAGGGCCGGGATATTAATTTATTAATACCGTATTTCCTTGTCCCTCTTACAATTTATTTTAGCGAAAAGAAAATGGGGAACAAACAGCTTTCCGGGGCGCAAAATCGCAAGCGCAAAGCAGAACAAGTACTTATGCTCCATAGCCTACGTCGTAATCAGGAAAAGAGAGGAGCCATACAGGGACAGGGAAGGGGGTGGGCGAACGGGTGCTTCGCACCGGGTGAAAGTTCACCTAAGGCCGGCGTTGCAATAAAACATTCGAATACAATAAAATATTCGAATACAATAAAACATTCGAATACAATAAAACATTCGAAAACAAGTAACAGTAGAAGTCACAACAAGAGATCGTAATAATAATACTCGATATTAATGTGCATTCCTTTAGTAAAAGTGCGCGTTTTTTTTTTTTTAATTTTAGTGTCAATGTGTCCATTTACTAGAGTTGACAAAACATGCATTCAAGTACTATTTAAGAATCATATTTAGTGCTACACCACTTCCCCAGGGTACCTTACCGCACACGTTTTATCCTGTTACTGAAATATTTTAATATTTTGATGCCCCTTCCATTTTACATCATATTATAATTGAGATTATTTCAATTGCCGTAACATAAAAAAATATGTATGAAACACACCATCGGAGTTTTAAAAAATCTTAATTATCACTGTTATCTGGAAAGTTATTTTGCTTTTTTTAACTCGCCATAATTTCTTTGATAGATAATGAAAAGGGAAATGTTGATGAATTGGCAGATTCGATTAGTGCTCGTCGAAATTTTTGTCCTAGGAAAATCAACTCTTTTTAATAAAAGAAATATTATTATACCATATTGGCATCTAAATATTAGCTAATGAAAGATAGTTGACCATGTTAACATTGTTAAAACGACTCTTAGCCTTGTATAAATAAAAAACACTATACGAGTGAATGTCGGATACATAAGGAATTGTTTGGTTAAATGTCGGCAGCCAATTCGCGAAGTTGGCTAAAGTGTTTTAGTATAAACAACCACACAACACTAACAGGTACTCACCTGACATGACACGTTGGCTCAAGTGTTTTAGTAGAAACAACCACACAACACTAACAGGTACTCACCTAGACATGACACCAGCAATAATATGGTAGTGAGACTTGAAAACACCATTGCTCAGCACCACATGACTGTACAGAATATGTTGTGTTGAGCAGCGTGCAGAAGAATTTGAAATTTTAGAAATGTGCTCAGATTTATAACGAACTCAAGAGCTTTAGCTCCGCCTTCTATGATTGTCATTTTCTGATAAATTTCTCACTGCGCATGCGTTGGTTAGTAACCACGTGCCATTGTGTCTGGAATCTCCGAGGGTTAATCGTTGATGCGGATTCTGGGAACCAAATTTGGAATTGAAAAATATTTCGCGTACTCAAAGTTAGCTACGTGATAACGCACCACCATGCGCGCCACGTACTCGATGTCCAACCACACCATCTCCCCCCCCCCCCGATGCCCAGCCACGTACTCGATGTCCAACCACAACACCTACCCCTCACCCACCAAACGTACCAGTCGTAAACTAACAAATTCACCGCATCTACAACCACACAACCACCATTAACACCATCAAAAATAAGCTGAGGGCAATTTATCCATCCTACTTATGTGTCATTTTAGTTATATAAGTGATACAGGGAGACGAATGGCAGATAGGTTCACAGAACATCTTCGGGATTTTGAACAAGGTAAACTTTCCCCAGCCTTTTCACACTTCAATGTAGGGCAACATAAAGGTGCTTTAGATGTATCCATTACGGCACTAATTTCTTGCACAAACACACCAGAGAGAGTGAAAATGGAAAACAAATTTATTTAGCTTTTCGGTAGCATATCTCCACATGTTATGAAACAAATTAAATACTCTCTTACTAACGTTTCTCAAATTCCCCATATATCTTCTTTTTTTTCCTTATTCCTTAGATTTTATGTATCCCTCAATATTTAGGTCCGTTAAGATTCTCTACCTAATTTTTCACAGTACCAATATTTATATTCTTTCACTTCCTGTAATCCTACGTCCGGCAGCAAAAGGAAATCTGTAAAGTTTTGTTTTTAATGTACTCTGATACTTGTTATACTTCTTTTTTTGTCTTGCTTGCTGATGAAGGCTCTTGGCCGAAACGTCCAAATCTTTTGTCAGGTCTATGAATTCAAGTTTAGCATACCCTGTTCTAATATTTCATTTTTACAGCTTGAATGCAGTCCATCAGTTACAAACCAAGCTGTAACCACCAAGACATACAGACCACGTTAATATCTCTAAGTCATACAGACCACGCTAATAGCACCACTTTAAACAGAACACTCTAGTACGCTATATCATACATACAGCACTATTAGCAAAATCCATAGATTAAGTCATACTGACCACGCTAATAGCACTAAATCATACAGACCACGCTAACAGCACAAAGTCATGCAGACAACTGTAATACTTCTAGTTCATAAATACCATATTAATAGCTCTAAATCATACAAACCAAGCTAAATGCACTAAGCTATAAAGACCAGACTAAAGCACATACATAAAATGCTAGTACACTAAGTCAAGCAAACTATGCTTATAGCACTAAGATTACAAACCACGCAAACTTCTCTAAGTCGTGCAAACCAAACTTTTAGCACTAACACGTAGAGATCTAGCTCAAAAGTCTAAGTCATGCAGACCACGATAATATCCCTAAGTCATATGGACAACACTAATAGCGCAAAAAGCATACAGACCACGCTAGTACACTGAATCATTCAGACTACGCTAATAACACTAAGACATACGGTCCAAGCTGATATCTATAGGTCATACAGACCACGTTAGAAGCTTTAAGTCATAATTATAGCTCTAATAGCACGAAGTCATACTGAACACACTAATAGCACTAAGTAACAGAGTACGCTAAGTACTAAGTCATACAATCCAGGTTTAGAGCGCTAAGTCATGCAAACCAAGCTATTAGCACTTAGTCATGCAAGCCAGGCTAATAGCACTTCGTTAAACACAGTACGCTAATAGCAGTAAGTCATATAGAACTCGCTTGTGGCGCTAACTCATTATTAGCTCAAAGTCAAACGGACCATGATTTTAGCACTAAGTCAAACAGACCACGCTAGTAAACTTAGTCACACATACCAAACTAATAGACCTCAATGCTATAGACAATGCTATTTGCTCTAAGTCATTCAAAAAACAATACTAACAATGTGATTTTCGAACCATGTTGTTAGTACTGTCATAAGGACACCGCGCACTAAGTCATACAGACCAAAATAGCACAAAGATATTAAGACCACACAAATAGCACTAAGTCATACAGACATCACTAATACATTTAGTCACACAGGCCACGCTAAAACCTATAAGTCATTCAGACCACGCTTATATAATTAAATCATAAAGAATACGCTAATATCTTTATGTCATAAAGGTCACAATCATAGCACTAAGTCATACCGATAGGCTTATATATCTAAGTCGTACATATAGGCCAATACATCTAAGTCATACAGATAGGCTAATATATCTAAGTCATACTTATAAACTTATATATCTAAGTCATACAGATAGGCTAATATATCTAAGCCATACACAATACGCAAATAGCAATAACTCAAAGAAATAACGCAAATGGTTCTAAGCCACACAGACCACGCCAGTACACTAAGTGATAAAAACACACGTTAACTGCACTAAATCATAAAGACTACGATAATATATGTAAGGCATACAGACCACGCTAATAACTCTTAGTCAAACATACCACTCTAATAGCGTAAGGCATACAGACCACGCTAATAACTCTTAGTCATACATACCACTCTAATAGCACTAAGGCATACAGATAACACTAATAGCATTTAGTCATACAGAACACGCTAAAAGCTCTAACGCAAAAACAATTTTTTGCAATTCACTTGCTTTTTTCTTTTTTGGATGAGTGATAAGTGCATTAGTGAATATTATTTGAATAGGCAGTTTCGCTGCACTGATTGCATGGCATTTTCATATTAAAAGTATATTTAAGGGTACGTTTTTTACTACTTTATACATTTCATTAAAATATATTTTTGGAAAGAATAAAAGTAAAAACTTATTAAATGTTAAAAATAC
This sequence comes from Omphiscola glabra, assembly GCA_964017045.1. Lineage (NCBI taxonomy): Eukaryota > Metazoa > Mollusca > Gastropoda > Lymnaeidae > Omphiscola > Omphiscola glabra. The sequence goes on along the minus strand of OZ024811.1, from coordinate 9,529,298 downwards.
AAAGCTAAAGTTATATATATTTTTTAATTAGCAATTTAAAAAGCCATCTATTATATTTATTAATTTTACTCGTAAGAAGGGGAAAATACATTATCAGTTTTTTACGCACTGTTATAAAATCAAAAACACTTGGAGCTGTGTCTAGAATAGGCAATCGCACTATGTCGTCATTTGCGTAATTATTTAGATCAAATTAATTTTATTTTTATTTCGAAATATTGACAACGAACTAAAATACGCACTAAGAATAACAGATGTTTGGTTTTTCCCGATAAATGTAATTAAGATGTAATTCTTAGATCATAATATTTTGATTAATAATTCATAACTTTTACATCCAGATAAAATTCTTAACATAGTTCCTTAGTTGTTACTTTAAATATATATTGTAATTTATAATAATAATTCTTAAACTTTTGCTAAAATAAAAGCGGAAATATAGTGGGTTTTTTTTTTTGTGGATGTAAATTTATTCGATTTCCGTAAAATAATAGAAAATAACTATGATTGTTTTTAAGAAAATAACGAATCAACAAATTTTCGGTTCTTTTGCGTTACGTCAGCGTAGCTCATTCTTATATATATTATCATAAACTCAACCAAATTTTACATTATCTTAAACTCAACCAAAATTTATATTCTCTTAAAGTCAAACAAATTATACATTATCTTAAAGTCAGCTAAATTATACATTATCTTAAATTCAACCAAATTATGCGTTGTCTTAAAGACAAACGAATTATGCACTTTCTTAATTAAAGTCATACAAATCATATTATTATCTTAAAGTCAGCCAAATTATACATTGTCTTAAAGTTAAACTAAATGTACATTACCATAAAGTCAACTAATTCAAAATTTGACAAATATATTATTTAATATAATCTAAACAATAAAAAACGATTTGGGAAAAAAAGTCCAACTGCTTTTGTTGTGCAATTTTTACGCTTTGATTATCAAAATAAAAATGCAACCCATGCATTTTATTAAAATTATAAATTATAAAATCTTTATAATCATTCTTTTAAAGTTATGAACGAACGTTCAGTGATTGACAACCTAAAACACTATTAATTTTTACGACCCGGTTGAACTTTAAACCCATTATCTTTACCAATTAATACCATCAAAACCCATTTTGGAACCCCTAACTTGTCAGGCGTCAGGGGGAATGTGTCCCTCTCTGTCCTCCCTAGTTACGTCTTTTATATATATTTGTCACCAAAGCTTTGTATATGTAATCAAAGATTGCGGTTCTAGAAAAGACGGGAACCGCTTGTCGATAGTGCGCCGTTGTTTTCTTTTCTCTACCAATATTCCCTCTCCCCATCCTCATGGCATCCTTTAGGCCCCTTTGCGTTAAAAATATATCGCGCACTAACTACCTTTTGCCATATCTTTTCACAGGCAATTGCATGATAATCAGTTGCGTGCCTGCCTAGTAGCCCGTGTGTCTTCACACAGACAATTGCATGCTAATCAGCGTGTGCCTGTCTAGTAGCCCATAAAATACGCACTTAGTGGGGAATCATGAACTTGGTTCAATTGATAGCGCTTAGACCAACATTATAATTGCCCGAGCTGCTCCTTAAATCTGTCCTGTACTATCAACACCTCTTGCGATGGTCCTTCAATCTCCAACACCCCAACCACCCCATCTTGGCCAACTAGTGCAGATCAAACGATAACTTCGGATAAAAATATCTTATGAACCATTTGGTCCAAGTATCGGACACTTTTGCAGGCTTTAACCTCATGTCCAAACGTTGGGTGTGTTGGTTGTATATTAACCACCGGAAGTATTCCTTCAAAAGTGGGTGTTCACCGACCCTTAGCCTCCTTCCCCACCCCCTGTTTTGCCCAACCCCCACGGTCAAGGACGTCCCTGACTCATTTAACTATTGGAGTAACGCAAGCCCATTGTCTGGAACCAAGCAAGAGAGAAAGATCAAGACCACAGCAGAGAGGACAACATTCAAGTTGTAACAGACGTTTGCATCAGCCGGTCTTAGGATTATATCCTAATTGCGACCTAACACGGTGCACTCTACTTACAAGTACAAGACATATTTTTCACTAAAATTATACTACATATATTGCACTCAACATATAACACATACTTTTTACTCAACATACAATACAAAAATTGATTTCAGCATACAAGATATATCTTGAATTTTACTATATAGGAAGTTAACATAATTATGTGGTGTCCATTATGTGGTAACAAGAATTAGATGGTTCACAAGTTGCTTTATTCGTTCATGATATCCTGGATCTGGGACGGGTGCGTGGGCGATGAAAAAAAAATGGCGGGAGGGGGGGGGCATGTGTGTGAAATCCACCTAGCCCTTCCCCCTCCTCTCCCAGCTTACAAACCAGGGCGAGATTTTGCCAAGGTCGTACGCTTGCAATAATTGTTAAAACTAATTATTCTACAGGTACAATCTAGGCAGACGTTGTCTTTATATTATTGTCTTGGCCTGCGAGTGCCCCACTGAACACATTGTCTCGGCCTGCGAGTGCCCCACTGAACACCTTGTCTCGGCCTGCGAGTGCCCCACTGAGCACATTGTCTCGGCCTGCGAGTGCCCCACTGAACACATTTCAGAATTTCTAGATGGGATCTTTCAGCCCTTGGTTACCTCTCTACCCACTTACATTCAAATACACCAACCACGCTTTATAACATTTAAATCCCTAAACATTATCCCTGATACAAAACACTTACTGTTTATACTTGATGTCTGTTCCTTGTACACATCAATTCCACATGCAGACGGCGTTAAAGCTTTGAGATTTGTTCTTCAAAATAAACCACACTCTTCTATCCCTACTGACACTATTATCAGACCGGCTGACCTGGTACTCATCCTCAACTCCTTTGAATTTAATGGCCATTTATTAACCAAATAATTGGCATAGCCATGTGCACAAAAATGGGCCCTAGTTATGCTTGCCAATTTATGGGTCATTTTGAATATATGGTAGAGAAAGCATATACTGGCCATGTCTGTGAATTGTATAAAAGATACATTAATGACGGCATTAGAATCACTACCATGGAAACCAATAAACTTCAAAAATGTATATATTTCTTTAACTCATTTCATCCATCCATAAAATTTACTTCCCAAATCTCTGGACATTCTGTCAATTTTCTTGATATCACGATAACATTGCAAGAAAACGGATTGATCACATCTGCCTACTACAAACACACTGACAGCCATAGTTACCTATTGTACTCATCCTCCCACCCCAAATCATGCAAAGATACCTTTCTCACAACTTCTCAGACTACGGCGCCTCTGCCAGTTTGGTGAAGACTATTTAGAAAAAGCTGATGAAATGATGGATTTCTTCCCCTCCAGATCATATCCTGAAATTTCTCTTGTCTTGGCACTCTATCGTATCAGCAATATCACACGAAAAGACGCTTTTAAACCTCGCCAAAACAAAAATGAAGATCGAACAAAGCTCATACTAACCTATCAACCTCACAATTTGACAGCACAAAATAAATTTTAAAATCCCAACATACTTCTTGCTGGCCCCGACACTGATTGTCTGCAGAAGGAACAAAAATCTAGGTGACCTTCTGGTTCATAGTCGACTTCCAGCTAACACGTCTTATATAGGAACTAAACCGTGCTCAAGAAGCCGATGTAGGATGTGTCCCTATACACTCCAAACAAAACACATTAGCTTCCTTAAAGGTACTTTACCATCAAAGAGAGTTTCACATGCGTTAATCGGAATTTGATATATGATATTGTGTGCCGTAGATGTCATTTTAGTTATATAGGCGAGACAGGAAGAAGATTAGCAAACAGTTTCACAGAACATCTTCGGGATATTGATCAAGGTAAACTTTCCCGCGTCTATTGACACTTCAACGGAGGGCAACATAAAATTGCATTAGATGAATTGCATGGTCATTTACTTGAGTCAGTTTCCTCCGTAAGGTACCTGGGTGTTACCATTCAGAGAGAGGTCCGCTGGGACGAGCATATTAACAATGTGTGCAAGCAGGCAAACAAGACCCTGGGGTTCTTAATGCGTAATCTAAAGATCAGAAACTCCGGTGTAAAAGAAAGAGCCTATAAAGTCTGCTTTTAGATTATGCATCTTCGGTCTTGGGCCCATTCACCCAGAAGAGCATGGACAGGTTGGAGGTAGTACAGCGACGGGCAGCCCGCTTTGTCCTGAACCGCTACAGGAATACCTCTAGTGTTGGCAGCATGCTGGAAACACTGGGCTGATCACTATTAGAGGAACGACGACGACTATCCAGGCTCTCCATGATTTACAAGATAAATAATGGGCTAGTCCACTGCTCTGGCATTAAACAGAAACGTGTCCCTCTCCCCCATAGACAGCGACGAGGCCACGACAGGCAGTTCCGGCTCATACCAGCGAGAAGCCAGTATAGGAACTGCTCATTCCTACCAATGACAATCAGGGACTGGAACAAGCTTTCAAAAGGAACAGTTGAGGCGACAACACTTGACTCATTTGCGTCTATTGCCTCAGGCCTTCCAAACCCCAGTGCATGATACCCTCACACAGTTACTCTTGTAACCAGTGAAATATCCTCATCAACACCAGGCACAGAAACATTGCAAATCCCATCTACATTCATAGGAGCCATAATGATCAATAAATTGATCGTGGGCCCTTAATATATAGAAGAAGAAGATGTATTCATTACGGTACTATTTTCGCGCACAAACACGCACCTGAGAGAGTGAAAATGGAAAAAAAAATGTATTCATTTTTTTGGATACCATATCTCCAAATGGTATGAATCCAATACGCTCTTACTAATGTTTCTCAATTTCTCTGCATGTCTTCTTTTTTTTTTTTTCTTTTTTTTCCCTTTATTCCTTAGATTTTATGTCTCCCTAAATATTTTGGTCCCTTAAGATTCTCTACCATAATTTTCACAGTACCATAATTTATATACTTTCACTTCCTATAATCCTACTTCCGGCAACAAAAAGGAAATCTCTAAAGTTTGTTTTTTTACTTGCGATACTTTTGTCTTGTTTTCTGATAAAGGCTCTAAGCCAAAACGTCAAAATCTTTTGTCCTGTCTATGAATCCAAGTTTAGCATAACCTGTTCTTATATTTTATTTAAACAACTTGAATGCAGTCCATCAGTTATTATCTTTACATTCTTGCAATCATGGCCAAGGCGTTGTACTTAATCCTATTCTATAGCCAAGCCTAGAAAAGTCATAGTCTTACTATAATTGCCATCCTAGCCAAAACAAAGTCTGTCTAACGTATAATCCTAGTGATGACGTGGTCATTACATTTTTACAATCCTATCCAAGGTATAATTTTTCGATCCTTTTATAGCTAGACAATGCTTGGCCATTACATCCATAACATCCTAGCCACGACTTGCAACACTTAGAATCCTCAAACTTGCTCATTATATCCGTATCAATCCTCATTGTTGACTTAGCCATTGCATCCTTACAATCCTAGCCCAGACTTAGGCAATGCATCTGTCAAACCCAAGCCCAGACTTAGGCAATACAATTCTAGTTAAAATGGCCATTGCATTCTTGCAATCCTAGTGAAGACTTGGCGATTACACCCCTCAATCCTATCCAAGATTTCTTAATTACATCATTACAATCCAAAAATTGTGTCGGTCTTAACATCCTGACATACTTGTACACGTCTTGGCCATTACATCTTTACAAACCTAGCCAATACTTGCTAATTACATCATTAAAAGCAAGGCTAGATCTTGGCCATTACATCCTTACAATCCTTGGAAACTCTCTGTCATTACATTCTAGCTCACTTATCTAAGATATCTTTTCATTCCTAGTGAAGTCTTGGCCATCACATTCATACAATCCTTAACAAGACATAGGCTTTTCATAATTACAATCATAGCCATGACAGGGCCATTACGTCCTTACAATCCTAGCAAAGATGTGTCCATTAAAACTGTGCAATCCTAACAACGACTTGTCATTACATCCGTATAATCCTATCCAAGACGTGGGCCTTACATCCTTACAATTCTATCCAAAACTTAGCAATTCCATCATTACAACATAGTAAAGGCTGGGCTATCCTACAATCCTAGCTAAAACATAGGTATAAATTTCTTACAATCTTATCAACGAATGGGCCAATTCATCCTTACAATCCTAGAAAAATGTGCACATGACATCCGTACAATCCTACCCAAAACTTGTTATAACATCTTAAAAATCCCAAGTATGACTTGGCCAATACATCTATGCAATCGTTGCCCAGACGTGAGTCTTACAACCTTACAATCCAAGTAAACATTTTGCAAACACATCCTTAAAATTCAAAACTTGCCAATTATATGATTACAAGCATGCTGAAGAATTGACTATACCATCTTAAAACCATTGCCAAGACTTTCACATTACAACCTAACAACGCTGGCTCAGATTTTGCCATTACTTCCTTATCATCCTAATGACGTCTTGGCAATTACATTCATACAATCTTAAACAAGACGTGCGTCTTTCATCCTTAGTATCCTAACCAATCAATGGGCTTATCATCCTTACAATCCTAGCCAAGACTTGCCCTTTAAATCCTTACCAACCTAGTAAAGTCTTGTCCATTACGTCCTTACAGTCCTATCCAAGATTTAGCCATTACATCTAAACAATCCTAGTCATGACATTGTCCTTACATTCCCATTGAAGACTTGGCTATTACATCCTTAAAATACTAGAGAACACTTTGCCATTACATCCCTACAATACCAGAGAACCCTTTGCAAATATATCCTTAAAATCCTAATCAAGACTTGTTAAGTATCTCTTTAAAATGTTATCCAAAATGTGAGCCTTATATCCTTACAATCCTAAAATTTTATCCAAAAATGTGAGCCTTATATCCTTACAATCCTATCCAGGACTTGGAAATAATTTCCTTCGTGTTTGTGCAGGGAGCCAATGAATTGAATGACGTGGTGGTGTCACGTGATCAAGTTTTGTTGCCTGGCAGCTGAGTTTTGAACCTTTTGTCATTTTTCTAAGAAGTGTTTCGGTGAACCTGACAGAAGAGAGTTGCAATATTCAAGACGAGAGAAAGCAAGAGCCTAGACTAGAGTTTTTGTTGCGCTAACTGTGAGGTATTGTTTGATGGAGCTGATCTGACGGATAATGGTGTATGCAGAGCGACAAATGTGAGAGATTTTATCATCGAGAGACATGTTGTTATAATATGATTAAGATTCTTAGCTGAGGATGTGAACTGTATGTCGGAGCTACCAGCTTGAAATGAAGTGGGGACAGTTGAGTTAGAGGAAGATTTGTCATTTTACAAATTGTTGATATTAAACAAATCATCTCAAGAATTTAAAAACAAATTACTTTTGTTTATAAAAGGATTTCTTTCGAAGACGCGTTTCAACACATTAATGTTTGTGCAGTTTGCCCAGAAGAGCACTCCACGAAGGTCAAGGATTTCAATTATATGGAAAAGAAACTTAAATATGTAATGGTGTTTTGGTTTGTTTTTGTTTTTTATTTGTTTGGTTTTGTCTTCATATTTTGTGCACGTAATTAATTTTTTTTTAAAATTAAACAAAAACAACAATTTTTCTACATTTAATATGAAAATTTTAATCGATACATTTTCAACAAAATAAAAATTTCAAACAATATGTGTATTTTAATATTTTTTAGCAACGTCATCTTACAAAAGCTTGTGTATACTAAAACAGCTCTTTACCGAGGCATGAAAGAATGTCAACAAAAAAAAACAAAATGTAACAATTGATTTCCGACCGTCGATCAGTGTATAATTGCCTAAATGCCCACCCCGGTCCAAAACCCTACCCACCCCCCGGCATCAAATCCTACAGTACGGACTAAAATTTATTGCAAGTCCCGGGGGGGGGGGGGTATTTTATCACCATTTCTTATTTCGCCATCCCACACCACCCCAACCCTACACTCTCCCTCGAACCAGTACAGCCGACCTGTCACACTGTGTCATCACCACGGTTGCGACCATGCAATTCAGCACGAGGCAATCTGGATGATCAGTGTGCGAGGATCACGTTTGACAACAACATATTGACTGCATAAACCGAGTGCGAAGGTCACGTTAGACAACAACAAATTTACTGGTTAAAGCGAGTGCGAGGGTCACGTCAGACAACAACAAATTTACTGGTTAAAGCGAGTACGAGGGTCACGTCAGGCGACAACAAATTTACTGGTTAAAGCGAGTACGAGGGTCACGTCAGGCGACAACAAATTTACTGGTTAAAGCGAGTGCGAGGGTCACGTCAGGCAACAACAAATTTACTGGATGAACAGAGTGCGAGGGTCACGTCAGGCAACAAATGACCAGATCAGCCAAGTGCGAGGGTCAAGCTAGACAAAAACAAATGATGTCACAAACCCCCATTGATTGGCGAGGAGAAAGAAAGTTGAACAGAAGCGCCCCTGCTACCTGTTTTTAACATCGTCCCATCACATATCTTTCTCTGTTCTCCCCTTAACGTCTGAAATTCACATCGAACCCCCACACTTGCCCCCCACACACACAAATTGAATAAACTTGCACTTTTGGGGCTGGGGTTTGTTGGGGTGGGGAAATGTTATTATCTTTTTTGTTAGCCCCGATTCATGATCCATGTGTCCGACTTGGAGTAACATAGAAACTAATCAGTGAGACAAGGGAGACATCCCAGCCCACACGTAGTTAGTGAGCTTCTCTTACGGTGATGCATGCATTTGTCTGCTGTAAACTTTAGTGGTGGGCTACCCTTCCGGTAATGCATGCATTTGTCTACTGTAAACTTTATTTCTAATTACACGATCAATTAATTTTAATATCTTAATTAACCCAAATCTTGGACCTCAACAGAGCTGCCATTTGGTGTGTGTTTTAAAAAATACCTGACAGGGTACAGTCCGGTGATTGACCTAACAGCTACCAGAATGTCTAACGCTTTGTTGTTTTGCTGAAGTTGTTTTTACGGGTCAAGCTAACCTAACTAAAACCCCGCTGCTTAAATTCAACATTCAATTTTGTTTTAAAAACTTTCAATGGATTTAACTTTCTAGTCATCTTCATCTTTTAAATGGTTCCAGTTTCAATAGGTTAAACGTTCAATAGTTTTTCTTTCAATAGGTTTATCTTTCAAGTGTTTCATTTTTCAATAATGTCAGCTTTCAACATGTTTAACTTTCAATAGATTTAATTTTATAAGGCTCAATACTCAATAAGTTTATCTGTTGACATGTTAAACTTTTAATCGATTTAAACTTTTAGTAGGTTTAACTTTCAATGGGTTTAATTTTCAATAGGTTTAAATTTTAAAAAGTTCAAATTTTTATAGGCTCAACTTTTAATAGGTTTGCATTTCTATTTAGTCATTTTTCAATAGGCCTTACTTGAATAGCTTCATTTTTCAATAGGCCTTACTTGAATAGCTTCATTTTTCAATAGGCCTTACTTGAATAGCTTCATTTTTCAATAGGCCTTACTTGAATAGCTTCATTTTTCGATAGAATTATCTTTTAATAAATTTAACTTTTAAAAACTTCAAATTTACTTAGGTTACAATTTCTAGTCATCCTCAACTTTTCAATAGTTTCAACTTATACAAGGTTCAATTTTTAATAGTTTCAACTTTTAACAGTTTAACTTTCAATAGGTTCAAATTTTAATAGTTTTACTTTCAATAGGTTCAACTTTAAATAGTTTAACTTTCAATATGTTCAACATTCTATAGGTTCAAGTGTCTATGTGTTCAACTTTCTATAGGTTCAACTTTAAATAGTTTAACTTTCAATAGTTTCAACTTTTAATAGTTTAACTTTCAATAGATTCAACTTTTACTAGTTTTACTTTCAATACGTTCAACATTCTATAGGTTCAAGTCTCTATAGGTTCAACTTTCTATAGGTTCAACTTTCTATAGGTTCAACTTTTAATTGTTCAACTGATCATAACGAGATAAATTTATGCATAAAGCTTTGCATAAATTAATATTTTGTGTTATTCATTTTATCAATAATTATGTTTCATATTATTATTTTTCTTTATTTATCTTTGTATCATTATTTTTCTTAATTGTACCTTGTGTGTTATTATTTTTATAAAAGGCTTTGCACCTTAGAACACCTTATTGCCATTTTCTGATTTTAGTTTGTGCACAACTTTGATACAAATCTCAGGTCAACTTTGATACAAATCTCAGGCCAATTAAACTCTTAGGCACACCCCCCCTTCCCACCCACAATTCACACACCAGACGCAAAGTGTGTGTTCATATTTCAATTGTCAGACGATAGAACGTGAGACACAAACAAACAGAGGTACGTTTGTCAATATTAAACTTAACATCAGGACGACGCACCTCATCCGAGAGACAGGAGAGACGGCGATAAATCCGGTATTGAGTTTGACCAAAAGGGAAATTATTACCTGGTGGAGCGAGCGTGGGGTGACCTTGAGCTTGTTAGTTGTGGGAGAACAGGTTACGTTTTTTTTTAAATTTTTCACTGTAGGGTCTTCCGGGAATTAACTTATTTTGTTTTTCCTGAACTCTTGCCACGGAGAAAGTGAGTCGAATGGAAAACTGGGGTGGGGGTGGGGTGGGGAATTCGGGGGATGGAGTGTATTTTGGAAGCTGCAACAGAGGAGCGGGGAATAGAAAGCAGCAGCTGACGTCGTCTGAATGGGTGGATTCCGAATGAAGGCATATTATTTTTTTTTTTAAAAATTATTATTATTACAAATGTTAATGAATAATGTATTCATATTTTTGGGGTACAAATGCGCTTCCTTAGCATCGTTGTCTCTGTTAATGAACTGTTGTATTATAAATTATAGGCTAGTGTTTATTACAATGTATTCTTGTATTAAAAACATTGATGAATTTTTGTTTTTTAAACACCCTTATCTGATGTTTTTTTTAAATGAATCACTAGTCGGAAATTAAGGCTTAAAGATGAACTGATTAAAATGTGTTATTCGTATCAGACATATTTACATATACACTTAGTGATGCAATTCATTTATCACATATATATTTAAATCATGAGTTTAGTAACGAGAATGAAATCAGAAGCAATGCCACGTTGAAAGAAGAGTAAGTGGCGCAAGGGGCAGTTTGATCTAGGTGGATTATTTTTTTCTTTCACAACATGAGGACTTCTGGGGTAACTGAATAATTCTAACATATGAAGACTGTTTAGTTAGATGTCTAAAACTAACATTTAAAGAATGTTGGGGCAGATGTCTAAAACTAACATTTAAAGAATGTTGGGGCAGATGTCTAAAACTAAATTTTAGGACTGTTAGGGTAGATGTCTAAAACTAACATTTTAGTACTCTTGCGGTAGATGTCTAAAACTAACATTTAAAGAATGTTGGGGCAGATGTCTAAAACTAACATTTTAGGACTGTTGGGGTAGATGTCTAAAACTAACATTTTGGGTATGTTGGGGTAGATGTCTAAAACTAACATTTTGGGTATGTTGGGGTAGATGTCTAAAACTAACATTTTGGGTATGTTGGGGTAGATGTCTAAAACTAACATTTTGGGTATGTTGGGGTAGATGTCTAAATGTAACATTTTAGGACTGTAGTGACCTATGTCTAAAACTAACATTTATAACTGTTGGGGTAGATGTCTAAAACTAACTTTTGAGGAATGTTGGGTTTGATGTTTAAAACTAACATGTGAGGATATTTGGGGTAGATGTATAAAATGTGAGGACTATTATGTTAGATTTCTAACATGTGAGGCATGCTAGGGTAGATGTCTAAAACTAACATGTGAGGAATGTTGGGGTAAATGTCTAAAACTAACATGTGAGGACTGTTGTCGTAGAGATTTAACATGTGTGGACTTTGGGGGTAGATATCTACTACTAACATGTGAGGACTGTTGGAGTAGATGTGTCATACTAAATTGTGAGGGCTGTCAGTGTAGATGTCTAATACTAACATGTGAGGGCTGTCAGTGTAGATGTCTAATACTAACATGTGAGGGCTGTTAGGGCAGATGTCTAATACTAACATGTGAGGGCTGTCAGTGTAGATGTCTAATACTAACATGTGAGGGCTGTCAGTGTAGATGTCTAATACTAACATGTGAGGGCTGTCAGTGTAGATGTCTAATACTAACATGTGAGGGCTGTTAGGGCAGATGTCTAAAACTAACATGTGAGGGCTGTCAGTGTAGATGTCTAATACTAACATGTGAGGGCTGTCAGTGTAGATGTCTAATACTAACATGTGAGGGCTGTCAGTGTAGATGTCTAATACTAACATGTGAGGACTGTTGGAGTAGATGTGTCATACTAACATGTGAGGGCTGTCAGTGTAGATGTCTAATACTAACATGTGAGGGCTGTCAGTGTAGATGTCTAATACTAACATGTGAGGGCTGTCAGTGTAGATGTCTAATACTAACATGTGAGGGCTGTTAGGGCAGATGTCTAAAACTAACATGTGAGGGCTGTCAGTGTAGATGTCTAATACTAACATGTGAGGGCTGTCAGTGTAGATGTCTAATACTAACATGTGAGGGCTGTCAGTGTAGATGTCTAATACTAACATGTGAGGACTGTTGGAGTAGATGTGTCATACTAACATGTGAGGGCTGTCAGTGTAGATGTCTAATACTAACATGTGAGGGCTGTCAGTGTAGATGTCTAATACTAACATGTGAGGGCTGTCAGTGTAGATGTCTAATACTAACATGTGAGGGCTGTTAGGGCAGATGTCTAATACTAACATGTGAGGGCTGTTAGGGCAGATGTCTAATACTAACATGTGAGGACTGTTGGAGTAGATGTGTCATACTAACATGTGAGGGCTGTCAGTGTAGATGTCTAATACTAACATGTAAGGGCTGTCAGTGTAGATGTCTAATACTAACATGTGAGGGCTGTTAGGGCAGATGTCTAATACTAACATGTGAGGGCTGTCAGGGCAGATGTCTAATACTAACATGTGAGGGCTGTCAGTGTAGATGTCTAATACTAACATGTGAGGGCTGTCAGTGTAGATGTCTAATACTAACATGTGAGGGCTGTCAGTGTAGATGTCTAATACTAACATGTGAGGGCTGTTAGGGCAGATGTCTAATACTAACATGTTAGGGCTGTCAGTGTAGATGTCTAATACTAACATGTGAGGGCTGTCAGTGTAGATGTCTAATACTAACATGTTAGGGCTGTCAGTGTAGATGTCTAATACTAACATGTGAGGGCTGTTAGTGTAGATGTCTAATACTAACATGTGAGGGCTGTTAGTGTAGATGTCTAATACTAACATGTGAGGGCTGTCAGTGTAGATGTCTAATACTAACATGTGAGGGTTGTCAGTGTAGATGTCTAATACTAACATGTGAGGGCTGTTAGGGCAGATGTCTAATACTAACATGTGAGGGCTGTTAGTGTAGATGTCTAATACTAACATGTGAGGGCTGTTAGTGTAGATGTCTAATACTAACATGTGAGGGCTGTTAGTGTAGATGTCTAATACTAACATGTGAGGGCTGTTAGTGTAGATGTCTAATACTAACATGTGAGGGCTGTTAGGGCAGATGTCTAATACTAACATGTGAGGGCTGTCAGTGTAGATGTCTAATACTAACATGTGAGGGCTGTTAGTGTAGATGTCTAATACTAACATGTGAGGGCTGTTAGGGCAGATGTCTAATACTAACATGTGAGGGCTGGCAGTGTAGATGTCTAATACTAACATGTGAGGGCTGTTAGGGCAGATGTCTAATACTAACATGTGAGGGCTGTTAGGGCAGATGTCTAATACTAACATGTGAGGGCTGTCAGTGTAGATGTCTAATACTAACATGTGAGGGCTGTCAGTGTAGATGTCTAATACTAACATGTGAGGGATGTCAGTGTAGATGTCTAATACTAACATGTGAGGGCTGTCAGTGTAGATGTCTAATACTAACATGTGAGGGATGTCAGTGTAGATGTCTAATACTAACATGTGAGGGCTGTCAGTGTAGATGTCTAATACTAACATGTGAGGGCTGTTAGGGCAGATGTCTAATACTAACATGTTAGGGCTGTCAGTGTAGATGTCTAATACTAACATGTGAGGGCTGTCAGTGTAGATGTCTAATACTAACATGTTAGGGCTGTCAGTGTAGATGTCTAATACTAACATGTGAGGGCTGTTAGTGTAGATGTCTAATACTAACATGTGAGGGCTGTTAGTGTAGATGTCTAATACTAACATGTGAGGGCTGTCAGTGTAGATGTCTAATACTAACATGTGAGGGTTGTCAGTGTAGATGTCTAATACTAACATGTGAGGGCTGTTAGGGCAGATGTCTAATACTAACATGTGAGGGCTGTTAGTGTAGATGTCTAATACTAACATGTGAGGGCTGTTAGTGTAGATGTCTAATACTAACATGTGAGGGCTGTTAGTGTAGATGTCTAATACTAACATGTGAGGGCTGTTAGTGTAGATGTCTAATACTAACATGTGAGGGCTGTTAGGGCAGATGTCTAATACTAACATGTGAGGGCTGTCAGTGTAGATGTCTAATACTAACATGTGAGGGCTGTTAGTGTAGATGTCTAATACTAACATGTGAGGGCTGTTAGGGCAGATGTCTAATACTAACATGTGAGGGCTGGCAGTGTAGATGTCTAATACTAACATGTGAGGGCTGTTAGGGCAGATGTCTAATACTAACATGTGAGGGCTGTTAGGGCAGATGTCTAATACTAACATGTGAGGGCTGTCAGTGTAGATGTCTAATACTAACATGTGAGGGCTGTCAGTGTAGATGTCTAATACTAACATGTGAGGGATGTCAGTGTAGATGTCTAATACTAACATGTGAGGGCTGTCAGTGTAGATGTCTAATACTAACATGTGAGGGATGTCAGTGTAGATGTCTAATACTAACATGTGAGGGCTGTCAGTGTAGATGTCTAATACTAACATGTGAGGGCTGTTAGTGTAGATGTCTAATACTAACATGTGAGGGCTGTTAGGGCAGATGTCTAATACTAACATGTGAGGGCTGGCAGTGTAGATGTCTAATACTAACATGTGAGGGCTGTTAGGGCAGATGTCTAATACTAACATGTGAGGGCTGTTAGGGCAGATGTCTAATACTAACATGTGAGGGCTGTCAGTGTAGATGTCTAATACTAACATGTGAGGGCTGTCAGTGTAGATGTCTAATACTAACATGTGAGGGATGTCAGTGTAGATGTCTAATACTAACATGTGAGGGCTGTCAGTGTAGATGTCTAATACTAACATGTGAGGGATGTCAGTGTAGATGTCTAATACTAACATGTGAGGGCTGTTAGGGCAGATGTCTAATACTAACATGTGAGGGCTGTTAGGGCAGATGTCTAACATTGATGACTGTTGGGCTAGGTGTTTAATAATAATTATACGTGAGGATTGCTGATGTAGTTGTCTTATATGTGGGGACTCATAGTGTAAATTTCTATTATGTGAGGACTGCTGGGTAGATTCCTTATATTTCAGGACTGCTGATGCAGTTATCACACGTATGATGACTGCTGGAGGTAAATGTCATAACTGATGACTGCTGAGAGGGATGTGCAATTCTGGCCTATGAGGAGTACTAGTGTAGATGTCCAATATGTGAGTTCTTCTGTGTAGATATTTAATATTATTAAATATTAATGTCTGAGGACTACTGAGGTAGATGTTTAACAAATGAAGACTGCTTGTCTAGTTGTCTGACATGTACGAGGTATTCGGATTTATGTCTAAGTCTAACATGTGAGGACTGCTGGGGTGTAGATATCAAACATGTGAGACTCCTGAGCTAGATATCTAACATATGAGGAGAGCTGGTTCAGATGTATACCATGTAAGGACTGCTGGTGTACATGTCTACTTCTAACGTGAGGAAATCTTGTATTATAGCTCTAACATGTGAGGACTTCTGTTATAGATGTATGGTACTAACATGTGAAGACTTCTGTTATAGATGTATGGTACTAACATGTGAAGACTTCTGTTATAGATGTATGGTACTAACATGTATAGACTTCTGTTATAGATGTCTGTTACTAACATGTATAGACTGCTGTTATAGATGTCTGTTACTAACATGTGAAGACTGCTGTTATAGATGTCTGTTACTAACATGTATAGACTGCTGCTATAGATGTATGGTACTGACATGTATAGACTGATGTTATAGATGTATGGTACTGACATGTATAGACTGCTGTTATAGATGTCTGTTACTAACATGTATAGACTGCTGTTATAGATGTCTGTTACTAACATGTATAGACTGCTGTTATAGATGTCTGTTACTAACATGTATAGACTGCTGTTATAGATGTCTGTTACTAACATGTATAGACTGCTGTTATAGATGTCTGTTACTAACATGTATAGACTGCTGTTATAGATGTATGGTACTGACATGTATAGACTGATGTTATAGATGTATTGTACCGACATGTATAGACTGCTGATATAGATGTATGGTACTGAAATGCAGTGGCGTAGATTGGGGGTTCGAGGAAAGCGGATCGCACCTGTTGACACCATCTCAGGCAGGTGACACCAAATGAAAAATTGCATATTTACAGAGCACACACTACTCTGTCTAACCGGATTTCATAAAAGGATAACCAATCACATGTAAATTGTCCACAGGTCTAACCAAACCCAAATGCGAGCTTTTTTTAAAAGCTCAAGCTTGATGAGTCAAATATGATGTGCCCCTGTAAATAAGTTAGAAAAACAACTGCTTAACATGATTGAACGCCGATTGAAGTGTTCAGTAACTTTTTAAGCGACATGGAGCTATATGTATCTAAATTCTGAGAAATATAGCTTTTCCATTTATACCAAATACGATGTGGTCGGACGATTCTAAGAATCAATCTTTGTTTCAATTATTGGACTTATTTTTCGAACAAAAAAATGTGTTCGTCGTTTGGTGTGACGCATTACCAGATGCAATAACAATAACCTTCAAATAACCTTCAAATAACCTTCAAATAACCTTCAAATAACTTGTTTTTGTTATTGTCATTGTTATGCTGTGGACTTATTATAAACCAAAACATAAAAATTAAATCCACCGTGAAAGTAAGGGGGGGGGGGTGGTTGACACCATGAGTTTACCGCAGTGGGTGACGCCAACCCTAGCTACGCCAACCCTAGCACCGCCAACCCTAGCTACGCCAACCCTAGCTACGCCAACCCTAGCTACGCCAACCCTAGCTACGCCAACCCTAGCTACGCCAACCCTAGCTACGCCAACCCTAGCTACGCCAACCCTAGCTACGCCAACCCTAGCAACGCCAACCCTAGCAACGCCAACCCTAGCTACGCCAACCCTAGCTACGCCAACCCTAGCTACGCCAACCCTAGCTACGCCAACCCTAGCTACGCCAACCCTAGCTACGCCAACCCTAGCTACGCCAACCCTAGCTACGCCAACCCTAGCTACGCCACTGCTGACATGTCAGGACTTCTGTTATAGATGTATGGTACTAACATGTGAAGACTGCTGCCATAGATGTCTGGTACTAAAGTTTGAAGACTGCTGCCATAGATGTCTGGTACTAACGTGTGAAGACTGCTGCCATAGATGTCTGGTACTAACATGTGAAGACTGCTTCCATAGATGTCTGGTACTAACATGTGAAGACTGCTGCCATAGATGTCTGGTACTAACATGTGAAGACTGCTGCCATAGATGCCTGGTACTAAAGTGTGAAGAGTGCTACAATAGATGTCTGGTACTAACATGTGAAGACTGCTGCCATAGATGTCTAACATTAACACTTGACGACCGTTGGGATACCTGTCATACATTAAAATGTGAGGACTGTCATGGTAGTTTTCTAATACGAACATATGAGGACTGCCTACGTATTTGTTTAATACTGAAATAGACGACTTTTTTTTAAGAATTATAGAACTGTCACAAAAAAGTTCAAAATGTTTTAGTTTCACACAGAGATCACCCTTTTTGTTATTTTTTTTTTTAAATTGAAACCATCGCTCGTGGCCGCTATTGTGTAGCAGCTGATATAACTCACTTTTTGGATGCAAATTAGAAGGCGGAAAAATCTGAGACTTCAATTTAGGTTAAAAAAGAATGTGCTATTGTGCCAGAGTCAAACTTTGTTTCAATTATTGGACTTTTTTTTCGAACAAAAAAATGTGTTCGTCGTTTGGTGTGACGCATTCCCACATGCAATAACAATTGTTTTATTTCATTTATTGGCGTTGTTGTCAGTTGCTCCGAGAGGCCCCACTGCTCCCAATAATTAGAAGGATGGTGCAAAGTCATTTTTAAAAAATTCAGCTGCAGCGTGGAGATATAAAACATTGAATTTTGTTTCGAATAAATTTAATAGGAAGCTCACAAATTAAAAAAAAAAAAAAAAAATTAAAATGTATTTTCTTTTTGTTGATTTTTTTTTCCCTTTTTTTTAAAAAAATACTTTGTGCCTTTCTGAAATAAAGGACATGGTTTTGTTTTATCAACTTTATATCAAGAAAACACTGTGCTTAAAAAATTCATATATTTTTGGTCGATCTTCTGCCTGCTTCATTTGTAGTGGATGCTATATATTGTAACACAAGTTCATAAGACAATCGCACTACGAAGTACCGATAAAATGACACAAACAATTATGTACTTTATAACTGGCCACTCTAGCTGTTTGCACGGCTGTCAACGGCTACCCGGCCAACTGGCCACTCTAGCTGTGTGCACGGCTGTCAATGGGTACCTGGCCAACTGACCACTCTAGCTGTGCGCACGACTCTCAACGGCTACCCGACCAACTGGCCACTCTAGCTGTGTGCACGGCTGTCAACGGCTACTCAGCAAACTGGCCACTCTAGCTGTGTGCACGGCTGTCAACGGCTACCCGGCCAACTGGCCACTCTAGCTGTGTGCACGGCTGTCAACGGCTACCTGGCCAACTGGCCACTCTAGCTGTGTGCACGGCTGTCAACGGCTACCCGGCCAACTGGCCACTATAGCTGTGTGCACGGCTGTCAACGGCTACCTGGCCAACTGGCCATTCTAGCTGTGTGCACAGCTGTCAACGGCTACCCGGCCAACTGGCCACTCTGGCTGTGTGCACGGCTGTCAACTGGTACCCGGCCAACTGGACACTCTAGCTGTGTACACGGCTGTCAACTGGTACCTGGCTAACAGCATTTTAACAAAAGATGATAAAATTAAACATATTTTTTTCAAGTTGAACTTCTAATAATAATTGTGTTATTTTGACCTGCTATAAACGTTTTGTTCGTGTTTCTTTGGTGCGTTTTTTGTGTGGATATCAATTGTGAAGCTGTTTCTGTGTGCTTTCTATGTTACGTATTTGGGAATGGGAGATATATAACAATATGAAATATATATTTTTGCTTTTTAAAAATAATCACTCCGACGTAACGAAGTTATTGAAATACTTATGCAATTAGAAGTTCATAACCCCCGCTATGCTGCCGTTAGCGAGCACTGTCACCTCCCAAATTCCCACCCGCTCACGTCCACTATTCGCCTGGCTGTGGTATGTCAGGCGGTTTCAACGTATGCTTCTCGTATGGGGGGGGGGGGGGGGGGGGTCTAGTCGCTTAACTAATAAACACTGTCTGTTAAAATTTACTTCTGTTCTCGCGGTTATAACATTTTGCTATTTTTTTAAACAGAAAGTTTGTTTGGGGAATAACTTCTTTGGTGTAAAAGTTATGAGACTTCATTGGTCAGCATGTTTTTCCATGATCATAGTCCACCGGACAACATGTCAGGCTTACTAGACTAGAATGTTTTGATGAAATAATCCAAAAGATCGACTTAGAATTTCTTGAAATTACTATGGAAAGTAATGGTGATATAATTACAATTGAAAATATATATAAACAGTTCAAAACCGTTCCATTGGTAGAGGTTAAAACCGGTCGCTGACGGTGGCCAACACTATGGCCGGTGACCTTAGTGACTCCCTGTGAACTTTTCTGCTTCGTCGGGTACCCGGCTAGGTGAGGCGACGGGTACCCACCATGTACGTTTTCTATATTTGACACCCCTAGCTATTAGGTAAAATGTAGAAAATGTGCCGATAATTATTTTAACCACCAGAACCGGTCCCGTTTTATTTCTTTATTTTTTATGCGGGTTCGGGGTAATCTCAGGGTAATTTCGGGTTATTTTCAGGGTGTGCTATAGTATCCGGTTCAGCTCTTGTCTTTATCGTTTACTAGCCCCTGAAATGTGATACACAGCCCCATTTGTATTTCTCGTTTACCTACTCCTGAAATCAGACACACAAGAGGGCATTCATTTTATCGTTTACTCCCCACTGAAAGGTATTTAAAGTCAAGATCACGCTTCTTAATGCACGCGAGGTCAGGGGTCAGTGGTCTGCAAGCCGTGGCCTAAGAGGTCAGGGGTCTGCAAGCTGTGGCCTAAGAGGTCAGGGGTCTGCAAGATGTGGGCTGATAGGTCAAGGGTCTGCAAGCTGTGGGCTAAGGGGTCAGCAAGCTGTGGGCTAAGAGGTCAGGGGTCTGCAAGTTGTGGCCTAAGAGGTCAGGGGTCTGCAACCTCTGGCCTAAGAGGTCAGGGGTCAGCAAGCTGTGGCCTAATAGGTCAGGGGTCTGCAAGCTGTAGGCTAATATTTAGAGCCGCTTTTCATGTGGGGGTGTGGGAATGGAGTGTGCACATTACACCTGGAGATATATGTTAATTCTGTTACTTTTTCACTCTTATGTATTCACCCATTTTTAAAAAAAAAATATGTTATTGTACTCAAAATACAGGTGTTAAACTTGTCGAAAAAAAATATTCGATTTAAGTCTTACTAAAGACTAATTTTTAAGGAACAACGAAAAACTCAAAGATTTTTAAGACTGAACAAAATGTACGATGAATGAAACAAAAGCAACATTTCCATTTATTTGGATCAATAAAAGTATCTTATCTTAATGGGAGGAGGGCGATACAAGGTAAACATAATGGGGGCTACACGATGAGCATAATGGGGAGCTAAGGGTGAACATGATTTATTTATAAAACAATTTGGGTCGGTGGGAGGGGGTTTTACAGGGTGAACATAAAAAGGAGGTTGTGAAATGAGCCTTTGGACATAGGAAATCCATTTATTTTTCAAAACAATTGTTTGGAACATTAGAAACTGTTGGGAAATGTTAGAATCCGTTAGCTAATGTTAGGCAATGTTTGGCAATGTTAGGCAATGTTTGGCAATGTTTGTCAATGTTTGGCAATGTTTGGCAATGTTTGGCAATGTTTGGCAATGTTTGGCAATGTTTGGAAATATTCGCTAATGTTTGGCAATGTTTGGCAATGTTTGGCAATGTTTGGAAATATTCGCTAATGTTTGGCAATGTTTGGCAATGTTTGGCAATGTTTGGCAATGTTTGGCAATGTTTGGTATAGTAAGACAATATTTGTGTCAATTTAGAAAATGTTGCCAAATGTTAGAAAATTTAGTTAAGCAAAATTAGTAAATTTTAGACATTGTTTTAAATTGTTTTGGGACGCGTAATCAATTTTTTTTAATTTGTCTTTTCTTTTTGCACTTTCACAAGAGCTTTGGGGAGAGAGTTGTATGAGTGGTGGGTGGTCGGTTAGGTGGGTAAAGTAAAGTATGTAGGGGTGTGGTAGGTGGGAGAAAATAGGGAGTGACAGGGGTCTGGTAGGTGGGGAATTTAGGGTATGACAGGAGTCTGGTAGGTGGGGAATTTAAGGTATCAGCGGGGTCGGGTACGTTGGGAACGTAGGTTATAAAAGGGGGACAGGGGTGGAGAAAGCAAGGTATGAAAGGATATGGTTATTTTGGAAATGTATCCTATTCGAGGGGTCTGGTAGGTGGAGAAAGTAACGTAATAGGGAGTCTAGTAGGTGGGGAGAATACGGTATGAGGGTGGTCTGGTAGTTGTGGAAAATAGATTATAAAAAGGGACAGAGTTGCGGAAACCAAGGTATTAAAGAGTTTGGTTAGTTTGGAAAAGAATTGTATTACTGGGGTCTGGTAGGTGGGGAAAGTAAGAGAAGAGGGGGTCTGATAGGTCTGGAAAGTAAGGTATGAGTGAGTCTCGTTGGTGTTGAAATTAGGGTATAAAAAATGACAGAGGTGGAGAAAGCAAGGTATCAAAAGGTATAGAAAGTATCGTATTTGTTGGGTCTAGTAGATGGAGACAGTAAGGTAATAGGGGGTGGTAGGTGGGGAAAGCAAGGAATGAGTGGGTCTGTTAGGAGGGGGACTTTAAAAATCGCTATTACTTTTGAATGAAAATAACTGTGATCAATCATTATAAAGAGTTTCTGAACCTTGGCTACCCCCACATTTAAAGGATATTGTCGCATTTGTAAAGGTTGCCCATTGTAAGGGTTGCCCATTGTAAGGGTTGTCCATTGTAAGTGTTGCCCAACTTAGTCTAACAAATAGTAAGTTATGTGGACTTAGTCTAAAAAACATTACGCCGCCCCTGATCACATACAACACCCCTGATCTCATACGCCGCCCCTGATCACGTACGGCGCCCCCTGATGGCATATTCTTAAAAGCTACTGATAAAAAATCAACGCCACTAATTGATGTTACAGAGGAAATAATAAGACGGGAACATTTCGTATAGGTCCAAAGATTTGTGAAAGTTTTAAATTCTTTTACTGAACTGATATTGTGGATTCCTGAGGCCTTAGCAAGAATTATGGTTACTCCCTATTGACCGAGTTGGATTAGTTCTGTTATTGATAACAACCGCGTCCAACTGTCTGATTCAGCTTAGTTCTGTTATTCATAATGACAATTCCCTCAAACACGACCTGGTCAAGTTGGATCATCTGTTTCAAAGGTTGGAATGACATGAGTTGTTGACATGTCATCCAAAGAGCTAACAAATATTAGGTTTAAGGGTCAAGCAATGAAGACAGGCAGGCCACTTCGGAAAGCTCCCGTATGTAAAGTGCGCACACGACAGGTGTGGAGAGGGGATGTGTTGAAAAAAAGCCATTAGCAGCTTGAATAACGGTTAAATATTTGTGAACCCATATAGTGCCCGGATGGTCGTGTACTTCTTTCTTCGTTTCTGTTTCCAATGATACAGTTTTTAAATATAAATGTTTGTGGCCGTGTGAAGGAAAAAGAGGGGGGGGGGGATGTCGGTATTGGCACATACAAATGAAATGTTTAACTTTTGGCGCCAGGTTACCCATTTCAGCCCGACGGCTTGTGATACAACGCTGTACGAGGCCACGTGTTAGGTCCGATCAATTATCGAAGCATGGGGACATGAAGACGTGGGGTAGATGTGACGGTCCGTCCCCGTGAAGCACTAATTGAAGCGCTGCCTTTTTCTGTCTACTTCACCGCTAATGTTTGTTTTCTCATCTGTATGGGTAATGATTTTTTTGTAAACAAGGGGCGGTAAAATCAAGGAGCGCCCTGGGTCTTTACGTAAGTCTGGACACGTACAATGATATTCCGAAAACTTGTTAAGATCTATCTATTTACCAGGGCACACCTAGATCTAGATACAGGTCGATATGTTAAGCTAGATCCGTTGAATAGGACGCACATTCAGCCAGTGTACAAAGGCGATTTTTGAAATCAGATTAAAGAGAACAACAAAGAGAACAATAAAGAGAACACATAAACGTAAACGAATTATATTTAATGTTCAAATCTTTTCACACAAAAAGCACAGCAGGTATGTCGCGGCTTTGTTGTGGTCCTTTATGACCTCGAGATGCAATGATTCTATAATTGAATGAGCAACATCTGGTCGAAATTACCCGAGACAGTGGTGTTGGTGTTGGGCTATTTGTGTTTAATGATAACATTATGTCTGTTGTCTTTGATCATTCTATTAAAAAGGACAACATAAAAGAATCCTGTTCATCTTTTGTTATCAAGGCAGTAAAACTTAAGTGCCGCATCCCCAATTAAGGCCGCTAACGGGTCGGTCTGGATGACGTGTACTAATCAAGTAGACTTTTAGAAACACAACACTGACTTACATACTGACTGAATGGCTGGCTGGCTGAATGCCTGGCTGGCTGTCTAGCTGACTGACTGACTGGCTGACTGACTGACTAAACCGATGGACTGACTGACCAGCATACCGACGGACTGACTGGCTGACTAACTGACTGACTGGCTGGCTGGTTGCTGACTGGCTGACTGACTGACTGGCTGGCTGGTTGCTGACAGGCTGACGGACGGCTTGACTGACTGACTGGCTGGCTGGTTGCTGACTGGCTGACTGACTGACTGACTGGCTGGCTGCTGACTAGCTGACGGACTGCTTGACTGACTGACTGGCTAACTGACTGACTGGCAGACTGTTTGACGGAGTAACTTACTAGCTGACGGACGGAATTACTGACTGACTGGCTGACTGGTGGACTGACTGGTGGACTGACTGCTTGACAGACAGACGGACTGACTGAATGATTGTGTGACGGACGGACGGACTGACTGACTGGCTTATATATTATCCATTAAAGACAGAGGTGCTTTGTACAGTCCTAAAAAGAAAGTACATCTCTAAGTTTTATTCCCAGTATAGTTCCCACCCCGT
Organism: Omphiscola glabra; assembly: GCA_964017045.1. Lineage (NCBI taxonomy): Eukaryota > Metazoa > Mollusca > Gastropoda > Lymnaeidae > Omphiscola > Omphiscola glabra. The sequence goes on along the minus strand of OZ024811.1, from coordinate 9,504,685 downwards.
AAGGTTTTTAACGAAAGGGATATCCCCACACCCGTGAGTTCCCTTCCCCACTTAGGTCCTTACCCCGTGCGGTCCTTACCCCAGAGAAGTCCCTACCCCAGTGAAGTCCCTCCTCAAGTGAGATCTCTACCCCATTAAGTTCCTTACCCCAATTATGTCCCTACCCCAAGTGAGGTCCCTACCCCAGTGGTGATCCTACCTGTGGCCTACTTACATGATGTATCCTTCCCCTGTGAGGTCCATTCCCCTTTAATTTCCCTATGCCAGTGAAGTCCCCCCCACCCCGGTCCCCCAACTCGTGACGCTGCTATTAGTCAACAAATATCTAAGTAGCTTGAGATTTGTGACTCAAATATACATGTATATATATTACATCCATGGGGTAGGACAATGCTCTAAAAGTTGACCCTAACTGTTGTGCCTGGTGCACCCCTGTTAAAAGACTATCCCCTCCCTGTTAGGCCAAAGACAACCCTGCTCTAGACTACCCTCCTGTTGTTTTGTTGTTCCTAGAACACCTCTGATTAAGACGACCCTACCTGTTGCGCAAAGCTACCCCCTGTTAGAGACTACCCTATAGCTGTTGTGCTGCTTTGAGAGACTACCCTATAGCTGTTGTGCTGCTTTGAGAGACTACCCTATAGTTGTTGTGCTGCTTTGAGAGACTACCCTATAGCTGTTGTGCTGCTTTGAGAGACTACCCTGGCTGTTGTGCAGCTTTGAGAGACTACCCCACTCCAAGTTGTAACCAGGTAACGACTACCTCCCGTGTTGTGTGAGGCGCGCCAATGTTTGCACAACATAATAGACGCACAGATCTACTCCACATTAGATTGCTAAAAGTATGCTTTTCTAATTATTTTTCTCAATTACCGTTGAATATACATTTGAATAATTTTGCCACGGGTTTTAACAACTTTAATCGTTTTAACACCATTCTTCGCAACTGATTTAACGTTGGACCACGTCAGACATTCAGTGACGGACTCATTAGGCTGCACCATAGCTAGACATCGTAAAGAAACAATGGAAACGATATATCCAAGCACACCAAAATATATAATGAAAAAAACAAAATAATTCATCAGATTGAAAATTCACACTGAAATTTGGTCAAACTAGGCTACCGCCACGTTGCCACGGTCAATGTCTTGAATTACACGTGGCCCTTGTTATGATACACTTATCGGCAAACTACGGCCCGCAGGACACATGAAGCCCAACGCCTCTTTTTATATGGCCCGCATGACACATCATGGCAGCCACATCTTTCTATTTGCACGTGCTAAACACTGATTTTTAATGTGGACGTTATTTTATTTATCAAAGTAGGAGTTTTTAGGGCGTTGTGACACCTTGCCCTATCAACAGCAATGTATGTAGCTCTCGTACAGCTTGCCCTCTCAACAGCACTGTAAGTGTTTCCCGTACAGCTTGTCCTATCAACAGCACTGTGTGTAGCTATCGTACAGCTTGCTCTAACAACAGCACTGTATATGTTTCCCGTACAGCTTTTCCCATCCACAGTACTTTTGTAGCTCCCGTACAACTTGTACTATCAACAGCACTGTATGTGTCTCCCGTACAACTTGTATTATTAACAGCACTGTATGTAGCTCTCGTACAGCTGGTCCTATCAACAGCACTGTACGTAGCTCCCGTACAACTTGTCCTATCAACAGTGCTGTAAGTAGTTCTCGTACAGCATTGCATTTTGCCTGTAGTTCTCTTACGACAGCTTGCCATATCAATACCACTTTGTGTAGGTAGCACTCATGGCTGTTGTTAGAACTTCTTTGCTGTTGATAGAACTTGTTTGCTGTTGATAGATCTTAATTCAAGAGAATTCAAAACAATAAACTAACGTTTCAGTTATGATTAGGCGTCACGTGACATAGGGATGTTTGTTAAAGAAATACACTGGTCCTATACAGGGAGGGGCATGCAAAACGGAAAAAAAGAGGCGGTTGCACTAAAACGTCATAAGTTCTGCAACATATATGTATAATTATCGGAAAGGGTCGTCAAAATTCATTCTCCGTCCCTGACGCATATACAAATATATATATATATTTATTTATTTTTTGCACACGGCTCTGTTCACACACATGGAAATTAAATTGTTGTAACCAGTGTTTCTTTCAAACATTTTCCCCCAGGGGTCGAGGGGGGTATTTCAAATTTTCGGGGGGCAGCTGTGTCATTTGGCAGTGGCCAGGAGGGCGAAAACTGAGGGCGATGATGAATCTTGTTCGATTGATGAATATTCGTTTATTTTAAAATCAAGAGATGTATTTTTAAGAATAATTGAATTCGATGTTTCTGTTATACTTTTTTGAACGGGGAAGGGCATTTTTAAGGTTTTGTGGGCGGCATTATAGCGTCAACTGAATTCACTCCGTCTGTGGCGTGTCCCAGAGTAATCATTTGGCACAAGCTTATAATCAACCCCATACTGTAACATTGATCAGCGTGAGTGAATGGGTTGAGAAATTGAGAGTGCTAAAGACAGTCGGGTAAATTCAAAATGCAAGGGTGCATTTTGGCGCATACTTGAATTTTTTCTTTCTTTCAGATAATGTTGAGGTTGTATTTTAAACTGTCGGGTGGAGAACGCCAAAATTGACCATAATATAATAATATATTAAAGACATCTTAAATTCTGCACCAGTATGATGTTAACTATATTCGTTATATTTGTGTCACTGTTACGTACTGTTAACAGTATGGAGAAATTAATATCTTAATTATTTAAGTATATGGCTCGTTCTAAAACAGTACACAACCATAGACGATACCATATGTTAAATACAATTTTTAAACATACGATACTCAAATCAGGGCTAATTACAAATTAATACATTGTATTATGTTAATTAGAAATTACAAAATCAACAACAACAACAAAATTATATATATATATAAAGCTATTGACTTACATTATAATGATTGGCGTGTACAGGTACAATGTTGAAGAAAATAAAATGTTGTAAAAAGTTACAATGGTGACAATGAATCTAAAAACAACCAGTAAAAAATTATTGGTCTCGTAGAAAAGCTCTATAGCAAAAATAGAAACCGCTCAAAAATATATCTCGTCTCCCCCTCCTCTCTATCTATGCGTTTAAATAGCCTGTTTCATGAATACTTCGAGAACGGACTTATGCATTGTATTCCGTTCTCGATATTTCTACTTAATTCTACAGAATTCTAATAACAATACAGATACTAGATTTTAGTTAGTTGTAATCGAGGTCAAGGGAGACTATTTTTAGTTATCCACACCCTTATAGCGCTGCCGATCTTGGGGTAAGCTTAATTTCATTCATCAGAAAAAATAAATAAAAAGTAATCAAGACGCCTATAACAATTACTCTTGAGGGTAATCTTTTTCCCCAGCTTAATATCGCTTTTAAAGGACGATTTAAAAAAAAAATTGAGAACAAATTTCTTTTCAAGTACTTGTCAAGAATCATGATTTTCGGAGTCAAAACCCGTTTGCGGCCGACTGGCCAAGCCGCACTGAGGTCGCTATAGAGCCGCATGCGGCTCGCGAGCCGCGGTTTGCCGACCTCTGTCCTATTAAATCTTTATAGCCCACAGAAAATTTTTGATAAATTAAAATAACAAGAATGCATTTTATGATATATCTGAATTTAGTCTTGCAACATTCTACACTTAATTTGAGAGAAAAAGAAGAGATTCTAGTTTTAAAATGTACGTGTCACTTAACCTTAGAACCATCGTGTGCCCTCAGCAACCCTTACGATCCGGGGTGCCTCGGATATTTTAGAGGCTTAAAGATGTGATGAGGATATTTTCTTAATTATCATCTTTCAATGCAGGGTGCAAAAAAATGAAAGAGGGGGTCAAAAGGAACAAGTGCTTTACCTGATTGCGTTATGCAAAAAGAAAATTATATATAATGTATTTATTTTTACCTTATTTTGGGGTATTGTTACTTAATTAATAAATTAATTTTCAGCACACAATAATTGATTAAAAAGGTTTCCGTCACTAAAATTTACTGCAAACATAATTTTATATGCTGAACCCAAATGGAAAAAAAAACTTACTTATACTTTAAAAAAATTAGACTAACTTTTCTAAATAGTTCCAAATTTTACCAGTCAATAAGAAAAACAATAACTGGTTAGGGCAGGGGCATTTGCGCCCCCCCCCCCCCCCACCAAGAATTTTCAGGTTTTATTTAAATTGCTATGAACTGTCGTGCCTCCAGTAATATACAACTTAACAAGCAAACCAAGTCTTGGTTTCCCCCACCCCCCCACCCCTGAAGAAAAACCCTGAAATGATGCCACTGATGGGCATAGTCTATAGCAGCTGATTTATCATTTTAATCTTGCGGAACTGATCTACCAGACAAGTCGACATCTTCCTCACCTAACAATTCAACACTTAAAATAGAAGCATTGTCAGTGTGGGCAATAATTGCCATTAATTGCTCTCTCTATCTCCTTGCAGCTACTCGCTTTTGTCGAATCCCTTTTTTTTACGGAGCAATTAAAATGAATCCTTTTTTTGTGTACTAATTTCTTATGCTCAAGAGAGTATTTTCGATGCTATTGAACATGCTTTTTCCTCATGACTTGTGATGCAAAATAGATGTTAAAGATTTTACAAATCCGTTCAAGCAGCGATGTTATTATTGTTACTCACTTTACTTTCCCTAATACTCAAATATATCGTATTACTACTCTATCAATATCATTTATCTTGAATGCACACGACATTTGAATATTATAAATCTTTTGTTAAACAACTTAAAATTATTGACTATTTACACTCATTTACACTTTAAATATTTTTTTTAATAATGCATTAACCACTCAATTTTTAAGATTAAAATTTTAATAAGAAAAAGTGATTGTAGACGTCAACTAATCTAAATCCCTACCTCCCCCTTGTCAACAGCTGTCAAACATCTCCAAACCCCCTCCCTCACCATATTTTGTTGAAATAATTAATGGACCTCCCGTAAACAGAAAGGTCTATACATTTTTATGGTTTTAGAAAACTGGTATTTTTTATAAATCGTATATGAACGGCATAACTATTTTAAGAAGACGTGTGTTGCTTATAAAAGAAATTATATATTTATTCATTTGTGATTTTATCTAAGGGAAATCGTATGCAAAGAAAGTATAAATTTCCCAATATTCAGTTGATTGGAATGTTTATTTGTAATTTTAAAACACTATAACATTTTTCAGATAAATTACAGAGCCAATCCACAGAACTTATTTTAAATTGAAAAGATTACGAATAAGATTTTATTTCTAAAACTAGTCCCAACAAATTTTTTTATAGAAATGACAATCGAAATGTTAGTTCACAAATTTTTTTATAGAAATGACAATCGAAATGTTAGTTCACACATTTTTTTATAGAAATGACAATCGAAATGTTAGTTCACAAATTTTTTTATAGAAATGACAATCGAAATGTTAGTTCACAAATTTTTTTATAGAAATGACAATCGAAATGTTAGTTCACAAATTTTTTTATAGAAATGACAATCGAAATGTTAGTTCACAAATTTTTTTATAGAAATGACAATCGAAATGTTAGTTCACAATTTTTTTTATAGAAATGACAATCGAAATGTTAGTTCACAAATTTTTTTATAGAAATGACAATCGAAATGTTAGTTCACAAATTTTTTTTATAGAAATGACAATCGAAATGTTAGTTCACAAATTTTTTTATAGAAATGACAATCGAAATGTTAGTTCACAAATTTTTTTTATAGAAATGACAATCGAAATGTTAGTTCACAAATTTTTTTTATAGAAATGACAATCGAAATGTTAGTTCACAAATTTTTGTATAGAAATGACAATCGAAATGTTAGTTCACACATTTTTTTTTTTAAAGCTCTACTATCTAATAGATTCCCATCTTGAAAAAAAAATATTTTTGTTAAAAACTTCGTTCAAATAGGTGGGGCATAATAAATATACCATATTTTTTTAACCTCTGCAGTAAACATTTTTGCAAAGGTAGTACATTAAAAGAAAACACAAACGCGTTCGAAATAATTATTGATGAAATGTGCACTTTGTGTCTTCTTACTCTTCTTATGCCTTTTTACCCCGTCTGGAGCATAGGCCGTCCACAAGAATTGTCCACTCATCACTGTCCTGCGCTTTCCTTTCCAATTGCTTCCAGGTGTATCCCATATTTGGCGCACTTTTTGTAGGCGCCGGTTGAATTCTTGATTTAAAAAACAATAATAACAGTTTCCATTTTATATAATTCAACAAAAATGGAATCGATCAAACAAATATTTTTTTTAAAGACTAATGCTAATGCCATCATACAATTTATAATTAGCACCTATCCCTACTTTAAAAGTGATGCTTTTAGATGAAATATAATTTGAAAATAGATTGCGCATGATTGAGACTTAGCAAGAACTTATTATTAATATTGAAGACCTTTTTATTGATGTAATGGTAACTAAATACAGTGTTATTAAAACTTTACAAATACCGATATATTATGCGAAATACCGGAAGTAAGACTTCGGCTTATAGTTTGGAGCGGCCAATAAGGTATTATTAATCGAATACTGTAAGCCTTTAACAAGCTTGGCTTTATATACGGATCATGAAATATATTTTAAAATTTTTTTGAAAAGACAATGTAGTCGTTTTAATTTTTTTTTAAAATAGATTTCTGTCCCCATTTTGTCCCGCAGGGGGTGCTTAACTTTCCCCGGAGGGTGGGCGGTGACCCCCTGGAGAGATGGCTGAAAGAAATCCTGGTTGTAGAGCCATATCTTGTTTTTAAATATATTTTTAAAAAATGTATCCGAATAAAAAATAGGATTGTACATCAAAAATTGTAAAGATTAAAAATATTATTTGTCGATATGTGGTTACCGGAAATTTGAGCGAAAGAAATTTCGTCGACAGAAAATTGATCGACGGAAATTTGATCGAACGTAAATTTGGTCGAAATTTTTTTTCAGTTTACACGTAAAAATTTTCGTCAAATTTCTTTAGTGTCTTCTAAATCTTGGTATTTCTTTTAAAAGTTCATATTCTAATAGCTCATTATAGAAAGAGTTTAATTTGGTAACGAATACCAATAACTCTTCTTCACTTGCTGATAGTATAGACCCTTGAGTTGAACACCCCTAAACATATCTGCTACATACTACATCACTGATGATCTGATCTGGAGTTCAGAATGAAAGCGAGCAGTGCACTCCATCATCTCCTTACTGTTTTCTCCTTACAGATAGAGTATAACATCTGTTAATTTATTAATTGTTCTCCTGGCCTTCTCTTCTTAAACCTTAATCTTCTCTCTAACGAAATTCCATATTGGTCTTAAATTAAAAGTGCCTTTTCAATAGCATGTTCCACAAAGTCACAGCGCTTCTCGTGCAGATTCAATCTTAAGGCCCCTAGGTTGGTCACCACTTTATCGAGTAAAACCTTTGGTCTGCAGATACCCCCCCCCCCCCAGGGTTCTAGTCGGCATGTCCGTCCCATAAATGGCATGTCGATAAAGAGGCGTTTGCCACGAACCCCCTGAAACGTTACCCGGGGGACATGATCCCCGTGTAGGGGACCCGCGCCGAAAGGCAAAGGTAACGCACGGAAACTACGTTAGAAAGAGCACGGCTACATGGTTTCCTACCAAGTGCAGTCGAAAATAACGTAGAAACAGGTCGGGATATGATTACAGTTGCCGCATGGATATGAGGCGAAGGCGTGTGGCGACCCTAGCCGATGATTCCAAATATGCAGACTTGAGGGTACTGCTCCTAGGCAACCTCTCTTTTTGTCGTTTCCCAGCTGCGGTGTGAATTAGTCATGCCGCAGAAAACCACGTAAACCCTATTAGAGGGCGTCTGTTAACACCTACGAGTCCCCCCAGGGGGGGGGCTTTAGAGACGTAAATTGTATCCACCCCAGCCCAAGGAAGTCCGGCCCGGTTGCTGTGTAAGCATCACCCCGGCTGGCCAGGCGTCCCTTCTCTGATGCGGCCTCACTCGCATAGTCAATCGAGTGGAAGGGTGGGTGGGGCCATCTCAGGGCCGTGGAGCCCTCGGCATGCCGCTTCGCGGCCTGACTGGAATAGAGACCACTGGGGGAGTGGTTAAATGCCAGTTGGGGGCGGTGGAGGTGTGCTGGGGAAGACCTTATGAGCCTTGGCTCGATGGTCTGCTGATTTTCTTAAGTAAGTTAGTTAGTTAGTCTGCAGATACAGCTGTGTAAGATTAACTTCCTCAAGCAGATGCGCACGAAGGTAAAGGTAGCAGATAGACTAGGAAACACAGACATGTATGTAAAAGACCTTGTGCTGTATAACAATCGTGCTCTAATGTTAAGAGGGGGTTACTACTAGTGACGTGACGAATCGGCGAAAATATTAATTCTTGAGTATTTTTGAGTTTTGATACATTTTGTGTAAAAAAACACTTATTAAAAAAAAAAAATTTTTTTAAATAAAGTCATTCGAAAATTTTGTAAATATAATTTTGTTAACACTAAAAATGGGTATAAAAAAAAAGATATTTTATGTGTTAACTTTTTACCGATTCCACTCATTTACTTAGAATCGCCCGACTATATCGTATCTGGTATCAATGGAAGGCTTTGTTTCTCAGAATTAAGATAATTATAGCTTCCTAGCATTTATGGACGTTACCGAACACTTCAATCGGCGTTGAATAATGTCAAAAAGGTGTTTCTGACGCATCAACCATGAACTTTTAATAAAGCAATCATTTGGAATGGTTACACATGTAGAAAATTTACGTGTGATAGGTTATCATTTTATGAAATTTGGTTAGACCGAGCAGTGTGTGCTTTTTAAATATGCTTTTTTTTAAATTTGGTGTCACTCCCTGGAATGGCGAAGTCCGCCCCCCTCCCTTCAATCCCTTGCCCCTGGCTACGCCACTGATCTTAAGAAAATTATGCACATATAATTAAGATGACTATACTAGGATAAGTGTATACAACGGCGGCAGAAGAGGCAAATAAGTGAGGTGCATTTTGGCTTAAAGTTTAAACAAATAATACGCTTTGTCGGCCTCAACAGTCTTGCCACACTCTTGGTACGCCTCTGCTCCGCCCTCTCATCGCTAGTTGCTCCTTCCCTTTTTTCCACGCTAGTGGCTCCGCCCACTTCCTACGCTAGTGGCTTCGCTCTCCTCTTCCAAATCAAGTGGCTTCATCTCCTGTTACAACGATATTTCCTCCTCATCCTAGGCTAGTGCCCCTGTCCCTATGCTAGTGGCTCCATCCCGTGCACCGACATTAGTTCCCGACTCATCCTAGGCTAGTGCCCCAGTCCCTATGCTAGTGGCTCCTTCCCGTGCTCCGACATTAGTTCCCGACTCATCCTAGGCTAGTGCCCCAGTCTCTATGCTAGTGGCTCCATCCCGTGCTCCGACATTAGTTCCCGACTCATCCTAGGCTAGTGCCCCAGTCCCTACGCTAGTGGCTCCATCCAGTGCACCGACATTAGTTCCCGACTCATCCTAGGCTAGTGCCCCAGTCCCTACGCTAGTGGCTCCATCCCGTGCACCGACATTAGTTCCCGACTCATCCTAGGCTAGTGCCCCAGTCCCTACGCTAGTGGCTCCATCCCGTGCACCGACATTAGTTCCCGACTCATTCTATACAAAGGCCACCCCCCATCACACACACACATTTTTTTCTACGGTAGTGACTCCAGTAAGTGCAGTGTGAGTGCAATGTGAGGGCAGTGTGAGTGCAGTGTGAGTGTAGTTTGAAGGCAATTTAATTGCAGTGTGAGTGCAGTGTGAGGGCAGTGTGAGGGCAGTTTGAGTGCAGTGTGAGTGCAGTGTGAGGGCAGTGTCAGTGTAGTGTGAGGGCGGTTTGAGTGCAGTGTGAGTGCAGTGTGAGGGAAGTGTAATGGCAGTGTGAGGGCAATGTGAGGGCAGTGTGAGGGCAGTGTGAGGGCAATGTGAGGGCAGTGTGAGTGCAGTGTGAGTGTAGTTTGAGGGCAGTGTGAATGAAGTTTGAAGGCAATTTAATTGCAGTGTGAGTGCAGTGTGAGGGCAGTTTGAGTGCAGTGTGAGTGCAGTGTGAGGGCAGTGTCAGTGCAGTGTGAGGGCAGTTTGAGTGCAGTGTCAGTGCAGTGTGAGGGCAGTGTCAGTGCAGTTTGAGGGCAATGTGAGGGCAGTTTGAGTGCAGTGTCAGTGCAGGGTCATGGCAGAGTGAGTGTAGTGTGAGGGCAGTGTGAGTGCAGTGTGAGGGCAGTGTGAGTGCAGTGTGAGGGCAATGTGAGTGCAGTGTGAGTGCAGTGTCAGTGCAGTGTCAGTGCAGTGTGAGTGCAGTTTGAGTGCAGTGTGAGTTCAGTGTAAGCGCAGTGTGAGTGCAATGTAAGTGCAGTCTAAATGTAGTGTGAGTGCAGTGTAAGTGCAGTGTGAGTGCAGTGTAAGTGCAGTGTCAGTGCAGTGTCAGTGTAGTGTCAGTGTAGTGTGAGTGCAGTGTAAGTGCAGTGTAAATGCAGTGTGAGGGCAGTGTGAGTGCTGTGGTGAAAAGTACGTCGTCTAGAGGGATGAGGTCTCTTCGGTAGCCACAGACAATCGTTTCAGAGTCTAAAAAGACTGATACTTATAAAGTCTCCTGGCTCCTACAAAGCCGATAGTTTAATAAGAAACACAAGGCGGTCCAACAATGCATCATGTCATAGTATAAGTTTATTCACTTCATCACAGTATAATGGAAAAGTCAGGTAGAATGGCCAAAAACTCCAATAGATAGCCTACACAAAAGAATTACAAATTTGCACTAAGTCCAACATCACTCAAAACACATTCTGGTCGAAAATCCACTTTCAATAATAATCTCTCTCTCCTAATAATAATCTGTCTCTCTTTTTAAACCATTATTGCCCATGCACTCGTGATAACAAGAAAAATGTTCACATTCATTCACCACTCTAATGTTTTCACAACTCACAACAAACACTTTCTCCCCTGGGGCCCCCCTCCTGCCAAGACGGTCATACTCGTGGGAAAATACATCCAATACCACGAGCACTCCCTTTCCGTCCCCCAAACATACACACAAAAAAGTAAATACACAATCTGACCGTGACAAGTGCAGTGTGCGTGCAGTGTGAGTGCAGTGTAAATGCAATTTGAGTGCAGTGTGAGTGCAGTGTGAGGTCAGTGTGAGTGCAGTGTGAGTGCAGTGTGAGTGCAGTGTGAGGACAGAGTGAGTGCAGTGTGAGGGCAGTGGGAGTGCAGTGTGAGGGCAGTGTGAATGCAGTTTGAGGGCAGTGTGAGTGCAGTGTAAGTGCAGTGTAAGTGCAGTGTAATGGCAGTGTGAATGCATTGTTAGTGCATTCTAAGTGCAGTGTGAGGGAGGTGTGAGGGCAGTGTGAGTGCAGTGTGAGGGCAGTGTGATTGCATTGATAGTGCAGTGAATCTACTTCTAACAGGAATCGAGTCATGAAAAATCAATCGTGTTGCATTTAATTTATATAGCAATCTATTACTCAATTCACACGATCAAATATCTTTTTAAGCCCACTATTTACTCAAACAAAATAGTGCGTTCCAAAAGAACATTTGACTAAAATTTGATCGTGTGTACTGACGCTAAGACGTCTTATTATCCCTGGAAGTTTATGTTTAGTCTGCTTCACAAACAGTGTCTACTTTGCTAAGGAACTGTCTTCTGTGCTACTAGAATCTGGCGAATTCCCCACGAAACACACCCCATTTCCGTGGACGACATCCCACCCCCGTCGTCTGGGAGCGGCATACGAATAAAATGAAATCTGGAGAAACTTTGTTAAAGTTCAAATCAGAGGAAAACAGGAGGATGAAGAAGGAAAAGACAAATGGAGATGGAGATGGAAACGGGGGAGGGGCGGGGGGGGGGGGTCACTGCTACTAATCCTGTAACCTGGGAGCATGGATTTAACACCACCTGTTCATATAGAAATCGTAAGGACTTAAAGCACCGGTAGACTAGTTGTCGTGTAGAGTGGAGATTAACTATTTAACAAACAAACAAAAAAACAAACAAAAAGTTTTAAATTAACTTGTCTCAGCAGATTGGACTGGGAATCCCCGTTTAAAATGGTCATACTGGAGACTTCTCAATTTTTTTTTTTTTTTAATTTTTAAAATATATTTTAAGGGGACATTTTGTACTTTTATTTATAGAAGAAAAGAAGACATAGTTCATATCAGAATACATTTTTAAAAAAAAATTGCATATCATATATCAAATAATTTTCTTTTTGCTTAGTTTTAGTTATAGCCAATATGTATAACTTGTATAAATCGAATAAATAAAATGAAACGACGGTTATAGACATATATAAGTCATACGATTTAAAAAAAAAATATATATATATAAATATATATATATATGGCTTCAGGTGTGGCTGCTTCCTTTGCACAACCGACCCTCCCCCTTCTCAACATGTTTTATTTTAAGGTAATAGTTGTTAGCAGTGGCGTAGCGAGCTTAACTCTCGCCCGGGGCACAATACCTTTTTAGCGCCCCCCCCCCAATACCTTTTTAGCGCCCCCCCCCCCTATTCGAAAACCATACAATATTATAGTAAAATATACCATTTGGTGCCCCTTTGTGAGTAGCGCCCGGGGCATGATGCCCCCCTTTCCCCCCTCACTACGCCACTGGTTGCTAGGTACATCTATAATATACAGAATTTAATCTCTTATTTTACTCTACGACTTGGGACATATAACAAAAGAAGATACCATTAATAAAATATAGTAATAAAGATCGATACCTAGTGCTAATTACAAATAATAATTTATTAAGTTATTTTAAAAAATACAAATTAAATAGAATAAAACTAAAGCTATTGACTTACAGATATTTGGCTTTCTCATAAATATGTGGTCATAATTTGATAAAAAAATAAACCCTAAAATAATTTTGTTTAAAAAAATGATCATAAATTTCAAAATCGGATAAAGTTCTTAACTAGTTCTTCAGCTCTTAATAATTAAAGATTACTTAAATAAAGCAAATATATTGTATTTTTAGCATATTTAAATTAATTTGAAGTCCGTAAAAGAATAGAAAATAACTATAATTGTTTGTTTTTTTAAGAATTCGAACGTTTTTAAATTGATTCGTTTCTTTAGTGTAATATTGTATGCCCTAGCTTAGTGGTCGGCAAACACATTAGTCAAAAGCGCCAAAAATCAGCAGCAGGAAGATTTTAAAAATATCAGAGCTAAGTTTATTTTCAAGAATCTTTCAAGACCCATGTTTTTCGAAATCAAAACCGATTTGTGGCTGACTGGCCTAGCAGCACTCAGGTCGCTAAAGAGCCGCATGCTCATTCTTAAATATTTTAATTTTTTTGTTGTTGCTGGAATCCGTCCGTCACAATTTGATGATGGTGTGGACTTCGCAGGACGAAATCCACAAGGCCTGTGAGTTATATATATATATATATACATATCGGTTAGATCTCTCCATCATGAACCTTCATCAAACGAAAATGCTTACGATGTTATATGTTTTATGGATCCTATTCTAAAGGTGACAAAAGTATCACAGATTTGTAAATTACTTTCTTGTCCACATCGCAACAGACAGTGAATATAGTTACTTGAAATACCAAAAAAAGAGAGGACAAAATAGGTTTTAATTACAAGTTGGATGGGTTTTTTGTTTTGTTTTTCTTATAAACAAAAGACCTATAGTATCAACCTGAGATTATTATGTACCAACACTTGCGATAATGTGTTATGAAGAATTCTTTGCGTTTAAAGACAGTGCGTTATTGTGAAATATATTAAAAACCTTGCAATACCAGTTTTTTGCATAAAAACTTTTCACTAAATTGTAATCTTTTAGACAAATAAATAAAATCGATAAAACAATCTTTAATCTTCAAATACGTGCAAAGGCATTTTAAAAAAAAAAATTAAATTAAATTATGTCGTCTGAAGTATAATGCACACATCCTTGCAATTTTTTCATCCACTTGATATGGAATTTGGTTTTTGTATTGATTGTACCACGCTAGTGCTGCATTGTAGTAGAAATATTGATAGTTGGATAGTATTATTTCACACAGAGACATAAAGTCGTAAAACCAGTGTAAGGGCAGTGGTAGCCAGCTTAAAGCAAGTGTAAAGCCAGTGTAAGGGCAGTGGTAGCCAGCTTAAAGCGAGTGTAAAGCCAGTGTAAGGGCAGTGGTAGGGAGCATGAAGCAAGTGTAAAGGCAGTGTAAGGGCAGTGGTAGGGAGCATGAAGCAAGTGTAAAGATAGTGTAAGGGCAGTGGTAGGGAGCATGAAGCAAGTGTTAAGCCAGTGTAAGGGCAGTGGTAGGGAGCATGAAGCAAGTGTAAAGCCAGTGTAAGGGCAGTGGTAGGGAGCATGAAGCAAGTGTAAAGCCAGTGTAAGGGCAGTGGTAGGGAGCATGAAGCAAGTGTTAAGCCAGTGTAAGGGCAGTGGTAGGGAGCATGAAGCACCTGTAAAGGCAGAGTAAATCCAGTGGTAGCCAGCTTCATGCAAGTATAAAGTCAATGTAAAGCTTTTGGTAGCCAGTATGAAACCAGTAACAGCCAAATTAAGTCTAGTGGTAGCCAATATAAAGCCACTTGCAGTAGCCAATATAAAGCCACCTGCAGTTAAAATAAAGCCAGTGACAGCAGATATATTGTCTTTTGCAAGACACTAATTCCTGTATATGGACTGAGACATCAGTCTTTACTACAAGATAGTTATAATTTGGTAAAGCGACTTGCTAACTATATGCATAATCAAAAAATAGCATCGTTTAAAGGACTGTCGTATAATAAGGTGATGGCATCATAGAGATAACCAGGGTCGTCTATTTCCCCCTGAGTGGTGGAAGTCACTCCCCCCCCCCCCTTTTTGAACCTTCGACTTGGTAAATTGTCTACTGTGGCCAGCGTGGGTCATGCCGGGCATTGTAGGACGGGTGCGTGGGTTTTAGGGTAAAAAGGAAGTGAACGATTTGAGAGACAGAGAAGGAGTAGCTTTTTTGTTGAGATTCACTTATGGGGTTTTTGCCTGGGACGAATTTCATGCTGGACGTATTAAGTAGTAAGTAATTTCGTGTGTGTACCGTGTGGAATTTTGGTACAGTGTAATAAATGCACTATTCAGAGTTGTGATGAAGTGAGAGACAATATCCAAACAAAAAATAGTCTGAAGTAAGGTCGGGCTATATATGTTATTGAAAATATTTTTTTTAAAATTCGGGACCTATAGAGATTTTGCTGAAGATTCATAGTTAAAACCATAGGAAGAAATGTTTGCTTCTTTGTGACAAGCTTGATTTTTATTTAAAAAAAATATTCTTTAGCACATCGGCTTAACATGTTTTATATTACAACCACACATACAAGTATACTTAAGTTAATCAATTAGAGAAAACCAAACCCTAATGTCAACCCTAACATCAGCCCTAAGCCCAAATCCCATTTAAATTAATTTTTTTTAAAAATTACATAAGAGATTATTGGGCAGGAGAACGTTTATTAAAAGGCGTAGCCTTATCCATATTTTATTTATTGTTCTCAAAACCTTCAATAAATTCAATGTGGACTTTAGGCCTGTTATTTTTATGTTGATAATCTGTCTCCGTCACATGGTCACCATGCGATCTGTTGCAAATGATAGCTTTATTTTGTTGACCAGTGTTTCCCAAAGTGTGGTACGCATACCCCTATGGGGTACGGGAAGAGTTTAGTGGGGGCATGAGCTGCAAGGAAAAATTTTTTATTATCATTGGTATTAAATTAAATGCATTTTTTAACGACGGGTTACACAGAAGCATGGACGCCCGCAAAAATTTTCCCGGCGAGGGGGGCAACAAACTTCGGACATTTTGTTTTCATAATGTAAACATATAAATGAAAGCTAACTAGCGTAGGCCTATGTATTAATAGTAGCCTACTTTTTAAATAGAGATTTTTGCAGACATAAAACAGTCATTTTGAAAAAAAAAACACATTCATTTCTTTACACAGAAAAAGAAAACTTATTATATGTACTTTACAATTAATAGACTCAGACATTTCTTGATATTCTTGAATTTCAATCTTTGAAAAGGAATTGATGTCGGCGTCTATCCTTTCCAAATATTTCAACTACATTCTATATAATCTCTGCCTCATTTCTGTTCATACTGAAACGATGTACACCAAGTTAACAAAACCGTGAAAGATGTTCGTCAGTCATTGTCGAATGAAGACAAGTTTTGACTCGTCTGAGGGGACTCAAGGAACGCTCCACGGTGCATGTTTTTTTTCTTTTTGTTTTTTCTTTTTATAAAGTAAGTGCAATAAAAAATGCTTGGCTAATACATGTTTAAAAGTATGTAATTGGCAGCAAGTTGATATAGCTGGAAGTCAATTTTAATATATTTTGATTGTTGCTGCATATTCCAAAAATCAAACCAGTTCATTGCTTCAATCTCAAAATTGTCGATTGAGTACAAACTAGCTATTATATCAACGCCTTTCTTAAAATAGACACAATTAATACATGTCATGAAAGCATGCTGAAGTCTCAATAGCTGAACTGGGGACCGTTTTCTCCAGAGAAATGGTCGGCCAGAGATGATAGAGAATCCAAGTTCGGGACAAACTTATTGTTTGTCTAAAGAAGTATTTTTTTAGAATCGGGATCTTCACCCTTGTCCTTTGAGTTTCTACGATTGCCCCGATATATTAGTAGCCCACAGATACTTGGGTCTTTATCTCAATGTTAACTAAAGCTGCAAGAGGCAAGTTCTCCGATACTAGGGTTCTTCATCTTATTGTTAACTATTTTAACTAACGCTACAAGAGCCAATTCCACAGATACGAGAGCTCTTCATCTCAATGTTACTAAAATTTAAAGAGCCAAGACTTTGTATAAATATTTTTCTCAAACTCAGGTTCAGCATACTGGAGATGTTGACGGAAATTGTCCGTTCCTTTACAAATATGCTTATGTACATTTACTAAGTCTGCCATTTACCATGTCCAACCGTGTGGCTTGTAATGATTGAGTTCCTGGTACAAGTATCGTTGAGTATGTAGAGATAATCACAAGACATCCGAGAAATGTAGGCCAATAACATGAACACAATAGAAGGTAAGCATCTTGTCGCGTTTTACCCGTGGCATTTGTTGCCACAATGGGCAATTGATTGCAATCACATCGAAATTGTCACTGAAAATAATAATAGAGTTTATTTGAAAATCAAGCTTCATCCCCAAGGGCTCGAAGCGCGTTACAAAGTCAACCATATTAAAAGCGAATGCTTTCATATTTTGTAAACCTTTGAGTATCACGGACCAATGGAAATTTTAGGTATTTACAACCTTCGCTTTATGCTTTCTTGAACAAACTTCATAAAAGATTTGATTGCACCATGGCATTACACACTTGAATAACTGAAGTCAAACCATGAACCAACAGAATGAGCCGATGTGAAGAGCAAGGAGCAAAAGCTGCTTTTTTGCATACTCTTTGCGTATTTTGGTCTGAACACAGTCTTACTTTCCTGCCCCTGTAGAATAGCCGTCATATCCTTGCCATGCTAATTATGTTCCGTCCAGAGCTAATTGATTGCATGGATTCATTGCTGTCGTTTGCACCAGTGGCTGGAATCCAATTCATTCTTCAAAACGTACCGCCAACGACAACTGTTCTCTTCCTGATATAGACATCGACAAATATTGAGAATGCTACAGATGTTTTTACTGATATACTATTTTTTTGTTTCTTTATTACCTCCTCACATATCTCTATGACGCCATCACATATCTCTATGACGCCATCACATATCTCTATGACGCCATCACGTATCTCTATGACGCCGTCACGTATCTCTGTGACGCCATCACGTATCTCTATGACGCCATCACATATCTCTATGACGCCATCACACATCTCTATGACGCCATTACACATCTCTATGACGCCATCACATATCTCTATGACGCCATCACGTATCTCTATGACGCCATCACGTATCTCTATGACGCCATCACATATCTCTATGACGCCATTTCATATCTCTATAAGTTGATTTGGATTATGTGAGAAGTATAACCAGCATTACCAATGGACGTCTGTGTATGTGTCTCCAGGTCCTTGTTGGCAGCTGCCATTCTTAACTGAAATTTTTCATGGACAGTTCCACTGCCACTATTTTGACCCCGAATTGCGATGTCGTTTGTTCCATAGAGAATGATTGAGAATAATAATGGCAAAAGCTTATTTCGATTGTCTAAAATCTTATTAGAAAAAGATGTTTACTAAATACATCGACCCAAGTCAAAATCATTAGTTGCCACATCACAGTCAAAATCATTAGTTGCCACATCACAGTCAAAATCCTTAGTTGCCACATCACAGTCAAAATCATTAGTTGCCACATCACAGCCAAAATCATTAGTTGCCACATCACAGTCAAAATCATTAGTTGCCACATCACAGTCAAAATCATTAGTTACCACATCACAGTCAAAATCATTAGTTGCCACATCTCCCCCCGGGGTTCCGGTCGACAAGTCTGTGGTGGCTTGCCGATTTGGAAGCGTTGGCCACCGACCCCCTCGACGTTAACCCGGGGAACATAACCACCATTGCGTGTCCCGCGTGGCAGACAGGGGCATGCATGGTAGCTGCTGGCATAACAGTTCCTACGGGGCTGCCACCTGTGATATTTCACAGGCGGAAGAAAAGGCAGACACAGGATAGGGATCATGATTACAAGTTGCCGTTAAGGGATATGAGGCGAGAGACTTGTGGTGGAAGTCTCTGGCCGATGATTCTAAATACGCAGCCCTGAGAAAGCTGCTCCTAGGCAACCGTTTCGTCCCAGCTACTTCGCGAATTAGTTGCGAGATGGAAACCCACTGTATAATCCCTCCTAGAGGGCGTACGATGCTTCACCGGGACGGGTGGGGGGGGATATTAGAACGTTAATTTACCGTCCCGGCCCCTAGGAAAGTGGACTGCAGACGCTTTAAACGCAGCGTCTTCGGTCGACCAGATGTCTCCGGACGGGGAGGTTCTCTGTCGGCTAACCCGATCGAGCGGTTGGTGGTGGGGACGGTTCACGCCCGGGGAGGTCTCTGGCGTTCTCCAGCACGGCCCGAAGTCGGGGTAACCCGGATTCTGGCAGGGGGGGCGCCAGGGAGGGCATACGGAGCGCGAGCTCGACGGCCCGCTGACGCCATTTTCTAATGAGACATTTCAGTTGCCACATCACAGTAAAAATCATTAGTTGCCACATCACAGTCAAAATCATTAGTTGCCACATCCCCCCCCCCCCCGGGATTTCGGTTGACAAGTCTGTAGTGACTTGCCGATTTGGAAGCGCTGGCCACCGACCCCCTCGGCGTTAACCCGGGGCACATTACAACCATTGCGTGTCCCGCGTGGCAGACACGGCCATGCATGGTAGTTGCTGGAATAAACAGCTCCTACAGGGCTGCCACCTGTGATGCTTCACAGGGGGAAGAAAAGGCAAACACAGGGTAGGGATCATGATTACAAGTTGCCGTTAAGGGATATGAGGCTATAGGCTGTGGTGGAAGCCTATAGCCGGTGATTCTAAATATGCAGTCCTGAGAAAACTGCTCCTAGGCAACCGTTTCGTCCCAGCTATTTCGCGAACTAGTCGCGGGGTGGAAACCCACTGTAGAATCCCTCTTAGAGGGCGTCCGATGCTTCCCCGGGACGGGTGGGGGGAGATATTAGGACGTTAATTTACCATCCCGGCCCCTGGGAGAGTGGACTACGGACGCTTGAAACACAGCGTCTTTGGTCGACCAGATGTCTCCGGTCGGGGAGGGTCTCCGTCGGCGAACCCGATCGAGCGGTTGCGGGCGGGGACGCTCCACGCCCGGGGAGGTCTCTGGCGCCCTTCCGCACGGCCTGCCGCCGAGACGGCCGGCAGGTGCGGGTGGGCGCCGGGGAGGGCATAAGGAGCGTAAGCTCGACGGCCCGCTGACGCCATTTCCTAATGTGATATTCGAGTTGCCACATCACAGCCCAAATTATTATGTGTTCATGTTTCGGTGTCAAATTTGAGTGATAGCGCTAGTAATGAATCGCAGCTCTGAGAACCACTGGCAGCAGCTTCAAACTGCTGCGAATGTGAAATGGCCATGTCACCTCTTTTAGTTTCTTCTTCAACTTGTTGGTTCTCGCTTGTAAGTGTCGTTGGTGTGGACACAGTTGTTAAGTTACAGCATGTCTTACACTCATCATCAGCAAATGACTTCTTTGTCATTTTTTTTATATATACAAAGAATTGCTATCTATTTTTATATAAACTATTCATTATTCATATTGACAAAGTGCAAATATTAATCTGTTTTAGTATTCATTTTCTTATTTTTCAGGGTGTTTCGTGTGACCCATCTTGGCTCATAGTGCAGGCGCCCATGCACAGATGTCGAAGGTTTGGGGAGCACTGTTGTAGACAACCAAGAGGATCGTTTATGTCAAAGTTAGACGCGACTTTTGCAACGATAACTTTTTTATTTAGATTATTCTTGCTGCTTTAAAGGTAAATAAGACACCGGATGCTCCAATCTTACCTTGACATTTGACCTGGACCTACGCTGAACTGTCGTCTTTCTAGTGATGAACTCATCTATCAAGCTGTAGATTTATGGCGATACTATATTTCTAAACATTTAAATTGTGTTACATCATTACAGAACAAATGTATATCACATTACATCTATTACTGTTGCTGTATACCTAGATGCATACACAAGAAGAGGCCAATAACATCTTTATTAGTTATATACCTAGTACTATACAGTGTGTACCTCGTAGACTTATTTGCATACGTATATACTTTGTGTAACTTATGTACCTTATATATTTATTTGTATACATTGTATAGCTTGTTTACGTGTAAACCTATGTTAATATCTAGTGTATAACTTGTGTACTTGTATACCTGGAACCTTGTATAACTTGTTTGACGTGTATACCTAGTTGTATAGCCTCTTTAACTTGTGTACCTTGCATACCTTGTTAATATCAAGAGATATACTTAGCTGTATACCTGCAAAGTGCCTTTTATATTTCTATAAAGTTGTATATCCCTAATACAATTTCAAAGTGTATAATACCAACCTTTTTAAGATGTTTATCTCAATGTTAACATTCAAACTATAGGTATACTAAATCAGTAGAGTTGAACGTAAACGCAGTAATACTGTATTATTTAAGCAACAGACATAACGCAAGGCACTAATGTGGGATACAAATGTTGTGAGACAGGTGAATGGTCGTGTGTGTTTCCATAATGTGAGGACTATCGTAGGACACATTCAGAACAACAACTAGACAAAGATATATCTCTTACAATATTTCGTCTACCGTGCTGGTGACGTAAACCATCAGTAACCGTGTCTCTATAAAATGGTAGGCAGTCGGTGAAATGTAACATTGCAAGTCTGGAGAGAAGTGATACCAGACATGATGATGAAAATACTGAGCATAACAGCTGGCGTGGTGTTGGTGATGTGCATCATACAGCTGGGTAAGTCTATACCAATGGTCGTACATACATCGATATTACCTACCCTTATCCACTGATTACACAAACTGTACATCCACTAATAGAAAGTGCTCTCTCGCCCTCTCCCTCTGGGTCTTTTTCTCTCTCTATCTCTCTCCCTGTATCCCTTTCTCTCTCTCTATTTCTTTCGCTCTCTTCCCTATGTCTCTCTCTTTCTCTCTTTCCCTCACTCTTTCTCCTTCTCTCCCCCTTCTCTATCTTTCTCTCTCTCTCTCTCTGACAGTCTATTTTCTTAGGTTGTCTTCTTGAAAAGAGTAAATACTTTGCACTGATGTTTTTCATTTAATTCAGTTCTAACCTCTCCTGATTCAATCATATCTTTGATAAAGTACAAATGTAGCTCATAGTTTAGCACCAAAGTCTAAATGTACTACATCTTTCAACTTTCAGGAAATGACGTTGATGCTCAGCCAGCTGGGAAGCCTGGAGGTGCTGGTGGACCCGGGGGTCCTGGGAGACCTGGAGGCAATCAGTGTAACCGTTTTTGTACAAAGGAATACGCTCCAGTTTGTGGCAGCGACGATAAAACTTACTCCAATGTCTGCGGACTCAATGTTCAAAACTGTGGCAAGCCAGCGAACGCCCAGATAACTCAGGCGTACCCGGGCGAATGTAGAGGGCGACCAAAGGGAGGTCGTCGAGATTAACCAACAGTGTTGTCAACGTGGAGAACAGTCGAGAGTATCACGATGAATGCATCAATGTATAGTTGTAAATTGTATATTTTGTACCAAGCAACAGATACAATTCATGAATTGTTATAAAAAAAACTTTGTGTGTGTTTCTTTGTGTGTGTGTGTGTGTGTGTGTGTGTGTGTGTGTGTGTCTGTGTGTTTGTGAAATAAATGAATCTATGTCCACCAGAAAAATAACTTGGCTGACATCCTCCTTTTTATTTTATTGCAGAAGTTTATCAAAAAATGTCCGAGTAGTGTATTTTTCTGGATAATATTTTAAATAAGTTTTTCCTGATTTATCATCTTTTACATAATCTCTTATTACACAATTACACAAAGACGGATCTCAGGAACACAATCCCCTTTATGATAATACATTCAAGGCTTAGAAGACATAGGCTGCATGCATTATGAAAGATTGTAAACGTATAATTGTAAGTTGACTTTTCTATTAATTATTGAAATTATATGTCCTAAACTATACAAAGCTTTTGTTTTTACCTTTGAATCTATGAGTTGTTTGATTGTATATTGGTTGTGTGTTTGATTTGTGTATGCTTGCTAGTTGATTTGTATCTGTATGTCGTCCTACAGTGTTGTAACATAGTGGAATAATATATTGATGTTTATGAATAGTGGGTGTCCGAGGGGTCTAAACTGAGTCAAACCGAGTTTTTTCTCCCTAGCAAAAAGAAGTGGAAAAGACTCGCTAACCCTGCATGGTTGGAATCCCCGTTAGCGGTATGACGCAGACACAATGAAAATTGCGGCAACGAAGCTACCCACGGCCGAGTGGTCTAAGCTTAATCAAAGCCAAGCTAGAAGACTGTAGTTCAATTCCCAGCAAAGACTAGACAAACAAAATCACAACCGATACTCCTGGTGGATGGGACTCGCTAAAGCTCGATGGCAAGCATGGGTGCCAACTCATCAAGGAAAAACTCTGTATTCCAACCAGGAGATGGAGTCCCGTAAGCTGTATGGCATTGACTCAATGAAAATTCCAGCAACTCCTGCACGCTAGTGGTGTCAAGGTACATCACCATTCCTTAGGTCATCCCGATGAAGAGAGGTGATTTGCTGTTAAGGGTACCAGCTTATCCACCCAAGAAAAATCTCAGACTATCGTGACATGTTGATCGATCTCTGTCCCCCAACATGCGCATTATATAGTGCGGAATGCAATAATATAATGTGGTCTTGCAATATAATGCAGACTTATCAATCCAAACATAAGGGGACTCTAACAATACTACGCTTAAATAAAAGAGTAATTTTATTTAATAAATAGGTTGAACAATTAGAAAAAAACTACAGACATACGTTAGTACGCACAAATACACACATACATACATTCATACATACATTCATTCATACATTCATACATACATTCATACATACATTCGTTAGTCATACAAAAGTTATAGTTTTAATGTTGACAAACTTGTTGAATAATTTTGGGGTCTTTTTGTTAAACAAATATTTAGATAAAATAAATACATTTACTGAGTGCCTCTCAGACAGAACACCTCCATGGTTGTCTACCACGCCTGACAACCCGTGTCACCCACAACAGACAGAACACCTCCACGGTTGTCTACCACGCCTGACAACCTGTGTCATCCACACCAGACAGAAAACCTCCACGGTTGTCTACCACGCCTGACAACCCGTGTCATCCACACCAGACAGATAACCTCAATGGTTGTCTACCACACCTGACAACCCGTGTCGTCCACACCAGACAGAACACCTCGACGGTTGTCTACCACGCCTGACAACCCGTGTCATCCACACCAGACAGAACACCTCAACAGTTGTCTACCACGCCTGACAACCCGTGTCATCCACACCAGACAGAACACCTCGACGGTTGTCTACCACGCCTGACAACACGTGTCACCCACACCAGACAGAACACCTCGACTGTTCCCTACCACGCCTGACATCCCGTTTCATCCACACCAGACAGAACACCTCGACGGTTCTCTACCACGCCTGACAACCCGTGTCATCCACACCAGACAGAACACCTCGACGGTTCTCTACCACGCCTGACAACCCGTGTCATCCACACCAGACAGAACACCTCGACGGTTCTCTACCACGCCTGACAACCCGTGTCATCCACACCAGATAGAACACCTCGACGGTTCTCTACCACGCCTGACAACCCGTGTCATCCACACTAGACAGAACACCTCCACGGTTCTCTACCACGCGTGACAACCCTGTCATCCACACCAGACAGAACACCTCAACGTTTCTCTACCACGCGTGACAACCCGTGTCATCCACACCAGACAGAACACCTCGACGGTTGTCTACCACGCCTGACAACCCGTGTCACCCACACCAGACAGAACACCTCGACGGTTCTCTACCACGCCTGACAACCCGTGTCATCCACACCAGACAGAACACCTCGACGGTTGTCTACCACGCCTGACAACCCGTGTCATCCACACCAGACAGAACACCTCAACAGTTGTCTACCACGCCTGACAACCCGTGTCACCCACACCAGACAGAACACCTCGACTGTTCCTTACCACGCCTGACAACCCTTTTCATCCACACCAGACAGAACACCTCGACGGTTGTCTACCACGCCTGACAACCCGTGTCACCCACACCAGACAGAACACCTCGACGGTTCTCTACCACGCCTGACAACCCGTGTCACCCACGCCAAAAAAACACTGCCTTCGTAGATCCACCTCATTTTGTCACCAGTGATCTCTTCATTTTTTACTCTAGGCCCCCATCTTGAGACTGTCTGTGAAAAGCACATTACCTCTAATTCGTGATCTCCGTAACTAATCCAGTTCTAAAAATCGATAACATTTCCCTCTTGCACCAAGCTCGCATTTCCTTGCTGTATCATCTCAACATATCCCTCTTGCATATTATCAAAATTTCTCTGTTGGACCATATGAAAACCATCCTGTTGTACATTATCAAAATGAACATCCTGTTGTGCATTATCAAGATGAACATCCTGTTGTAAATTATCAAAATGAACATCTTGTGAATTATCAAAAGGCATTGTCAATTGCCTGAACAGCATTACTTCTCTTTCAAGCGTACCGATGAGTTCTGCACATACATAAACGTGGCTACAACAGCTCGATAGTTGTAGAAATGTTTCGTTTCGCTATTTAGAGATATTAAAGGGATTCTTTCTGATCATGCGCGGACTACTGGAAAAGGGTGGATAAGAAGAAAAAAAGAAGTATGGATCAGCCACGTTGGTTGGGAGTAAAGAATTAGGAATGAAAGAGAGCAAAGTTGTAATCACTCTTGTATTTAAAAAGGAGCTAACTTTGAATACTATATTTCTTCATGAACTGTGCCATCACTGTGGCACTAAGAAAGTTATTTGTAGAAACTGGACTTCACATTTTCATTGAGGGTGGGTGAGGAACACATGTGGTCCGTGAATGGTGGTTGGAGTCCCCAAATATTCATATCAAATTGAAATTGCAGAATTCTATTACTTATATCATGAGTTAATGAGCTGATGAATTTAGCCTCAAAACCCAATCAGTTACAGTGGCCACATCAACAAGCTTAGCTCAGCTGACACTGTTACGGGCAGCGGGCACAGCCAGAATGCGATACAGCACAGCAGGATACAGGAACAGCAGGATACGTGGATATTGGAATACCCAAATCAACTGACGTATTTGACTACGCAGTGGCAGGCTTAAAAATGCCATTCGACAGTCAAGGTAGTGGTCACTGTGATCAAAATACTCTTTTTTAAATATGAACTAATCTTAACGATGTCCAGGCGTTCACCAAATCATGGTGAATGACGTCCAACGATGTCCGGGCGCTCACCAAATCATGGTGTATTTGACGTCCAACGATGTCCAAGCGCTCATCAAATCACGGTGTATGACGTCCAACGATGATCACAGTTCTCCGTATTACAACCAGCGAGCTCACGTTGACATATTGTAGCTTTGTATTTTTAACATTTAATCATTTTTACTTATCTTTCATTACAAACATGTGATTTGATCAAATTTATAAAGTAATACAAACTTAACGTTTAAAAATACTTTTAAGAAGAAAATGACATCTAAGTCAATAAGTGCAGCGAAACTTCATAGCCCAAAAGCTCTCACTAATTCACTTATCACTCATCCCAATAGCACTCACTAATTCACTTATCACTCATCCCAATAGCACTCAATAATTCAATTATCACTCATCCCAATGGCACTCACTAATTCACTTATCACTCATCCCAATAGCACTCACTAATTCACGTATCACTCATCCCAATAGCACTCACTAATTCACTTATCACTCCTCCCAATAGCACTCACTAATTCACGTATCACTCATCCCAATAAGAACAAACTATATGAAACTGCAATTGGTTCATTTTGTTATCTATATCTTAAGAGTCAATTTTGTGACATAATTGGATTTCGGTATAGTTTTTAATGTTTAAATAATTAAATAATTCACCATAATCTTTCAATAATGTCCCATCCTATTCCCTACCCCAATATACGTAGATTCGTTTTTATTTAAAACATATAAAATCATGTGTATTAAAAGGGATGTATGATAAAAGGGATGTGTGATAAAAGGGATGTGTGATAAAATGGATGTGTGATAAAAGGGATGTGTGATAAAAGCGATGTGTGATAAAAGGGATGTGTGATAAAAGGAATGTGTGATAAAATGGGTGTGTATTAAAAGGGATGTGTGATAAAAGGGATGTGTGATAAAAGGGATGTGTGATAAAAGGGATGTGTGATAAAAGGGATGTGTGATAAAAGGGATGTGTGATAAAATGGGTGTGTATTAAAAGGGATGTGTGATAAAATGGGTGTGTATTAAAAGGGATGTGTGATAAAAGGGATGTGTGATAAAAGGGATGTGTGATAAAAGGAATGTGTGATAAAATGGGTGTGTATTAAAAGGGATGTGTGATAAAAGGGATGTGTGATAAAAGGGATGTGTGATAAAAGGGATGTGTGATAAAAGGGATGTGTGATAAAAGGGATGTGTGATAAAATGGGTGTGTATTAAAAGGGATGTGTGATAAAATGGGTGTGTATTAAAAGGGATGTGTGATAAAAGGGATGTGTGATAAAAGGGATGTGTGATAAAAGGGATGTGTGATAAAAGGGATGTGTGATAAAAGGGATGTGTGATAAAATGGGTGTGTATTAAAAGGGATGTGTGATAAAAGGGATGTGTGATAAAAGGGATGTGTGATAAAAGGGATGTGTGATAAAAGGGATGTGTGATAAAAGGGATGTGTGATAAAAGGAATGTGTGATAAAATGGGTGTGTAATAAAAGGGATGTGTGATAAAAGGGATGTGTGATAAAAGGGATGTGTGATAAAAGGGATGTGTGATAAAAGGGATGTGTGATAAAAGGGATGTGTGATAAAATGGGTGTGTATTAAAAGGGATGTGTGATAAAATGGGTGTGTATTAAAAGGGATGTGTGATAAAAGGGATGTGTGATAAAAGGGATGTGTGATAAAAGGGATGTGTGATAAAAGGGATGTGTGATAAAAGGGATGTGTGATAAAATGGGTGTGTATTAAAAGGGATGTGTGATAAAAGGGATGTGTGATAAAAGGGATGTGTGATAAAAGGGATGTGTGATAAAAGGGATGTGTGATAAAAGGGATGTGTGATAAAATGGGTGTGTATTAAAAGGGATGTGTGATAAAATGGGTGTGTATTAAAAGGGATGTGTGATAAAAGGGATGTGTGATAAAAGGGATGTGTGATAAAAGGGATGTGTGATAAAATGGATGTGTGATAAAAGGGATGTGTGATAAAAGCGATGTGTGATAAAATGGGTGTGTATTAAAAGGGATGTGTGATAAAATGGGTGTGTATTAAAAGGGATGTGTGATAAAAGGGATGTGTGATAAAAGGGATGTGTGATATAAGGGATGTGTGATAAAAGGGATGTGTGATAAAAGGGATGTGTGATAAAAGGGATGTGTGATAAAATGGGTGTGTATTAAAAGGGATGTGTGATAAAAGGGATGTGTGATAAAAGGGATGTGTGATAAAAGAGATGTGTGATAAAAGGGATGTGTGATAAAATGGGTGTGTATTAAAAGGGATGTGTGATGAAAGGGATATGTGATAAAAGGGATATGTGATAAAAGGGATGTGTGATTTAAGAATTTTGATAAAGTTCAAGGGCGTGCAAAAATTGTATTGTTGTGTATGTAGAATATACAATCCCGTGGATCATTTAATTATTTCTATTTAAAACTTTGGGGGTAGGGGGATTAATTCTTTCATTTTGGCCTGGGCAGCACAAGATAAAGAAACGAATTTGATACACAATTAAACTTCTTAGATACATATAATTGGGAGTATGGAACAGAGTGTGTATATATTTTACATGGATAATAATATGTTTAAATCCAATGACATAACAGTCGTGAAAGAAGCGGTGCTACATATTCTTTTTGACAAATAAATATATGTTTACCACTTTAAAAAAATATAGTTCAATGGCGTTGACAAAACGTGGGCACATTTTCATATACGTAAATCCAAACCTCATTAAAATATCATAAAAAGCCAATCCTTTGACACACGTGAAGATCATATCTCAATTAAACAGCCACTCAAAACAAAGCTGTTCTGATAAATCATTTATAAACTGTAATATCCAACAATGGGGGATGGGGCTGAAAATGGGACAAAACGCACATAAAAGTAACGCACCTGATAAGAATAAAAATTAGTGCTCCCCATCCCAAAACTCGCAACCGCACATTTTTTTTCCACGTCCGGTGACCTATATTACTACTCTAATGACCCCAACCCTTTTACACACAGATTTATTTCCCAATTTTTCTGAAAGTCAAAGTAAATATTCCACACAACTTACATAGCGCAGTTAGCAGCAAGTTTCCTTCATGTTCCATTTGGAAAAAAAAAATCAGGACAAACATATTGTTGGAGGTTGCGGTTAGGCGGGTGAGGCTGAAATTTGAAAGGATGCGTTATCATCGGCAACAAGTCTATGCGCCAAGTTTCAGCTTGATAGCGTGACATGAAGAGGGTCATCCAAAGATTTGGTCTGCAACCACAGCCAGCCAACCACGAACAAAAGCGAATTAATATAAATGATTGAAAAATGGGGCCATATTTTTGTTTCCGTTACATTTCACGGGGAAGAACAAAGATGGCTTCAGATTTTCATTCAAAAAATGAAAAAAAAAATTTTTTTTACTATGCGAAACGACAGTGAGTGTATACTTATATGTGCTTAACATACATATAAGGATGTTACAGCAGTGAAAAACTTGAAGAGGTTATTCATTTTTAAAAAAAAAAGAATTATTTGCTTTAGGATTTTTCGAAAATATAGTAGAAAAACAAGGCAAATGTTTGTTCAAAATTTGAATGAATATATCAACACAGAACATTCCGTAAATATAAAATATAATTAAAATGGTATCTAGATTTTTTGTTTAAAGGTCATGTTTCACATTTCTTTAAGAAAAAGAATTGTAGTTCAGGGGCGTAAGCGTAAACGTTATTTCTGATGAGTTTCGGCTATAGCGTGTTGAAAATTTCACAATCCTAGGTAATATTCCCCCCCCCCCGTGCCCTCCTTAGCTACGCCTCTGGTTGAAATACGACATATTGGAAACGGCGAAGAGAGAAAGGTAATGTCAAAGATTGAGACGACAATTTCAATGAGATCCTTGTGATTTAGATTCTTGTTGCTTGAAAGGTAAATGAGACAAGAGCGTGTGACAAGGGTACGAGAGATCCTGTTCAAATCTTACATTGACTAACGGCTAAATGTTCCCCTGACCTACCTTTAACTGTCTTTCTAGTTATTAACTCATCTAGATATCGGACATTATTCTCAAATTGTACATTTATGTAGACCCCATATTTTCTCAAATAATTTAACTATTTTTCTCACAAATTATTTACTGTTCACTTGTTTGAAAAATTCGCGGGAAATATTTATATTTGTGTCATTCTACAGAGCAAAGGAGTATGTCATTACCGCTCTTGCTAGTTGTATACCTCGCTTCATACATTCTAAAGATAGCTGAATATCTAGTTGTATACTTTGTTGTTACCTAGTTGTATAACTTATAAAACTAGTTGTATTCCTAGTTGTTTACCTAGATGAATAACTTCTTTTATACCTAGCCATATGCCTACTAGTATACCTGGCTGTATACCTGTATTTATACCTACTTTTTACCTATTTGTTTAACTTATACAACTAGTTGTATACCTAGTTTAATATCTTGTTGCATACCTGCATGTATGCCTAGTTGTAATACCTCATTCTATACCTAGTTGTATACATTCTATAGCTAGTTGAATATCTAGTTGTATACCTAGATGTATAACTTGTTATATATTGTGTTTTATATCCAGCTGTATACCCTTCTTGCTAAATATAGTTTATACGTAAATGTTAAACATAGAAAATACTTCATACCACTTATATCTAACGGTAAACAACATTCGAATTTTAAGCAATAATCGCGGACAACGTACTTATGTGAGGTAGATGAGTATGGGAGTTTCAAGGAAATGTGGCACAGGTGAGTTTGTCTGAGGCGTGTGGCACAGGTATGAATTTGTGAGAGGTGAAGGATAGATACGTTTCCATAATGTAAGGACAATCATTTGATACACAGAGAACAACAACTTGACAAAGCTATTAATATCTAATTAAAAATTTTGACTTCCCTGCGGGTGACTTTAGCCATCAATAACTTTCTCTCTATATACGGAAAGGAAGTCGGTGAAATTGTTACATTGCATAGAATAGAAAAGTCGTTACTAACATGATGATGAAATTACTGAGCATAACAGCTGGCGTGGTGCTGGTGATGTGCATCATACAGCTGGGTAAGTCTATACAAACATCAACATTATATTTTGCTTATCCAATGTTACCACAACCCGAACATCTACTAAAAGTAATTGCTCTCTCTTTCTCTCTCTCTCTCTCTCTTTCTCTCTCCTCTCTCTCTCTCTCTCTCTCTCTCTCTCTCTCTCTCTCTCTCTTTCTCTCTCCCCTCTCTCTCTCTCTCTCTCTTTCTCTCTCCCCCCTCTCTCTCTCTCTCTTTCTCTCTCCCCTCTCTCTCTCTCTCTCTCTTTCTCTCTCCCCTCTCTCTCTCTCTCTCTCTCTGTAGCACGCTCTCTTCCTAATATGTTTTTCTCTTGAAAAGGGTAACTACTTTACAGTCCTGTTCTTCATTTCACTCAGTTCTTTAACTACCTTGATTCTATCCTATCTTTCTTAAAGTTGAAATTAAGGGCTTCTAGCTTAACAAAAAAAAAGTCTAAATGTAATATAAATCAACTTTCAGGAAATGACGTCGACGCTCAGCCAGCTGGAAAGCCTGGTGGTGATGGAGGACACGGGGGCCCTGGGAGACCTGGAGGCAATCAGTGTAACCGACCCTGTACTCTTGAACGGGTTCCAGTCTGTGGCAGCGACGGCAAAACCTACTCCAATGTCTGCGGACTCAATGCTCAAAACTGTGGCAAGCCAGCGAACGCCAAGATAACTCAGTCGTACACGGGCGAATGTAGAGGACGACCAAAGGGAGGTCGTCGAGATTAATCAACGGTGTTGTCAACGTGGAGAACAGTCGAGAGTATCACGATGAATGCATCAATGTATAGTTGTAAATTGAATATTTTGTATCAAGCAACAGATATAATATATGAATTATTAAGATAACAATTTTCTTAAATTTTTTGTGAGAATAACTTGAATCCACGTACAACAGAAAAATAGATTAGCTAATACACATTTTTCTGTTTTTTTTTATTTAAGGAGTAACTTTTTTAAAACTTCAAAATTGTGTATATGCCTAGATTTTGTTAAATGTATATTTTTTCCTGATTTATTAACTTTTAAATAACGCTCTGACTGCATAATCCCGTTTGAAAATGTATGTCACTAACACAATTACTTGTATGATAAAGCATTCAGGGCATAGAAAGCATGCTATATGGAAGTTTTTAAAAGTATAATTGTATGTTGATTTGCCAATAAATTATTGAGATTATATGTTCTAAACTATACATAGCTTTTGTTTTTTACATACGTCTGACTGTGAGTTGTTTGTTTGTATATTGGTTGTGTGTTCCTTTGTTGCTTCTTTGCTTGTTCTTTGTGAGTCCAGTTTTCTCCTTTCGTCCACCGTATGTTGAATGTCCGTGTGACGTATCCCAACCCCACCCCGGTTTGTTTTCGTCTTTTCTTGTTGGATTGATGTGTGCTTTTTAAAAATTGTTGTGTGCTTGTTTGATTCCTGTTTGTTTGTTTGTTTGTTGCTGTGTGCTTGTTTGAATTATGTGTGTTGGCTTGATAGTAAGTTGAGTTTATGTCATTATCTACAACAGAAACATTCAACCAGTAAGTCAGCGTCTTTGATTGCTTGTTGTGTGCTTGTTTGAATTCTGTGTGTTTGCTTGATAGTCTGGTGTGTTCATGTTATTATCTACAATGGAAACATTCTACCAGTAAGCCAGCGTCTTTGATTGATTGCTGTGTGCTTGTTTGAATTATGTGTGTTTGCTTGATAGTCTGTTGTGTAGTTCATATCATTATCTACAACAGAAACATTCAACCAGTAAGTCAGCGTCTTTGATTGATTACGGCAAGTTGGGAGGACCAAAACAAATTCCGACCTTGAACTCTGACCCATAGGTAGACGGCCATGTGTTTTGACTTCAACTGAATGCAGTTACGCACTGCAACTTGTAACTCTTAATGACCTTAGTGGTTCCCAAACGGTATAATATTGGATCACGTTGAATGATATTCAATTTTGTAGCATTAATATACATAAAGCATCGGTTCGTATAATAACATCCTTTAGTAAAATAGTGCAGTTAAATAATGAAGTGATATAGCGCTGACTTATAGTGATGTAGTATAAAGCAGTATTATAGTGATGTAGTATAAAGCAGTATTATAGTGATGTAGTATAAAGCAGTATTATAGTGATGTAGTATAAAGCAGTATTATAGTGATGTAGTATAAAGCAGTATTATAGTGATGTAGTATAAAGCAGTATTATAGTGATGTAGTATAAAGCAGCATTATAGTGATGTATTATAAAGCAGTATTATAGTGATGTAGTATAAAGCAGTATTATAGTGATGTACTATAAAGCAGTATTATAGTGATGTAGTATAAAGCAGTATTATAGTGATGTATTATAAAGCAGTATTATAGTGATGTAGTATAAAGCAGTATTATAGTGATGTATAGGGGGGCTGCGGGTGGCCGAGCGGTTTAAACTGAGTCAGTGCTGTACTTTCAAACTGGAGGTCAATCCTCAGAAAAAAGCCGAGACAAGCAAAAACGTCACCAGCAACCTGGGTGCTTGGAACTCGTTAACCATTAGAATGCAACTCATCAAGGAAAAACTCTGAATTCTAAGCCCAAGATGGAGTCCCGTAGGCTGTATGACACCTGTGACGCTCCCGGTGCCAAGCTGTATCATCCACACATCGCGTTCCCTTGCCGATGGAGAGTGGTGATTTGCTGTCTAGGCAACCAGCTTATCCTCCTAAAATCCCAGGCCGTGTCTAAACTGTCGTAACATTGTAACGGACGGAGGCTGTAGTATAGTGCAGTAATATAGTTCAGTAATATAGTACTGTAAAACTGTAATATAGACTCTTAATATAGTTGGTCAGAGTATTAATACAGTGCAGTAATACAGTGCAGTAATATAGTGTAGCGTTGCAAAATCTAGCAGTAAAATAAAACTAAAAATAAGGGGCTCATTACAAAACTACACTTGGTACTTAAATCAATCAAACTTTTATTTTAATAAATAATTTTAACATACACGTAACAATGCGTTTGTGTGTCGCCATAAAGTTTTCATATGTTACTCACGGTTCCTACTCTATCGGCTAGGATTCTCACCCGCCTCTCGTTAGAATCAGTGGTGAATACTCCCATTGAGAGCCCCTCGTGTATTCTCCCGTTAAGAACCACCTTCGCTGTAATATCCCATTGAGACCCACCTTCATTGTAATCTCCCATTGAGACCCACCTTCATTGTATTCTCCCATTGAGACCCACCTTCATTGTATTCTCCCATTGAGAACCACCTTCATTGTAATCTCCCTTTGAGAACCACCTTCATTGTAATCTCCCATTGAGACACACCTTCATTGTAACCTCCCATTGAGACCCACCTTCATTGTAATCACCCATTGAGACCCACCTTCATTGTAACCTCTCATTGAGACCCACCTTCATTGTAATCACCCATTGAGACCCACCTTCATTGTATTCTCCCATTGAGAGCCACCTTCATTGTAACCTCTCATTGAGACCCACCTTCATTGTAATCACCCTTTGAGACCCACCTTCATTGTATTCTCCCATTGAGAGCCACCTTCATTGTAACCTCCCATTGAGACCCACCTTCATTGTAATCACCCTTTGAGACCCACCTTCATTTTATTCTCCCATTGAGAGCCACCTTCATTGTAATCTCCCTTTGAGAACCACCTTCATTGTAATCTCCCATTGAGACTCACCTTCATTGTATTCTCCCATTGAGAGCCACCTTCATTGTAATCTCCCATTGAGACCCACCTTCATTGTATTCTCCTATTGAGAGCCACCTTCATTGTAATCACCCATTGAGACCCACCTTCATTGTATTCTCCCATTGAGACCCATCTTCATTGTAATCTCCCGCTGAGAATCATCGGTGTATATTCCCTTTAAGAAAAACTGTGTACTATTATGTTTTCTGTACCAACGGGTAATGACCGCCATCACGGATATCCGTCAGTATATTGTTCACATGAACCCACGAGGGTACAAAAATAGTGAAACAAGGTATGTAGAACAAGGTATCTGGAACAAGGTATGTGGAAAGTAAGGGGTATGTTGTAGTATTGTTTGCATCTAGGAGGATGATAGAAAGACACTCTACCAAGTAGATTGTACCTTTGCTTAAGTTTCGTCCCTGCTACCTATAAACTATTGCTGGGTGAAGATCACAAGCAGACGACCAAAAAAAAAAACAACTCATATTGACATTCTCTTGAAAGCCATTATCATTAATTAATCTAGAAGAAAATATATAAATTATCCATGAAACGATTTGTGTTTCTCTCAAACTTAGTCTTTTTTTTCCCAAGTGATTTCACCACCTCCGCTTTCAGCCACGAGCAAAGAGAAGATAATTGTTCTTGTCCGTTTCATCTCCGACCTACCTCGTTTCACAACAGTCCATAATAAAGGACGATACAAAAGTTTAAAAACAATTTAAAAAAATAGAACGATACACAAAGTCAGGGCTGATTACAATTAATACGTTTTTAATTTGTGAATTTCAATGAACTACAAGAGAATATGATAAAAATTATTAACTTACAGTATGGCTGGTACCGGTACCAATGAGTTCAAGTTGTACAATGAAAGAAAATCTACACACAACAAAGCACTGTCTAGTATTAAATAATGACACACTGCACGTCTCGTGATAAAGGAAAAGATCTCTCTCTTATTCAGTTGTTCAGCCTTTTATAGTCTACTTCAAATGATCATTCTCGAAAAGAATACGCAGTCTCACTGCTTCCCGCATCCTCTAGATCATTCGACAATTTTCCTGACTGAAAACGACGATAATAAGCTTAAATGTAAACAAGGTTACATTTTGCTAGCCACACCTCAAAACGGCCTCGGCTGTAAGAGGTCATGCACGTGGAAAGCGGGTAAAGCGGGCGTTGAAACACATCTCCTTCATAACACAATATTAACACATTTACCCTCCCCCACCCCTTTTTCCACCAAGCAAACATTAAGTTAAGGCTTAACACTTAATCCTAGATAATCCTCAATCGTGTTTCTATGTTTATTTATGTAACACAAGAGAATGACGTCACACAGAGCATGAATCCTCTGGCTTTCTCCATTTTGAATATATTATTTAAACAAAAGGTACCCATAGTTTTTATTTGTACTTTTGGCTTAGTTTGTTAAGGAGAACATCTGACAGCAAGAAAGTTACATGTAAATAAAATCACTATATTTGTATTGAGAAACTCTGTTTGCCGAGAAAGGTACAGGTCAACAAAAGTATTAGATTTGTATTGAGAACCTCTTTTACAAGGAAAGGTACAGGTCAATAAAAGCACTAGATTTGTATTGAGAACCTCTATTTACAGAGAAAGGTACAGATCAATAAAAGCACTATATTTTTATTGAGAACCTCTGTTTACCGAGAAAGGTACAGGTCAACAAAATTATTAGATTTGTATTGAGAACCTCTGATACCAGGAAAGGTACAGGTCAATAAAAGCACTAGATTTGTATTGAGAACCTCTGTTACCAGGAAAGGTACAAGTCAATAAAAGCATTATATTTGTATTGAGAATCTCTGTTACCAGGAAAGGTACAGGTCAATAAAAGCATTAGATTTGTATTGAGAACCTCTGTTTAGCGAGAAAGTTACAGGTAAACTAAAGCACTAGATTTAATGTCCTTCCCAGATTGTGGCAGTTCACGGTATCAGTGATGTTTCCTTGTTGTTGTCATGACAACATTAATCATGGACTTACAACCGTTATAAAAACAATGGCGGGGCTTAAACACATTAGTCCACTTCAGCTTGTGTTGATATTAGTTAAGGTAACTAGGTAAGTGTGTTGGGGATAATATTTGTTAGGAGTATGTTTTAGGGGGTAAGTTGTTTAGTGGTATTTTAGTGGTAAGTATGTTAGCAACTTGGCACATATGGGTATATTCGTTAGTGGTTTGTAACATATGGGTAAGTTCGTTAGTGGTTTGTAACATATGTGTATGCTTGTTAATGGTTTGTAACATATGGGTATGTTTGTTAGTAGTGGCATTTTGGTGGTATCATGTTTTCGTTAAGTCAAGTGTACTTTTTAGTGACATGTTGATAGTGGTGTATTTTGTCATGGCATATTCGCTAGTATCGTTTTTATCAAAAGGTGTTTTTGTTATGGCATATTCGCTAGTATCGTGTTTATCAAAAGGTGTTTTTGTTAGGGCATATTCGCTAGTATCGTGTTTATCAAAAGGTGTTTTTGTTATGGCATATTCGCTAGTATCGTGTTTATCAAAAGGTGTTTTTGTTATGGCATATTCGCTAGTATCGTGTTTATCAAAAGGTGTTTTTGTTATGGCATATTCGCTAGTATCGTGTTTATCAAACGGTGTTTTTGTTATGGCATATTCGCTAGTATCGTGTTTATCAAACGGTGTTTTTGTCATGGCATATTCGCTAGCATCGTGTTTATCAAAAGGTGTTTTTGTTATGCGGGTTTGTTTCTAGGTAGTTATTTTGATATGACATTTGTATTTGTCTGGCAGTATTAATCGAACAAAGTTCATCACGCTCCAGTGGGTGGGAGGTGGGGTGCTAAATTGTGTGACGGTTTGTGACAGGAAAGAGGGGGTGGTTAAAGATCGTATGTGATATCACACATTTTTTATCATACATGATAACATATTAAATCTGAAATTGAAAGTGATATTTAACTTTCTGTGGTGGATGTATTTGAACAGAAGCTGTCCCTTGGAGGTGTATAGTATAATTATAACATAAATGTAATAGCTAAATAGTAAAGTGTGTTTTAAATTAAGTTTTCGATTATTTGATTAATTTTTTTTCAACTTTTAATATCGCGCCGAAGTTAACAAGCCTTTAAGTTCACCCGAATGTTTACAAACCTTTAGAAAGACTCACTACGATTTACCCTCTTTTAAAATTCCAATAAGATTGCACAACTTTGAATAATGCAGTAGGCACCAAGGGCTGCAAGTCTATCAATTAATATCGTTCAGAAGGAGTACGTAAAGAAACATTATTTTTTTTTATAATAAAAGCGTATTTAAATGTAATGCGTTTTATTTCAGAGTCCCTGCTCCAAGAAAATGAAAAGTTTAATTCTGATACACGCTGTAGTGCTCGTCATAGTTCTAATCTTTCTGGGTGAGTTACAGTTATAATCATTTAAAAAAACTTACCTTACAGATAACATATACATATAAGTGGTACACCTAAATATAGTGACTACATGCAATGGTTAGTGCCTCCCGGGGAAGGCCATAGTCAATTACGTGCACAGAAATTACGTAGTACACCTTACCAAAGTCATTACATTTACAGAAATGATCAGTAGTGCACCTTACCAAAGTCATTCATCATCATCAGGTCCAGTAGTCCTTCGACCGGTTGGGCGCCACAGATGACATGTACACTATTCTTCTCCATTCCTCTCGGTCTTCTGCCCTACGCATATCATCGCCTAGTTTTAATCCCGTCCATTCTTTGATATTATCTTCCCATCTTTTTCTTTGTCTTCCTCTTCTTCTTCCTCCTCTAGTATTGCCCTGCAAGATCTCTTTGGCGAGCCCTTGTTTTCTGGTCACTCAAATTTGCGCTTTTTAACAGACGTCAGGAGGTTATCATATTGCCCAATTGCTTGACGAATCCTTTCTTTTATTTGCTCATTGGTGATGTGGTCTCTATAGCAGATGCCAAGAATGCCTCTGTAACATAGCATCTCCATCGCCTTTATTTTCCTTTCAAGTTCTGCTGTTAATGTCCAGAACTCACAGGCATATAAGAAAATGGAGAGGATTAATGAGCGCATCAGCCTGATTTTGGTGCTGGGGGCTATATTTGTGTCGTTCCAAAGTCATTACATTTACAGAAATTATCAGTAGTGCACCTTACCAAAGTCTTTACATTTACAGAAATGATCAGTAGTGCACCTTACCAAAGTCATTACATTTACAGAAATTATCAGTAGTGCACCTTACCAAAGTCTTTACATTTACAGAAATGATCAGTAGTGCACCTTACCAAAGTCTTTACATTTACAGAAATGATCAGTAGTGCACCTTACCAAAGTCATTACATTTACAGAAATTATCAGTAGTGCACCTTACCAAAGTCTTTACATTTACAGAAATGATCAGTAGTGCACCTTACCAAAGTCTTTACATTTACAGAAATGATCAGTAGTGCACCTTACCAAAGTCATTACATTTACAGAAATGATCAGTAGTGCACCTTACCAAAGTCATTACATTTACAGAAATGATCAGTAGTGTACCTTGTATTAAAAAATAATAATCTTGGATCAAATTTAAACCGGAGTTACCCCTTTGTAATACAACATCTTATTTATATAAGGAGTATATAAAGATACAAAATACACGTTATTCTCTGATAATAATGTTATTGTTTAAAGACTGATAGGGGTGATATCTATATCTTTTATAATTGAATGCGGTTGATCGCACTCTTCCTGTCTATTTGACAGGTGCCCTTGCCCGAGTTAGTTACGCCAAATTTTATTTTTAAAATTTATTTCTCAAACTTTTCCAATGTCACACAGGAAGTGACGCACAGCCCAATGGAAATAACCGAATCTGTAACGTGGCTTGCACCCTGGAGTACAAACCAGTATGTGGGAACGACGGAGTAACCTACGGCAACGCCTGTGAACTCAGAGCCAGAAACTGTGGCAAACGTGCCAACCTGAGACCCCGGGTCGACTACATCGGAGAGTGTGGCTCTCCCCGGGGCAGAGTATATTAAACATTACTTTTCATTGGAAATATTGGCAACCGTTTCCTAGTCTTCAGCTATCTTTAGACCCATATGTCAATGTCATTTGGAATGTATTGCCTGTTGCATGTAGTACGGATAAAATAAATGATGTTATTTAATTAGATAGTTTTTCCTATGGAAGCTAAAATAAACGGTGTTATTTGATTAAATATCTTTTATATGGCGGTTAACCAAAGGAATCTGTCATCTTAATTTCCTGAACAAAGAAACACGAAATAAACATATTCACTTTTTATAGTGCTTACGAATGTTTAATGTGTTCATGTTTTTAATTTAATCATCTCAACTATGGCTGTGATAATGACACACATACTTGTATATTATAACTAGGAATGTCAAGTATCTGAACAAAAATATTATTATTATTTACATTACAACAAGAATGATCGCGGATGATGTAACGTAACTGAACAAATGCTTTCATATCACAACCAGAGACGTCGTGTAACTGAAGAAATACACGTGTATTACAACCAGAGATGGTATGTAACTGAAGAAATACATGTATATTACAACCAGAGATATCATGTAACTGAACAAATGCGTGTATATTACAACAAAGATGGCATATCTGAACAAATAAATGTAAGCAGCTGTGTCCATGTAAAATCAAATCCAATTGTTGTCTAAACGGCATATTCAGATTGAAATAAAGTCTTATGACGCTTTCTTTAGAAAGTGTTGTATAAGAGCAAGGGTAATGAACTGTCTAAATAACGTATTATTTTTAAGGAAGCTTTGTCTACCTAGAAGATAAATTATTAGAGGAGTTTAACAGAAGTCACAGATATGACGACCAATGTTTCCTCTAAGGCTTGCTGGTTCGTGTGCAAAATGATAAAGTTGTGTGCAAAGTTTTACTTTGCAGAGTGCAGCGTATCTGTTCGAATGTATTTTTATAAAAATTTGCTGCGCGGATGCTCAAAACTGCTGCGCGGCATCTGTGAGGTAGCTGTGCGGCCGCGCAGCTTAAAGGGAACATTGATGACGACACGGTCTGATGATTGCGGTAACAAATGAAAAATTCCTGAATAGTCTGCTAGCTACAGTAGCCAATGACAACTCTCTTAAGTCTGCTAGCTATACAGTAGCCAATGAAAACTCCCTTAAGTCTGCTAGCCACAGTAGCCAATGAAAACTCCATTAAGTCTGCTAACTACAGTCAGTGCCGGCATTAGCAAGTTTTGAGCTATAGTATAGGCAAGAACGAAACATCTCTCCCCCCCCCTTACTAATACATATTGTTCAGATATCTATTTTAAGTAGCTTAATAAAGTTTTCAACAAAAAAAATCTTTTAAAGTATAAATCCATATGAAGAAATGTTAATTAATATTTCATTATAATTTACAAAAAGCTTCACTATTGAAACTCAATTGAAGACCTTAGTGCTAAAAGTACTTAAGTCACAAAATGCACATTTTGAGATAATCAAGTTCAAATATATTTTTCGTCTATAAAATGTGACTATTTTCATTTTTTTTCTTGTTTAATTAAGGGCCTAATGCACATTTTAATGTATTCAAATTTCTGCAGTACACTTGGCTAAACTGGATAAGAAAAGATCACAGTTTAGATTGATTTTGACAAAAATGTGACTTAAGTACTTTTAGCACTAAGGTCTCCAATTTCCTAAATTGTCGAGTCAGTAAAAGCGTAAATAGCCTTTTTATTATTATTGTTGACTAGCATATTTAAGGATAAATATAGGCTCCATGCTTCTGCTGCAACATTTTTTTTTTAAATATATTTTTGAAGTAAATGAATCAAAATATATTAATTATGTTCCAACAACAAAACAAAAAATCCTGTAATAACAAATGAAGACCTTAGTGCGCTTTTTCTTCGTAAACGGAGCATTCTCAAAATCGTAACAGTTTTATTATAAAATGGATTGGCTTTCTAAAGATGTATTATTGGAAGCTGTAAAATTATGGTAACAGCTAGAAAATCCATTTTTAATTCTAAAATCAACGTTTTTAAACATAAATTTTTATTATTCAAATTGCAAAACTATATCAAAATAAACATCAACATCAGTACTTTCTAAATCCGTTGCTTCCAGTCCAAATAATAAGACAAAACAAACGCGATGACGTTTAGCGCGACACTAGTAAAAAAATAAAAAATTCTCCGCGCAGCGAAATTTTCAGCGGCTCATTTAGAATACCTATTTGATAGAAAGAAATCTGTCTAGGCCAGTCGATTGATCGCCTTAAAAGATGAGCACGATTCAGTTACCTCAGTGGTCGAAATCGCTGCTCAGACGGCCACAAATCGGTTTTAAATCCGAAAAACATGGTTCTTGACAGATTCTTGAAATGAAATTTGGCTCTCAAAAGTTTTTTGGCTCTTTTGACAAATGAGTTTGCCGAAAGTGCTAAGAAAAATCTACAACTGACCACAGAACGGAGTTTATCAGCTGACCCCAAACAATAACAAAACAACGAATTTATATATGCAGCTGCTGACAATGGTAAAAGTAGGACTATGCTGAAATGTAATAATATTTCTTTTGTACTTTTTGTCCAAACCTGCAAATGATTAATATTT
The DNA here is from genome assembly GCA_964017045.1 of Omphiscola glabra. Taxonomy (NCBI): domain Eukaryota; kingdom Metazoa; phylum Mollusca; class Gastropoda; family Lymnaeidae; genus Omphiscola; species Omphiscola glabra. The sequence goes on along the minus strand of OZ024811.1, from coordinate 9,462,210 downwards.
TAAATCATATATTATATATATTTTGCTGTTTAGATTATTCGAGGCCGTAAATAAGCCATACATAAGTGCTCCTGGTGCATAAAAAAGAGCCGTTAGCTTATCTATACCTTTCGCCTACATAACATCGCTCTAGTATATTAAATGAAGTGACTGTAATAATAACATCTTTATTTTGCACAGTGTCGTAGTAAGGTGGTGGGGACCCCATCGGGTGACACCATCCCAGAGAGTTACACCAAATAGAAAAATTGCATAATTACAGAGCACACACTGATCGGTCTCAACGAATTTCATAAAAGGATAACCGATCATACGTTAATTTTCCACATATGTAATAAATCCAAATGCGCATTGTATTAAAAATTCAACCTTGATGCGTCAGAAATATAGTGACCCAATAATTAGGTCAGAAAAACACCGTTTTGAACATGATTCAACGTCGATTGAAGTGTTCGGTAACTTTTGAAAGTGACAGGAAGCTATAGTTATCTAAATTCTGAGAAATAAAGCTTTCCATTGACACCAACTACGATGTGGTCGGGCGATTCTCAGTGGATGAATCGAATCGGTAAAAATTAAAAACATTGAAAATTACTTTTAACCAATTTATAGGGTAAAATAAAAATAAAATAATATTTTACAAAATTGTCTAACATCTTCTAGTAATTAATTTAAATTCATTTACATTTTTAAAAAAGGGGTTTTGAAAACAAAAATATATCGAAAGTCAGAAATACTCCAAAAAAAATATTACCGCCGATACATCACTACCACCGCCGCTTAACATTTGCGCACGATTGTCATCAGCACACGGTCTTTTACATGCTGTCCGTGACTTCACGTTTCTCTGCTACCTTAACATTTGGGCTGATCTACTTGAGAAAGTTAATCTTACACAGCAGAATCTGCAGACTAAAGGTTTTACTCTTGATAAAGTGGTGACCAACCTAGAGGCCTTAAGATTGTTTCTGCACGAGAAGCGCTGTCACTTGTTGGAACATGTTATTGAAAAGAACTTTTAAAATCTGATCAATATGAAATTTCTGTAGAGAGAAGATTAAGGTTTAAGAAGAGAATGACAGGAGAAAAATTAATAGATGCAGGGCTCTCTCGGCGAGAAGAAAACGGTAGGGAGATGCTGGAGTGAACTGATCGCTTTCATGCCGAACCCCAGATACGATCATCAGCGATGAAGGAAGTAGCAGATATGTTTGGGGCGGTTTAAACCCAAGAGTCTACTATCAGCAAGTGAAGAAGAGTTGTTATTGGTGTCCGTTTTAAAAATTAACCTCTTTCTATAATGAGAGTTATCAGAGAATGAACTTTTAAAATAAATTCCAATGCTTAGAAGACACCTAAAAGCAGGTGATATAGAATTTCAAAAAGTCATGGAGTGGTCAGTATTTGATTTTTTGAAATTCATAGCTGAAAGGGACTTCCTAGAATCTCTTACAATACCCTCGCTAAGCCTTCAATTGTTTCTTACGATCTTTGTGTTTATTTGAGCGGAGCTTTTCAAAACTAAGGCTTATCAAGAACTTTTTACGACATACCATGGGACAGTCAATTTGATAGTGATAGTGATACCGTGAAGGACATTGATTTTGATCAAGTGATTGACAGGTTTACCTCTTTGGTGTAAGACCAGGAAAGTGAAATTTATTACAATAAAGTAATAAAGTAAATTTAATGTAAAATTAACTAAAACTTAACTGTGTTACAGTTCTTAAATGCATTTACCAACTAACCTTTACTGAGGTAGAATTTGATTTTGTTCTTCATTCATACTTTGGACTAATTTTAACAAGAAGAATTACAACGACGCCATCGTGGAAGTCGGAATGGTGGTTGGGGGGGGGGGGGGGTGACACCTTGACACCAACCCTAGCTACGCCACTGACTTTGCATGTTTTCAACCATGGCAATAACATTTTTATATTTTAAATACTCTTCACCAATAAATTTATAATTTTATTTCGTAGTCACAGTAAAATCCGTACCAAAACTTTTAGAAATTAAATTTTTTAACATTTTCTTTTTTTTAAAAACTCTCATCATGGTACTTTCTTGAGCACCGGAAGTGAACCAAAGTCAACAACATCAGTTTACATTACATTCTAACATTTAGTTTTGTATTTTTTTAAATGCCTAATTTTTATCATAAAACCAAGACAATGATCTTTAGAGGAGAAAAAACGAGCAGATTGATTTATTTTAAGAGGTGAAATTTAGGATCTAAGAAGTTGAAATCAAACAACATATTTTTATCATTTATGGAAAAACTCATTTGTGTCATGATTGTCTTCTTCTTCTATGCTTTCAGGGCCCACGATCAATGCATTGATCATTATGGTTCAGAGGGGTTCGCGATGTTAATGTGCGTGGTTTTTTAAGGGGATAATTCACTGGTTGCAAGACAGGAGGCAAGAACCGCAAATGTGTCAAGTGTAGTCGCCGCAACTGTTGTTTTTGGAAGATTGTTCCATTCCTTTATTGTCTTTGGAAGGAATGAGGAGCTCCTGTACTGAGTTCTTGTTTTTAAAAGTCGAAACTGTTTGTCCTGACCTCTTCGCTGTCTAGGGGGGAGATTGACGAGTTTCTGTTTGATACTGGAGCAGTGGACCAGCCCATTATTGATCTTGTACAACATGGAGAGCCTAGATAGTCGTCGTCGTTCTTCTAACGGTGACCACCCTAAAGTTTCCAGCATGCTGCCAACACTAGAGGTGTTTCTGTAGCGGTTCATGACAAAGCATGCTGCCTGTCGTTGGACCGCCTCCAACTTGTCGATGCTCTTCTGGGTAAATGGGTCCCAGACTGAGGATGCGTACTCTAACAGCGGCCGGACAAAGGCTTTATATGCTTTTTCTTTCACGCTTGAGTTGCAAATCTTCAGATTTCGTCTTAGGAACCCCAGGGTCTTGTTTGCCCGATTGCACACATTGCTAATGTGCTCGTCCCAGCGGACTTCTCTTTGGACGGTAACACCTAGGTACTTTACGGAGGAAACTGGCTCTAGAATATGGCCATGCAATGCAATTGTGGTTACTTTACTTTAATTTTTAATCATTTATCTTTACTTTATAATTCTTTATGAGGTAAATTTTGAGAGATAGGGCCGCGTTTTTTTAACATGGCCGCCATCTTGGTTGACAACCTGAACCCTAAATCTATCCCTAAGCCTAACCTGAACCCTAAATCTATTCCTAAACCTAACCTGAACCCTAAAGTCATCAGAAACGTAAAAAAACACGCAAATGACGCCATGGTCCCATTTTTCAAAATTAGCCCTTTATTATTATATATACTTTTTTTTATAAGTTTGGAGTATATATAATATAATATTATCATATTATTACCAGTTACATTTTTTTTAAAAATAATTTTTAATGCCCATGCCCATATTCAAATATTGCCATATAAATATATTTATGTTAGCCTAATTGCCTAATTAAAATCATTTAACAAAAATATGTTAGAGAATCATTTTAAAAAATACTATTGGCAAACGCTAATCACTAATCTAACTAATCAAATTCCTCGATACGCTCACGTTAAGCATCAGAGGCTACTATCAGTCACGAGAGGTGTGCATAGGGTGAGTCAATAAGTGAATGAATTATAATCATATATATCTTTAAAAAGAGCTGCACTGTGGTGAATCAGCCAAAATATAATTTTCACAGAACAATTTATTACAATTCAAATACTGAATAATAATCTATGGTTTAGGAAGTTTCTAGACGTGTAAGTGTATGACATATATAATATATTCAAAACTTGATCCCTACCCTAAGCCTAAGTGATGGCTTTGGAATTTGGTGCAGACCATTTTTGGATGCTCTGCTCCAGCAAAATTTACTGGGACTGGAGTTTTGTTTCATCTACTTTCCAGGTATTCTTTGGATAGCACTGGAGAGTAAGGTGGGGAACCTAGTTTTGATAAGGTTCAAATATGAGGAGAGATAGTATGATTTTACTGAAGATTGTGTATGGGACAATGGGAGTCTTTAGGGTAGAGTTTCTCAACCCTTTTCTATACTCTGCACCCCCAAGGAATTGTTTCACTAGGTCTCGCGATCCTTTGAATCATAGGACTAAGTCTCACACTCTACACAAGTAGTAATGCTTTTAATGCTTTTTAAAATTCAAAAAAAATCTACTTATAACTATTCTCCATTCAATTACAAAAAAAACAAACTAATAAACATGTGACTTATTACAAAAAGTAAAATGTTGATAAAGAAATTTAAAAATGTTTAGGTCATAATTCCAAATTCAATGGCTCCTCTGTCCTTGTAATAACAACTTTTTCTCACACCCACTGAGGGTGAGAATACCCTGGTTCAGTGCAAGAGTTATGAATTTTGGGTTAAAATTATTTAAAATCGTTACAATAGGCTATATAATCTTAACTCAGGTGATTTCTACATCTCAACTACAATGGGCAGCTGTGGCACAAAGATCACAGACACCAAAAGACCAAGACATTCTTCAATGTCATGGAAAATAAACCAATGAATGGATCTGTCTGCTTCTTTAAACGAGCTAAAAATATTTACATACCAGCAATGTCTGTCTCGGATTCTGGTATTGAAGCACCAACAGGTAAAGTGATAATCCTCTGATAATAATGAAGCACCAACAGGTAAAAATGCATACAGTCTGTCAATGTCTATTTCTGATTCTCCTATTGAAATATATACCTCTGGTATTGCAGCACCAACATGCAAATATATATACCTATGGTTTTCAAGGGCAAAACTGGTAAACATTTACACTGTCTGTCTATGATTTTGAAGAACAAACAGGTAATTGATGTGCAAGAGAGAGACCATCATAAGCACTTTACACAAGGTAAAGATGAGACAATTAAAATAATTGTAATACATTGCATGTGGTCTTACACCTACCATGGTCATCAAAGGTAATTAAAGACATTGCTGGTATGGTAATTTTAAGTAAACAAAACATAAAATGTGTGTTCTATTTCTATACTCCATTACTATAAAAATATAATTAACAGCATTTTTTTTTATAAGATACATTATGTTAGCAGGTATGTAGAGTAAACTTCTATATTTTATGACCACAAGAACATTGTGCAGCTTATGTTAACAGATATACTGCTGTGGCTCTTGTTTCAGAAGCCCCCAGCCTTGAACTAAGTGGTATTCAGCTGTCCAGCCCGCATGGGCACAAGCTGCTTCCTATTCAGTCACTGAAAGCTGGGGATGGCGTGGGGCTCAGACACTCGGGCAAGCCACCCCTCATGCCTGTGGCGTTCCACAAGACATCTGGGTCTTGGAGGCAGAGGTATAGGCAGCCTGCCTCGAGCTCTCCTTCTCACAGCCTGCAGGCAGAGCCTCACTATGGTAACAGTCTTTTCTAACATTTGGTGCCTAAATTAAATGTTTGAGAATTCTACTCAACTTCATGGAATTAAGATGGTGTAAATTATAAAAATGATAGAAGTTTTATCACTATCTGTGTTAGTGTGCAAAGTTTTTCCTCTGAACCTTACGCGTTTCCATGTGTCTCCTCTGAAGCCTATGTGGTCCATATGTCTTCATTGAAGACTGACTGTGTTTCACTTGCTATGTGTGCCCATGTATATGAATATGATGTATTGAAGTTTCCAAACCCTGCTTTACAGAAGCAAGTGCAGATGACTCAAGTGCAGTCAGTGATGTATTTCGACAACTGGAAGATACATCCTTCTCAGAGAGAAAAACATCACCTGGTGAGGGGAGTGTAATTAAAGATGAGGGCATATTTAACCCCATAACTTTCAAGTGCATTTACTGTAGTGTCAAGCCATTTTTAGCATTTTCATACGCTTCTCAAAAATGACAAAAACCCATTCTAAATAAATTCAGAGACCCTTACAAGTACCGAGTATACATTTTCTGAAAGTACATTGGACAAGGTATCTTATGGTGTGAAAAGAATTTGTTATATTATGTATGTTGATTTTGACCTTTACAGAGTGCGTATAATTTTACTACTCAACTTCTTCATTCAACCCAACCTAATATTCCATAAATAGTTTAAACTATCATAAAATCAAGTTTTTGATGGACTAGAAGCAATATTCTTTAAAAAATTTGAAGTTATATGTACTTATATTCAAAATTGTAATAGTGATGAATTTTTTTTCATTACCTTCAAACTTCTGTTATAAAAAATACAAGGGGTGAGGCACTAAATGAATTCAAAAATTCCTTTTCAAATGAAGTTTTTAAATCCAATTTTTTTTAATTAATACTCTAGAACGTGAACAAACATAAATCATGTCTTTGAATCTCATTTGGGTAGGTCTTTGGGATCTAATCTTTGTCCTTTCTGTTGGAATTCCAACCTTTCCCCCAATGAATTTGCTTGTAACACTATGACTAAGCTTGTTGACAGCACCCTCTCCAGCATCACACATTACTGAAGTTTAAAAAAATTAGCCACTTTCACATCGATTCATCACACAAAATAGCCCTAATAAATGCCTTTAACACACACAGAATCATTGAGAGGAAGCAAACTTATTTATATAGTGATTTCCCCTTAACCAATATACATTACATCATTCAAATTATTAATGACGATTGTGCTAATCGGCTGTGACACCAGAGAAAAGAGTTTAACTGTTGATGGTTGGCCATTATGACAGTTATACAGTTAACTGATGGTAAAAAAGGCCTTTGGTCACCATTAAAAAATGTCATACTATAACTGAATAACAAAATGACTTTTCCACCATTACAAATGTATAAAATAAAAATACAGGGGCAACTTTAAACTAATAATTTTGTAATATTAAGTAATAAACTCCTTTATACTCACTTCTTTTGCTTAAAATTCAGTATTAAGTTCCATTCATTTTTGGGAAATAATGTTATTATCCAATATTTTGATGAATAACTTAAACAGTGCAGTAGATTTAGAATTGAGTTACTTAAGATTAAGAGCCAGTATCTATAGACTGTTCACAATGCAGTAGAACTAGTAACTCTGGAGCCTTTACCTAGGTTGTTCATATTTTCCCTCCATTTATTTTAAAATTGAAGTTAACCTGTCCAACTCTGTTAAGGGTGAACTTAGTTGAGCAACACACTGTTAAAACATGGATCTACACAAAACAGAACTCTCATCATTAAAGTGAAAGTCTCACAGAAGAAGCTTACACTGTCAAATTATATTTTTAACATTATTTGGGAGAAGAGTTTTCATTATTACATTAGCATCTTTTCTAAAAGCTTCTATGGTGCATGTAGAGTTGTGTAGTTTAAGCAGGTGGGGGTGAATAGATTAAACCATTGTTAGAAAAAGCAACAAGAATGAATATGAATTATTGACATTTAAATATAATTCCTGTTAGATATATCATACATCTATAACATGAAATGTAACTTACCTAATGACTTATCCAGTAGTTTCTATATTCCAATAGGTCTGATGGGATTCATATTTACTTGCCATCTAATGATCTATTTTTCTGATGCAGCCCATGATGTACGTTGCCACAACATTGAGAGCCAAAATGCACCAGTCGGCATACTGTTACAGCTGAGGCCCAACACCACATCCTGTCAGCAGGACCAACATCAGAGGAACTACATTCAGTCACCCTCTCCCAGCAATCCTCATGTAAATCTTGCAGACGAAGGTGGACATGGCAACAAACTGGACCCCGTTTTGAAAAAAAAATCCCCTGTGGTCACCATGGTTCCATCAGATGGTCACGGCCTGGTGGGGAGGGAGCAGAGTGTCACCTCTTATGCCTCGGTTAATCCAAAGGAAAAATGTGGTATGCCAGTTGAGCCACATCAACGGGTTTCCAAACAAGTTCTTGTTTCTAAAAGCAGCCCTGAGCTCAAGGACACTAGAGGTTTACTTGATCCCCCACTGATTTCTGATTCAGAATTTTCACAGAGTGACCATGTCTATCTGGCTTCAGACCGTCAGTCTACAGGAAATCTAGCTTCAATGACCAATTCTCAGGAAGAGATCTCCCTACAGTTTTCTCCTGATCAAAAGTGTAACAAAGAAAAGCTATCTCATGCTGGTCCTAAAACAAAAATCTTGTCCAACTTTACTTTAGGCCTGACCTCTCCCCAGGTGATAGACTATCAGAGCTGGCTGCTGGGTAATATCCCATTTGAAAAACGAAGATGTACCAGGGGGACAAGAGACCGCAAGACAAGCACCACTGGAGCCAAAGATCGTGAGCACAACAAGACAATCTTGGCTGGATCGAGTGTGGCTTTCAGCAGCAGTGATGGTGACAGCAGGTGTGGCCAAGCCAAAAGGAAATCCATTGGGAACACTGATGACATAAAAGCGAAGAGGCAAACAGCGAGTGGGGTCACAAGTGCAGAGAGTTCAGATGCCATGAAGGACAATCAGGAGAAGACAAAATGTTTGAATGCTGCTACGGCAGACCCCAACAAGTCAGTAGATCAGGTCCCCTTACCTGACAGAAAATTCAACCTAAACAAATTTAATGGTGAGAAACAGAAAAAGACCGACAAAGATTTGAACGAGGCTGAAGTCTTGCAGTCAGATCTCCAAAAATGTTTCTTTGATCACATGGCCAAGCTAGAGCAGTGCAAGTTTGTGATTGATCACGCCAATGGTCAAATCTACCCAGCCACACCATCAGGGCTGCAGATAGCCGGCAGAAAGAAACGTTCAGCAGGCAAGTCCAATAGGAAAAACCAGAAGATGATGCTTGATTCATATGCGCTTTGGAAATCTCAATGCTTTAAATTTGTGGACACTCATACTCAAACCAGAACCCCTTTGCCTATCATTGCCCAGCGGGGGATGCCAAAACAAAGGGCATCCAAAACTCCCTTGCCCCTAAATGTTGAGCGGGAGATTCCCAAACAAAGAGGCCCTAAAAAAAAGCTCAGGAAATCATCTGTTCCTAAATCAAGAAACAGAGGAAGTAAGCTGCATAAAGGGGAGCACTGCGATGACCAGGTGAAGAAGATTTCATCGCGCATATCCAGCTCTCTGGATAAAAGTTATCCAATCTATTCATCTTCAGGTTCTAACAAACATTCTGCTCAGGTAAGAAAGAAAAAGAAACTCCTTTATCACACCAGGTCGCCTCCAACTATAACCAAAGAGAAACTTGCATGTCCTGGAGCATCATCTGGGCTGCGTCCTAAAAAGCTAAAGAAGTCAGAAAAATCAAAAAAAAGTAAAAAGCCCCAAGAGTCAGACAATAGTCGGCAAATCTTAAAGAAGTCCAGCTCTAGTTTGTTTGTGCCCATTGCTAAAGCCCCCAAACAGCTGTGTGTCAGCAGTAGCTCATGTCTAGATCAAAAGTTATCTGTTAACAATGTGCCACCAGCAGACACGAAGAGACGTCAGTCAAGGGATAAGAACCAAGGGGAGACAAAACAAACCAGCAGATTCAAGCAAGCATCCAAGCATGGGGTCTGTAGGGAAGGCTTGACCAAAAAACGGAGAAAATTTTTAGTCCACCCTGCTAAGAAAACAAAGAAAGCTCATGAGAAAAATGAAGGTCTGACAAATACTTCAAAATCTGTGATTTCAGTGGGAGGTCGCTCAAAACTCAGCAGGAACACGAGACCTCAGTCACCATCTTCTACTCGTGGGACAATCCTGATGCACTTGGCCCAGGGAAAAAAAAGTCCACCCAGAATCCAACTGCATTCAGAACCCGCTGCCATTAAGGTCTCGAGCCCACCTCCACTTGGACAAAGTGCTTCACCTAGTCGTCTAAAGAGAAGCAGTACTTCACCATGTGTGTCTAGGAGGACTGTGATAAAAAAAATATATACTAGATGCTCTGAAGGAGACTTAGCTCCTGCTATGTCAAACCTTCTCCTCTCAGGGTCATCAGGTATGACCGCATCCCCCATCTGGAATAAAGATCAAAGTGTCTCTCCATCCGTGTGCAGCAAGAGAAATGATTCTTCATTTAAAGAGAGAAAGAATGATCCAACCAACTCGCTGAGTGAGACAAAGACTAACTCCATTGTGCACAAGCAGCATGCCTTCCTGTCACCATCAGCTTCAAGGCTCACCACTGGTCCATCTTCTGGGTTAAACAAATTAAATGAAACTACAACGTCTTGGTCTGGTACATCACCCTCAAAAGTGCAAGGGAAATTGGCAGAGAACAAAGGAATGAATGCTGCACCCTTAAATTCAAAACCAAGAGGTAACACACCATCCATCTCAAGGGCATCAATGGTTTTACCAGCAACACATAAAAAGACTGAAAGGAGTGTGTCACCTTCTAAACAGATAGGAGGGACTATGCCTCCATTTATACTGACCAGAGGGAGCGTATCACCTTCTAAACAGACAGATAGGAGTATGTCACCTGCTAAGCACACAGGAGGGAGTATATCACCTTTTAAACAGGTTGGAGGTGCAGTATTGCCTTCATGGAAAGGCAGAAAGCTATCGCCGAAAATGATAATACGAAAAAATATCCCAAGTTCAGTCTCTGGAATGAGTGGATCCTCTTTGTCCCCCAATATCAGACCGGGTTCACTGTCCCCTAAGAAAATCAGGCCCAACTCTAATGTAAGAAAAAAGCTCAGATCTCCATCACAGAGTAAAGACAGGCTTTCAGCCGCACACAGCCCTAAGAAAGTTCTTGGAAACACAAAAAGAACACAGGATCTGAGAACAGGGTCAAGCACTTCAACGGATCATTTTCCAGACACCAAGCAGGCTGTCGGCAGGAAAAAACCCGGCCTTCCCAGGTTTCCCAATAAATTTCTGGGGTTCAACAAGATGAAACCGGATTTTGGTGGTGGAGACCAGCCGATGAGCAGTGGCGGGGGCTTTAGTTCATCCTACTCGACCACTCGAAGCAACAACTGTCGCAAGATGAGCAGGAGCAAGACAAGGAACCTGTACTCGTTCTCATCTTTTCAACAGAGAATGAACAACATCAACTATGTCCGCTTGGACAACTACATCATTCCTCTACGCAACTTTGCGTGGAACTCTGCCATCGGGGATTTGAATGCAGAGAGAGCATTGAAGAAAGATGGCAACACGACTGGAAGCAGACTGCAGTATGGGCTGCTGTTTGTGGTGATATTCATCCAATGTCTCTTACATTACTTTGTGTCACGGAAGTAGATGTATCTCTATGGAGATTTGTTAGGAACATGACATCTCTGTCATTGACATCTGTAGAGAAGGACATCCACGTCTTTGTCAATCTTTTAGGAATTTTTCAATAAAAAATGTACCCCAAAAAAAGTTTAATTATTTCATTGAAGTATTTGAAATGTAAACATTTTTTTTTGTCATAGGGCTAGATGTCAAGTAACTCCTTGAAATAAATATACCAAAGGCTAGCTACTATAATTGTTACATTTTCTTTCATAATATTTTTATTTTAATAGACCTACAATTTCAAGTAACTCCTTTTACTGTGTGCAAAGGCTTGCTAGGAGGACACAACTGGAACTTAAGCAGTTATAATAATATCTAGGATTGTTTTGTTACATTAAAGTTAGAGCTCAAAGGCCATATCTTGTCACCCCACATTTAGCAACAAAAGTAATGATCTGGATGTGAGTGTCCAGTCAAGGGCTCCTCAAATATTTTAAACAGGGGGCCAGCTCACTATCCATCAGGCACTGTTGGGGGCCTTACTATAATTAGAAAAAATATGATAGAATTTCTATGCACACTGAACATATTTTATTTGCACTGAAGAAAAAAAGGATGAAACTATAGAATATTTAAAATGAAGAACAATTTTCATAAACTTAATAGTATTTCAATGGGAAGTCATCTTTTGTGTTATGAGTTGTTCAATATCAGGTTTCATATTAGTCACTGCTACCCAAATACCTGGGTGATCACTGGGTTAAGTAGTGGCTGGGTTAAGGTCCCTTTGCAGGCTAGATCTGTACCTTACTTTAAGGACCCCTGGTCCAATCATGGTCAATAGCTTAAATTGAAAAGGGAAAAAATGGGAATGTATGTTTGTCTAAATTACACTACACTACATTAATCTGACCAGGAGTTCAAAGACAGCATTTCAAATGTGGGTGACTTAGTATGGTTAGATTGGACTCACATTGACATTATAACAAATTGACAGGGGATATTTTCAGCTTCCATGTAACAAGGTATTCTCCACTGGAAAATATAGAAAAAACACTTCAACAATTAGCACAAAGAGCTTTTAGCATGAGTTGAAAGACTGCATGTGCAAAAGCAAAAATGTAACTATTCAATAATTCAAAATCAACAAATGAAGAACAAAAATAATTGGTACAAATTTATTGTTGTCATTTGAAGAAAAAAAAAATAAATGAGGTTGGGACTAACAATGATAATTATTTAACTTTAAGTAACAAACAGAGAAACAATGACTCAATGCATCACATTTATATTTGTCTTCATGGTAAAACAATTTTAGCTTCTCTTGATCATAATATCATAAGTATAATAGAATCCAAATGAAAATGATTTTCAATGATATTTAAGCTTAAATAAGGCAATTTGAACATTTGATGTTCAGTAACAGAACAACAGTTTCTTTGTTTTTTTAAATTACCAAAAAATGCACTTTCTAAAACAACTAAGTGTGGCTAACAGGACTGTATAATATGGTGAGATGTTGGATGAACACAGGACAATGAAAAATCGCATAGTTTTTTTCCCATCTCACCATGTAAAACACATATAGGATTCATCAAAGTGTCATTTTAGACCTAATATTCTACTTGAGAGCACACACTATACTACAATAAATAATAAACCACAAAAATCAATCTGACCATTACTCCACATGGATTTTTTTCTTTCCAGACCAACACATTTTTTAAAAAGTTGACAATGTGAAAAATATTTTAACAAATATACTTAGAAAATGTAACGTTTTTTTAACAACAAAAGATGAGGAGACTTCACTACTACAAGCAAACAGCAAGACATTTAATTTGTTCCAGCTTTTATGCAAGCATTCATGTAAAACAATTTATTTAAATACAGTCAGTAATGACATATTATTATGTAACTGTCACAAAAGATAGGACAACTCATTTGTATAATGGCAAGGGAGGACATTTGAAAGAATTCCCCAGTAATTAACTATTGTCTATGATCTCAAGTAAAAGTTGACTTGAACTTACAGTCAAATCACTAATTTCCCCACCAGAAAAAAAAAGTCTAATTATAAAAGATGATAATGTTCAGCACAATATGATAGTCACTTTAAGCTCCTCTTTTAAATAGCAGACAGTAGAAAAGTACCCTGTGGCTATATTGTGTGTTCTTGCAATAACATTATATACCTATTATGACATCTTACTATTTTGAGCTTATTAGCTGTGTCAACTGAGAATATCAAATGTATCATAAAAAGACACCTAAATTGCTTTATTCTACTCCTGCTTAAACTATCAATTGTGATGTGAATCCTCCCAAAACTAAGCCACACAAACTAAATTTGAAAAAAAAGAAGAAAAAAAGGGGGGGTCGAAAAAAAAAAGGGGGGGTGGGAAAGAAAGATTAATCCAGTAAACTACATACTTTTTTTTTTTTATCTTTTACAACAAACAAATGACAAGTCCTCAATGTTCAGACTTTATGATGGATGAAAATGAAAGGAAATGATTGTGACAAAAATTAGTTTAATTTAAAATAATCTATCATATCATGAGTTGAACATTTTTAAATTTATAAATTCCCTGCCATCACCATTTATTACTAGTTTAAAGTCAGTTTCAGGGTCACCTTATAACAAATATCATCCACTTTACCTTCTGTATTAATTTCAACCGAGTTGACTTCGGACAGCTAAAAAATTTCACCTTCTAAACTTCTCAAGGACTCTTAAATGCTTAAATTAACACTCTCACACCATAGGAACTATCAGAAAAGAGAAATTAAACATTCAGACCCCATGAGAAAGAAGAGTGACATTCTAATGAGAATAGCAGTCAAATTTAGCAGTTGTATTACCATGGTCATTAGGTATCAAGAATGAGCATAGGAAAGCCAATGAAATGGAAGGTTTAAATTAAACAAAACCCACTGCCACTAAAATACTCACAAACAGAATTTTTATTCAAGCATACAAATGTAATCTGACTAAGTGTAAAGATTTTATGGTAGAGTGATGCAATTGTGACAGTTACATCACTATTTACATCTATAGTAAACTTGTATTAGTAATTTAGAACAGAGCCCTGCAACCAAAGTGCAGCGAGATAAAGCTGTCAACGTGTCACATGCAAATGTCCCCAGGAGGAGCAAGAGCACCAAAGTATATGTAGGTATGTAAATTTGATAAAACTGCTGGTACAAAATGGACATATGTTAGCCTGATACTAAGCTGTCAAACACAGCAGCAACAGATATTTGTCCTATACCGACATGGAAGGCTACATTATATTCGGATATCTTTAGCATTACACACACTTATGATTGTTAACAATATCCAGTTATTTGGAATTAAGTTCTACTGATTCATATTCATTTCGTGTATGAACTCAGTTTTCCTAAACTTTTTGTGCATTATTTACTTGGGATGTGCCCCACCATTTTTGTAAAAGTCTAGATGAAAAAAAGGGTGCAGAGCTCTTTCGTTCCCACAATCAAGTTTTAACTAAGTCAAATTTAATCAGCATTCAAAACCTAAAGCACACCCATGTGTCACATATATAATACTAATAGATCTCAGCCCGTCTTACAAACATGGAGAATTGAATTGGCTTGAAGTTTAAATCTCAACTACACCAGTGTTTCCCAAAGTGGTGGTACGCAGGGACCAGCATCAGTCCATGAGCCTTACATTGAACTTGATTAAATTTAAATAACAAAAAAACTTAGAGCAGATGGTGTTAAATGGTAGTAGATAAAAGAGAAACTTCTCGCATTATCCAATCGTGAATTAAAAAATATTTTTAAACACATAGAAGGTCATTAAAAATATAAAAATTATTATTAAATCTGGCACAGGTCTGTGGTGTAATGGGAAACGTATCCACCAGTCAGCTAAGCTTAAAAGTTTGGGAAACACTGCACTACACTGCTCAGCCTGCTGCCAAATCTTACCAATACTTTACTATTTTTCATTTGTTAAAACTGTGTCTCCCTTCAAAGGACTTTGTTGATGAACCTTACCAGCTTCCAATTTAAATGGGTTAAATAATATTTTAAAAACAATACATTTTTAAAAAAAAATAATAAATAAAGCAATAATTTTACAAATCACCACACTACGTTCATATGTTGAAAAATTAAAATGGCATGTGACTGTTAGATATGGTGTACCATATGTTAAAAATTGGCTTGAAACTTTAATTAGTGCAGCGAGCAACAGTATTCATTTCTTCTATACAAACACTCCTGATAGTATCACTGCTAAAAAAAAAATTATTTCAATAGGTAAATGCCAATAATACAAATAAAACTTTAAATTAAAAAAAAAGCTTATAGCAATAGCATTGATTCACAAATTCACCTTGGAAGCATCTCATAACTTAACTGTCCTCTCCATGATATTAAAACAAAACGAGATTCAAACGTTCAAGTGCCTCAGGCTTCGAAATTGGCCAACACATTTTCAATGTCCTTCAGGTACTACTAGAATAAAACAATCCAATTAAACCACCTTGATCAGAGTCTCACTGATGTGTGATGTCATGAAATCAGTTGTTTGACTCGGCCATGTAAGTATCCAACTCAGTATCCAGGTGTGACCTTGACTTGGACATGTACTCATCCAGCTGGTTATCCAGATCTTGCACTGACACATTGTTACCACCCCTACCACGGCCGCCTCTGCCTCCACGTCCCTGACCTCTGGCACCCCGTCTTGCTCCACGG
Source organism: Omphiscola glabra (assembly GCA_964017045.1). Lineage (NCBI taxonomy): Eukaryota > Metazoa > Mollusca > Gastropoda > Lymnaeidae > Omphiscola > Omphiscola glabra. Next base: position 9,446,367 of record OZ024811.1, on the reverse strand, counting down.
GGGCTTCCCCGAGCTCCTCCTCGTCTGTTCTGCAATGCCTGTCCAGTAAATCTGAAAGGGATCAATAAAAGACCATCAGATGAAAGACCTTGACTAATTTGTGCAAGTGTTTGAAATACAGGGCGAAGGTAAAATATTTTTTTTAATTAAGAGTATTTAAAAAGAAAAAAAAAATTCTGTAAATGAAAAGGAATAAATTATAAAACTTCCCAAATATGAAAAAAATAACGCTAGATAAATAAGGATTGGAAAACATTTTTTAAAAAGGTTATTCCCAGATTTTAGCCAATCGAGATGTACGGTAGAATTGAATCTCTAAAGGAATACTCCCATCACAATTTCTTCATTAAACACTGATCTGGAACTTGAAGTTAAAGTTGCAAAAATATGTGGTAATCAATCTTAAAATGATTTGTAAATGGACTGTAACTTAAAAGAAAATATAACAATTAATTTTAAACATTTTTATTGGCATTCAACTGCCCCATGGTTCTTGGATCCTTTTTAATCAAGGCATCTTTGTAATCATTATGAAAACTAAGTATTAGTAGAATTTTAAAATAACAACAACTTCTTAAATAGCAAGAATTGCAATAATCCAAATATCATGTTTCAGAACAAATTCACACACTGGTTTATCTTGTTAGCAGATTAAAAAAGAACTCACTACAAGTTATAGTAATCGCTTGACAGAAAATAATGGAGGCAGGCCAATCAACTTCTTAGCAACATAAAGTTAATCAAGACCAAACTCAAGCTAAACTTATATTTATAGAATTTCATTGATCTTTCATTGGGATACACAGAATCATAATCTCATTCAGTTTTAGAACACTCTGGAGGACATAATAAATTCAAGCGAGATACAATTCTTTACAGAGTGGGAGAGAAATTTATCACCATATCATTAAAAGTACTTTTACAAAACTTGCTTAGTAACAACTCATTATATATATAATATATATATATATATATAATATATATCAGCATTGGACTACAGAAACATAATCCAAAATGGCACACTTTTACAGAACTATTGTCAGCAACTAACAAGCAACTATGAAACATGCATGGGGAATACAAGCAAATACTGTTAATAATTATTTGTACTGATCAGTAATTAAAAATTAAAAGAAGTGTAGACTCTAGTTGCAACTCAAACTGAAACTCAATTTTTGGAGAAAAAATAAATTGACCACTTAACAAAACATAGGCGTTAAAAATAAACTGCTAGAATGCTAGGGTCATTTTACAGAGCGAGAATCCCTCCTGAAAACGACATGTAAATTATATGTGGAGCAAAAAACCAAATCTAATACAAGAGAATTAGAAAAAAATTCCAGCTCCCAAGCATGTGATAGAACTCTGTGCAGGCAGATCAATCAACCATGACAAGTAAACGCCATGCATGATAACAGCAAGCCCATTTCTACATGCTTGCTGACCTGTCTGGCCCACCACGACCTCGACCACCACGACGACGGTTATCTCCACCGCGAATATTTTCATCAAATCTGGCAACAAATTCAACAATGAACACACAAGGACAACATTAAATTACACAATGAATCTAATGTATGTACCTAACTAAACCACAGGTGACAAATTATACTCCTGTTACAGAATGGGATACAACTCACTTAAGTGAACAATAAGAGCTTGTTTTACTTTATTTTAAACTAAGGAGACTTAGCTTACAATATACATCAATTAATAGCCTGCAAGAAATGGATTGTCTTAAGAGATGAAAGCCTTAAGACAGGCTATGATTAAATATGATAAACCCTTTACTTACATATTCTACACAGCAACTGTCAATACAAATATTCTCATTTTACTATGCATTGTGTCCATATATCTGCAATTGTCTGTCACTTTTAATTAACACTAAACAAACATGCACATTACAGTCCTTTTTATCACATGAGAAACTAATTGAAGCATGCAAAATAGAGCATTATTCATAGTGAACTAAGTAAATACAGTATGAAATCAGAACAGATAGGTTTTTAACACATTCCCACCTTACACACCCCTCTCAGTGTTATTGTAGCAGCAAAATAATGATTCTGCTTGATTTCAAAAAAGAAAACCATAATTTTCATCTAGTTTGGTTGTTAATCTGTATAGTATTAGCCTGTTAGTGCAGTTTGTCCTTGTTTATATATCTCTTTAAATCTCTTTTTTTTTATGACTGGTAATTTTCTTTGCTTTAAATAAACGTTGTTTTTCTGAAACTTCATTCATTTGTGGATACATGAGTGTCCTCATTTTGTCTTTAGTAATATTGAGAAAGGTACAAAATTATTTTTAGAATGAGCTCACCAGAAAATAGAAAGAATACAGATAAAGAAAGTCGTAATGAAAGAATTAACTTAATCCCTCTAGGATAAGACTAGGCTGGCAGGAATGAGTTAAATTAGTCCACAAAGATAAGCATAAGAATACATCTCCAGGTATCAGAGGAACAAATCTATACTATTGGACCATAATATTTAGGTACATTTCTATACTTTATATGAATAGCTACTCTATAATAAGAATTTTATTTACCTGTTGTATCCACCTCTGCCTCGTCCTCTAAATGTGCCCCTGTTCCCTCTTGTGCCTCCTTAAAAGGAAATAAAATATATCATTGAAAACTTTTCCTCAATGAAAATCACAGTTGACAAACTACAGAAAGATGTATGTCTTTTCCTAAGAAGTCCAACACTCTTAAGAAGTTAAAGGAATATGTATAAACCTCTTATTGGTCTATTGAACAAGGTACTTACTAGGTGAAAAAGTTCCCCGTCCCCTTGATTTGTTGGTAAAATAGAGGTTTTCCCCAGTTCCTTGATTGGGGGAAGCAATAGCTGCTCCTCTTCCTCTGCCCCGACCTCTGCCTCTTATTTGCTGGCCACCAGGAAGAGAAAGCCTGTTCTTGACATTTGACTTTCCCAGTCTCTGTTGTAAGCTCTTCTAGAGACAAGGGTTAATTTGAGTCATCTTTGTTGGATCAAATAAAACTAAACTTGTGATGTAAACAGCAGTGAATATTTCCATGCCTGCACTTCATCTATTATATTTAAGCAGTAAATTAAGTTAATAGATAATAAATAAATGGCTTTGCTATGAAAACAAAAAGGATGCAATCAAGATGCATGACATAAAAAAGAAATTATGACTTTCACTTTTAATAAAAAAAATGAGCCCTCATAAAGTTTCACATGTTAGTCGGTTAAAAAAAAAAATATATATATTAGAAAAGTTCATTATTATAATCGCTTACCTTCTTCATAGCAGCATTGACATTGCCTTGGCGACCACCTCTTTGTTGTTGGAAATACAGATCTGAGCTGGAAGCTTGTATTCCAGGCCGATTGGCCAACTGTTGGGCTAGCCTGCGGTTAGCAGCTGATACTTGTTGCTCAGCAGCAATGTTGGCTCTAATGTTCTGTATGCTTGGTGCAATGCTGGAGAACCTTTAGTGAGGGAGACAGCTTTTGTGAGGCTATGCAACCACAAGACCTCGACGACTCTGTGGTCAAGAGATCTGTGGGATCCCAGATGGATAGCTCTGGTGGGTTGCATACCTCTTGGAGTGAATACTCAAGCCTCAGATTCCACGTAAAATAAAAGCATTGCTTTTTTTTAAAATACCGGTAGAAGATCTTTTTTTCTCCCTTCTTTATTTGCAACTACTCATATTACTTTCCAATTCCTTTTTATTTCAACCCATCTTTCAATTTTCCGTGGGCTTTATCCTTCCACTCTCTTACCATTATAATGAGCTTAAGAACATTTTCTCAAATTCTCTTTGAAGAAGTCCAAATTCCATGCAAAAAGCAGTCTCGAATTTTGAAAAATGCACCAATTATTTTTGTATTTTACAAAAATTCATTTATAACTATAATTATTTATATCTGCATTTTGATAACCCATTGAGAATGGATTATCATTTTAATATTTTACCATTTCTTCAAAAATATTTTTTTAAACTTTTTAAAACTAATTATTCAAAAATTTTAATCGTTACAGGATTTAATATATTAGTTTTAATATAATCTATTCAAACTAGTTTTGATAAATTACAGAATTGTGTTTTTTTAAATTTGAAATAACTATTAATTTTTTTAAAAGCTATCTTCTTTTTTAAAACTATTTTTTGAACTGCTTCATTCATTAATTCATTTCAGTATTGTTATCAACTACCTTTAATATAACCTGGTCTTGCTTGTTTTAATAGCTATTTGAGATTTATTGAAGTTGAAATGAAACCTGAAGAAACCGAGACTCTGAACTGATTAATTCATTGGAGCTAGACACACAAGTCCTACTACATCATTTGTCCTGATGTCTGGTGACATCCACAGCATGTGTAAACATTTTGTTTAGTTTCAAAGAGTTTTCCTTCCTCCTGGTAAATTTTGATATTTATCCATAGCATTTCCAAGACTTGTTGCAAAGCTTTGCGGATACATTGGAAAATCACAACAGAGGCACAATTGTCTTCTTCTGATTATGTTAAACACTTTTTAATCCAATTTAAGAAATATAATTGCCACAGTCCTTGGAGTTAAGTCCACAAAAAATAACCTGTACTCTTCAATATAGTGTCACTAGTTGAGATAAGCCCACAAAGAATTAAGCTGCAGTCTTTAATCAAGGTCACAGTCCTTTTTGTGATAAGTAAACAAGGAATATTGGATATAGTGCCATAGTCCATTCACTTCACAATGTGTTGAAGGATAAACTAGTTTCCTCTGACTTTGACTAGTTATTGTATGTCAAGGCTATCTCCTTCCTTTATTTTATCTCACTGGGTACTAATACTGGTGATACCCCAACAGTCCTTTGAATAAGGTTTAAATAGAATGTCTGAAGTTTACAAATAGGCTCCAAGAGTAACTGCCAGCTTGTTACACAATTTAAGTTCAGTAGGGTACTTGTGTGCTAACGATGAACCTTAATATTCTTTTTGCTTACACCTGCCGTTTATTATTAGTTACTTTTGTTTAGCTTTAACACTTTAAATCATCTAAATTTAAATTAAAGCTGCCAGGACATTAATTTATTTATCTTTTAAAATAATCAATATGTTCTCTCTTTTTGTACAGAGTTTTATCATATAAAATTTCTAGAAACTGAAAAATTTATCTCCCTTACAAAAAATATTGATTGCGCAGTGCATACATGCCAACTTGTACAGTTTACCTGTACTATGTACAGGTTTTAGGTGTTTCAAAAGGTGTACAGCAAGCAGGATTTATTTTGGGTTTTTAAGTGGGGGGGGGGGGGGGCCGCTAATTTTTTAATCTCTAGTTTGCACACGACACAATTAATGCGCCCAAGATCAAAAGGAAGCTTAAATCCTATTGCTCTTTTCCAAATGACCTTTGGCCTAATGTTTTGATCAGTATGTATCGGTACTTAATAACATGGTTATTAACGGGAATACTTCCAATAGTAGCCACTTTGAGTCATAAACCATAACTAAAAATCTGTTTGCGTAATAATCAATAATCTAAGCAAAAACTGCACTGTCAATAAATGTTCTATTTAAACATATTTAATATCACGAACATTGAATAGCTTTAGTCTTTAGTCATAACTACTAGTATAATGTCACGGCTTAACACTTTCTAAATCTAAAACGGGTGCTAATTTCTTCATTGCTTAATTAGACAGGACATTAGTAAAAAAAAAAATGTATACATATATACCGGTATATTCTCTTTTTAATTAATTATTTTACTCCAGTTGGAAACTTCAAATTAAGTGGGTCAACATCATTTTTATTTAAATACTGGCATAATGGGAAGTTTCTAAGAGAATTTCTGACAGAAAGTTTATTCTAAGCTTCATCAATCCGATCATCGAAAGCAATTTGCAAATTTTCAACAAAGACATTTAACTGCTTGCTACAGGCTCTTTTGACATTAAAGCACATTACAAAACTTAGTTTCACGCCCAAATCTTCACTAAGACAATGAAGGGAAATTTTACCTCCATTAGGTCTAAATCTTTCTTTTAACAGCCCCAACTTATTGATAATCTATATTAAGTTACAAGGGCAGAGATCTTATCTTCAAATTTTATTGCAAACAAAACAAAATGCCACTTGTTTGGGTTTTCAAATTAATAAAGAAAATATCAAGAAAGCAATGTTTGTATGCATTCAAAACATTGATAATTAAATGAAAAGTTATAAATTATAATTTTTTTAAAGATTTTTCTTTTTTTCTTTCTGTACAGCTTTACATGCTTTTGAACAGTTTCTGATTCTGCAGGTTGGCATGTATGAGTAAAGATTAGTACCTCATTAACGTTACTATTAAAAATATTTGAGCATAAGCAACTTTTTCTCTCATAAGCGTTGTTTTTTAAATTAACTCTTAAATAATTTTACTGTCTGGTGCTTAACAGTTATTACAGATAAATTGCACCAATGTAAAAATTAAAAGAAATCATGGACAATATAGAGATGTAACCTGTTACACACTGATAAAGCTTCATCTTTGTGTGCTACAAATTCTTAATACCGGTACAAAGATAATTATTGAAAAATGTGATAAAGCTGACAGTTATACTATTTACGTAAGGCTATGTAAAATATATTAATGATTCAATACATCTCGAGACTATACATAGCAAGCCAACAAGACCCAGCAGTGCTAGAAAGAGAGACAGCTCTTGTAACTTTAAGAGGCACTGTCAGGAGGGTTGGCTGAGAATGATGACTCAGCAGTCATTTAATGATGGGCAGAGCAAACTAAGCTTTTTGAATACAGAAAAATCTTTAAAAGAAAATATTTCACATCCTTTATTTAGAACCTATTAAAACAGAACTGAAATTACTATTTAGCCAGGACTCAAAATGCAAACTGCTGATCTAAATTGGACATGGTTTTAGAGCACTGCAGACTCTTCCAAAGCCAGTGTCCATCTATGAAGGCATCCCAAGAATCCATGGTCAGATGGGATCTCATTGGAAAGTGATGCTAAATGCAGAGTGATCTCACCATTATGGAATATCACTGGTTAGATGATATATAAACCCATGTAGACTTCTTCAACCAGGATTCAAGGACATGATTGGTTTCATGAAATGGATGTCCAAGTCTGTTTCAGATAAGAAACTTAAATCAAATGCAACTGAGATTTGGTGCAGAAGGAGATTTGGCTCATAAAGTAATGAGAGAAAAGAATGCCACCAAGTCACAATTCAGTAACCACCATAGCCTTCTTGGTTCTCTAAAGAATTCTTATAGTTTACAAAGGTCCTTAAAACAAAGTCAAGCATCTTAGGCCATGAATGGTCTATCTTTGACTAGCAGTTGCTGCATCAACCCTCCGAGGAGAAGAAACCAAATAGCACCTCACTGTATTTGACGCCCTTTAATTGCAAGACTATGGTACATGGCATCTCCCATGATACCATTATTGGCAATGATAAGATGAGAAATATCTTTATTATCTAAGGAATATAGTGGAATTTTATCTAAAAATGCTTTTAAAGAACAACGCTTATGTGATAAGCAAAAAGAAAAGGTTAAATTATTTTTTTAATGAACAATTACTTTAACATTTGGGTTTTATTGTTCTATATTTGAGTCTGCTACAGGGTATATTGTTTTGATTTTAAGAATTTTAGGAGTATATTTTATGTGTGTGGATACTAGTTTAACATACCTAAACAACTTTGTGCCCAGTAATTTATGCAGTGGAAACAAAGCATCATAAAATTAAAAGCTCAATTTGAACTTTGATGAAATATATTAAAACCATTAATACGATTTCAATAGGCACTCTTAAAACTAAATATAAGTTTTAAAATGTGGATCTTCATTTGCAATGCCCATTAAAACCCTTTCAATTGAAATTCCTGTGATAAATTTTCGAAAAATTCAACAAAGGGTTGTAATTTCTGTAAGGAACTCCAGTTGGTTATCAGATTTTCAAGAGATCTGAGTTTGGATTCTCACCTATCATTTAATGACATTCGTGTTGTGCTTTTTAGCACGATCTTAGTTGGCACAGTCGTCATGGCAACAAATCTGAGGAAGAATACATTAAAAGAACAGTTTATTATTGGCATGAACTACTATGACTACAGGCTGTAAATAAGTTGATTGTGTTGTACTTAATAAAATGTCATGCTTTCTGTTACGAAAATGTGACCTATATTGTCAATATTATTATTATTATTATTATTAGTGGTCTTATATAGCGCGCTGTACATAAAAATATTAGCAAACATAATGACATTATAAAAAAAAAAATTTAATTAAAAAAACAGCCATATAACAAAAGAAAAGTATATTTACCCCACCCACCCCAGAACATTTACATGTCAAGCCATGGACAGCAACCAGCAGCATCGTTTATCGGCCATTGGGGGGAATCAGTCGGGATAGTAGTAAAGATATGTGTTTTGAGTGCAGTTTTGAAGGCCTGTATATTGATGTGTAGTGAGAGAGAATTCCATTGTTTGGGAGCGCAGAAAGAGAAATATCATTCACCATATGTTTTAGTGAGTGTTCTTGAAACAGAAAGAATATGCGCGTCTGCAGAGGAACTATGCCTTGAAGGAAGGAAGGAAGGGCAGGAACAAGAAAAAAAGTTGTGATCAATTTGTGCCTGTATGGGGAGCCAATGAAGTGAGTGAAGTAGTGGAGTGGCGTGATCACGTTTCTTTGCCTTTAGAGCTAACCTAGCAGCTGTTTAGTTTTTGTGTTTTTTCACTTAGCAGGCAATACTAGACAGGATGATACTAGGATATATCTTTTCATTTATACTGTACGCAAATTGAAATTATTTTTCTGAAATTTACATCAGGTACCATGGAATTCACCATGTTACGTCTTAAAAATTAATTTGTGTAGGCCTAATATAATTTATAGGTAAAGATTGGGTTTTGCCAAGAGTTGTCTCATCCTAAGTACAGTGATATCACTTTGGGGAATCCCAAAACTCAACCTAGGAGAAATGCACCAGCAGTTGGGCCTTAACTATGTGTTTAATAACTTTCCAGTTCTTCAAGGAACTTTATGAGCATTATAAACTGAAAATTATTCATAAAGGAATTAAAGTCAGTGACCAGAGCTGAGGCCCTTTAGCATGCCAGAGAGCCCCAATTTGCAGAAACTCACAGCCTTTTATGGAAGGATAAAGACTATTTAAAGAGCTCTCAACCAAATAGATCCTAGTAGTTAGAGAAAGCTGCTCCTAGGCAACCGTTTCGTCCCAGCTACTTCACGAATTAGTTGCGAGGTGGAAACCCACTGTAGAATCCCTCTTAGAGGGCGTCCGATGCTTCCCCGAGACGGGTGGGGGGAGATATTAGGACGTTAATTTACCCTCCCGGCCCCTAGGAGAGTGGACTGGGGACGTTTTAAATGCATCGTCTTTGGTTGACCAGACGTCTCCAGGTGGGGAGGGTCTCAGTCGGCAAACCCTATCGAGCGGTTGCTGGCGGGGACGGTCCACACCCGGAGACGGTCTCTGGCATTCCCTCGCACGGGCCGACGTCGAGGAAATAACACTACTGGGTAGAAACAGTAATGATATAATTAAAGCATTCAGGGAACTTGAAAATGCCTCAGTCAAAGCTGGTCTTGATGTTAATTTTAAATGAACCGAAGACGAAGTCTTTGAAAATGTCATGAAACTCCCACACTTATGACAACATCAATTTAAACAACGACAAATTTGAGAGAGTGGCTACAATCATATATCTAGGGGCAACTATAAACAAGCAAAATGAAATAAAGAAAAACAGCAGGCAATCGTTCCTTTTCAGCCTACAAAAGCTACTGGGAAACAAAAACCTCTTAAGTCTCAGGGAACAAAGAAGACAATATACACCACTATCATAAGATCAGTAGTAACTTACGCTAGTGAGAAAATGCTCAGAAAAATACATGGCCAGGTGATGGAAATGATTGGAGAATCCGTATAAACCAAGAGCTATACCAGTTGTACAAAGACCCACCCAGTGTGAAACGTCATGTCTGGATACTCTGATAAAAATTGTAAATATTGTCCAATTGCCACAAATGATACATCATTTTCAAGGGCTAGCTATAAGTTTTGCACACAAAAAAATGTCATCTTTCTATCTTTTATAGAAATGAAGTTATGATTCTTTTGGTGAATTTTTTAACCCCCTTTATTTATCTTTGTATTTAACGAAAAAACTATTGACCAATTTTCCACATTTCTGTCTTATTTTGTCCAAAACATTTTTATTTTAAAAGATAATGCTACCAAATTTTCAGGAGACATTCTCAATGCAATATACAACACAATAAATAATAAAACTTTGGTAATCTTGCAGTTCAGGTGCGTATATTATTTCTGATTGAATTTCGTATTATCGCATGTAAACTTAAGTGTATTCTTTATAAAATTAAGTCCAGACAGTATTAGTTAACACCACTAACACTAAATTGTACAGCACTAACTTTGCTTTTTATTGATTTTTACGGCCCACATTGGTACCTAGCCGGGAGTATAAACAATCTCTCCATTTCCATGATGGAAAGTGGGTCACAAGTTTTTTCAGTTAAATACAAAGATAAAGACTAAAAATAAAAAGAAGGGGTTTTAAAACATCACCAAAAAAAATCATAACTCCACTCCTATAAAAGATAGAAAGATGAAACTGGTTTTGTTATAAAGCTTATAGCTAGCCCTTTAAAATGATGTGTCATTCATGGCAATCAGACAATATTTATATTTTGTGTCATAGTACCTACCGACTACCGTTTAGCACCTACATGATGAACCTCGGTTACCAATAAACTGAATTGCTAAGGTCGAAGACTTTGTCAGCCCTATGGCAATCTAAATTTTAGTCCCAGTTATTTAATTAATTAATTGATATTAGTGATCAGAAAATCAGACCAAAAAAAGTAAAGAGTAAAGCCTGGGCCTGATGGCACTGATGCACTTTATTTTTTATATTATTAGTTACAGTTACAGCCAATGGCAATGTGCCTTTTTAAAAAATCAAGAACAAGTTGTTATATACTCTATTTTATATATCACAAAGTAATATAACCCTCGATTAAGAGGAAGCAAGAAAAATCATATTATAAAATAAAATGAATGTACTGAATGTTATTAATTATTAATGTTAATTGTTATCGAAAAAAGGACATTTCTCGACTTATAATATGAATAATCAATATATATATAGAAGTGTAGATTGTGTTGTGTTCAATAATTATATAAAATATAAGCCAATTCTATGACACAGTAACATTTACCTCTTTAATATTTTAAAAAATCAACCTTGATATTTATTAGGATATAAAAACAATAATATTTCGGCAATGTTATAAGCCTAATTCCAATAATTGAGGTCTGTAAAAATTGTGCCCAATAATCAGTGACGTCAACGAGTTTCATATAATTTATTATTCGCATTTTAATATTATAATTTATTCATCCAATCTCTGTATAATTACTACATTTTAAAAATACTAAGAAGATATAAGAAAATAAATGGGAATAAAAAACAGCAATTAAAATGAACGCCTCCTTCAGTTTAGCAGACAATACAAAACAAAAAAGTAACAAATTATTTGAAATTAAAAACTGAAGTCGGTAAATGTCCCCAAATTACAAAATAGATCTCTGAAGGAAATAAGTGAAGCAAAATATTAAATATGGGAAAATCTGAAAAAAGGACACAACATAGCAACGAAAGTGTAAGCAAGAAGTCTTGGTCAGTGAACAAATTTAAACAACAATAAAAAAAAACAATTTAAAAAATTAAAATAAAAATTAGCTGCAATGTATCCAAAATGACAACAAGAGGAGTGCAATAGCCCATTAGTAGGCTGTCGCTTAGGTGGGCGTCCATTAATTACGTCAACAATTTGTACGCAATTTTTGACCCCCCCCACCCCGTCAACAACTGTCAAAACTTCCATTTCCAAAAGCAGTTATGTCAACATTTTATCGCCGCCCCCCCCCCCCCGCAATTAAAATGAATATAATATAAATAAATATATAAACTCATTTTAATGTTTGCTATTTAAATTACGGTACTCATAAAATTGTAGGAAAACATTTCTATTACATCTTTAGCTTGTTAATCGACGAGTTAAAAAGTGTTTACACTTATAGGCCTATTTTATAATGCAGAATAAACTAAAAGGTTGTTGAAGACAAAATATCGTTGTTTGTGTGAGTATAAATATGTTTATTGTCAGTAAAGCTGACAATGGTTGTATAGTTTCTAGCTGCTATCATTTTCCCATGGAGTAGCCAGGTATTGCTCTATCGCAGTGATCGGCAAATCGCGGCTCGCGAGCCGCATGCAGCTCTTTAGTGACCTCAGTGCGACTCAGCCAGTCGACCGAAAATCGCTCCGAAAAACATGTTTTTTGACAGGTTCTTGAAAAGAAATTTTGTTCTCAAAAAATTGTAAGCGTACTGCTGCTGATTTTTGGCTCTTTGGCTACTGAGTTTGCCAACCACTGCTCTATCATAAAAATGGGCATGGAAAAGTAGCTGATTTATCATTTTCATCTTGCGGAACTGATATACCAGACAATTTAACGTCACTCTCATCCAACCATTCACCACTTAAAATAGAAACATTGTAAGTGTGAGCAATAATTGCCATAAGCTCTCTCTATCTCCTTGCAGCTACTCGCATTGGTCGAATCCTTTTTTTGTTGAGGAGCAGGTGCTAATTTCTTATGCTCAAGAGGGCATTGTAAGTACTGTTGAACATGCGTTTTCAACATGACTTGTGATGCAAAATAGATGTTACAGATTTTTCAAATCCGTTCAAGCAGCGATGTTATTATTGTTACTCACTTTACTATCCCTTAATTCTCCAAATATCCTATTCCTACTATATTATTTATCTTGACTGCACGACATTTAAACTTTTCCTTGTTCCAAACCTGCAACATGAGCGCAAACATACCGCCCTAGTCATTTGCGACAAACAGAATCTACAGGTGATGAGATGCCAACTTTTGAATTCTATTGCACTAACAAAGTGTTCTAACATTCTGACCAGACATCTGAAGTGCACAGTCAAACAAACATTAAATAAATCTTACATTGTTAAAAGCCTAAAAATTATATTACTATTTACACTCATTAATTGTTTTAAAACAATGTAATAACCAGTCAAGTTTTAATATTAAAATTGTATCAGAGAAAACATGATTGTTGACATCAACTAATCTAACCCCACCCCCCCATTGTCAACAATTAATTGTCAAACATTTTCAAACCCCTCCCCCTATTTTGTTAACATATTTAACGGACACCCCCAAAATTATAAATATAATTCAAGTAAGTCAATTAAACTGAGAGGCAGAAGGCGCAGAAGTGAGAAAAAAGAAATTGTGTAAGTGTGTGTTTGTGAAATAATTTCATTTATGATAACCACTCTTTAGTGACCAAATATTTAGTGTGATCTCCCCACTCCCCCATATGTTACCCCTAAATCTTGTTATTGTTCGCAAAATAAATACTACCGGTATAATATTGTTGTTTTAACATCGTAGTACTTAAATATAAAGTGCCGTCCATAAAGTACGTCACGCTATTTTTGACCATTTTAACCCATCCTCCCCCCCCCCTTGTCACAATTCTCGGACCCCCCGCCCCTAAAGTACGTCACTCTTTCGAACACATTTTTTCTTTAATTAACACCTAATTGAAATTAAATCTAAACACACACTTCACTATTAATTTGTATAAAAATATAAAATGTTCACTCACTCTTCCGATTTTGCCATCTTTTTACATAGGATAAGAAGTAGATTAGCGAAACTTGACCTCTCCCAGTGATTAAATAATAAAAAGAAAACAAAACAATTTGACCAAAAAAAAAGACTAGATTGATAAATTATGTGACAAACTCTCGTGCTATATTGAATCTGTTTATTATGGACCTGTGAATGTTTAATTCAAAAATATTTATTGGACATCATCCATCCATGGTGAAGTGAAGTGTTCATCCATAGTTACAACTGGCATCAATCTTTCACCATCATCGTTTCCTGGAAGGATAATTGCAGACAGATCAAATTCATCCTCATCTAACCACTCAAATTCATCTGAATGGGCATTTTCTCTTCTGGCAATAACTGCCATGAGTTATATTTGCCTTCTAGCATCGATTCTCAAAGGACGGATGCGTTTTATTTGAGTTGATTCTGGAACAGTTTGGGTTGGCACATTCTCCCGAGCCTGAGCTCCGCGTTGTCCTGAATGTTTCTTTAACATTGTTTGTGAGGCAAAGTATAAGTGACATACTTTGCAAATTCGATCAAGTAAGCTGGTCTGCAAAGATGGGCAATAAAGATCATATGGTTGTACTTTGAAAACTCCTGTTGATCTCGGCATAATATCATCAAATTTGAGAGTTTGTGCCACTAACAATGAAGGAAATTTATGAATAAATATTTCACAAAATTTTTGAAAATTATTTTTAAAGCGATTTAACTCTACTAAAAAATAAATCATAAATCAGAAATACTTTTTTTTCAAAATTATGTGTGACGTCACACATGGCCTGACCCCCCTCCCACTTGTCATAAACTGTCACACTTTCTTACACCCCCCCGGGAAGCATCCATAAATGACGTCACGCAAATTTTGCCGATTTTGACCCCCTCCCCCCATCGTCACAAATTAACGTGGTGGCTATTGGTAGCCACCACGTTAATTAAATATTTAAAATATTATTAAATTAATAATTAAAATTTAAAAAAGGTTAAATGATGTCACGACTGCGTCAAAATTGTGAGATACTATGCGAACGGCCCGTATCCGTCTGTACTATAGCATAAATATAATTTGATTGTTATTTTTTTTATTATTTTTTTTTAAATTAAAGGCATGTATCCATCTTAATTCAAAGTTCTAAGTCTAATAATTTAATAACAATTTAACAATTTAATGGCGATTTAATCCGTTAGGTCACGTGATAATAACACAACAAAATGGCGACTAGCATGGAGGAAAATAGAGTTTTGATCCTTGGAGGTTTGTATTTCGGCGAATGTAAATTTAATTTATAATTATATTGATGTTTTTTTGTTGTACTCATGAAGGAATTGCTGAAATTTGTGAATTTGCTTATACTGTAATCATAACTAAAGCTTAGCATTTATTGTTTAACCCTCTTACTCTTAGGACCGAGCCTTTTCGGGGTGTAAAAAAGAGGCTATTTCATACAAGGAGTACCTTGACTTCATGTTCGTGTTTATTGGGAGTTACTTCCCTTTATACGAGCTCTAGAATTAGAATAATTTGTTACATGACTTACTTGTATCAATTGTGTGAATTTTTTGATAGATGAAGCCCGAATAAGTCCTAACACTTACGTTTTTGGGAAACAAGGCCCATGATGGAGGCCCTTCAGACACCTCTGGCACATGGTACTACTCCTTTTCCAGCCCCCCCCCCCTATTTTTCAGTTGTTACAGACACTCATTGTAACTTTAACACTAACAGGCTCTCATTTATGACCTAGGGACCTTATCTTAAGCTGGATGTTACTGAGAAAGTTTTCTGCATTGGCTATTGGTCTCTCCCATAAACATTTGAGTGATATTTAGTGTAAAAATAGCATAAAGTACTCAAATGGGGTGCTTCTGCCTTATTTATATGACCTATGTTGTCTAAAATTAAGAGGGGTCATCTCTGTTCACTTGAGGACCCCTAATACTAGTAATACTAAACCAAGAGTTCACAACATTAGCATTACCCTCAATTTGAAAGTCTTCATTAATTTCCTGGTTGTTTTCATCAGTTTCAGTGTCAAATTCACTGCTAGAATATCAAAATGACTATGCACAGTTTGATTAGAGTCACTCTCAGACATGTTCGAATTTCGGGATATAACTATACACCCAAAAAAAAAATTCCTGCACACAAATAAATTTAATTCCCCATCGATGAACACCGCCCTTACAATTCCGGGATGTGCAGGAATACATAAGAATAAATTTGATTTGCTGGTACAACGCCAAGCCAGCCAATCACGAGGCTTGATTTATCAGGCCGATAGTTCGGACTTTTGTCTTTCTCGCTAGTCCACCTTTGGCAGATAGATCGGTCCTTATGTCACAAGAGTGTTAATTGACACTCATCATTCCATCGCTGAGTAAGGGGCCATCCATAAATGACGTCACTCAAATTTTTCCTATTTTGACCCCCCCCCCCCCCCCCCGCCCCATTGACACAAATCATCAAAAAAAGTTAGACCCCCTAAAATATAAAGTCACAAATCTCTACACCCCCCCTTTTAAAAGTCCCTGTGTCCACTACTGTCCTTTACAAATTACTTACTTAACCTGTGTCAGGAACATTTCACTAGAGCAGGGATTCTTATCCAGCGGTAAAAGTACCCCCCCAGCCCTGAGGTGTGGAAGACCAGAAAAGTATATTCAGTAGCGTAGCTAGGGGGCTGCGGACCGCACGGGCATGACACCATCTCAGGGGATGACATCAAATTGAAAAATTGCGTATTTACAGAGCAAGCACTGCTCGTTCTAACCGAAATCCACAAAAGGATTACAGATGACACGTATATATTCTACTCATGTAACCAATCAAAGGCGTTTTTGTTAAAATTTCAAAGTTGATACGTCAGCAATTAGGTTACCTTATTATTAGGTCAAAAGCACATTGTTTTGACCATTTTTCAATGCCAAAATGAAGTGTTGGGTAACTTTTGTATGTGACAGGAAGTTATAATTATCTAAATTCTGAGAAGTAAAACTATCCTTTGATAACATTATAATAACAATGAGCAATTCTAAGTACATGTCACAGTTCTTAAATACATTTACCTCCTGACCTTCAATACCATGGATTAAGTTAAACAAGAATAATTACACCGTGGAAGTCGAGGGGGTGGTGGTTGACACCACTAGCTTACTGGACCGGGTGACACCAACCCTTGCTACGCCACTGGTTGTAATTGCTGCCATTGCTAGCTGTTGCTGCTTTTTAAAAATTAGTTTGCATGCATTTTGATTACCAGCATTAAATGTCTTTCTTTTGAATTTTGTTGGCGCATTGCTTTTATTGGTTATTTTTTCCCTTGCTTATGAAGTTAATGAAAGAAATAAAACAACGATAGCTTAATTGTTTAATTATTTTAAATTTTATTACAATATAATTTATACGTGTTTGGGGGGGGGGGGGTTGTTTAAAACGGAGTGGGCCTGCAGGGCTTCCAGAAATGTTAAGAATCCCTGCTCTAGAGCATGTTCTAAGATACCACCCCCTGGGTCCCTGCCCTAGAGCATTTACCACCACCCACCCACCCCCAAGGCCAACCATCTATCCCTGTGGCGCTAGAGCCTATGTAGGGTTTTGGCCTGCCTCACTACTTCCTTCCACTCAGACCTAACTAATGCTTTTCTTTTACATGCTTGGATTCCCAGTTGTTGATGATCTTTTCCCACATCATCCATCCATCTAAGCCCAGGTCTGCCTTTGAGTTGTTTTCCTCTAGGGTTTTGGTGATGCACCCTCTTCACGCCTCTGTCATTTGGCATTCTCTCTAAGTGTCCTGCCCAGCGTAGCCTGCCCTTTTTTTATTTCTGCTAATATCATGGGATCCTGATATAGACTGTACAATTCATGGTTGATTCTTATTCTCCATCCATATTCATTGTTTGTTGGTCCATATATTTTCCTGAGAACTTTTTTCTCCCATGTGTTTAAAAGATTTTCTGCCGTTTTTGCAAGTTTTACTTGCACATGTTACAACTAGTCTGATTACAGTTTTATAAATAGTTTTCTTTGATTCTCCTGTAATGTTTTTAACTTTTGAGTATTTTCTGACTATTGAAGTATACCCTGTTTCCGGCTGATATTATTTCTGTTAGTAATTCGTTTCTTTCATTTAATAAAGATCATAGGTATTTGAATTGATTTACTTTTTCAAAAGTCTCGTTTCTAATTTTAATGGCTTCATCCGTCTATTATTCTCTTATCGTAGTCATGTATTTTGTTTTTTGGTTGTTAACTTCCAGCCCTGCATGCGTCTTCTAATTCAATAAAGGATTTTGAAATGTCTTTAATACTTTTCCCTAGCAGTGCTCTGTCATCAGCATATGTAAGATACTTTTTAACCAAAAGTGCTATGTGAAAATTGAAACCATAACATTATTTTTTTATCAAGGATTATCTTACAGATATATTAATTTCTTAATGCATTCAATTTGAATAAATTATCCAAGTACCTAGTCAAGTCATTGAGGACTGACTGGGGGATTAGGAATATTATGGGAGCAACGAGCCGCCACTTTTTTTTCTTTTTAATACTTTTTTTTGTGTTAGTGCAGGCCTTTACATTGATTTTAAATTATCATGCATTAAGCAGCATGTTATATAAAAAAAACTTTGTTATAAAGTTATTTTCATTGCTTTTCTGACTGAAAGAACCAATCAATTTCAGTGTAATTGTTTAATTATTAGTCTAGGATGAAGAATATATTTTAACAATTTTATTTTCAGGTACTGGTTTCATAGGGAGAAACCTGGTTGATTATTTAGTTCGAAACAAATTGGCAAGAAAGGTACTTAAGTCTAACATTAATTTTAATTAAACTTATATTATATTTTTATTCTTTAAAACTTTTTATACATTAGTGATGTTTGTAAGGATGAAAAATTACATAATGTATCATAAAATTGTTTTTGTACTTGTAGATTCGAGTAGTTGACAAAGTACCACCTCAGATGGCATGGCTGAACCCTTGTCATTTGGTAGGCATGCAATTTAAAGTTGAATAAGGCAATAAACATGATTATTTTAATTATTTAAAAGTTTACAAAAGGTTATACAAATATTCAGTGTTATCTTGAAGTTAATTGATCCACGCTAACATATCTCTTATGGTTGATACCATTCTACTGATTGTTTTATGTGTTTATATATAGGAATCCTTTGAAAATCCAGCTGTTGAATTCTGCCAGGCTAATATCATTAACAAAGGTAATGCCCCTATTTTTGTTTGATGATTTTATTGCATTTTTAATATCTGCATTGCAATATAAATATAATAATTTAGCAGGTGTTCTGTTGTAAAAACAAAAACTCTCAAATTCATGTTTTAACTCCTTTTGTAAAATATTTAAAAAATAATTCTTATGAATAAAAGTTAACAGATCTTTTTTTAAAAAAAACTTGTTTAGAGCTTAGACTTTGTGAGCAATCAATAGGTTTAATGCAATCAGCTTAAAAATAAGTTTAAATATATTGAAACTTTTATTGACAGCCTCTGCTGAGAAGGTCTTCTGTGATGATGATGGAGGGTTTGATTTTGTCATAAATCTGGCTGCTGAAACAAAGCATGGACAGAGTGAACCGGTATGTAGGTTTGACCGAGTACATAAGTAGGTGTGACGGATTCAATGATGAGGCTAGTAGTTGTGACAGAATGAATGGGTAGGTTTGAGACGTTGAACGGGTAGTTGGGATCAGTGGAACCAATGGGTGTGATCAGTTGAACAGGTAAGTGTGATTGGTTGAACAGGTAGGTGTGATAAGTTAACTTGTAGGTGTGAATGAATCAGCAAGTGGGACAGAATAAATGGGTAAATTTTATCATTGGCTTTAGATTTGTGAAGATCATGGGTGCCACTTTACCGGATTATCCCAGAATTCCGGATATGTGAGGCTAAATTATTTTCAGCTCAGGATTTGCAAGTTTTTATTTTTTATCTCACTCCTGATTTGCCAGTTCAGTTTATTCAAATATAGATTCAGGGTTTAAAAAAAACAATGTGTAAGAACGCTAAAAGCCTATTCAGCGAGAAGTGGGTTCGCTATAAATAGAACAAGTACTGCAACCTCTCGCTTTTATTTGCAAGCACCTTGTTTCTTGCTGTGTCAAGTTACTTGCGCTGACAACAATATTAAACATTTTTCATATGATTTTATTTAATAGTTTATAGTAAATAATATATATATATTGCATTTTTTTGGCAAAGTAAATGTCTTCAACTACCTGTGCTTTGTCCCCGGTTATTAGTTTTGTGGATAATATATGCAGATATGATGTAACCATTTGCACAAGAAATGATTTGTACAGTGTATGAATTTTATGAGTTTATTTATGTTTCAGGGTTTGAAAAATTTGTAAATGAAGTATTGGGTTTAAAGAAATTTGTAGAAAGTAATTTCATTGTTCACAGCTTTCAGTGAGGGGCACCCATGGTGAAGATCAAATACACAATATTGTTGTCAATATTGCCAATGTGTGGTAACATCTGTCAATATTTTTGTCCCAGGTTTATAAGGAAGGGATCTATCGTCTTAGTCTCAACTGTGCTGAACTCGCTGCAAAGCATAAAGTGAAGAGGTTCATAGAGCTGTCAACAGCCCAGATATACACACATGAGAAGGTAATCTGCAATATTTTTATTGTTGTCTACATAAGTAATTTTATGCTGAACTATGTCCAACTCATATCTTTAGAAAACTATCTGTAAAATTACATTTTTAATACAAGCAAAAGTTGTTAAGTTGTGTAGGCAGCATTAAGCAGGGCAACATGTTTAAACAAGTATGGAAAGAATAATACTTAACTTACACACACCCAAGGAAGGAGCTAAGAAAGTAGGGACAAAATTCCCCTGGTAACATATTGTGCATTTTTTACTTTGTAGAATACACTTTTGTGGCATTCATTGATATACAAAAAGTGTATAACATATCTCATTATTCCCTGAAAGAAACCAGCCAGAGAAGATGCTAAATCAGAGCCTTGGACCAACCTGGCACGTCACAAACTGGATGTAGAGAAAGCTCTAGAGAACTTTGTAGATCTCAACTATGTGATCCTACGGCCAGCAATAGTGTATGGAATAGGAGACAGAAATGGACTGAGTTAGTGTCTAGGTATTAAGGTTTGGGGCCCATATGGCCCTGTGACCTGACATAGTTTATAGGTGTTGGGGAATGGGAGCTAGTGGCCCCCATAATCAGCCAAATTGTCTGGGTTTTGTGGTATTGGGAACATGTGGTCCTATAACCAGCCATATTGTCTGGGTATTGTGGCATGGTGACTGTGTAGCCTTATGGCCAGCCAAATTGTCTGGGTATTTCAATTATGGGGACTATGTGGCCCTGTGACCAGTCTTAGTGACGGGTATTGTGGCATGATGACTGTGTAGCCTTATGGCCAGCCATATTGTCTTGGTATTTCAGTATGAGGACTATGTGGCATGGTGACCAGCCTTAGTGTCTGGGTATGGGGGATGAGAAATGTGTTAGTCTTTTTAAAACAAATTTGAACAATAGGTTTAGTTGTTTTTATGAAGGAGATCCTAGCTCTCAATATTCCTATTCCCAAGCCCTTTTGTAAAATATTTTTTTCTATTTTTACAAGCTGCCTAAGCAATACAAAAAATAATAATAATATTTCAAATAGACATTTCAACTTCATGTTTGTTTTATAACTCCACAGCCCCAAGGATAATCATTGGAGCCATATACAAGTACACAATGCAAAAGATGCAGGTGAGTGTATTGTTGTTTTGGAAAAGTTTAAGTTGGTCCCTATCCCTGTCAACATGGAAATATAGAGTTTTATATTTCCATTTGGCTACTGCTACTACTTATTTAACTCACTCCTACATGTTATAACTACACTTTTTGCTCTTAATTCCTGCATGCTTTTTCCCTTACCGCAGCATGATTGTCAATTGATGTAGAATGTTCAGGACACCGAGTCCAACAACCCAACTCCCACACCAGATGACTGTTAAAGTTTACTGTCAATTCATGTGAGAACATCGCTCTTGAACACTGTGTCTAAAAAAAAACAACACAATTTGCTAGAGATGTTCAAATGACATTTTATTTTTACTACCTTTCAGATGCTGTGGACCAAAGATTTAAAGATGAACACTGTCCATGTGGATGATGTGGTCAGGGCCATCTGGCATCTGTGCTTCCACGGCAACAGAGGTCAAGTGTATAACCTCGCTGACAAGGGAGACACAAGTGAGTCTTAGTGTGTTGTGTCGAGGAATAGGTATGGGTGTTCACCAGGTGTAGATATAATCTTTAGTTAAATCAATGTATATGTACCTGTCCTATTCTTCTATATTTTGAGGGCCCACGATCAATGTATTGATCATTATGGCTCCTATGTTTCAGAGGGGTTCGCGATGTTACTGCTGCATGGTTTTGAAGGGGATACTTCACTGGTTTCAATGGCTACTCAGCAATGGTATTATGAACTAGGGGTTGGAAGACAGGAAGCAATAGATAGTAGTCACCTCAACTTTTGCTTTTGGCAGCTTGTTCCAGTCCCTTATTGTCTTTAATAATTTGTCTGTAATAATTTCCTTTAACACCTTGCAATAGCCAAATAAATAATTCATGACTACTCTCATCTTCAATGCACATGCATTCAACCATGTTTTGTTACTTCCTAAATGGATTAACTATACATTTTTTAAAATATAACAAGCTTGTTTCAAGTAAGATTTTGGTGAATTTTGTAGGGTTTTTTTTTACACCGATCAATGGTAATATTATTAAAAAATTGACTCCGATGAAGATATTCACATGAATTTAGATGTAATTATAGATAATTCTTTGGTTAATTGTTACCTGCAGCAGTACAGATTCCTGTATTTAAATTATGGAAGTGAAATTAATACAGTAAGTCTTGAGAAAGTTATTGAGCTTACCATCTTATAACCTGGAAGGGGCGGGGGGGATCATGTGGTTAGAATTTTATCTTTGCTCTATTCCCTTGGTGAATGTATATAAAGTGTTAATCATGTTAAACCTATTAGGTCCTAATATTGACTAATCCAATCATCTTATGCTGTCACATTTTGGTGTGTTAATCCTGTTTTTCCCAGCTCAAGGTTTGATCAGTAGCCTAGTATCTGAGCTCTTTGATATCAATTATGACTTTGTTGGAGCTATCTTCTCAAACTTAGCAAGGGTGAGTAATGGTAATAATTTCAATGTTGATGATCTATATTTAATTAGGAACTTCTGATGCTGATTTTTATAAGTTTGTACAAAATGGTTCTGGGTTATTTGATTCACATCCACCTAAAACATTATGTTCTCATCCACCCTAGAACATTGTCCTCTCATCCATCCTAGAACATTGTCCTCTCATCCACCCTAGAACATTGTCATCTCATCCACCTTAGAATAATGTACTCTCTATCACCCTACAACATTGTTCTCTTATCCACCCTAGAATAATGTACTCTCTACTACCCAAGAACATTGTCCTCTCATCCACCCTAGTACAGAGTCCTATCATCCACCCTAGTACAGAGTCCTCTCATCCACCCTAGTACAGAGTCCTCTCATCCACCCTAGTACAGAGTCCTCTCATCCACCCTACAACATTGTCCTCTCATCCACCCTAGTAAGAGTCCTATCATCCACCCTAGTACAGAGTTCTTTCATCCACCTTAGTACAGAGTCCTCTCATCCACCCTAGTACAGAGTCCTCTCATCCATCCTAGTACAGAGTCCTCTCATCCACCCTAGTACAGAGTCCTATCATCCACCCTAGTACAGAGTCCTCTCATCCACCCCAGTACAGTCCTATCATCCACCCTAGTACAGAGTCCTATCATCCACCCTAGTACAGAGTTCTCTCATCCACCCTAGTACAGAGTCCTCTCATCCACTCTAGTACAGAGTCCTATCATCCACCCTAGTACCAAGTCCTTTCATCCACCCTAGTACAGAGTCCTCTCATCCACTCCAGTACAGTCCTCTCATCCACCCTAGTACAGAGTCCTATCATCCACCCTAGTACAGAGTCCTCTCATCCACCCTAGTACAGAGTCCTCTCATCCATCCTAGTACAGAGTCCTATCATCCACCCTAGTACCGAGTCCTCTCATCCACCCTAGTACAGAGTCCTCTCATCCACTCCAGTACAGAGTCCTATCATCCACCCAGTACAGTCCTCTCATCCATCCTAGTACAGAGTCCTCTCATCCACCCTAGTACAGAGTCCTCTCATCCACCCTAGTACAGAGTCCTCTTATCCACCCTAGTACAGAGTCCTCTCATCCACCCTAGTACAGAGTCCTATCATCCACCCTAGTACAGAGTCCTATCATCCACCCTAGTACAGAGTCCTCTCATCCACCCTAGTACAGAGCCCTATCTTAACATAATACTTTCTTAACCCTCCCCTTCCCAAACTGTTCTCATATTTCTATGTGTCATAATGACCTCATATTTATATGTGTCATAATGACTTCATATTTCTATGTGTCATAATGACCTCATATTTCTACGTGTCATAATGACGGATATAGTGGTAACTTGTTTTTCATGTTTTAAGGTGAGGATGACAGATATAGTAGATGATATCAATGAGAAACACATGAGACCCTGGTCAGATGCTTGTCAGAGAGACCAAGTCAGTAACACACCCCTCAATCCTTTTATAGACCAGGTGAGTTGTGTGTGCTTTGACCAGGTGAGTTGTGTGTGCTTTGACCTTGTGAAAAGTTGTGTAAACATTCATAGACCAGTTGAGTTGGGCTGGACCAGGTGAAAAGTTGTGTAACCATTCATAGACCAGTTGAGTTGGGCTGGACCAGGTGAAAAGTTGTGTAACCATTCATAGACCGGTTGAGTTGGGCTGGACCAGGTGAAAAGTTGTGTAACCATTCATAGACCAGTTGAGTTGGGCTGGACCAGGTGAAAAGTTGTTTAAACATTCATAGACCAGTTGAGTTGGGTGAGTCTTGACCAGGTGATAAGTTGCTTAAGAAGCCTGGTCTGGATGAAAATAATAAGAAATACTATAGACCTGTATCTAAATTATCATTTTTATCTAAAGTCATTGAAAAACTAGTTCTAAAACAACTTGTTGCTTACTTAAACGACCACTCTCTTCTCAGTCCTAATCAGTCGGCCAATAGACATTTCCACAGCACAGAGACAGCTCTCTTTAAAGTCAGTAATGACCTCTTGCGTGCAATGGACACCGGTAATGTCTCCATCCTGATCCTCTTAGATCTCAGTGCGGCTTTTGACACTGTTGACCATGAAACCCTTTCCAAAATTCTTGAAAATTACTTTAGAATTTCTGGTTCAGTTTTGGCTTGGTTTAGGTTCTACCTCTCCAATAGAATGCAGGCAGTCTCTGTCGATGACTGTCTCTCCGGCAGTGCTGATTTGGCTGAACGGCGTGCCACAGTGATCTGTTTTGGGCCCGGTTCTATTCACATTGTATACCAGGCTACTGCTTCTCTTGCATGGGAGGCATGCTGTTGAGAGCCAGACATTCGCAGATGACACGCAGCTATACAAGCATACCCATCCCTCTCTTGTGGATTCAGCTGTCCAGACTTTGCGTGGGTGCATTGGTGATGTCAAGTCATGGATGACACTCGGCAAGTTGAAGCTTAATGATGACAAAACTGAAACACTCCTCATTCACAATCACAAGTCATACCCTACCTCAGCTCTCCCCACCTCATTTCAAGTAGGTAACTCTGACATACAGTTTACATCCTCTGCTAGGAATCTTGGTAATATTCTTTCAAACAACTTGTCTCTCAGTAAACATATCTCTCGCATTTGTCGTTCTGCATACACCGATATCCAACAGATCAGCTCCATCCGCTGCTACCTCACTGTTAGCGCAACAAAAACACTAGTCTGTGCTCTTGTTCTCTCTTGTCTTGACTATTGCAACTCTCTTCTGTCAGGTTCACCAAAACACTTGATAGAAAAACTACAAAAGGTTCAAAACTCAGCTGCTAGGCTAGTTCTAAAGGCAAAAAAAAACTCATGTCACTCCACTACTCACTTTAATGGCTCCCTATACAGGCACACATTGATTAGAAGCTGTCTGTTCTCTGTCACAACTTTTTTCAGATTCCTGCCCTTCCTATCTAACTGAGCTTCTTTCTGTCTATTCACCCCTTTGACATCTTCGCTTCTCCGCATTCTGATATACCCAGACATGCGTATTCTGTCCGTTCCCAAGACACGCACTAAAACATATGGTGAACAATCTTTCTCTTTCTGTGCCCCCAAACAATGGAATTCTCTGCCACTACACATCCTCAATATACCAACCACCCAGACCATCAAAACTGCACTCAAAACACATCTCTTTAAACTCTACTACCCTGACTGATTCCCCCCTTTGACCGATAAACGATGCTGCTGGCTGCCGTCCATGGCTTGACATATAAACGATCTGGGGTGGGTGAGGTGAACATACATTTTTTTGTTTTGTTGTTATACAACTGTTCTTTATTACATAAATGTATGTTATTTCAATGTCACGATTATGTCTCTTTTGCTAATATTTTTATGTACAGCGCAGTGAGCCCAGCCCTAGGCTGGGGTACCGCGCTATATAAGTCCACTAATAATAATAATAATAAGTTATGTAAATATTCATAGACCAGTTGAGTTGGTCTCGCTCAGGTGATACGTTTGTAAACATTCATAGACCAGTTGAGTTGGGTGGGTCTTGACCAGGTGATAAGTTGTTTAAACATTCATAGAGCAGTTTAGTTGGCTGTGCGATTTGGAATATAATAATTGGCAAGTAGTTGATGCAAACTGTTTCAACATTTGATAGTGTCTGAAACTACTATGCTATTCAACAAAAATCTTTTATATTCGATACTTTCAGGAAGTTATGCTATTCAACAAAAAAAATTTATGTTGGATACTTTCAGCAACTGTTATGCTATTCAACAAAAATCTTTTATATTGGATACTTTCAGGAAGTTATGCTATTCAACAAAAAAATTTTATGTTGGATACTTTCAGCAACTGTTATGCTATTCAACAAAAATCTTTTATATTAGATACTTTCAGGAAGTTATGCTATTCAACAAAAATTTTTTATGTTGGATACTTTCAGCAACTGTTATGCTATTCAACAAAAATCTTTTATATTGGATACTTTCAGGAAGTTATGCTATTCAACAAAAAAATTTTATGTTGGATACTTTCAGCAACTGTTATGCTATTCAACAACAATCTTTTATATTGGATACTTTCAGGAAGTTATGCTATTCAACAAAAATTTTTTATGTTGGATACTTTCAGCAACTGTTATGCTATTCAACAAAAATCTTTTATATTAGATACTTTCAGGAAGTTATGCTATTCAACAAAAAAAATTTATGTTGGATACTTTCAGCAACTGTTATGCTATTCAACAAAAATCTTTTATATTCGATACTTTCAGGAAGTTATGCTATTCAACAAAACATTTTTATATTGAATACTTTCAGGAACTGCTGTACAATAAACATCTTTTCATTGATGGCTCCAAGATTGAGTCTACAGGATTTACATACACCATGCAAAGATTAGAAATTGGCCACCTGAAAGAGGTCAGTGACAGCACATCAAGACTTGATTCATGAATATTACTTGTAATGCCATCATGTTAAAGAATGCCTCCAGGGTCATTGTGCCCGTGCTGTGTGTAACTCTGTCCATGTTGTGTGTAACTTTTTCCATGTTGTGCGTAACTTTGCCCAGTAAAGGACACATGTGTTAAAGAATTCATTCATGGGTAAATAGCTGGGGAAGAGAAGGGGGGGGGGGGGATTTACTTATTAGTAAAGTAAGCTTTTCATGAGCTGAAGTAAAAAAAACAACACAGCCACTAAAGTTTGAGAGCTACTGCATACTGCTGACTTTGCATCTGCACTAAAGTTTGAGGGCTACTGCATACTGCTGACTTTGCATCTGCACTAAAGTTTGAGGGCTACTGCATACTGCTGACTTTGCATCTGCACTAAAGTTTGAGGGCTACTGCATACTGCTTACTTTGCATTTGCACTAAAGTTTGAGGGCTACTGCATACTGCTGACTTTGCATTTGCACTAAAGTTTGAGAGCTACTGCATACTGCTGACTTTGCATCTGCACTAAAGTTTGAGAGCTGCTGCATACTGCTGACTTTGCATCTGCACTAAAGTTTGAGAGCTACTGCATACTGCTGACTTTGCATCTGCACTAAAGTTTGAGGGCTACTGCTGACTTGGCATCTACACTAAAGTTTGAGGGCTACTGCTGACTTGGCATCTACACTAAAGAAGAAGATGAAGTTCAGACTAGTTAATTTTAGGCACATTCTGTTCTTTGGTTTGTATCTAGGAATTGAAGTATTTCCCAACACAGAGATAGAATTTAGTGGTCACATTATTAAGATATTTTTAAAAACAATTGACTATTTATGAGTTTCATTCTTCTTAAAACTGCTTTTGTTCATCACAATTTTTTATCTTAATAAAGCTTACCAGTTAGAATGTCAAAATAGTACATTTTTCACCTGCTTTATTACACTGGGGCTGAGGACTCTATTTCCGTCCTCAGATATTAGATGACTACATTACCTTTGGCTTGAGGACTCTATTTCCATCATCAGATATTAGATGACTACATTACCTTTGGCCTGATGAATCTATTTTTGTCCTCAGATATTAGATGACTACATTACCTTTGGCTTGAGGACTCTATTTCCATCATCAGATATTAGATGACTACATTACCTTTGGCCTGATGAATCTATTTTTGTCCTCAGATATTAGATGACTACATTACCTTTGGCCTAAAGAATTAATTTTTGTCCTCAGATATTAGATGACTACATTACCTTTGGCCTGATGAATCTATTTTTGTTCTCAGATATTAGATGACTACATTACCTTTGGCCTGATGAATCTATTTTTGTCCTCAGATATTAGATGACTACATTACCCTGGGGCTAATGCCCCGAAGCCTGGTCAGCAATGAAGTTTTCTACACCCCAACTGATATTGAAGCTGCTTGCCTTGACCATGGGGCGGACGGCGACTGTGGTCTGGAGGGCATTGACCACTCAGCTGACCAGGACAGCGCCCACAGTTGACATTAGTGTCATGACTTAACATCTCATCCGGCCATTGCTGGATCTGTGGACTGGCCAGATTATGATTCATATCATTATTTATTTTTGTTAATCTTTCTTTTAAACCTCTGCTAAATACTGTAAAATTCCTCATCTGTATATTTTGCAAAATCCGTATACCTCTATTATTATTTGTATTTTATATAAATCTCTTTATTTGTGTTTTCTATAAATCTCTTTATTTGTGTTTTATATAAATCTATCATGTATTTCAACCCCTTACAAGCAGATGCTTTCATGCTGTAATGCTAGAACTGATGATATGAAGAACTATGTGCTTGGAATCATTAGAGAAAAATCATGTCCCAATTACGTAGTGCCAGTCTCAAAATCTGCTGTTGGATTGTTTTTCATTTTTATTTTTCTCTTATATTGTTACAAACTGTGTGTTCAATAATTTTTATATTGTTACATGCTGAGGCCAGGAATGTTATATTTTTGCTAGCTGTGTGTCCAAGCATTATGATATTGTTATTTGCTGTATATCAAAATATCAAAACATTTTTTAAATGTTTGCATCAGTGTCCAAACTTTCTTACATTGCAACTGTATGGCCAAACTTTGTGCCAGGTATTTTTTATATTGTTGCTAGCTGTATGGTCAGTCATTTTTATATTGTAACTAGCTGTGTGGTCAGTCATTTTTATATTGTTACTAGCTGTGTGGTCAGTTATTTTTATGCTGTTACTAGCTGTGAGGCCATGGATTTTTATATCGTTACTAGCTGTGAGACCATGGATTTTTATACTGTTACTAGCTGTGAGGCCATGGATTTTTATATCGTTACTTGCTGATAACTTAAGCAATGTCTTGTATGAGCTTTTAGTTAATAGGGATAATCCTAACTCTTAGTGTCTTAAATTGTATGTACTTGTATGTGTTTAGGTCAGAAACTCCAAAGTCTTTATTTGATATGTGCTTGTATATATTTAGGTATGCAACTCCAGTGTACATATTTTTTGTCCATTTAATCATCCCTCCTATGGTAGGAGTTCAACCTCTGACCCCATTCCAAATGGTTGACCCAATAGTTTGAGAGGCTCATCTGCTGGTCAGTGCCTTTATTTCAACTTTGCTTTGCTTCCTTCCAATGGCTTGTATTCCTGCTCAGCTTGCCATCTGTGTTATCATCATTACCTCATTCATTTGTGATATTAGGACTGAGCTCACTGTACACCTAATATGTGTGTTCCATTTAATAGAATAGTTTTGTATGCTTAGTGTTCTTCATTGGGATGTTAAGAAAAGATAACTCAATTGCTTGAATTGTTTCCCTTGCAAGGCTGTGGTGAATGAGCGTCATCATCATGTGTTAATGATCTCAGTACATTCCCTTTACAGAAAATGACATCCTTTATTAAAGATGTTTGCCATTTTTTTTTTAGAGATGAAAACAATAGCAACATAAGAAATGTAAATATTTGAAGACTTTAAAAAAAAAAAATGTGGACACGTTCTAAAGAACATTCTAAAGAGGGAACTAGTAAATCTCCTAATACTTCTTTCATCAATGTGTGTGTGTGGTCAGGGCAAATGTTCAACTTATGGTTGAATATTATCATAGAATGATGTTCACTGATACTGTCAAAAAACTCCTTTTTTTTTATACACATCATTGCTATACAGTTTGTACAAGTGTACCATTTCAGTTTTACATCGCAGTTGTTTTGTTTGTTTAGCTCTTGATGCATATCATTTCAGACATATGTCAGCTGATTGTCATGGCAGGGTTGCCATGAGCCTGCCAGGTTTATGCCACATGCACACAAACTGATTTTCACATGCCCACAGACTGGTTGGCCCATGGCGGCGAGCTGATTATGCTGTTAATTATATTTTTGTTACCATTTAATGTGTCTTTCATTGCGCATCACAATTCTTTTATGTTCTCGAGGATGTGCTTGATTCAGTGATATTACTATTGGAATGGAGATCGCCGTAAGAATGAACAAGATGTTTGGATTAAAGATTGTTGAATTAAAGATTGTTGCATTAAAGATTGTTGAATTAAAGATTGTTGCATTAAAGATTGTTGGATTAAAGATTGTTGTGGGATGTTGATGAAAAGACTGCTGTTCAAATGAAGATTACAGCGTGCTTATTGTTCTGGTGTCTAAAAACCAAAACTCTTGATGAAAATTTGAATCTCCTCAAACATTATGTTCTTGATTTGCCAACATTCAAATAAGTCACTTAATTCTTGTTTCTTTTTTTGGATGAGTGCTACTGTCATAAGTTTTCTATATATGAATGTCATAGCTCGCTGACTTAGTATAATTTCTAGAGTGCATTGTCTCATACCTGTTCATGGATGTACTTCATCTAAGTGTAAATATAACTGTCCAGATTTCCTCAATGTGTTAATCAGTTTGTGTAATGTTTTAGCTCAGCATTCAAAACTGTGCTGACAACACACTTGCCCTTACCACACAACTTCCCTGACAACACACTTGCCCTTACCACACAACTGCCCTGACAACACACTTGCCCTTACCACACAACTGCCCTGACAACACACTTGCCCTTAACACACAACTGCCCTGACAACACACTTGCCCTTAACACACAACTGCCCTGACCACACACTTGCCCAAACCACACGATTGCCCTAACCACACACTTGTGCTGACCACACAACTGCCCTTACCACACAACTGCCCTGACAACACACTTGCCCTTAACACACAACTGCCCTGACCACACACTTGCCCAAACCACACGATTGCCCTAACCACACACTTGTGCTGACCACACAACTGCCCTTACCACACAACTGCCCTGACAACACACTTGCCCTTACCACACAACT
This sequence comes from Omphiscola glabra, assembly GCA_964017045.1. NCBI lineage: Eukaryota > Metazoa > Mollusca > Gastropoda > Lymnaeidae > Omphiscola > Omphiscola glabra. The sequence goes on along the minus strand of OZ024811.1, from coordinate 9,414,634 downwards.
GCCCTGACAACACACTTGCCCTTAACACACAACTGCCCTGACCACACACTTGCCCAAACCACACGATTGCCCTAACCACACACTTGTGCTGACCACACAACTGCCCTGACCACACACTTGCCCAAACCACACAATTGCCCTAACCACACACTTGCCCTAACCACACACTTGTGCTGACCACACAACTGCCCTGACCACACAACTGTCTTTACCACACAACTGCACTTACCACACAACTGCCCTGACCACACATTTGCCTTGACCACACAACTGCCAGACCGCACAACTGCCCTGACCGCACAACTGACCTGACCACATATGGAACACATCTCCCTTACACAAGTAAAGCATTTATGATCTTTATCCAGCACTTTTATTTTCTTGTAGCATCTTTGTCAGGGTGCAGTAGTTTTTTTTTAAAAGGGTGCATATAGTATATATTCTATTGTAGTATATATTCTATTATAGTATATATTCTATTGTTCAAGACTTTCAATATGAATCAATCATATAAAATGCCATTTTTACACTTCATATTTATTTCAAGGATTTTTTAAAAATGATTGAGTTGTTAAGTGGTCAAAAGATGTCTTGTGGTCAAAAGATGTCATGTGGTCAAAAGATGTCATGTGGTCAAAAGATGTCATGTGGTCAAAAGATGTCTTGTGGTCAAAAGATGTCATGTGGTCAAAAGATGTCATGTGGTCAAAAGATGTCTTGTGGTCAAAAGATGTCAAGTGGTCAAAAGATGTCATGTGGTCAAAAGATGTCATGTGGTCAAAAGATGTCTTGTGGTCAAAAGATGTCATGTGGTCAAAAGATGTCATGTGGTCAAAAGATGTCTTGTGGTCAAAAGATGTCAAGTGGTCAAAAGATGTCATGTGGTCAAAAGATGTCATGTGGTCAAAAGATGTCATGTGGTCAAAAGATGTCATAAGATTTGCAACAGCTTTGCTTTTATTTGTATTTTAGAATGTTTCTGTTTTAGTTCAAATGAACATTTTCTAATTGGTAAAAAACCAGCCATTATGTTTTGATATCTGTGATTGTATTTGTTACACGGGCTCGGCATTGATGTTAAATGATCATTTTTGTGGTTTAGCTGCTATATTTTGTGCAGATTATATTAATGTCAAGAACAATTGACGTATGTATGGATCTTTCATTAGTTGTAAACACTGCTCATCCACCATTTTTTTGAAAAAGCATAATTCATTCCTTCCCAGCATTCTTTCTTACAATTTTTGTATTTTACATATATCTATTCTCTACTGTAACAATGTTTTGTTGTTGCATATTTTTGTTGTACTGTGTCATATATTTGTTGTATAGTGAAATAAAGTTGTTGTATTCCTTGATTGTATTACCAAAACAAAAGACTAGTCTACAAGGCTTCTAATAATTTATTGCCTCGCAACTATTGTGGTTGTATAAGGGGCTAATCTAATTAAATTTTTGCAGCAATGAAATGCTCCAGTAACTTAAGCTATCTTTATAATATGTCTGTCATGTATCTGTTGTGTGTGTCACATTATTCCAACATTTGTCTGACATGTGCCTCTGATGGCTCACATCTTCTTATGTCTAAATTTTGGTTTGTCAGTGTGTCCCTAAAACTAACTGGAATTAATAAACTTGTATTTTAAATGGCTGCATATTGTGTGTGTTTGTTGGGGATCTAGTTAGGGGGGTGATCTAGTGGGGGGGTCTCTAGTTGGGGTCTGGTGTCCATATTTATACAGCTTCCTAAATTGTATTAATAATATGATTATAACTGTGTACATTAATAAGTCTCCTGATATAGTTCAACATTACAACTGTACACCATTCATCAACACTGACTATATTTTGTGTTTTCTATGTACGCTTTAATACAGTCCAAACCTGCCCTTATTAAATCTTTACTTAAAATATGTTTGTATTACATTATTTAAAAGCTTGTCTTTCTTTGGTTCTGTGTGTGTGATGGCATAGACATGAAAAAACATGTTGTCTGTGTGTGTGATGTCATAGTCAAAGAAGAATTCATGTTCCTGTGTGTGATGTCATAGTCAAAGAAGAATTCATGTTTTCTGTGTGTGTGATGTCATAGACAAGAAAGAATTCATGTTTTCTGTGTGTGTCATGTCATAAAGAAGAATTCATGATGTCTGTGTGTGTGATGTCATAGACAAGGAGATATTCATGATGTCTGTGTGTGTGATGTCATAGACAAGAAAGAACTTATGTTTTCTGTATGTATAATATCATAGAAAAGGAGGAATTTATGTGTTTTCTATTTGCTATCTTCTATCCTTTTGCTCATGTATATGTCCAGTTGTACCAACCATTAACTTATGATTCAATCATGTTCAACTTATGGTTCAACCATGTTTAACTTATGGTTCAACCATGTTCAACTTATGGTTCAACCATGTTCAACTTATGGTTCAACCATGTTCAACTTATGGTTCAACCATGTTCAACTTATGGTTCAACCATGTTCAACTTATGGTTCAACTTATGGTTCAACCATGTTCAACTTATGATTCAACCATGTTCAACCTATGGTTCAACCATGTTCAACTTATGGTTCAACCTTGTTTCTCTGTGGATAAATAGCTAAATTAAGCCAAGTTTCCTTCATTATAACCATAAGCCAGTAAGTTTATATATGTGAACTTGTATTCATGCATCTGATGCACCAGTTATAAATGCCTTTTTACTACAAGTTCAATAGCATGTGTTCATACTATAGTTGATATCCAGCAAAAAGTGTCTATGATTAGTGTTGCCCAAGAAAATAATTGACTTAAAGTACTTAAACTGTCTTCTTACAAATAAGAGAAAGTATAGCTGGCCTTTTAAAAATGATGTGTTCAAATTGTGTCAGTGTCCAGTAGCAGTGAGCACTTGTGTCAGTGTACGTTAGAAGTGAGCACTTGGGTCAGTGTGCAGTAGCCGGGAGCACTTATTTCAGTGTGCAGTAGAAGTGAGCACTTGTGTCAGTGTACGGTAGAAGTGAGCACTTGTGTCAGTGTACAGTAGCAATAAGCACATGTGTCAGTGTGCAGTAGCAATGAGCACTTATGTCAGTGTGCAGTAGAAGTGAGCACTTGTGTCAGTGTGCAGTAAAAGTAAGCACATGTGTCAGTGTGCAGTAGAAGTGAGCACTTGTGTCAGTGTGCAGTAGCAGTAAGCACATGTGTCAGTGTGCAGTAGCAGTGAGCACTTGTGTACATTAGTGTATACAAATCCTATAAGTATAATGTAATGATACGAACTTTTCACCCATGTAATATACATATCAAATTGGACCAGAATTGTAGCTAGTGTTACTGTCACCAGGTGTGGGCCAAACTTTGTGCAGCCCACCTGCAAGGGAAAAATATGCCACCCTAATATAAAGAAAGAAGTGCTGCCCAGGGCGGACCGCCTCCTACCAGTTCCCATGGTTTGAAAATTTTCATTGAGAGAAATCATAAACGTACTTAGTTGATAGAGTAATGATCATCTCATAAAATTATTTGACATCTTTAGTCCGTAAAGAGATTTTTTATTTACATTTTTATTTAGATGGCCAAATTTTAATTCCTATTTAGTTAACACTAAGTAAATTTATGGACTTAATGTTTCTGCTTCACTGCAGTTTTTCTTTGCATCTAATCATTCTTTATTATTGTTTGCTATGAGCACCACCTGGATTTATATGTTTGAACTTTTTTTTCTCTTCACCTCAACCTTTATTTTTTTTTTTATCAATAAACTCTTGCTTTTATTGTAACAAGACCTTTGTGTTTGTTACTTCAATTTTCTAAACTTATAATGTAACACAATCAACCCAAATTCCCTTCCGGTTACCCAGTATACTTCCGAAATGGCACAGTTAAGTTCTGCGTAATTAAATCTTTCCCTGAAATGTGCCGCCACCTTTAGCAAATAGGTCCATGGCGTAATGACCATGTACAAATGAGCCTAAATAATACACAACTATGCATACTTTTTACCAGCGTCGAGAGACCCATTTACAAACAAATAATGTTCCAACATAACTTCATTTTCACTACTGGGGTAACGTGCCAGCTGGAGATTACATACCTTTGAAAAAACTCATGGGTGCGTTTAAATGTGGGGTAGTTTCAGTACTGTAGGTTTTTTTCAAATATTTTAGTATTACATGATTTGTATCAATTAGAGGATAATTTGATTTCAGTTATTAAATGAATTAGATGAGTTTATTATAAAATGTTATAGGATGACATTCTAACATGTGTTAGAGGAGTTTATTATAATATGATATAGGATGACATTCTAATATGTTTTAGATGAGTTTATTATAAAATGATATAGGATGACATTCTAACATGTTTTAGATCATTTTAAGAAAAATTAATTTTAGATCATTTTAATGACAATATTTACATATTTTAGATCAGTTTAGTGAGGAACTGTTTTAGATCAGTTCAATAATAACAAATCATCAACAAATTTACATTGAATGGACATTCGAATAAAACAAGTGTATTTCGTCTCAGGCAGCCAAGTTAGCAAAATTCAATGGCTCCATGAATTCACCATCTAGTCTACATTTCGGTGTAGGATTTCTTATGACACATTGCACTCTATCCTCCACAGGTTAACACAACACATCCATTACTTATAGATAATTCTCTAAATATGATCAGATCTTTATTTCACATTGAGTTTTTCTTGACATGCATGTACATATTTCATCCCCATGACATCTTCTAACTTTTCCCCTGCATGTCACCAGAATTACACTTCATACATCCTCTTCTGTAAAAAAAAAAAAAAAAAAAAAACCAGTACCAATAATGATTTAAGATTCACAATATTAAGTCACTAAAACATAAAATGGTTATACACAAGTATCATCTTTATCAATGAACTAAAGTAACATCTTTATCAATGAACTAAAGTATCATCTTTATCAATGAACTAAAGTATCATCTTTATCAATGAACTAAAGTATCATCTTTATCAATGAACTAAAGTATCATCTTTATCAATGAACTTAAGTATCATCTTTATCAATGAACTTAAGTATCATCTTTATCAATGAACTTAAGTATCATCTTTATCAATGAACTTAAGTATCATATCACAAAGGAAAAATGTATTCATCACTGAACTAACGTAGTGATCTTTTTCTATGAACTAAAATGTTATCTTAATGAACTAATTTTTAAAAAGAATCTTTATCAATTAACTTAAATACTGATCTTTATCAGTTAACTAAAATAAGACCATTATCGTTGAAACTACAAATTATCTTTATCAACAAACATAAAAAAACACTAAAATATATGTATTATTGTGAATGTCACTGAACGTGTTACGATGTGTATAATAAAAAAAAGTCACTATAATATAGTATATAGATCACTTCGTCTCTGTTATGATTGTGACAATAATCTTTAACAATCATCTAAAAATATTATTAATGAACTAAATATGATCATTATCGACGAATTAAAATATGATCTTCAACAATGAATTAAAATATGATCTTTATCAGTGGTCTAAAATATTATCTTTGTCACTGAACTTAAATATCATCTTTATCCCCAAATTAAAATATTATCAAAATAAAAATATAATTTATATCAAAGTACTTAAAATACGATCTTCATCACAAAAAACTAAAATAATGATCGTTATCAACTAACTTAAATGAGATCTTTATCACAGAACTAAAAAAAAAATTATGACCGAACGAAAATTATATCTTTTATCATCGAACTAAAATATGATCTTTTATCATCGAACTAAATTATGATCTTTTAACATCGAACTAAAATATGATCGTTATCATCGAAATAAAATATTATAGGCATATTAATGAACGAACTTAAAAATCTATATTTATGACAACTCCCTGGTTTACCTGAGGACCAAAGATGTCATCTAACATCTTGATTGACTTGTCGTTGATACCGTAAATTAAGTCATTTCGGTTGGAGATGGTGGTGATGGTAGGGGATGGGGAAGATGGTTGTTGCCGATGATCCCAGATGGACCGACTTTTAGGCGTGCTGAAGCTGAAAGTAGAAAATTAGGTGAACAAGTTTAATGGGACCGTTCTTCTATTAACAGTAGATGGTTTTTTGTGTGACCGTTCTTCTGTTAAACAGTACATGGTTAGATGATCAAGTTTAGTGTGACCGTTCTTCTGTTAAACAGTAGATGGTTAGATGATCAAGTTTAGTGTGACTATTCTTCTATTAAACAGTAGATGGTTTTTTGTGTGACCGTTCTTCTATTAAACAGTAGTTGGTTAGATGATAAAGTTTAGTGTGACCATTCTTCTATTAAACAGTAGATATTTAGATGAACAATTTTAGTGTGACAATTCTCATTAACAGGAAAGTACTAAAACATGCTGAAAATGTTAAGTTAATTTAATCTATATATTTGAAGAATACCCCTCAACAAGTTATCAAAACTGACACAGGTTTAGCAGCAAAACTATCTTTGAACAATTACACAGATCTAACTACAAAACTAGCTTTGAACACTTTCACAGATGTAGCCACAAACCCATCTTTGAACATTTAAACAAATGTAGCCTCAAAAATATCTTTGTACTCTTACACAGATGTAGCAACAAACCTATCTTTGAGCATTTGAACGGATATAGCCACACAACTATCTTTGAACATTTAAACAAATGTAGCCACAAAACTATATTTGAACACTTAAACGGATGTAGCCACAAAACTAGTTTTGAGCGCTTACACAGATGTAGCCACAAAACTAGCTTTGAACACTTACACAGAAACGTTGACTGGTCTGTACGTGTCAAAATCTGAGTGAGCGTAGGAGACCATTCTATTTAAAATAGAAAAAAAATGATATTGACACGGATTAAATTAAAACGCGTTTTGTTATATAAACTTAAAATGAAAGCTCTCTAAAATTTTTTGACCTAAATTATAACTAAAAATAAATAACATATCTTTTAAAAACTTAAATTTCACAGCCATAAAGATGATTTCCATACAATGTTTTTTTCAGATAATTTCCTCAGCAGGGTTGGGGGGTCAGATTTTCGTATGGGCACTACCAGAGACCAGAGGCAGGGCAAAGGGCGAAGGGGTGGAGGGGGGCAGATGCACCTATGCGCCAAAATGGGCTTAATGGTGCTTAATGGATAAAGATAAAGGATTTCAGAATTGAAAAAGTGAAGGGGGGGGGGGGGGGGGATAAAAATTAATTTTTCCTCCCTGGTGCCTCTGCCAGTTGCGTAGAAAGGTAGTGGATGATGTAGTCCACCGATGTGTCACTTTTTCTTTGTATTGAGGAGCAGTATTTTCGAGGGTGTCGAAAGCTCTTGAGCACAAGAGGGAAGGGTCTGGGGGAGCTGCCTCCCAAGAAAATGTTTCTTTATTTCAAAATGAAGAGGTGCACTTTGAAGCATACCTGATTCAGTAATTCAAGTAGACTTTTTGATCGGGGGAAAGAATCTTTTAAGACTCCGGGGCATGCTTTAGGGCGCCAAAACCCATACAGGAGTTCACTCCGATTGGGGGCATGCCCCAAAATAATCCATTGCACAAGCTTACATTCAACCCAGTACTGTCACGTTGATCAGCTTGAGGATAGGGGATACAGACTCTGAGAATTCCGAAGACTGTCAGTACATTCAACCCAGTACTGTCACATTGATCAGCGTGAGGATAGGGGATACAGACTCTGAAAATGCCGAAGACTGTCAGTACATTCAACCCAGGACTGTCACATTGATCAGCGTGAGGATAGGGGATACAGACTATGAAAATGCCGAAGACTGTCAGTACACTCAACCCAGTACTGTCACATTGATCAGCATGAGGATAGGGGATACAGACTCTGAGAATGCCGAAGACTGTCAGTACATTCAACCCAGTACTGTCACATTGATCAGCATGAGGATAGGGGATACAGACTCTGAGAATGCCGAAGACTGTCAGGCAAATTCAAAATACAGGGATAAATTTTTGCGTAAACTCAAAATCAACTTTTCTTCCAGACAATGTTCAGACTTTCGGGTGGGGAGCGCAAAAATTAGCCTTAATAACAATCAAGGCCAACTCTCCAACCCAGCCCAGTATGAGCTATAGATTCAAGCCATTGTGTCTACCTTGAGAGTATGCATCTCAAACCCATCCCAGTATGAGCTATATAGATTCAAACCATTGTGTCTACCTTGAGGGTATGCTTTTTGCCCTCGCTTATTCCCACCCCCACCCCTAAATCTTTGAAGTCCCCAGAAAAGTTAAAAATGCAGGAATGCATTTTAGTAAATAACTGAATTTTGTTTTACAACATTCTGCATTTAATTTGAGAGCAACGGAATAGATGGTATTTAAATATGTAGCTGTCACTTAGCCTCTGAGCAATCGTGTGGGCCCGGCAGCCCCGACGGCTTGGGGGGGGGGGGGCTCGGATATATAAGGGTCTTAAAGTTGTGATATGGACAATTTTTTTAATTATTAATTTTGAATGCAATTTAAGGAAGAACAAAACAGAAAAGTAAAAGGGGCTTCGTAAGATCAAGTGACGGCACTGCTTGACCCGCATGTGTTTAACCAATCTTTTGCAAAATAGTTTTCCATCAAAAAAAGCACTGCTAACTTCATTTTACGCTTTGAACACAAAGGAAGAAAAATAAATTACTTGTACTTATTACTTTTCTAAATATTTCCAAGTTTGATCAGAGTCAAAAATGGAAAAAAAATGTTTTGTAGAAAGGTCTATACATTTTTATGAATTTTCAAAACTATTAATTTTTGATGAACGGCATTATCATGTATTTATTAATGTGTTATTTTATCTTAGGGCAATTGTATAAAAACAAAGTATACATTTCCCAATATTCAGCTGATTGAAATTTTTATTAGGAATTCCAAACTACTATAACTTTCTCCAAATAAATTACGAATGGCCTCTTCGACTTACTTTAACACATTTTTTTTTTACCAAATCCAAAGAATTACATTTTAGATTGACGATTTAGGAAAAATACTTGTCTAATACGAGTACCAAAAAATGAAATTGGCATGATAATCGAAGTGTTCGATCGCAAAAAACGTGTGTATATGTTTGTGTGTAAGGGGGGGGGGGGGGGTAGCCTTCTACTGGGTTCTCAAATAAAAATTATTTTTCAAAATCTAAACGCGTGTCAAATTGTTTATTATTCTGATATTTTAAAAAAAGGAGTTGAGAATTTAATTGAATATGTGCTAAGTATTAAAATAAACTCGTTTATTCAGGAAATTTTGCTATAAAAGTAGCACATTTAAAGAAAGCACAAAAGCATACGATTTCAAATAATTGATGAAATATGAACTATTTGTAGGGGCCTTTAAATTCTTAAATTTTCATTTTATCTAGCTCAACATAAATGGAATCAATAACATTTAAAATTATGCTAATAACTATGTTTTTAAAAGCATGATGCTATCAGGCAGTTTATAATTAAAACATCTCTCTACTTTAAAAAAAGTATACACCATTAAAACAATGTTTGATACAGTGTTATTTAAGTCTTTTATTTTAGAATGTGAAGTTGCAAAAAGTAGATAAAATAAAAATACCTATATATGCGAACAACAAGAAGTAAGTATTAAGTTTATAATCAGCTGTTGTGAGTTTTCGGAGTAGTACGATATTTATAATCGCTTAGTGCAAGCCTCTAACAAGATTATCCTTTAATATACGGATCATCAGCATGTATCGAGCGTGGCGATATTTCATAAATTCTACTAAGTGTAATTGGTTCAAGGCACCTTACTTTTCTTTTTTAAAATGACAATGAAGTCGTTAAAAAATATGTAAAATTCATTTGATTGTTGTAAACAATTTTCTCCAGTGATGGGTACTTGAATGGCTCGGTTACGGGCACTTGTATGGCTCTGGGGGTGGGGGTGCGGTGCGAAGAGATGCCAGAAAGAAACACTGTTTTAATATACAATCAGTTAACTAGCCTCACACACCAATGACATCATCTTTCCAGTAAATAAAAAAACAATTAATTAATTCCAAAAAGCAATTTAAATTATTGGCAGTCCTGAAAAAAAGGAGACGGTGCCTCGTGTAAGTATATTGCTGGGCTGACATTGTATGCGCAATAGTTTGCATTGTAACTTTTTAGAATAAAATTTATTTTTAAATGTCAAACGAAATTAACTGCCAATAAACATGTTAAACCCTCATCCTGAGGCCTCCAAGCCTAGACCGTCTCTTGCCAACCTACCACTAACCCGTGTTACTTTCTCATCCTGGGGCCCACAGGCCTAGTCCGTTTCCAGCCAAACTACCAACAAGGCATCTTACCTTCCAATCCTGGGCCCCCCAGGCCTGGTCCGTTTATTGTAGCACGTGACGATAACTGTTACGACAACCAATGTCAGTAGGACGAGCAGGCCGCAGCCGAGTCCGACGCCAAAATAAATCCTGTGTGCTGTTGTGCTCAGGAACGAAGAATTATCAATGGTAGCTGGATAGACGAGAAAACCACACAAAAATATGATAGGACAGAGTTGAAGGCCTATTATTAACTTTAAAAAAATAATAAGTTGAGGGACATCATTCCAAACAAGACGTAATGCCAGCCAAATCGAATCACTATGGCAGGGGAATGAAATTAATCATATTGAACTCTTGATAACGTTTGCCTTGTTGTAGCAGCCGACAACCAGGATTACGCTTGCACGTTGATAAACAGGTGTTGAGAACTTTCGAATTTTTAAGGGTTGAGGGGGGTGTATGTATTGAATGGCACTGAGTTTTCTTTTTTTTTTTTTTTATAATTTACCTCTTCAAAAACAAACTAACAAACAAAAAACGTATCATGCATTATTATGTTCATAGATAAATCATAATTATTTTAAAATAAACAATTGTGAACTGTTATTCTGCAAATTTTATTCTTACTCATATTAATTCTGTAGTTCTCAAGTGACCCCTGGCGTATTGTCAGCTAACCTCCCCCCCCCCCGAGGGGCTCGTGACCCACAGGTTGAAAGCCACTGAATTAGGGCAAAATGCAAGCAATTCGAATTGGTGATCAGTGAGACGCTTAAGTCCGTCTTGAGACCACACAGAGACAGGTTGATGTTCAAAGAGGGGCAATTTAATTGTTCATTTCCCAGTTTTCAGGGGAGATAAGCAAACATAAATATTCAAAAGTAAAATTGTGAAAAATAAAGAAAATCTTCTTTAGATCTGGATAAAGTGAAGAACTTTGTTGAAAAAATCGGATACATTTCATCTTGATTATATTTGCGGAATAAGAAAATTCATATCACTACCTGGCTCTAATTCTACTAATATGATCGTTCATTCCCCACTACCTCTATTTCAACTAATGTTATCGTTCATTCCTTCACTACCTCTATTTCTACTAATTTTATCGTTCATTCCTTCACTACCTCTATTTCTACCAATGTGATCTTTTATTCCTTCACTAACCGTTGAGAGTGACACTATCCATCAGTTCACGTCAGTCAATGATGTACAACAGTTGGCTGTGCACCGAGCTAAAGTTGCTTGTGGATAACTCCCCTTGCCTATCAGACACAACACGTATAATTTGTGTTGTCTATGTTAACCTATTTTTAGATTAGTGCTTGCATGACGTCATTGGTTTGGTAGGTATCAGGTTAGTAAACAATTCATTTGCTTTTATTTTTATTTTTTTTTGGTTTGGTTTGGTTCCTTTCTTTAAAAAAAATAAATTAACCAGTTAAATTAATTACACACTGTGTTAATGCATGAATCTAAATCTTAACACACTATTAAAAAAAGTATTTAACAAACTTAAAAAATAAAATTCCTTTCAAAGACGAGTTTAAATGCACTAAAAAAAGAATATATTTTGACGTTTCGTAAAAAATATTACGCAAGGCATTAGTAAGGCATCCTATAAAGGATTCGAATGATATTTCTATTATTATTATTATTATTATTATTTCTTTTTTTTTAATTTTTGAAAATATTATCTGCACATACTTTCTCTGCGTAATGCATTTTAAGAAATTGTAACATCTTTTTAATAAGTTAAACTCGTCTTTAAAAGAGAGTCTTTTCAACACGTTTTTAAACGGTACAACAAAAATTTATGCTACAAATTTATAAACCCCATAGATTTGCGAGTAGAAAGTCTTTAAAAAGTAGCTACGCTTTCAAGAAGTCGTAAATAAATGTTTGGGACACTAATAACTTATTACAATCATAACCTCATCCGGGATGGGGGGTGGGGGTGGCGAGTATTTAAAAATGATAATACAAATAACAGATTTTAACTGGTACCAGCTGGACCTCGTCATCACTTTGCGCACGGAGCTAGCCAGTGTACTTGAAACCCGCAGTTACCATAGAGCCGACTGCGACACGGACAATTCCCTCGTAGCAAACAAAATCAAAAAAATAAAATTCCTTTTAAAGAGGAGTTTAAACGCATTGGGCAGTGTGGCTTTCAGAGTGGGCGCTCAACTATAGACATGATAATCTCGTTACACCAAATGCAGGAGAAGTGTCGTGAATAGCATATGCCTCTTTGTATTGCTTTCATAGATCTGACAAAGGCATTCAACTTGGTAAGTCGGAGAGGCTTAGTATCTTGCATAGAATAGGTTGTCCCCCACGACTGCTCTCAGTAACCTATAATGGCGCGGCATTCCCAGTCAGCAGTGGAGTAAAACAAAGTTGTGCACTGGCACCAATGCTTTTCTGCTTCTTCAATTTGCCTTCAGGGACTGTGAAGATGGTCTTTACATTCATACCAGCTCAATAAAGACCAAGGTAAAGAGGGTACTAATTCGTGAAATGCTGTTCACTGACGATGCCGCCTTAACATCGCACACAGAAGAAGGTCTTCAGTGGCTGTAAGTTAAACGTCTATCACACGCTCGTAAAGAGTTTGGGCTGTCAATTAGTGTACAATGATTCAAGAATCACCGTTCCCTTTAGTCATATCTACCGAGTGCCATACTCTGTCGGTTAAAGAGCATTTATATACCTTGGATCCAATATTTCTAGTCCTTCTCCGTTGCCTCTTAGCAAGAGGCCCCTTCGTTGGTTAGGCCATGTAAAGAGAATGGAGGTAGGTAGACCGTATTCCAAAGAAGTTGCTGTATGGAGAGTTGGCAGAATGGACATGACTTATTAGACGACCACGCCTGAGATTTATGGACGTTTGCAAAAGAAGCATGAGGGAAGCCAACATTGTATGGGAGATCATTGCTGAACAAAGTTCCAGCTTGCAAACAACAGTGTATCAAGGAGTCAAAGGCAGAAGATGCGCGAAACGAAGCCCTTGCAACAAAAAGAACAATACAGACAGGTCAAATCTTTCCAGGATTCAATATTCTCATTCAAGAATTGCAGTCGAAATTGCCATTCCAGGATTGGCCTGGTGAGCCGTTCTTTGAAGTGTACATAGCTACTCCATCGTCTCGTGAATACGGAAGGATGACATATATAATAAATAGAAAAAGTTGAAAAAAACAACATTAAACGTCAAAGTTGTCAAAGATCTTCTCAATGGTATAAAGTTAAATGATATATATGCATAAATGATAAATAAATAAATGAGAAGTTTAAAATAACAATAAATTTAAAGTTGTCTGCTCATGATTATAGTTATAATAGTGGTTAGCTTCATTCAAATGTAAATTTTACCCTTTTTTAAAATACATATTAAGTTTGTAATGTTTACAAGAACTCTGAATGCAAAGTTTGAGTTGCTTTCCCTTTGACATAAAATAAACAATTTGGAAATATTTTTTACACGCTGTGAATTTATTTAATTTTTTTTTTTTTTTAAAGAAAGAAGAAAAAAAAGTTCTGTTTAAACGAAATTGGGACCTACGTTTTTTTTTTTCTCTTACACAATTTTTCAATTTAGAATCCACTAGATGTCCATAAGTCCAAATTTTTGTAAGAAATTTTTTTTATTGTTATGCATAACTGGATAAAATATATATGTTTTTTCTAAAATTATTTTATGTATTATCCATCAAATGTACGTGATCTTTTTTCAATGCAATCATTTTTTTATTTTTCAGTCATAAACCTCAAAGGTTACAAGCTAGAACTCACGAAAAACCATGACAATTTCAAAAACAAAAACAAACACAGTCAAGTAATGTAATGGTAAACATTGTAGACATGGCCACCTTGTATTAAAGATATATTTAGACAGCCTTCTATTTCTGCACACTGTTGGTTAAAAACAAGCGGAATCAAAGTAGGATAAGCTTCGGAACAAAGATGAAATACACAAACACCCGCTTATAAACACATTATTTAATTCCAGTTCCAGATTAACACAGTTGACGCCACAAGAAGTATATTTTAGTTACTATTACATCCTCGTTACACTTTCATGAGTCAGATAAAACATATCTACAGTTGGACATACACCCTTACACAGCTCAGAGTTTCTGTTAAGCGACGCCTCCCACCTGTTGTGACGCAGAGAGTTGACACGCGGCTAGATCAACTGTGACACCCCTGCGTCTCTTAGTAAAGGATGGTTTTGATCAAATATTGAATAGACAAGTTGGTCCTGACAACACCCGCTACATTTAAGGGATATACCTGGTCCTAACAACACGCGATAAATTTAGGGTAAGACCTGGTCTTGACAACATTCAATACATTCAGGGACATTCACTGTAATCTTTAGCCAGGCACTACTAATATGGTCTCAATGTTGGCTGTGATAGTACTCATATTGGTCCCCACGTATTGAATCTCTCTAAGTCTAAGAATGTTTAACCAATGCCGAGATAGCTTGCTAGCTTGTAAGATTCCATATTTATTGTGTCAAAACGGAAAAAAAGTCTTTGGTGCAGCACATTAGATTGCACATCACGGGTGTTGAACATTCATAACACGTCATGTTTTGTGATAGCTTTTTCACCTTCTCATGAGCTAGATTAGAAAAAAAGTACTTATGTAGATATAGATAAGTTTACATAATATATATATAATATATTGTACTCTGCATCTTCATGGTTTATCTTATTATTACAGATTATGCGACAACGTTAAAGCACTATTTAAATTATAATTTTAAAAAAATAATATATCTGAATGTTTTTTTTACATGTTCAAGTCAGACGACATTTACTGCAGTCGGAATTCACATATGAACATAAAAGATGCAAAACTCAGCTGAATTATCTTACATAACCAGTTAACCAGTTAATCCCTTAATTTCTTAACTTCCTTCTTAATGTGCAAGAGTTGTCACTCACTAAATCTCCCCCCCCCCTTTCCCCCCCCCCCCCACTTTTCATCAGAGACACATACATTTTAAATGATTCTATAGAAATTTGTCCCACGTATATACATGCATACATAATACTACAGTCATAATGATAAGTAAAGCGATGTTTATAGAAAACTACGATCGTTATAGCCACTCATGACTGTGACGTTACAGTTTCGGACTCGTCCAGGTGAAAATAAACAACGAACAAGTAGTAGCGTATCTTTAGTTAGTACCGTCTTGAGCGGACTAAGATTTTTATTTGGCCGCCACCCCCCCCCCCTTTTCCACGTAAAAACAAAATGTATTTGAGCGAAAACGTCATCCCTCAATATAAATTTTAAAAAGGGTGGACCTAAGTGGACCCTCCTCCACCCCAAATCAGCGCCCCTCCACCAACCCCATCCTGT
Organism: Omphiscola glabra; assembly: GCA_964017045.1. Classification (NCBI taxonomy): domain Eukaryota; kingdom Metazoa; phylum Mollusca; class Gastropoda; family Lymnaeidae; genus Omphiscola; species Omphiscola glabra. Next base: position 9,398,962 of record OZ024811.1, on the reverse strand, counting down.
TTTCCTGTGCAACTGCGAGCAGGCAGTGATATTCATGAAATCCACCTGTGTTGTATCAGTGATAGGACCAACTTCTGTCTCACACAGCAGTATGTCATGATAGAAACGAACAAATTCAGCTTCCATTCCTTAGCTTCCTTGATGTTAAGTCCACAAACCGCTGTGATCCTGTGTCAACACAAACGTCTACTCTTAACGCTGGCACATATTCTCATTAAAAAAAAAAACAACCTCAGTTGCGTATTGCAAGGGATCTCAATAGACCTTTCATTGCCGACAGGAGTGTCGCTAAGGGCCAACTGTTTGGGATATTGCAAGGGATCTCAATAGACCTTTCATTGCCGACAGGAGTGTCGCTAAGGGCCAACTGTTTCGGATATTGCAAGGGATCTCAATAGACCTTTCATTGCCGACAGGAGTGTCGCTAAGGGCCAACTGTTTCGGATATTGCAAGGGATGTCAATAGACCTTTCATTGCCAACAGGTGTGTCGCTACGGGCCAACTGTTTGGGATATTGCAAGGGATCTCAATAGACCTTTCATTGCCGACAGGAGTGTCGCTAAGGGCCAACTGTTTCGGATATTGCAAGGGATCTCAATAGACCTTTCATTGCCGACAGGTGTGTCGCTAAGGGCCAACTGTTTCGGATATTGCAAGGGATGTCAATAGACCTTTCATTGCCGACAGGTGTGTCGCTAAGGGCCAACTGTTTGGGATATTGCAAGGGATCTCAATAGACCTTTCATTGCCGACAGGTGTGTCGCTAAGTGCCATCTGTTTGGGATATTGCTAAGGATCTCAATAGAACTTTCAGGCAGAGGAACACTTGGCGCCGTGAAGTGGAAGCGGATACCAAAAAACTTGGCCACACTTGGGGGAGGCTGGAGAGATTGGCTCAGGATCGTGATGCCTGGAGGGCTCTTGTAGGTGGCTTATGTCCTAGAAATGACCACAGACGTGGATGAAGATCGGCTGCTGTTCCTCGGGGACGAAAAGTTAAGGGCCAACTGTTTGGGATATTGCAAGGGATCTCAATATAACTTTCATAGCCGACAAATGTGTCGCTAAGTGCAATCTGTTTGGGATATTGCTAGGGGCTCTCAATTTATTTTTCTTTTTTGGATGCGTCCGGACTTAAACCGTGTTACATTTTTTGGGAGGCTCTAAGTATTATCTAATAATTGGCATAGCTTCTTCGAGGACCATTTTGTTTTGGATATCGCAAGGATTCCCGATGCACATTTTGTTACTGCTGGCATAATTTCAATTGAGTTGTGCACTGCAGTAGTGTTAAAGGAATAGCTTTGCATTTACATCTCTAAATATAGAACCCATTATACTTCCAACGTTTCTCTGTTGATGGATGTTCCACTAAATGAAATTCATGTGTTCTGTTTAAACTAACCGCGTAGATCGATCTTTACATAACGCATTGTTACCAGTGCCGTGCCGAGGAAAAGCGGCGCCCGGGGCGAAGACTGAAAATGGCGCACTCAGTATATAGAAAAAAATGTGCTGCTTAGAGAGGACCACTTCTGCACCAGATTTGCTAGTGAAATATATGGTATTTTATAGTTTAATTATCGGTAAAGGTGCTTTCTAAAGACGATTTTGATGACCATTAATGTTGGGCGCCTGTGGTCAGCGGTGGTTTGGATCCGGTTCGGTCAGGTTCGTGCGAGCCGTTAGTTCAAAATAATAAATATGCCTAAAATCAAGTATTAATTTTAAAAAATTCAAAAAAAATTTTTTATGGAAAAAATTGTCCGTTTCTACAAATTTTTATATAAATTGCATAAATATTACTTTACAGTTTAGCCTTTCGGCAAAAATATAGCGAAATTCAGCTCTAAGCAAAAAAGTGAAACTCAGAACAACAAGTCACAGGCTAGATGTCGCGCTAGTAGGAATTTTGTTGATTACCAGATTTTCTCATCTTTATTATAGAAAATGCCTTGGCGGATGGACCCGAAACTCCGCTGAAGGAGCTTCGTGGACCCAGACGCCAGATCCCCTAATCGTAATTTGACTGACTGTGGCGGTGAACGATATGGCATAAGGGGACATACTAACTGCGAACCCTTTGTTACGAATTTGGCAATACACCGCTGCCTGTGGTGACTGACCCCCACCCCCCCCCCCCCCACCCTTTCACACGAGCCTGGCTGTGATGATAAGTTGAAACGTTTAGTCACCTGCTTCGGTTCGAGTTGAAAATGTTTCAGCTAACAACGTCATTAAGTCACGTGAACTGAACAGTTTTCAAGTAAAATAAAAAGTCGGTTTCTGGAGAAAAAGAAAAACGACAATAATAATTATTTTTATTTTTTAAAATGTGTTCAAATAATCATTAAAAAGTAAAGATGAACCATTTTGACTGACAGTAAAATTTGTGCCCATGGCATTGGAATATCTTAAATTTTTGTATTACAACCCCCTCTCCCCCTTTTAAAAAAAAAAAAAAAATCCCCCACGTGACGTTTGAGGGAATCCTATATTTAATGTTGAGAAAGTAATTTTTTTTTTTTACATTTGGTCACTCAAAATTACGAGACCCCACCACACTCCCTTTTTGCATCCCCAAAGACTGCGGGCACTACTCGTTACCATTACCCATGATATTCCCAAATATCTTGCAACATTCACAACAATCCAATATCCCCACATCCTCAACTCTACTACACAACCCAAACCCTCCCATGACCATCATCCTTGACTACCTAATATCCTTTATAATAAACACCAATCTCCTAAACATCATGTCGACAACTTTGGTACATTCTGCTATGTGGTGTCACCTTATATGTGATGCTCTCTCTCTCTCTCTCTCTCTCTCTCTCTCTCCCTCTCTCTCTCTCTCTCCCTCCCTCTCTCTCTCCCTCTCTCTCTCTCCCTCCCCCTCTCTCTCTCTCCCTCTCTCTCCCTCCCTCCCTCTCTCTCCCCCTCTCTCTCCCTCTCTCCCTGTCTCTCCCTCCCTCTCTCTCTCTCTCCCTCTCTCTCTCTCTCTATATATATATATATAAATCTTTTGATCTCTGATATTTTTCCTGTTTTATAAGGTGCCCTGGGGTATATAGTAATATTTATGAACCTCTGATATATATCAGAGGATACTAAATACCATGATATGCCCTCATGTTTGATGCTTTTTATATCGTGCCCTGTTAAACGGCATTACTATCCTAAAATCTATGGACCAAAGTATGGGGCATTTGGTATATTCTCCCGTCAAATGGTGCCTTCTGTTATATAATACACTCTGATACAAAGCGCCCTTTAATATTGTGTACATTAAAGTGTTCATCTTCTGCTACAAGAATCTGGTGAGTGGTGAGTGTGGTGAGTGTGGTAGGTGTGGTGAGTTTGGCGAGTGTGGTAGGTGTGGTGAGTGTAGTGAGTGTTGTAGGTGTGGTAGGTGTGGTAAGTGTGGTGAGTTTGGTGAGGGGTGAGTGTGGTAGGTGTGGTGAGTTTGGTGAGGGGTGAGTGTGGTGAGTGTGGTAAGCGTGGTGAGTGTGGTTAGGGTTGAGTGTCGTAAGTGTTGTGAGTGTGGAGAGTGTTGTAAGGGCTGAGTGTCGCAAGTGTCGTAAGTGTGGTGAGTGTGATGAGTTTGGAGAGTGTGGTGAGTGTGGAGAGTGTGGTGAGTGTGGTGAGAGCTAGAGAGATGGTCAAAGAAAGAGAAAACAATGAAATCAAAGTTAAAAGAATGTTTTAAAAAGATTATAGAGTGCCAGAAGTAGTTAGCAGTATGTTGATAACGTTACTGCGACGCCCATCTCTTCACAAAACACATGTAGTTACCTGAAAATCCTCGAACACTCTGTAAAGGAAAGTTGATAAATATAGGGTGAAAAAAAAGGAAATATTTGAACACATGAAGCTTGATAAAATACAGTTTTTAACATGTTATTTTAACAGTTAAATTTAACAAGGGATTTTAAAATGTTATTTCATCAAGTAATTTTAACAAGTGAACTAAAAAAAAACCCATTCCTTGTCATTTTAATGTTGCTGAATTTAAATATGCGGCATATGATTTAATAACGGAGGATGAGTGTATTCCGAAGAACCTTCTATTTAGAGAGACTTGCCAGATTGGGCAGGTCTTCTTGGACGGTTGTGGCTGTGCCACGAAGACGTGCGCAATAGAAATTTAAAGAAATTGACGAATGGAATATCAACAGTGAGTAGGGGGAATCAAACAGTCGAAGAGGCGAAAAAATAGGGCTTTACGGAAGGCCAGTTAACCAGAGAACACTGTTCTCTTGCGAGAAGGGCAGTCGAGACATTCATTTAGGATTGGCATAACGAGTCATTTCAGGAAGTGTGAAAAGTTACCCCATCGTCTCATCAAAAAGGAAAGTTGACCCCCCCAAAAAAAAAAAAAATAAAAAAAATAAATAAAGTCAAGCATTATAAAAAAAAAAAGATTTCATAAGCTCATCATTGACTCTCTACATTTCATTCATAATCGACTCTCTGTTGAAGAATTTAATGATATCATTATTTGACTTACACTGTTGAAATATTTAATGGTAGCATTATTTGACTTACACTCTTGAAATATTTAATGGTAGCATTATTTGACTTACACTGTTGAAATATTTAATGGTAGCATTATTTGACTTACGTTGAAATATTTAATGGTAGCATTATTTGACTTACGTTGCAATATTTAATGGTAGCATTATTTGACTTACGTTGCAATATTTAATGGTGGCATTATTTGACTTACGTTGCAATATTTAATGGTAGCATTATTTGACTTACGTTGCAATATTTAATGGTAGCATTATTTGACTTACGTTGCAATATGTAATGGTAGCATTATTTGACTTACGTTGCAATATTTAATGGTAGCATTATTTGACTTACGTTGCAATATTTAATGGTAGCATTATTTGACTTTCGTTGCAATATTTAATGGTAGCATTATTTGACTTACGTTGCAATATTTAATGGTAGCATTATTTGACTTACGTTGCAATATTTAATGGTAGCATTATTTGACTTACGTTGCAATATTTAATGGTGGCATTATTTGACTTACGTTGCAATATTTAATGGTAGCATTATTTGACTGACTTACGTTGCAATATTTAATGGTAGTATAATTTGACTTACACTGTTCGTTTTGACCCCAAAGATCTAATTGAGCCTTGGGTGAGCACAGAGCCGGTGCTTTTCTTTGAGGTTTTACTCATAGAGCTCTTGCTTCTCAGCGAAATCTTGCCTGTCAGTGTATTCTTGCTTTTTGACGAACTCTTGCTCTTCAGAGAACTCTTGCTCTTCAAAGAACTCTTGCTCTTCAAAGAACTCTTGCTTCTCAGCGAACTATCGCTGCCCAACGAGCTCTTACTTCTCACTGACCCCGGTGAATCAGAACTTTTTTTGCTCTTCACTGAGCTCGACTCTTTTAAAATGCTCTTTTTCGTGACGTTTCCGAGCGATACCCCGGAGTAGGCGTCTGCGTCAACATTACTTTTGTCCCTGGTGTAGGATAAAGATAACGTCTCTTTAGTTTATTTTCATGAATATTGCAACAAAATAAAAAATTAATTACAATCAGGGAACTAATGTTTCGATTTGTATGACCAATTGACACATTGAAAGGAAGGGGTGAGGCTACCAATGCCCTACTTAAGCTGTAGCGCCATAGGGAGGCATTAAAGGCATTAACAAACGCCTTACAATCTATTTGTAATCATAATCAAAATGTGAAAGCTGCTTCCCACGTTAAGTGAAATATCTCATTAGGAAATGGCGTCAGCGGGCCGTCGAGCTCTGCGCTCCTTATGCCCTCCCTGGCACCCACCCACACCTGCCAGGCGCCGGGTTTCCCCGACGTCGGGCCGTGCGGGGGAACGCCAGAGACCTCCCCGGGCGTGAAACGTCCCCACAAGCAACCGCTCGATCGGGTTAGCCGCCGGAGACCCTCCCCGCCCGGAGACATCTGGTCGACCGAAGACGCTGCGTTTAAAGCGTCCACAGTCCACTTTGCTAGGGGCCGGGATGGTAGATTAACGTCCTAATATTTTGTTTTACTATATAGTATAGTGCGTTCAAAAAAGAAATTTGACGAAAATTTTAACGTCTGAACTGAAAAAAAGATTCGACCAAATTTCCGTTCGATCAAATTTCCGTCGATCAATTTTCCGTCGACGAAATTTCTTTCGATAAAATTTCCGGTAACCGTCCATGTCACCACTGACCTCAATGTCACACTAAAACTCTATGTCAAAACTGACCTTTATGTCGCCACTAACATACATGTCACTCCTAACCTCCATGTCACCACTGATTCCATGACACCACTCACTTCCATGTCACACTAACCTCCATGTCCCCACTGAACTACATGTCACCACTAATCTCCATGTCACCACTAACCTCCATGTCACCACTGAACTACATGTCACCATAACCTCCATGTCATTAGTTACCTCCAAGACACCTCTAACCTCTCTGTCATCACTAACTTCCAACCACTGACCTCTATAGTCTCATGGAATCAATAGATTACAATCATAACTTACTCCTCTGTATATGACGTCACGGTGGACAATTTCTCCGAAGCTACTGTTTCTTGTTTCTTTTCTATTTCCTTCGGTGGTTTTTTTCTGGTCCTGATATAGGTTGAAAAGGTAGTTAGGCCATGAAAGCTAACTACACACTGTATGCAGACGCCAGGTTCATACACCTGGCACATACACTTTGCACATACACCTGGTACAAACACATGGCACATACACCTGGCACATACACCTGGTACAAACACATGGTACATACACATGGTACATACACTTGGCAGATACACTTGGCAGATACACCTTGCACATACACCTGGCACATACACTTTGTACATACATCTGGTACAAACACATGGCACAATCTCAAATAACAGATACCTGGTACAAAAAACAATATCAATAGTTGTGTATGATCAGATAATAGATAACAGCAGCGGATAGATACCAACATCCATACACATATGAAATGAATGTACACATTCTATATAACCTTAGATTTATATGTGTCACTTACATGAAAAAAACAATAAGTACAAACTTACTCTAGCTAGCGTGGCTGTGTGTAAATTAAGTAAGCCGTTTAAATCACGTACACACTAGCTAGCGCGTTGTGTTTAACATACGGGTAGAACCAGGTACACACTAGCCAGCCTTGTTTTGTGCAACATACAGATACACACTAGCCAGCCTTGTTTTGTGCAACATACAGATACACACTAGCCAGCGTTGTTGTTTGTACTACTTACTTGACACATACAAAGCATAATCCAAATGGCAAGATGAGCAGTGGCAGCAATAAAAGCCATATTTTATTAACTGTGGATGAGTCAAAAATTGGTTATTGGGGATTTGTAAACTATGAATTATTGTGAAGAAGTGAAATATATATCGTGGATTCGCCAACTTTTGATTTACTGTGGATCTGTCAAATATGAATTACTGTCGATATGTTAATCAAGGATTCTTGTAGATGGGTTAGTGTGGATTGTTTCAAATATAAATTACTGTGGACATTTTATTTTAAGTTACTGTGTATATTTAAAATATGTTATTTCGGATAATTAAATTAGCCATTTGGTGAATGTCTTAATTGTCTTTAACTATTGTAATCTCAACAATGGATTTTAATATTAAAAATGTTGAATAATGTGAGTATATCAACAAATGAAATGTTGAATAATGTGAGTATGTCAACAAATAAAATGTTGAATAATGTATGTCAACAAATGAAATGTTGAATAATGTATGTCAACAAATGAAATGTTGAATAATGAAATGATGGATAATGTGGATATTTTCCCATATGCAATGTTGAATAATGTGGATATGTTCCTATATGAAATGTTGAATAATGTGGATATGTTAACATATGCAATTTTGCGCATTTGTTAACATTTAATATCTGTGCTATTAAAATATTTTAAATACTATATGACCTTGAATTAGTTTTAATATAATTCATATCTGGAAATAAAACACACAAAAACACAACTCTTAACATAATTATATGGTTGAATTTAAATTAGTTTAATATTTTAATTTAATTTAATTTCTTAAATATTCTATGACGTGGATATTTCATGGACACTAATAGTATATGTATATTGTATAGTACCTTGAGTAATCTAGATAAAATTGGTTTAATGTAAACAGAGTTTGGGTAAAATGCTGTTAGAATTTGGATATCATGTTGATATAGTTTGTAAATAATGTAGATATAATTATTTTACAATGTAGATCGAATTAGTATATTATGTAGATAAAATTATTATGCTATTATATAGATAGAATTAAAATATAGAATAGATATACTTTAGATATATTGCGGATACATTGGGTTTATAATGAAAATAGAATTTGTCGATAAAATAAGGATATGATGTGGATGAAACATACATGGACACTGTCCCGTCACCTTGCTCTGACAGTCTGTTCCACATTTCACCAAACAAGATCCTTGGCAGTCTTGGCCATAAGTGTTATTGGAACACTCTGGGACAAGAGTTAGTATTATGTGTTAGTTAAATTACTGCACATACTGTATGGACAGTTGTTAGATGTTAGTAAGAGTGTTGGACACACTGTATGCACAGTTGTTAGATGCTAGTAAGAGTGTTGGACACACTGGGACAAGAGTTATAGTATGTTTTAGTTAAAGTACAAGACACACTGTTTGCACGGTTGTTAAATTTTAGTAAGAGTATTGAACACACTGTATGCACAGTTGTTAGAGTTTAATAAGAGTGTTTGACACACCGGGGATGTCTCGTGTTCAAATTGTTTTATTTATATGCTGGAAATGTACAATGCAAAAAAAAAACCGTTCCATTTGTTTGTATCACTAAATAAAACTTATCTTATTTTATTCACAAGCCAAGCTATTTATACACAAGCCAAGCTATTTATACACAAGCCAAGCTATTTATACACAAACAAAGATATTTATACACAATAAAAGCTATTTATACACAATAAAAGCTATTTATACACAAACAAAGCTATTTATACACAAACAAAGCTATTTATACACAATAAAAGCTATTTATACACAATAAAAGCTATTTATACACAAACAAAGCTATTTATACACAAACAAAGCTATTTATAACAAACAAAGCTATTTATACACAAACAAAGCTATTTATACACAAACAAAGCTATTTATACACAATAAAAGCTATTTATACACAATAAAAGCTATTTATACACAAACAAAGCTATGTATACACAAACAAAGCTATTTATACACAAACAAAGCTATTTATACACAAACAAAGCTATTTATACACAAACAAAGCTATTTATACACAAGCCATTATTTGCATTTTTAAAAACAATTTCCTCAAGGGGAAAACTTATCACCTTCATAAACCCTTAAAATGGTAACTAAAAACTTACCATCTCTAAACAGAACTTATCATCTCTATACAGAACTTACCATCTCTAAACAGAACTTACCATCTCTAAACAGAACGTACCATCTCTAAACAGAACTTACCATCTCTAAACAGAACTTACCATCTCTAAACAGAACTTACAATCTCTAAACAGAACTTACCATCTCTAAACAGAACTTACCATCTCTAAACAGAGCTTACCATCTCTAAACAGAACTTACCATCTCTAAACAGAACTTATCATCTCTAAACAGAACTTATCATCTCTAAACAGAACTTACCATCTCTAAACAGAACTTATCATCTCTAAACAGAACTTACCATCTCTAAACATAACTTATCATCTCTAAACAGAACTTATCATCTCTAAACAGAACTTATCATCTCTAAACAGAACTTATCATCTCTAAACAGAACTTATCATCTCTATACAAGCCTTCCACCTCACTAAACAGAACTTATCATCTCTATACAAGCCTTCCACCTCACTAAACAGAATTTATCATCTCTATACAAGCCTTCCACCTCACTAAACAGAACTTATCATCTCTATACAAGCCTTCCACCTCACTAAACACAATTTATTTTACGTGCTGTTATCCATATGGAGAAATTAATCTCTTATTTATGGTTATGGCTCGTTCTAAAAAAAGTATGCAACAAAAGACGATACCATAAGTTAAACACTATAACAAAGAATACGATACTCAAGCCAGGGCTAATTACAATTAAAAGACTTTAATATGTTAATAATAAATTACAAAATCAAAAGAAACACAAATTATAGCTATCGACCTACAGAATAATGATTGGCTTGTACCGGTACAATGTTGAAGAATACACAATGTTGTAAAAAGGTACAATGATGAAAAGGAATCATTGTTTACACACAGTAAACAAATCTCTTGTCTCGTAGCAAAAATAACACGCGCTAAAAATATCTCGTGATCAAATCATAGCACACATCCCAAAATAACTCTCGTCCCCTTTTATAGTCTGTTCTACTGATCTTTCTAGAGAAACTTTACGCAGTGGTTTCCTTTTCATAGTTCTCCAGATAATTCTACATAATACTAAGGAAACAGACTATTAATTTTTATTAAGTTGCAAACAAGGTCAAAAGACAATATTTATAGCTAGCCACACCCCAAATGCGGTTCATTCACGGGGAAAGATGACGTAAACAATTCGTCTACATAACAACTTACTATATCTAACAAAAATTACCATCTCTAAACAAGACTTACCATCTTTACAAAAAGTCATATTTTCCCCAGGGCTCATTCCGCGGTATCCCGGTTTACACCGGAAACAATATCCAGCTTCCTTCTCACAATCCGGGAAACAGTTAGTACACAACTGTGTACAGTTGTAGTCGTACTTTCCAACTGGGCACTCTAAATAGACACACCTTCTAAGATAATAGCTAAGCAGCGTTATGTTTGTATGTAAGACGAACCCAACATTCTCAAGCACGCCTAATTGCCTCACAGATGTACTGTATGCGCTAAAATAAATGTCACTAAAACTCCCACATCTTGAGCGCATACGCGTGTTTGTCAAATGTCAACGATACATTGCTCCAGAAGCAACGTATCGCCAGTAGTGAAAATGAAGATATTTTGGGCAGTTGTTGGAAATGAGTATATCGACGGAGGAAAAGGTATTCATAGTTGAGCATCATATCCGCTCATACGTAAGTGTCATAAATGGGTTGAAAAAAAGTTGATATAAAAATTGCGAGACAGATCAAATAAGACGGCTCGTAGAAACAAAGTCAGTTGATACAAAAAGTGGGCCATTCTGAAAAGGAACTCTATAGGCCGCATGGGAAATCTAATCGACCAGTTCCAACCTCTCAGGATACCCCTACCCTCAACTTCTGCTTCAACACCCGCCCCCTCATACAAGCGACCAGCACATTTTTATCTTTAAAATAGCTATGGATGTTAGTTAATTATTAAAACAGTTATTATTTAACTGGGAAAAAAATCCTTTAAACGGGTAAATACGGTTGAATTGTATTTTATTAATTAGAGAACAGGCGTGAAACAAATCTGTGGCCAAAAGGATACCCCCCATGGATGCAAAAAACTATAATAGTGTCAGTCTGTGTGGCGTGGGGGCGCAGGATTATGAGCTAGATTGGCGTAATTATACATACTTTTGGCGCTGATAGATGTACCGCACCACACCACCTGACCCCCCTCCCACCGAGAGAAAAATGTCTGATAGAAACATTGCCCATTTTACGACCAGTTTCTTGTAGGCGAAATTCCACCGCCGAGAGACCCATCTCTAGCGACATCTGTCCAAAATATCTTCCTTTTCACTTCCAGGAACACGTGGCGACTTCAATGTTCAAGATGCGAAAGCTTCCGTGCTATAATCTTTGTACATACTATTAGAAACTATTTCTAGAGCCAGAAAAACTTAAATCCTTGAAACGTTAAGCTCTCACCAAGAGAATGAGCCTCTACATTTTCCACTCATAACCCAAAGCTCAGGACGAGTTGTTTCACCTATACTCTGGAAAGGCTTTCACATTTACTCTTTGGACAGGTTGCCCCACTCAGATACTTACTCTCTTGACAGGTTGTCCCCCTCACCACTCATCCTCTGGACTGGGTGTCCCATTCATCACTCACATTTTTGACAGGTTGTCCAACTCATCATTCACCCTCTTGACATTTTGTCACACTCATAACGCAACCTTTGTTCCAACTCATCACTCACCCTCTGGACAGGTTGTCCAACTAATCCTTCACCCTCTGGACAGGTTGTCCCACTCATCACTCACCCTCTGGACAGGTTGTCCAACTAATCCTTCACCCTCTGGACAGGTTGCCCAACTCATCACGCACTATCTGGACAGGTTGTGCCACTCACAACTCACCCTCTGGACAGGTTGTCCCACTTTCCACTCACCCTCTGGACAGGTTGTCCCACTCATCACTCACCCTCTGGACAAGTTGTCCCACTTATCACTCACCCTCTGGACAGGTTCTCCCAATTATCAATCACCCTATGGACAGCTTGTCGCACTCATCATTCACCCTCTGGGCAAGTTGTCTCACTCATCACTCACCGTCTGGACAGGTTGTCACACTCATCACTCACCCTCTGGACAGGTTGTCCCACTCATCACTCACCCTCTGGACAGGTTGTCTCACTCATCACTCACCCTCTGGACAGATTGTCGTCCAAGGACAGGTCTTCTCCTCTATTTCCCTTTGCTTCTCTCCAGACTGACACGTGCTGGTTTTATCAGAGATCCCTAGGACACACACCCTGGAACAAGACGCTCACATCACGCAGGGTTCCACTGGTCTAACCCTTTGTAACATTTACAGGCTGATATTTATGTGTTTATGCACCAAGCGTTGAATTAATTGCTAGTAAAATTTTTAACAAGTCCTCATTATTACGATGCAACAAATGTTGGGGCATAATTAACTTGTGGCGTTGGGCTAGAGATAAAAAAAGTTATCTTTTTGATGGATTTAAACCAGGCAGTATAGGACATAAAATGGCCTACCCTGTTTACTCGCATATCGGACGCATTAAAAAAATCCATGAAAACCAGGGATGTGACCTGTCCACTCGACATGACAGAGATCTGAAAGTCTACGGCACTGTACCAGTAGACCAGGTGCGTATGCTTAAGTTGGGGCAGAAAGCAATCAGTTCATTTAATGTTTATACGCAGTTTATGACTCAGTTAAATGCGTAGTTTATGACTTAGTTTAATACGTAGTTCATGACGCACCTTATGGCGTAGTTTATGACGCAGTTTATGTCTTATGACATAGTTTTATGACGATTACTAAAAATTCTCTAGTTGTTATAAAAAAGTTTTTTGCTACGTGTTTTTAACAAATATTAGTTACCATTACGTTTAAATGGCCACGCTATAGTCCCAGTACTAAAGATGTGGCACATCAATCAAATAGACCCACTTTTACAACCACATACTAAGGGTGTTACGCACTTTTACAGCCCCATAATAAGGGTGCAACCCCCTTTTACAGTCCCATACTAAAGGGGCGACCCACTTTTACATCGCCATACTAAGGGGCAACATACTTTTACAACCCCATACTAAGGGGCAACCCACTTTTACAACCCCATATTAGTGTGGCGACCCAATTTTACAACCTTATGCTAAGGGGCAACCCAGTTTTACAGCCCTATTTTAAGGATTTCACTGTCATCTAGAGTGATTGGACTCAAAGTTAACATTCTTAAGTCACCATAATTCTATTTATGTCCCCCGAGACTTGTCAAATTTATTAGAAGATGAAACCGTAGTTCCACTATAAAGTGTTCCTTTACATAATTAATTTTCCTTGATTGTATAATGTTCCCTAAAGTATAATATTTTCCTTTGTGTATATAATATAATGTTCCCTAACATAAAATTGCCATTGAGGTTTCTAATTTTCCTTAATGTATATAATTTTCCTTTGCGTTTATTTAATTTGCTGTCAGATGCACAAGTTCACTAATTCACTTAAGTTCACAAAGAATGAGTTTCCTCCCTCTTGATAAGTCATCTACGCCCTTACCTATGAACGGACTGATGACGTACGGTACCCACCGTTCAACAATTGACTTGCTGTCGAATCTACAGACCTCAGAGCACCCTGTGACAACCCAGGGACCCCAGTTCCAAAACTCTTCGATGTCGCCTTTATCGATGTCCTCTTTAAACAAACAAAATTTAATGATGTCTACGGAGAATTGTCAGCTGATAAAGTGAGTTGACATGTAATAGATCATGGTGTAATGTTGACAAGATAAAGGGCATATGTGATACGTTTAAACGTGTTGAATTTTACTGTAATTTTTTATATTTGAAAGCTGCACGTTGAATGAACTTGACAAAAGCTGAATGAACTTGACAGCAATCTGAATGAACTTGACAGCAAGCTGGATGAACTTGACAAAAGCTGAATGAACTTGACAAAAGCTGAATGAACTTGACAAAAGCTGAATGAACTTGGCAAAAGCTGAATGAACTTGACAAAAGCTGAGTGAAATTTTACAACAATCTGAATGAACTTGACAGCAAGCTGATTGAACTTGATGACAGCAAGCTGAATGAACTTGACAGCAAGCTGGACTAACTTGACAGCAAGCTGAATAAACTTGACAGCAAGCTGGACTAACTTGACAGCAAGCTGATTGAACTTGATGACAGCAAGCTGAATGAACTTGACAGCAAGCTGGACTAACTTGACAGCAAGCTGAATGAACTTGACAGCAAGCTGGACTAACTTGACAGCAAGCTGAATGAACTTGAAAGCATTTGAGATTTTAATAACTCCACTCGGAAATTTTCAATTACTTATTTACTAGCTAAAAACTATTTTTGAAACAGATTCAAAATGTGTGTGTGTGTGTGTTATTGTTGCGGACATCTGTCACCAGACATGTAACCATTCATGTTATCTGGGTATGTAAATGTAAGTAAGTATAGACTTACCGTCTCTCTTCTCAATGCCATGATGCTCAGATACGGTGTGACAAGTGGAGCACAGCTGTGGAGTTAGAGAGGAGGGGTTACCTAATTTGGCCGACACATCATGAGGTTCACAAAATTACGGACTGGTGTTTATTGTTACATTTACATCATGTAACCCTGACGTGGACTGATTACTTCATGTAACCCTGACGTGGACTGATTACTTCATGTAACCCTGACGTGGACTGATTACTTCATGTAACCCTGACGTGGACTGATTACTTCATGTAACCCTGACGTGGACTGATTACTTCATGTAACCCTGACATGGACTGATTACTTCATGTAACCCTGACGTGGACTGATTACTTCATGTAACCCTGACGTGGACTGATTACTTCATGTAACCCTGACGTGGACTGATTACTTCATGTAACCCTGACGTGGACTGATTACTTCAAGTAACCCTGACGTGGACTGATTACTTCATGTAACCCTGACGTGGACTGATTACTTCATGTAACCCTGACGTGGACTGATTACTTCATGTAACCCTGACGTGGACTGATTACTTCATGTAACCCTGACGTGGACTGATTACTTCATGTAACCCTGACATGGACTGATTACTTCATGTAACCCTGACGTGGACTGATTACTTCATGTAACCCTGACGTGGACTGATTACTTCATGTAACCCTGACATGGACTGATTACTTCATGTAACCCTGACGTGGACTGATTACTTCATGTAACCCTGACGTGGACTGATTACTTCATGTAACCCTGACGTGGACTGATTACTTCAAGTAACCCTGACGTGGACTGATTACTTCAAGTAACCCTGACGTGGACTGATTACTTCATGTAACCCTGACGTGGACTGATTACTTCATGTAACCCTGACGTGGACTGATTACTTCATGTAACCCTGACATGGACTGATTACTTCATGTAACCCTGACGTGGACTGATTACTTCATGTAACCCTGACGTGGACTGATTACTTCAAGTAACCCTGACGTGGACTGATTACTTCAAGTAACCCTGACGTGGACTGATTACTTCATGTAACCCTGACGTGGACTGATTACTTCATGTAACCCTGACGTGGACTGATTACTTCAAGTAACCCTGACGTGGACTGATTACTTCATGTAACCCTGACGTGGACTGATTACTTCATGTAACCCTGACGTGGACTGATTACTTCATGTAACCCTGACGTGGACTGATTACTTCATGTAACCCTGACATGGACTGATTACTTCATGTAACCCTGACGTGGACTGATTACTTCATGTAACCCTGACGTGGACTGATTACTTCAAGTAACCCTGACGTGGACTGATTACTTCAAGTAACCCTGACGTGGACTGATTACTTCAAGTAACCATGACGTGGACTGATTACTTCAAGTAACCATGACGTGGACTGATTACTTCATGTAACCCTGACATGGACTGATTACTTCATGTAACCCTGACATGGACTGATTACTTCATGTAACCCTGACATGGACTGATTACTTCAAGTAACCCTGACGTGGACTGATTACTTCATGTAACCCTGACATGGACTGATTACTTCATGTAACCCTGACATGGACTGATTACTTCATGTAACCCTGACATGGACTGATTACTTCAAGTAACCCTGACATGGACTGATTACTTCATGTAACCCTGACATGGACTGATTACTTCATGTAACCCTGACATGGACTGATTACTTCAAGTAACGCTGACATGGACTGATTACTTCATGTAACCCTGACATGGACTGATTACTTCACACATGGAATGTTTCCTTTGTTACTTGGCACAAAGTCTTAATTATTTTCAATCCGCACATTTAGAGACCAACTTTCGGCTTCGGTTTCGGCGCCGAAAGTTGCCATTCGATCAATTTCGGTCTAGTTTCGGTTTCGGTAGAAACAGAACAGTTAACTTCGGTTAAATTTCGGTTTCGGCCAAAATAGAAAAGTTAACTTTCGGTTAACAGTGATATCTTGACAGCTATTTATGAAAACTTAAAGGCATTTAGTATGACGATAAACGCGAAACATGGTGGTGATATATTTGTATAGCCTTAATAACTGATATTTAGGTGACAATTGGCTCTATTAGAGCCACACTAATTATTGCAGGTATACGTTCTAGAATGTAATTCTATTATAAAAGCAAAGGGCACTCAACTAATTTTGCATGCAAACATTGATACTTTTCCAAATCATTTTTCGATGTATGATGAAAATATGCATGAACGAATATCAAAATTTCTAAATATTTCGGCTTCGGTTTCAGCCAAAAGTCATTTTTAATTTTTGGCCTAGTCTCAGTTTCGGCCAAAATTAGAAAATCCCTTTTCGGTCGGTCTTTACACACATTTAGTAAATGTGTTGGAGACCCATTAAAAACTAAATCGAAGTCGGATTATAGCAGCGGTTCTCAACCTGTGGGTCGCGACACGTTTGGGGGTCGAAGGACGCTTTCACAGGGGTCGTCTAAGACCATCGGAAAACACATTTACTCTACGGTCATGAAGCATCAACGAAAATAATTTTGTGGTTGGGGGTCGCATTAACACGAGGAACTGTATTGATGGGTCACGACATTAGGAAGGTTGAGAATCACTGGATTAAACCAACAGAGCCATACAAATGATTAAATGTGATACCCAAGCCACTCCCATGACTAAATATGACATCAAAACCACGCCCATGACTTAAAAAGACAGTCACGCCAAAATCTAAATATGACACTACCGTCCCACCTAATACTAGATATGACACTACAGCCCCGCCCAAAACTTACTATGATAACACAGCCCCGCCCAAAACTTAATATGATACTACAGCTCCGCCCAAAACTAAATATAACACTGCAGCTTTACCCAAAACTAAATATTAACTACAGCCCCGCCCAAAACTAAATATGACACTACAGCCCCGCCCAAAACTAAATATGACACTACAGTCCCGCCCATGACCAATTATGGTAATAGATATCTTACAGGACTAAACCTGGCTTTGTCTTGACTGACATAATATCCAGCAGGCTGTAGTGACCCCGTTGTCCCCAGGAGGTAGCAGCCAAACATTACTGATGTGCTAGTACTGGACATGACGTGCGTGCCTTCATTTGATTGGTGGATCCCAGTTTCCCAGTTGTCATTACCAAGCACAGTTGTCCGTTCTGAACTAAATGAAACGGAATTTTGCTTGAAACACAGAAGGAAAACAATCATACAATTTGACCGCTAATTTGTCAATCGCAGATTTATTGTTAATCAGACATGTTCTAAACTTATTTTCATTCTACACATATTCCGACGGAAAATCTGTATGATTTTTAAATGTAAGTAAATGTAATATAGCCCAGTTTTTCTCAAATGTTGGTCCGCGGAGTAGCGCCGGTCCTCGAGCTGTAAGTTGCCGGTCTTCACAACAAGATTATTTATGGTCATGCAAATAAAAAGAAAATGTAATAATAATAATAATAATAAAGTTTATTTAAAAATCACGCTTCATCCCCAAAGGCTCGAAGCGCGTAAAATACATCGGTCCCTGGTGCAATTTCAAAACGTGTCCACCGGTCAGACAGACTTAAAAGTTTGTGAAACGCTGAAATGTAGTCTACATTTCTTAAGGAAGTTAATAAATAAAAGGGGCTATAGAGTAGAATTCTGTCATCAGTCCTTAATGAGTAAGTTATAGTTTCGTAGCTGGCCCTTTAGAAACACAATACATTTCTTCCATTGGTTAGTTCCGGCCAGTGGCGTAGTGAGGTGGGGCAAGGGGGCATCATGCCCGGGCGCTACTCACAAAGCGGCGCCAAATGGTATATTTTACTATAATATTGTATGGTTTTCGAAATGGTGGGGGGCGCTAAAAAGGTATTGTGCCCTGGGCGCGATTTAAGCTCGCTACGCCACTGGTTCCGGCTTTACAAACTGATTTAATCGCTATAATCTTTCCAGGTTGTACACATTAACTCGACATAGTACCCAGACATTTTATCAAGACAACATAACCAGACAATGTACCCAAACATTGTACCCAAGTAACGCCAGCCTAAGGTAAACTTTCGCCCTGTGCCCCTGTGCAATGCATCCGTTCGATGCCCCCTTCGTCGTCCCTGTATGGCTCAGCTATTTTTAGTGCAAGGTTACTATCCAAATTAAGAATGCAACTTTCATTGTATGAAAACTCATTGTATGAAAAGCGATTGTACGGAAAGTTAGAATACCGTTTCTAGATCTCAGAGCCGAGGTTCACACTTCAATATAATAAACTATACAATGGCACAGGTCGCACACCTTAAAGGCCGGCGTTGTACCCAGATATTGTACTCTGTCATTGTACCCTGTCATTATACCCTGTCATTGTACCCTGTCATTGTACCCAGCCATCGTATTTGAACCAAGACATAACATGACATTGTACCCAGACATTGCACCTAGTTTTTGAACCCAGACATCGTACCCAGACATTGTAACCAGACATTGAACCCAGACATTGTACCCAGACATTGTCACAGATATTGTACCCACACGATGTACCCAGACATTGCACTCAGACATTGCACCCACTCATTGTATCTTGACTTTGTACCCAGACATTGCACCCAGACAATGTACCCATACATTGTATCAGACATTGTACACATACATTTTTACTGACATTGTTAACAGACATTTTACCTAGAAGTTGAACCTAGACATTATACACATACATTATATCCATACATTGTACACAGATAACATAGACTATATACCAACCAGCTAAATCAAGGCAGAGATATTGAAGCATAATCAAGAATTGATAGGAATATTTTACCATCTTAATTTCTTGTTGTCCAGCAGCAAGTAATTGTAATCAGTTGTTTTCACAATAACAAGTACAGAAGGCATCACTACTGTCGTTTGCATAGACATTGTTCTTTTTATTGGGGGATAGAAGAAAAATATGTGTACAATATCGGTAGACATATTGCATCCATGAAACTTTTATTATATTATAGTTATAGAATATCCTTAGAAATATTGATTCAACATTTTTTTTGAGAAAACTCATTACGATATCATTATACGTGTATTTTGAGATTTTTTTGCCTTTTGTGTTCTTATGTTAATTTTATAATTTTTAAAAGCTATTCAAACAGACAGATCTTTTACAACGATGATCCTTGACGAAGGCTCATAGTCGATACATTTGATTTATCTAACATTTTGTTTATTTTATCAAAACTTCACCATACCTGCTGTACTGTAAACATTGAATAATCTGTGTCCCTAGATTACATTATCTACATTAAGCTTCTTGGTAATCAATCCATCGATCCTTCCCTGAGGAGTTATAGACCATTTAGGGCTTTAGACTGCCTCACCTCTTCCTTCCACTCAGACCTAACTGATGCTTTTTGTTTTCCATGCTTGTATTCTCAGTTGTTGTAGATGTTTTTCCACATCATCTATCCTTCTAAGCTCAGGTCTGCCTTTGAGCCGTTTTACTCTGGGTAGTTGGTAGTACACCCTCTTCACTCCTATGCCATTTTGGCACAGCGAAACCGGTCCTGTTTTATTTCTGCTACTAGTAATCGAACCCTGTGTATAACCACTACACCAAAACACCCAGTAACTAGACCATTATTGTAAAGAATCAAAAAGAATCCACATATACGAGTGATAAAACAGCGCAGTTTGTATGACAGGGGACGTACTACCTCCACATATACGAGTGATAAAACAGCACAGTTGGTATGACAGGTGACGTAGTAGATAACCAATCGTCCGTGGCTTGGACATGGGTAGTCCACCGACATATGGTGGTATCGACTATTAGAACTTGTATCGGTCGGTTGCTAACAACATATCGATACTTTGCTGAAGAATTTATCTGCAGAACGAGTACACAGAGGTTAGCATAAGTAAATAATGAAAATAACGTGTAAGCATTGGGGAGTTTTTGTTTCTTTGTATGGAGTAGTACTCAAGTAACAGGACACGTAGATTTTTTTTTCGTGGAAATGTGCCTAAAAATCTTGGCCCATCCCGGGTGGCAACACAACACTTTAAGGGGGTCGAATCCATCCATGGTCGCCCTTACATGCTGGTAAAAACTGTAATGGATAAGGGGTTCAAACAAGTGGGCAACCAAACGAGTGGTTCAAACAAGTGGTCAACCAAACAACTTGTCCAAAGAAGTCGTCCACCAAACAAGTGGTCCACCAAACACGTTGTCCAAAGATGTGGTCCTAACAAGTGGTCCAAACAAGTCGCCCAAACAAGTCGTCCAAACAAGCGGTCCAAACAAGTGGTCCACCAAACAAGTAGTCCAAACAAGTGGTCCACCAAACAAGTTGTCTAAAGAAGTGGTCCAAACAAATGGTAAAAAAAGTCGCCCAAACAAGTAGTCCACCAAACAAGTGGACCAAACAAGTGTCCCAAACAAGTCGTCCAAACAAGTGGTCCAAACAAGTGGTCCAAACAAGTGGTCCACCAAATAAATGGTTCAAACAAATGGACCTATTCTTGAAAATGTCGAAACTTGACGTAAAAATTAAATGTGGAATGAAAAATCCAGGCAATGACCAGAGCTAAAACAGCATGTGGTAGTATGAAGTAGGTTACTCAGCCATCTTTGAGCTAATAATAGTATCACCAACAAATGTGTGTCATTTTTACCCGGATACCTTACAACTCCATGAATATAGGACGGAATGAGAAATTAAAATTAGAAAGAAAAAAAAAACCTACAATTTGTATTTCTCCAGGGTTTCTCAAATAAAGCGAAAGACTTGGCTCATCCTCATCAACACTGATTGTTATAACGGTATGAGCTTCAATCCCTGTAAAGATGTGCTTGACTTCTCTTGACCATCTAGGACTGACCAGTACAAAAACCGTGCCGAAAACCTCTTTGGGGAGCATCATCTCTGAGGTTACAAGTCAAGCCGTTGGAAATGTGTGTAATATGTTCAAATGTGTGTTTTGTGACGTCGATGGGAATATGGTATCTGTGTAGTAGTAGAACGGTAAGAGGTGGTGATGTGTGTAGTTGTGATGTGTTTTTGTGTTGTATTTAGTTCTGATGTGTGTACTTTTGATGTGTGTAGTTTCAATGTGTGTAGTTCTGATGTGTGTAGTTCTGATGTGTGTAATTATGATGTGTATAATTATGATGTGTATAGTTCTGATGTGTGTAGTTTTGATTTGTGTAGTTCTAATGTGTGTAGTTTCGATGTGTGTAGTTCTGATGTGTGTAGTTCTGATGTGTGTAGTTTTGAAAAGCCTAATTGACTCACTAACCGTGAGCCATGAAGCCCGACATCGTCTGGGTTGCGTTATATTTGCACGTGCCGACACCAAACCGGCACTGTCCACTCACAACACCAATGGGCTTATTACTGTTGATAACTGTACCTGGTACAAACATACTGAAATAGTTTACTGTTTTTAACTGTACCTGGTACAAATATACAGAGATAGTTGATAGTTAATTAGAGAAACACATACGTCTTTTACCCGCTCTACGACTAAGACAAATTAATTTGGCTGAAATAATTTATGACTAACAAAAATGTCACTGTGACGGAAACGATAATTCTTCTGAATTAACTTTACAAGTTATAAAATCAATTATTTGACCAACTACATACCTTTCATGATGATTGTGTTTATAGATTCACACAAATTTAATATGTATACTAGGTATCTGTGGGTTTACAATTATACAGTAGATACAAGTAAATTATGTTTAAAGTTGAAATACATGTAACAAATATATTAGGTATTCAATTTGTATGTCACAATTTTATTAGATATGCCTATTGTTATATTTGAGAACACATTTGTTTAATAAAAAATAAAACATTTTTAGTAGGCCACATATCAGTCTCAACTATCTCTTGCAACCTCAACAAAATGTGTACCTCATCGACGTGTGTACCTCATCAAAATGTTATCTCATCAAAATGTGTATCTCATCAAAATGTTATCTCATCAAAATGTTATCTCATCAAAATGTGTATCTCATCAAAATGTTATCTCATCAAAATGTGTATCTCATCAAAATGTTATCTCATCAAAATGTTATCTCATCAAAATGTGTCCCTTTAGTTTTCGCCCTTTTTTATATTACTGTTGGATCCTCATGTGTAGGGCCATGCGAAGGCCCCCACCCCAGGCGCCGTCTTTAGGGCGCCATAATATGTGTATTGACATACACAGCTGTGATGGAAGTTGGGGAAGAGGGCGACTAATTTCAGGCTTTTACCCGGGCGCAGTTATTGCCTGCCACGGCCCTGCATCATAGGCCCCCCGGGCGCAGTTATTGCTTGCCACGGCCCTGCATCATAGGCGTCCAATATCTAAGCTAATTGAAGTCTAGACAATGTTTTGTTTACGTCAATGATATTATAATATAAAGAGAAATGAACAATTTATCAAAATACATAATTACATCCGTCTGAGCAATTTTAAATATTAGTAATAAAAAACAGAATAATTCATTACCCAATTGAGCAAACCTTCAAATAATTATTTTATTTAAATCGCCATTCTTAAGTACTTACTGGTTAAGACGAATAAGCAGCTTGCCACCAGTAAAAATGTCCCAGTTTGTAACAGCCCTAGACAAATCTTCTTGAGAACCGTGCCCTATCACCATGGTAACAGAGGTTTGATTGAAGGCACCTAGAATCTGTATGATTGGCTGGAGTCTGTCACACAAGCAAAAATTTTTAATATTTTTTTTATTCGCAAGTAGTTCTATAACTACAATAAATAACAGCGTATAAATAGCCTACATTGTGCTACATAGTGCTACAAAGTGATACACCACGTTACATAATGCTACACAGTTTTACTTAGTACTGCATCAGGGGTTCTTAAGCAGTGATGATGCCCGCATCACTACTTTTTGGGTGCGGTAGGAAATGTCACACGGGGTGTGGGAAGACAAAGGACACCACGATAGTTTGCATTTGATTTGCATGGATTTATCGTGGGGGCGCAGGAAATATGTTTTGAAGTCGCGATGGGGGTTCAGAAATGTTTTGAAATCATTAGGGGGGTGTGGCTCTGCCAAAAAATGCTAAGAACCCCTGTGATACACAGGTAATAATTTGACTTTCTTTGATGGTTAAATGTGACATTAACGTTTCACAATAATTGTGGTAATAAGGGTATGAATCAAATTTAAGTCCATTAAAGATTCATTTAATTTTTTCTCTCACTTTCTTCCATTTGGTAAATAAAGTGTGTGTGTGTGGGGGGGGGGGGGGTTGTCACCAAACAGTCTCCAACTACTTATGTTGACAAATAATTTTAGCTTATAAAATAAAATATTTTACATAGGTTTCGTGGTCAATTCAGTCAATGATATATTAATTAATATTTTACATAGGTTTCGTGGTCAATTCAGTCAATGATATATTAATTAATATTTTACATAGGTTTCGTGGTCAATTCAGTCAATGATATATTAATTAATATTTTACATAGGTTTCGTGGTCAATTCAGTCAATGATATATTAATTAATATTTTACATAGGTTTCGTGGTCAATTCAGTCAATGATATATTAATTAATATTTTACATAGGTTTCGTGGTCAATTCAGTCAATGATATATTAATTAATATTTTACATAGGTTTCGTGGTCAATTCAGTCAATGATATATTAATTAATATTTTACATAGGTTTCGTGGTCAATTCAGTCAATGATATATTAATTGAAAACTACTCTATATTAACTCTGCTTTTTCATTCTGATATTATTATTATTCTAACTCACAGCACAATATTTCATCACTATACTTACTGAACAGTTGCAGTATAGTATGTCCTCCCCCAACTATGAACTGGTATTGCAAGAAAACTGTGTGATTCGTTTGTATTTACAATAACAACAGACACTGTAAAATCACTGCTACTCCTGAGAACTACAGCCCAATGCGTCTGACTGGAATGCCACCTACATACACAAAGAGTGTAATTGTTAACAATACTACTAATACTACCACATTATTTCTTTCGTATTTGCTAAAAGATGAATATAATAATAAGTATAAATTACCTAAATGTGAAATATTTATTTAACCCCTTAACTACCGCTGGGTTTTGACAACGATTTTTGCTGACTCAGCAAAACAAAACTTAAAAACGAAGAAATTTCAGGTAATTTCATTCTCTATCCAATTCGCTTTTTAACTCCCCTTTTGATAGACCAATAAAGAAATATATAGCATTGAAATATGACGTCGACGTGACGTCCTTGGTATTTCAGAAAAGTTCTTTGCCTTTTTGTTATGACGACTATGTGACGTCCTTGGTATTTGAAAGTGGGTAATCATGACGTCGCGTCGACGTCATCGGCAGCGAAAATGTTAAGTATCACATAATTATCAATTATTGCTAAAAAGAACATTACTCTATCCCTACCAGTCATCATCCTCCAAAAAGAAAACAACGCAACATATCTAAGGTTTGAGTTACATAAGCAACTTAATTTTTAAAAAAGCCTATTGAGAACTTGAATGTTAAGTCAACAAGATAGTTGAAATTTGTTAAATGGCTGGCCAGTACATAATGGAGCAGTGACAAGACCACAATGAGCCAGTTGTACATAGATTATATGCAATTAGTGATGGAAGACAGCTTTGCGCTGCAGTCAGTTTGCAGCAACACAGTACACAGTATAGGACTCTCAGAGAAGTACAAAGCCGGGCAGTCCATTTCATCTCTGGAGGTCTAAAGATCTACCCAAACAGCAGCATGCAAAATACAAACTGATAATGTTCCACTAAATCTTAGAAGAGAGGCAGCAGTTGTTGAGTTGGTTGACTGTACAGAAGACTATTTAAGCCACAAACGCCAAATAGGCATATGGTTTAAAAAATGGACACTAACTCATAGATTTAAACAGAAACCAATACTAGATGTGGCCTCTGAACTTGAAGGGAAACACCACCAACCAACAGATGTTTTCACACACATTTGAAGCCACAACCCCAAAAATCCAATACATTGCCCGGTAAGTCCCGAACTTGTCATAATCTTTGACCTGCACAAGGGACACAAACAGCTATAACATTTCCACCTAAACCGCATAAAACCAGATAAAACACCGATGTGCTCCCTATCCAGACATCAAAACGAGACAAACACATCGACTCTTCCGCTGCCCGGCACTTCAGTACTGACGCCTTGAAAACCTAACAAAAAACAACAGACTACACCAACGCCCATTATACAAAGAACTGCCGAGTAGAGTGTTTAAATCCTTCACGATGGCCTCTGGGCGAAGGGTACATACCCAAAAGGCCACTGGATCTGAGAGACCCAAAAGAGCACATGCCCGAATTACCACTGGATCTGAGAGGACCAAAGAGCACATGCCCCAATTGCCACTGGATCTGAATGATTATGATCAATATCCAGTGGCGTAAGAAAGGAAGAGCGGAGGAGCGGTCCCCCTCAAGGGCATTTTTTCCCCTTTATATCGAGGAGCGGTATTTTAGGACATCTGCATAGTTTTCATCGTGGAAGAATGCGGCACAAAAGCTTAACCCGTCCTGGCGGCACTAACACTAGCAAATCAACTGTCAATCTCACACATTTGTGTCTAGCATCAATATCACATATTTGTGTACAATATTGATTTTACATAGCACCCATTCATTAACCTCACCATATAAGCATTTCACCGCCCACCACTACTCCACCCATACTGTTTACCTATCCCCTACTGCGTTCATTTCAATCTCCTTCTTCATAATGACATCCCGTGCCTCACCACTGACTGCCGTTAAGTTCCAAGGCTATGACGTCATATGTGTCCACGCGAACTGTCGCAGAGGAGACCCCATCCCCCGAAGTGACGTCGATCTCCGTGGGACGGTCGTTCATTGCCCCTACAAGACACACCATTCTAGACGTGTTGGTGCTCGTGTGCCCCACGGTGGTGAGGACGAACCAGCTGCCAAACGCTGTCAATGTACCTACATGGAATTGTTGGGAATAGTGACTTGTGTCAATGTACTTATATGAGTTTGTTGTGAATAGTAATTTTTATCAATGTATTTAAATCAGTTTGTTGGGAATAGTAACTTTTGTCAATGTATTTAAATCAGTATTTTGGGAATAGTAACTTTTGTCAATGTATTTAAATCAGTTTGTTGGGAATAGTAACTTTTGTCAATGTATTTAAATCAGTTTGTTGGGAATAGTAACTTTTGTCAATGTATTTAAATCAGTTTGTTGGGAATAGTAACTTTTGTCAATGTATTTAAATCAGTTTGTTGGGAATAGTAACTTTTGTCAATGTATTTAAATCAGTTTGTTGGAAATAGTAACTTTTGTCAATGTATTTAAATCAGTTTGTTGGGAATAGTAACTTTTGTCAATGTATTTAAATCAGTTTGTTGGGAATAGTAACTTTTGTCAATGTATTTAAATCAGTTTGTTGGGAATAGTAACTTTTGTCAATGTATTTAAATCAGTTTGTTGGGAATAGTGACTTGTGTCAATGTATTTAAATCAGTTTGTTGGGAATAGTGACTTGTGTCAATGTATTTAAATCAGTTTGTTGGGAATAGTGACTTGTGTCAATGTACCTGCATGGGTTTATTGGGAATAGTGACGCCTATATACCTGCATTCATTGTTGAAATAGATGGGAGTAACTTTGAATATAGGCTTAGCATCATCATGTGCTATCTCATTAGGTATCTTAGCCACTCACTTAACACCAAGTATTGTAGTTAGTCACCTAACACGAAGTAATGTAGTTAATCACCTAACACTAAGTAATGTAGTTAATCCCTTAAAACCAAGTAATGTAGTTAGTCACCTAACACAAAGTTATGTAGTTAGTCACCTAACATAAAATAATGTAGTATATAGCTACTCTCCTAACACTGAGTAATGTAGCTACTCATCTCAACCCAAGCATTGTTGCACAAGGTAATGTAAGTACTCACCTAAAACCAGTGTGTCAATCAACAAACACGGAATTATCACTGATGTGTAGACTATGTGTACACTCATCTGTGGATAGACTGTAATAATTATGTCAACAATGATAGCCAAATATTTTATAGCGCTATGTATACCAATGACTTAAACCTAGGGACATCCGCTACTTCGTATGCCTCGGGGTCATGTGATATAATTCATAGAATGTAACCTTGGATATTTTATGCATACACAAATAGGCGCTTGTGTAATAAACATGCTTCGTAGCGCTTTTTTAAAAGAATGAAATACACTTGTAAGGTAATTTTCTTTATGCTGAAATATATGGCATGGGGATGCTGTTTTCATTTATATTATTATTGAAATAAAAAGGTCTGATGTTTTATATATCCTAAAATAAAAGTGCAAGAGTGAGTAAGTGTAAGATTAAGATCGTTCGAACATATTACTAGACACTATTACAGTTTTACAAAACCCATTCGTGATGATTTGTTTACTTACTTCAATCACATTTGATTGAGATTAATAATAACTATATATAATTCTGCATCCAAAGACACAATGTGCACTATTACTTATGTAAATAATTAGGTCTTTAAGTTACATAATTTTCATAACACAAAACAAGCCTATGTATTTAATGAGTGAATAAACATTGATTATAGTTCGTGCGATTTGGTGCAAATAGTACATTTTAACTTTGCCTTGGTGTGCACTCTTCATCACACGTTCTATCGATTTTTTTTCCCGTTTTCTTTTATTTTTTTGCCAGTGAAGAACTTGTGTACAAAAATCGTAAGCTAAAATATAGATTGGATGGTTTTTGGTCATTAGATTTATACATAAAAATTAAATTTAAAAAAAAGAAAAGAAAATAAATATTTGAATGTTTAAAGAAAAATATAATGAAACAATGACAGTGGAATATTAAAAAGTCGATATGATTTTATTTATTCCTCTTTTCAAAATAAGTGTTGTTAATGATGACTGCTAGAGCTATGTAGCACCTAATTTCCTGAAAAAGCTTTACACACTAGACTGTTAGTACTGTTGACTTATTTTATCAAATTATTTTTGGTTGGTATCTAATTTTAAGCTTTATTACTAACATGGGAAGATACAGATCAGACGATAGTGATGATGACGATAAAAAAATGAAGAAGAAGAAAAAGAGAAGAGCCAGGTCAAGGTACACAATTTTATGTAAAAGTTACAACCCCACTCTTAAAATCCTGTCAACTCAAATTGACAACTCGATCAACTGCACTCACTTTCATTCATAATCATGTCAGTGAGCAGTGTCAACTCAAATGAGTCACTGAAACTGTCTTTCAAAACGGTAAATTTAGAGAGATGGGTACACGTTTTTTACCATGGCCGCCATCTTGGTTGACACGACCCGTAAAATTAAGAATAAAACGTTTCAAAATAATGAAAAAACTTCCTAAATGTATCGCTCACCCTAACCTGAACCCTAAAGTAAATATATC
Source organism: Omphiscola glabra (assembly GCA_964017045.1). Taxonomy (NCBI): domain Eukaryota; kingdom Metazoa; phylum Mollusca; class Gastropoda; family Lymnaeidae; genus Omphiscola; species Omphiscola glabra. Next base: position 9,369,601 of record OZ024811.1, on the reverse strand, counting down.
CCTCACCCTAATCTAAAACTAACCTGAACCCTAAAGTCATCAGCAACATAACAAATCACGCAAATGACGTCATGTACCCATCTTTTGAAATTAGCCCTCAAAACATGTTTTGTCTGACTTTGTTTTGTCAAGTGTCCGTTTCAGAGTTGAGCTAATTAAGATAGATTGTACCTCATTTCATTAGGTTAGGTTTACGGATAGATCTAGGGTTCAGGTTAGGTTTAGGGATAGATTTAGTGTTCAAGTTAGGTTTAGGGATACATTAAGGCTTAGGCTTAGGAAATTTTTCCATTATTTTTTAACGTTTTATTCTTAATTTTACGGATTACGGCAATCATGTTGGTGACCATGGTAAAAAAACGCGGTACGATCTATTCGAATTTACCCAGGTGGTATCTTGTTGCATGATTGCAGTATGAGTATGAGCCTTATCATGACTTAGACTTAGTCTTATGCGAGACTTACACAATTACGACTCGGACTTTGTGTGAAATAATTATTTAAGGCCTAAGCCTAAACGTAAAAAAACCAAAAGTAAACTATTTATTGATGGTAAATATTATTAATTATTAATACTTCTTACTAACTTACTAAGCAATAAAATACAAGGCCTGGCCTAGTACTAAATTTGCTATTTAATTATGACACCACCCCACCCCTTTTTTTTAAAATATAAAAGTTTGCTTTTGAATGAAGTGAATGTGTATCTATTGAAGTCTTCTCACTCATATTAATGAATAATAAGTCTTCATTTACATCTTCTAAAACTATATGAAAGAATAATCAAGAATTTAACATGTTCTATGAAATTTCAATTACAATACTTTTAAAGTTCTAACTTCTGTTTCATTATATTTAAATTCATTTTGATATTGACAGATCAAGTTCTGATAGTGATACCAGTCATATGTCTAGCAGCAAAAGCAAAAAGTCAAAAAAGAAACACAGAAGATCATCTCGAAGTCGAACTCCAGAAAAGAGAAAGGGTCCAGAATCACGATCATCTCAGAGGACCCGGTAAATTCACAGTTACTTCTTACATTTTCTTTCTTGTTATTATTATTTCCAAAAGAAATTGCAATAATTATCTCTTATTTGAGTTTTCCTGCAAGCAAATTTTTAAAAATTAAAAGCTTTAATTTATCCTAAAAATGTTCCATCGTCCCTTTGCATTTACAATAATATTAGTTTTTTCCAAAACATCTGACTTGATGAAAGCAAAATATCAGGTGAATATAATAAATTTTCTTTCTTTAGTGTCAGTTAATCCAACTTGACACATTCAGTTTTTGTTTCATCTGTCTAAACTTTAATGTTTCAGGTCAAGATCAAACAGTTTAGACAAATACATCAGCAAACGGGGTCGTTCTAGGTAATTAGGACTCCTGAATATTTTTTTATTTTGTTGCTACTTCTTGCTTCTTTTATTTTGTACATTATTGATTTTTTTGTTTCTACTTCTTATTGTATTTTATACCGCATTGAATTTTTTTGTCTATCAGATCGACTAGCCTTGATAACTACATTAGTAGGAGACCTCGCTCTCCTGAACGGCGGAGCGCACGTAAGTCAAGGTCACCACCACCCCGTCGAGCCAGATCGAGATCCAGGTCACACACATCACGAAGGAGGCGGTCCAGGTCCAATTCAAGAGGTCGTCGATCCAAGTCTCCAGTGAGGCGGTCCAAGTCCCCAGTCAGACGTAGATCTTACTCCAGAGAGAGAAGGTCGAGGTCACATGACAGAGGGAACTCACAGAGGTGCTTGTTGCTATTTATTTGATAATTTCAGTTTTATAACACAATTAATTTAAATAATTTATTGAAATTATGTTTATGAATTATGTTCGAATGGATAAGAATATTATTGCTTTTTTTTTTTACCTTTCTGGAAAATGTATTAGATTTTGAATCTTGAAGAATATTTAAATAATATATCTTGCTCATCTGAATATTTGACTTGTTATTCTTTCACCAACATTTATTCTATATGTGGTTAAGTTTTGCAACTTAGTAAAAAGCATAGCATTTTTTTTTTCTAAAATCATCATGTAAGGCTAAGCTATAATAGCAGAACAAAAAACATTGAATCAGAATGCTTTATAAGCAGACAAAGAAAAATGAAATGAGATATAGAATAAGTAAAGGGGTAAGAAGTAAAAGTAGATAAAGAATTCCAGTATGTCTGTAGATATATGGGGCCAAAAGTCAACTCCTAATGCCTGCTTAACTTGATCTAATTTATTGTTTCCGACTTTTAGGTCATCAGCTGAAGGCAAGAGAGGGAGAGATTCCAGGGAAAGTCCAAATGTCAATGTCAAGGGGTAAAAATAAACTTTTCATGTGTCACGCAGACATATGTGGTGTATTATAATATTTTACCCACACGTTATCTCTATTCAATGATATTTGCATTGAAATATTTTTTATATTAACCAAATAGTACAACTGAATAAAAATATTGTAATATATTGGATGAAATGGGAAGAATATGCTTGTATTGTTTATATTTATGATATATCTGCTTGTATGATATATGATGTATCTGCTTGTATTTTTTGTATGTTATGTGATGTATCTGCTTGTATTGTATCATATGAAAAGTTGTATAACACCACTAACTTTGTAATTCACGTTTGTTTTCTCCTCAGTTTGTCTCTTGCTGACCAGTCCACGGGTTTTAGCAGCTTGGTAAGAAAATAGCTAATATTTTGATTAGGCTTTCTCAGACATAAAACATTTGCATCAAACATGTATTAATCTTATGTGATTTTGTGTGTTAATACTTTAAGTTGGTATTGTTCAGAAAATAGACTTTGATCTTCAAGGATCTCTGTTTTGATCTGTCTGTTTCCACCCTCCAGTTGTTGAGAGGGTAACTGCAAAAAGTAGAATAGCAATAAAGTTTCACAGAAATCAATACAAACAGCTCAGTGAGTTTAACGGCTGTTATAAAATCAAATAATCACTCTTAAAGTCAATATTATAATCAGAGAAGATGTTTTACAACATATGATGGCTGATATTTGTTCGTGAGAAATACCAATGAAATATTTTATGTTTAAAATTTTTGTTTGAAAAGTATTATCTGATTCAGAAAGTTTATACATATGCTGAATGTGAATATGTATAATGTAAATCAATTTCATTTATTCAGATCAATACATCACATAGGGAAATGGTGTCGGTGGGCTGGAGCATGAGCTCTTATTGCCCCCCCCCCCCGGCACACCCCCACACGGCCAGCCGCCAGATTGTGCGGAGGCATGCCAGGAACGTCCCCCCTGGCCTGGGGGACGCCCGGTCACTGAAAACACTGCGTTTAAAGCATTCGCAGCTAACTTTCCCTGAGGGTCTGGGCGGGTTTGCTTCCTATCCGGAGGAAAGGTATTGCTTTACCACCCTTCACAGCCCAGGGAGTCTTTCGGTCAGGACGGAAAGCTGGGATGAAACGGTTGCCTAATATGAGGCTTGGGTGGCGGTCAAACCCAGCATATCCATCAACGGCAACAAGTAATCATGTTAGACACTGCTACTTCCGTTGCGTTGGGAGTAATCGGTCAGCCGGGGTTTTTGGCTACTAGTCCCCCACGCCACAAAGAGGCAAACCCCATGTGGACGCCTCCGACTTTCATCGGTGGAACAGATTATTCAGATCAATAAAATAATCTATTGTTATATAATATATAAATAAACTTATTTATAGCTCTAAACTTGGGTGAAATTCTCTAATAAATACTTAACTACAATACCATTGTGAACACAATTGATTTCTTGTACTGGCACCATCATTGTGGGAAGATTTTGCAAATTAAGTTTGGTTGACATTAAGTGATTTTTCTCTACTTTATGATCTCAATGTTATAAATCTAACCATTTCTCATTCAGACACCATCCATGCAGGCTGAGGAAAGAATGAGGCTAGCTCTCAAAGCTGCAGGTATGTATTAATTGTTATGACAAGAAACTCTAATGAGCTAGGCTTTTCCTTGTCTTAAAACTTTCATAAGTTCTGATGGGCTGTAAGAAACACGGTGTAAATTCTTCAGCAAACACAAACACAGTACAAGCATGCAATGACCTCTTATAATAAAGGATTTAGATTGTTTAGAACTTATGTTATGTGAAGTCCAAGAGAAAACTATTTGTTATTGAGCTAAATGTGGATTTGGTTGGGTTAATTGGTATGGGTTATTGAGTAGTGGTTATGGATTTACTCATTCCTGGTACCTCTGATGAACTCATGATAGATATAGATGCGCCGTACTAAAGTACACATTGATTGAAAGTGGAGCAAGAAAAAAATCCTTCCTATTTTTAAATTACAATCTTGCCATCACAAGATTTTATTGCTATTTTTAAATAAAAATGAGAAAGGTATGTTGCTACTCATGGACACATCTGTTGAACTCCAAACCCCCCCCCCCCCCCCCCCTTTTTATGTTATGTTTAAATCTTTTTGAAATTTTTTGACTGGGTCTTGAGGATTCAGTAGGGTTAGTGTCATCCAGTGCAGAAAACATATATCATCACACACCCACCCCTTTTTTTTTGGGGGGGGGGGGACTCCCCCAGGTTGCCCTGCAGTCTATAATTCTTAACCAGATTGCACAGAATAATTGACAGTATTTGTTGTAAATTAAGCTATTAAAGCAAAAAACACATAAGAAGAAAGCAAAGAAATTGAGGTAACATTATTTTAAAAATGCATCAAAATTACTTTTTTATTGAAATATTCATCATAACAGTTATAACTTTACTTTCCTGGTCTTCAAAGATGCAAACCTGTCATCAAATTTAGCATTCTTCACCTTATCGCTTTCAAACGACAAAATCGTAAGACCAGAAATACTGGACTGTTTTTATGTTGGATCGCAAAAGCTCTTTATAATTTCTAATGTTTATTTTTGAAAAGCTTCTCTTACATAGAGCAACAGACACACAGATCTTTAGAAATAATTTGAGATTTAATATGAGGATTGGTAGAGATTCAAGGAAGTCCCATTCAGTTGTGAAATTAAAACTTCAAATATTAACAAATAGTTGCAGTTAATTTACAACAATATATAAAGTTAATTTACAATATGTAAAGTGAATTGTCATAGGAGTAGGAGTTTATTTTTATGCTTTTTCTTAAGTGAATGCCACTAAATCATGACCTGCTAAGATCGTCACAAACTTAAGCTACACAACTAAACTTAAGGAAAAATGCTCTAATGGCAATCTGTTCTTGGAGAATTCACTTCTGGTGGCATCCTGCTCTTCTATATAATTTGGTTATGTTATGAAATAGATTTGAGTTAGCTCTCTTAAATTTGCAATTTCCGTAAATTGGTGTCACCAGGGTTGCCGACCATCTATAAATGTCCATAAGAACTTTACTGTCCGTATCATTTTTTGAAGCTTGCTTTAAACTTTTCTACTCATAATGAAGAGAAAACTTTGGAGAAAGTCAAACAATAAGCTAATGCTAAAAATGGGCTCATGGAGAAATGACTTGGTCATAGAAACATACATATTTGATATTTGACATAATACTTAGAGTCATAGAAATATAGTCGTATGGATACTTAATTTTTTTTCCTTCATAGTTTCAAGCATGTTTCTACAAAATAACTTTAAAAAACGGTCCCTACAAATTTGTTCTTGCCCGGGGGCTTTGTGTGAATTTATAATATTTGTTGGTAAATTTTATTTTAATTTTATTGAATTGCGACCCTGGGTGCCCCCCCCCCCCACCCCCAATGTTATTGAGTTGTCAACCCCAGCTGTCACAACCCCCCCCCCCCACATGAGGGTGTCACCTGGTTTGACCTGCACCCCCCTAGCAGAGTTATCAGTTGGCAGTCATCCATAGATTACTGATGGTGTTGTGGGGGTGTAATTGTTTGTGGTCAGGGAATTGTGGGGGGGGGGGGCAGTGAGAGGGGGATGATAAATCCAACTTCAACTAAGATGAATGATAATCAAAAACAAAATCTTAGTCAACAAATTTTATTATTATTTAAAAAGAGGAACAACGATATCAGGATATTAAAAAAAAATTATATATATGAATCTACAAGTTATTGGTCAAATCTGTTGACTGTTCTCTGAAATCAAATACAATGGAGCTAACACATATCCAACATTTATCATATTGTTATAACAAAAATAACCCCACCTCATCTGGTCAACAGCTGCAGCTGATGAGAAGTTAAGGATAAGGGAGACAACTGCTGCCACACCTTCAGACATGCAAACATTTGCTCATGCTGTGGCAGCCATTGAATCAAATAGTTTTGTCCAATCAAATTTTAAAACATCCCGTGTTAACAAGGTCAAGGTAAGTTGAACAATGACCTTTGTATAGTATAAGCCAATTAACTACCAATGGAACAGACTTTAGACAAGCATATTTTGCTACATTAGTCCTAATATACATACAATAATATAAATTCTTACTTAAGTGAAACTTAAGGCTTTAAGGGTCTGTTTACTTTTCAAATTTTCTTGCAGTTTACAATCATTTGACTTGGAAAGTGCATTATGATTTAAGCTTCAATAACTGGAAAACACAAACCCATCTAATATCCCTAGATTGGACTATGCCTTAACTATTTCATTTATTATTTATACTTTTTGTATATTTAAAGCCCACAAATTTTATTTTTGGAATTTATAAAATTTGTTTTTGTTTACTTGTTTAAAAAAAAATAATTTATTAACAATATCTTTATCAATTTTAATAAGAGCAACCTTAGATTTACTTCTCATGCCAGAATGACTTTAAAGAGAACCTGTGTGCTATTCTTCAAATAACCTATGTAGTTTATTATATGATAGACTGTAATCATGTTACCTGTAAAATATTTTATTTTTGACTGTTTCAATATGTTGGTCTGTATTTAACATTTGATGTTGATCAACATTTTATGACAGGATGAACCTGCCGACACACAAGCAAACCACGATGATGCTATTTTCGGATCACTGACTGTTTCCGGATTTACCATCAAGCCAGATGTAGACACCAAGCCTCTATCGTTTGACCAAGAATCTATCATACACCCCAGTGTAAGATTATTGACTTATAGAACATAAACTTGCGTTATACACCAAGCCCCTTCTGTCTGAAAAGCTATCATATATCCTAATGTAAACTTAGTTAATTTCACAGTTGTGATAGCAATGATATAACTTTGGTTCTTAGATGTTTGTTTTGATTTTTCAGTTGTACTCAGACCCTGAGGAAAAGATGGACAAGTGGATTAGCAGATTAGCACAGCTTAGACAGAAAAAATTGGAAGGGGATGCCATGCACTGACAGGACAGATTAGGACAGCTTAGAGAGAGAAAGTTGGATGGGGATGATGTGTACTAACAGGACAGATTAGCACAGCATAAATGGTTTGAAGTGGATTATCAGATTAGACATAGAAAGTTAGATATGTTTATTGGATTACATCTACAGGAGATGAAGACTTCTGTTATTCTGAGGGAGATATCTTTTGTTAACAAATTGACCATAAATAAAGGTTTATACTTATTTTAAACTTTGCTGTCAGGCAGATTGTGATGGGAAGATGTGTTAGTATCTATGAGCTACACACAGTTTCTGCTTGGATTTAATGTATACAAATATGGGGCGTGACATATGGAGGTTTAATTGCAGATATGTACATGTTTTCTTTGATTAAAATAAAAAAAAAAAAAAAATTCCATATCATTTGATTTGTTTATTTGACTAAAAAACATTTTTAGCACTTTTCAACAGCAAAATGAATATTTAACATGGAACAGGAAAAAATACATTTTCAAAAACTTAATCATTCAAATATCACTCATAAACATCAAACACTAAAATGTCTTCATTAAATATTGCTAGCATTATTTACTTAGTATTTATCCTCCAATGAAATCTCATAAAATTGTGATGGCTAGGTAATTTAATATTGAAGGATACACCTAGAGTTTGATGTTGAGTGATATGACCACTCTGACAGCAAAGACAATAGAAAAGTTTTTTTGTTTGTGCTGTTGCTAATATTATTTCTAGATTTTTAAATCAGTGAAGCACACCCATGCCTGTTTAACGGAAAGAATACTTAACAAGTTAACATATTTGCATCAATTGAACAAAATTAAGTATTTTAAACAAACATTTAACAAACAGTGAATCTCAGTGTAGTAATCAATGAAAATATAAGTAATCAGTGAAGGGGGATTTAAAAAAAAGAAATTTATCAAATCAAGCATTAAAAAAAAAAAATGATCCGTTACCATGCTAAAACCTCAATTGTGTCATGAAAAAAGGGATATGAATTGGATGGTAAAAATTATATCCAACATAAAATAAAATTGTGATGACAAAATTTGCATATCTTTGGACAGGTTGTATATCTTTAGACAAAGATTAAAAAAAAACTTATCAGTATAGAACACATCAATCTTTCCAGTGGTAAGAAATACAGGGAAATTAGACATTTTAAAGTGTTTTTCCTTGCCATGTCGGACAAGCAGCAAGACAAATATTAGTTCAACACATTTTATTTTTTTTTAACACCTAAAGGTCAGGTGGACCACTGTCACCAGGACAAATCATTAAAAAAGTAATGCACATAATCACTTGACCACGAGCTTGGTGTTAGATTAATCATCAACTCCCCACATCGCCATGATTAAACAAGTTTCAAAACAAAGTTTTCACAAATAATTAAAAAATACATGATATACATTATCACTCAATAATGATCTCTTTATAAATCTGTTTCCCCATCAACAATACTGCACCTGACCGGTAAGATAATCCTTAAATCAGCAGGCACCTGACAGCTAAGATAATCCTTAAATGTGTAAGTACCCAACTTAACTAATCCTTAGATGAGGTATTTGGCGTGGTGTTGAATGTGTTCATCAATGAATGTTGCAATGAAAAAGTAGCTGTGGTCATAGCCCTGTTGACAGAAATATAATCATTAACTGCACAGTTTTCATATTTCTTTTTGGAGTTACACTCTCTTTCCAAGAATCAACATTTTGGGATATCCCTGTACTAAATAACTTGTGAGTTTACAAACCAACACAAGCCTTACCTCTTGCATTCTCATTATACATGGCATTTTGCTCTCAGCACATGACTCTATCAATCTTTCTGGCAAGAGTTGCCCTTCTTTCAGGAAGTTGTCTGCAGCTCCCTGATAAATATACTCATGTTAGAGTTAGATTTGAATTTAGATGATATGAAAAAAATTATTGTATTTTTACCTCAACCAGTCAGTTATTTTTAACATCTATTAAGGTGTGAGTGTCCATGAGCAACCATGAAAATCAAAAACAATTATACTGTCTTTTATTTCCTAAGTGTTTGTTAAAAAAAAAAGAATAACGCTTCATCATCAATATAAGATATTAAAGATATCTAACAAGAAAAAACAAACCCATTGACCCTATGAGATACACCAACTCACCTGATCTACAAGTATCTCAAGAGGCTGCATTGACCCTATGAGATACACCAACTCACCTGATCTACAAGTATATCAAGAGGCGGTCCATTGTAAGATTTGACTAGTTCTGTGGCATCATACTCCTGAAAAGATGCACAAATGTTAACATGATAAGAAATCTGTTACTAGAAACTTGTGTTCACAAGAATTCAGAAAAAGAATTCCATAGTACAAGTAAAGCAGACAGCTGGTCCATACTTGTTATCACTCAGATTCGTACAAGTGTTCCAATGCTGTTCCTATACACACAATTAAAGATGGGTGTCCAATTGCAAAAAAGATAAAAAAATTAAGACACGACTTACTCGCCAGCTGTTTTCATCAGTTCCCAGGTAGCCAGTAAAGCACTTCTTGCCCCAGGCACACTTCACAGGGTGAGCAATGGGTGCAAATGCACTGACCGATCGAAACAAACCTGGGTTTTTAAGGGCAATGATCAGAGCTCCATGTCCACCCATACTGAAATGTGGAATAATGATAGCATGGATGCAGAGATTTTAATAAACACATAGCTAAGCTCCTTTAAAAAAAAAAAAAGTCCTAAAAAGGGGAGTCTATTCCATTACAACGTAACTTCCCTTTCTTTTAATTTAACTATAACATTTATGTGTTTTAAAAATCGTGCAAATATTTGATCTTTTGTTTATCTGTGCCCAAACACCCCTTCCTTACAGGTTGGAAAGGTCTCCTTGAGAATACTCACATGTTTTACTTTACTTTCATCTCTTAATTCCACCATAACAACATGTAGCTTAAAGATTAATTTGATAATTTATTTACCTGTGACCAAAAATGCCTTTCCTGTCAGGAACGGTTGGAAAGTTCTCATTGATAAGTTCTAATAACTGTTGGAAAAAAAGTCACTTTCTTGTTTTTTAAATACCATACCCATATTGTACAAACTATTATAAATAATTTTATTTACATTACAAGCTGTATGCAAAAAATTTGTAACATAACTACAATAAGAATTAAATTACATGTAAAACATTAACCATTATTCCCATTAGCCATTTATTCCAAAAAAAAAGGAAATATGAAGAAAGAAAATGGAGCCCGCTCAAGCATTTAATGTGGCCTGCAAAAAAACCCAGAGAACTTGATAAATGTTTCCAGAAAACATGTCAAACTAATAATAAAAATCATAGCAAATTTAAAAATTATTCCACTAATATTTGCAAACTGAATTCAATAGGAATTTTCAAAGCCAATCTTTAAAGACTTATTTGAGTTATATTATCATGTGACATAAAAAAATTAATTTCTATGTGCTCATCTGCAGAAATAAGCTGCCCACCCCTTCTCTAAACAGTCCATAAAATAGTGCAGATTAGTGAGAAGTAAAATCTTTATAGCTACGAAGTCAGCTCAATTTCAAAACCATTGTCATTGCATAAAAAAATGAATTGTGTTTTGTTTGTTTTTTGTGAGTTAGAAGTCAGTGAGTTGTTTTCTTTACTGTGTTCAAGGGCATTTGCCATGTGTATTTAAGTACCATGATTTCATTTATCATGGAATTAAGTCCCCATGAAAATTACCTCTTTGGTAACATAGGAATACATTCGGTAGTTGTTCTTCCACTTGTCAGTTGTTGCATCTACATAAAATCCAGCACCCGTGCCAAAATCATAACTGTCCTCTTCACCTTCAATATTGAGACCCCCTGAGGAAATGTTGAAAAAAAATACAATTATATAAAAAAAAAATTCTTGTCCTATAATTTGACAATTTACCATTATCAGACACAAGAAGATAATTTTATGGTCAATGTGGTGATAAGGCTCTCAGTTTTATTTTACAGGCGGCAGAAAAAAAGTGGGGTGTACTTAAAATATTCTTAGATACAATAAAAAATAAAATGCAAATCTGCACAGTACAACAGACTTTTATTGTACATTATATACTTACAAGCCATATCATATAGCAATAAAAATGACAACAAACAATTACAACAAAAAGTTAAAAGATTTCCATTGTAGATAAAATACTGAAACTCACTTGGGCTAGTGTCAGGATTGACTATAATTAAGTTCTGCTTGGCTGCAGCTCTCTGTGCTCCAGATTTGGTGATAAAGTTTTGCTCTGTGCAGGTCAGACCTGGTTGGAAATCAAGTAGAAAACAGTGTGATACCTTCAACACATCAAAATAATTGATTGTAATACTTTCAAAAGATAAAAGAACATTAAGTTGTAAAGAACAACATTATTGTTATAAAAATTAACAGCAGAAGGTTATAAATTTCTAAATAAGGTGAATAAAATGTGCACATAAAAAATTATTACCAGTTTTGCCAACTATTATTAAAAAACATTTTTGTAAAACTGTTTAACTTTCTTAAAAAAAGAGTTCATAACTTTGAGTCTAATTGCTCATAGCTGTGAATCTTTTCATTCTAAAGTGTTGAATTTAGAGCAAAGTCATAATAAAGAATTCATCTATCAAAAGATTTATGCTTGTAACAATGGTGAAAAAGTTTCAGGCATCTGAGATTGATTTGTGCTTAAAAATTGTATTGCTTTAAATAACTTAACTACCTGACAGCCAATATAAAACAGGAAGTTTGGTTCCATCAAGTGCATCAGCTGGTAAAAAAATGCCAAACTTCATGGTGCATCCAACCTCTGAGCTGTAAAAGAAATTTATTACAATCAAATGTTCATGCAATCTTGAGACAAAAAAGTAAAGAAAACAACTCAATGACTTCTAACAGACCATTATTAAAATCAATAGAGTTATAATTCTGACTTGGGTGTCTTAGGTAAAAAGGTTAAGGAAATTTCAGCACCACCATTGATTGAAGCCCTGGAAACTTGATAAATGTTTTGTTATGATATCAGCTTGTTTAAATATATACTTATACAATGTATTTAGTTATACGTACACTATTGATATTATTATTATTAAACTAAAACCATTAAAATAAAATCAATTCCAACCAATAGCCTTTAGCTGAAATTGCTGATTTCACTCACCTCTCATGGCTATAAACCCTCTGCTCTCCACCAAAACATTTATTGCTGGATACAAGGGTGAGTTTACCACTGGAGGACATAGTTTGAGAAGCCTGTTATTGCCTATTGAATATATTAAAAACAAAATACTGAATAAATACACATATTTAAAATAGTACACAGAATAGCCAAATTGCAACACTGCGCATCATCCTAGAGCAATCCCTGGAATGGAACTCACCCCTCTACATCAACTTTGTTGACTACGAGAAAGCCTTTGACAGTGTGAATAGGCAAACCCTCTGGAGACTGTTGAGACATTATGGAGTGCCGCGGAAAATCACAGATTTAATCAGGAACTCTTACGAGGGGATGACCTGCCGAGTGGTCCACGGACAACAGGTGATAGATGCTTTCCAGGTGAAGACCGGTGTGAGGCAGGGATGTTTGCTTTCGCCTTTCCTGTTCTTATTGGCCATTGACTGGGTGATGAAAACATCCACACAGCAGAAGCGGAATGGTATTCAATGGACCTTGTGGGACCAGCTTGATGACCTCGATTTTGCTGATGATCTTGCCCTTCTCTCCCATACCCAACAACTGATGCAGGAGAAGACCAGAACTATTGCAGACACTTCTGCACGTATTGGTCTTAATATTCACAAGGGGAAGAGCAAGGTCCTCAACGTCAATGCCGCCACCAATACAGCACCCAAGCACCCATCAGGCTCGAAGAGGAAGCAATCGAAGAGAGCTTTGTCTACCTTGTCAGCATCATGGAAAAGCAAGGTCGGACATCAAAATAAGGGTAGGAAAGGCACTGGCAGCCTTCCAACAACTCAAGAATGTCTGGGCCTCCAAACACTTAAATACCAAACTGAAGATCAGAACCTTCAACACCATGGTGAAACCGGTTCTACTGTATAGTGCAGAGACATGGAGAACCACTGCTGGGAATATGAAGAGAATCCAGTCCTTCATCAATAACTGCTTAAGAAGGATTCTCGGGATTCACTGGCCCGACAGAATCAGCAACCAGAAACTGTGGCAGCGGACAAAGCAAAAACCGGTAGAACAAGAGATCCTCCAGAAAAGATGGAGATGGATCGGCCATACGCTCAGGAAACCTGCCTCCAGCATAACTAGACAAGCCTTGAACTGGAACCCTCAAGGAAAACGGAAAAGAGGCAGGCCGAGGAACACTTGGTGCCGTGAAGTGGAAGCGGATACCACCAAGAAACTTGGCCACACTTGGGGCAGGCTGGAGAGATTGGCTCAGGATCGTGATGCCTGGAGGGCTCTTGTAGGCGGCCTATGTCCAAGAAATGACCACAGACGTCGATGAAGATTGGCTGCTGTTCCTCGAGGACGAAAAGGCAAAAGAAGACACAGAATAGGCGCAAGGCAAGGACAGTAAGTAGGCACTCCAACTCAAATTTTCAAATACATCAGACATACACAAAGAGCATGTCATTGGAAAGAGCTAGCTCTAAGCTTTCCAATGACACCAAGATAATCTTTCTATGACTTATAGGAGAAAAGTTATGATTTTTTTAGTGATTTATTTTTCACCACTATTTGGCTTTGTATTTAATTTTTAAAGCTGTGATCGCATTATTTCACTTTTTGTACTATTTTGCTTGTATCTTTTTAGCTATTAAAGTTAGAGCTCTCAGATTTGGAGGAGACATTTACAATACAATGTGTAACAAAACAAAACACATGAATTGTGAATGAATTTATTATATTTGTTAAAATATGATTTTTTTTAGCACAGGGGGTGGATAACGACAATTGTCGAAAAATTTAATTTTACACAAAATGACATAATTACTAAACCAATTACGCTACTGCTATAAAATTTTCAATACAAACAGATTATGTCCATCTAAAAGTAAGGCACATTTAAAATAACTGAAATACAGACCAGAAAATTTATGTAAATTTATAAAAATATTTGATGAAAAGCGCCCGCGGCCGAGACATTTTTTACAAGTAAGCAAACCCACTCAAATGTATTAAAAAAAAATTATGTTCATTACTGTTATTACTGTCACTAGCTTAGCCTTATGCCAGCAACTGTTATAATAATATATTATCTTTGTAACAAAGTACAATGTGTTTTACCGTATGATAAATGTATATCCCTGTATAAGGATATGTAACGTAACCAATGGTAAAACGCGAACTTGCTGAAAGTGGTAGCCTTCTCAATGAAATGTAATGAGTAAAAGTGCCTCCCACCCCACCTTTTTATACCTTAACACATAAGTAGGGCCACTATGTCCAGCTTGTGTAAAAAAACAACTTTAAATTTGAAAACAATACTGACAATAAAACTTAAAAGTTTAAAAAAATAAAAGTAAAAATAGGTACACGACACTGACACGATATTTCACAATTAACACAACATGGTCCATGATTGTATGTATCTAGCCGCACAGAATCCAGTTTATACCTAATTCAAAATTTAACGTCTTGTTATAAAAAAATTCTATTATAATCAGTTACTTACAACTGTATGCTTTTATGTTTTAAGCAACTTTTCTAAGTCTTAGATGACTAATGAATTAGAAGAGTGCTGAGGTTTGTGATGGTGACCTTTGGCCTTGGCCTTTGTTGGCAAAGTAACTCTTCTTTTTAAAAGTTTTTTTCCCTACAAATATTAAAAATGCTTAACATTTTCCTTAATTATTGTCATGCAATCACACGATATAATGAATCAAAATATGGCATGAACTCTCACAAAAATGTAGTATTATTTTAATGAATTATTAAAAATTAAAATTAGTGAAACAATTATCCTCTAAAATTGAAATACTGACAATTATATTTTGGGGGCCGTCCACGCTATTTTGGACAATTTTTTTGCTCCCCCCCTCCCCTTAGCCTTATCTCAATTTGTCACAAATTCCCCCCCCCCCCCCCTTTCCACCTTTTCTAAAAAAGTATGTCACACTTTCGAACTTAAATATTGTTTTAAAATTACATTGTCATTTTAAAAAAGGTTAGTAAACCATTTAAATATCCTCATCAACACCAGGCACAGAGACATTGCAAATCCCATCTACATTCATAGGAGCCATAATGATCAATAAATTGATCGTGGGCCCTTAATATATAGAAGAAGAAGAAACGGAGTCTTTCACCGATCATTATTGAAATAGTGCAACCAATGAGAACTGTCGCTAAGCTCGATATATTTGGTGATCCGAATACGTAAATGGGGTATAGGGGGCACTGGGTAGAGGTAGTACCTTTCGATGTCTGTCATGCTGCACCCCCGGGTGGACAGCATCACTGGTCCTCATCCATCCTCTAAATCTCTCACATGTGGCTCCAAGCGCCATACCCTGGAAAACTGCCTCAGCTGGCGGACTAAACCATGTAAGGGGGTGGTGTTAACATGGCACCACTGGGCGTAAAACCTCCCTGATGCAGGTTACCGGCCAGGGCGCAAGCGTCCCGAGACGAACTTGAACAGCCACGTGTTCGTGACCAAGGCGAGCCACCTAGTTGGAGGTCATCGGCTGTGGTTAGGCATGGAGAGGGATGGGCGCCGCCATGCGACAACTGCCCTAGTTACGCTACATGTACATGATAATAGATTCAGAATCCATACCGGCTCGGCCGTCGCCCGGGTTATCAAGGGCCGCGCCTACCGCCCCTGACCAGGACGGAGGCGGAAAGTTAGCTACTGGTCAGCCAAAAAACAATATTAGTGCCAGGAATAACATTACACTGGGTACCTGGAACGTGAGATCGTTGAGAGAAACGGGCAAGATGGAGGAACTAGTGCATGAAATGAACAGATACAGATGGGACATCCTAGGTCTGTGTGAAATGAGATGGAAAAACTTTGGAGAAACATCGACCCAAGAAGGACACAGACTATATTTTAGTGGACGCGAGGACACACACGAACATGGAGTTGGCTTCCTCGTCCATAAAAACATTAAGAACAGTATTATGAGCTGTCGAACAGTTTCGAGCCGGCTCATCACTCTTCGTCTAAGGGCAACACCATTCAACATCACCATCGTACAAGCGTATGCACCAACTTCAGACTACGATGATGAAGAAGTGGAGGACTTCTACCATCAACTCCAGGATGTGCTGAACCAAACCCCCAAGAAAGACATCCTTGTCGTTCAAGGTGATTGGAATGCCAAAGTAGGAGAAGATGCCTATGCAAACTGGAAAGGAACATGTGGACGCCACTGTAACGCAACTTCAAATGAGAGAGGCCCTAGGCTCTTGGAATTTGCCAGCCTCAACGAACTCGTACTGACAAACACACTGGGTGCACATAAAATATCCAGGAAAACCACATGGCATAGCCCCAGTGGGAAACACCACAATCAGATTGACTACATCATGTTGCAAACACGCTTCCTGTTCAAGTATAAACACTGCCAAGACTCCGGGCTTCCCAGGAGCTGACATTGGAAGTGACCACGATATTGTCGTGATGACCTTTAGGCTGCACTTAAAGAGGGTAAAGAAACAGGGATATACCAGAATCAAATTCGATCTTGAAAAGCTGAAGGATCCTAAAGTAGCGGAAGCCTTCCAAGCAATGATAGGAGGAAATTTTGCAGCGCTTAAAATTATAGATGCAGACGGTTCAGACATGGACACACTGATTGAGAAATTCAACACAGCGCTGACGGACACAGCGCATGACATCCTTGGTAAACATCGACCAACACAAAAACTATGGGTGACAGCTGACATCCTCGATCTATGTGACAAACGAAGGCAGTTAAAGAAAACAAAGATGGTAGATACAGAGGGGGCTGATAATTATAGGAAAATTAACCAAACCAAAAGGGTATGAGAATGGCAAAGAAGTACTGGATTGAAGAGCAATGCTACGACATTGAAAATTGCTTGAAGAAAAACAATAGCAAAATGGCATACCAGCTGGTGAAAGAACTAACCACTGCAAAGCAAGGACGAAGTACTACCATACAAGATAAAAATGGTAAATGTCTGACCGAGGAAAATGATATCCTGAAAAGGTGGACTGAATACTGCTCAGAGCTCTATAACGAAAATATAAAGATAGACCCAGAGATCCTTAATGTCCCTCCAGCAATGGACAATAATAATAATAATAAAGTTCATTTGAAAAATTACGCTTCATCCCCAAAGGCTCGAAGCGCGGTACAAAAACTAAGCTGGGAGATAATAACAAGCTGGAAAAGATGGTAGACAACATCATTCCAGCAGGTGTTTGCGAAATAGATGAGTTTTTAAATTTGTTTTGAAGGACTCCAGTGTCTGGCTGTTTTTGAGAGCGTCGGGAAGGGTGTTCCAAATGGTTGGGCCAGCAAATGCGAACATGCGCTTTCCGTAAGTTTCAAGGCGAACACGCGGTATCGAGAGTTTGCCACTATCGGATGAGTGGAGTTGTCTAGTGGGTACATAAGGCGTCATGAGCACTTGGAGATAGGACGGCGCCAGGTCATGCAAGCAGCGGTAGCACAGAGTAGCGTTTTTGTACTCTATGCGAGCGCGGACCGGCAGCCAATGCAATTCTATCAGAAGAGTTTTAGCATGGTCCAATTTGCGTTTACGAAGAACAATTCGAGCCGCATTATTCTGTGCTTTTTGAATTTTATCAAGGAGCGTAGCTGGAAGACCCACCATGAGAGCATTGCAGTAGTCCATGCGTGATAGCACGAATGCAGACATCAGCCTCTTTGATGCATCCAACGTTAAGAAGGGTCTGATATGACTAATTCTGCGCAGCTCTAGAAAAATCGCCTTGCAAATCATGTTAATGTGATTTTCCATAGTTAGTGTTCTGTCTAAGTAGACACCCAGGTTTCGCACTGTTTGAGCAAACTCAATCTGCACGCCTGAGAGAGTAAAGGATGGAGGATCTTTTAAAGATTTTAATTTTTGAGCGGTAGCCATGGGGATCACCTCAGTCTTTTCATCATTCAATTTGAGCTTGTTTATTGTCATCCAGTGCTTAACTGACTCCACTGTCTTCTGTGTCATATTAAGAAGCTGAGGGAACTGAGAGGGGATCACGGATTTCTGAAGTTGGGTATCATCCGCGAACATGTGATATACCATGTCAATCTGCTTGATCACTGCACCCAGGGGCTGAATGTACATAGTGAAAAGCACCGGGCCTAAGACCGAGCCCTGGGGTACTCCGAATTCAATAATGGATTTCTTGGAGGTCAAGCCGTTTGTGATAACTGATTGGACCCGATTTGTCAGATATGAGCGGAACCATCTCAGGACGGTATCGGTGAAACCGAACGTATATTGCAGACGTTGGAGTATGCCGTGGTCAAGCGTATCGAACGCTGCCGATAGATCCAGTAACGACAAAGGGGATACCTGGCCCTCACCACAAGACGACAGAAGGTCATTTACGACGCGCAACAGGGCTGTCTCAGTAGAGTGATGCGTTCTGTATGCTGACTGAAAAGGCTCAAACAAGTCACACCGAGTGAGGTGATCCAGGAGCTGTCGAAGAACGACCCTCTCTAAAATCTTTGATAAAAATGGTAGATTAGAGACGGGGCGATAATTTTCCAACAGATTAGGATCGAGATTTGCTTTCTTTGGCAGTGGAGTTACAACCGCCTCCTTAAAAGAGGATGGAACAAAACCAGTTTTCAAAGACTGATTTATGATATTAGTAATGATAGGGACAATTTCGTCTAAAGATTCATACAACAGACCTGCCGGAAGAGGGCCAAGCAAACATGACTTTCTTGGGGAGTCAACTAGGATTTTCTTCACATGCGATTCAGTGACCTCCAAAAATTCGCTCATAGGAGTGCCATTAAACGGCAAGAATTCGGGAGCATCTGTGCAAATGTCAAGTTTCGCCCTGATCTTCTTAACTTTCGTAACAAAGAAATCATTTAGAGCGTCTGGTAGCTCGGCCAAAGCAATATTGTTTGGCACAGATGTGTCCTTCTGTTTACCAGTCAGCTGACCGACAATGCGAAATAAGTCCCTATTTGAACTGCAATCTACAATCCGGTGACTGACATATCCAGTCCTAGCTGCAAGGACCATCTGCTTAGTGCGTTCCTTGTTTTCAACAAAGATTTGTCGGTGCACAGTCAAGCCAGACTTCCGCCACTTGCGTTCTGCACGTCGCTGTTTCTGCTTCGCGTCCTTTATTTCTGGTGTGAGCCATGGGGCAGAAGGGCGGTCCGTAACGCGCCGTGTAGACAGAGGTGCATGTTTGTCTAAAATAACTCTGAGGCCACTGTTGTAGTCTGTTGCAGGATCATCTTCGCTATACTTGAGGGCGGCGACGTCAAATCTAAAGGCCACCCGATCTATCTTTCGGAGGTCACGGGATGTGATTGTGCGCAGAAGGCGCCCTGGCTTCCTCAAATCAAAGTCAAAGGTTACTGGGAAATGATCAGAGATCAGTTTGTCCTCAATTATGAGGTTGCAGATCATAGCTGCACGATCCTCTCTGACAACCAGCCAATCTAGGATGTGACCCCGCTTCTGTGTCGGGACACTGACAAGCTGAGTCATTCCGTGTGTGTCAAGAGCTGATTTTAAGGTCGACATAGCTGTCGGTGGTGGAATCGAAATGACAGTTTGTGTCGCCGATGATGACGACGTTTTTGTTTGTGGAGGCGTACGTTTCCAGAAGCCGAAGAAAGTCAGCAGTAAACTAACAGATCTTCAACTTATTTCGCTTATTAGGATGTGGCCTGTATATGCATAGAAACGTTATCGCTTGTTCACCATAATTAAGTTGCATCTTGCACATCTCAAATGAAACAAACAATGAAAACTTCCCTATTCTCCGCGCAGAAGTAGAAGCAGCAGTCAAAGCACTCCAAATAGGAAAGGCCACAGGAGTGGATAATATCCCTGCCGAATAGGTGAAACAAGGAGGAGAAGCAATGATAAATGCCCTAACCAATATTTGTAACAAAATATAGCTAACAGGGGAATGGCCCAAATCATGGACCCAATCTCTCATCATCACCCTCCCCAAGAAAGGTAACCTACAGCTATGCCAAAACTATCACACCATTAGCCTAATAAGCAAGGTCATGCTCAAGGTCATACTGAACCGACTAAGACCATATGCCGACAGAATCATTGCTGAAGAACAGGCAGGCTTCAGGCAAGGACGTGTCACTACTGAGCAGATCTTAAATCTCCGAATAATATGTGAGAGATATGCTCAACACCAACAAAACCTATACCGTGTCTCTGTGGATTTCAAGAAGGCATTCGACAGGGTCTGGCATGCTGCTTTATGGGTCACCATGAGGTACTACAACATCAACACAAACCTAACCAGAATGAAATGCAGCCTCTATGATAAGGTCACCAGTGCAGTCTTCTTCAACAATAACATCGGAGAATGGTTCAGGACCACGTTAGGAGTACGACAAGGGTGCTTGCTCTCCCCCACCCTGTTCAACATCTTATTAGAAAGAATTATCTCAGATGCACTGGAAACGCATGTATATAGGAACAGTCAGCATTGGTGGCAGAACAATCACCAACCTACGCTTTGCGGATGATATAGACGGACTGGCCGGAAGCGAAGAAGAGCTAGCCAACCTTGTAAAGCGTCTCGACAAGACTTCATCGTCCTTTAGCATGCAAATCAGTGCAGAAAAGACAAAAATGATGACGAACAGCACCACTGGCATCGTCACTGAAATTAAGGTCGGGGAGGAAAGACTAGAGACAGTTCGCAGTTTCAAATACCTAGGATCAATTGTTTCGGAAGAAGGCTCCAAGTCCGAATTGATGACCAGAATTGCGAAGACCACAACAACACTAAAGAGGCTCAAGAAAATATGGAATGACAAAAATATAGCCCTCAGCACCAAAATCAGGCTCTCCATTTTCTTATATGCCTGTGAGTCCTGGACATTAACAGCAGAACTCGAAAGGAAAATAAAGGCGATGGAGATGAGATGTTTCAGAAGCATTCTTGGCATCTGCTATAGAGACCATATCACCAATGAACAAGTGAAAGAAAGGATTCGTAAAGCAATTGGGCAGTACGATGACCTCCTGGTGTTGGTAAAAAAGCGAAAACTTGAATGGTTTGGCCACGTAACAAGAGTAAACAAGGGCTCGCCAAAGAAATCATGCAGGGCACAACTAGAGGAGGGAGAAGAAGAGGAAGACAAAGAAAAAGATGGGAAGATAACATCAAAGAGTGGACGGGATTAAAACTAGGCGATGCTGTACGCATTGCAGAAGACAGAGAAGAATGGAGAAGGATAGTTTTCATGTCATCTGTGGCACCCAACCGGTCCAACGACTAAGGGACATGATGATGATGATACTTAAAGCAAATCTAGTGTCATTTTTCAATCCTCATTACCATTTAGACAGCTCCTAATTATGAGCCGCACCCTAAATCACGTTTTTAACATAATAATATATCGTTTTATTTATTTTTCGCAAAAGACTTGACACAACATAAAAAAAGCTACCTTTACAATTTACATTGCTACAAAAGTGTAGGCACTCCTCAGTTCATGCTAAGCATAAAATATTGATTACCGGAAATTTGATCGAAAGAAATTTCGTCAACGGAAAATTGATCGGCGGAAGTTTGGTCGAACGGAAATTTGATCGAAAGGAAGTTTGATCGAACGAAATTTTGATCGAACGGAAGTTTGGTCGAACGGAATTTTGATCGAACGGAAGTCTGGTCGAACGGAAGTCTGGTCGAACGGAAATTTGATCGAACGGAATTTTGATCAAACGGAAGTTTGGTCGAACGGAAATTTGTTTGAAAGGAAGTTTGTTCGAGCGGAAATTTGATCAAATTTTTAAATATTTTTTTTCTAACAGCTGTCATTGAGAAATGTGGTGGAATGGTACTTATTTTCGAATGATATTTAATTTGATTTTTCATTTTTTAATTTTTATAAAAAATAAATTTAGTTAAGTCCAAGACTTATGGGTGAGTGTGAGAAATGGGCAATTCTGTTCGAACGGATGCGTGTAACTGAAAAATACTAAACAGTAGCAACTACCTATTTACTTATTGATAAATTAACGCATTAAGTAAAAATATAAAGACCAACAGTAATTTTTTTTAAAAAAAAGTGTGTCTATTATTGAATTTAAGGCAAAGTTATTATTAAAATATCTAGCACATTGGAAAATCAACCTGACGATACAAGTTATTGGCATTTGAATTGCGAAAACTTCAATAAAAAACATTCATGTCCATTCATGTAACTCCTAAGCCTGAGTGTCCATGTCGAATTATAACTTCTATTAGTGCTATAAGTAAACAAAGCAAAGAACATAATTATGCAGCTGATAGCTTCAAAACTGAAGTATATATAATAATGAAAAAGATTAAAACTGATGCTGTAACTACATGTAACTCTTCTCATTATATTTTGTCTAAAGCTTCATTGAATTTAACCCCTGTCATGAAAGGTCAACTCGCTTTAGTTGAAACTATGAATAAAAATATAAAAAATCATTTATTAAAAGACTATTGGGTCCAACTATTACTTCTCATTGGAGGGACATCAGATTTATTAGTGAATATATTTCTACTTAGACTTTTGATATTTTCAACCAGGAATAATGTTCGTTTACTTTCAAGCTAAAAAAATCTGGTATGACGGTGATACTTTTAAAACGGTTCCATGCACCTTTGAAACATTGTATACAATACATGGCTTACTTACGTGAACACACTGCTGTGCCATAAGTTAATGCACTTCTTCCAAACAAAAATATACAATGTTATAACTACAGCTTTTAATAGCTATCAAAGACTTGGAGCCTACTTGTAATCCTCATATAACTATTCTCACAGACTTAGAGCTTGCATTGTTAAATGCCATAAATATCGAGTTTCCTCAAAAAATGATTCGAGAATACTTTTTAAACTTCTTTTTAATCTATAGAAATTAGCAAATAAAAATTTGCATTAAGAATACGAATGTTGTCTGCTTGAGCATTGGCCCCTGCTGCTTACACAACACGCGGTAGAGTACTTTCAGTTACTTTGCAGCATACATATTTTACCCATTGAAGCTAAAGTAATCGTTAATTATTTTGATGACACAATCATCGGTTGCCTTAATCATAGTCACCGTCCACCGCCAACAATTTCCTTTTCATATGTCACAATGAGCAACTGCTTTAATGCGAGTCAGCAAAATTTGCCAGAAGAAAACAATGCTCTTGAAGGTTGGCATTGGAGGTTTCAGAACAGAGTTTGCACTGTTCACCCGAACATTTGGAAATGTATAAGAGCTATCAACCGCGTGTAAAGTTTGAACGAACTTCTTATTGAACAGTTCATTACTGGCCAGGAGCCTCCTTCGGGAACAAAACAATATAAAGATTAAATTAGAAAGACTAACACACATCGTCAATTCTTTTAAAACCCAAGTTCAGGCTAAGGACCTTGAGAAGCACATAAAATGGACTACGATGAGTCACTTCCTTGTTTTGTCACGTGATACGTACCAGCCATTGGTAGGCTTTCTGCTACACATAAAAACACATAACAACAGATAACAGCTGATAGGCCATTGCCATTATCATTAATTTTAAAGCACAATGTTTGTCTCCATCAGTGCTTCCCCAATGTTAATTAAAAATGTTACTTTTCAAAATATTCTTGAATACACTCGTTTCTTTAAATGACATTAATTAAATGTGACAATAATTATAATTCAGTTATGATTAAAGGAAGAAAGTTGTTTGAAGAAAAATGTGTGAGCGACTAGTGTGTTGCAAACAGCCTACCGGAAGTCTTACTCGTACTTACGCTTATCACGTGACAAAACAATCGACGCATCGTAGTCCATTGTCAAATAGCTTTTGACATTTATTTAAATGAAACAATAAGCACAATATTGTGGAGTGTCCAGACAATAGTCGACCCGTGGAGTGTCCAGGGGTTCCGGGGTTCCGGTCGACAAGTCTGTAGTGGCTTACCGATTTGGAAGCGCTGGCCACCGACCCCCTCGGCGTTAACCCGGGGCACATTACCACCATTGCGTTTCCCGCGTGGCAGACAAGGGTATGCATGGTAGTTGCTGGAATAAACGGCTCCTACAGGGCTGCCACCTGTGATACTTCGCAGGGGGAAGAAAAGGCAAACACAGGGTAGGGATCATGATTACAAGTTGCCGTTAAGGGATATGAGGCGATAGGCTGTGGTGGAAGCCTATGGCCGGTGATTCTAAATATGCAGCCCTGAGAAAGCTGCTCCTAGGCAACCGTTTCGTCCCAGCTACTTCGCGAATTAGTTGCGGGGTGGAAACCCACTGTGGAATCCCTCTTAGAGGGCGTCCGATGCTTCCCCGGGACGGGTGGGGGGGATATTAGGACGTTAATTTGCGGTCCCGGCCCCTAGGAGAGTGGACTGCGGACGAACCCGATCGAGCGGTTGCTGGTGGGGACGCTCCACGCCCGGGGATATCTCTGACGTCCCTCCGCACAGCTTGACGTCGGGGAAACCCGGCGGCTGGCATGTGTGGGTGGGCGCCAGGGAGAGCATAAGGAGCGCAAGCTCGACGGCTCGCTGACGCTATTTCCTAATGATATATATTAGTGTCCAGACAATAGTCGATCCGTAAGGGATGATGGCGTTGGTTTTATGACCTAAGACCAACTGACCAAACAAAGTGTCAAGCTTGTCAGATTGCCCGCGACGGAATGGCGGCGTTGGTTTATGACCTATTACGCGGTGTGTTACATAAGAAGGGGATTGGTGCCCTGTGAACTTTGGACTTATGAAAGGGACAGTTGGACGGGACTAAGGAGAACTCAGCCGGACAGGCAGGTAGACGGACGGGAGTTAGAGAGGGACCGTGACAGTCGGAGTTGAGTACGACAGAGAGAGAGAGAGAGAGAGAGAGAGAGAGAGAGAGAGAGAGAAAGTAAAGTCAAAGGATAAGGCAAATAAATGTTCAAAGACTATAACCATCGTTGAGTTGTCATATTGGTGCAGACGAGAGACAGAGTGATCAAGGTTGCAAATTAATTAGAGAGCAGAGACGAGCAAGGTTCTCTACAATATATTTGTTTTCTTTACTTTGTCTGTGAGTAATTTTATTATCTGTAAGGTAGCGATAAGCTTCACTTTGTAAAGTTGATAATAAATATGAATTTGCAATTTTTAGGAATGCAAGTAATTTTATTAAGTTATCTAAAATTATTGTCGATATGAACTTATTTCCTGTCAAGAAAAGATGTGTATCTATTGTAGATTCTTTTCTAATATCACTATTTGTCCCTATTGTGTATTCTTTTCTAAAATCACTCTATAACACAATATGTGACATGACCTTAATTTATTGTAACTTTTTTGAAATTGTTTAAGGTGTTTTTCATCTTGTTTATGTGTTTTAAATGTTAAATAACAACTCTAAATAAAAGCCATGTTCAGCTATTCCAAAGAAAATCCATGTTCAACTAGTCTAAAGAAAATAGTAGGCCTATATCTGTATTCTGTGTGCTGTGCCACTGTTTTGAAAGGGATTCAAAATGTGTCCTCACAGCCTAGTTTTAACTTGATGTGTAGTTGGTCTGAGATCTAATATTAACTAATTACAAGAGTCATCTGTCAAACACTTAAAATAGGAGTTTTGGCTCAGCATAACGAGAAACAAAAAATAAAAAAAAACAATGGTGATAGAAATCATGCCTTTGGGTTGTTTTTGACTTGAATGGGAAAGTATAGTTAGTTTTTATGTATGAGCATATCACATTCATTCTCACTTAAGTTTCTGAAATAACCTCCATCAAGAAAATTAATATTTTCTTCTTGATTTATATAAAGATTAATGATTATTGACAACGTTTAGTCAGTATATATATCTCAATATACATACATATACGTATTTTTATATACAGTTGATGTAATTAATGGACCCCTCAAATTTAAATTGGTTTTATCATTGAAAAATGCATCCAGGAATAAAATGCATTAAGTATTTTAAAAATTTGAAATTTGGTGCGCAACACTAAAGAACAATAGTTTCCGTTTAATTAAAATACCAGATGGTTTCTCGTGCGTTCGCGCAAGCTTATATAAGTCTGAACAGTACCGGATAATGTCCCCCTCCCCACTCCCCTTTTTTTATTTCCTAGCCTACCAACGGACCTATCCCGCCCCGCAATTGCATTTTTATGCAAGGGCGGTGAGCAGATTGCAGTTTATGTTTGTTCGCTTTTGTTGTCTGTGTTCTCTCGCAAGGGATCCCGACCTCTACGTGGTGCGAGAGACTAGTAGGTCTTGAGCACCACTGAAGCGCTCGACCGAAGCTAAAGATCCCGGCGCATGCGCCATGACCGAATAGCTCCCTGGAAAAGGATTAGGCTAAAGCAAAGCGAAGTTCCTAGGGAGTGAGAGGGTAGGGGAGTGGGGAGGGGGAGCTAACTGCCAATTCCTTCGATCCAAATAACTGGTACAAAGGATTCACTAATCATTTGCTGCCCTCTTGGATACGACTTCTGAGCTAAGTGCTATATTATATTTTTTTATACATTCTCATTTTATTCGTTTTTGTGTTTGTTCGCTGATGAAGGCTTCCTGCCGACACGTTCGTTGTTTTGTTGTGCTTCTTTTATCAGGTTTAACCTTACTGTGTTCTACTAATTTCCTATTGTGCTAACCTGATTGCAGCCTCCCCCATTATTACCTTTTTTACAAAGGATTCGCTTGATTTAGGTTCGGACATCAAATTTAAGTCCAAATACATCACTGATGAAGTAAGCCCGAGCTTATTTTTCTACTGCTGAGGAGAGAGAAGTAAATCCCCCCCCCCCCGAGCGATGTAATCCTCTCTCGCGTCCTTGATGATGAACAATCGAACGTAGGCTTCTAGCAACCCCCCTCCCCCCTCCCAATTTTTACATTTAACGGAACCTTATTTTAAAAAAGTATGTTTTTTTTTAACAAAAAATATATCAACATTTTTTCCTTTAATTTTGTGCTATTTTTTTTTCAAATTTATTTGGCTCACTAGGCCAATCCTGGAATGAAAATCCTGACTGCATTACTGACTACATTACTCGCAAAAGAAATATTGATTCCTGATTAGATTTGGCCCTTTCGTATTGTTCTTTTTTTTTGGTAGGGCTACGTGTAGCGCATCTTCTGCCTTTTTGACCACTTCATACACTGCTGTTCACCAGCTGGAACGTTGTTCGGCAATGATCTCCCATTTGTTGATTTCAATGCTGGCTTCGCTCATGCTCCTTCTGCAAACGTCCATAAATGTCAGATATAGTCGTCGCATAAGTCTTTTCACTTCGGCCAACTCTACATACAGCAGCATCTTTGGAATACGGCCTTTCTCCATTCTCCTTACATGGCCTAACCAGCGCCTCTTGCTAAGAGAAGAGAATATGATCTTTAAGACTAAGGAATAAAAGAAGGAATGGAAGGAAATGAAACTTTCGAATATGTAAAAACCAAGAATTTGAGGCAGAATTTTTTGGCAGTGCTCCTCTCTGAACAATCTTTTTATCAGCTCCGCTCACTCAGAGTTCTGGGGAGTTTATGAGGATGCTGAGTGTTTCAGTAGATGCTAAGTGTTTAAGTGAGTGCTAAGTTTTTAAGTAAGTCTTACGTTTTTCAGTGGGGGCTAAGTGTTTCAGTGGGTGCTAAGTGTCTAAATGTATGATAATTTATTCCGTGGGTACAAAGTGTTTCAGTGGGGGCTAAGTGATTGAATTGATCAATCATATCTTTACTATCAGATATCTCCTGGCGAAATGCTACGAATACACCATCAACATACACCAACTATATATGGACTATCACATGCCTAAATGTTTGTACATCATCATATACAATTGTCTCAGGTAATGATGAATTATATGTATTTGTTGAAACACAAACTGATACTGAATTTCTTACAGTTGAAAAAGATCCCTTTGCTAATTTTCCAAAATTAAACCATGCAATTAACATAAGCAATTTCAATTCAAAGTATTTTATTGTGCAAATATTTTGCATTGTGAACCAGTAAGTTTCAAATAAAAAATTCCAATTAAAATAATCCATGATCTTAAAGAAAAGTTCAAATCTAAAGCGATACTCTGTAATTTAAATTAGGGTGCATTGAAATGCCACTTAATTTTCGCAGTTGGTACACAAATTTGAATAACCTAGACTAAAATCAGACTAAAATGGTTAATATCAACTTCGCCTATTATTTTTAAAGTAATATAATTTAAATTTCCTTTCACATGATTTTTTTCTAATTTATTTTTGTTGTCGTGATTTTAAAAAATGTAATAAAATGGACTTTTTGTCTCAGTTGATATTTTGCAAAAATGGGCTAGTTTTTTAATTACAATTTGTAAGAATAGATTTTTGTGATAACCATGAAACAATATTTTTGTTTAAGTATAATGTATAACTGTATTTATATGACGATTTGAAAGTTCTAACTGAAATTATTTTTGAAGATATAAGAAATTAAAAATCCATATTTGATCTAACATTGCAATCAAGTGTAACTTATTTCCTTAGATACAGTTTAAAACTTTCATTTAACTTTTTACATTTTTATCCTTTTGATTGTACATTTTACATGCCCCTAATTCGCAGACTTAAATCCTCCACACTCTATTGCACAGGTTCTTAACCAGCGATGCCTGCAACCCCAGGGATTATGGTGTGCAGTGCAACGGTATGCTGGAAGACATAAACATATTTGTAGCTAAAACACACGAAGTGCCAAATAATATCTGATAAAGTAAATAAAAAAATGTATGCCTAAAGTTTTATTGACTAATAAAATTAAATAATTCTGTACTTACAACAAAAGAAAACAAAAGAGAGCAATATACTTTAAAAGTCAAGTTCCTTTTAATTTTGCTTTGGAAAATAAAGGAAGGCATAATAAGTCAGGAATGAGAACGGGCTGGTAAAGATAACTTGTAAAAAGTTAATTAGTAATATTTATTCATCAGCTTAGCTTTCAGTTCTGAGGATCAACTTTTTAGCTGCATGTCAAAAAGGTTTAAATAAAAGTTATCATTATTAGTCAAAGTTAATGATGAAGATTAACAATTATTTATGCATAAAATAAATATCAATTTAGAAATATAATTTTGTATATAAAAATAACTGTGCAGGATTTTTCCTCTTACAAACTAAGATAGGTTAGATGTTACATGAAAGTTTGATTTAATATTATTAATCTATGTGTCTATGAGTATGACTAAATTTTGACTAGAAATAATACTATAGACCAGCGTTTCCCAAGAAAATATAATGAATCAATCTGGCATTGGTCCCTGGTGTAATCTTGCTGCTATCTCTAAGACTATATTTCTAGTGTCCGTAATATTACTTATGTAATTCGGCTCTTCTTCTTGACTTTACCAATTACATTGTAGGCCTAATTATAACATCAAATCTCAAGCTACAAAAAGTAATTAATAATATTATAGAAACTAAATCTACACTTTTTTTTTTTTTAGATCAGCTATACTTTAGCCTATAGTCTACTATAAAGGCATACTACTGATAATTGTATATTTGGGCCTATTTTATATTTTTATAATTGTACTAGCGATTACCCGGCATGCGTTGCAATGCCACTCAAAGAAATAAAGTGTTTGTGTTTTAATAATGCTTTTTGTAAGTACTTTTAATATACAATTTTTTTACCGTCTGGTGCGTATTAGAAGGTTTTTCGAAGCGTGAGCAGGCCTCACACAGCTGTCTATGTGGGAAGCAGGAATTTTCCAAATTTAGTCCCCACACTTGTAGCGATTGATCCCCCAATGCAATAGCTATGTTTGAAATTAAATTTATAAGGCTCATTTATTAAATATAAACAAATTTAGGGCCCCCGGCCCAAAAAGGAATATTGTGAAATATTTGTACTAATTCAGAAACCTATTTATTAAGTCACATATACAAAATGAAATGTCACAGATAATATTTAATTTAATTCCACCCACCTATGCAATAGCTCTGTTTGATTTTATATTTACATGGCTCATATAAGAAAAAAAAATGAATTTAAGGCCCCCGGCCCAAAGCGGAATATTGTACAGTTGTTGTACTTATTTATAAACCTATTGTGGGCCTGCACACAACAATTCAATGAAGGTTTATCGCATTCAGATGAATATACTTTACGAACGCATACGGAAATTATATTTAAATAGCTCATATTAGAAACAAAACTACTATAAGCCCCTGGTCCAAAACTGATAATTTAAAAAAAAAATGAATTGGTTTTGATATCCATGGGTATACTTTTGTAAATGTACTTACGTTTTGTTAACGTCATTGATTTTCTTAATTGGTAAAATGAGAAAATAGCATCTATTTTTCACAACCGTAATATCATTGGATTTAAAGAAATTGTCATCCACGTAAAATTGTTCACACCCTATTTCCTAACCCCATATATATGTACCTAAGAAGGCAAATTATTTGTCAAATTCTATCTGAGACGTATAGTGTGCTGCCTTGCGCCAATGAAACAATCGTATTACATCTCCCCCCCTCCCCCAAACAGAGTTTAAAAGAAATTAATAAAATCATCCACGGGATTGTAATCCCCTTACTTACGCAAAATTTTTTTTTGCATTTCAAATGCTTTGTTCTTATTTGGATGAGTGATAAGCGCATTAGTGAATGCTATTTGGATATGTAGTTTCGCTGCACTGATTGCATTAAACGGCATTTTCGTATTATAAGTATATTTAAAGGGTACGTTTTTTACTACTTTATACAGTTCATAAAAGTATATTTTTGGAAAGAATAAAAGTAAAAACTTATTAAATGTTAAAATTAAAAAGCTAAAGTTGTATTTAATTGTATACAATTTTAGCAATTTAAAAAGCAATCTCTTATATTTATTAATTTTACTTACTTTTAGGAATGTGGAAATACATTATAAATTTTATCAAGCGCGGTTATGAAATTAGAGTATTTTTGCCTTGACTAAATAGGACATTTGCGCTATGACGTCATTTGCGTGATTATTTAGAACAAATAAGTTTTAATTTTATTACGCAATATTAGGAACGACGTACTAAAAACGCACTAAAAATAATATATGCTTTGGTTTTCCCGATACATGTGATTACAGTGTAATTCTTTGATCATAATTTTTGTATTAATTTGTTTTCATAACTTTCAAACACAAATAAAATGCTTAAAATAGTTCCTTAGTTGTTACTCTAAATTTATTTGTAATTTATATTATTAATACTTAGTATATAACTATGATTGTTTTTTTTTATTGCGAACGTATTTAAATCTTATCGGTTCTTTGGAGTTACGGTCAGCATAAATCATTTTTATATAATATATATTATATTAGTACATCATTGCTATTCAAAATCACAACACGTTTACAAAGTTATGTCCGATTCTAAAATAAATCACAAAATTCAAGCTTATTTATAAAAACAAAACAAAACAACACTCTCTACACTTAACATGCAAAAACGCGTTTTCTCTGCTCTTGCTACAAATTGCTGTCTGTTTGCATTTGTTCAAGGGCTGTTGTGTTGATAAAGCTTTTTTTGGGAAAACAAACCGAATTTAAGGCCACCGGCCCAAGCGAAATATTGTAAAATGGTGTTCTAATTTAGAAACATTTTCGGGAGCGCACATATCAATTCACCAAAGTTTGATCGCAATCGGATGAATGGTATAGGAATGCATGCCATAATTATATAGATACCATATGGGTGGAAAACGAATTTAAGGCCCCCGGCCACAAACGGAATATTGTAAAATTGTTGTATTACTTCATAAACCTACTTATTATGTCACAAAATTAAAAGAAAACATCTTACTAATGTTCTAACGTATTAAGATGAATGGTATAGGAGCCCGTACGAAAATTATTTTTTACAAAGCTCATATAAGAAAAAAAACGATTTTGGGGCCAACGGCCAAAAACGGAATATTCTAAAAGTGTTGTAATTAATTCAGTAACCTACTTATTATGTCACACACACAATTTAATGTCGTTTTTTGTATTTGATTAAAAATCTACCCATCCATGCATTAGCTCTGTTTAAAATTATATTTGTATAGATCATATAGGAGAAATAGAACATAGGGCCCCTGGCTCAAAACGGAACATTTTTAAACGGTTGTAATGATTCAAAAACCTTTGCGGGCGGGCGAAAAACATCTTACTAAAGTTTTATCGCATTTAGATGAATGGTTTAGGAGTGCAGACGAATTTTTTTTTTACAAAGCTCATATTACAAAAAAAAACCATTTTGCGGCCAACGTTCAAAAACGAAATATTTATAAAATGCGCGAGGGTATGGACAACAACTCATCAAAGTTTTGTCGCAATCGCATGACAGGTGTAGGAGCGCATACGGTTTGAAATTATATTTATATAGCTCATTTAAGAAAAAACGAATATGCGGCCCCTGGCTCAAAACGGAATATTTTAAAACGGTTTTGTCGCAATCGAATGAATGGTGTAGGAGCGCATACGAGACATACAAAGATAAATACATACATTCATATTTATATATATAAGATTCAAGTACGAGTACGATGCTAAATGAGTAAGTAGACCCAAGTGAGGGTGTTATTTAACCATAACGGCTTACTAATTAAAGCTTAATACTACAACTTCTAAGTAATCTTAATTAACATTTAATCTTAGTCTTAGTATGCTACTATTAATAATAAACTAAGGACTAAGACTAACACTAAGAGGTAGACTAAGCCAGCGTAGGCGTAGCTGACTGACTGAGTGACATAGACAGCTTGCCGACTTTGCTATGGGCACTATGGTCTATGCTGGAGTTTGATTTTACATTGATAAAGTTTTATTTTTGTAACCTTAAAATTTGTATTAATATGTGTTTCTTTTAAAATTTTAAATTAATAGGCCTATATGACTATAAGCCTAGTCAAGCTATTATGTAGCCTTTAGACTTTGTTTGAGTGTAGTGCCAATCACTTGTTTCGATGCCAGCATTTTCGATGCTAAAGACTAAAATTTAGTAAACAGCTAACTACCTATTGACAAGGAAAGGATGAAAAGAAATGATATTTTGTCAACTTTTTAATAATAATAGAAGAACAACATAAAAAATAAATTTAAATAAGATATAGATTTCTCACTTGAAACTCTTCTCTGTCTTCTTATGCCCAGTTCAGAAGTATCAAGTTGTCTTCAAATTTCGCGTGAAATTTCTTTTTGGACTCATTATTTTGTTTCACTATATATTGGGTTGAAAAAGAAATTAGACGATAAATTGTTCGTGTAAAATGATCACAAGAAATCATTAATTTACACACACACAAAAAAAAAAAAAACAACAACAACAAAAAAAAAACATTTGACCAAACTTCCGTTCGATCAAATTTCCGTTCGACCAAATCCGTTCGATCAAATTCCCGTTCGACCAAACTTCCGTTCGATCAAATTTCCGTTCGACCAAACTTCCATTCGATCAAAATTCCGTTCTACCAAACTTCCGTTCGATCAAAATTCAGTTCGACCAAACTTCCGTTCGATCATAATTCCATTCGACCAAACTTCCGTTCAATCAAGTTTCCGTTCGACCTAACTTCCGTTCGATTAAATTTCCGTTCGACCAAACTTCCGTCGATATTTCTTTCGATCAAATTTCCGGATACGTGAAATATGAGCAAAGGTTTTTGAATTATTTTTTGTTCTCACAAAATGTGATCAACTTTTAAAGTTGGGCACCGTAGGGCCGAGGCGTAGAAAGAGTTGGTGTCATCTGGTGAGGTACACTCATGGTGTCATCCGGTGAGGTACACTCATGGTGTCATCCGGTGAGGTACACTCATGGTGTCATCCGGTGAGGTACACTCATGGTGTCATCTGGTGAGGTACACTCATGGTGTCATCCGGTGAGGTACACTCATGGTGTCATCCAGTGAGGTACACTCATGGTGTCATCCAGTGAGGTACACTCATGGTGTCATCTGGTGAGGTACACTCATGGTGTCATCTGGTGAGGTACACTCATGGTGTCATCTGGTGAGGTACACTCATGGTGTCATCTGGTGAGGTACACTCATGGTGTCATCCCCCGCCCCGACTTCCACGATGGATTTCTTCTTATTAAAATAAGTCCACAGTATAAAGATGACGAGTCCACAATATAACAGCGACAAGAACATAATCAAATTAATTGAAGGTCAGGGGGTAAATGTATTTAATGTTATCGCCCTTTGGTATCAATGGGAAGCTTATTTCTCAGAATTTTGATAAATATAGCTTCCTGTCACTTATGAAAGTTGACGAACATTGTAATTTGATTTTGATCATGGTCATAACGGTTCTAATCATAGGGTCACCTCATTTCTGATGCATTAAACTTGAACTTTTAATAAAGCGCGCATTTGAATTGGTTACATATGTGGAAAATTGACGTGTGATCGGTTATCCTTTGATGAAATTCGATTAGACCTAGCTTTGTGTGCTCTGTAAATATGCAATTTTTCAATTTGGTGTCACTTTCTGAAATGGTGGCACCCGGTGCGGTCCTCAAACACGCACCCCCTAGCTATGCCATTGCCGTAGGGTGTTAATAAATAAATTGTATAATTTAAATAGCACCATGCTTTATAAGATATAGTTTAGAGAAGGTCGGCTAAAAATTGGCTCCCATCTGATGGCACTAACCCTTGCTACGCCACTGCCTCTGGGTATATCAAAAACAATAACATTTTCAGTACCCTTTGCCTAAAGTAATAGACAAGCATTACAAAGTTCTTATGATCAAGGGTTCTTTTCAAACAACATGATGGGTACTCTGTATGCGCCTTAATCTTCTTTACACATTATATGTAGAAACCCCGAACTTTGTGGGAGAGACAGGACGGCGATTCGCTGACATGTTCACCTACGAGACATTGCTAATGACAAACGATGAGTCTTCTCTTCTCACTTATCAAATCGCGACAGGTATATTCGTAACGATTAATGTTTCCTCTACATAACAAGACAGCCAGGTTGAGTTTGCAGAACAAAATCATTCGGACACTGACAGCACATGGTATGAATGTCATATTTTCCTTTTCTTGCTAACTCTCTCCGCCAATTAAACTATACGACTAATCACCGAGCTCTTTCGTTCACCTCCTTTCCTAAACTTATTTCATTAACTACGCTTTTACTTCTT
Organism: Omphiscola glabra; assembly: GCA_964017045.1. Classification (NCBI taxonomy): domain Eukaryota; kingdom Metazoa; phylum Mollusca; class Gastropoda; family Lymnaeidae; genus Omphiscola; species Omphiscola glabra. The sequence goes on along the minus strand of OZ024811.1, from coordinate 9,334,020 downwards.
CTTTGCGTTTTCAACCCCTAGTGGAGCAAAGGCCATTTACAATTTCTTGCCAAACTTTTACCAACAATTTACAATAATTGATATCAAATTTCATTTCAAATTTTCCGGGGGGGGGGGGGGGGTAGGGGGGCTTTGTCATTTGTCAATGAACAGAAGCGTAGCTAAAAGGTGGCAGATGGGGCATATGTCCCGGATGTTAGACTAACGAGGAAATAAAAAAGGGGGGGGGGGTAAATGGGCTTTGCTGATATTTAATGGTTGAAAATAATCAGTTTCAGAGTTGAATCTTGCCCCTACACGCCAAACACTGCATATACTTCCCTGCTAGTGGCGTCGAAATAGGGCGAAAGGTGAAGTTCACCCAGGAGCCACTATTTCTTTATGAGCTTTTGTGGCATTTTCGGACACCTGCAGAGTTTGTATCGTGAAAGGGAGGGCGGCAAAAATATGTGCCCGCCCATGGCGGCATTAATAGTAGCTGAACCTCTAGGCAGTGTATCTATCGATATCAAAATCGGCGATCATTTTCATCTGGAAGGAAGGCGGAAACTGAGGGCGCTGATGAATCTTGAAGGAAAGAGGTGTATTTTTGAGTATACTTTAATTCAATGTTTCTATTATACATTTTTAAGATTTTGTGGGAGGCATTAAGGCGTCTAGTGCCATACAAAAACTGAATTCACTCCGTTTGTGGAGTGCCCCAGAGTAATCATTTGGCACAAGCTTATAATCTATTCCCATACTGTAACATTGATCAGCGTTAGTGCAGGGGTGGAGAAATTGAGGGTGCTAAAGACAGTCGGGCAAATTCAAAATGCGATGGTTCATTTTGGCGCATGCTTGAATTTGTTGTTTCTTTCAGACAATTTTGAGGTTGTATTTCAAACTTTGGGTTGGTGAGTGCCAAAATTAGCCATAATAATGATCAAAGACATCTTAAATTCCACACCAGTGTGATAAAAACTTTATTTATTCTAGTTGTGTCACCCTTGAGGGTAAGCTTTTGCCCTAGCTTAATATCGCCTATTACAGCGGTAGGCAAACCCATTAGTCAAAAGAGCTAAATATCAGCAGCAGGACGAGAGCGAAATTTTGTTTCAAGAACTTGTTAAGAACCCTGTTTTTCGGAGTCAAAAATGATTTATTGCCGACTGGCCGAGCCACACTCAGGTGGCTAAAGAGCCGCATGTTTGCCGATCACTGTTCTATTAAATCTTTTTAGTCCACGGAAAATTTTTGATAACTTAAAAATACAAGAATGCATTTTATAACCTATCTGAATTTAGTTTTGCAACATTCTACACCTAATTGGAGAGCAACTGAAGAGTTCCTAGATTTAAAATGTAGATGTCACTTACGATCCTGGGTGCCTTGGATATTTTAGGGGTTTAAAGATTTGATGAGGATATTTTCTTAATTATCATCTTTCAACACAGGTTGCAAAAAAAAAAAAAAAGTGGGGGAAAGGGGGGGGGGAGGGGGTCAAACCGGAAAAGTGCTTGACCTGCTTGTGTTATGCACAAAAATTGTATATTATTAAAAAAAATAGTAATTTGGCTTTTATTTTGTTTTACATTATTTTGTAGCGTCTTAATTATCAAATGAATTTTCAACACAAAAAAATTAAAAAGGATTCCGTCATTAAAAAGCACTGCAACATGATTTTATATGCTGAGCGCTCATGGGGAAATAAAAACTTACTTATAATAATTAGACTACCTTTTCTAAATATTTCCAAATTTTACTAGAGTCAAAAAAATAAAATAATTATTAATTAAAAAGTCTAAACATTTTTATGAGTTTTGAAAACTAGTCATTCGATAAATCGTATATGAACAGCATAACTATTTTAAGAAGACATGAGTTGTTTACAAATGACATTACATTTTTATTAATGTGTGATTTATCTAAGGGAAATTATATTCAAATAAAGTATATATTTTCCAATATTTAGTTGATTTTCTTTTACCAAATCCACATAATTTATTTTAAATTGAATAAATTGGGAATAAGAATTTTTCTCTAAAACTAGTAGCAACAATTTTTTTTATAGAAATGACAAACGAAATGCTATTTTACAAAAGAAGTTTTTTAATTTTGTTTTAGCTTTCTGATAGATTCCCACCTTGAAAAAACATAATTAAAAACAAAAATCGTGCAAATAGGTGGGGCGAAATAAACATAGTATATAGGTTGTGCATTTTTAACCTCTTTTATGCAGGAAAAATTGTTACAAAAGTAGTACATTAAAAGAAAACACCCACAAACGCTTTCGATATAATAATTGATGAAATGAGCAGCTTTTTTTTTGCAACAGTTTAATTCTTAATAAAAAAATATATCTCATTTTTTAAAGTTTCTATTTTCTATAACTCATTACACATGAAAAGCATAAAATTTTATTTATTTCCTAAAGACTTATGCCATCATACAATTTATAATTAGCACCTATCGCTACTTTAAAAGTAATGCTTTTACGATCAACTATAATTTGAAATCAGATTGCGCAAGATTTAGACTTAGCAAGAAATATTACTATTAATATATTATACCCTTTTATTGATGTATAGTTAGTTTCATATAGTGCTTTTAAAAATCTTTAAACATACCGATATATTATGCGAAACATACCGATATATTATTCGAACTACAGGAAGTAAGAAATCAGCTTATAATCTGGAACGGCCAGTACGATATTATCAATCGAATACTGTAAGCCCTTAACAAGCTTGGCTTTATATACGGATCAATTAATTGTAATCGGTTAAAAGCACCGATACACTTCTTTTAAAGACAATGTGGTCGTTTTTCATTTAAAAAATATGATTTTTATATTGTTGTCCCCATTTTGCTCCGGTGAAAAGGGGGGGGGGGACACTTGACTTTCACCGGGTGGGCATTCCCCCCCCCCCTCTTCCCGAGACATGGCTGAAAGAAACCCTGCTCGTGATCATTAAGGGTTTTATATTAGGGATTATTATAGTTGAGATCAGTTTTCTAATGGTATGACTTATCTTGTATAATATCTGCCTGAGATCCCCCCAATCCTCTCTAACATTTTTTGTTTATTAGCGCAGTCTTCATTATATTACAGTCATCTTCCGCTTACCTCCAACTTTATTTATTTTCTGTATATATATATATAAACATATATATAAACAGAAAAAAATATATATACACTAGTTTAGCCCGCCAAACATTGGCTGCAGCAATACGTGAACTTCCCATCTCCTAAAGTTACTTGACAAAACATGAACTTAAGCTACACCCTTTCATCACCCCCCCCCCGCCACATGATACGTCACTGCACACCTTTTATTTCACGCCCATGAATTATATTAAAATTCTGGTGTCCCAACCACTTTTAAAACGGATAATTTTTACACCAAACTTAAACTGAGACGATTTCATTTTCTGAAAAGAAAATATTTTGCGCCAAACGCAGCTGCGTTATATAAAAGGATAAATCATTTAGCGTAGTTATCGGGAATTATATTTTGCGCGCTTTTGAACTCATTATTGAACCATACTTTCTTTCAAACAGAAAGAATTATTTATAGTATACTCTCAATCCCAAATTCGCTGAATAGAAAGGAACCGGGAAATGGAAGCAGTAAATTAGGAAGCCATCCATGAGTCATACCAGAAGCGTAATATATCTATAAGAGATATTATCTTAACTTCAAAGCCAAGATTTTTATATTTCAATAGATTCTTCCGTAATCAAAGCAATTTTGTTTCCTGCTCACTCTCACTGTCTCTGATAAGTTATTCTTGTAATATCTTTTGTTTTTTGTTCTCTCTTCCTCTTTTAATGTTGTTTATGCTGTTAAAGGCTTTCAAACGTCCGCTCGTTTGACTCGTCGTTCTTCAGGCTTCCCTCTATCCTGTTTGCCATATTTCATATAAATATATATTTGCTAGAGAATTTGTATTATTGAGCGATAAATGGCGGTCGTGAAATTAGGAGGTATTGTTATCAGTAGTTCTGTCAGTAAGATATATATCATTAGGAAATGGCGTCAGCGAGCCGTCGAGCTTGCGCTCCTTATGCTCCCCCTGGCGCCCACCCACACATGTCAGCCGCCGGGTTTCCCCGAGGTCAAGCCGTGCGAAGGCACGTCAGAGATATCCCCGGGCGTGGAGCGTCCCCACCAGCAACCGCTCGATCGGGTTCGCCGATGGAGACCTTCCCCGCCCGGAGACATCTGGTCGACCGAAGACGCTGTGTTTCAAGCGTCCGCAGTCCACTCTCCTAGGGACCGGGACGGTAAATTAACGTCCTAATATCTCCCCCCACCCGTCCCGCGGAAGCATCGGACGCCCTCTAAGAGGGATTCCACAGTGGGTTTCCACCCCGCATCTAATTCGCGAAGTAGCTGGGACGAAACGGTTGCCTAGGCGCAGCTTTCTCAGGGCTGCATATTTAGAATCACCGGCCATAGGCTTCCACCACAGCCTATCGCCTCATATCCCTTAACGGCAACTTGTAATCATGATCCCTACCCTGTGTTTGCCTTTTCTTCCCCCTGCGAAGTATCACAGGTGGCAGCCCTGTAGGAGCCGTATATTCCAGCAACTACCATGCATACCCTTGTCTGCCACACGGGAAACGCAATGGTGGTAATGTGCCCCGGGTTAACGCCGATGGGGTCGGTGGCCAGCGCTTCCAAATCGGCAAGCCACCCCGGTCAGTAAGATATATTAGTTGCTTGTTAATTACAGTACATATTTGAAATATATAAAACATATAGGCCCTATATATATCTATACATATAAGAATGAGCTAGGGTGACCGTAACGCCAAAGAAACAAAGAGATTTAAATATGAATGGATTCTTAAAACAATCATAATTTTCTATTATTTTACGGAAATCGAATACATTTATATGCGCAAAAAATGTATATCTCATTTTATTTTTGTAAAAGTTTAAGTATTATTATTATTAATTACAAATACATTTAAAGTAGCATATAAGGAACTATTTTATACATTATATTCGAACTTAAAAGTTATGAAAGAAAATTAAATAAATAAATTATGATCATAGAATTAAAAACATCTATTTCTTTTTGTGCGGTTTTTTAGTGTGTTGATAATATTGCGAAATCAAAATGAAATTAATTTGATCTAAATAAATACGCAAATGACGTCATATCGCGATTGCCAATTTTAGCCAGAGCTCTAAGTTTCTTTGATTTATTAACATAACTGAAAATGTATTTTCTTCTTCTTAAAAGTTTAATGAATAAATAATGATTGATTGTTTTTTAAATTATTAATAAAACACAAAAATGTTAGCTTTCTTTTTTTAACAGTAAATACGTTTTTACTTTGTATTCAATCCAAAAATTTTTATTAAATTTATAAAGTAATACAAACTTAACCTTTGAATGTACTTTTAATAAGAAAATGCAGTTTGTGTCAATCAGTGCAGCGATACCCCATAGCCAAATAGCATTTACTAATGCACTTATCCCTGATCCAAATAAGAACAAACCAATGAAATGCACAAACTGAGTTTTTGCGTACGTAAGGGGGCTACAACCCCGTGGATAATTTTATACATTTTGTAAAACTCTGTCGGTGAAGGGGGAGGGGGAAAAAAGATACTTTAACTTTCCCCCAGGCAATACAAGATATGCCTCAGAATGAATTTGATAAATAATTAATCTTCTTCGGTACATATATATCATTGATAGGAAATAGGGTGTGTACATTTTTACGTGGATGACAATATCTTTAAGTCTAATTATATTGCAGTTGGGAAAATATATATTATGTTCTCACTTTACAAGTACACATACGTTTACCAATTTAAAAAATCAATGAATAGGCATATACCCATGAATATCGAAACCCAATCATTTTACACAAGGGAAAATTTAATTTTCATAATAGAGATGGGTTCAGATTTTCTTTCACAAAATGGAAATATATTTAGTTTTTACTTTGCGAAAAGTAAAGTAGGTGTATACTGTTATGAGATTAATATTCTTTGTGTAAAAAAAAAAAAGACACTTAAGTCTGTCACAGACTTGAAAAATTGTTAAAATATTCTTCTTTAGATAAAAAAAAGTCTTTGTTTTATATTTTCCGATATTAAAGGAGAAAACTAAAGCAAAATTTTGGTTAAAATTTTTAATGAAGATATCAGTGTATCACATTATGTTAATATAAAATATATTTAAAAGCGTACATAGAGTTTTTCGTAAATTTAAGATTAAGTTCTCACAATTTTTAGTGAAATTTATTTTTAGTTTAGTAGCACGAAAAGTGGTGGTGTAAGCCCAACAATGAACAATTAAAAACACGTGACATCTAAAGTAATTGTCTAGCATAGAAATCAACTGCCAATGAAGTCCTTTACTGACAGTAATGATTTAATTAGTGATCATTTAGATTTTGTAATTTAAGGGTATGTTTATAGAAAAAAATAATTGTAGTTTAGTGGAGCAAAAATGAATAGGGTACGCGTATAATATATAGCAGATAAGTACGTCTAAAATAATTAATGATGTAAGAAACGTAAACATTATTACATAGATACTTTAAAAAAAATGGAATTGTGATTAGTTTTCGCAATAGCAGGTGGAAATTATCGCAAAGTGCCTGCCTTTATTATCTCGATAACATCGCGTGATATTTTCTAGTATAATTGAGTAATTATTGCAGACCAGCTAACTGGATGATTTTGACCTGCGTTATGGTGTTGAAAGGTTTTTATAAATTATGACAGACAATATCATTTTGACAAACACAGCACCATGCCAATGCTATTGTCCACATTATTGCCTCTCTTTCAGAATTAATGACATGGTCTTTGGCGTCAGTAGTTAAGACTTCTTATAGAATAAATTATAAAGTCTTTGAGACCAATTCATGCTGATGTATTTAAAAATAATCCCAAAATCAACCAATTGAAAAAAGGAGGTTCATAGACTCACGATGACTTTGGCAGTTTTTGTATAACAAAAGCAGGACATCAAGGTGTTGCCAAGCAGTGCTAAAATACATTCTATACCTCAAAACCCCAGAACGATGATGATTGCATGCTACCTTATCGCGTATGGTAGCATCCCCTGCGACGCTACATATTTATTTTTTATTCATCAAAATTGCAAACGTACCACCACATACAAGTTCATCGTAAAAATATAAATATAGGAGACCTTAGTACTAAAAGTACTTAAGTCACAAAATGCACATTTTGAGATAATCAAGTTCAAATATAATTTTCGTCTATAAAATATGACTATTTTCATGTTTTGTCTTGTTTAGTTAAGGGCCTAATGCACATTTTAATGTGTTCAAATTTCTTCAGTGCACTTGGCTAAACTGGGTAAGAAAAAATCACAGTTTAGATTGATTTTGACAAAAATGTGACTTAAGTACTTTTAGCACTAAGGTCTTCAATATTTTATGCATACAACTCGAATATCACTTTAGGAAATGGCGTCAGCGGGCCGTCGAGCTTACGCTCCTTATGCCCTCCCCGGCGCCCACCCGCACCTGCCGGCCGCCTCGGCGACAGGCCGTGCGGAAGGGCGCCAGAGACCTCCCCGGGCGTGGAGCGTCCCCGCCCGCAACCGCTCGATCGGGTTCGCCGACGGAGACCCTCCCCGACCGGAGACATCTGGTCGACCAAAGACGCTGTGTTTCAAGCGTCCGTAGTCCACTCTCCCAGGGGCCGGGACGGTAAATTAACGTCCTAATATCTCCCCCCACCCGTCCCGGGGAAGCATCGGACGCCCTCTAAGAGGGATTCTACAGTGGGTTTCCACCTCGCGACTAGTTCGCGAAATAGCTGGGACGAAACGGTTGCCTAGGAGCAGCTTTCTCAGGGCTGCATATTTAGAATCACCGGCTATAGGCTTCCACCACAGCCTATAGCCTCATATCCCTTAACGGCAACTTGTAATCATGATCCCTACCCTGTGTTTGCCTTTTCTTCCCCCTGTGAAGCATCACAGGTGGCAGCCCTGTAGGAGCTGTTTATTCCAGCAACTACCATGCATGGCCGTGTCTGCCACGCGGGACACGCAATGGTTGTAATGTGCCCCGGGTTAACGCCGAGGGGGTCGGTGGCCAGCGCTTCCAAATCGGCAAGTCACTACAGACTTGTCAACCGGAATCCCGGGGGAGATGCATACAACTGATAAACTTTATTATTATTCTCATTGACATCCTGAAATCAAGCCATGAATTACTCGAAACCCATCCATGGATTTCCTGTATAGCACATCCATTGACTTCCTGAAGTCTATCCAAGAACTCCCTAAACCTAATCCATGGATACGATGTAGCACATCCATTGACCAGTGGCGTAGCTAGAGTGTTTGGCGCCCGGGGACAAGATTCATTTTAAAGCGCCCCCTTTTCCTTTTTTTCAACTCTCAACCCCATTATTTTCATCAATAAAATAATAACAAAGCACATTTTGGCGCCCCTAACTAGCTGGCGCCCGCGTACATCTGTACCCCCCTGCCCCACCTACCCTACGCTTCTGCCATTGACTCTCTGAAGTCAATCCAAGAACCTAAAGCCAATCCATGAATACCCTGTAGCAAAGCCATTTACTGTCTGAAGTCTCTCCAAGAAATCCTTTAAGCCAATCCATGGATACCCCGAAGCACAGTCATCTATGAACTCGAGGTTCCGTGAATCCCAAATCCAGAATCCATGTCTTTGTCGAAAATGACAGTGTCAACTTAAATAACTTGATCTAGAAATTCGCAGAACTCCGTGTACAATTCATGTGGCTAAAGCTCTATTTCATAAAGGTTATGTGTTCTTAGTTAGCTTCTTCATCAAGCGAGGGACACCTTTCGTAAATTATTTTGTTTTACTATATAGCATAGAGCGTTCAAAAAGAAATTTGACGCACATTTTGATCGTGTGAACTGAAAAATAAATTCAACCAAACTTCCGTTCGATCAAATTTCCGTTCGATCAAACTTCCGTCGATCAATTTTCCGTCGACGAAATTTATTTCAAACAAATTTCCGGTAACCGTATTCAATACATCTATATGCAGAGGTTTTTTTCAGTACATGTGTTTGCAATTTCCCAAAACTGATCAATAAGTTTTAAAAAAACAATTATTTTGAAATGTAACTATCCAAAATTATTTTAAATCTTAAGTGACACATTACAATTTTAAATTGTTTGTATTTTAGAGTCCACATTTAAAATCATGTTAAGCAATACATTATATGATGTGAAAATCTATGTCAGTTAATTTTTTTAATTTTAAATGAATGCTCATTTATTTATTATTTGTGAAGACTAGGTAAATAAAACCAAATAATTTTGAACAAACACGATCATATAATAAGTAAATATAATTATAGTTAGAAAGTACAATCAAGAAATGAAAATTAGATAAAACATGTCTATATATCCTGTTACTTTTAAACTGTAAAAGAGTAACAGTTAAAAAGAAGTTGAAAGTGTAATGAAATGCTAATCACTTTAATTTAGGATATGTATATTTTTGTTACACAATAATTAATCAAATATAAATTTTGACCCATTGGGTTTACCCACTGACTTCTCTGATTCTCTGATAATTATACTTTTAATTATGTTCACCCATTCTAGTTTTTATTTTTTTTAAAAATACAATATGTTCATTAAAAATCTAAGTTTACTTTAATATTCGTTAACGCTAGCGGAAAGACAGCAGGATCAAGGCCGTTGTTATGAAAAACAATAAACATTCGGATGCAATCGGTTGCATTGTATTCTCAATGTCTATAATATCCGACGTACTGTTCTACCGAAGGATTGATCTCGTCGCCAGTTCTGAAAACCGGTCTAATCCGGACCAAGTGTGTGTGAAACCTTAGGGGCCTCCACAGTTTCCAATGCTTCTCCAGAAAAGTTCATTCCTTTATCATTCACCCCAAAATGGGGGTGAATCGGGGCCCAGCCCCCGTGACCCAGCTTGTACACATACGCTCCGCTAGATCCCGGACACGTACATGTTGTGTACGTGTAACTGGTACTCAAGCAAATCTCGGAGCTATTTTCAGGTTGAAACTCCTGCATGACGCGTCTGTCTATCCAGTGTCCCACAGTTACGTGCGCCGAGCAGCCGTGAGGGTGCGAGACGATCACCGCAAGTCTGTCCACATCTCGCGTCTCCTCGTACTTCTTGCTGACCTTCTCACACAGTCCGTGGCAGTCGTTGATCATGTCTTGTAGCAGATCCACCAAATCGACGTCACACGACGCGCATTTAAATATGGACCAGTCGCCTTTGACCACCGGTACCGCTAGGTTTTCGTCGATCCAACCTCCTTTCACAACCTTCCGCGGTCCACCAGGCAAATCGAAAAACAGACCGCACGTAGTGTGTCTAGCTTCAGAGTCATCGAAGACGACATGTGTGGCCGTTATCACCCATATCTCGCCCCATTCTTTTGTCAGCTTGTCTGAGGTCCTACAGTCTTGGCACGGACACGGCTTGTCGTCCTGTTTTGTATACATCTTGGCGAACACGATTCTTCCAGTCCCATTTCTGATAATATCGTCTCTACCTCTTTGTTTGTAGAATGGGTACCGTTGTGTCGAGTTTGGGAAAAGTTCGGGCCTCGATTGACTTATTTTGGAAACCTTCACTCGGACAGTCAGGTCGGCTAAGCCTTTGATGACTTTCAAAATGTCTTCGTCTTGGTAACCTTCGGACAGGTGAGACAATTTGAAATCGTTGATGGGTACGAATTCAGGGTGGTGTGGATTCTTTTCGCAGTTTTTCTCCTGAAGTGTGCAAGCCTCAAACACAGTGGATACATCAACCTCAAAACGGTCTGCAACGAGGATAAAGTAAAATGATTAGAATGGTAGTGACTCTGCCATAGAGTGCTGAGAATATTAGTTATACGTAAGAAAGGGAGTGCCACACAGTCAGGGGCGTTGCTAAGGTTAGCGCTGCCCGGGGTGGGCAAAGTTTTGTTATCCACCCCTTCCAAGAAAAAACTCCGGCCGATTCTTTTTTTCAATACAAAGGAAAAAAAGTGCCACATGTGACAGATCGCCCGTCTGCACCCACCTTCCTACGCCACTGCAGACAGTGAATGTGTGAGAGATGGAGCAGGGTTGTCAATTAATGAACATGAAGTGTCTTGTCCGTAAACTAATTTAGTATGTCTGTAAGAATAGAAAAAGTTGCACAAAAGATTTTGAAGCGACAAAGAGCAGTGCAATCCCAGCTGTTTGTCATTTCTTCTTGCTCGCCATACACTTGCGTGATAATGATGAGCAGAAATATAATACTGATGATAAGGTCATAGGCTTATGGCTCAATGATCGTTTCAGAAACGAGAAATAGATGCGTGTACGGAAATTTGAAAAAAAAGATGGCCTAACAATAAAGATAGAATTTATATTGTTAATTAAACAGAAAACTAATTTTTACCTATATCTGAGGTATCGATGCCAGCCATTTTAAAATATTTTTTTCATCAAATACTTTCTTGATCGTAGACATTTTGTGAATCTTAAATACAAACGAAAAGAGAATAAAACAACAACCATAAGTAAATGTAAAAAAACAACAATCAAATGTCTCTTTCCAGTCTCTCTATCTCTCTCTTTCTCTCGCCCAGTCTTTCTCTCCCAGTCTCTCTATCTCTCCCTTTCTCTCGCCCTGTCTTTCTCTCCCAGTCTCTCTATCTCTCCCTCTCGCCCAGTCTCTCTATCTCTCCCTCTCGCCCAGTCTCTCTATCTCTCCCTTTCTCTCGCCCTGTCTCTCTATCTCTCCCTTTCTCTCGCCCAGTCTCTCTATCTCTCCCTTTCTCTCGCCCAGTCTCTCTATCTCTCCCTTTCTCTCGCCCAGTCTCTCTATCTCTCCCTTTCTCTCGCCCAGTCTCTCTATCTCTCCCTTTCTCTCGCCCAGTCTCTCTATCTCTCCCTTTCTCTCGCCATGTCTTTCTCTCCCTTTCTCTCGCCCAGTCTCTCTATCTCTCCCTTTCTCTCGCCCAGTCTCTCTATCTCTCCCTTTCTCTCGCCCAGTCTCTCTATCTCTCCCTTTCTCTCGCCCAGTCTCTCTATCTCTCCCTTTCTCTCGCCCAGTCTCTCAATCTCTCCCTTTCTCTCGCCCAGTCTCTCTATCTCTCCCTTTCTCTCGCCCTGTCTCTCTATCTCTCCCTTTCTCTCGCCCAGTCTCTCTATCTCTCCCTTTCTCTCGCCCTGTCTCTCTATCTCTCCCTTTCTCTCGCCCTGTCTCTCTATCTCTCCCTTTCTCTCGCCCTGTCTCTCTATCTCTCCCTTTCTCTCGCCCTGTCTCTCTATCTCTCCCTTTCTCTCGCCCTGTCTCTCTATCTCTCCCTTTCTCTCGCCCTGTCTCTCTATCTCTCCCTTTCTCTCGCCCAGTCTCTCTATCTCTCCCTTTCTCTCGCCCTGTCTCTCTATCTCTCCCTTTCTCTCGCCCTGTCTCTCTATCTCTCCCTTTCTCTCGCCCTGTCTCTCTATCTCTCCCTTTCTCTCGCCCTGTCTCTCTATCTCTCCCTTTCTCTCGCCCTGTCTCTCTATCTCTCCCTTTCTCTCGCCCTGTCTCTCTATCTCTCCCTTTCTCTCGCCCTGTCTCTCTATCCCTCCCTTTCTCTCGCCCTGTCTCTCTATCTCTCCCTTTCTCTCGCCCAGTCTCTCTATCTCTCCCTTTCTCTCGCCATGTCTTTCTCTCCCAGTCTCTCTATCTCTCCCTTTCTCTCGCCCAGTCTTTCTCTCCCAGTCTCTCTATCTCTCCCTTTCTCTCGCCCAGTCTTTCTCTCCCAGTCTCTCTATCTCTCCCTTTCTCTCGCTCAATCTCTCTATCTCTCCCTTTCTCTCGCCATGTCTTTCTCTCCCAGTCTCTCTATCTCTCCCTTTCTCTCGCCCAGTCTTTCTCTCCCAGTCTCTCTATCTCTCCCTTTCTCTCGCCCAGTCTTTCTCTCCCAGTCTCTCTATCTCTCCCTTTCTCTCGCCCTGTCTCTCTATCTCTCCCTTTCTCTCGCCATGTCTTTCTCTCCCAGTCTCTCTATCTCTCCCTTTCTCTCGCCATGTCTTTCTCTCCCAGTCTCTCTATCTCTCCCTTTCTCTCGCCATGTCTTTCTCTCCTAGTCTCTCTATCTCTCCCTTTCTCTCGCCATGTCTTTCTCTCCCAGTCTCTCTATCTCTCCCTTTCTCTCGCCATGTCTTTCTCTCCCAGTCTCTCTATCTCTCCCTTTCTCTCGACATGTCTTTCTCTCCCAGTCTCTCTATCTCTTCCTTTCTCTCGCCCAGTCTTTCTCTCCCAGTCTCTCTATCTCTCCCTTTCTCTCGCCATGTCTTTCTCTCCCAGTCTCTCTATCTCTCCCTTTCTCTCGCCATGTCTTTCTCTCCCAGTCTCTCTATCTCTCCCTTTCTCTCGCCATGTCTTTCTCTCCTAGTCTCTCTATCTCTCCCTTTCTCTCGCCCAGTCTTTCTCTCCCAGTCTCTCTATCTCTCCCTTTCTCTCGCCCAGTCTCTCTATCTCTCCCTTTCTCTCGCCCAGTCTCTCTATCTCTCCCTTTCTCTCGCCCAGTCTCTCTATCTCTCCCTTTCTCTCGCCCAGTCTCTCTATCTCTCCCTTTCTCTCGCCCAGTCTCTCTATCTCTCCCTTTCTCTCGCCCAGTCTCTCTATCTCTCCTTTTCTCTCGCCATGTCTTTCTCTCCCAGTCTCTCTATCTCTCCCTTTCTCTCGCCATGTCTTTCTCTCCCAGTCTCTCTATCTCTCCCTTTCTCTCGCCATGTCTTTCTCTCCCAGTCTCTCTATCTCTCCCTTTCTCTCGCCATGTCTTTCTCTCCTAGTCTCTCTATCTCTCCCTTTCTCTCGCCCAGTCTTTCTCTCCCAGTCTCTCTATCTCTCCCTTTCTCTCTCCCAGTCTCTCTATCTCTCCCTTTCTCTCGCCATGTCTTTCTCTCCCAGTCTCTCTATCTCTCCCTTTCTCTCGCCATGTCTTTCTCTCCCAGTCTCTCTATCTCTCCCTTTCTCTCGCCATGTCTTTCTCTCCTAGTCTCTCTATCTCTCCCTTTCTCTCGCCATGTCTTTCTCTCCCAGTCTCTCTATCTCTCCCTTTCTCTCGCCATGTCTTTCTCTCCTAGTCTCTCTATCTCTCCCTTTCTCTCGCCATGTCTTTCTCTCCTAGTCTCTCTATCTCTCCCTTTCTCTCGCCATGTCTTTCTCTCCCAGTCTCTCTATCTCTCTCTTTCTCTTGCCATGTCTTTATCTCCTAGTCTCTCTATCTCTCCCTTTCTCTTGCCATGACTTTCTCTCCCAGACTCTTTCTAAATAATTCTTACCTTAAGTTTATGCACTAAACTAAAGTCGCAATATACTTAAGATCAATTTATTTTATCTTAAACTGAGAATAAAAAAAGGGCCCCTCCCCTTTTTGTGACACTCCACATGTTTAAAAAGCTAAATGCCCTTAGAAAACTCTTGCTAGCAAAGTTATCAGAGAATGGGGTTGTCCGATTATGTCGGTTGTCACGGTCAGATCACGTGTTTACCTTTTCTGTGTATGTTTGGATGACTGTAAGAGAGCGCTCGTGGTATTGCCTGTATTTCCCACGAGTTTTCTCAGGCATGTATGACCATCTTGGTTGGGGGGGGGGTGGGGGGGGGGGGAGAACCCCAGGTGAGGAAGTGTGTGTTGTGAGTTGGGGAAAAATGAGAGTTATGAACGATGGTGAACTATTTTTTGATATGACGAGTTCATGGTCTATGATGGTATAAAAGGAGAGAGAGATTATTATTCGAGAGAAAGTTTTTATTATTGACCAGTGGATTCGACCAGATTGTGTTTTTGAGTTCTGTTTGACGTAGTGTAAAGTAGTAATTCTTTTGTGTATCTATTGGATTTTTTGGTCATTCTACATGACTACTTTCAGTATAATGTGATGAAGTAAATAAACTTATAGTATGACATGATGTATTCAGTGTTGTAGTGCATTGGACTAAACATACAGTAAAGCTGCGCTAGTTAGAGAGAGGCCATACCTAAAGTCGTCGGACCAGAAATAAAATATATTTGCCGACTGTTAGACTGCGTTGTGTTTTTCCTTTGAAACCATCGGCTCTGCAGGAGCTCTGAGAATTTACAAACATCAGCCCTGCAGGAGCTGGAGAACCGGAGTTTTTCGACTCTGGACTATTGTCTGTGACTATAGAAGGGATCTAACAAGATAATCTATCGTCTCTCGTAGACGGAAAGATGCCATACATAGAAGGGACCTAACTCCTAGACAAACGTACCTTCGGTCACATCGGTCTCATGGCCCTATGTCGATCCTATGACCATACTATGGCCCTATGTGCGTCGTATGGTCCTACGTCAGTCATATGGCCCTATAACTGACGTTTGAAAAGAATTAGGATAACAGCAACAAAATACAGCGCAACGCTTATGTTAATAAGCCAGTAGAAGACCAATAAAATGGGTGATTTTCGGGAATATATTGCTTCATATAACTATAACTTTGTTGACAATTTCATAAATGAAACACACCATATTCTGGTATTCTAATCTATTTATTTCTGAAATGAAGGAAAGACGTTTTTTGTTTTTTGTTATTCATACTATACTTTGTACGATTTATTCATACTATACTTTGGACGATTTATTCATACTATACTTTGGACGATTTATTCATACTATACTTTGGACGATTTATTCATACTATACTTTGGACGATTTATTCATACTATACTTTGGACGATTTATTCATATTATACCTTGGACGATGCGAATAAAAATGTGTTGCTTCTTTGTTTATTTTCTTTTCTTTCATAACAAAAAAATAAATTAAAAAATATTTTTGATGAGTTGAGCTTCTTTGATTAAATAGTTTAAGAAGTAGGCTATGTTCACAAAAAATAGATTATCTTGAGTTTTCTGCCAATGTGTAGGGGTGAATTAAGATGGAAAAGATAGGTTTAAGGGAGGTGAAAGTTGGGAAATGTCAGTAGAAATAGGGTTGATCGGCATAATTAGAAAGAAAAAGGGTGTGTGATATTTTGAGGGTAAAAGTGATTTGGGAGAATCCTTGTAAGGAAGGAGAAGGGTTTTGCGGGTTGGATTCAATTGCGTAAAAAAATTAGGTTTCCGCCGCAAAAGGCGGGTCTAGATTTTTGCCGCCTCTGTCACTCGAAAAACCCTCTTAATTTGGCATAAAAAGACGCCCATCCGGTTCTTTAAGTTCAACGATTTATTCGTAATCATCATGACGTAAGAAACAAGAATATAGTTTCCATAAATAACTATATGGTCAGTATGGACTTTCCCGCAGTGTCTTTACTTCTAAATATTCCAATCCAAAACGGGAATGCCCGCAATCATGACAAGTCTCCTTGTATGAATACTGAATAGCATATAGTCTATAGCAGGGGCGTCATTTCACGTTTTTTCAAGTGGGGGGGGGGGGGTAATACAAAAACTTGTTCGGCTTGTTAAGTTGTTTATTACTGGAGGTCCAACAAAATAATTTTTTGTTTGGGGGTCACCACAACATGAGGAACTGTATTCAAGGGTCGCGACATTAGAAAGGTTGAGAACCACTGTTATATATGATAAGTTATACTTTAAACACGTCCATATTCAATTAACTGTTAAATGTACTCGTTTTAAATCATCCTTCTATTTCTTGTAATGGTAAACGTAGTTGCAACGGGCATGGCTAAATGGTAACAATGATCCGCAGACTACAACATGACTTACTTTATCTGTCTGCATAAAGGAGGTTGTTCAGTTTGGCCTGTCATTAGGTGTGCTAGTGTTAGACTAATGGGAAACTGTGCACTTCGCCTTTCTTTTGGGACATAGCCATTAGACATCCCTTTGGTGTGTTAAACTAATGGGAAATTGTGACATTAGACTTCAGATGGGTGGATGAGACTAATGGGACATTGTGACATTAGACTTCAGATGGGTTGATGAGACTAATGGGAAATTGTGACATTAGACCTCAGATGGGTGGATGAGACTAATGGGAAATTGTGACATTAGACCTCAGATGGGTAGATGAGACTAATGGGAAATTGTGAAATGATACCTCAGATGGTTGGATGAGACTAATGAGATATTGTGACATTAGACTTCAGGTGGGTGGATGAGACTAATGGGAAATTCTGACATGATACCTCAGATGGTTGGATGAGACTAGTGGGAAATTGTGACATTAGACTTCAGATGGTTGGATGAGACTAATGGGAAATTGTGACATTAGACTTCAGATGGGTGGATGAAACTAATGGGAAATTGTGACATGAGACCTCAGATTGTTGGATGAGACTAATGGGAAATTGTGACATTAGACTTCAGATGGGTTGATGAGACTAATGGGAAATTGTGACATTAGACTTCAGATGGGTGGATGAGACTAATGGGAAATTGTGACATTAGACATTAGATGGGTGGATGAGACTAATGGGACATTGTGACATTAAACTTCAGATGGTTGGATGAGACTAATGGGAAATTGTGACATTAGACCTCAGATGGGTGGATGAGACTAATGGGAAATTGTGACATTAGACCTCAGATGGGACATGGTGTTGTCTGCTTTGAAATATGATAGTAGTTTTACGCATAAAGATAGTAAAACATTTTTCCTTTTTCGATAACCCCATAGATATTAAATTCATTAAATAAATACATTATTGTTTTTATTTTAACCTACTACTGATATTTTCTAAGACAAAACAAAAATCCTGTGTAGTTAAAAGAAAAATAAACAAAAATGACTTACACTCGCCACGAATTTCAACACATTGCCTTTTGCATGAACTTTTAGATTAAGAAGAAAAGATAAAGTCAAACAGTAAAGATAACGCAATGATCACGTGACGCCATACACAGGTCACTTGTATTTATAACCCCGAACTTAGACTTTTATTCAGAGAGGGTGATAGGGTTATGGCGACCCTCGCCGATGATTCTAAATATGCAGCCTCTCAGGGTACTGCTCCTAGTCAACGTCTTTTCTTTCCTAGCTGCGCTGTGAGTTAGTCACACCGCAGAAAACCACGTAAACCCTATTAGAGGGCGTCTGCAAAACACATGCGCGTCCCCACAGAGTTGGAAGGGGGATCAGGGACTTAAAATATATCCAACCTAGCCCTAGAAGGTCCGACCCGGTTGCTGTGTGAAAGCAGCACCCCGGCCGGCCAGGTGTTCCTTCTCTGGTGCCACCTCACTGCTGTAGTCAATCGAGTGGAATGGTGGGTGAGGCTGCCTCCCGGGCGTAATGCTCCCGGCGGGCCGCTTCACGGCTCGACTAGATAAAGATGGCTGGGGGAATAGTTAATGGCCAGGTGAGTTTAGCAGAGTGTTAGGGTTAGGGAGGACTTCATGAGCTTCGGCTCGATAGTTTACTGTTTTTCTAAAGTAGATTTGATTAGAGAGGGTGACGGGAGATGTAGAGAGGGTGACCTAGATGTAGAGAGGGTGATGATGTGATGTAGAGAGGGTGATGATGTGATGTTGAGAGGGTGATGATGTGAAATAGAGAGGGTGATGATGTGAAGTAGAGAGGGTGATGATGTGATGTTGAGAGGGTGATGGGGTGATGTTGAGAGGGTGATGATGTAAAGTAGAGAGGGTGATTATGTGAAGTAGAGAGGGTGATGATGTGATATTGAGAGGGTGATGATGTGAAGTAGAGAGGGTGATGATGTGATGTTGAGAGGGTGATGATGTGATGTTGAGAGGGTGATGATGTGATGTTGAGAGGGTGATGAGGTGATGTTGAGAGGGTGATGATGTGATGTTGAGAGGGTGATGGGGTGATGTTGAGAGGGTGATGATGTAAAGTAGAGAGGGTGATTATGTGAAGTAGAGAGGGTGATGATGTGATGTTGAGAGGGTGATGATGTGAAGTAGAGAGGGTGATGATGTGATGTTGAGAGGGTGATGATGTGAAGTAGAGAGGGTGATGATGTGATGTTGAGAGGGTGATGATGTGATGTTGAGAGGGTGATGGGGTGATGTTGAGAGGGTGATGATGTGATGTTGAGAGGGTGGTGATGTGATGTTGAGAGGGTGATGGGGTGATGTTGAGAGGGTGATGGGGTGATGTATAGAGAATTATGGGGTGAATAAAGTTTAAAGTGTTCTGGATGAGGTTTAATGGAAAGGGATCGTGGAAAATGTACAAACAGAATCCTAGCAAGTGGGAGAGTAGTGGGAGCGGCGGCTTCATTATGCGCATTTGGGGCCATACGTAAATGACGTCACACAACTTTGCCGATTTTTGACCCCAATCGCCACATATCGTCCCTAAAGTTAGACCCCCTTCCCACGTCACAAACCTCCGCATTCCCACACTTTTCCATTAAAAAATCTATCAGTCCTTTACAAACCTTTAAATAAATCATATCCCATGGATATCGAATTACTGCACCTGTGTCAGAAACATTTCCCCCAGAAACAGTGATTCTCGATCAGGGGTGAAAGCAACCACTGCAGTGCGGATGACACCCTAAAAATTATATTTAATGCCAATGCTAGTTTCCTGCCTTAAACAAAACAAAACACAAAAAGTAAATTAAAAAACAGTTTTTATGCATTTCGATTAGCAGCAGTTAATATTTTTGTGATACATTTTCTTTGTGAATTAATTATTTTGGTGCATTTTTTTTGTTTCTAGAAAGTTAATGAAAGAAATAAAACATCAGTACTTAGATTATTATGATTGTTGCAGTGTGCCACCTTTTCCATATGTATAATTTTGTATTTGTGGCTGGGTGCCACCTATGTTGCAGGGTGCCACCTATGGGGCACAGAGAACACACGCTGGTTGCACGATGTTTTATGCCGGGCGTGTTGATAGTCACTGAGCTGGGCGCGCCTGTCACACGGGGGACACAAATTGCCACTAGATAAGCAGGGGCAATTGTAACCCGGGGGCAGTCTTGTTGACGTGTTTATATGTGTTATAAAGTGTGGAGGTGGGAGGATATTGTGTGTGAAATGTTGAACGGATTTAACCTCTTGAATTGAAACGCTATAGTTCTCAGGACCTGCATGTGTTG
The DNA here is from genome assembly GCA_964017045.1 of Omphiscola glabra. NCBI lineage: Eukaryota > Metazoa > Mollusca > Gastropoda > Lymnaeidae > Omphiscola > Omphiscola glabra. The sequence goes on along the minus strand of OZ024811.1, from coordinate 9,313,984 downwards.
ATCTTTGATTTTAACCTGTAACCACCTGGCTACATCATTTAAATTTTTTTTTTTTTACAATTTAATTTTTATGGAAAGGCTTTCAGGGTGTGGGAAATGTTTTGAAATTGTTGCAAAATGGTTAAGAATTCTCGCCCTATAACTCTTATTCTTATCGCACCCCCTTGCCCCGCCCCCAACCCCCATCCCCAAATGTTCATTCCATCCCACTTCAATTTGTAGCTCTAATTCTATGACTCTCGTCTCTTAGTTGAAACACAAATTCTATTGATTTTCATTGTCACTGCTGTTTTAAAAAAATAAAATTATAATTGTTGTATAAAAGAATATTGTTAATAAATGTATGTCATTTAGTATTCAGTGCAATAAAAAAATAAAGTTGTATTTTTAAAGTGAAGTCGCACTGCAAAAATACCAGTGCCCACTTTTTTTTTTTCGTCACACATCTTCACAAAAATGTTACCATTCCCCTATTAGATGCGTATCGTCATTTATGATGGCCACTTTTTGTGTGTTCAAAAGTGGAAACGTTTAATGGATCAAATAATATTTTTCAATTTTAAGTCTAACAACTCAAAAAAATAACTTTGCACCAATTTTTCGCAGAACAAAAGAAGCTCCATTTCCCCTTGCCTTGTCTTACATAATTATAATTATTATTACCAATTGTATTTGCATTATTTAGAAAGAAATTATTATTAATGAAATAATTTAGGCTTATATACTTTCAGTCATATTTTTTTTTTTTGTAGAGTGGTTTCAATACGAAATAATTCAAATGGGTCGCATCAAGGACACGATGATAGGTACACTGAAAGACTTCATTTAAAGGCATTTACACAAATACACAAGTAATGAACGTTTCAGAGTCAATAATGTACAAGTTCATCAATGACATGTCTTTATTGCTCCTAATATTAGCACAAACGATGTCTTTCAAAATTGTTAAATTAACAATATAATAAATTCCAAAAAGTATTTATTTCCATCGGGGTATTGGTTAATAGAAAAATATTTGAATAATAATAATGAAAAGAAAAAAATTATAGGGTACCGTATATCATTAGCCCTCACTTTAAAAGTACAATTTGTATTTGATCAATTTTAAAATTGTACAACCTACCAGTGAGATAATTGTGCACTTCGCTTGTTTATTTTTAACACGTTTCCTGATAAGTTTTATCTTCCATAGATAATTTAATTACCTGATGTTATCTATAATTTGTTGGCAAAATTAAAAGCAACTTATTGACATATTTTAGAAAAGTTTGGACCATTCAAGATGAGAAAATTCAAGATTGGACCATTCAAGGGCGAAAGAAAGTCATTTTACTGGGAGGAAATGCGTGTATTGGAAGGGGAAGCCAGGATAGTTGGAGGGGAAGCCAGTGTAGTAGGAGGGGAAGCCAGTGTAGTAGGAGGGGAAGCCAGTGTATTAGGAGGGGAAGCCAGTGTAGTTGGAGGGGAAGCCAGTGTAGTAGGAGGAGACGTTAGTCTAGTAGGAGAAGCCAGTATAGTAGGAGGGAAAGCCAGTGTAGTAGAAGGGGAAGCCAGTGTAGTAGGAGGAGAAGCTTGTGTTGTAGGAGGAGGAGCTAGTGTTGTAGGAGGAGAAGCTAGTGTAGAAGGAGGAGAAGCTAGTGTAGTAGATGGGGAAGCTAGTGTTAGAGAGGAAGCCAGTGTAGTTGGAGAGGATGCCACTAAAGTCAGAGGTGATAAGAATCCAACTGAATCAATGCAAGTAAAAAGAAATATTTTTAAAAGAACTGTTCATTTAAAGGAAATATCGGGTGAAGGAAAAAGATATTCATGGAACCAAGAAGAAAAAGTAAAGAACAGTCACGCCTTACAAAGTTGTGAAAAGTTCTGTGAGTATGCTTTAAATTTAACATTAAACTCTCTTATTCTCCAACTGTTATAATTAATAAAAAAAAAAAATCATTTTCCTTAACAGACCTGCTTATTTATAAAAATACTATTTCACCATACAAATATATATGTATATATATTTATATATATATATATATATATAAATATATAAATATATATATACTCTTAGTTCCACTATTCTAGGATACATGTTATATTTCAAGGATGTTGTCTTTTCTTGACAGCGCCGTATGAAGAAGACGTTGTGTACGGACCAGAAGCTAACCTACAGGAACATTACGACAACATTGTCTCAAGAATCCCAAACATGAACAGTTCATCCCAGTCCCATTATTTGGGCCTCAGCATCTTCCACCTCGCTACCATAAGAAGTCAATGTTTGAACTGGTCAAGACGCTAGCGGAGCTGACGGTTAAATTAACTGTTACCCATGTCAGTAACAACAGACCGGAAACTTTCAATGGTAAACCGTATCCACTTTTCAAATTGCGGGGAAAAAGCAGGTTTGTGAGATTTGGCAGTGGGCGTGTCATTCAAGTGAAAAAATACACACTGACCGACGGTCAATCCTGTCCATGTTTAAGTTTTAAAAAATCATCAGCTCTTCAAAATGGTCACAAATTAAGATCACCACAGCAACGCATGTTGTGTTTGATGGTGAAGAGGCGCAACACACTGTTGTTAGATGGGGCTTCGATAGAGACACTTCTCATGAAATCTCATTCTGTGGCATATCAGCCCAGGGTGATATGGAAGGTGACGTATGACAACTGTTGAGTGCCACCCATGATCTTGACGTTGCTGATAACTTATCTGCCACTGTTGACAATTACAAAAGGCTGAGCCAAAAAGTCTTTAAGAAATATGAAAGCAACAAAGATGAAGATAAACTTGCCATTATAGTGTCACACCCCCACGGGTGTCCGAAACAAGTTTTTTCTTGGTCAGTGGACAAACAGAACGGACATCAAAAAAAAAGAAGTGTTCGACCCAACCCAGAGGACTATGAAGATTACAACGATAACAATGAAAACAACAGTTATGATGATGAAAGGTATGATGATGACAGGTATGAGGATGACATGTTTGAAGATGATTTTGACCCGTATGATGATGATGATGACAGTTATTACAATGACTACATGTATGATGATGACAGTTATGGCAATGACGACATGTCTGATGATGACAGTTATGACAGGTCTGATGATGACAGGTCTGATGATGACAGGTCTGATGATGACAGCTTTGATAGCAATGATGATAGATTTGACTATAATGACAACTATGAATATTACGATTGTGCTGATGATAGAAGTGATGATTCCAACGATGACACGTACGCCAGTTACAGCATCCAACAGCTTGTCAACTCGCACACCTGTTCAAAATACATCTACACAGCCTGTACATGTACCGGAACCAGTGGGGCAACAGTTTGTCTTTTATGGAGAGATGACTGGACAACTGACCATCTACACAGTCTGGGTAATGCAGAAGGTAGCAGTAGTGGATATGCTTTTAAACAAGATCTCTGATAGAACATTCCCAACATTTACAATATGGGATCAAAGTATCTAAACCCATTCTGGTGCATTGCTTATCTGATAAAAAGTGTTGATTTGTTATTAGATAGAATTAAAATAAGGAGTTCTTGATTTTCATACGAATGTTTTACCATCAGAGTCCATCATCTGGTCTGCATATTTTGACTGATCACCCATTCGTCATGAAATAAAGATATTTAATGTTATCTCTCCAAATGTTTGTTAATCTTTTTTTAACACGGACAACTACAACGACGGATGGATGTTAAAGTTTATTGTTAAGAAGATAATAAGATAATTGCTAGACAGAATAAAATGAGTGGGTAGAGAGAGAGAGAGGGATAAAGATACTGTGAGAGAGAGTGTGTGTAAGAGAGAGGATGAAAGATAAAGCGAGAGCGAGAGAGGGGTCTTGTAAAATAGGAAGAGAAAATTTCATAGAGAAAAGGGAGTTGGAGAAAAAAGATAGATTGCGTTAAATGGATACAGTGAATAAGATGTGACAGATGAGAATGGAGAAACAGATAGAAACAGAAAAAGTGTGAAACAATATCACGCTCTCGTTATATCTATGCACATAAATACATTTAAAACGATATTTTCGAAAATATGGTGGAAACAGTTAATAATTGTTATTGATCAGCTGGTCATTACTTTACAATTGTCTGTATCATGGTTTACCCTAAATACGATAGGGGACCAGGAGACGAAATTAACCCATTTAATATGACAGAGCTATCATTTAACTTTTATAAGGAACACATTCAACAACATGATCAGCAAATAAATAGATTATGAAAAGACCTTTTTACCCCTACACCTCACCTCCACCACACAGGAACACAAAATCCATTTACTTTTCTCTTTCCAATGGCGATTAGAGTTTTGCTGTAACTCAGCCCCTGTTCCCAACATAACATAAATTCATTCCAGTTCCAGTTGTGGCACCACTGTGGGTACCAGTTCATATTGTGGCACCATTGTGGGTACCAGTTCCAGTTGTGGTACCAATATGGGTACCAGTTCCAGTTGTGGCACCACTGTGGGTATGCTTTAGGTCCCAGCTGAGTTTCATCGCTCGAATGGACATATATTCCAACTATATATACACACACTTATAGAAAAAATATTATATAAGTCATTTTTATGAAAATTATCTCAACTACTAATATCCAGTGTTGTTCTTATGTAGTTAAAAAATGTGCCCACACAGTCATTTTGAATAGGAAAATCGGGCAGAAATCGAGGGCGCCAACGGCTAATTTTTGAATTTGGGGAATGGATGAGGAAGGATTTACCGAGACAATTTTGGATCAATTCAAAATCTGTGGGTGCAGTTGGTGCATACCCGAATTCATTGCTTCTTGCAGAACATGTGATCCAGAGAGGTGGCATTTAAGCCACCCGGTGCCATTCATACCCTGAATTCACTCCGGTGGGGGCGAGCCCCCTAATGCAGTATTTGTCCCAGGTTAGTTTCGTTCAGTAGTGTCGCAGAAATCAAAGGCGTCAAAATATCCATAGCGAATGCGGGATAAAGATCTGGGGAGGAAATTCTCTGAGTTTTCCCATAAAATTTTGATAAATTATAAATTTGGCGATCCATATCGGCACATACCTGAATTTTGTAGTGCATCATTCTACACGTAATTGGAAAGCAACATAATTTAGGTGTCTCTTGCCGTGTTTTGTGTAAACAAATATTTATTTTCATTCGTTAATGAATAGTAATTTTTTTAACGGAATGTAGTTAAACTAATTATACGCCCTAAATATTTACATCCCAACCTCATTATCACTCATACCTAAGATCAGCTCGATCAGGACGAATTCTTTCTCAAAAGTGACACCGACAGATATAAACATTCCCTCACCCTACCCCAAGCCGTCAGCATTTACCCCCGTGACCAGCAGTTTCAGAGCTTAAAGCTTAGATATCCCTCTAAAAGTCAATATTGTCACAAAGAGAGAGAAATTCCATGGCATGTGATGGCTGATTTTTGCGCTTGCGAAATACTTGAAAAAGTCTTGTGTTGAAATGTTTCTATGTGCTGAAAATGAATAAATATCATGTAATAAAACAGGGCCATTTGTTTGAATCAATAAAAAAAGCTTAGTCCATTAAATGTGATCAAATAATTTTTAAAATACCAATTATTATCTTTGAAAATATGTTCACTTAAATTTTTTATACATGTTTAATTTTTATATACGATGACCTCAAAATTGGGCGTTTTAAAAAATCATACAAATTTGTTTTTAAGTTGATTTACGTGAACAATTCCTGTTTGCAATGTTGTTGAAAAGTCTGCAATATTTTAACTGCATCTTCGTGGGCAATTTTGAAAGCCTTTTCATCGCTTGACGTACTGAGCACCAACTCGTAACGTCACCCGAGACTTCCTCTTAGGGGCTAGACACTCACGACGTTGGCTTATGACAGAATGACAGCTGCCGAGCCACAAGTAGCCACAGGTTATTGGTTGCGTGTGGCTATTACTCAGGCTAGAAACATTATTATTATTGCCACAAATATCATTTCATTAAAAACATGTCTGAAATTTAAATTTTGTTATGTGTATTGAACCCTCATTATCCCCAAGATTTCTATTTTTACCATATTTGGGGTAATTTGTCACAGTTTGTCGACCACTAAAGGTTAAGGGAAGTGTATTACAAAACAATTAACTTAAAAAAAATAACAGACTTTTTTCAGTACAAGAATCGACTGATACGATTTTTTTGTTGTTTAAATCCGTATGGTATAGTAATACATTTTCCAATCGATTAGCGATATATATTTGAAGTAAAAATTGACTTCATAAAAGAAAAACCGGATTTTCCCAATTAATTTGTGTTTAAGAATTCAGGACGAGAACTCTTAAAGTAATCGAAGGCAGTATTTCGTTAATTGATTTGAAGTTGAAACAATTCAGCCAAATTATAATTTAACAGATAAACAGGTGAAGATTCGTTTGTCTCATTAGAATAATGACTCTATCGCGTTGTTTGTTAATCATTCGCTTATACAGAATATACAAATGCTATTTTAGTGAAAACATGTATTTCTAATGTGTTATCTTAGCTCACGGAAAAATTTCATACATTTTTCTCGAACACTCAACAACAAGGTCTACGCTTTATAGTATATTTCAGCGTTAAATACGATCGAAATAAATTTTGATAGTAGTTTTAAATTATTGATTATTACAACTTAACGAAAACACTTCGGGGTGAACCGAGACAAAATGTAAAAAAATTATTATTTGAACTATTAACAGGTTAGATTTTTTATTTGCATATAATTACTATTAGGAATACTAATAACTGTATCCGCATTTTAAATATTTGAAGTAATAAATAAAGATCCCAGAATAATAACTAGTTAAAGTAAATACTTTTGGTAAGTGGTCATTTTTTTTCGCTCCCTCGCAGTAGTGTTAAAACCTGTCTACGCCCCTGCTAAGTTTTATAATGTATAACCAAATAACTTATAAAGAATTTTTTTTCAAATGTAGCTGCTAGTACAAATAATATATGAACATATATATATATATATTTGGTTACTAGTTTTTTTTACATTTATTGTTCACAGTTAAACTTAGAAATAAAATACTGGATGATGTCATTGAAAATGGTGGAATTCTTCAAGCAAGATGAGATTTAACCGAAGACAGAGAGGAAACAACTGAAGAAGGAAGTGAAATACGCGATGGAGGAAAGAAGATTATTGGTGTAGGAAAGGAAACAACTGATGGAGTAAGAAACTCTTACAGAAAAGGAGAGTAGAGATTGGCAAGTCCTTTCCTGAATACGCTGAAAAAATAAAAGAAGCCTTAAATCTTAAGAAGGTAAGAAAGTAAACAAAAATGCAAACAATTAGTGACCGGTCAAAAACACACCAGGGATCAATCGATTAAACGGAAAACTTCTTTGAAAAAACTGAAGAAGGAGACCAAGTAGATATAAGCGGTGACGAGAAAAACGAGATCTTAGTGAGGCCAATGGTTTCATGAAAGAGAATTAAAAAAAAAATTATGGACCCAAAAAATCTAAGGATTAAACCAAGAGATTAAACAAAGGCTCTACAGAATCAGGGTTGAGAACAAGCGACCATGGGCAAAGAGATCTAGGGTTAAAATTGAAGAATTGGAAAGGAAAACTAGAAAAATAAGAAAAACAGCCAATGTTAAAATGGATAGCGCAGTGCAAACAGTGAAAAAAACTAAAATATTAAAGAGGGGAGCTAAAAAATCAAGGGAGCGAACTGAACAATCCAGTAAGCACACAAAGAAAGGGAAGAGAGCTAAGAAATCAAGTGGGAGAACTAAACAATCAAATAAGAAAAGAAAAGAAGCTCAAAAGAGAGCTAAACATTTAGAGCGAACTAAACAACTAAATGGGAAACCAGAATGTCCAATATTGAGACCTAATGATTTAAAGACAATTCAAACGGGAAATGAGACACTTGCCACATGCAGCACAGGGACTGAAGCCGTGGCACATGAATTATGTGAGTTTCTTTTTTAAAAAAAAATCTTATTCCTATATATTTTTCTTGAAAATTAATTCCTGTCAAATATCAGAACAATTGTTTGCCTACTCAAGACTTTGTCAAGACCATTCAAGATTAGTTATTTTGCTGTACTAACTTTTAATAAACCATTATTCAGAAACACCAGTTTTCACAAATGTTTTAAAAAAAGATGTTCGATGATCTTTTAAGGATACATTAAAATAACTTTTGGTAACACCATTAGCTTAAAATATGAAAAAACAAATTTAGAATATTTTTCGTGTTGAACATATAGTTTATGTTCGTGGTAAAACTAAAGGGTGGAGATGGAATATTACGAATAATTTTTATAATTTAGGACTTGACAAAGGGTTAACAAGTGTGTACCTAGGAGGTAAAGAAGTACACTTTTGAATTTCATTTTTATTAAGGTTTATTATCATCGTTATATAATTAAGCTTACAATATATTACTTATTTAAAACGACACCAGTTGAGACCAAAGGAAAAAAAAAGATGTGGTTGGGGGGGGGGGGGGGGGGTTGGGGAGTAAAGTGCTCCAAACACTGGAGGACACTTTTCTACTCTTTATTTAAGATGTTTGTGTAGGGCACAATTTTGGCATTCCGCCCCGGTGGAGCTATGGTCAAAGTACGCCACTGTATCAGGCAAGGTCTAAAAAGTCACACCCTGTGTGTTTGGTATTATGCGGATTGAAAGACCATTAATACGTTCATATTTTGTACATTGTTCATTGTCATGCGAAGAAGACTTTGTCAGGAACTCGCAGTTGCTTAAGGTGCTAGTGGTAGACGGAGGTAATCGTAGGAATTCAGAAGATAAAACTTTTTCACCTCACAAGTCATTTTTATGTTAGGATTCAAACTGCAGCCTTTTATGCAGTTACACATTTTAGTGGATATCATATTCATATTGCGCACATAATTATGGGAGTACCATCTTTAAGACAGAGATTATGTAGTGGAATGCCTGATGGGTTTAATTTTTTAAGGAACTCTACAGAGTAGTGGGCCACGTATTCTAACTCAGTCACGGAGTCCAGAGACTATATCATGTCGTGATATCAGGAAGTTGTTTACATAAAGAATCATTAGTATTTGCCGCTAGTTTTGGTGTCAGAAAAGTTTTTCCCTCAGCCAAGTTGAATAATTCTTGGGAAATGTCCGAAATTACTTGGATTTTCTTTCATACACCACTCTGCTACGACAGGTCCATAATCACGTGCACAAAACGTCATCAACCAAAAATATAGCCTTAAAGTTTCACAGTTAATCTCTACATCAAGAAATGTTCAATAAACAAATCAAAAATTGCAAAACATTAAGAAAAAAACAGAAAAAAAAACATGAAGAGTAACTATGTTTCGGCCTTAATCAGTCTTAGGCCTTTTAAAAGCTGCATTTTTACAGATCCGTCCTTAGTGCACCTCAGAGTATACAATGAATCACCATGCAAAATTTCAACTTCATAGGACATGTGTTTTTTTAGAAACATTGGCCAATTAGCTAGACACAATAATGTTAGGAACATTTGGACCAGACCAGGTCTAAAATATTCGCATGTACTTATTCTTAAATAGATGCATGTGGCGCAAATACAAGCTTAGAAATTCACAATCTTTGTAACACTGGGTCATATATTCTGGTATTACATTGCGGGTAATACATATGTATTTCACAGTGCCGTATAGACAAGACATTGTGTCTGGGCCAGAAGCAATCCTCCAGGTATATAACATTTGTTCCAAGAATTCCACACATGAGCAGTTCATTCCAGTCATATGCTTTTGGCCTGAGCATATTCAGCCTCGCTACCACAGGAAGTCAATATTTGAACTGGTCAAGACTTTGGCTGACTGTCAAACTAACTGTTACACATGTCAGTAACAACAGACCGGAAACTGTCAACGAGAAGACGTATTATTATTCTAAAACACGGGGACAAAAAGGGTTTGTGTCCTTTGGCACGGGGCGTGTCGTTTATGTGAAAAAACACTCAGTGACCGACTGTCAACCTTGTCCATGTTCAAACTGTAACATATCTTCACCTTTACAAGAATGGGCTCAAATCAGAGTTACCACTGCAACGCATGTTGTGTTTGACGATGAAGAGGCTCAACACACTGTTGTTAGATGGGGCTATGATAGTGACACTACTCAAGAAATCTCATTCTGTGGGATATCAGCCCAGGGTGATATGGAAAGTGACGAATGTATTTTATTCTGTGCGACCTATGACCTTGACTTTGCTGATACTTTAGCCGCTATCTTTGCTAAACATAAAAGACTAAACCAAAAAGTTTTTAATAAATATGAAAGTACAAAAGAATGGGACTCTGGTGATTACAATGACAGCCAGGATGATGTCTATGATGATCGTTATGATAATGTCTACAATGATATCAGTGATGATGACGACATGAATGACGATGATGGCAGGTATCATGGCAATGACATGCATGATGATGACATGTATAGTGAAGAAGATTTTGCGTATGATGATGAAAACATGTATTGCGATGATTACAGTTGTGATAGTAATGCCACATATGATGAGGACACGTATGATGATGACACGTATGATGATGACAGGTATTATGTTGATAACAATAATTATGATGATGATGTCAGTGACTATGATAACAGTTCTGATTATAAAGACGGTTATGATGAATATGACAGGTATGATGACGATAATGACATGTATGATAATGATTATGACAGGTATGAAGACCGTGACAAGTATGATTACGATGAAGATATCCCTGATGATGTTGACAGGTATGATGATAAACGAAGATATGTTGATAAAAGAAGGTATTATGATGACATGTATGATGATGACGACGACATGTATGATGATGAAAAAAATGATTATGATGATGATTGCAGTGACTATTATAATGATGATGACACCTGTAGCAGCGATGATGAAATCCTTGATTATTTGGATTATTTTTGTGATTTACATTGTGTTTCCTTTGATGACCTGTCTGATAATTACACTGATGACCAGGATTGCAATTTCTTTTGTTCTAAACACATGTATAGAGAGTGTGCGTGCCCCAGAGCTTACTGGTCGAACTGGTGACTGTACAGCTGAATAGCTACACCAATGGCTCTCAAACATCGTCCACTGATCACCCACTTCGTGACCATCAACTCACCCCCATTGTTATAACGATAGTTTGTTTGACCCCTGTATGGTTGATAATTTAACAATTAAGTGTCAAGAATACTATAAAAATACTAATGCAACTTTTAGTTGATAAATAAGCTTTTTTTTTCTGGCAAAGGATACCACACATTTTTAAACTTTGAATAATCAGTTAGTAGAGCTTCAAATATTTAACATAATCACTTTAAAAAAAAATATTCTCAATGCGCCGTTTCATGTCTTATATTTGAAACTTAATTCACTATGTCCATGTTGTTATTCTATTTATTTGATTTGGACAAAATTGGATGACCGTACCAAGACCTCATCCCAACCAAGTTTTTAATCAGCTTCCAGGGATGATTAAATAGATTCCATTGTGTGAACTGCTGCTTCAGCTCAGTAAAATGTTATCAAATTTAGCCACGCCTCCATGCAGCATCCCAACAGCGCCAAACATAGAAATCAATTTACCACTTAATCTGTCATTTTAATTTTTAAAATAATTATCATAAAGTCGCTTAAACTATCATTAAGTAGTACATCTAGACGGTCACAAAATAATTGCATTTAATCTCTCACCTGCTTCTATGCTGTCACCATATTCCACTTGCTGTCCTCTCGGATACTACATTGTAACTAAGTGGGTTTTTTTTGTTGTTGTTTTTTTACTGTTGTTTGATTGCTGATGAATGCTTCTTGCGACACCTTTTTTGTTTTATTGCGTCCTTTTCAGGTTTTCACATACGTTGTTCCATTCATTTCCAGAAAGGCTTGGACTTAAGTACAACTCAAGATTGCCAAAATTAAATTTGAACAGAGTAAAATTTAATACAAAAAGACACTTTCAGTGTTAATTAAATTGCATTTACCCTGATAATGCAAATACGTTTTAATAAGTTAAACAAATATATCTGTTAAATAAACAAAGACAATTGTGATATCATTGAGGTCCCCACCCGGTGATGTCCTTTTGTCTCCAAAAAATCTTCATAACGTTGTTGTAAAAGTTAGTGAAAGTAAATCAGGCACTTCTATTTTAAAGCCAAAGAACTTAAGTTAAAAGCAGCAATCCTTCAAATTTGTTTTTTTCAAAAAAGATCTTCTGCAAAAGTAATTCACTGGTTACAATTTATTATTTATTTACTGCAGAAACACAACGCTTATATCAAGTAATCAGTCTTTCTTTGTCAACCAAATGTTAGCGGTAGAGGGTACGATGAGTGTTTTAAACGGTATATGGTACAATGGGTGGTTTAAACGGTAGATGGTACAATGAGTGGCTTAAACGGTAGATGGTACAATGAGTGGTTTAAACAGTGTTTCCCAATACTTCAACTCGCGGAGCCATTTTTGGAATCAAATTCTATGAGCATGCGTCTCTTGGCCTACCGTATGTCTTATCAGTTAAAAGTGCTTAGAAGTTTCATGGAGTGGCCACATTAGCCCCTGAGTGGAGCACACCTTAGGAAGCCATTATATTTTGCATATTTTTTATTTTTAAATAACTAAAAAAATTACAAATAATCGGGGTTTTGATAAGAAGCTTTGCAAAAAGTTATGATGAAATAGTAGGTGGCCAGTCCTTACGTCGAAAAGATTGTCAGCTCGTACATCTATTCAAAATACATGTACAAATTGTGTACATGCCCCAGATCCAGTGAGGCAACATCGTTTTTGTTAGACAGAGATGACAACAATGCCAATCTACACAGTCTGGGGACAAAAGACGTGAGATATAGCGGCTATGATTTTAAAAAAAATATATCTCTTATAGAATATTTTAAAAGTACTATCGAAATCTCTGATAGTAAATACCGAGCTACAAACACAATCTCTGATGGCACATACTTAATAATATGGATTCAAGGTATTTTGAAAATAAAAATGCAAAAAAATATCTTTAGTATTTGAATTACTTCATTTTAGTGAGATTAAATTTCCGTTTAAGAAATACATTTTTGTGCATCGATTCTTTGTTTTTTTTTCTTCATTCTTCAATGAAAATTACAACGTTGTGTAATAAGAAATATGTTTGATGGATATGAAATGTATTTTGTTGATAGTAAACGCAAAAGAAATTAACAGAGATGGGGGAAGGAGGAAAAAGGGATTAATAATAAGAGAGAGTTAGATGAAGGGAGTCAATATAAAAGAGGTGAAGAGGAGTGAAAGAGAAATGAGAGTCGATGTAGAGAAGTGGAGATATATAATAAGAGGGTGAAAGAAAAGTTAAGAAGAAAGGAGAAAAAGAGGGAGGGTGAGTAATATAATTGCAGTAATCATGATTATGTGTTAATAAAAATAAACTTAAACTCTTATGTGCAATCGGTGAATAAGTTTGACAATTCTTAAATGATAAGCAGGACATAACATTAAATTTTCTTGAAACACGCTTTACCGTAATCAAGATAGCCTCAACGCAATAGTATACTGGGCTATTGTTATATTACCATACTAAAAATTGAACAATTCTGCTTTTTAACTATTGGTCGATAGCAAAACAATACGCAGACAATGATATAATTCATCAAATTTTATTTAAACACAAAAGAAACGGTTACATGCTAGAGAAATAAAGAAATAAATAGCTTTTGCAACTATTCTTAAACCAGATACAACATAAACTATACCAAACATTTCCATAGGAAATACAGCACACACAGGGTAGGGAAAACCTTGAGACAGAAGAAACAAATCAGAAGATGTTTCATCTGGAAAAACTTCGAGAGCAGAAAGTAAAATATAAGAAAGAAGAGCAGAGAATAAAAAAGACATTTTCTGAAACAATGAGAGAGTTAAACAGAAAGTTATTGTAAGAGTCTCTTTGCTGAATTAAATTATACAGAAGCATTCATCGTGTTTATTAACAGTGTTTTTTTTTATCTTTATCATTGATGATTCCGTACTGTGGATTGTCAGATTATAGTAGAATACTATTCCTTAATAAGATTCCTTATCCTTAGTAACCCTTTGCAAACTACGCAGAGCTCGACGTATGCAAGTAATCATTTGTTTCCGTCCAACAACATTTTATTCATGCTTTGGTATTATTTTTTTTTAAAGTTTTACCTTTCCCTTTAATCAAATTCCCATGATTTTCAGGATTCCATGACAAGTTTCCAAAATCAAAACTTACCAAAGAATTTACATGTAGAAAATAATTTCAAAAATTCATTCAAAACATATTTAAATTTCTTCTACTTTTAATTCCAAGCACTTGGCTTCATAAAGGTGTCTATTTTATTACCCTTTTTCACAGAATTTCTATTTTAAAAATGTTGAATTATTTTCTACTTTTTTGTGCGCTTGAACTCGTATTTTTAAAAATAAAGTCTTTAAAAAAGTTTTTATTAAAATATATTTTAAAAAAAATATTCTCTGTTCCTTGTTGTTTTTCTGCTGTCTAGACTTTCCGATTTTCGTTTTGTCTGACTTCAGTTTTACTCATACCATCCATGCTATATATCATATTGTTTCAACCAGAAAGCAGTCCTCTCCATATGATACTATACCTAAATTAATCGTTCCCGAAATGGTTGTGTTAATCTGGCAATAATTACTTCTGAATTGTTGTGTGAATCTGTCAATAACTACTTCTGAAATGGTTGTGTGAATCTGTCAATAATTGCTTCTGAAATTATTGTGTGAATCTGTCAATAATTGCTTCTGAAATTATTGTGTGAATCTGTCAATAATTACTTCTGAAATTATTGTGTTAATCTGTCAATAATTACTTCTGAATTGCTGTGTGAATCTGTCAATAATTACTTCTGAAATGGTTGTGTGAATCTGTCAATAATAACTTTCGAAATGATTGTGTGAATCTGTCAATAATTACTCCTGAAATGATTGTTTGAATATGTCCATAAAATTACTTATGAAATGATTGTGTGAATCTGTCGATAATTGCTTCTGGCCAATCATTAAAAGATCAAATCTCAACAGGCGTAAACTAAAAGAAATGGCCCTCGTTCCTTGCAGACATATCTCTTCACCTGAAATATACATTGATGCATTAACTTTGGACTAACAATCAACTCGAAGAAGACTGAGGTATTGTATCAGCCAGCTCCCAGTAGGCCCTACGCTGAACCCAACATCATCATCAGCGGACAGCGTCTTAACGCGGTGGATAAATTTACTTACTTGGGCAGCACCCTCTCCAGATCTGTCATCATTGATGATGAAATGAATGCCAGACTTGCAAAAGCTAGTGCCATATTTGGCAGGCTCCGCAGCACTGTTTGGGACAGGAGAGGTATGAGACGGGAAACGAAGATCAAGGTCTATAACGCAGCAGTCCTCTCGACATTGCTCTACGGATGTGAAACGTGGACAGTCTACCAGCGTCACGCCAAAAAACTGAACCATTTTCACACAACCAGCCTCAGGAGACTCATCGGCATCAGGTGGCAAGACAAAGTTCCTGACACAGGTTCTCGCTAGAGCGAACCTACCTAGTATCTTCACCACCCTGTTGCAGTATCAACTCCGTTTGATGGGACACGTTGCCCGTATGGAAGATCACCGGCTCCCTAAACAAATATTCTATGGTGAGCTCACGACAGGCAAGCGCTCCCAAGGAGGTCCAAAAAAACGTTACAAAGACTCACTGAAAGTGGCACTAAAGGCCTTCAACATCGACACTACTAAATGGGAGCAGACAGCTCAGGACAGCGTCAGATGGAGATCAGTGGTCAAGATAGGGGCTAAATCTTATGAAGCCAGTAGGATGGCCACTATTGAGACACGCAGGCAAGCCCGAAAGAACATTATTAAATTCACGACTGCACCAACTATCCCCTGCCCGCGGTGCCACAGACTATTCCGAGCACGTATAGGATTGGCAAGCCACATACGAACCCACCGTAACCCACCCCCCTAACCGGATGACTGGATGGTCCTAGTCGATTTGGCGGACGAACAACAACAACATTGATGGTCGTCAGCTTTAACAATGTCCACTCTGGATGAACCTAAAACTCTTGTAGGGTATGTAGGTGACTTGGTTCAATGATAGTGTACATATAACTTCATATAGCCAATACAGTCTGACGTATGTCTTGTCGTACCGGTACAGTCTTTTTTTCGACCATTACTGACGAACATCTTTCAGGTTTATATTAGCTTAATGTACATCGTTTGAGTATGAACATTTTGAAATATTTGGAAAGGATAAACGCTAACTTCATATCCTGTTCAAACATTCACGTTAAATAATATCAAGAAAGGTCTGAGTTTTTAGTTTTGTTATTTATATTATACGATTCCTAATGTATTAAAGCTTAACATATATTGTTATATTGACACATATTATTCATGTCTAATTAATATATTGTAAAGCTTTATCGCAGTCTAACACTTTTATAATTAGCTAATTAAATTTCATTCTTACGGCTACTATACATTTCTACATGCCTTTTGTCTTTTTTAGTACTAGAATATTTGAACACATTTAATTTATACTTATTTAAATGTTTTGTTGTTGTATTGATGAAGGCATGGGCCGAAACGTCTACTTATGTATATATAAAATTACTAATAAAGATTAACATAATATAGGCCTATTGATATATTGACACCGATTGTTCGTGTCCAATTAATCTATTTTAAAACTTTATCGCAGTCCAACACTTTTATAATTAGTTTCCTAATTTATGTTAAGAAATGTTTTTTATTTTCAAATCACTGTTTTTTGTTTGCAAAGCTCTAATTTAAAAAAGTAGGCCAACACTCTTTAGCTCTCATTTATGTTTATATAATTTATTGGGGTGGGGGAATTCCTGTGGGCGCTAAATGAAGCTGGATGTATATTATTTTAATACACAAATTGTTATGCGGAAGAATCAGAAGGGGATACTAGATATTTCATAAGGATTTTTTGTAAAAATTTGTATCTTCAATGACGTACTATACGAATCAATGACGTAATGAAAGGTTAATGATGTGGAATTTCCCCATTGAGCTTTGGTGTCAGAATCCTCAACGGGTTTTCCCAATGTGACTCGTCTTCATGAAGTCAGCAGCAGGAGTTTTCTGATTGTAAGTTGAAACAAATCACCACTTCATTAACGAATGAACAGCTAAGTAATTATTGTTCTCGTTGAAATATGACTTTATCACATTGTTTTTTATTTATGACTAGCTCATTTTAAAGGTTTCCATCTTTTACATAGTCATAGCATAACCTTATTAAAGTATTAAACGTTGCTTAAACTAGACTTTTCAACAATCCATAAACGTCCAAAGGGGGATGAGGGAGGATCAAGAAATTTGTGACGTTGCATGCTAAATATTATTAATGTAACAATATGGTCATATTTTGAGGAGGAGGGGGGAATCAAGTGGGGTCAGTTAAAAAATCGGCGAAGATAACGTGACGTCATTTATTGGTGGCCTTTTGTGTTGTCTGACCTAGAATTGAGCTCGCTTGACAAATCTACCTGCAGTAAGTGTCATCTTAGATCACAACCAGTTCATAGCTTTTTCTCGAACACTTCATAACATTTTTTTAAAAAGTTAATTTACATGGCGTTCAGTATGTAATATAACAAATGTATCGTTTTAGGAGTAGCTTCAAATAGGATTGAAATAAATGATAAAAGCTGATCTTACTGGTTATGTGACATCTTTCCGTCTTCGCGAGACGATGGAGTAGCTTTTGACACTTCATCAAACGAGCCATATCACTGATATGGGTTATAAAATGTAACAAGTGTGATAAATAGCTCCCCAAACATCATTTAAAATTATTTTAACAGGCTAGTATTATAGAGTATAATATTACTAATATTTGCTAAAATACGCAACTAATTTTTTAATGTTTCAAGTAAACAATAAAAAATATTAAAATAATTGAGATTATTTCTTTTAATAAGTAAGCCATTTATCTTCTCACTCCAACGACTTTTTCAAGCCAAATACGCTCCTGCTAAACTTTCTAATGCATAACCAACAAAACGTTGCTAGATGTATGTTTATATATCATTTGTAGCTGCTAGTACACATATATCATGAGAGATTTAGCTGTCTTTACTCTTCACAGGTCAACTCATCGGTGAATTACCAGATGTCAAGGCAAGTCGTGGAATACTTCTGACAGAAAGACATTTAACAGAGGAAGGAAGGGAAAGAAATAAACAAATGGAAACAATTAAAGAAAGAAAGGAAACTACCGAAGATGAGAGGGAAACAAGAGCATTAGGAAAGGGAAAAACAAAAGAAGATGAGAAAGGGATTGAAGACATTGAGATAATACAAGTAAGCCTCAAATTGCAAGAAGAGACTAAAGTAATCCAAAGTGCATCAAATAAAGACCCGGTAAAGAAAGATCAAGCAACAACAGATTCAATGGGAAACATCGTTGAAACAACATCAGATTCAATGGGAGACATCGTTGAAACAACATCAGATTCAATGGGAAACATCGTTGAAACAACATCAGATTCAATGGGAAACATCGTTGAAACAACATCAGATTCAATGGGAGACATCGTTGAAACAACATCAGATTCAATGGGAAACATCGTTGAAACAACATCAGATTCAATGGGAAACATCGTTGAAACAACATCAGATTCAATGGGAAACATCGTTGAAACAACATCAGATTCAATGGGAAACATCGTTGAAACAACATCAGATTCAATGGGAGACATCGTTGAAACAACATCAGATTCAATGGGAGACATCGTTGAAACAACATCAGATTCAATGGGAGACATCGTTGAAACAACAAAAGGAGGAAATAAGACAAATTTAGGTGGGGATGAACAAACAAAATGTTCTTACGAAAGAACGAGAGAAAAAGAAGAGAGGCCGACGATTTCAAGATGGAGATTTATAAAAGCTCATCAAACCCAAAAATCAAAGGAGAAAAACAAAGATGTCAAGAAAAGGCAAATAAAATCACTAGAGGGAGCTAACGCGCTGGAGGAAGGAGCTAGAACTTTAAAGAGACCCAAAGAGTCAAGGGCAACAGCTGAAGAATCAGAAGGGGATACTAGTCCATTAAGAAAGATTAGAAGAGTTTTATCGGACAGAAAATCTCAAACAGCGAAGAGACCTAAAACAATCAAAAAGAGAGCTAAAAATTCAAGGGAGCGAACTAAACAATCATCAGGAAAACCTACATGTACTATAATGGGGCCTGAAGATATGAAGCCAACGCAAAAGGATAATGAGCCAAGTACTGCAGCAGTTGTAGACAACGTTTATGAGTTTCTTTCAGGTAAAGCTAAATGTTGTATATTCTCTTTGAAATTTAAACCCTAATATTACAACAACAACGGCACATGGTAGGTGCAACTACTTGATTTGGAAAACCATAAAAATTTGATTTCAAAAGCAACGAGGACGAAGCACTAAGAAATCTGGCAATCTTTTCTGTCGTATAACACATAAATGTATTTATATTATTCATATGTTTTAAAACAAAATTGTATCGAGTAATCTACTAAAGTCGAAAAGACAAACGCCTCAACAAATTTATATCAATTTTTGGATTTAAATAAATTAGTAAAACAAGTTAATCCTTTGAAAAATCGTTGCACACAACGTTAATAAATCTGTTTATTTAATTGCGTTCAATGTTAATGAGTTACCACAAGAAAAAAAAAGAAATTATTAACTAATATAGGGATTTTCATTGTAACATGTTACTAGAAAAGCGCTCAAATTTTTTCTGTTCAGACCATTGGGAGGAGATACGTTACTTAATATCCCTTGACCAAGAAATGAACCTACCATACCTACTTTAAATTACACATGCATATATATATATATATATTAAGAGCTATAAAAATAGGTATCACATGTTGTGAAACTCCCTCTAATTTACAGCTCTCTAGATTCTAGAACAATTGGAAGTTTCTGGAACAAAATGTTTTGTGATTTAAAAAAATGCGTTTATAAAAACTCATAAAGTTAAACAATTAAGGTAGTCCATAAAGGGACGTATATTCCTCTAAGAATGATCTATTTGTTAGGATCTATAACTAATATGCTTTTTAGGATCTATAACTGATCTATTTCTTAGGCCAACT
This sequence comes from Omphiscola glabra, assembly GCA_964017045.1. Taxonomy (NCBI): domain Eukaryota; kingdom Metazoa; phylum Mollusca; class Gastropoda; family Lymnaeidae; genus Omphiscola; species Omphiscola glabra. Next base: position 9,293,811 of record OZ024811.1, on the reverse strand, counting down.
ATGTGTGTTCATCGATGACTGATCTATTTGTTAGATTTATGACTGATCTATTAGTGAAATTTCGTTCGAAAAAAATATAATTTAAATAAATTACCACCCATACGTCAATCGAATGATTTATATTATGGGCCATCCAGATGTTTCGAAAGCAAAAATGTCCTACACTAGCCCCCCCCCCATTTCCTTGATGTATCCTTACTTTTTGGACATCCATAAGTGCAATGAGCACTACCCACCCCACCAAAAAAATATATTCATAATTTTACGTGAAAAAAAGACAAAATGAAGTCAACGAAGTCCAGTGTCTCCTAACGTGTATTGTAAAGCCCCCCACGCAGATTGTTTATAAGAAAAATTATAGTCTATGGGATGGTGGCAAAGATAAAAGCGGTCTGCTCTAGACAGCACTTAAAGGGATGGGCGGCAAAAACCCTATCTATGCCAAAGCTATGGTATATTAGGAGTGCATTTTTTAAATTTTAAAATGGCTGTTTGCGGGGAGTTGTAATGTTAAAACTTGATTTTATTTAATATACAAACATATTTCCCTTATTTTTGTTATCCTTATCCTACAAATGTGAATCTTAAGGCCAAGGTAGCAGAAAAATTCAAATTCAATTTGTAGCCTCGAGACCACTTACCCCCAAACACTAATGTTCTTTTTGATAGGGGGTGGGGCCATTAAATTTTTTAGATGATCAAGGTGTGCGTCAGGTAACAAACAGGAGCTTGAGAAGCTCTGCCGTAAGCGTTTTAATATTGGTGTCACTTTGTTTCACGAGGGCAGCTGTTTGGTTCAGTCCAACAAAATGATCACGTCACAAGACACAAAGCAACAGTATGACACTTAACACAAAGCAACAGTATGGCACTTAACACAAACACTGTTGTCATTTCTTTTAAGATTTTAAAAACTAAATATCATGTATTTAATAGATTTTTAGGTGACATTTGTCTCAATTAGAAATATGACAGAGGGTCAGATTTCAGGATAACACATTTCATGATTATTATGAAATTATTACTAAAAAAATATTATATTTTTAAAATATTTTATTTTGAGGCATTTCGCACTGTAAATTTACGTATGCGCCTGTGGACGTCAGCAACCACCGGGGCGGGAGCTGGTGTTAACCCACATACGGACAAATGTCAACAAGGGAGAGGGGTGTTAAAAAAAAGCCTATTTCTTTATGGACAACACCTTCAAAAATTTTATAACCACATCATTTGACGCCAATGACAATTAATAACATGATATATAACTAAGTTATTTATGTCTTTCACAGGGCCTTATGAAGAAGATGTTGTGTACGGACCAGAAGCTAACCTACAGGAACATTACGACAACTGTCGCAAGAATCCAAAACATGAACAGTTCATTCCAGTACCATTATTTGGGCCTCAGAATCTACCACCTCACTATCGTAAGAAGTCAATGTTTGAACTGGTCAAGACGCTAGCCGAGCTGACGGTTAAATTAACTGTTAGCCATGTCAGTAACAACAGACCGGAGACTTTCAATGACCAACCGTATCCACTTTTCAAATTTCGGGGACGAAACAGGTTTGTGTCATTTGGCAGTGGGCGTGTTGTTCAAGTAAAAAAATACACAGAGTTTAACGGTCAAACTTGTCCATGTTCTAATTGTAAAAAATCATCAGCGGTTCAAGAATGGGCCCAAATCAGGGTCGCCACTGCAACACATGTTGTGTTTGACGATGAAGAAGCACGACACACGTTTGTTAGATGGGGCTACGATAGTGACACCTCTCAAGAAGTCTCAGTCCGTGGCACTACAGTCGAGGCTGATATTGAAGGTGACGTATGCCATTTTTTCTCTGCGATCCATGACATTGACTTCGCTGATAGATTGGCTGCTTCCATTGACAAGTACAAAAGGCTGAGCCAAAAAGTCTTTAAGAAATATGAAAGCACGACAAAAGAAGAAAAACTAGCCATCATAGTGTCACACCCTCACGGATGTCCGAAACATGTTTCTGTTGGTCAGTGGACAAAAAAAACGGACATCCAAAAACAGAAGTTGATTACTGTATATGTTGACACTGACCAGGAGGACTCTTGTGACTCTAATGACAACGACTACAATGATTATTATAGTAATGATGATGATGACGATAGCTTTGATTATAAAAATGAGGATGATGACAGTGATGATTATAATGCTATCAATAATAATTACGTTACTATTAATCCCAATGGCGTCGCAGATTGGGACCAAGATGATATCAATGATTCAGATGATATCAATGATTTGGAAGATAACAATGATTTGGAAGATAACAATGATTGGGAAGATAACAATGATTTGGAAGATAGCAATGATTCAGATGATAATAATGATTGGGAAACTGACTATAACAAAGATCCTCACGATGACACGGATTATTATGAGGACAATAAATTTCAATATGAAAATTGTTTTGATGATGACGACTGTAATAACGATGATGACAATGATTGTGATGATGCAAATGATTGTGATAGTGACACTGATTGTGATAGTGACAATGATTGTGACGATGACAATGATTGTGATGGTGACAATGATTGTGATTATGATAATGATTGTGATAGTGACACTGATTGTGATAGTGACAATGATTGTGATAGTGACAATGATTGTGACGATGACGATGATTGTAATGATGAAATTGATAATGATGGTGACGACAATGATTTTGATGATGACAATGAATGTGATGATTATGATCCTAATGATTATGATGAGGACGACTATACCTATTTGGAAAATAAATACTGTCAAAGGCTTGTCAACTCGCACACCTGTTCAAAATACATCTACACAGCCTGTACATGTCCTGGAACCAGTGGGGCAACAGTGTTTCTGTTAGGTAGAGATGACTGGACAACTGACCATCTACACAGTCGGGGTACTGCAGAAGGTAACTGTAGTGGATATGCTTTCAAAAATGATCTCTGATAGAACATTTGGAACTACTAACACAATCTCTGATAGAACATGTCGAGCTACAAACAAACACAATCTCTGAGAGAATATTTCGAACTACTAACAAAACCTCTGATAGAAAAGGTCGAGCTACAAACACAATCTCTGATAGAATATGTCGAGCTACAAACACATTCTCTGATTGAACATGTCGATCTTCAAACACAATCTCTGATAGAACATGTCGATCTTCAAACACAATCTCTGATAGAACATGACGAATTAAAAACACAATCTCTGATAGAACATGACGAATTACAAACACAATCTCTGAATACTGTGATAAAAAATCCTAATCATATGGATTCCAAATACTTTTATGATTTCTCGAAAAAATATCTTAACTGATTTTAACTGTTCTAGTTTACGTTAGCTTTGATACACGACATTGAAATAAAGATTTTTTTATATACATAAAATGTTTTTGTTTTGTTACAAAACATGTCATAAAATGTTTTATTTTGATAATTAAAGAAGTAATTAATAGAGAATGGGAAATGAAGAGAAATTAGAAGACAAAAGTAATAACGATAGGTAGATCGAGGGAAGTAAATGAGGAATGTGAAACGTTTATATTGGAATTTTGATATGCTGAGAGAGAGAAAGAGATAGAGAGAAGAAAAGAGAATAAGAAATAGAACAGTGGTTCTCAACCTTCCTAATGCCGCGACCTTTTAATACAGTCCCTGATGTTGTGGCTACCCCCCCCCCCCAGCCATAAAAGTATTTTTGTTTCTACTTCATAACTGTATAGTATATTTGTTTTCAGATGGTCTTAGGCGACCCCTGGAAAAGGGTCACGCGACCCTCAAAGGTTGAGAACCGCCGATATAGAAGAAGGGAGAGAGAGACTGGGAAAGAAAAAACAAAGAGAGAAATGGGAAGAGAAAGAGAGAGAGAGAGAGAGAGGTGTATCGTATTAACAAGTTATGTATTCACAAATACGCCTTTATAATTTATATTAAATTGATAGATGCATCTTTAATGACCAGCAGGAAGAAGCTTAAATAAATGAACTGTTCATTCAAATCGATCTTATTGTTTCTAACTGTAGTGCTGCCCCAAGCAGCGTTTGATAGACACTGAATCAGTAAACACGTTTGATGACTCATGTGTTTGGCAATGAACAAAACAGTTCGTAGAAGAAACCCCACTAAAACTCACCAACATTTAAGGATATAAAAAAGAAACGACACCACAGCATGTGAAGTGAAAAATTAATGTTTTGTTTATGTTGATATCCTTATTTACAATGCCATAAAAGCTTTTTTAAAAAAAATAAAAGCTTGACAGAATATACTCGCAGTACTGGCCTTATGTACAGGAAAAACAGGCCACTGCCACGGGCGCAATATTCTAGGAACGTCTTATTAATGTTTTTTTTAATAATTTAAAACTAAATTCTTGGAAAATAAAAATGACGCAAATTATGATTGACACGTCGCTGACAGGCCAATTATTTTTTACAACAATGATTCTAAAAAATATATCAGCCAGTCTATTCAAAGGAAAAAGTTGTGATCCAAAAACAACTATTTAAAATTGTTAAACTGTTTCAAAACATTCTCATCATTAATTGATAATAAATTCGATGGAATACTTAAAAAGTGTTTTTTTCCACTCACAACAATAACTTTAATTAGAAGACTAATGATTAAGATGTTTTTTAAATGTTATAAATACTTAGGAGCTTTGAAAAACATAGTACAAAATGCTCTGAATTAAAAATGGTATTTACTCCACTGCCGAGTTTGATTTCAGAGTTTGCCTGAAAATAATGGTTAACGAGACCCATCCTCGTGGGGTGCTGGGGATTGAACTCAGTTTAGACCGCTTGGCAAACGAACCCCCTAAATATATAAATATATATTATAATGATACATGTTGGTAAGTAAAATAGAAAGGGTTTAACCAAAATAAAATAAATATTAATAAAACACTAAAAAGAAGAAGTAACAACAAGGTTGCGAGAGGTATACATAAATATTAGCAGTCACGTGTCGGAGACTAGAGGATGTTAAATGAAATGCTGCTTTCAGGAGGAATAAAGGAAATCGTTGAACAGTGTATGTGGGAGCTTGAAATATAAAGACAGCCTAATAAAATGAGAACGTTTCGGATAATAAACATCATCAGCAGTCAGGACAACAGAAGAAACAATAAGAAATAGAAAACATTTGAAAATCTTACGTGTTTGGACTGCCCTATCTGTGATAAGTAATTGAGTAAGTTGGGTTTTCCAAAACAAAAATATATGTTCAATCCAAACGATTACAGAAAATAGAAGAATGTATGTATGATTACTGATTAGAAAATAAGTTTTTATCGGACAAAAATATTTTGGAAGAGGGAAAGAAAGAGAGTAAGCCCCTAAAATACATGGAGACGCGAGCTAGAGGCATACACAAGTATGTGATACACAAAAGGAGCCTCGAAATGTCGACCGACGGCTCTGATTGATATGACTGTGTTAGGCACATTTTTTATATTTATTACTAATTTTTTTATTTAAAACGTTTTAGGGCTTAACTAAATAGTTAATAAATTAATTTTCAGAAGAAAAAAAAATGATTTCCATCCCAAAAAGCACTAACTGCTAACATCATTTTATATGTTGACAGAAAATGAAAAAAAAAATACTTATAATAATCTAATTGTTTGTAAAAATAAACTTTGCTAAATATTTTCAAGTTTCACCAGAGTAAAAAAAAACAACTGTTAAGTAGAAAGGACTATACATTTTTATGTGAACGCCGTTATTATATAAATTAAATAGACACGAGCAATCTGTGTCGATATAACAATATATATTAAGCTTTAATAATAATTTTACATTTCAAATAAATAAACGTTTAATTTTTTGTAATGTAAAATTATTATTAAAGATTAATATATATTTTTAAATCGACACAGATTGTACGTGTCTATTTAATCTATTTTAAAGCTTTATCGCAGTCCAACACTTTTATTATTATGTAAATAAGACATGAGTTGTTTACAAAATAAAGTATACATTTCCCAATATCAGATGATTGAAAATGTATATTTGGATTTTCAAACTATTGTAACTTTTTTGGATAAATTACATAAAACATGTTATTACCAAATCCAGAAAATTTATTTTTAATTGACAAATTAGGAGTAAGAATTTTGTCTAAAACAAGTACCAATAAAAATGATAATCGAAATGATTGTTTAAAAAAATCATCTTTTTATACCTTTTCATTAAAAAAAATCCGTGCAACTAGATGGGACATTTTGTTTATTATCCAGTTTTTAAAAAGACAAAAGCATTTGGGAAATTAATGAATCTAGGCTATTTTTTTAAATCTCTGTTATTCATGAAACTTTGTTACAAAATTAACACATTTAAAGAAAACACAAACGCTTTCGATATAATAATTGCTGAAATGTGTACTATTTGCATGAGGTAGTTAAATTCATATTTTAAAAAATATATATCAATTTTTTAAAGTTTCCATTTGATATGACTCAACAATCATAGAAGTGAATTTATAATTATGCTATTAAAAATATTTTTTAAAGCTAAATATCATAAACACTTTGAAAATAGGTTGAGTATGTGTATTATCAAAATTGTAGACCTTGATATGGATGTACAGGAAGTTTACTACATTGTTAATCAAGTCTTTAAATAAGTGAAGTTGCAAAACATTTAATGAAAACAATTTCCGATAAGTGAGAAAAACTAGAAGTAAGTTTTCAGCTTATAATCAGGAGCGGCCAGTACTACGTTTTTAATCGAATACTGTAAGCCTTACTGTACAGACGATTGGCCTTATATAAACGGATCATCAAATATATCGAACGTAGCGATATTTTATAGATTCCACTAATTGTAATCGGTTAAATGCACCAGATACTATTCTTTTTAAAACTTTTTAAAATAAAAAAAAAATAGTCATTTTTAATAAAAGAAAATATAGAATCGTTACATTGTTGTACACATTTTGTTCGTGAAAAGAAAAAAAGGGGTGGGGGGCAATTGACTTTCCCCTGGAGATATGACTGAAAGAATCCTTGGAGCATCTACAACATACAGTCGCATAGATCACATTTCGACTATCACACGTGAAGCCCTCTTTGATGGTAAAAGTAACCTTCGGAAGGCTAATGCTTTTGATTTGGAGTGTATTGGACAAATTTGGCAGTATTTAGAAAAGGTAGTCTAATTATTATAAGTATGTTGGATTTTTTTCCCATTTGAGTTCAGCATATAAATAATGTTTGCAATGCTTTTTAGTGATGGAACCCTTTACAATAGTTTTTTGTTGAAAATTTATTTATTGATTATCTATCCCCAAAAATAATGTAAATATAAAATAAAAGCCATTTTTTATAGTAATATATATTTTTTGCATAACAAAAGCAGGTCAAGCACTTTTCCGTTTTGCCCCCCGCTTTTTTCCTTTTTTGCACCCTGCATTGAAAGATAATTAAGAAAATATCCTCATCCCATCTTTAAACCCTTAAAATATCCGAGGCACCCCGCATCGTAAGGGTAGCTAGGTGCTCACGATGGTTCCAAGGTTAAGTGTCACCTACATTTATAAACAGGATCTCTTCCGTTGCTTTCCAAATAGGTGTACAATTTTGCAAAACTAAATTCAGATATGATTTATCAAAAATATTCTTAGGACTATAACGATTTAATAGGACAGTGGTCGGCAATCCGAGCGAGCGTCATGCCGCTCTTTAGTGACCTGTGTGCGGCTCGGCCAGTCGGCCACAAATCGGTTTTGATTCCGAAAAACATGGTTCTTGACAAGTTATTGAAAAGAAATTTGGCTCTAAATTTTTTTTAAATCGTACTGCTGCTTATTTTTGTCTATTTTGACTAATGAATTTGCCGACCAATGAAATATCTCATTGTGAAATGGCGTCATCGGGCCGTCGAGCTTAAGTTCTTTATGCCCTCCCTGGCGCTCGCCACACAAGCCAGGCGCCAGGTTTCTCCGACGCGGATAGTGTGGGGGCTAGCCAGAGACATCCCCAGCAACCTCTCGATCAGGCTTGCTGATGGAGACCCTCCCCGTCCGAGGACGTCCGGTCTACCGAAAGCGCTGCGTTTAAAGAGTTCGCAGCCCACTCTTCCAGGGATCGGGACTTTTCCACCTCGCAACTAATTTGCGAAGTAGCTGGGACAAAACTGTTGCCTAGGAACAGCTTTCTCGAGGCTGCTTATCTAGAATCATCGGCTAGAGGCTTCCAACACAGCCTGTCACCTCATATCCCTTAACGTCAACTTGTAATCAATATCCTTACCCTGTATCTGCCTTTTCTTCCCCCTGTTTATTCCAGCAGTTACCATGCATGTCCTTGTCTGCCAGGTGGGGCCGGCAATGGTGGTTATGTTTCCCGGGTTAACGTCGAGGGGGTCGGTGGCCAACGTTTTTAAATCGCCAAGCCACCAGATTTGTCGACCGGAACCCGACCACTGTAAAAGGCGATATTAAGCTAGGGCAAAAGCTTATCCTCAAGGGTGACACAACTAGAATGAATATAGTTTACATCACAGTGATTCGGAATTTAAGATGTCCTTAATCATTATTATGGCTAATTTTGACACTCCCTAACCGCAAGTTTTAAATGTAATCTCAAAATTGTATGAAAGAAATGACAAATTCATGTGTGCGCCAAAATGCACCAATGAATTTTGAATTTGCCCGACTGTCTTTAGCACCCTACATTTCTGCACCCCTTCGCTCACGCTGATCAATTGTACAGATTGGGGTTTATTATAAGCTTGGGCTTAATGATTACTCTGGGGCACGCCACAAAAGGAGTGAATTCAGTTTGTGTATAATACTAGACGCCATAATGACTCAAACAAAACCTTAAAAATGTCCTTCCCTGTTCAAAAAGTATAATAAAAACATTGAATTAAAGTATACTCAAAAATGCACCACCATTTATCGAGATTCACCAGGGCCTCTAATTTCAGCCTTCTTTCCCGATAAAAATGATCGCCGATTTTGGTATCGATGGATACACTGCCGGGTGGCGCTTTCTTATTACTGCCACCATGGGCGGGCAAATATTTTGGCCGTCCTTCCTTTAACGATACAAACTCCGCAGTTTTCCGAAAATGCCATACCTGCATATAAAGAAAAACTGACACCTCGACGGACCACCCCACCCGTCTTATTACTAGCATGAACGTATCTACAGTGTTTGGTAAGATTAATTTTTACGCCCCCCCCCCCCCAGCAACTCTGAAATTGATTATTTTTAAGCATGAAATACCATCACAACACTTCCCACCGCTAGTCTGGCGTCCGGGACATATGCCTTATCTGCCACCCCGTAGCTATGCCTCTGGCCACTGGCATAGCACCCCCCCCCCCCGAAAATCTTAAGTGCCCTCACCGGAGGAAAATGTTCTGAAAGACTCACTGCTTTCATTTATGTGCATGGAAAATGACATCCTTTATGAACCTTGACTTCAAAACAATATAATACAATTTTCTGCAAAAAAATAATAAATACGCAAACGATTATGTTGATTTATACTAAATAATTTATTATATTTATTATCTGTCAATAATTTTAATTGATCATCCTCTGTGATTATTTATAGTTTGTTATTGATCATCTTTTAAAACTATTATTGATTTTGTTTTTTTAATTAATGAATTTAATTCATTGAAATTTATCTTTATTGAATGTTTATTTTTATTTTATATTTGTATTCAACTTTTTGGGTTGGTGTGGAGCAGGAACTGTTTGCCAAAAACTATTTGTCCCCTCCCCCCCTTTCTCACATCCCAGGTATGTTGAGTTGCTATGATACCCTAGTGCATTGATGTGCCCAGAGCCTCTTATGTTGTTAAGACGACCCAGCCAAGTCATACAACGTGTTCTTGAACATGATTTAGTCCCAACGTGAGACGGATCAGCTCGAAGACCATAATGAAACAGAAATATTTTTGTCCCATCTGAAGATAAGTGGGGGGGGGGGACGGGGACGGCGAGAATACCCTGTTGGTGTCAGCAAGAAGTATGTGTCTGAGAAGTTGGGAGAAAGATCATGCCTTTCCATGATATGGGTGAGAGGATGAGTATAATAGGTAACTATGGCTGTCTGACAGACAGTTTAAAGTTAAACTGATAAAACGACATTGCTCAAACCACTGAAAAAGCCTTCCAATCTTAAAGTTTCTACTTGCTATCATTTACTTTTCCCTATCAAGCGTTAGGTATATATATGCTGATATGCAAAGCAGTCTAGTCCAGTGATCCCTTTATTGCATTGTTTTTTTGGCTAAGTTTGTTACTGAAACTTACTGTACTAATTGGATTGCATACAATAATTTCCTTTCAGTTGGGTAGCACAAGCTGTGAATAAAATACTTTGTTGCAAAAACATATGTGTGTCAATTTAAATATTGCTATATAAAATATATAAATATATATATAGCCTATATATATCAACAAAATATATGTACGTTATATAAACATAAAGCATTCACTAGCTTCAAAAAATTAAATAATTTAAATTTTCAAAAGGAAATAAAAAAATATCTGTTACTCAAATATTCAAATAACAAAACTTATATAAATAATTTTATATAAAATCAACTTTTGACATTAAAGTAACGTAACTTTTTAAAATGCAGTTACCCTAAATCTAAGACAAGTATATTTAATCAATGCTTGTCTCAAAACATTGTTTTTTTTTTTTGAAAAATTAAAAATTCATTCAAATGATTATATTGTAAGATGGAATTCTAAATTTGAATCCTAACTACATCAATGATTGATATGTACTGGAGCAAGCATATTTTTAAAAATATTTTAGTTAAATTATTAATTCCAATTACTCAAAATAATAAATGAACAAGAAATTAAATGTTACAATATTTTTAAAGACACATTTAAAAGAATTATTAGATCCCACTGAGTGTTATAATTTTAAAATTGCATGCATGTACGGTACATAAATATTTCAGATACAGTAAAAAGGACCAAGAAACCTGCTAAAAAATCAAAACAGACACCATTAATTGATAATGATAAAGAGGTAAAAATGCATAGCATATATACAAACATGAATAAGTACTCCTGCTGTTAATTTAAAAAATCGGACTTTTTAACATAGATATTTGCAGTAGAGGTAAATAACAATGATTGTTAACAAATATAAAGAGGACTACACATATCATGTAAGTATAACAGATATTTATTATATTTCGCGTCATAAAATAGATGTTTGAAACTTCTGCTAGCAGTGATAAGTTATACTGGTCAAGTTTATTAGCTGCATATCCTGGTGAAGCAAATTGAGTAAATAGTTATCAGCTATAATAAGCTATAAAATTAAACAAAATAACTTATCAATGTTAGCAAATATTTGTAAGCTATATATTAAACAGACATATTTGCCTGTGATGTTCACATTAAACAAGTAAATAAATATGTACGATATTATGATGATAGCCAATATATTTTTCTTTAACAAATATATGTGCATTATTAAAATTTGAATTTTATTGTTATTATATTATAAATGATCCTTTAAATATAAAAATGTACTAAACACTTTTTAAGAACTGATGCATACTTTAGACAAACATTTAAAAATGCATTTATTTATTTGAGCAGATACTCAATTCATGTGTTGCTAAAAAGGAGGCACAAGAACCTAATAATAATGAAAAAAATGGTAGGTTTATATATATAAGGATTTTCAATTTAAAAATAAGAAGTTTCAAGTCAATAACATCTATTTTGTTTTGTAGTCCAAGGTGTAAAATAAAACACCTATTAGTAATAACATGTATTTAAATTTAAAAAATAGACTTATGTGTAATAAAAAAAAGTATTTACTAGTTACAAAAATATTAAATATTCATCATCATCGTCTGTCATCCCGTCTGGAGCATAGTCCACAAACAAAGGCTCTCCAGGCATCCCGGTCTTGGGCAAGTCTCTCCAGCTGTCTCCAGTTGTGACCACTCTTTTTGGTGTCTGCCTCCAGCTCCTTTCTCCAAGTCATTTTGGGTCGACCTCATTTTTCTCTTGCCCTAGGGGTTCCAAGTGAGCGTTTGTCTTGTGATACTTAATGTGGACTTTCTGAGGGTGCGACCAATCCATCGCCCTCTGCGCTGGCAGACTAACTCTTTCACAGAGATCCTGGTTGGTGATGACGTTGGGCCAGCGGATTCGTAGAATCCTTCGGAGACATGAGTTGATAATTGTCTGTAGCTTTTTTAAACCAGCTGCTGTTGTTCGCCATGTTTCTGCTCCATATAGCAAGACAAGTTTCACTGTGATGTTGAATATCCTGATCTTGTTCTGGAGGGTCAAGTTGCTGCAGCTCCAGCCTTTGTTTAGCTGGTTAAATGCAGCTCTTTTCTTGCCAATTCTCACGCTTATGTCGTAGTCTGTTCCTCCTTGAATGTCAGTGATTCTGCCGAGGTATGTAAAGCTATCCACCTCCTCGAGGTTTGTTCCTTCCAGTGCTATAGTTGTGTTGCTTGGTGTATTTATTTTAAGAACTTTACTTTTACCTCTATGGATGTTCAGGCCGATGCAAGCAGAGTACTGTGCTACATAATTGGTTTTCTCTTGCATCTGTTGCTGTGTGTGTGTGATATTAGGGCCAGATCATCCGCAAAATCCAGATCATCAAGCTGTTTCCATAGTGTCCACTGGATACCTTTTCTCTTCTGCTCTGTAGACATTTTCATTATCCAATCAATGGTCAGCAAGAATAAGAAAGGCGAGAGCAGACACCCCTGTCTGACACCGGTCTGGACCACAAATGCCGCAGTTATTTGTTGGCCATAAACAATTCTGCACGACAGTCCTTCGTAAGAAGCCTTAATTATGTCTGTCAATTTTTGTGGTACATAGTGTCTTAGCAGCCTCCACAAAGTATGTTTGTCTACACTATCAAAAGTCTTCTCATAGTCAATAAAGTTGATATATAGGGGCGAATTCAACTCCAGGGATTGTTCCACCATAATTCTCAGTGTGGCAATCTGGTCTGTGCAGGATCAGTCTTTTCTGAAACCTGCTTGTTGGTCCCTAAGATTGTTATCTATATCCACCCTCATTCTCTTTAGAAGCATTTTGTTGAATAATTTGCTCGGGGATGGACAGCAGGGTTATTCCTCTATAGTTAGAGCGAGAACCAAGGTCTCCTTTCTTCGGGAGCTTAATGAGGTGTCCTTCTTTCCATTCAAACGATATCTGTTCTTCCTCCCATATTTTCTTGAATAGTGTGTGTAGCATTTCAGTGCTAGTCGTAATATCTGCTGTCAAGGCTTTTGCCGGTTTTCTGTCTGGACCTGCCGCCTTGCCTTTCTTTAGTTGTTTAATTGCTCGGCATATCTCTTGTTTTGTGGGTGTGTTGCAATCTATTTCTAGATCTTGTTCCGCTGGCTCTATGTTGAGTGGGTGTTGTGGGGCGGGCCAGATGTGGAGTTCTTTAAAATGCTCTATCCATCTTTTTTTCGGACCCTCTTCATCAGGTATTGATTTCCCATCTTTAGTTTTCACTGGTCTATCTGGATTGTTAAACTTTCCAGATACCTTTTTGATTGTACTGAATAATTATCTTGTGTTTCCATGGTACGCTGCCTCTTCTGCTTCACTTGCTAATCATTCAATGTAGTTCTTTTTATTTGTCTTTATACTATGTTTAACTTCTTTATTTGCTTTTAAGTATTCTGTTGATGCTCTGGACTTTTCGGTTCTTATGCGGCTGTTGTTTAGATTTGCCTTCTTATTTTTCCTATATTGGATTTTTTCCATGGTTTCAGCAGAAATCCATTCTTTATGTGTTTGTTGCCTAGGGCCCAACACTTCTTCACAGGTACTCGTGAATATCTCTTTGACGTCTTTCCAATTTTGGTCAATTGTTTCCTCATTGTCTAGTTCTTGAAGAATCTGGAACTTGTTGGAGATAGTAAGTTTAAAATCATTTTGTTTGGATTCGTCTTTCAAGAGATTGGTGTTAAAAGTTGGCGCTTGCTTCCCTCGCTTGTCCATATTAATGACCTATAAAAATAAATAAAATCTTTTGTGTTTTTTAATTAATAACAACTAAATCAATAATTTTTTAAATTTAAATTCAAAGTTGTCTATCTGTGATTATTTTAGTTACTCTTGATCTAAGATAAGTATTATTATGCATTGCCATCTCAAAATGTATTCACAATGATTTTATTATTGTGAAAGTTTAAAATTAATTTCAATGATTATTCTTTACGATTGCCTCTTCATTTTAAATCCTAATTTCATCGAAGATTCCTTCTAAAAAAGAGGTGCATTTTTTAATATTTGAGTCCAATTATGAATTCTAATGTCTTAACAATTATTGGAACAAAAAGTTAAATACTTTAGTTGTATAATGTGTTTTAGGTGCTAACTTAAAAGTATTAGATAAAATATAGAGTAATATATTTATTATTGCATGTGCATAAATATTTCAGCTGGTGCAAAAAAACGCACGACATCCTCCGCTAAAAAGACCTCATTATCTGGTGATGATAAACTGGTAAAAAAACAAACTCTTTAATTCAAACTCAGGATTTTCAATAACAAAAATAGAATATGGTTTTTAATTTTTAACAGAAATATTTTGAGAAGAGATGGATAGTAACCAATTAGATAACATTTTAATTGTTTAACAAAAATACACGCAATACCTTTTGACAATTGCATAGCAGAAAACTAGTTTGCTTTTAAAAGATATTTTTTTCAATTACCAATATATTATAATTTTTACCAAATAATTGTGATTTTTTTCAAATGTTTAATTGATGGCAAATTTTCAAAGAACATTTTTATCCTCTTAATCAAATTTGATTTAGTAGGTGACTAAACTATATTTTATGCAATGACCAGGTGCCACATCCAGCTGATGCTAACAATAAAGGTAAAGGGACCAAAGCGATTGACAAAGTTTGTAAGCTTTATAATCTTACATAATGACTATCAAATGTTGAAAAATCGGTCATTATGTATCAGATTATTTTCTGGATATTTTTTATTTTTTGATTTAAGTGTTGAAATATAATTTATTAAATACGGAAAGAATACACTTTCAATTGTTTTCATTAATTCAGACACAAAAAACGTATTTGTTTGTTATTAATTGCTATAAACAGCAGATGATAAATAATGTTTTATTAATTTTGCTTTCAATTATGTTTAAATTAATATGTAGAAATCATTATATTTTTAAAAAGCAATTAATTGATAAATAATTTTGAAATTGTTTTTGCTAAAATGTGAAATAAAATGTAAAAAATAATTTTGAATTTTAAAAAAATTATGTACCTGTCGCTAAAATATGCTTTGCACTATTTAATTGCGCCATGTTTATTCTACATCAGATTCCAACGATTTATCAACTTGCAAGAAACACAAGTCGGTTATGTCTCTCAAATTAAAGAATTGCTCAAAATATCCCGGCCATCCAAAATTCTACCCATTTAATGACTTTAGTTATCTTGATCTACAACACCCCTACAATAACGAGAGACAGTTTAATGATCTGGTCAAGGCCTTGGGCAACCTTGTTGTTAAAGTATACTTTATAGGGACAAGCCCCAAAAGGCCGTCTATATACCCGAGTACATCAGGAGAACTCAGGGGCACTGGGAATATTGTGTCTGCAATAATGAAAAGAAAATCAGTTACCATGCAATGTCCATTACTAGAATGTGAGGTTTGTAAGGGACATCCCGGGAGTAAATGGGGGGAAATAATAGTGGACACAGCAGCTCATAATGTGTGTGACGATGATGAGGTTAAGCGAACTACTTGTGTTCTTGATTATGATGATGAAGCTGCCATTGTAAAAACTCTGCAGGGTGTCAGAAAGAATAAAATCAGCGAGGTGAATGACACGTGCAAGTTCACATGCGTCACTCACGATACGAAGCTTGTGGGTGAAATGAGAAAGAAAATAAAAGTCTTTAAACAAATTCATGAACAACTTTACAAAAAATATGAGACTTTAGAACTCAACAATCTTGTCATTCTTGTATCTCACCCACACGGGTGTCAAAAACATGTAACATTTGGACGGTATACGCGACGCCACATTGTTAAAAGGTTACGAAGTAAAACATATTACACTAATTACTACTATGACCTCTGCTCTTGCACTGGGAGCAGTGGGGCCCCCATTTATCGGATTGATAGTAGAACAATTCAGAGACTACATCCCCACAGTAAAGGTATGACAAAAGCTATAGAATCAAGTGGATTCAGTGGAGTTGTATCGGAACAATTTTCCCAAAGTCAAAATTTGTCATAATACTAAATGACTGAAAAATATTTCTCTGCCACTCTGTTAAGTTTACATATTAAACATACAAGACTCGCACAAAAACATACGGCGAAAGATCTTTCTCTTACTGTGCCCCCAAACAATGGAATTCTCTTCCACTACACATCCGCAATATATCAACTATCACAGCCTTCAAAACTGCACTCAAAACACATCTCTTTAAACTCTACTACCCCGACTGATTCCTCACATCTGACCGATAAACGCTGCTGCTGGTCGTCGTCCATGGCTTGTCATGTAAAATTTCTGGTGTGGATGAGGTGAATATGCATTAGATTTTGTTTTGTCTCTATACATCTGTTCTTTATTACATATATGTATTTTATGTTATTGTCACGATTATGTCTCTTTTAAAATATTTTTATGTACAGCGCGGTGAGCCTAGCCCTAATAATAATATTATAGTTTTAATATTTATAAACATTTTTACTAATAAATACTTTTTACGAATGAATATTTTAAGTTTTGTAGTTTAAAAAATCCAGTATTTTTCTGTTCATTGTACTGAATAAAATATATTTCTTATATATATACCGATATATGCAGTCTGCAAATGCTAACAGATTAAAAACATATATGAAATATTGTTTTGTATTTCAAATTTATCTTTCACATTTTTGGGTGCTAAAGTTTGTCTGGTTTCTCTACAAGGCTAATGCTAAGTAGAGTAGTAGTCATCTATACCAGATTAATCACGTGACCTTCAAAGGCACACTGCAACATTTTTTATTTTGTCTTTCAGCTTTTCAGAGCAATATAAATGAATTTATATTAATATTTTAATGTTTACCTCATCACAATTTTTTTTGGCCATCTAAGAATCCGAGAACCTCCAGCATGGCCCACGTGACGGATTTATGGTTGTTAGAACTGTTTCTATTCCAGTTCTCTTTCATTCCGGATTTCACTTTAAGGTTAAATCCTATGGAGACAATTTACAATTTCAACAAACTTTCTGAATTTCAATTCTACTTTCAATCTAAATCAAGGCACTTCAAATCATCGTCTCTCTCGATCACACAAATTCACACAATTTTCAATAATTTTTTTCCTCCTCTTAACTTATTACCATTCAGACCTGGTTGACTCAATCTCACAGAACCAAATGGGCAAAAAAACAAAACAACAACAAACAAACAACGTATTTGCTCACATTACTTCTATAAAAATCATATGGTTAATACTTGCAGTAACAATAACACGACAACATAATCTGATTGTGACAACGTCTTCAATTTTCAATAATGATTTGTGGGGAGGGGACGCAATGAGTGACACATTATAATCTTGTCCACTCATCGCAAATTATACGTATTAATGCACTGTCATGTTAGCGCATAGTTCCTATACTTATCACAGTGGTCGGAGTGGGTATGGATATATTATATATAGTTAACATACTAATCATTGGATGATAGTGACACCGCTTATACCACACTAATCATATGGACAAAAGTTGTCATAGCGTCCATTGTCGTTTTAGTGATCATAGTAACCATTGAGGCCACAGTAATCAAAGTGACAATATTGACATTATCAGTATAATGACAGATGCGATTAAAGTAAAAGTTGTAGCCATAGAGACGATTATCATCATAGTGTACCTTAGCAACCATAGTGACAGATGTGACAATAATGACAGCTTTGACTGTTATCTATATCTACACCGATAGCATGGTGTGTAAGCGAGACATTTGTGACATATTGTAGTTTTGTTTAGTGACACTCTAAGCAATTCACCGGGTTTAAATCACATCAATAAACTCAACGATTTTTATCTGGTGAAAATATGTGACATAAAAAGGGGAATGATACTCTACAGGTCTATAGATCATAAAAAGTTACGCTTATTAATTCATAGAAGCATCTAACAAGTAATAGTTATCAAAATTCCTACAAAAAGTTGATGAATGTGACCAAAAAATTGATCTTAAAACAGTTGATGAATATTTCTTGGCAATTTATATACTAGAATATTTTCACAAGATGCCTTCATCTGTTTATGAAAATAGAATAGTTAATGAAATGTTAATGACACTTAAATATAGTCATACAGTCTGTTATGTTATATACATATATATTTATATAAACAAATGTACATAACCGTCGAATTGTTTTCATTGTTTTGAACAGCTAAGCCTGTATTGTAAGAAAGTTATGAGGGAGACTGTCGTCAACAGATTCAAATGGTCAGATTGTATTAAAATTGTGTTGAGCATAACAACTGAGGAGAGAGCTCAATGGAAAGACCTCGTACGCTGAGTGGATCAATAAGAAATACTTGGAAATAATTGTCTTTTAAAATCACTACATTTACAATACATGTTAAAATATAAAATCCAATTTTTAATCGTTTATATTAACTTAACTTTTATTAATTGCTGGCTGGACGGCTAATTAACCCACTTGCCATAAACCTATCGAGCTGAGACTTTTGTTAAATTAATCATATTAGATCTGTGAGTCTCTAACTTCACTGACTTCACTGGATTTTACGAGTGAAACATCTATGATTTTTTCTCTGTTTTTCGCACTTTCTCTAATGGGGCCACTCTAATAAAAAAAATGATTTATAATTATGTTACTTTGATTACCATAACTTATTCAAGACGTATTACTTTAATATAAGACAAGCAGACAGCCTAGACATACCGAGATCGCCGTACAAGATCATTTTTTCATCGGCCTGACACAAGCGATTGCATTGGTTAGGAAGAAAATATATTTTATTAAAGATTCTTGCAGAAACTTGCTGCCCCAACCCCCCTTGGCTGTATGGTAAGATTGCGTCAGTCGACAAACTTCATACAGTATACTTTAACTTTAACGGCACAACATTGGAAACCTTTGTCAGTCAGCAGCAAAGTGAAGAAATCTTTGTCATCTAATTCTCCTTGTTTATGCTGAATTCTTTCCAGGTTACAAGCAATAGGTAATAATCCCAACCAGGTGTAACGGCACGGTCTTTAACATCGCCTGACTCAATGACAAGAAAGACATTCTCTCATGTTCTCATATGTGAAAAATACTACACCGACAATAAAGCCTCAATAAAATTCACAGTAAATTGAGTAAGCATCTTTGTAGCCAGCCCCCTCAATGATATTTCATTAAACATAAGCTGTCAAGGCGCAAGAAACAGACTTAGCTATTCACGGGTACTACCAAGAAGTTTTTGACAACATTCCAATAATCTTGATCTACTATCTGCTCGAACTCCACGGAGAACGACATGATCTTAAAAAAAAGGCATCAGCTTTGATCAAATTGAATGCATATGCAATTTAAGAAAAAAAGTTGGAATTTAAGATAAGGGCAATTCTTTACGGAAGTGAGGGATTGACAAGTGCTCTAAACAGCAACGTAAATTGAACAGAACAGGATTCAGTGGCTTGACAGACCATCCAACACAAAACTGCGCATTGCTCATAATTCTTTGCTTAGTCGACACGTCATATCAATGGCTATAATCACATGGACCTGCTGTACGAAACAATATTAGAGATGTAAACCCCTTTTGAACGGCTAAGTCTGTACTGTAAGAAAGTTATGAGGGCGACTGTCGTCAACATTAAGGTGCATTGCTGTCAAGTATAAAATAGTTTTGAATTTGCTATACGCAAAGTTTACTGGGAAAATACCAGAAGTATAAGAATCTTCGACGTTAGTCTACGGAAAAGTATAAAATAGCTTTCCTCTTGCATTTCTTTAAAAAAGTGTATCTCTTTTGCTCACAACTGTTAACATATTATCTGGGTATTTAAGCAAGATTTAAATGTTTTTATGATTAGTTTGTACCATTCTATTATTCGACATATTGTCACGACGAACTAAATATTTAAGACATTTAATGATCTTTCTAATCAGATATAGTTTAAACACATGTAATGAGTTGAACTACAAGACAGAGACATTTGGAAATGTACCAAAATTTGCCTTGCAGTATGATTGGGAAACCCAGGATGACATGGCAGTCTAGTTGAAAACCAGTTGGTATCTATAGTGATGCAGGAAAATAATGGGAAACAATGAGAAAATATAGATTACACATGCATTCAAGGGCCCAAATGGAATAGAAGAGAGCTCTTCATAATTAACTTTTATTAAGCCATTGAACTCTGCTCCAGTTAAAAATAACACAATAAACTATATGTCAATGTTTGTTCAACTGTGTTATTGGTTATACTTTTATGCAGATCAAATTATTAAATTTTTTACCGGACAATTCACATTTTTGTAAAGAAATTACTATCCGTTTGACTTTCATTTTTATTTATTTATTTTTCAAACCGAAAATATTTAATTAGTGAGTAATGAAAGTAACGTAAGGTTATATTTTATCAGCGAAAGGTAAGAGGAATCTGCAACTAAAATATTTTTAAAATATTTTATCGAAGTATCATCCACCTGTAAGGAATCATTTAAGATTAGTACATGTAATTTTATCCGTTATATATATATATATATATATATATATATATATATATATATATATATATATACAACCACATAACCTTTACCTACAGTTATGCACGTTAACTCTTTCATAAGGTCTCTTTAAACAGATAAACTAAGCCCGATCTCTTGATTAGTGCTTGCTAAACTTTTCTACGGCTGGTATCCACAACGAATTATTGGACTAGCCTTGCAAACCTTACGAATTATTTGACAAGCCTTGCAAACCTTACACATTATTTGACTAGCCTTGAAAACCTTAAGAATTATTTGACTAGCCTCGCTAGACCTGCGCATTAGTTGACTAGCCTCGCTAGCACTACAAATTATTTGACTAGCGTCGCTAGCACTACAAATTATTTGACTAGCCTCGTTAGCCCTACAAATTATTTATATAGCCTCGCTAGCCCTACAAATTATTTGACTAGCCTTGCAAACCTTACGAATTATTTGACTAGCCTCGCTAGCCATACAAATTATTTGACTAGCCTTGCAAACCTTGCTAATTTTTCGACTAGCCTCTCTAGCCTTACACATTATTTGACTAGCCTTGCAAATCTTAAAAATTATTTTGTCTAGCCTCGTACTACCTACACATTTTTCACTACGTCTCGCGCATGCTCTAAAAGTACCTATGTATTTTAAAATTTGAAAATGCGCTTCTATATTATTTATTTGTTTACAAGTGCACTGTACGAGCTGCAAAATTAATATGTACCCTATTAATTAAATGAAAATGTTAATGAAGAAATGTTTAAAAAATATATAGATATTGATCTCGTAACTTAAAAGCTAAAATCTCCTTTTATGTAATCCCCTTTTCTCAAATCCCCTGAAAATTCAAATCACAGCCCTTGGTTGGGAAACACTGGATCAAGCCAAAAGTCATTGCAGAATTTTACTAAAAATTACACCAAATTTCCTTGTTAAAAAAGAAAGTTAAATATATATGGGTTTATTCTCTATTGGAAGTGTGATATTTACCACATGAGATGGAAAAGGTAAATATATCAAGCATACACTGAAACATAGCAACTAATTGGATGCAATAAATTTACTTTTTCATATTCATTCTATTATTTACCGCTCACCAAGAAATTGATTCATAAAAAAAGAAAGAAATGAAATGTAACCATACCAATATTAGTAAGATTTAATTATTTGAAGACAAAAATACAGATTGAAAAGTTTCGGTAGGGTTGACAACATAATTTAAAAAAAAAGAAATTCATTCTTGTAAAATTAATTTTAAACCAGGGCTAATTTACAGAAAAAATATGTTTAAAATATTCAAATGAAAATAATCCATCCGCCATCTTATGTCGTGACATTTTGATGGTGCTCATTGTGGTGCTTGTGACGGTAATTTGTCGAAGAGTCTCCTCTCATTCCTATAGCTGCCGGATATAGACATAAATCAGTCTTACAACGCAGGTTCATGCACAGGTTTGTCGTACGATAGATCAGTCATGCACATTAAAATCAACCTTATATCTTACTGTCGACTCACTAAGATTAGTCCGACCACAAGGAAACTCGCTTCCCAGTCTCTACAAAAATAACAGAAAGTTTATTTTCTACACAATGTGTTTTCTTCCAAGTAAAAATAACATAAAGCTTTAAAAGGTTTTCTACAACAGTTCTTTAATCGAGTGGGATCCAGAACAACGGTTATCGCCAAAAACCCTTTACTAATCCAAAAAAAAAACATGACCACACGAATTCCTTGTCTTGTACTCACTTCATCCAAATCGTATACTTCTACGATCATTCTACTGTTCCATCGCTAATCAAATTTTGGATGCTAATAACGTCCTTTCCATTCACCAGACAGAGATGCCTGACATAAACCCACACATGCATAACATAAAAAAGCTATTTACACTGAAAAAAGTATAGCTACGTTATCTGATTATCACAGCAGTTATCATCTGCCTGTGTAAGTCTTTGAGAAAAACACTAGTTTTTATATTTGTCCTCTAAACAACTCCCAATCCTGCCCAATCCCACAAAAGTTTTGTCCGTCTTTGCTGACCCCAGAGTGTACATGCCGAGCTTCGTAAATCCAGCCGTTGTTATAAAACCCCAGTGAATGGACATAAGCCCCACTACTGCCTGGGCATGTACATGTTGTGTAAGTGTACATTGTTCTATCACCCAGAATCACGGTCCTCTTTATCCATTGTCCTACAGAGACCGCCTTAGAACATCCATGTGGATGTGATACAATGAATGTCAATTTGTATTCATCTTTAGAACTTTTGTATTTGTTGTATACTGTTGAGCAAACAACACACCACTTTCTCCAAATAGCTTCCAATTTGTCCAGTAAATCTACGTCACATGCCACACATATGAGCTCACACCTGTCTTCTATAATGCTTGCCCTCACAACATTCCAGCCACCAAGACTGACCAGTGGACATTCTTGTCTGTCATAGAACAATCTACACGTGGTGTGTCTCGCCTCAAGGTCATCGAAAACCACGTGTGTGGCCGTGTAAATACTTATTTCTCCCCACTCTTTGCTGGGTGTGTCTGAGTGTTTACATTTCTGACATGTACACGTTGTCATGCCATATTTCTCGATGTCTTTCTCTGTGTGCTTATTGACCCAAATCACCATTTCAGTACCTAGCCTCATGACGCCAGTTTCTGTCAAGTTGTAAAAGTGGTAAGGGAAATTGGTTTCAGGCCAAAATTGTGGTCGTTGTGTACTAGTTATTTGAACATTGACCCTGACGGTCAGGTCAGCTGTAACTTTAATGAAATCTACTATATCGTCGTCATGGTACCCTTTGGGTAGGTGATTGATGTTAAAATTGTTGATGGGTACAAAGTGAGTGTGACCTGGATTTTTCTTACAGGTGTTGTAGTGTTCATGTAGATCTGCTTCTCCTCCTTCTGATACCTGAACTTCGTGTGTACCTGACAAGTTGAATATAACGAAAAACAATTTAGCCAACCTTTTGCTAACCAAATTTAAAATATCATATAGTTAAAATATTGTAATTCTTAAAGAATATTTTTAAAAAGATAATTTTCTCTGTATGATGAATTCTAGCAGTACATTTAAATTCTAATACACTGATATGTTTAGAGAATATCACTAGATCAACCAAAACACTTTTTAAAAAAAATGCTTGGTAAAAGTTATTTCCCTTAATTTCATCAACTCTCTGTGAACGTTGAACCATGTTATTAACTGCGCATCAACAACCTCAGACCCCATGTCATGAGTGAGTTAACTCATTGAAAAGTTTGTTCACGCTTCTAAAGATTTACTTTTCATTGATCTTGAAATCAGCCAGGGAGCAATTCTATTACGTAAACTATAAATATGCCATTTTTGAATTACGAAAAGTTCTTTCTAGATCTACTGACATTGTGACTTTATCGTTACCAGTGTTACTTTCAGGCACTTCTTCGGTGTGTGTGTGTGGGGGGGGGGGGGTACCCCGGAGCAGGTGAAGAGTTCCCCCAAGGAAAATGTGTAGGAATATAAAAAGGAAAAAATTTTTAAAACAAAAATAAAAATAATAGTAACTGGTGCCTTTAACCGATTACAATTAGTGTATATATTAAATATGGCTATCTTGGTTGTAATCTCTACCTTCTCTATCCCGCCTGTCATCTGCCTCTTCACTATCTTGGTTGTAATCTCTGCCTTCTCTATCCCGCCTGTCATAGGCCTCTTCACTATCTTGGTTGTAATCTCTGCCTTCTCTATCCCGCCTGTCATCTGCCTCTTCACTATCTTTGTTGTAATCTCTGCCTTCTCTATCCCGCCTGTCATCTGCCTCTTCACTATCTTGGTTGTAATCTCTGCCTTCTCTATCCCGCCTGTCATCTGCCTCTTCACTATCTTGGTTGTAATCTCTGCCTTCTCTATCCCGCCTGTCATCTGCCTCTTCACTATCTTGGTTGTAATCTCTGCCTTCTCTATCCCGTCTGTCATCTGCCTCTTCACTATCTTCGTTGTAATCTCTGCCTTCTCTATCCCGCCTGCCATCTGCCTCTTCACTATCTTGGTTGTAATCTCTGCCTTCTCTATTCCGCCTGTCATCTGCCTCTTCACTATCTTGGTTGTAATCTCTGCCTTCTGTATCCCGCCTGCCATCTGCCTCTTCACTATCTTGGTTGTAATCTCTGCCTTCTCTATCCCGCCTGTCATCTGCCTCTCCACTATCTCTGTTGTAATCTCTGCCTTCTCTATCCCGCCTGTCATCTGCCTCTTCACTATCTTGGTTGTAATCTCTGCCTTCTCTATCCCGCCTGTCATCTGCCTCTTCACTATCTTGGTTGTTAAATGTCCTCCAGTCGATTTGTGCTATACAAAATATTGATAGTTGCAAAAATAAATACATTTTAAAAATATTGTATTTTCATTGATCATATTATTTTGTTTAACTAATTTTATTTAAAGATGAGTAAAAATGTTTTAAAGTTTAGTCATAAACAATGTTAAACAGACTTGTAAGGTGACAATTGGATTATCTTTATTATTTATCTGATCTGAGATCAACAATAGTTTTTGTTTGTTAATTTCAAAATGTTTATGTTCTCAAATATGTTTGGTTTTTTTTCTTGCTAATTTCAATATTATGATGTGAATATTTGCAGCATATGTTGCCAAATGTTGTGCTAGCAGAATGTGAGTAGGGAGAATATGGATGGAAGTGATAGCAATGGTTTGTGCAAGGGTAGGGAACGATTTTAAAGTTTTGGAGACAAGTGTAGTGTTGGTGTAATGCGATGGTGTCCATGATAGGAAATATATGGTTAAGGAAATAGTATGTGTCTGTGAAGGGCGGGGCTGGTGGGAAGGGGAGGTTAGGCTGGATGCATTTATAATTTAGACAACTTAGTAAAAGTATAAATAACAGTTCAATTTTTAAAATTTTTGTTTTGGTGGGGGTTGGGGTAAAGCGATATCTTCGAGTTTCAAAAATAATAATAACTACAACTATCTCAGGCATACAAACTAAAATGTCAAACCTAGTGTAGACATGAGAAGGAGTAAATTCTATGTACTTACCCCATAGATTGTTGGTGCTATGACGTAACAGCTGTGTTGAATCGCCTGCACAGACGGATGTCATGTTGAAATCCATTGTTCCTGATATTTGTCCTTATCTTTAAAAGGAGAACCAGATATCATGGTTGCTTCGTTAACATACTCTTAAAGTATTACTGATGTCCATGTCTTAAAAAGTAATGTTAACATAAATAATTTAAATTAACGTAATTTAAAAATTAAATCGCTAACGGAGATAAAACGTTTTATGTCTTAAAATCACAAAATTAAACATTAAAATAAATGTATCGAGTTAGGTATAGTGGAAAATTAGATACAATTTTGAGAATGGATTCCATACTAATTTCATATTGATTTTTTGTTCCATCGATTATGTATGTGCACATTATATGTCAATTTACTAAAGGTAATCACAACAATTATATGTCACACTAAAATAACAAATTAGCAATATGTTCAACTTAAGGTACACAATTTTATAATTGATTTGACTGCTGGCATGTTTTAATAAAATAGCGTAGGCTGTATGTTATGTATAATAAAACGAAATCACACTTGCAATGTTACAACTTACATGGCCACCAAGCTCTTATATTTGTAGAACACAGTTTTACACTACGTTCTCCTAGCGAAGAACTATTTACTCATGTCAATGAGTTGTATTGTAAAATTTAATTGATATTTTTATTTAGAGACAATACTTCTTAATTCAACCCGCAGTACTATTGATTTCTTTATTAATCTTTTAAAAGACGCCCAATATTTTGGTCAACGATGACAAAACCTATATCACATATATTTAAGAGCTTACACAGAGTAAATTATTATTAAATACAAGATTAACGAAATTCTTGTTATAACATACAATATACTGCCAAGCCAAGACAAGGAATTCCCGGAATAATTTATCAATGAAGATATTCATGGAAAATCGAACTTCCGGCTACAACAATGGCGATCACTTGCGTTTTTTAACTTCTTTCTATTTCTTTTCGTATTTACCCGAAGCGTTCTTATCTTATCGTCCGTCTTTTGATTCAAACTTCCGCATACCATTTTTTACTATTTCCTTCACACAGCTTGAACGCAGTTCTTCAAAACTACCAATATTTCCTTTGTTTTCCCATTCAAAAAATATCTTACTTTTACTGTATATCCAAATACGTCACAAATACAAAGCACATAACAACAGCTACATAATTAAATCTCCATACGCAAACACGCACCCAATAACAAATCCTTATCAGTGATATATTTAACAATATTTTAAACATTCAATATGTAAGCGAAATACACGGTAATTAAAAAAAAACATCTGGCGTCAGACGGTAGCTAGGAGTAAAATAATTAGTTAGGATATTTTCAAGACCCCAAGACTAAATAATAGTATTTTTATAAAATACATTTATAGAAAAACAGGGCGTTATCTGTCCGTGTACATGTATATACTTTCCATAAAACCACTCTTGAAAGCACGGGCCTAATTTAAAAAATAAATTAAAAAAACATCAAGTCTTTAATTGAAACTATACTTTGACCTACTGTTTAAATTATTTTGTGCCCCTGCTTTTTTCTATGTTAAAAGAAATAACACTTTTTCTTGATACAAAATATTGCGTAAGTTTGGAAGTAATACATTATTTATCATGGCGATTTATAATTATTGCGTTTTGGTCATA